>CM046450.1:50204913-51678058 GCA_025506515.1 Flaveria trinervia
TCCTTCATAGCCATCTGCTCGATGAATGATTAACCGCTTCCTTTGGGAAGAACACTTCACCTTCTTCATCATCCAGCTGAAGATGTCGGTTGATGATGGACGGAGTGATGAAGATTGTTCTCCCCTGCACGGTGGCAGACAGTGCCTTCTCCCCATCCATAATGACCTCTTGGCAGGTCTTCCAGAATTCAAGCAAATGATCCTCATATAGAGGAGGATCAATGGTTAGGGAGGTGAAGTAGTGAGACAAAGACAAGAAACGACAAACCTCTGAGAAATGAGGATCTTTGTCAGAGCATAACAGAGCAACCTGATTGTGTTGTCTGTGTAGCTGCATGGTAAAGTTGGGATCATTTCTGTGAGCAAGGTCAGCCATTGTGAGGTAGCTCAGAGACGAAGAGGAAAATGGGAAAGAAATTCAGAGAGAAAGCTTTGGTTTTAGGTTTGGAAGAAAAGCAGATGATAGAAGAGGGGGAAACCATTGGGTTTATATGAGAGAGAAGGGTTTCAGATAAAGTTTAATGAAAGAGGATAAACTTTGAAATCCGTATGTTGATCCCACATCTGAAAAAGTAGTTTACCTTTTTGCTCAAAATGTAGTTTTCTTGGAATTCGAAAAGCTTCCGAAGGTAATTTGTCTTCGGAAGTTTTGAATGAAAAAGCTTCCGAAGGTAGAATGGCTTCGGAAGAATTTTCCTGAGAGTCTTGAAGATTCATGCTTCGGAAGAGAAATGAGCCCTTGAATGCTTTGTATAAAACAAACAAAGCTTCCAAAGGTTAATTTTGTCTTCGGAAGAAAAAAGTCCTTAAAAATAAATAAGTGTTTAAGTTAGGATTTTAAGCTTCGGAAGATAAATTTTGACTTCTTCCGAAGGTAAAATCTCTTAGACAGTTATTTATTTTAAAGACATATTTTTCTTCCGAAGATAAAATTTTATCTTTCGAAGTATCAGAAAATTTTCAAGAATCTAAGGAAAGTCTTCAAAAAGAGTTTTTTACATTCAAAGAAAACATGAGCTTATGAAAGTGATGAACTAGACAACTTAGGACACACATATTTTTTAAGAAGAAATAATTAGAATTAGTTTTAAGAAAAAGTCTACTCAAAGTTAATCATCCCAATAGCTGATATCAGATACTTAATCTCTGTTCATCAAAAGCTTTTGTGAACAGATCAGCATATTGTTCATCTGTGTGAACTTTGACTAGTTTAATTAATCTCTTTTCATAGTTATCTCTTATTAAATGATACCTGATGTTGATGTGTTTGGTCCTTGAGTCCTGCATAGGATTCTCAGTGATAGAGATAGCACTATTGTTGTCTATGTGGATAGGAGTCTCTTTGAAGTTAAATCCATAGTCTAGCATCTGATTTTGAATCCAAAGCTTTTGAGCATAGCAGCTTGCAGTAGCAATGTATTCAGCCTCAGCAGTTGATGCAGACACACAGGATTGTTTTTTGCATTGCCATGAGACAACCCTTCCACCAAGGAATTGACATCCCCCAGATGTAGACTTTGCAGTCATGTTGCAACCACCATAATCACTGTCTGTATAGGCATACAGATTGAAATTGGGATTCTTTGGATACCATAGACCAAGTGTTGAAGCACCTTTGAGGTATCTTAAAATCCTTTTCACAGTGATTAAGTGAGACATCTTAGGGTTTGCTTGATATCTTGCACAAATACATGTAGCAAACATGATATCAGGCCTGCTAGCTGTAAGATACATAAGAGACCCAATCATAGCCCTGTATAAGTGCTCATCTACACACTCCCGCTCAAGATCTGGACCAAGGGAGTGGTTTCCGGCTATGGGTGTCTTAGCAATCTTACAATCAGTCATGTTGAACCTCTTGAGTATAGCTTGAACATACTTTGACTGACTTATGAAGATGCCATCTTCAACCTGCTTCACTTGAATTCCCAGAAAGAAGTTGAGTTCTCCCATTGAACTCATTTCAAATCTGTCTTTCATCAGCTTTTCAAAGTCTTTGCAGAGCTTTGGATTGGTTGAACCAAAGATGATGTCATCCACATATACTTGAACTAGCAGAATGTCTTTTCCTTGTCCTTTGATGAAGAGAGTTCCATCTATAGTACCTCTCCTGTATCCATGTTTACAGAGATACTCAGACAGTGTCTCATACCACTTCTGGGTGCCTGATGCAGCCCATAAAGAGCTTTGTCAAGCTTGCAGACATAATCAGGATGATGAGGATCTACAAAACCAGGTGGTTGTTTGACATAAACCTCCTCATCAATCACTCCATATAAGAAAGCACACTTTACATCAAGTTGATAGAATTTGAAATTCTTGGATGCAGCAAATGCCAGGAATATCCTAACAGCTTCTAGTCTTGCTACAAGAGCAAAGACATCAGTGTAGTCAATCCCTTCTTCTTGTGTGTATCCTTGAACAACTAGTCTTGCCTTGTTGTGGATGATGATTCCTCTATCATCCTTCTTATTTCTAAAAACCCATTTGGTTCCAATGGTAGTCTTCCCATGAGGAAGAGGACACAGGTTCCAAACTTTCTGCCTTTTGAATTGAAGCAGCTCTTGTTGCATAGCTTCAACCCAACTTAGAGCCTCCTCAACTTTCTTTGGCTCTAACTGGGATAGAAAACAAGAGTGAAGACAAACATTTGCTTCATGGGTTTGCCCTCTTGTCTTTACCCCGGAGATAACATCTCCAATGATGTTTGTGGTAGGATGAGACTTGTGGATCCTAAGCTGAGGGATCTCAGCAAGTTGCTGAGATAGATCCAAATTTGAGAAATTTAGATCTGGTCTTGAAGTTTGATCCTCCACATTATCACACTTATCAAGATTAACTTGATCCAATGAGTGTGTGACATCATTGATGTTGTCATCTATGGTATGGTTATTAGCATCAAGAAATTCTTGATCACTATCACCATCACCATTGTTGTCTTCTACAATTGAGGTGTCTTTATCTAGTTGAGAAGCCTCTGAGCTGGAATTTGAAGGCATGCCAGATGTATCAGCTGGATTTGTCATTGTTGTGTTGATAGAAACCTCATTTGCTGAAGTAGTTTCAACTGGAGCTGAAGATGTGTCAGTTGAAGGTCTTCCTAGCTCAAATCTTGGATCTGGATCACCTGTATTAAATTTTCTGCTGATCCTGAAACATGCTCACAAGATTTATTAAAACAGTTGGTAACTAAATCAAGATCAAATAGCCAATCCGGACCAGAACCAGCCACACTGGGTGAGTGCTCATTGAAAGTCACATTGGCTGACTCCTCAATAATTCTAGTTCTGAGATTGTATACTCTATAAGCTTTAGCTTGGGAAGAGTATCCAATGAAGTGTCCATCGTCTGATTTCTAGCAAACTTGGCAATTGATCTTTGGTATTCAAGATGGTGCAGGGACATCCAAATGACCTGAGAAAACCAATGAAAGGTTTCCTCTTGTGCCAAAGTTCATAAGGAGTCTTACCATGTGTCTTAACTACTAAAACTCTGTTTTGTACATAGCAAGCAGTATTAACTGCCTCTGCCTAGAAGGTGATAGGCAGTTTAGAGTCAGAAAACATAGTTCTTGCAGCTTCAATAAGTGTCATGTCTCTCCTCTTAGCAACTCCGTTTTGCTGAGGAGTCCTGTGAGCACTGTATTGTCTTGTAATACCCTTTTCATCACAAAATGTATCAAGGATTTGGTTCTTGAATTCAGTTCCTTGATCACATCTTATGGTTTTGACCTTGTGATCACATTGATTCTCAATCATTAAGATGAAATTCTTTAGAATCTCAGGAGTCTCATCTTTAGTTCTAAGGAAGAAGACCCAAGTGAATCTTGTAAAATCATCTGTGATCACTAGACAGTATAAGGTCCTTCCTAAACTCATTACACTGGTGGGGCCAAAGAGATCCATATGTAACAAGTGTAGGGGTGTAGTGATGGAGTTCATTTCCTTAGGCTTATGGGATGCCTTATGTTGCTTCCCTTTCAGGCATGCAACACAATGATCATCACTGTAAACTCTTTCTTTGGCATTCCAGTTCCAGATCATGCTTAATCAATTTATTCATGTTCTTAAAGTTTACATGGCACATTCTTTTATGCCATAGGAAAGACTCATCACTATTGGCTTTAGATAGAAAGCATGAAACTTCTCGAGAGGGAGATGTTTCTTGCAAATCCATCTTGTACATGTTCCATTTCCTAGGGGCTCTGAGCAGGATGTGCTCATGAGGAATGACACACCAGGCTTGAGAACAATGCACTCATGCTCAGTAAAGAGCATGTTATGTCTTTGATCACAAAATTGGGATACACTCAAAAGATTGTACCCAAGCTCCTTAACAAAGTTTACCTTTTCAATGCTAAGCTTACCATTTGTGACCTTGCCCCTTCCAGAAATGTAACCACCTTCATCTCCTCCAAAAGCAACTGGTCCTCCATCAATTCTCTCAAAATTATGGAGTAGAGACCTATTGCCTGTCATATGCCTAGAACAGCCACTGTCAATTATCCAGACGTTTCCGTTTGTCTTGAGGTGTTCCTGCACAAAGAAAATGATTAGTTACATTTGGAAACCCAAGCCGTACTTGTCTTGGGCTCAATAAGTGTAATAGAAGGTAATGCAACAGTAATAGATCCTATGGTTGTACTGTGAGGATCTTCAGCTATTGTTGATGGAGAAATTTCAGTCATTTGGTCTTTCTTAGACTTCCACACCACCTTTGGACTCTTGGACTTGACCTTCAAAACCTTTGAAGCTTTTGGAACTTCATAGGTTTTGATGACTGAACCTTCGGAAGATTCTGCAGTCACTGCAGCAGACTTCAGTGCTTCGGAAGAACTCCTTTCTTCCGAGACCAATTTTACTTCCGAAGGTATTTTCCATTTACCTTCTTCTTTGATTTGGAGCTTCCGAAGGAAACAGACTTTCCTTCCGAAGCTTGAGACTTCTTGAGATTCTTTGAAGTCTTTGTATTGGTCATGTGGATGGTACTTCTACGATTGTATAGGCAATCCTTAGCAACGTGAGAAGTATTTTCACACATGACACATAACATTTTCATCTTCAAAAGAGTCTCCTTTTGAGAGCAAGACTGGCTTGGTCACATCCCTTCTCCACCTTCATCTTGGTAGATGATGAGACAGTTCTTTTGGGCTGTGAACTGTTCTTGGAGTTTGATGGTCCAGGCTGTGCAGCAGTGGTACACAGCAGCTCAGTCTTCTTCTTTACTCTGAGATGATTTGAACATGAACCAGGACTCTTAGATGAGGAGTCTTGGTTGATGTCTTCAGTCCTTACTACTTTGAAACCTGCAGAGATAAAAACTTGTTTGCTTAGCATCAAAAGTAGCCTTGATTTCTTGAGCCTTCTTTGCTTTCCTTTTGCTCTTCCTGATCAAGTTCTTTCTTTTGGACTTGGTCATCACAGATGATTTCTTCTCCTCAGAAGGATAGTGGCCCTTGGAAGAATCCTCTTCTTCACTCTTCTCAGAGGAATTCTTCACTATCACTTCTTCATCATCCTCACTTATAGGATCTATGGGAGGAAGATCATCTTCACAAGTTCCACACCTAGCATATCTTACAGACAAGATTGTGTGTGGAGGAGCTATCTTATTGATCCTAGTCCCTGTCTATTTTGATAGCACACTTTGTTATGCAGGGATGAGGATATCATGTTTTGAAGGTCTCTTCTTCAAGAACACTTTTCTCTGCCTTGGCTTTGCTGATCACAAGCTCAACCTGGCACTCAGTCAATTTAGTTATGAGATCTTGGATCTGAGTTCTAAAATCTGTATGTTCATGTTTTAGTACTGAAATGGTTTTCTCCAAATCTTCTATTTTTAACTTGTAATCATTTTCAGACTTTCTAAAATCAGATTTTAATATGTTTAATGACTCAAGATCGGATCTCATCTCTAAGTTGTAGGACCTGTATCTATTTACTTTAGCAATGCATTCAGGAGTACAGAGATGTTCCAATACCTTGGCTTCATCATGGTCAGCCATTAGTGCTTGGTTTGGAGAAGCATCTTCCACCTGAAAACTCCAGTCAAAGCCTCCTTCTTCAACAGCAATAGCAGCATGTTGCTTAGGCTTCTCAGACTGAGGAGCTTTGTCGGTGTAGTTTGGTCTGGGTGGTGTTTGGCCCCCATTTGCTTTAGGTGCCTTACACTCCCTAGCAAAGTGACCCATAAGGTTACAGTTGTAACACTTAACTTTGCTTTTATCCAGCCCAAACTTTCCACTGGTAGCATTGCTTGGAAATCTTCTTCATGTTCTCTTGTAGAACTTCTTGGCTCTGTGAGTGAGTAGAGCCATCTGTTGAACTATCTCCATGTATTCCAGGTCATCTGGATGAATACAGTCCAGGTCTTCAAGAGTGAAGAGATAACTTCCACAGCTTTCCTCAGTAGACACAAAGGCTTGGGAAGAACTTGTCTCTTGGAATGGACTTCCTTGAGTAAAGTTTTCCCTTGGTGTCTCTGGGAAGTGATGAAAGGACCCTTTTGTGAGTTGTCAGGGTAGCATATGAGATGATGTTGGTGTTCTATGCTGTCCCTTTCAACCACATGAAGGGCTGAACCCATTTGATTGTTGGAGTTGCCAGATGAACCTTGTATGTTCATCTCCATCTGGTATCCACTGAGAATCCCATATAACTCTGTCAGAGTAAGAGTTTTAAGGTTCTCAGTCCTCTTGATCACCACACAATAGTGTGTCCATTGCCTAGGAAGTGAGGACATGAACTTCCTTACAATGTCTCTGTTTTCAAGAGGAACTCCTCCATCCACTAGGGTATCCACAATCTCAACATACCTGAAGTATTGTTGGGTCATGGTTTCACCTGCTTTGAAGGTGAAATTTTCAAACTGCTGCTTCAGAAGATCTTTCTTGTTCTCCTTGGCTTCAGAGGAGCCTTCATACATCAGCTTCAGTGCATCCCACAGCTGTTTAGCTATTTTGCACTTCTTAAAACCTCTGTATACAGAGTTTGGGAGAGCAGTCTGAAGAGTAGTCATGGCCTTCCTGTCAATCTCTACTCTTTTTCTATCTTCATCTGAGTAGTTGGCCATATCTTTAGGAATCATACCAACACCAGTAGCAGAGGGGGTGCTGGGTATGAAAGGTCCATTTTCAACAGATTCCCACATTCTTGAGTCAAGAGACCTGATGAAGCCTTCCATCCTCATGCACCAGGTGTCAAAATCATCAAGAGTGATCAGTGGGGATTTGTTCATGGTTCTAGTCTCCATATCAGTCTTTGAGATGGAAGCCATTTGAAGAGTTTAGTTTTTGTGTGTGTGAGGGATCTTAAGATGGTTAGATCTTATATCAAGAGCATGAACGCTCTGATACCAATTGCAGGATCGTTTAAGGGCTTGAACACAATTACAACACAACAACACAAAGAGGAGAATATCTAAACCCTAATCAAACAGTAAACTGGGTTAACCAAAGGTGATACAAAGAACACAAGTAAAGTAAGAGATAGAACAGGAGAATATGGTTTTCAAGGATGCAGTATATTGCTTTCTCAAGTTCTTTTACAAGTGTTACAAAGTATGTTTAAATATACAAGAAACTTGAAATACTTATACTACACCTACAGCCGACTATACTTAAAAACCAGCTGGATAGAATTGACTAGACACTAACAAAATCAATTGTAGGATCAAAAGGCATATCTTCCTTTTGACCTTGTGACTATGACATGCCATAGCTCACATCCTTATACATTACAAAAAGGATAAAGTACATAAAGTGGAAAGTTTCACACTCAAGACCTCAATGTACAGTTACCAAAAGCATGGACCTTTTCACCAACTCTTGTAAGTTGGTGGCTTATCAGAGATGCAGCGGAAAAGGTGCTTTATGGAACAGTACATCAATAAAGCATGTGTACTAAAAGTCTTCGGAAGAAATCTGTCTTCATAGGGTGAAGCTTTGGAGGACTTTGTCTCTTGAAGCTTCGGAAGACTTCATGTTTGGCTTCGGAAGATATTGGTCTTGGCTTCGGAAGATTTTACACTTAGAATGTTTTCTAATGTATTGTGTAAAACTTCCGAAGCATTCTTCACTTCAGTTTTTAGTGCATGTTGCTGAGACACTTTGGATGTTTTGGGTTGCATCAGACTTAAGGAATCCTTACAACCCTATACGAACTTCACATCTTTTTAGGTCAACTTGGTTAGTGGAGAAGCGATCTTGGAGAATTCTTGAATGAATCTCCTGTAGTAACCCGCCAAACCCAAGAAACTGTGAATCTCGGATGGCGTCTTTGGAGATTTCCATTGCATCACTGCCTCCACCTTAGCCGGGTCTACCAAGATCCCCTTGGAGTTTACCACATGACCCAAGAGCTGAACTTCGCGCAACCAGAACGCGCACTTGGAGAATTTTGCATACAACTTATCCCTCCTAAACATTTCCAGAACCTCCCGAATATGACCGGCATGCTCAATCTCGCTCTTTGAATAAATCAGAATATCATCAATTAACACGATCACGGATTTATCCAACATAGGCCGACACACACGTTCATCACATCCATAAAAGCAGCTGGCGCGTTGGTCAAACCAAAAGACATGACAAGAAACTCGTAGTGACCGTAGCGTGTACGAGAAGCTGTTTTAGGGATATCCTGCTCCTTCACCTTCAATTAATGGTAACCAGATCGAAGGTCGATCCTCGAAAACCAACTAGCACCCTGGAGCTGATCAAACAAATCATCAATTCTCGGTAAGGGGTAGCGGTTCTTCACTGTCAACTTATTTAGCTCATGGTAGTCAATACACATCCTCATACTACCGTCTTTCTTCACAAACAAGACCGGAACACCCCAAGGAGAGATACTCAGTCTGATGAACCCCTTATCAAGCAACTCTTGCAACTGCTCCATCAGCTCCTTCATCTCCGTCGGAGCTAAGTGATACAGTGCCTTGGCAACAGGTTGGGCATCCGGTATCAAATCAATCTAAAATTTAATCTCTCTGTCAGGTGACACTCCTGGTAAGTCTTCTGGGAACACGTCTGGAAAGTCACACACAACCGTACATCAGACAGTTGTGGTGTTGGCATATCCACATCCTTTACATAAGCCAAATAGGCGCTACATCCATGCCTTATACACTTTCCCGCCACTGCCATTGAGATCACTTTCGGGATAGTAGTGACTCGATCCCCGTAAATAGTTACAAACCTCCGCCAGGCGCTAATAGCTGAATCATCTTTTTGCGACACACAATGTTCGCCTCGTGGTCCACTAACCAATCCATCCCACGAACCAAATCAAAACCACCTAAAGTCATCACGAACGGTGTAACAGGAAACTTATGACCTTCTAGCTCCACATCATAGCCCTCTAACATCCCAGAAATCCTGGTAGACTTACCTATGGCAGTTTCTACATCGAAGGGCGCATCAACATGTCTACTACTAACAGGAAACTTAGCACAAAAAGCAGCAGAAATAAAACTTTTACTAGCACCCGAATCAAATAACATAGAAGCTAAAGTTTGGTTCACTAGAAACGTACCGGACACAACATCAGGGTCCGTCCTTGCTTTCTCCTGTGTCATCATGAATGCCCTAGCGCTCGCCCTTCGTCCTTCACCTCCAGTTTTCTTCACACTAGAACCCTCAGCTCTTGGCTTCTTAAAATCTCTACTTATCTGACCACTTTCCCCGTAGTTGAAACACTTCATACCTCCACAGTCTCTAGCCATATGACCAGGCTTCCCACACTTGAAACAAACATTCAACCGCCATCTACACTCGCCACCGTGCTCCTTCCCACACTTGCCACACTTTTTCAACCCCGCACTTGATGTGACCACACGGCGGTCATCCACCCGTGCCTTGTTTTTACCCGTCGAGGCATCACCCCGACCAAACCTCTTCCCATTCCAGTTTCTATAACCTCCACCCTTCCGATTACCTTCAGCCACCACCACCACACCCCTTTCGTCATATAACCTTCCTACGAAATCCACTGCCGACCTAACCGTGCTCGGTCGGGTGTCAATCATGTGCCTGTGAATATCCGCTGGCAATCCCTGAATGTACCTCTTGATCTTTCGAGACAGAGGTGTCACCTGATCTGGCACCAGAGGTGCCATTTCGTTAAACTTTGTGATGTACTCTTGGTGTGTCATTGTCCCCGCCTGTAATTCCAAAAACTTCCTCTCAACCTTGTCCATTTCCCGGTGAAGACAAAACTCCTCAATCACTAACTTTTTCAGTTCGGACCATCTCATTCTCCCAATTGCCCTGCTACCCTCAGCTTGGACAATATTGTCCCACCAACATAGAGCTGAGTCCACGAAAGAGTGGGTAGCGAACTTCACCTTCTGGTCCTCTCGGCACTCGCTGATATCAAGTACAACCTTCATTTCCCTCACCCCCGGTGAGCAGCAGCAGTAGTGCCGTTACCATCAAAAGTAGGGGGTTTGCATCTCATAAACACCTCGTAGTTACAGCCTCGTACCGCCTCTAGCACAGGCTCTGCTTCTTCCTCTTCTTCTTCGTTATCAGACGGAACCGTCTCAGTCTCGGTTGTCTTCTTTCGCCCGTAGGTCTACTCCTTTCCCTTCTCTCCCCCTCTCTAACTGCCTTTATCACTTTGGTCACCACAAACGGTATGATCGTCTGCATAACTTGATGCACTTGCTCCACAAGCACCTCCTTCACTGAGGCTCTCAGGTTAGCACTCTCATCTCCGCCCTTCGGATGAGGGGTTTCTGGTTCTTCATGAACCACCTTTTCGGCCCTAGGCCTTCCTCTCGTAACCCATGGTTCAGCGCCACGTCCACCACCACGTGAAGCTTTAGATGATCTACCATCGACCATCCTCACACACACATGCTGAAAGATTCAAACACCAACATGATCATTCAAGGTAATAGCTCAGTTTATGTCAAGTATAGTAAGTCCCTAATTACAGTGGCCAGTTGTGATTATCCACTCACTTTGGTCTTCATACCCCAAGCATTACCTATCCTGACTACATCAGTGTCTAATTCTACCAGCAACACATAAACCACATAAAATGCGCACGTAAAACCGGTTAACTTTACGAAAACACCTGATGGCACGCAGCTACTCATATTGGCATCGCATACCTTTTTGTCCCATTCTCAGTTTAAGTTAAGGTTTATTTTTAAAATTTACCCAATTCAACTTAAACTTTGGCTCTGATACCAACTTGTAAGGCCGCGTTCCCGGGACGCTTACAGCTTGTAAATCATCATACATAAAACATACATTTTACATTTAATCATTCATTAAAACATTGCAGCGGAAACATAAAACTAATTTTTCATATCATTACAAATGCTTTTGCAAGTTAATACACGCATTTATTTCAAAACATCATTCGTTCGCATTACAATGCAAAAACATTAACAAAAGAATGCCATTCAAAATGCCAAGTAGCTACTCCGTGCCATCCTCAGCAATGCTCACCTGCCAACTGGAAAATGCATAAAAGTCAGCGTTGCTGAGTGAGTTCTAGTTTTATAAATAAAACATACGTTTCTTTCATTAAAACCTTTCTTTACTTTCATGCGATCATACATCATACGTATACACATATAATATCATTATTATCTTCGTCATTCATTCATTCATTACTTTCATTCTTTCATACGTTCTTACTATCATTCGTTCATTCATTACTTCCAGTGACATGTACATTACCCCGAACATTGTGCACGAAGTGGGTAACTGGGCCTAAGGCCTTTCATAGACCTCGAACATTGTGCACGAAGCTGACTCCAGTACCTAGGGCAAGTACAATCACCATTTATCTTTTCTCTTTCATTCCGGATCAATGCCATATGCCATACCCCGAACATTGTGCACGAAGTGGGTAAATGGGCATAAGGTCATTCATACACCTCGAACATTGCGCAGGAAGCTGACTCCAGTACCTAGGGCAAGCGGCAAGGATCCTATTCATATGTTCAATCCCAAGGATTGGACCCCAATGTGAATACTTTGGGGTAGCTAACCCGCACACAGTTGAGCTAACACCTACATAGGGTGTGCACCTCCATACATTTTCTTGCAAGCTTTCTTACCTTCATTCGTTCGTTAATGCATGCATTCATTCATCATGTTCCTCTTTCATTAACTTTCACTTTACGTTGCATAATACTTCGGTTCATACATTATCATAACACGTAAAGTCTTAGGAAAGATAATCATACATCATTATGAGGAACATAAACATATCATTCATACCTCATCATGCAGGGCATCATACATACATAACATACATCATGCATAACCATGTAACATCATCATCATCATCATGCATAAGCATCAAGCACATATCACTACATTCCCATCATACCATTTATGACCCCAAAAGTCAACTTACATAACCCCCATATACTCGGTCAATGTTAATCCGCATTGACTTCATCCACATTGATCACTTCATCCGCATTGACTTACTTTGCTCATCCGCATTTCTATACTTAGTCAATGCTCATCCGCATTGACTTACTTTGTTCATCTGCATTGACCTCATCCGCATTGACCTCATCCGCATTGACTTACTTTGTTCATCCGCATTTCCGTACTTAGTCATACTCATCCGCATTGACTTACTTTGTTCATCCGCATTGGCCTGTTTCATCACTTATACACATTCTAAAACTTAACTTATGAGCCTTAAACATCAAATTTCAATTCACCATTCATCATGTTCTAAGCTTACATCACACACTCAAAATCTTAGAAACATCATCATACATCAGCAACCATGAACATAATCACACATCGTAACATAACATCATCATAACAGTTTCAAACATGCGGGTCCGAAACCCAGATTATGAAAACGTACATTCATGCAATTCCAGCCCTAAAATTGGTTAAAACAGGTAAAAGAGGGGTTATAGAACTCACCTTTGCAGCTCTTGAGTATGGCTTCTTCCAAACTCATTTGCAAATTCAATTTAACCGCCTAGAAACCCACTAAAAACATACCCGAACACATACAAACACACATAAGCATAAAACCGAGGATAAGACTGTTGGACCAAAAGAACCAATGAGCCTGATCAGAAAAACCTCTATGTCCCACTGGCATCACAACACTGCTGAAGATTTGATCAGCTGTTTGACAAAGTCTGAAGAACAATAGCTGAAGACTAAGTACTGAAGACTTCAACAGCTGAGGACCAAAGTACTGAAGTTCAACAGCTGAAGTATAAAGACTGAAGACATCAGCTGATGAGAACAGCTGAAGTTCAAGTACAAGTACTGAAGCCTTCAGAGTTTGTTACAACAGCTGAAGAAGCATTCTTCAGTTGTTGTGATGGTTTACTTTGAGTAGTTTTCTTTTGTTTCAGTATTTGTAAAACAACTGAAGAGCATGTTCTTCAGTTGTTATAGTTTCAGTAGTTTCTTTTCAGTAGTTGTAATAATAGTTAACACTTAGCATTTTTGTAAAAAGATGTCAGCTGTTTGACATCTTCAGTAGTTGTGTTAACTATCAGTAGTTTGAATAAATTCTGTTAGATGTCACTATCAAGTGACATCAGCAGACATCACATCTCTTATATAAGAGGTGTTGACCTAATTGTATGTGTGACATTCTGTTACCATGAAAGCGAATATTGAATGAAATATCATTTGCAGAATTCTCTGTCTATAACCGTTTTGTTCTCACCTTGAATATCGTTTATGTTCTTGTGAATTGGCTAATTCATTGTTAGAATTCCGCTGCTATACTCTCTAATCAATCAAACGTAGATCACTGATCCTAACAAGTGGTATCAGAGCTGGTTAATCATTGATCGATCTCATAATTGATCATTGAAACTGCTAATTGATATCTATGTTTGATTGAATTAGCATATTTGCAAGAACTGGTTATAGATTATTGGATTTCTTTCGCTTTCGTTCATTCATTTTGAGATCTCTCTTGGTTCATTTTGGTTGTTGTGTTTTGTTCTAAATCTGCTATAGCTTAATTGAATTTGGTTGAATCTGAGATGACTACTCCTTCTAATGGTCCTCACAATACCGGTTCCTCAACCAAGCCTCCGATGCTGGTTAGGACTGAGTATAACATATGGCAGCGAAGAATGCTTCATCACCTGTCTGTTAACAGTTCAGGTTGTTGGACATCTGTGGTACATGGACCAAATAAGCCTATGGTGAACAATCCGGAAACCAATCAATGGTTCCGAAGAAGAAGGAACAATACTCTGATGAAGATCGGAAACTGTTTGAGATTGATGCTAAAGCCCATGGAACTCTGGCCATGGCAATGCTGAATGAAATCTATTCAGGGCTTATGCATCATGAAACTGCTCATGACCTCTGGAATGCACTAAAGGAACAATTCGGTGGCACAGATGAGGTCTTAGCAAACAATAGAGAAATCCTTGCCCAACAATATGAGACATTCTCTCATAGAAAGGGTAAGACACTGACTCAACAGTTTGAGCGTTTTTCCTGTTTGATCTCTGAGCTGAAAATGGTGAAACAGGAATACACCAATAACCAGATGAATAACAGATTCCTCAGATCACTGCCTGAGAGATGGGACACATACACTATTGTACTACGCTCCAGTGCAAATCTGGATAGCCTATCTCTCACCCAACTTCATGGGAAACTGCTTACATTCGAAAGAGAGATAGAGCAGAAAAGGAAACTGTCATCATCAGGAAAGCTCACTGATGATTTTGTACCAGGGAATACTGCCTTGGTTAGTCATGAGTCAGAATATGCTGCATCTGAAAGCAATTATGATGAGCATATTAATTTCTCTTCAAATAGTTCTGATCATGCATTTGTTGGTATTGATAGTCATTCTGGCAGTAATAGTGACAATCTATGCTTCATCATGGATGATTTGAAAGGAATAGCTGATGATGATCTAGAAGTGATGGATATTCTGAGCCAAATGGCATTGATTAATATCAGATCTCAGAAGTTCTACAAGAGAACTGGCAGGAAATTTCCTGGACTCTCTGGCAAAACCAAAGTTGGTTTTGACAAGAGTAAGTTGAGGTGTCACAAATGCCAAAGGCTTGGACACTTTGCAAGAGAGTGTAGATCAATTGGATCTAACTCTTCTGCACCCTTTGTGACTTTTCCTAGTACTAGTCCACAAAACAGAGGGCAACATCCTGCTGGTTCTGGTCATCATTCACACCCTATATCTCCTGCATACTTTGTCCCCCAGGGTCCAATGTCATATCCTTTTCCCTGCTATTACTTGCCTCAGTCAAATCCGGTTCAAGCTCCTATTACACAACAATCACAAGCATTACCTGAACCTCAACCTTCCCAATCTCATCAACAAACTCAACCTCTCAACACACAGCTTCTTCACCCCAGAAGTTGTTGACTGGAGTAGTTTACAAGATGATTTGTCTGGTCATGAACAACTATTCTCTGGTGCTGGTCAACATGGTGGTGACAGTCCCTTTGGAAATCTAGCTCTTATGGCTTTGGAGTCTGCTGATACTTCATCCTCTAATGCCTCTACCAAAGGTATCACAGGTATCCTCTGAGGCAAAAGCCAAACTATGTTCTGAAACATGCATAGCCGCATTTGCATCTATTAGAGAAGCAAATGTAGCTTTAATTAACAAGAACATTGAGCTAGAACAAACAATTTCCAAAAGCAAAGCTGAATTTGAGTCTGTGCTTAATGATAAGAATGATGAGATTTACAATCTCAAATGCCAAATCACTGATGATAAGGCTAGGGAAGAGATACTTCTAGAGAAGTACAGAGATCTCAAGGAAACACTTGCCACTATCCAGGTGGAGTGTGATCGATGGGTAAATTCTTGCAAGGGTTTTGAAATGCTTCTTAGTAAGCAATCTGCTTCCAATGTGAAGTTTGGCACTGGTTATAATCACACTGCTCCTCCTACAGATTTTACTCCCAGAGCAGAGGTAGAATCTGATGGTGAAAGCAATAACCAATCCTTTTCATCATGTGATCTACTATCTGAAACAGCACCGTCAGAAGTAGAAGTCAGCACTAAGCCCTCTCAGAACCTATCAGCTGATGTTGATGGTTCCACTGCTGACACTCACATAATCACCAAGTTGATCACTCCAGGTGATATTTCACAATGTACTGAAAGTACTAAAAAGAATGTCATAACACCTGGAGAAGAAGCCCAAACTACTGCATGTACTAAAGGGAAGAAAACTGCTAGTAGAAAGGGTGGGAAAACTATTGAAAAAGATATCAAGAAAGCAGGTACTAAAGGGAAGAAAACTGCTAGTACTGATAGTAAACTGCTGAAGAACAAGTTTTTAGTAGTTTCATCTTCTTCAGTAGATGATCAACTTAAGATGAAGAAAATGCCATGTGAAATATGTGGCTTATTCAATCATCTTACTGATGATTGCTGGTATAAAAAGTGTTCCAAACTCAAACATAATGAAAACATTAAAGAGAAAATGGATAAAATGAAAACTGAGTTTGAAATCAAATTTGTACCAGCAGCATCAACACCTGTGACCCCAAAATCCAAAAAGAAATCCAAAAAGAAATCCAAAAAGAAAGGGGTTAAACAGGCAACAGCTGAGGTTGCTCAAAGAGAGATGGTACAACACAGGAACCCATCAAACTCAGCACTATTGTGTCTGATGAGCTCAAGGCTTTATCACAAAATCAGACACAACTTGTTATGATGGTTCAAATCTATTGGGGAGAGTTAACCAATTAGATGCTCCTGTGTTGAAACCATAGAGGAGTTAACCAATTAGATGCTCCTGGTTCAACATCTATTGGGGATCTATGCATATGACAGGGAACAGCTCTCTTCTTTATGACTACTCTCAAGGAAAGAAGGGGTTTGTTTCTTTTGGCAATGATGCTAAGGGTTACATCATTGGAAAAGGCTTTGTCTCCAATGGAGAAATAAAGTTTGATGATGTTAATCATGTGGAAAATCTCAATTGCAATCTCTTGAGTGTCAGTCAAATGTGTGATAAAGGCCATGTTGCTCTTTTCACCAGTCAGAACTGTAGGATTCTGTCATCCAAAGTTCTGAATTTGATTGATAAGGTGTTGGATGATCACACTCTCCTGAGAGCCAACAGGACATGAAGAGTGTATGCCTTAGTTCTTTCCAAGAAAATAGATCTCAGAGACCATCCTTGCCTATTTTCCAAAGCTCTCCTCAAGAATGTAAACTGTGGCACAGAAGGCTGGGTCATGTTAATTTCAAAAACATGAATCAGCTGATCCACAATAGTTTAGTGAGAGGTTTACCAATAAAGGAGTTCCACTGTGATGAAACCTGCAGTGCTTGTTTAAAAGGAAAACAATACAAAGTCTCATTCCCTCCTTTTGAAGAGCCTAAGTCCACTGCCTGCCTGCAATTACTACATATGGATCTATTTGGTCCTGTGAGAGTGATGAACATGGCAAAGAAGAAATACTGTCTGGTAATTGTGGATGATTACTCCAGATTTGTATGGACTTTCTTTTTACATTCAAAGGATGAGGTTGCTCAGAAGATTATCAACTTTGTGTTGTATGTTGAGAAGCGGTATTCCCTTTCAGTCAAGTGTATAAGGAGTGACAATGGAACTGAATTCAGAAACCATACACTTGATGAATTTTATCTCTCAAAGGGAATCAAAAGACAGTTTAGCATCCCAAGGACTCCAGAACAAAATGGAGTAGTGGAGAGAAAGAACAGGACCCTAATTGAAGCTGCAAGGTCCATGTTGGCTGACTCTGGGTTGCCACTGACCTTTTGGGCTGAAGCTGTTAACACAGCTTGCTATGTGCAGAATAGAGCCTTAGTAAATCAGAGGTTGATGAAGAATCATATGAAGTTCTACATCACTTGGCTCCTCTAATTTCATTTTTCAAAGCATTGGGTGTCGCTGTTTTATTCTCAACACAAAAGATAAACTCCAAAAATTTGATCCTAAGGTGGATGCAGGGTATTTTGTTGGTTATTCATCTACTTGCAAAGCATATAGAGTCTTCAACTGCAATTGAAAGATAGTTGAAGAGACTTTGCATGTGAAGTTTAATGAATCTCCAATGGACAAGATTCCACAAAACCCAGTGGAGTTGTTTGATTTGGACATACTGCAATATGTTCCTTATCAATCTCAAGCTGTTGCAGATCATGTGGCTAAAGCATCTTCTGCAGCATGTCTTCCCTGGTGGTATTGATGATGATGATGATGATAATATCAATACTCACCTATTCAAGTTTAGTGACCAACTGCCTGGGTCTGCTAAATTTGATGTTCCTGTAGTCAGCAGTTCCATCCACAACAAATGCTGATGAGATCTCTGATTCCTCTACATCTTTGAGTTACCATCAAATTCTTGATTTCAAGAGTCTGCATCAATATCTGCTGCTGCTGAAGGTTCTACAAACACTTGCACAGATATCATTGTTTATCAAGAACTGAAGAATCATCCATGTCTCAAATTATTGGTGATATCAATGCTGGAGTTTCAACAAGAAGTCAATTGTCTAACTTCTGGTTCTATGCTCTCTTCATCAGTCACTAGAGCCAAAGAACTATCATTTTGCTTTGAGAGACAATGGCTGGGTGAAGCCATGCAACTTGAGCTACTTCAGTTCAAGAAATAGCAAGTGTGGGAACTGGTTCCTTCCCCCGTAAGTGTGCAATAGGCACTAAATGGGTGTTTAGAAATAAAAATGATGAAAATGGGCTGATTGTTAAGAACAAGGCTAGACTGGTTGTACAGGGTTTTTCACAAGAAGAAGGTATGATTATGATGAAACCTTTGCTCATGTAGCCAGACTAGAGGCAATTAGATTGTTCTTAGCCTATGCTGCATTCCACCATCTTAAAGTTTTCAAATGGATGTCAAAAGTGCATTTTTATATGGTAAAATAAAAGAAGAAGTTTATGTGTGTCAATCACCAGGTTTTGAGGATAATAAACATCCTGAATGGGTGTATAAACTTGATAAGGCTCTTTATGGGTTGAAACAAGCTCCTAGAGCCTGGTATGAGACACTTTCCACTTTTCTTCTTAGAATAATTTCACTAGAGGCTCCATTGATAAAACTTTGTTATTAAGAAGGTGGATCAGCATAAGCTACTTGTTCAAATTTATGTTGATGATATTATTTTTGCATCCTCTGATCCCCAGTTGTGTGATGATTTTACCAAATTAATGAAAAAGAGGTTTGAAATGAGTGCAATGGGAGAATTACAGTTCTTTCTAGGCTTGCAAATCAAACAAAAGGCTGATGGAACCTTTATTCATCAATCAAAATATACAAAAGATCTTTTGAATAAGTTTGATTTACAAAATTGTAAGCCTTGTTCTACTCCCATGTGCAACACCACACAACTGGATGCAGATCAGAAAGGTAAAGCTGTTGATGAAACACTTTACAGATGTATGATTGGGTCCTTGATGTATTTAACAGCTTATAGACCAGATATCATGTTGCTACTTGTGTCTGTGCTAGATTTCAGGCTGCTCCTAAAGAGTCTCATTTGATTGCAGTCAAGAGGATCTTTAGATATTGCAAGCTACACAATCACTAGGTTTATGGTATCCACTGGACACTCTTGCAATTAGTTGCTTTTTCAGATAGTGACTATGCAGGGTGCAAGTTAACTAGAAAGTCAACTTCTGGTGGATGTCAATTCCTAGGCAACTGTTTGATTTCTTGGCAGAGTAAGAAACAAACATCTGTTGCTACATCCACTGCTGAAGCCAAGTACATTGCAGCTGCAAGTTGTACTTCTCAGGTACTCTGGCTTCAGAACCAACTTTTGGATTATGGCATTACAGAGACTAAGACTCCATTATTAATGGATAGTGCTTCAGCTCTGTGTATTGTCAAAAATCCAGTCCAGCACTCTAGGACCAAACATATAGAGATCAGACATCATTTTATTAGGGATTGTTTTGAAAAAGGTCTGATTGATCCTAAGTTTGTGCCTAGTGCTGATGAGCTTGCGGACATTTTTACTAAGCCTTTGGATAGTTCTACTTTCCAAAACCTAGTGTTACGGCTTGGTATGTTGTAGCTAGAATAAGTGATAACTACTGATGATCTCAGTAAAAGAATTGATATCATTAGTGACCATATCACATATAGTACTGATTCTGTTACAACAACTGATAAAGTTACAACTACTGATATAGTTGTAACTACTGATGTCAGTAAAAATAGGTAAGTACTGATGTCCTATGAAACAACTGAAAATAGCAAAAAGGCTGATGAGTAAGTGTTGGACAGTATGAAACAGCTGAAAGGCTATGAATTGACGAAAACTACTGATGAGAACTTTCTCTTCAGTTGTTTCTACAACTGCTGTTTCATCCTAAACAACTGATGACAAAATCATGTCTTCAGTAGTAGTTCACAACTACTGATGACTAACACCAAGTCATCAGCTGTTTACAACAACTGATGACAAAACCATGTCTTCAGTAGTTTCACAACTACTGATGACTAACACCAAGTCATCAGCTATTTACAACAACTGATGACAAAACCATGTCTTCAGTAGTTTCACAACTACTGATGACTAATACCAAGTTATCAGTTGTTTTCAAACATCTGAAGTCAAAACCATGGTTTTCAGTAGTTTTATAACTGTTGATGCCTAAAACCAAGACTTCAGCTGTTTCAACTTCTGAAAGGGTAATACCATGTCAACAGTCGTGTAAAACTACTGCTAAATAACACCAAACTCTTCAATCGTTTTCTAACCCTTACCCTAAAATATCCAAGACCTAATCCTTCAGCTTCATCTTCTTCGAACCTAACGTTCAAATCTCCAAAACTTCTCTCTCATTAATGGCGACCATGCAGCTCAAACCACAACATAACTGTGTAGCCTACCTCACAAAATCGCCTTTCTGGACAAAGTTCGATAACGCTATTGATCTAATGGTCCAGTCACCCTACAAAACGGCCTTCCTTCTCAATCCCATCATTCATGCCGAATCCCTTCAACAGTTTTGGACGAACGTCACCTCACCACTGGGGAGAACAACACCGAGTCTCTCTAGTCGGTCGTCAACAACCATCAAGTGGTCATTACTCCTAATATACTTCGCCAAACCCTAAACCTGGATGATGCCACTTTTCCTGCTGGGTATCCAAAGGGCACAACTGATTTATCCTTTGCCCACCATGGATATCAGGGAAACCTTAGTGCCTCACCATACTGAAGAAACATTTCCATGATGCTGAACGTCTTATATTTCACATGGTAAATGTTTGCTTGGCTCCCAAGACTTCCTCTTGGGATCAAATGTCTACAAGGTGGCAGCAGGTATTATTCTCTATCCTTGAGCAACAAGACTTAAACTTTTCTGAAATCATTTTTCTTGAACTTAAGGATATGGCCTCAAAATCTATTTCTAACCGCTGGATATTATATCCTCGGTTCATTATGGCCATAATAGAGAATCAGTTGAAAGCTGAGGGACTTGTTGGCCTCGGAGTCCCTGCAACGGCTGTATTGCCTGAAGTATACTCCAGGCACAACTCTGACCAAACACTGAAACAGGCTGCCAAGCTGCGAAAACCCACGCAGCTGGAAACCACAGCCACCACCTCCAGATCCAAAGTCCCCACCAAACCCAAATCCAAAAGCCAAAAAAGGCTACTCAAGGAGATGAGTCCCCTGAGGATGCCCCTGTACCACAAACACAGGAACCACATACTGGTATTCACCCCCCAGTTGTGTCACAGACTCAACCTGCCAAAGCTGCACAAGTATCCTCTCAACATGTCACACCCCAACCATGACGGCGGAAACGTCGAAGTGTGAGGGTTAAGATTGTTCACAGCCACATAACGCTATGTTAAAATATAAATGCCATTAATCAATTTTTTTCAAACATCACAATCATCCACGTCTTACAAGAAAACAAAAAAAGAATCCAAATGTTCATTTAAGTCTAGGTCCATATCCTAAGCTTAAGCGTTTCTTCAGTCACCATTAAACTTGCACATTACCTGAAACATGTTGAAAATAAAGTCAACTAGCAAGTTGGTGAGTTCTCATGGTTTTAAATAATAAGTATATATATCATGAGAAAGTATGTGGCAATTCTAGTCAATGGTCACAAGATAGTAAGTATATAGAACATGCATAGTTACAATCAAACCTTGACTGGATAATAAGAGTAAGCATGATTAGCTAAGTGTATTTGGTTCCCTAGTGCACAAGCATACGGCTCCTAGGAGCCGGCAATCCCTCGGCTTTAGCACCAAATAGGCTTGTCAGGCCCAAAGATCTAAGACTTCGTTAGGCTAGTTATAGTTAATGATTGCACACGTATGTCACATCTCATATACAACTTAACATATTCAAATAACCACGACTATGTAAAGAATTGCACGTGCGTAATAAGTATCAAAGCGGGTATGAGTTTGTTTGTATAACCAACATGTTTCACCCGAAAGGTGTAAAATATATGTAAGTGGGGTAAGAACTCACATGATAATAAGAAGACTTGAAGATGAAATAAGAATAACCACGTATAAGATTTCCAACACAACGTCACAAGGCACCTAAATAAGAATAAAGTAACGCGTTATAATCGGTTTGATGATTATTTTGTTTTAAGGTTCTTAATTATGGATTGAATAGAGGTTGACATCAATTTATTTCGTGTTATTAATGTGAATCGGGTTAATGGAACGAAATGATAATTAGATTTATTGTGCGAAAGAGAACGGCTAATAAGGAAAATTAATCGTACGTTTAACCGATTTATGAAGGTTGTATTGATTGTAATAATCAAGAAATAAATAAATAAATATATATATATATATATATATATATATATATATATATATATATATATATGTATACTTACTTTGATATGTTTATATAAGTATATATATGTATAAGTAATTAATCATTCTAATTGTTTGACAATCTATATACATGCATATATACATAATATACTTTACAATATGTATATAGGTAAGAATTATACAAATTGTTTGCCAATATATACATGTATATAATAATACATATATATATATAACATGCATATGTCTAAAATATTTTTACACAACTATTATCTTTTCACATAACAACATTATTTTAAAAATTTAAATAAGGAAAAAAAAATACCACAATGTATTTTAAATTTAACATACTCATAAACCTTTGATTAATAATAAAAAGAATACAAAAATGATTAAATAAATTCTGAAAAAAAATCAATTTCTTAGAAATTTTTCAGAATTAAAATATAAAAAGAAATACATAATAAAAAAAGACAAAACAGAAAAAAAAAAAATAAATAATAAGTGAAAGAGAGAAAGGGGGTTGCCCGGGGTCGAACCCGGTCTCCCTTGGGGAAATGGGGTGCGGGAACCAGTGAACCAGGGCCGTGGCCGTGGTTCACTTCGGTTCTTTTAATTTTAAACAAGGCTTCCCCCGTTTCCCCCAAATCGATGAACCCTAGGTTCATCTAATCCAAAATCGACCCTCGATTCGATGTTAATCATACGAATCATCATGGGGCTTTTGATCCTTGGACCGAATCGAGTAGACTACAGGTGTTAATTACCTGTTTTGGTGGGATTGAGGGTTTTCGAGTTCGAGTTGAGCTTTGGGTGTTCTTGAATTGGGGTTTTTCGATTGAGTGATTAATCTGCGCAATTGAGGGTTAGGGAGTTTAAGAACTTCAAATGAATCAGTAAACCCCATTATATAGCTTCGATTACACGGTTCGGGCTTAACACACTCGATTGAAACCGCGTTCGAAGTTTACCCAAATTAAGAGATTCGGGTTGTTATCTTGAAATGTTGATTGATTTGCGGATTGATTAGGCCGCGTATTAAGTTTGGAAGTGGTTAATTTGATTGATTTAGTGATTCCAACCGAGATTTGATTCGAATTTTACTCGGTTAATCCTCGGTTTGATTTGGAAGTATAGCACGAGCGGGAAACTGAAATTTGGGTAGGGTTTGAGTTCGAATCGCAAGGCCGAGAGGTTTGGCGGTTTGATTGGGTCAAAACCGATAAAAATTGGTGGTTTGTGGCTTCGCCGGAGCTCGCCGGAGCTCGCCGGCGCCGTTGCCGGAAAAGCGGGGAAACCCGATTTGAGTTTTGACAATTTACACAACTAGTCCCTCCATTTTGTGTTTCATAACATTAAGCTTAAAATTTTAATTTGATGTTTCAAAATTTGCATTAAGACCCCCTCAACTTTTTAAACCTAATTATTCAAGTTTTATTATTATTATTATATTATTATTATTATTATTATTATTATATATTATATTATTATTATATTTATAATTTTTTATTATTATTATTATTATTATTATTATATTATTATTATCATTATATTATTATATTATTATTATTATTTTTATAATTATTATTATTATTATAATTATTATTATTTTTATTATTATTATTATTATTATTATTATTTACATTTACTAACGAGGCCACGCACCAACATAAAAAAAAAGAACGGAAAAATTACAGGATGTTACACAACAGGATCCTGTTGCAACCAATATGGGGAACCTACACTGCTGGAACCTCTCTCACTTGAGAGGGTTACCATTGAAGCGCACCATTCACCCCGAGTGCAATCTGCTTCTACCCAATCACCACATGCAACCATCCCCCAAAGTCCTACATTACTTGTTGCACAAGTACTGACTCAGTTGCACTCCTCACCCCCTCCCCAGATACCAATTACAATGGGAATACTCTACCATTGAGGGGGAGGACCAAAGTGCATCTGATAACCCACAGCATAGGGGTTACAATGTTCCTTCTCCTAGTGTAGAAAAGGAGATTGGAACTTCTGGTGAGGCTGCCACTTATCCTGCTTCAGCATATGATCAGGATGTAATTGGTACCATCACTAAGACCTTACCAGAGGCAACTGCTGATGAAGGACATAGTCCTGAGGCAGGAAGTCCCCAGTTCCAAGACAAAGGGGCACATGCTACAACTGAGCTACACTCAGTGCATGTTCATCCTGATCCTATCAGGAGGTCAGGTGATTCAGTAACTACTGATGATGACCTGGGCTTCTTTTACGATGTATTAGCCCAAAACACCATCCTGGAAGAGGAGGTGAGCAGACTCAAAGGGCTGCTCTGAGGATCAAAGACCATCTGCCTCTAAAACCTCATAGATGGCACCTTCATCTGAAGGTCTCCAAACACAGAGCCACTCCCAAAAACTCAGCCACCTGCCTCTGCTTCTGGCACTATTTCTCAGGAACAGAACCCCCCGAGCAAATAGCTGTTATCCTTCAAAATCCCTCCCTCTCATCACACCTATAATCACTGATATAATCATCAAAACCATTGATGAGAGGCTTTCCTCAGTAATACAACTGTTGATAGAGGAGGTTGTGGGCAAACAGCTTTCTGACAATCAAACCCTTGCAACCAATGCAACCAAAAAGGGGGAGATTCAGTCAGTGAAAGCAAAAAGAAAGAGGAGTACAGAGAGGAAAGAGAAAGAGAAAGAAACAGAAGTGACAGTAGTGGAAATGGAGAAGGAGTTGGCTGTGGAGACTGAGAAAGAGAAGGAAAAGGAGATTGCCTTGGAGCTGATGGTAAAAGAGGCTGATGCCGAACACAACAGATCAATGGATAACATCATTGATCAGTTGTTTAGGCAAGGCCATGACACTGATAAACTTGACTCTGAGATTAGAAGATTAGAGATTGAAGAAATCCAAAATAGATGGGCAAGTTATGACGTGTTAGAAAGAGAAAGGCAGAAGATCATGATTAGGTTTATTGCAAAATATCTTGGAAGATCAATGATCGAAATCAAGGCTTGGTCCAGGGACAGCATCTTGGCAATAACCACCAAGATCTGCTCGTCTGAAGTATATACTAAAGGACTAGTTATTGAAGCTTTGAATGAAGTTGGTGCTGGGAGCAGGACTGAACTAGCCAAGCAATCAAAAGCCACACTCAACTCCAAAATGCTAGAACAGCCTGTCAACATTCCCACACCAAAACCACCCAAAAACAACCCACCAAACCAACTCCCTTACCCTCAAAACCAATAGCCGATGATATACCCTTGAAGAAGAAGAGAAGGGTATTGAGGCTAGAAGATGATGAAGAAGACGATGAAGATAGGCTGCCACTCTCAGCTGTTATATAGTTACCTAAGGCCACAAGTCACTCCTCAACAATTACTCCTGAAACTCAACGACAAATTGTTAAAGTGAAGCTAGAAGAAGAAGAGCTTCACAAACAGCATGATGAGGAATTTTTGAGGAGGGTTGACAAAGCATATGCAGCCACATCTTCTATCATCAATATGAAAAAACAAGCTCTCAGATTATACACTCTTAAGCATACTTTTCAATATCAAAAGGAAGAGTGAGGATTTGGCCTGATCCCAGGGTGTCTCACAGGATTCATAAGAGAAACATACCACAGAGATACATTGGCCAGGTGAAAAAGATTGTAGATGAAGTAATATCACTGGTCTTTGTAGTATCACCCTAGGAAATCCTAGAGGACTTTAAGAAAGCCTATAAAGCTAATCTAACCCCACAGAAGATGCTGGAAAACAAAATAGTGAAAAAGGGGTTAGTATATAAGAGGCTTGAGGAAGTCAGGAAGAATGAGCTCCAGTGTTCCTAGAGGGTAATCACCCGGATGAGTTTGCTTATAGAATAATAACAACTGTGGAGCTAAAGAATGGGAAACAGGCCAAATACCTGTCTGAGTACTATGAGCCTGAATCATTATTTGAAGGAGGTGCTGAAGAGCTGACCATGGAGGAACAAATTACCTTCCTTGAGGCCTACACAAGAGAGTCATACAGACTCATAATGGGGAAGTAGATCTCATGAATGGGGTAACAACTCTGTGTCCAGTTCCCCAAAACAGAGTTCCCATTCATACCTGCCAAACGATCTTTGAGACTTCTTCCCAAGCCTGTGCTTAAAAAGGGTCACTTCTGAGCTGATCTAGAAGACAAAAAGACCAATACTTCTGCCATAATAAGTGGGACAACTTTAATAAATTTAGAGGTTTTGGGTGCATTGGTTCAGGGGGAGTTTGTTGGACCAAAAGAACCAATGAGCCTGATTAGAAAAACCTCTAAGTCCCACATGCATCATAACAACTGCTGAAGATTTGATCAGCTGTTTGACAAAGTCTGAAGAACAACAGCTGAAGAGTAAAGTACTGAAGACTTCAACTTCTGAAGACCAAAGTACTGAAGAACAACAGCTGAAGACTAAAGTACTGAAGACTTCAACAGCTGAAGACCAAAGTACTGAAGTTCAACAGCTGAAGTATAAAGACTGAAGACATCAGTTGATGACAACAGCTGAAGTTCAAGTACAAGTACTGAAGCCTTCAGAGTTTGTTACAACAGCTGAAGAAGCATTCTTCAGTTGTTGTGATGGTTTACTTTCAGTAGTTTTCTTTTGTTTCAGTATTTGTAAAACAACTGAAGAGCATGTTCTTCAGTTGTTATAGTTTCAGTAGTTTCTTTTCAGTAGTTGAAATAATAGTTAACACGTAGCATTTTTGTAAGAAGATGTCAGCTGTTTGACATCTTCAGTAGTTGTGTTAACTATCAGTAGTTTGAATAAATTTTGTTAGATGTCACTATCAAGTGACATCAGCAGACGTCACATCTCTTATATAAGAGTGTTGACCTAATTGTATGTGTGACATTCTGTTACCACGAAAGCGAATATTGAATGAATTATCATTTGCAGAATTCTCTATCTATAACCGCTTTGTTCTCACCTTGAATATCGTTTATGTTCTTGTGAATTGGCTAATTCATTGTTAGAATTCCGCTGCTATACTCTCTAATCAATCAAACGTAGATCACCGATCCTAACAAAGACCAGTCAAGAACACCATAAAAACATGAATTCTTACTTTGAATTCGAATTATTTCTTGTTCTTCCTTCAAAACCGAGAATTTGCTGCTCTTTCTTTCTCTAAAACCTGAAAATCAGTGGTGTTTGTGACATATAGGCAGCCATACCGCCTTTTACACCCACTTTTCAAACATTTTGTCCTTTTGGACACTTTTTACCCCTAGACTTGGGTTTTATTTCTTTTCCTTCTTTTTTTTCACTTAATCTTCTTTCTTGTCTAAAAATAGCTAGGTGTTACACGATGACATATCAGCAATACACCACCAAATTCATTGAGATGGCACGTTTGGTGCCGGATCAAGTGACACCTTTGTCACGAAGGATTAAGAGGTACCTTTAGGGCTTGCCAGCGGATATCCGCAGGCTCATGATCGCTGCCCGACCGAGCATGTTTAGGTCGGCGGTGGATTTGGCTGGGAGATTTTATGATGAAAGGGCTGTAATGGTGGTGGTTGAAGGTAGCAAGAAGGGTGGTGCTTATCGGAATTGGAATGGGAAGAGGTTTGGTCGAGGTGATGCCTCGACGGGTAACAAGAAGGCATGGGTGGACGATTGCCGTGTGGCCACACCAGGTCCGCGATCGAAGAAGTATGGAAAATGTGGGAAGGATCACAATGGTGAGTGTAGGTGGGGGTCGAACGTCTGTTTTAAGTGTGGGAAGCCTGGTCATATAGAGAGATTGCAGGGGTATGAGGTGTTTCAACTGTAGGGAAAGTGGTCATACGAGTATAGACTGTAAGAAGCCGAGGGTTGAGGGTTCTGGGGTGAAGAAGACCGGAGGAGAAGGACCAAGGGCGAGTGCCAGGGCATTCGTGATGACACAGGAGGAGGCTAGGACGGACCCTGATGTTGTGTCTTGTACGTTTCTAGTGAACCAAACTTTAGCTTTTGTGTTATTTGATTCTGGTGCCAATAAAATTTTTAATTCTGTTTCTTTATGTGCTAAGCTACCTCTTAGTAGTAGATGTGTTGATGCACCCTTGATGTAGAAACCGCCATAGGAAAGTCTACAAGAATTTCTGAGGTGATAGAAGGATGTGATGTGGAATTAGAAGGCCACAAATTTCTGGTTAGACCCTTCGTGATGACCTTAGGTGGTTTCGATTTGGTTCTTGGGATGGATTGGCTAGCGGACTTCGAGGTGAACATTGTGTGTCACAAGAAGATGATTTGTTTGACAGTGCCCAACAGTAGTTCGGTGACGGTTTATGGCGATCGGGTTACTACGATTCCGAAAGTAATTTAAATGGCGGTGGCGGGAAAGTGCATGAGGCCTGGGTGTAGCGCCTACTTGGCTTATGTAAAGGATGTGGATACACCAACACCATAACTGTTTAAGGTACCAATTGTGTGTGACTTTCCAGACGTGTTCCCAAAAGACTTACCAGGAGTGCCACCTGACAGAGAGATCGAGTTTCAGATTGATCTGATACCTGGTGCCCAACTTGTTGCCAAGGCACCGTATCGGTTGGCTCTGACTGAGATGAAAGAGTTAATGGAACAACTACAAGAACTGCTTGATAAGGGGTTTATTAGACCGAGTATCTCTCCTTGAGGTGCGCTAATCTTATTCGTGAAGAAGAAAGACGGTAGTATGAGGATGTGTATTGACTACCGTGAGCTGAATAATTTGATGATAAAGAACCGATACCCTTACCAAGAATTGATGACTTGTTTGATTAGCTTCAAGGTGCCAGTGGTTTTCGAGGATAGACCTTTGATCTGGTTACCATCAGTTGAAAGTGAAAGAGCAAGATATTCCTAAAACAGCTTTTGGCACGCGTTATGGTCACTACAAGTTTCTTGTCATGTGTTTTGGTTTGACCAATGCGCTAGCTGCTTTTATGAATCTGATGAATAGAGTGTGTCGGCCGATGTTGGATAAATCAATGATTGTGTTTATTGATGCTATCCTGATTTATTCGAAGAGCGATATAGAGCATGCCGATCACATTCTGGAGGTTTTGGAGACATTGAGGAAGGAGAAGTTGTATACCAAGTTCTCCAAGTATGCATTTTGGTTGCCTGAAGTTCAGTTCTTGGGTCATGTGGTGAATACCAAGGGGATATTGGTGGATCCAGCAAAGGTGGAGGCAGTGATACAATGGAAGTCTCCAAAGATGCCATCGAAGATTTGTAGTTTCTTGGGTTTGGCGGGTTACTACAGAAGATTCATTCAAGACTTCTCCAAGATCGCTTCTCGACTAACTAAGTTGACCTGGAAAGATATGAAGTTTGTATGGGGTCAGGCTCAAGAGAAGGCGTTCAAGGAATTGAAGGCGAGGTTGACTCAAACTCATGTTCTATCATTACCCGATGGAAATGAGGATCTAGTGGTTTATTATGATGCTTCCTACTTGGGGTTGGGTGTGTGTTAATGCAGAGAAAGAAGGTTATAGCCTATGCATCCCGACAGTTGAAGGTTCACGAGGTCAATTATCCGACTCATGACTTGGAGCTAGCAGCCATGGTCTTGTGTTAAAGATTTGGAGGCACTACCTTTACGGGACAAAGTGCACCATATTCACTGACCACAAGAGCTTGAAGTACTTCTTTGAGTAGAAGGACCTGAACATGAGGCAAAGACTATGGTTGGAGCTCATAAAAGATTATGACTGCGAGATCCATTACCATCCGGGCAAAGCCAATGTGTGGTGGATGAACCTAGTAAAAAAAAGGCCCGAGCTGATTCGGGTAAAAGCTTACTAGATGATCATGACCTCCGACATGATGAAGCAAGTGAAAGAGTTTCAAGATAAGGCATTGAAAGAAGATCACCTTAACTCTGAAAGAATGAGAGGTCTGGTCGCAGAATTGGGTAAGAACACGCTTGGTGTTAGAACTCGATTCGGGAGGATGTGGATTCTTTGTTTTGGGGATCTACGAGTGAAGATTTTAGATGAAGCTCATAAGATTTGATACTCTATTCATCCCGGTGCCACAAAGATTTATCAAGGCAAGAAGAAAGACTATTGGTGGCCAGGTTTGAAGCGTGATGTGTTGGAGTATGTGAGTAAATGCCTTACTTGTCTACAGGTGAAGGCCGAGCATCAGAAGCCGTATGGGAAGATCCAACCTTTGGATATACCGGAATAGAAGTGGGAGCACATGACCATGGATTTCATTACGAAGCTGCCACGCACCACAAAAGGGTATGATGTTATATGGGTAATAGTTGACCATTTGATGAAGAGTGCTCACTTATTACCGATCCGCGAGACATATTCATCCGAGAGGTTGGCAGATCTTTTCATCAAAGAGAGCGTAACTCTTCATGGTGTGCCAGTGTATTTTGTGTCTGATCGTGACACCTCGTTTACATCTAAATTTTGGAAGAAATTCCACGATGCTATGAGGACGTGGTTACACATTAGTATGGCTTATCATACCTAGATAGATGGTCAGTCAGAAAGGACCATTCAGACATTGGAAGATATGCTTCAGGCATGTGTTATCAATTTTGGAGGAAGTTAGGATAACCACTCACCGTTAGCTGAGTTCTCATATAACAACAGTTATCATGCCAGCATTGGTATGCCACCTTATGAGATTCTATATGGTAGGAGATGTGGAACACCCGTCTGTTGGGGTGATATTGGTCAGAAAGAGTTAGTGAGTGTCGAGGTGATCGAGGCTACGACTGAGAAGCTTGAAAAGATTAAAGCCTTCATGAAGACAGCCAAAGATAGACAGAAGTCATACACTGATAAATGACACAGACCGATTGAGTTCTAGGTGGGTGACCGGGTTATGTTGAAGGTCTCACCTTGCAAGGGTATCATCCAATTCAGGAAGCGGAGCAAGTTGAGCCCAAGGTATATAGGGCCTTTCCGAATCATTGCTCGAGTAGGAGAGGTGGCCTATAGACTGGAACTACCAAATGAGTTAAGTGGAATTCACCCGACATTCCATGTATCTCATCTGAGAAAGTGTTTAGCAGATGAGATATGATTTTTCCACTTGAGGATATCGAAGTAGATGAACGGCTCAATTATGTGGAGCAACCAGTGGCAATCATCGATCGAAAAGAGAAGAGGCTGAGGAATAAAGTACTCCCTCTTGTGCGTGTACAGTGGAAGCACAAGAAAGGATCCGAGTCTAGTGGGAGACTGAAGAAGAGATGAGACAACATTACCCATGTCTGTTTGAGGAATAACAAGTTTTGGGGACGAAACTTATTAAAGGGGGGTGGACTTATAACACCCGGATAATTTCTTTGAAGCCGACGCAAGAAGAAAAAGAAATAAAATCTAAAGTCGGGCGACCAAACTTGCCAAAATGGAGAAAGATTTGATGAGTGGGGGAATAAGAGGGGAGGGTAGCCCACACCCTCCCCCACACTTGTAAAATTCAGCCATAGAGAGAAAGGGGAAGAAAAGTGGTTTCAAGCTTGGTTCTTATGGATTCGAGCAAGAAAGTTGAAGTGTAGCGGGTGTGTGAGTTCTAGGACCCCTTTTTTACATGTTTTCAACTGATTTAGGGCAGGAACACATAGTAAACCCGTTTATGAAATGTGTGTGTTTGACCCGCGTGTATGTGTTTGTATGTGATGCGAGTGAAGTTTGATTTCGGGCTTACGTGTGCTTGAATGGTGTTGTGGTATGCATTCCTAAGGTTTAGGATGATTGATTTGGGCTTAGAACGAGTTTGGAAGAGCTTGGAGGCCGAAAATGGCAGATTGGGTTCGGAATGAACTGCGTTCTGCATCAGTTAGGGCTATGCGACCGAATGGCATGCGACTGAGGCCATATGGCCAAAAGGAGTGTGATGGTCTGCGGATAGTATATATATTTGATAAATATTTATTGCACAGATTCAGTTTTAATTAGTTGTTACTAATACTAAACCACACACAAAAGGCAGTGTACCTGTCGTGTGGTAATATAGTGTTGATAAGAACCGAGTATTAATCCGTGGACACACCTAGCCTACTCAACAAACTTGATGTTTGACTATCAGATTTGGTTTTGTTAAAGAAAGTGATATTTTGTATTGGAAATATTTTTTTACGGTTTAAAAGTAAACAGTAATAAAAAGAAAGTAAAATAAGAATTGAAGCGTTTGGATTTAAAATCAGGGAATAAAAGTTATCATCCTAATTAGAATCCTCTTATGTAATTGTGATGAATTGGTGAGGTGATGTGATTATGTTAATGTTTATAAAGATGAGCCGGCGCCATTTCTCGACTATCCTACTGCCGTAGTGACTTGATCCTGTCAGGCTGATTTTACTGCTCAGATCAAAGCCCTAGTAATGTAGGTAAATCTTTTGTGTCCTATTGACATACGATTTCTGAAAACATAATTTAATGTTAAAAAGAGAGTTGATCAGGTTACTTCCTAACATACCATTAATTTTAGAAAACCGTAACAATTACTGAAGTTTCCGAACTAATAAAAGGGAACCCGCAAATGATCAGAAAGTGAAAGTGATATGATTTCTAATAACCATTTCTAGTTCATTAGCCATGGATTTATTACGAAGACCGGTTTTGCGAATGAAAGTTAATCATACGGTTTTCAACCTTGTATGACAATTACAATCACAAACCATAAAGTTATAACTTCCCGTTCAAATGTAGATGCTACCCATCAATAGTTTTCCCAAGACCACCATAACATTGACATAATACTTACCACACCATTAGTTCATCACAATTACATAAGTTTCATCCGATTAGGATGATAAATAGAGTTTAGCTCATGATGAGCTTTAACATAACAACGGATAACAAAGAAGATAGATAAGTGATCATCGGTGAAATGGAACAATCAAACTGATAATCCAGAATGGATGACGTTTAGGTGATCCCAAGCTTCTTCCAAGTGTTGTATGCACCTCCCGAGCCTCCGAATGATCTTGAAGTCTTGATTCCCGAGAGAATTTGGCAGAGTAACTCTCCCACCAAAGCTTGCCAAAAATGGTGAGCTTAGGCTTTTATTTATAGGCTTTCTGGAGTGTTTAAGCACGGCCCCATGCCTAAAAGACACGGCCCCGTGCTAGTACAATGCTAACGAAAGTTGGTCGGCTCGTACCTGCAGGTCATGTCGGGCACGGCCCCGTGCTAAATGGGGCACGGCCCCGTGCTAGTACAATGCTTACGAAAGTTGGTCGGCTCGTACGTGCAGGTTATGTCGGGCACGGCCCCGTGCCTAAATGGGGCACGGCCTCGTGCCTAAATATGGCACGGCCCCGTGTTGGTGGTGGGGCACGGCCCCGTGCCTTATGGGGCACGGCCCCGTGTCTACTTTTAGGGGACAGTACTTTTTGTCCTGTCAGATGTCCAAGCACGGGGGTGTGTTAATTTAGCATAGGGGTGTGTTTCTGGCAGGACATGGGGGCGTGCTTAATGAGGCACGGCCCCATGCTTGGAGTCCAAAGCTCGGATTGCTTCAAGTTCTTGTTAAATATGATCATTTTGTCCATCTTTCCCTTTTAAACACCTGAAAACACAATTTAACACTTTTAAGTACATTTTCATCATTTTAAGGAAAATATTACGGAATAATTGTTGTGCTTTTGATAGGATTTTTATGTATAATTTGGAGCACATCAGAGTGCGACTGAGGTTCATTCGCATGTGGGTCGTGCGACTGTAGCCTATACGCTTATGAGTTATGCGACTGAGGGTCATTCGCATGGGGGATCATGCGACTGAGGTCCATACACCTAGGTTCATCTGCATTAGTTCCATTCGCATTGGACTCGTCCTCATTGTGTTCATCCGCATTGGGTCCATTCGTATAAGGCTCATTCGTATGATGTTCATTCGCATGGTGTTCAGTCGCAAGGGAGACCCTACGACTGAAGGGTACCCATACGCCCAAGTAGGGCTAGTGTACTCGAGGGGGCATAGTTAATTTACTGATTTTCAGGGGAAAGTGGAGATGTAAGTTTTGACGTGGAAGGTTCCCGTAAGTTCATGTAAGATGAATTTTGAGGCCATAGAGGTTATGATTGGCATTGATGAATGATGACATATGATTATGCATGATGTATGTTATATATGAGTGATGATGCTCTGTATGATGATGTTGCTGAGGATGGCACGGGGCGGCTACTTAGCTCTTTTGGATGCCATCCATTTTTATAATACTTTTGTGATGTGATGGAACATGTATTTTGTAACTTGATAACAATGTATTATTTTGCAAAAGCTTTTATTAATTCAATGAGATGTTTATTTTGATGATTCTGCTGCGATGTTTTATGAAAGTTAAATGAAATTACAGGTTTTATAAGCAAAGGTTGGCCAGCTGTAAGCGTCCCAAGAATAAGGCCTTACATTATTCTTTCCAGAATCTCAAATGGTCCAACATATCTTGGATTAAGCTTGCCTATCTTGCCAAACCGAATTACACCCTTCCACGGCGATACTTTCGGTAAGACTTTGTCACCAATTTGAAACTCCAAAGGTTTCCGTCGTTGTCTGCATAACTCTTTTGTTTGTCTTGCACTACAACCTTGCGGTTTCGTATATGCACTATCTTCTTTGTGGTCTCATGTACCAATTTAGGACCAGTCAATTAACTATCACCAACTTCTTCCTAATAAACTGGTGATCTACACTTTTACCCATATAATGCCTCAAGTAGTGCTACTTTGATGCTAGTATGATAACTATTGTTGTAAGAAAGCTCAAACATCAGTAAATGAGCTTCCCGATTATTCCCAAAATTGATCACACAAGCACGCAACATGTCTTTCAAAGTATGAATAGTACGTTCACTTTGACCATCGGTGTGCGAATGATAGGTAGTGCTCATGTCTAGACGTGTGCCCAAAGATTTCTGTAATGATTTCTAGAAATGGGACGTAAAAATAGCATCACGATCAGAAATAATCGAGATCCACACACCATGCCTCGACACTGCTTCCTTCAGGTAAATTCGAGTTAACTTGTCCATTTTTCCAGTCTCCTTGATTGCCAAGAACTGAGTTGACTTACTGAGTCAATTCACGATCACCCATATCATGTTACAACCACTAGAAGTCCTGGGAAACTTAGTAATGAAGTCCATAGAGATTTGTTCCCACTTCCACAAGGAGATTTCAGGTTGTTGTAGTAACATAGACGGTTTCTGATATTCCACTTTAACCTTAGAACATGTCAAGCATTTGCTCATGTATGTGGCTACATCTGCCTTCATGTCAGGCCACTAGTAGTACTCCTTTAGATCATGATACATTTTGTCAGAGCCGGGATGTATGGAATACTTAGACTTGTGCGCTTCACTCATAATCAAGTGTAACTCCAGGATAAACAAACTTGAATCAAATCATGAAAAATTAGATGAAAATAATGATAATCACAATAAAACCCCTTTAATCTATATTGACTACATATGATTTGTATAATGTGAAAACCCCAATCAAATTGTCATTCAACCATTAACCTAATTCTAATTACAATTAGGCTATTTATAGTGAATATAATATTCACTAATTACATTTAACCCCCTAGACTTAGGCTAATTAATGGAAATTAATTCTCAAACACATAAATGACTAAAAATAAGATAAAATATATTTTGTTCACACAAAATATATTTATTATAATAAAACTCCTAGTCATCTAAATCTTCAATGTCTCGTCTCGGTTATTCATCTCAAAAGTGTCCGGTGATCGTGACATTGACTTTTGTTGACTTTGACTGTGTTGATAATATAGACTTTCTTGTACAGCTCCAACAATACTCCCCCTTAGTCTATCATTATCAACTTCTTCAAATGAAATCAGCACCGAGAAGTCAATAGTAGAAAGATCTTCAAATTGAAGCTTTCTGAAATTGACGAGAAAAATATTCATTTCATAAGCTCCCCCTATTTATGTGCTCCCCCTTTTTGAATGCAACCTTTGTGTGGATTTTAGAATAACTTTTCCAAATCTCTAATCTTGAGTGCTTTAGAAGATGTAGTAGGAGGATTCCTAGCTCGGTATCTTCGTCAAACTTGAGGAACAGGTTCTCTGATTAGGTACACTGCTCAACCGATGATCGGCCATCACTTAAAGCAAAAATATGAAACACATTTCAAACACAATCTCAACATTTCTAATTAGATCATTTCAGTTTAACAAAATAAACCCGTGTTTATCTGTGTGTGAAAAACAAGCGAACCTGTGTTCATTTGTGTGCAATTTCTGTGAAATGCATAAAAATGATAAAATTGTAACCGCATAATATGGAAGACCTAAATAATTAAAATGAAATTTTGTTATAATAATTTTTTTTATTTTTTTATATATATAATATAACATCTTTTCTTTAAACCGAGAACTGAATCGATCATGAGATCATATCCTCAAGATATACTTTAGCACAAAGATGAATTTAAACATCGACAAGCAATGAGATCACATTGATAACTGAATCTAATCATAGTATTTGAATGATTTTGAAATTCTCAAACAGATCAATAACGATTGCTGATATGTTTGTCCACTTAAACCCATGCCCTATCTTTTTCAACAAGCAGAAGATGATTCGTTAAGGTTCGATTAAATGCTTTGAATGCTAGGACCCCACAATCATTTGGCAAAAACCCTCACCCAGCCTCAGGATCTCTTGAATTTTGTAACGATCTTTACAGAGAAAGGCTTGTGAATTTGTGTGCAAGTGATTATCAACATAATATTTCATTCTGTGATGAATTCATCATTTAGATGATTTGACACAACTTAAACCAAAATGGTGAGAGCTACAGGTCTATACTCATGTATAACAAAGGAGATGACCATTTAGTCATGTGCCGATGAGAGCTCCAGGTCAATACTATCGTACAGCAAAGGAGATCATCACTCCAGGTCAGTACTACCGTACAACAGAGGAGATTAGCACAAACACAAGACATATAAATACACCAATCATGGCTCACAGATATGGCTTATATGATTTGTATCATGGTGGGTGAAAGATTAATTCTCAATCCAATTTTTGTCGGGACTCAGTTTTTGTGCAGGCCAAAATGGTCGCGTAAATCCAGACATCCTTAAGCATATATTTTATTTAAATCATGACGTTGTTGTCTACTTTATTCTTTAGGCTGAGTCTACCAAGCATATCATTAAAGCATCTGTTTGTTTTTCTATTATTTGCATTTAAAAAAAATATGTAAATCAGATAACAACATTAGTTACTATCATTTCTCATTTTAAAAACACAATTCATGCAAAAACAAGCATTTTAAAAATATATACAATCATTTCTCAATCATCTCGAATCAAGAATCAAGTTCCTAGTTCTCTTTTCATTTTTATTTACTTATACTCTCCCCTAAATTGTAAATCCAGGATGATCAAACATCAAATCATAAAGATTATAGATCAAAATATAATAAACACACAAAAACCCCTTTGATCTTCAATAAGATTGCAAATAATGTTTACAAGTAATCCCCCAATCTCTTGTTCATTCAACCATTAGCCAAAACCTAATGAAAATTAACCTATTTATAGTCTAGACTAATATTCACTTAACCCCCTAGACTTAGGCTAATTAATACAAAATTACATATTAAGCATAAAAATGACTAAAAACAAAATAAAATATATTTTGTTCACACAAAAAATATTTATTACAATTAAAATCCTAGTCATTTAAATCTTCAACGTCTCTTATTGGTTCCTCATCTCGAACGTGTCGGGTTTGACTTTTGTTGACTTTTACCATGATGTTGACTTTGACTGTGTTGATAATATAGACTCTCTTGTACAGCTCAAACAAAAATGATAGGACACAGGAACGAAGAGTTTAGGACTTTAAAAGAATTTAACTAAGTAAGATGCAAAATTTGAAGTATAAGTCTGAGAAGTCTAAGCAACATAAAAGGAAAAATGATAGTAAAACTAGCTGCTACTGAGGTAACACAGAGAATGTAGACCTAGAGGTTGCTAGACCACTACATGATATGTCAGTAGATTCAACACACTAGATTATTAGACCTAATTGGTGATCTAAATTCAAACTAAGTTGTTCAACTAGCTGTGGGTTCCCTTCTTATCACTGGTTAACATAATCAATGTATTTCCAATAAGGGGCGACGAGCAAATAAACGCCACAAATGTGTGCGGATGACCCAAAAAGAGCAAAGCATGAAAAAAATGATAAGCGCGATCAAGCTAACAACAAATGTTGTTGATGCGTTATGTGCAAAAAGAAAAAATATATATATGCTCTAACAAGAAGATAGGTTGTGTGCCTCTTTGTTGTGTGGTGGCACTAACCTGAGGATAAGCATAACCTAAATATTCTAGAATTCATTGTTGTTTATGCCTCTCTATTGTGTTGTGGCACTAACTAAGGCTTGGCATCTCTTTGAAAGCTCTTAGAATAGTTTCTTCTTGTCAAGATACCCGTAGACCGCTTAAAAATCTCCTGAGGAATGTTGATTACCATATAAGTGTGGGATCCACAAACTCTTGTTGAAATAATTAAACGAACATATCACTAATCTGTGTCAAAAATCTATGCATGGATTTAAGTGGACAAATATAATGGCAATCATCGTGGCTGCAAATCTTGAAAGTCCAAATCATTGTGTGTATCTTACAGCAGAAGTATGATTTCCTAAACTTGCTAATGACTGTCGATGAAAACAAGAATCTAGCATCAAAAGGCTTTGGTAAAATGTCCCAAATGATTTGATAAACTTGTATGATTCCATAATGAATCGTTCCGGTTATGATCAAAGTAACTTGACGATATACTGTCCAGGAAGAAAAATCTGGTAGATACTTATCTTAGTATTTCAACCTCACACAAAATTACAAAAAATATGTTTTAGCTTTGTTTTATTTCTAGTTGTTAATTTAGTTAATTTCACTTAATTTAGTAGGTAAATGTCATACTACGCATCAGAAGTCAATCTGGGATTCACTCACTAAAAAGGTCATGTCTGAGGTGACCAATGGGGTTTTCAAATGTAAAAGGGTCACGTCTAAGGTGACAAATTGTTTTGTGTTAAAAGGATCACGTCTAAAGTGATCAACAGTTTTCGAAGTTAAAATGGTCATGTCTGAGATGCTCAATGGTTAAAATGTCTTATCAATAAGTAAAAGGGTTAAGTGTATGAATGGTCATAAGGTCAAACTCATAAGTAATAGCCATCCACACGAGTGGTCCATGAGTATGGACCAGTCGTCTGATTGGACCATATGTATGAGCCCAATCGCACGACTAAACCACACGTATGGACCATATGTGCGATTGGACCATAAGCATGGGTCAATCCATACGATTGGATCATCAAAATGAACAAATCACACAAATGGAGGTGACTGAATGAGACAGTCGCACCACTAAAGGTCACTGACTGAGCCAGTCGCACAACTGAGCCTCAGTCGCACGAATCAACAGTGCGATCAGGTCTAGTCGCACGAGTGAAAGACACCCTAGTATAAATAAGGGGGAGTCGGTCGCAAACACTCATCACCCCCCCCCCAATCACTCTCTCTTTGCACGATAGTACCGTTACGCTGCCAAAATTTTGATTGAGTGTTCTAGGCTGATTATTGTTGCTTCTGACGATTTATGTTAATTATACAGGTAATGTGTGACGTTATCCACTCAAATGTTCATCAAATCATGCCCTAAATCGACTTAATTTGAGCCCTAACAAGAACCGACACTTAGTTCACAAAATAAACCTGTAAAACTAAGTAAATTGCTAACTTAAAACGTGTTAGATGTTAGTTGGAACGATTGCGAGTGTAATGAGCCAAACCACAATGTCTAGATCATGTTTTGCTCAAGATTTGTATTTGAATGGAAAAACAGACTGTCATGTGAATGGACATACTGATGAACTTCAATCGCACGACTGAGCTAGGCGAAAGGCTCAATCGCATGACTGAGCTAGGCGAATGACACAATCACTCGACTGATCCATGCATATGAGTTCAATGGCATAACTAGTTCAACCGCATGGGATAGCTTACGACTAAGCCCAGTCGCATGCTCAATCGCACGAATGAGCTCAATCGCATGACAAAGACTCAGTCGCACTATCCATCCACATGATGGAACAGAAGGATTCAAGTCCAATAAATTCAAATGTCATTTATTTATACACACTCTAACGTGTATCTATCTTGTGTTGCAGCAGCATGGCGAGTCGGTGGACGATGAGCACAAAGCACAACATATGTGCTCATCTAGAAATTACATTCCGGAACACGTCTGAGTTCGCGGGTATTATTACATTTCTACGAAGATCGAGGATTTTCAACGCTTTCTCCACTCCATGCACACCATATAGATCCATACAGCAGGCTTTCTGGGAAAGCGCCGTTGTAGATGGGTCCTTAGAGCCTCACCGTATTAGGAGTTCCATCTTTGGTCAGGACATTGAGATCAGTGAGGAGGATCTGAGGACAGTCTTAGAGTTGGTAGATGATGGCGATTGCCATACCAGACTGCATCCGTTGACAGTTCGAGGATGTTTTCTTCGGGCTAAGTACTCGGGGGACATAAACGTAGGTGTTCTTAACAAGAGCAACCTGTGCCCCCAATTCAAATACTTAGCCCATGTGCTACTAAAGAACATAGCCTTGAGGAAGGGCGGTTTTGAAGAGTTGTCAGATCAGATCCGAACGCATATGTAGCTCTGGTGCTAAACCACCCGTTTAGCTTTTCGAGGATGATCTTCACCTACTTAGTGGAGAACATAGAGGCCATAGGCAAGGAAGGCTTCTGCATGTACCTACGTATCATTCAGATGATCATCGACCAGAAGCTTCCTTCGCTGCCCAAGGATAGAGAGGATGCAGTTACACTAGAGGTGATGGACGATATCACCCTTGGCAGGATAAAGGTTTACCGGGGCAAGTAGGTGAAGCCCCTGGTAAGGAGATTGTTTAGGCATTTGGTCTGAGAGGACTACGAGGCATCAACTAGGAGGAAGTGGCATCACGATGATAGTGACTCAGATTCTGAGTCGATTGTGCTCCCATCTGATGATAACGATCATGATGATGATAGTTATGATGGTGGAGCGACTGGCCCCACCAAATCTAGGGCCACTACTATAGATGTTACATCTCCATCATCCACCCACGGAGGAGCTGAGATGGCAGGATTTCATCAGGACTTTGGTCCTGGTGAGGAGGAGGAGTCTGATGAGGAGCCATTAGTTCGGACGGTGGGCAGCAAGGTGGTTGCCACCGAGCGAGGGATTAGGGCGGTAGGTGGACGCCAGGGTGAGTCTGGGAAGGCTGATACTTATCCATCTTACACCCTAGACAAGCCCAACAGCCAAGGGGGAGCATCTTCCTCGAAGGGATCGAGGAAAAAGAGGATGGCACAGTCGCACGGGAAGAAGAGTAAGAGACGGAGATTCACTTTGATCACCACCTCTACCACCCCCATCACCATAGCTACCACCACTACCACACCCTCCACCACTACTGCCACTCCACCCACCATTACTACCACACCTTCCACCACTACTACCACACCACCCACCATTACTACCACACATCCACCCTCCACTACTATAGTTGTACCTCCATGACCTACACTTATACCACCACCCATCTTTACCATAGCTACTACCACTACCACCACCCATCGAGCCGGGACTTCATCTCAGCTCCCACTGAGCTTTGGATCCACTCTGCCGTCCGTTGGGTTAGAGGAGCAGCCGGCCAATCTAAACCGGATTGTGCTTAAGCTGCTTGCTACTGATGAGCAACGAGCTACACAGCTAAACCAGCTGATGGAGCTCAATGGTGCCCAAGCTTAACAGATAGCAGCTCAGAGTCAGGAGATTGCTGTGCTTTGTGAGCTGCAGACTTCTTCAGTATAGAGGATAGATGATCTTGAGGCGAAGAACAAGAAATTGATGCTACGACTCAAAGGCTCCAAAGATGAGCCCCTCAAGATCAGAGAAGGAGATGATGATGGTGATGATGACGATGATGAGGATGTTGAGGATGATAATGATAATGAGACTAATGAAGAAGGTAATGGAGATGAAGGAGAGGAGAAGCGGGAGATGAGGATGATGGAGATGATGCTACTGCATCAGCATCCACACAGGCTAGAGAGCGACTGTCAAAGAAGTCTCAGGATCAGGGAGCCTTATCATCAGCCCCTCCTGCTGATGAGCCTGCTATTCAGGGCGAAAGTAATGATTAGATATTAATGTATTCGAAAGCTTTTGTACTTGAATCATGTATTAAAATTTTGTACTTAACGTTTATATATATTTAATGTTTAACTGTCTTGATTATTGACGAATGATTGATGTGTTACATGTTTAAATCAAGCAGATCAACATCTCAGCAAGACGAGTATGATGTTGCTCCCCTTTAGCAAATCAAGTCTCAACTCACAATGATTCTTGATTTGCAAGGGATTGTTAGATGGTCAGTGAGCTATACTCCCGAAGAAGGAGAAATCATTCATGACCTAACTGACGAGCAACTTGCTGAGATGTTCAGGCTGAACTCGGACGAGATTGTCAAGGACGCTCCTAGTTTTGAGGTTACAAGTGACGATGAGCTCAATGACACAGATGAAATCAAGAAAGAGGATGTCACTGCTGACCACTATCCAGAGTATACTGACCAAGAGGGAAATGTAGTCCCTAACTTGGGTGATACTCTCGGCAATGATACATTTGACAAGCTAAATCAGTTGGCGAAAAAGACTGACAAGAATAAGAGTCAAGCCCAATGTCACACCCTGACCGACGGCAGAATCATTAGGGCAGACGAATGTGATACATTTGTTCATAGCACATGAAACTAAATAAGTTGTAATAATATTAATTATCATTATTCATTGAATATTACAAGACAAGTAAATCCACACAATACAAAAGTTCTAACCAAGAAATAAATTATTTAGTTAAACCAAGTCCAAGTCCTGTATGAGCACAAGAAGATATTCAAGTAGTAAACCTGAAACATGTTAAAAATAAAGGGTCAACTATAAAGTTGGTGAGTTCCCATGGTTTAAACACACGCATAATATATATATATATATATATATTATATATATATATATATATATATATATATATATATATATATATATATATATATATATATATATAACGGTTTACAAGTAACAATTGATGTGAGTGGTTACGAGTTAGCAAGCTTATAGATCACATACAGTTACAACCAAACCTCAACTTGATTACAAGTTTATAAGATTGGCTAAGTGTACTTGGTTCCCATGATGAACAAGCATACGTCATCAGGAGCCGGCAATACATCGGCTTTAGCACCAAATAGGCTTGTCAGGCCCAAAGGTCTAAGACGTCGCCAGGCTAGTATTAGTTAATGATTGTAAACAAAATATGTATCTCATATAAGACTTACATTGAGACAAATAACCATGACAAAAATGTAAAGATGAATTGCATGTGCATTTACGAATATCAAGATATTTACAAGTGTAAGTTTATAAGGTGAACATGTTTCACCCCAAAAAGTGTGAAATAAAGTAAAAAGGGGCATGGAGAACTCATATGGAAAATGCACAAGATGTATATAAGATGATGATAAGAATTTAAACGAGGCTCCAATGATTTCCTTACAAGTTGTGTAAATGTATAGATTCCAATATTAAGTTCGATAATAAGATTAACAATGAGACGTGAACTAGGGTTTCAATTGAAATTTAGGGGTTAAAATAATTAAATAAATAATCAATCGTTTACGTTTTCGTTTAAGAAAGATGGTATAAATCAATTAAGACTAAGAATGATAGTGGATGATTCAATAAATTAGTTTATTGAATTAATAAAGATTAAATAAAATGTGTGAAAAGATATAATTAGTTTAGAAATTAATTATTTAAAATTTGATAAGATGATTTATTGAATACTTATTTATATAGTTTGCAAAATAATATAGAAATATTTAAAGTAACTTTAATCGTTTTAAATAATCTTTCTAAGGCCTTAAAATAAGGATGATCAATAACAGAAACTTATATTGTTTTATAAGTTTTAAGAATTTAGATAAAAGTTTAAAGAATAATTGATTAATTATTTATATATAACATGGTTAAATGAAAATATGAATAACTAATTATTTAAATGATTACATAAATAACTATTTACATAATTATTCATTTAACATATTGACTTATAGTGTTAAAAAATCTCCATTTAAAATAATGTGATTTAAACGATGAATATTTAAACGAAACGTTTGGACCAATAATAATTTACTAATTATTTAAATCCATTTTAATATAAATAACTCAAGAATAACCTTAAAATGTTTTATTAAAAAGATTTTTAATTATTTAAATTTTAGAAATATAATAGAAAATCATTTAGTTTCTTTAAAAATATTTAAAGTTTACAAAACCATTCTTTTTTATTTATTAGAAATTTTCTAAAATTATTTTAAGGGCTAAAAAGCCTTAAAAGTAATATATGAGGGTGCCCAGGTTCGAACCCAGGATCTCAAGTTTAAGTTACAAGTGTTTTACCAGTGAACCAAGGCTCTCAGCCACGATAGGAATTGCATTTTTAATCTTAAGTAAAAACTTAAAAAGAAACCCCTAAATCTTCACATGAACCCTAGAACCGTTTAACCCCAAATTGAATCCCAATTTATTATGATAATGAAATTAACCTGGGGGTTTTAATCCCTAAGTGAACGAATTAACAACGAGAAAGACGAAGAACAGTCACGAAACTCGTAGGGCTTGATTGATGTTCAAACGATGATGCCAACCAAATTCGTTGCACAGAAAGCTTCTAATGGTATTGAAAATGGAAAACCATCTATCAATTCTGATTATGATGCTTGGAAGGTAGGTGTTGCTTAGCTTACTGGTTCTCGACAAAGAGAGGATCAAAGGTATGGATTTTGTGCGTTTGAGGAGAACTTAGAAATGGTAATCGATCAAAGATAGATAGAAGATTGTTTAGGTTCAATTAATTCGATTACTATGGAGTTTTAATGTTCAACCGACTCTAAGGTTTAAGGCTTTCGTTACTACACTCGATTAAGCTTAGTAACCGACGTTTAAATGTGATAAATTGCTATGTTCAGTTTCAAATCATGTTCCAAAATGATTTGAGGCGGTTTTTTGGATTAAAAATCGACCAAAATTGATGGTTATGAGGTGGCCGGAGTTTGGCCGGAGCTCCGCCGGAAAATCGGGTTGTGAAGGGGAAGGGGGGGTTTGTTTTGGAGAAATTACACCTTTGGCCCTTATGGTTTTTGGAAGTTATTATTTTATGTAGGAAACTTTTGAATTAAGTTTTAAAAATTACAAAATTGGCCCCAAACTTATTAAACCAAGTTATAATTAAATTTGTCTATTAAAACTTAAAGAGTTTATAAATAAAAGAAATAATTAATTAATTAATTAAAAAGTAAATCTAATTCTCATTACAACTTATAAACTTATATAAATTATTAGCTTTGTAAAAAAACTTTGATGTATAATTATTCTTTCCATGTTAGATCTCATAAATGACAATCATTTATAAATTTATAACGCTTTACTTTATAAATTATAAAATTATTATAACTTGTTTAAATGGTTTAATAAATGAAAATTAATAAAATATGTTTTTTTATGTTGGTTACATTTATAATCCATATGATTTATTAGAATAAATAAGTTTAATAGAGAAATTTATATCATATGAAAATTCAAAATGAATTCGGGTTTGTTTATAATTTGAAAATTTGCAGATGTTACTGTCTCCCCTACTTTAAGAAATATCGTCCCGAAATTTAATCACGAGGAGACAAATTTCAAGGGTAAGAGAAGACTTGGATTTCATGTCACATTTGCAAGTGACTCTTGCTATGCAAGTTATTAAATTTCATAATTTATGATTTTATATGTTTATTGGCAAAGAGTACAAGATTATTGATTTAGAATTTTTAGATGATAAACGTTTGTATATGAAATGGTTCAAGATGGTTAGAAAGGTTTTGCCACGAATACACCACCAAGTTTTAGATCGATACCAAACCCGGCTTATCGAACATGAGAAATAAGTTCAAGATATTTTTTTTGGATGGAATATGAATTTCATAAGAGATTCTCAAGCAAATAACTTTATGGGGATTTTTAGGTGATTAATTCTTGTTTACTTATGTTATTGAGGTTTCAAAGTTGCATTAGTGTAACGTTGATACGAGGATCGTGTTTATTAAATATTCAATGTAGAATGAAAGCATCATTGTAATGGGTTTTCAGGATAAGTGCAGTTTTGAGAGGATGGCGTTTAGAAAGATTTTAAGAGTCATTAGAGAAATGGGATAATGGGTTTTAAGAATCAGAAGGACAAAAATTAATGATGAAACGATTCAAAATAACAAGATGTTTCAAATGTAACGTTCGGTTTACAAACCAAAACATTACGTTGACTTATCAAAGTATTAGGTCAACTACAACTTTAATGAAGACATGCGTACCTATAAGCGGAAACTCACCCTAAGGGTTCCAGGTAAGGTAAACGGATCCATTGGTTGATTTGGATTTATATGAATACCATGCCTAGACAGAACACCTCGAGATACAGGCATCCCACTCTTCCAGCATTACATGTTTCAAGTTGTAGGACATAGACTTTGACGAGACTTGAAAACCACAAATAACGTTTCAAATATTATTTTGAGAACCATTTGATTTATGCATATAATTTCATAGAATATTATTTAAGATTTGTGTGTGCACTGATAAGATTCAAGGTATAAGCATTAGCACATAAGGCATATAATCACATAGTCAAGTAAAAACACATAAGGCACATAAAATCCTATCTAAGCAAATAAATTACATGAGAAGACTCATATGTAAGGGTACTTAGTTATAGTCTAGGTCATTCCATTTCTAGTAACCTAAATCCCTATAACCATCGCTCTGATACCAATCTGTCACACCCTGACCGACGGCGGAATTATCGGGGCAGACGAATGTGATATGATTATTCATAGCACATGAAACTAAATAAGTTTTAAAAATATTAATTATCATTATTCATTGAATATTACAAGACAAGTAAATCCATACAATACAAAAGTTCAAACCAAGAAATAAATTATTTGGTTAAACTAGGTCCAAGTCCTATATGAGCACAAGAAGATCTTCAAGTACTAAACCTGAAACATGTTAAAAATAAAGGGTCAACTATAAAGTTGGTGAGTTTTCATGGTTTAAACACACGCATAAATATATATATATATATATAATATATATATATATATATATATATACATATATATATATATATATATGTATATATATATATATGTAAAGATTTACAAGTAGCAATTCATGTCAATGGTTACGAGTTAGCAAGCTTATAGAACACATATAGTTACAACCAAACCTCAACTTGATTACAAGTTTATAAGATTGGCTAAGTCTACTTGGTTCCCATGATGAACATGCATACGTCATCAGGAGCCGGCAAAACATCGGCTTTAGCACCAAATAGGCTTGTCAAGCCAAAGATTTAAGACGTCGACAGGCTAGCAATAGTTAATGATTGTAAACAATATATATGTATCTCATATAAGACTTACATTAATACAAATAACCATGATAAAAATGTAAAGATGAATTGCATGTGCATTTACGAGTATCAAGATATTTACAAGTGTAAGTTTATAAGGTTAACATGTCTCACCCCAAAAGGTGTGAAATAAGTAAAAAGGGGCATAGAGAACTCACATGGAAAACTCACAAGATGTATATAAGATGATGATAAGAATTTAAACAAGGCTCCAATGATTTCTCTTACAAGTTGCCTAAACGTATATATTCGTAGATTAAGTTCGATAATAAGATTAACAATGAGACGTGAACTAGGGTTTCAATTGGAATTTGAGGGTTTAAATAATTAAAAAAAATAATGAATCGTTTACGTTTTGGTTTAATAAAGATGATATAAATCAATTAAGACTAAGAATGATAGTGGATAATTCAATAATTTAATTTATTGAATTAATAAAGATTAAATAAAATGTGTGAAAAGATATAATTAATTTAGAAATTAATTATTTAAAATTTGATAAAGATGATTTATTGAATACTTATTTATATAGTTTGCAAAATAATATAGAAATATTTAAAGTCACTTTAATCGTTTTAAATAATTTTTCTAAGGCCTTAAAACAAGAATGATCAATAATAGAAACTTATATTGTTTTATAAGTTTTAAGAATTTAAATAAAAGTTCATAGAATAAATTGATTAATTATTTATATATAACATGGTTAAATGAAAAGATGAATAACTAATTATTTAAATGATTACTTAAATAACTATTTACATAATTATTCATTTAACATATTGACTTATAATGTTTAAAAAATCTCCATTTAAAATAACATGATTTAAACGATGAATATTAAAAGTAAACGTTTAGACCAATAATAATTTACTAATTATTAAAATCCATTTAATATAATAACTCATGAATAACCTTTAAAATGTTTTATTATAAAGATTTTTAATTATTTAAATTTAGAAAAATTATAGAAAATAATTTAGTTTCTTTAAAAATATTTAAAGTTTACAAAACCATTCTTTTTATTTATTAGAAATTTTCTATAATTAGTTTAAGGGCTAAAAAGCCTTAAAAATAATATATGAGGGTGCCCGGGTTCGAACCCGGGACCTCAAGTTTAAGTTACAAATGCTTTACCAGTGAACCAAGGCTCTCAGCCACGATAGGAATTGTAGTTTAAATCTTAAGTACAAACTTAAAAAGAAACCCCCAAATATTCACATGAACCCTAGAATCGTTTAACCCCAAATTGAATCCCGATTTGATTATGATAATAAAATTAACCTGGGGCTTTTAATCCCTAAGTAAAACCGAGCACATATAGGTATTTATTTACCCAATTTGTGATCGAATTGACAACGAGAAAGACGAAGAGCATTCATGAATCTCGTAGAGCTTGATTGATGTTCAAACAATGATGCCAACCAAATTCGTTGAACAGAAAGCTTCTAATGGTATTGAATATGGAAAACCCTCTATCAATTTCTATTTATGACACTTGGAAGGAAGGTGTTGATTAGCTTACTGGTTCGCGAGAAAGAGAGGATCAAGGGTATGGATTTTGTGTGTTTGAGGAGAACTTAGAAATGGTAATTGATCAGAGATAGATAAAAGATCATTTAGGTTCAATTAATTCGATTATTATGGAGTTTTAATGTTCGAACAACTCTAAGGTTAAAGGCTTCGGTTACTACACTCGATTAAGCTTAGTTACCGATGTTTAAATGTGTTTAATTGCTACGTTTAGGTTCGAATCATGTTCCAAAATGAATTGAGGCGGTTTTTTGGATTAAAAATCGGCCAAAATTGATGGTTATGAGGTGGCCGGAGCTCGTCCGGAGTTTGGCCGGAGCTCCACCGGAAAATTGGGTTGTGAGCGGGAAGGGGGGTTTGTTTTGGAGAAATTACACCTTTGGTCCCTGTGGTTTCTGGAAGTTATTATTTTATGTAGGAAACTTTTGAATAAGTTTTAAAAATTACAAAATTGGCCCCAAACATATTAAACCAAGTTATAATAAATTTGTCTATTTAAACTTTAAAGAGTTTAGAAATAAAAGAAATAATTATTAATTAATTAAAAATTAAATCTAATACTCATTACAACTTATATACTTTTATAAATTTATAAGTTTTGTAGAAAAAACTTTGATATATAATTGTTCTTTCCATGTTAGAACTCATAATTGACAATTATTTGTAAATTTATAACACTTCACTTTATAAATTATAAAATATTATTACTTGTTTAAATGGTTAATAAATGAAAATTAAAAAAAAATTTATGTTGGTTATATTTATAATCCGTATGATTTTTTAGAATAAAAAGTTTAATAAAGAAATTTATATCATATGAAAATTCAAAATAAATTCGGGTTCGGATTATAATTTGAAAATTGTGGATGTTACACCCAAGCCTCAGACGCTGATGTAGATATCAAGAAGGCTGAATGGGCAACTTGTTTTGCTGAGATCCGAGCCATGCGCACTGCACAAAAGCCCAATGTCTATACCAAGCTATACAAGGTCAAGAAACACCTAAAGGTGTTAGGCAAGATTATTGCATGGGGCATACTTTGAGGATGTGAATGTGTATGTAGTTAAGAGAGAAAAGGGCATATAGTACTTTAGATTACCACACGATCTAAAGACTCTCCCTGGTTTTGAGCTCAACCAGCTGGCACGGCTGAAGTTATTATATGCCGATCCAAAGAAAATGCCAGACTGGTTTGAGGCTGCATTAAAGAAAGAATACCACACCAGGTGGGTAAACTTCAGACCTCAATAACAAAAGAGGTACATGAGAAGGTCTAAAGTTTATCCCATTTCTAGAAAACCTAAGGTAATGCTGAAGTGGAGTCCTCCACGTACAATGTCCAAAATCCCTCTAAGGGAAATGCCACAGGACCTCACTTCACACTTCAAGTGGTGGTATTACGATTGAAGAATAGGTGAAGCAGTCATAGTCTTACAAAAGGAGAGCCAAATGGATACTATCCGGGTGTTTGACCCTATGTGGCTGACTAACTTGTCTAATGAAGATGTATATACGTTATACAAGTGGCCACTATTCTATGACTCGCAAGATATCGTACAAGCCCTACAGTTTCATAACGTAATAAGACTCTGTTTTGCATTCGAGATACATGACGGAGTTACAAGAGAGGAAAAGTTTAATAAATTTGAAGAACTAATGAAGAATGTTAGACAATGATGTAAACTAGGTCCAAGGGGGAGTTTGTTGATACATATGTACCTAGTTTAGAAGCTCAATGTAAAATGTTTATCATGTCTTACATATACGTAATTGAATGGGTATTAATGAAATACAATGTGTGGTTGATGCTTATAATGTTTAATATCTTATTGTTTATTGTGTGATAACATTTAGTGAACTAACTATATAGGTTTGTGGTTGTTGTACATAATTCTTAGTCAATAATGATTGAGAAATATGTTCAAACTTAATCGTATGAAGTCCTCATGCGAATAGACCAAGCTAATGGACCATACGCATGAACACTTCATGCTAATGGACCAGTCGAACGACTGAACTAGGAGACTAAATCAGTCGCACGATTGAGACATAAGATTGGCTCAGTCGCACAACAGAACCTTCAGTCTGCGGTTGGAGCAATCTGTAAGGCCCCGTTCCCGGGACTCTTACAGCTGGTCGATCATCGCACACAAAACGTACATTTTCATTTATCTAATGTAAACAATGCAGCGGAAATATTCAAAAATGACATTTCCTTTCATTATAAAAGCTTTTTCAAAATAATATATCGTTAACCAATTACAAAATACATTGTTGCATTACATCACAAAAGCATTATATAAATGGATGTCATCTAAAAGAGCTGAGTAGCCGCCTGTGCCATCCTCAGCAATCATTACCTTCCAACTAGAAACACATAAAAGTTAGCGTTGCTGAGTGACTTCTAGTTTTATAATAAAATTTACTTTTCTTTTGTTAAAACCGTTCTTTAGTTTTCATGCGATCATACATCATACGTACACACAGATAATATCAGTAGCATCTTCATCATTCGTTCGTTCGTTATTACATTTTTTATTTTCATCAAAACCATGAACTTTACCCTTCATGCTCATGGTACTGGGCCTAAGCCTATCATAGACCTTCATTCACGGTGCACAACACCTCTGGCCACAATACCTAAGATAAAGTTTAGGTATACCATTATCATGTGCTATGCCCTTCATGCTCATGGTACTGAACCTAAGCCTATCATAGACCTTCAATTACGGTGCCCAGTACCTCTGGCCACAGTACCTAAGGCAAGCAACAATGGTTCCATACAAATGGTCAATAACAAAGAAAGACCCCAATGTGCATCCTCAAGGGGTAGCGAACCCGCACACTGTTAGGCTAACATCTTTTAATGACGTGTCCCGACATACAAAGCTTGCATGACTTTCTTTACTTTCATCATTATTAATGCATGCATTCATCACGTTTCATTTTTCATTATCTTTCACTTTACGTTACATAACACTTTCATTTCATTCATTAACATTCATCGTAAAGCCACGGAAAGATAAACATACATCATCATAAGGAACATCAACATACACAGTCATCATTACCATACAAGGCAACCTCATACATACATAACATACATCATGCATAAACATGCAACAACATCATCATGCCCAACACAAACACTAAGGCCTCGATAGTCATCTTACATGAACTTACCAAACTTCCACGTCAAAACTTACATCTGCCCTTTCCCCTGAAAGTCAGTAATTAAACTACGCTTTTCCTCGGGTACCCCATCCCTATTTGGGCGTATGGACACCCTTCAGTCGCATGGCCTCCACGCGACTGAACATCATGCGAATGGACCAATGCGGATGAACACCTATGTGGATGAACAACCAATTGTGTGATTGGACCTCATGCGGATGAACACCTGTGCGAATAAACACCCATGCGAATAACCTCATGCGGATGGACTCAATGCGGATGAGTCCTATGCGAACGGAACTAATGCGAATGGACACTATGCGAATGGGCCTTCAGTCGCATGACTCTCATGCGACTCGCCCCCAGTCATACGACTGGACCCTCAATCGTGCAAATGAACTCTCAGTCATGCTAATGAACTTCAATTGCACCTCAATCGGCCGTATGGCCTCCAATCGGTCGCCTAGCCCTAGCTGATGCAGAATGCAGTTCATCCCAAACCCAATCTGCCATTTTCGACCTCCACACTCATCCAAACCCTTTCTAAGCCCAAATCAACCATCCTAAACCTTAGGAATGCATACTACAACACCATTCAAGCACACATAATCCCGGAAACAAACTCCAAACACATCACACGCACACAAATACAAATCGGTCAAACACACACATATGCAAAAACAGTTTTCAGATGTGTTCCAGCCCTAAAATCGACCAAAAATGTTTAAAAGATGGGTCCTAGAACTCACACAAACAACACTGAGAAGTAGAGCTTCGTTTGGACCTGCTACACGACGATTTTCGAGCTCTAATATACCCGAATCAACCTTTTTCTCTTCTTTTCTCCCTTTTCTCTCTTCTTTTCTCCCTTTTCTCTCTTCTTTCTTTTCTTTGCTGAGTTTTTGGAGATGTGGGGAGGGTGTGGGCTGCCCTCCCCTCTTATTCTTCTTATTTTCCGAACTTTCTCCCGTTTTGGCAAGTTTGGTCCCCCGACTTTGAACTTTATTTCTTTTTCTTCATTCGTCGGCTTCAAACTAAATAACCGGGTGTTACAATTCCACCCCCCTTAAATAGGTTTCATCCCCGAAACCTGTTATTCCTCGAACAAACATGGGTAATGTTGCCACATTTATTCTTCAGTCTCCCACGTTGGCTCGGATCCTTTCCTGTGGTTCCAGTATACACGCACAAGAGGAACCGCTTTATTTCTCAATCTTTTTTCTTTTCGATCGATGGTTGCCACTGGTTGCTCCATATAATTGAGCCGTTCGTCCACTTCGATATCCTCCGGTGGAACAATCATATCTTCATCCGCCAAGCACTTCCTTAGATGAGATACGTGGAATGTTAGGTGAATTCCACTTAACTCATCTGGTAACTCCAATCTATAGGCCACCTCTCCTACTCGGGCAATGATTCAGAATGGGCCAATGTATCTCAGGCTCAGCTTGCCCCACTTTCGGAAACAAATAATACCCTTCCAAGGTGAGACCTTCAACATAACCCGGTCACCCACCTTGAACTCAATCTGTCTGCGACGTTTGTCAGCATACGACTTCTGTCTATCTTTGGTTGTCTTCATGAAGGCTTTGTTCCTTTCAAGCTTCTCAGTCATAGCTTCGATCACCTTGATGCTCCCTAACTCCTTATAACTAATATCACCCCAACAGGCGGGTGTTCTGCATCTCCTACCGCATAGCATCTCATAGGGTGGCGTAGCAATACTGACATGATAGTTGTTGTTATATGAGAATTCAACTAACGGTAAGTGGTCATCCCAACTTCCCGCAAAATCAAGCACACATGCCCGAAGCATGTCCTCCAACGTCTGAATGGTCCTTTCTGACAAACCATCAGTCTAGGGATGATAAGCCGTGCTAATATGTAACCTCGTCCCCATAGCGTCATGGAATTTCTTCCAGAATTTGGATGTAAACCGGGTGTCAAGATCCGACACAATAGACACCGGCACATCGTGACGAGCTACAATCTCCTTGATGAACAGATCCGCCGACCTCTCAAATGAATATGTCTCGCGGATCGGAGGAAGTGAGCACTCTTCGTCAAGCGGTCAACAATCACCCATATAGCATCATACCCTTTTGGCATACGTGGCAGCTTCATAATGAAATCCATGGTGATGTGCTCCCACTTCTATTCCAGTATATCCAAAGGTTGGATCTTCCTGTACGCCTTTTGATGCTTGGCCTTCACTTGTAAGCAAGTAGGGCACTTACTCACATACTCCAGTACGTCACGCTTCATACCCAGCCACGAATAATCTTTCTTCATGTCTTGGTACATCTTTGTGTCACCGGGATGAATAGAGTATCGAGTCTGGTGAGCTTCTTCCATAATCTTCACCCGTAGATCCCCAAAACGAGGAATCCACATCCTCCCGAATCGAGTTCTAACATCAAGCGTGTTTTTGCCCAATTCTATGATCAAACCTCTCACTCTCTCAGAGTTAAGATGATCTTCTTTCAATGCCTCATCTTGAAACTCTTTGACTTGCTTCATCACATTCGAGGTCATGATCAGCTGATATGCTTTCACCCGAATCGGCTCGGGCCTCTCCTTTCGGCTGAGGGCGTCTCCCACCACATTGGCTTTGCCCGGATGGTAGCGGATCTCGCAATCATTGTCCTTTATAAGCTCTAACCATCTTCTCTACCTCATGTTCAGATCTTTCTGCTAAAAGAAGTACTTCAAGCTCTTGTGGTTAGTGAAAATTGTGCACTTCGTCCCGTAAAGATAGTGCCTCCAAATCTTTAGTGCAAACACCACGGCTGCTAGTTCCAAGTCATGAGTAGGATAATTGACCACATGAACCTTCAACTGTCAGGACGCATAGGCTATAACCTTCCCTCTCTGCATTAACACGCATCCTAACCCCGAGTAGGAGGCATCAGAATAAACCACCAGATCTTCACTTCCATCGGGTAATGACAGATAAAGAGCTTGAGTCAATCTCATCTTCAATTCATCGAACTCCTTCTCTTGACCTTGACCCCATACAAATTTCACATCTTTCCGGGTCAACTTGGTTAGTGGAGAAGGGATGTTGGAGAAGTCTTGGATGAATCTTCTGTAGTAGCCCGCCAAACCCAAGAAACTATAAATCTCGAATGCGTCTTTGGAGACTTCCATTGCATCACTGCATCCACCTGAGCCGGGTCCACCATAATCCCGCCGGGATTTACCACATGACCCAAGAACTGAACTTCGCACAACCAGAACGTGCACTTAAAGAATTTTGCATACAGCTTCTTCTTTCTCAACGTCTCCAAAACCTCCCGAATGTGACCGGCATGCTCTATCTCGCTTTTCGAATAAATCAGGATATCATCAATAAACACAATCACTAATTTATCCAACATCGGCCGACACACACGGTTCATTAGATCCATAAAAGTAGCTGGCGCATTGGTCAGACCAAATGACATAATGAGGAACTCATAGTGACCGTAACGCGTGTGAAAAGCTGTTTTAGGGACGTCCTGCTCTTTCACTTTCAACTGATGGTAACCCGATCAAAGATCTATCCTTGATAACCAACTGTCACCTTGGAGCTTATCAAACAAATCATATATTCTTGGTAATGGGTATAGGTTCTTCACCGTCAACTTGTTCAGCTCACGGTAGTCTATACACATACCCATACTACCGTCTTTCTTTATCACGAACAGGACCGGAGCACCCCAAGGAGAGATACTCGGTCTAATAAACCCCTTATCGAGCAGCTCTTGCTACTGCTCCATCAACTCCTTCATCTCCATCGGAGCTAACCAATACGGTGCCTTGACAACAGGTTGGGCACCCGGTATGAAATCAATCTGGAACTCAATGTCTCTGTCAGGTGTCACTCCAGGTAAGTCTTCTCGGAACACGTCTGAAAAGTCACACACAATCGGTACATCAGAGAGTTGTGGCGTGAGCATATCCAAATCCTTTACATAAGCCAAGTAGGCACTACATCCATGCCTTATACACTTTCTTGCCACCACCATTGAGATTATTTTCGGGATCATCATGACCCGATCCCCACAAACAGTTACCGAACTCCCGTCAGGCGCTGTCAAAGAAATCATCTTCTTGTGACACACAATGTTCGCCTCGGAATCCGTCAACCAATCCATCCCGAGAACCAAATCAAAACCACCTAAGGCCATCACGAACGGTCTCACAGGAAATCTATGACCTTCCAATTCCACATCACAACCCTCTAACACCTAGAAATCCTGGTAGACTTACCTATGGAAGTTCTTACATCAAAGGGCGCATCAACACGTGTACTACTAACAGGCAGCTTAGCACAGAAAGCAGTAGAAATAAAACTTTTACTAGCACCCGAACCAAATAACACAAAAGCTAAAGTTTGGTTCACTAGAAACGTACCGGACACAACATCAGGGTCCGCCCTAACTTCCTCCTGTGTCATGGTGAATGCCCTGACGCTCGCCCTCGGTCCTTCACTCCCTGTCTTCTTCGCCCCAGAGCCCTCAGCCCTCGGCTTCTTACAATCCTTACTCATGTGGCCCTGTTCGCCACAGTTAAACCACCGGACCGTACGATAGTCCCTTTCCATGTGCCTCGCCTTCCCACATTTAAAGCACAAGTTCGACCCAAACCTACATTCCCACTATGCTCTCTCCTACACCTACCACACTTCTTCATACCCACGCCCGACGCGACCACAGGGCGATCGTCCATCCTTACCTTCTTGTTACCCATCGAGCCATCGCCCTGACCAAACCTCTTCCCCTGCCAATTTCGATCACCACCACCCTTCCTGCCACCCTCAGCCACTACCACTACAACCCTCTCATCATATAACCTCCCTGCCAAGTCCACTGCCGACCTAAACGTGCTCGGTCGGGCAGTGATCATATAACACCCGGATATTTATTATTTTGAAGCCGGTGAAGAAAGAAAAGAAAATAAAGTCCAAAAGTCGAGGGAACAACCTCGCCAACGAAGAAAAGTTGGGAAATGTGGTGATATATGTAGGGAGAGGGCAGCCCACTCCCCCCACACTCACATTTCAGCTACAAGAGAAGAATAGAGAGAAAGAGGAGAAAAAGAGGAAAAAAGTGTTGGTTCGGGTCGATTCGGGTCGCCAAAATCGTCATGAAGCAAGCCGAGTCGAAGCTCTTGTCATTGTGCTCGTTTAGGTGAGTTCTAGGACCCCTCTTTTACTTGTTTTCAAACGATTTGGGGCTGGAAAACATCTGAAATCGAGTTTCTCGTATGTGTGTAAGTTGACCCATTTGTGTATGTGTATGTATATGTATGACGCGATTGTGACAGGATTTTCTTGCTTGGTTGTGCTTGAATGATGTTATGGTATGCATCCCTAAGGGTTAGGATGGTTGATTTAGGCTTAAAATGGGTTTAGATGAGTTTGGAGGCCGAAAACCCTCGGCTGCAGTCGGGTTGAACTGCACTCTGCACCAGTTAGGGTTAGGCGACCGACTGGAGGCCAAATGGAGGCCATACGGCCGATTAGGGTGCGATTGGGGTCCATTCGCATGATTGGGGTTCATTCGCACGACTGGAGGGCCAGTCGCGTGGGTGTCATGCGACTGAAGGTCCATTCGCACGACTGAAGGTCCAGTCGCATAGGTGTTCATCCGCATTGTCCATTCGCACGACTGGATGTTCAGTCACATAGGTGTTCATCTGTATTAGTTTAATCGCATGATGTTCAGTCGCATGGAGGCCATGCGACTGAGGGGTGTCCATACGCCCGAATAGGGCTGTTGAACCCGAGGAAGGTGTAGATTAACTTCTGACTTTCGGGGGAAAGTGCAGATGTAAGTGTTGATGTAAAGGTTCCCATAAGAGTTTTTAAGATGACAATCGAGGTCTTAGAAAGCATGTTGGGCATGATGATGATGATGATGATGTTGCACTTTATGTATGTATGATGTTGCCCTTTATGTATGTATGATGTTGCCATGTATGATGTGATGTTGATGCATGTTTATGTTCCTTATGCGACGTACAATATCTTTCCTGTGGCTTTACTTGTTATGATGAATGAACGAAGTATTATGTAACGTAAAGTGAAAGATAAAGGAAGAGGAACATGATGAACGAATGAACGTCTTGCACACATCGGATACGGGGTCCCTCTTGGTGATTGACCCCAAATGTAGAACCTCTACCGCTCACCCCTAGTACTGTGGCATACGTTTAGCTGTCATTCGTTGACTTCGGCCCAGTAGCTAAGACTGACGGTTACTCCTAGTACCGCGGCATACGTTTAGCTGTCATTCGTTGACTTCGGCCCGGTAGCTACGACTAACCAGGGTGTAGCACATGGTATTGGTTCGGGATGATGTCCGATGTGCAAGTAAGGTAATGAAAGAAGGAATGAACGAATGAGGAAGATAATAATGATATTATCTATGTGTACGTATGATGTGTGATCATGTAAAAGTACGAACGGTTTTATATGAAAGTAAAGTATGTTTTATTTATAAAACTAGAACTCACTCAGCAACGCTGACTTTGATGTGTTTCCAGTTGGCAGGTAATGATTGCTGAGGATGGCACGAGCGACTACTCAGCTCTTTTGGGATGGCATTCTTTTGATTAATGTTTTTGCATTGTAATGCGAACAAACAATTTTTGTAATGAATGTTGTATTAGTTTGCAAAAGCATTTACATGGAAATGAAAGTTTGTTTAGTTTTCCGCTGTGATTTATTAAATGCAAATGTAATTATATGTTTTATGTGCGATGAGAACCCAACTGTAAGTGTCCCGGGAACGGGGCCTTACAAGTTGGTATCAGAGCCAAAGTTTAAGTGAAATGGGTAAATATTCAGAATAAACCTAATCTTAAACTAAAAATGGGACGGAAAGGGAATGGATTGCCAAACTGAGTAGCTGCGTGCCATCAGGTATTTTTGCAAAGTTAACCGGTTTTATGTGCGCATGGTATGTGTTATGTGTTGTATGCAGATTTAAATACTGATGTAGTCAGGACAGGTAATACTTGGGGTATGAAGAGTAAAGTAAGTGGCTAATCACAACTGGCCACTGTAATTAGGGACTTACTATACTTGACATAAACTGAGTTATTTCCTTGAATGACCATGTTGGTGTTTGAATCTTTCAGTGTGCGTGTGATGGCCGGAGGTAGATCTTCAAAAGCTTCTAGGGGTGGAGGTCACGATGCTGAACCGCGACCTAAGAGAGGGAGACCCAAAGTTGAGAGGGTGGTTCATGAGGAACCAGAGATCCCTCATCCGGAGGGTGGCGACAAAAGCGCCAATCTGAGAGCCTCAGTAAAGGAGGTTGTTGTAGAAGAAGTCCATCAGGTCATGCAGACAATCTTACCGTCTATGGTGACTGAAGTTATTAAGGCTGTACGAGAAGGGGAAAGAAAAGAAAGAAACAGATCCTCTGGAGGACGGGAACAACCAGAGCCGGAAACGGTTCTGTCTGATGATGAAGAAGAAGAAGAAGAGCTTGTGCCAGAGACAGTGCGAGGATGTAATTATGGGGATTTTATGAGATGCAAGCCCCCTAATTTTGATGGAAACGGCACTGCTGCAGCTGCTCACCGGTGGGTGAGGGAAATGGAAGCTATTCTCGGTATCAGCGAGTGCCGAGAGGACCAAAAGGTGAAGTTTTCTACCCACTCTTTTGTGGATTCAGCTCTGTGTTAGTGGGATAACATTGTCCAAGCAGAGGGTAATCGGGCGATCGGGAGAATGAAATGGCCCGAGTTGAAGAAGATGGTGATTGAGGAGTTCTGTCCTCACAGAGAAATGGATAAGTTAGAAAGGGAGTTTTTACAGTTGGAGGCTGGGACCATGACACACCAGCAGTATACCACCAAGTTTAACGAAATGGCACGGCTTGTGCCTGATCAGGTGACGCCTCTGTCTCGGAAAATCAAGAGGTATATTCAAGGTTTACCGGTGGATGTTCGCCGGCATATGATCGTCGCCCGGCCAAGCACGTTTAGGTCGGCGGTTGATTTGGCAGGGAGGCTGTATGACGAGCGGGAGGTGGTGGTGGCTGAGGCGAGTAGGAAGGGTGGTGGTGATCGAAACTGGAACGGGAAACGGTTTGGTCGGGGTGATGCCCCGATGGGTAACAAAAAGGCACGGGTGGATGAACGCCGTGTGGTCACATCAAGTGCGGGGTCGAAAAGGTGTGGCAAGTGTGGAAGGGAGCACAGCGGGGAATGTAGGTTTGGGTCAAACTTGTGCTTCAAGTGTGGGAAGACAGGGCATATGGCGAAGGATTGCATGTCGAGCAAGTGTTTTAACTGTGGGGAAACTGGTCATATGAGCAGAGATTGTAAGAAGTAAAGGACTGAGGGTTCAGGGGTGAAGAAGACGGGAAGTGATGGGCCAAGGGCGAGTGCCAGGGTGTTCACCATGACACAGGAGGAGGCTAGGACGGACCCTGACGTTGTGTCCGGTACGTTTCTAGTGAACCAGACTTTAGCTTCTGTGTTATTTGATTCGGGTGCTAGTAAGAGTTTTATTTCTGCTGCTTTCTGTGCTAAGCTGCCTGTTAGTAGTAGACGTGTTGATGCGCCCTTTGATGTAGAAACTGCCATAGGTAAGTCTACCAGGATTTCTGAGATGATAGAGAATGTGATGTGGAACTTGAGGGTCACAAGTTTCCTGTTAGACCGTTTGTGATGACCTTGGGTGGTTTCGATTTGGTTCTTGGGATGGATTGGTTGGTGATTTCGAGGCGAACATTGTATGTCCCAAGAAGATGGTTCGGTTGACAGCGCCTGACGAAAGTTTGGTAACGGTTTATGGTGATCGGTTATTACGATTCCGAAGGTGATCTCAATGGCAGTGGCGGGAAAGTGTATGAGACGTGGATGTAGCGCCTACTTGACTTATGTAAAGGATGTGGATACACCAACATCACAACTAGCTGATGTACCAGTTGTGTGTGACTTTCCAGACGTGTTCCCAGAAGACTTATCAGGAGTGCCACCTGACAGAGAAATTGAATTTCAGATTGATCTGATACCGGGTGCCCAACCTGTTGCCAAGGCACCATATCGGTTGGCTCCAACCGAGATGAAAGAGTTGATGGAGTAGTTGCGAGAGCTGCTTGATAAGGGGTTCATTAGACCGAGTATCTCTCCTTGGGGTGCTCCGGTCTACTTGTAAAGAAGAAGGATGGTAGTATGAGGATGTGCATTGACTACCGCGAACTGAACAAGTTGACAGTGAAGAACCGCTACCCCTTACCGAGGATAGATGATTTGTTCGACCAGCTTCAGGGTGCTAGTGGGTTCTCGAGGATAGATCTTCGATCTGGTTATCATCAGTTGAAGGTGAAGGAGCAAGATATCCCTAAAACAGCTTCCGTACGCGCTATGGCCATTACGAGTTTTTGTCATGTCCTTTGGTTGACCAACGCGCCAGCTGCTTTTATGGATCTGATGAACCGTGTGTGTCGGCCTATGTTGGATAAATCAGTGATTGTGTTATTGATGATATCCTGATTTATTCAAAGAGCGAGATTGAGCATGCTGGTCACATTCGAGAGGTTCTAGAGACGTTGAGAAGGGAGAAATTGTATGCTAAATTCTCCAAGTGCGCGTTTTGGTTGCGCGAAGTTCAGTTTTTGGGTCATGTGGTGAATCTGATGGGATTATGGTTGACCCGGCGAAGGTGGAGGCGGTTATGCAATGGAAGTCACCAAAGACGCCATCCGAGATCCGTAGTTTCTTGGGCTTGGCGGGCTACTATAGAAGATTCATCCAAGACTCTCTAAGATTGCTTCTCCACTAACTAAGTTGACCGAAAGGATGTGAAATTTGTATGGGGTCAAGCTCAAGAGAAGGCGTTCGAAGAGCTGAAGGCAAGACTGACTCAAGCTCCTGTTCTGTCATTACCCGATGGAAGCGAAGATTTGGTGTTTATTCTGATGCTTCCTACTCAGGGTTGGGGTGTGTGTTAATGCAGAGAGGGAAGGTTATAGCCTATGCATCTCGACAGTTAAAGGTTCATGAGGTCAATTATCCTACTCATGACTTGGAGCTAGCAGCCGTGGTCTTTGCGTTGAAGATCTGGAGGCACTATCTCTACGGGACGAAGTGCACCATATTCACCGATCATAAAAGCTTGAAGTATTTCTTCGAGCAAAAGGATCTGAACATGAGGCAGAGGAGATGGTTGGAACTCATAAAGGATTATGATTGCGAGATCCATTACCATCCAGGCAAAGCTAATGTGGTGGCGGATGCCCTTAGCCGAAAAGAGAGGCCGAGCCAATTCGGGTGAAAGCTTATCAATTAATCATGACCTCGGATGTGATGAAGCAAGTTAAGGAGTTTCAAGATGAGGCATTGAAAGAAGATCACCTTAACTCGGAAAGAATGAGAGGTCTGGTAGGGGAATTGGGTGAAAACACACTCGGTGTTAGAACTCGATTCGGTCATGTGTGGATTCCTCGTTTTGGGGATCTACGGGTGAAGATAATGGATGAAGCTCACAAGACTCGATACTCCATTCACCCTGGTGCCACGAAAATGTACCATGACATGAAGAAAGATTATTGGTGGCCGGGTATGAAGCGCGACGTGGTGGAGTATGTGAGTAAGTGCCTTACTTGCTTACAGTGAAGGCAGAGCATCAAAAGCCGTATGGGAAGATCCAACCTTTGGATATACCAGAATGGAAATGGGAGCACATCACCATGGACTTCATTACGAAGCTGACGTACCCGAAAGGGTACGATGCCATATGGGTGATAGTTGATCGTCTGACGAAGAGCCCTCATTTTCTACCGATCCGCGAGACGTATTCATCGGAGAGGTTGGCTGATCTGTTCATCAAGGAAATTGTAGCTCGTCATGGTGGTGTGCGGTGTCTATTGTGTGATCGTGACACTCGGTTTACATCTAAATTTGGAAGAAATTCCACGACGCTATGGGGACGAGGTTACATATTAGCACGGCTTATCATCCCCAAACTGATGGTCAGTCAGAAAGGACGATTAAGACACTGGAAGACATGCTCCGGGCGTGTGTGATCGATTTTGGTGGAAGTTGGGATGACCACTTACCGTTAGCCGAATTCTCATACAACAACAGCTATCATGCCAGTATTGGTATGCCACCATATGAGATGCTATACGGTAGGAGATGCAGAACACCGTTTGTTGGGGTGATATTGGTCAGAAGGAATTGGGGAGCGTCGAGGTAATCGAGGCTACGACAGAGAAGCTTGAAAAGATTAAAGCCTTCATGAAGGCAGCCAAGGATAGACAGAAGTCGTATGCCGATAAGCGACGTAGGCCAATTGAGTTCCAGGTGGGTGATCGGGTTATGCTGAAGGTCTCGCCTTGGAAGGGTATTATCAGATTCAGAAAGCGGGGCAAGTTGAGCCCAAGATATATAGGCCCTTTCCGAATCATTGCTCGAGTAGGGGAGGTGGCCTATAGATGGAGTTGCCAGATGAGTTAAGTGGGATTCACTCGACATTCCATGTATCTCATCTGAGGAAGTGTATAGCTGATGAAGACATGATTGTTCCACTGGAGGACATTGAAATAGATGAAAGGCTCAATTATGTGGAGCAACCGGTGGCAATCATCGATCGTAAAGAAAAGAGGCTAAGGAATAAAGTGGTTCCTCTTGTGCGTGTACAGTGGAAGCACAGGAAGGGATCCGAGTCAACGTGGGAGACTGAAGAAGAAATGAGACAGCATTATCCACGTTTGTTCGACGAATAATAGGTTTGGGGGACGAAACCTATTTAAGGGGGGTGGACTTGTAACACCCGGATATTTATTATTTTGAAGCCGGTGACGAAAGAAAAGAAAATAAGTCCAAAAGTCGAGGGACCAACCTCGCCAACGAAGAAAAGTTGGGAAATGTGGTGATATATGTAGGGAGAGGGCAGCCCACTCTCCCCACACTCACATTTCAGCTACAAAGAGAAGAATAGAGAGAAAGAGGAGAAAAAGAGGAAAAAAGTGTTGGTTCGGGTCGATTCGGGTCGCCAAAATCGTCGTGAAGCAAGCCGAGTCGAAGCTCTTGTCATTGTGCTCGTTTAGGTGAGTTCTAGGACCCCTCTTTACTTGTTTTCAAACCATTTGGGGCTGGAAAACATCTGAATCGACTTTCTCGTATGTGTTAAGTTGACCCGTTTGTGTATGGTATGTATATGTATGACGCGATTGTGACTTGATTTTCTTGCTTGGTTGTGCTTGAATGATGTTATGGTATGCATCCCTAAGGTTAGGACGGTTGATTTAGGCTTAAAATGGGTTTAGATGAGTTTGGAGGCCGAAAACCCGGCTGCAGTCGGGTTGAACTGCACTCTGCACCAGTTAGGGTAGGCGACCGACTGGAGGCCGAATGGAGGCCATACGGCCGATTAGGGTGCGATTGGGGTCCATTCGCACGATTGGGGTTCATTCGCACGACTGGAGGGCCAGTCGCGTGGGTGTCATGCGACTGAAGGTCATTCGCACGACTGAAGGTCCAGTCGCATAGGTGTTCATCCGCATGTCCATTCGCACGACTGGATGTTCATTCGCATAGGTGTTCATCCGTATTAGTTTATTGCATGATGTTCAGTCGCATGGAGGCCATGCGACTGAGGGGTGTCCATACGCCCGAATAGGGCTGTTGAACCCGAGGAAGATGTAGATTAACTTCTGACTTTCGGGGAAAGTGAAGATGTAAGTGTTGATGTAAAGGTTCCCATAAGAGTTTTTAAGATGACGATCGAGGTCTTAGAAAGCATGTTGGGCATGATGATGATGATGATGATGTTGCACTTTATGTATGTATGATGTTGCACTTTATGTATGTATGATGTTGCCATGTATGATGTGATTTTGATGCATGTTTATGTTCTTATGCGACGTATAATATCTTTCCTGTGGCTTTACTTGTTATGATGAATGAACGAAGTATTATGTAACGTAAAGTGAAAGATAAAGGAAGAGGAACATGATGAACGAATGAACGTCTTGCACACATCGGATACGGGGTCCCTCTTGGTGATTGACCCCAAATGTAGAACCTCTACCGCTCACCCCTAGTACTGTGGCATACGTTTAGCTGTCATTCGTTGACTTCGGCCCAGTAGCTAAGACTGACGGTTACTCCTAGTACCGCGGCATACGTTTAGTGTCATTCGTTGACTTCGGCCCGGTAGCTACGACTAACCGGGGTGTAGCACATGGTATTGGTTCGGGATGATGTCCGATGCGCAAGTAAGGTAATGAAAGAAGGAATGAACGAATGAGGAAGATAATAATGATATTATCTATGTGTACGTATGATGTGTGATCATGTAAAAGTACGAACGGTTTTATATGAAAGTAAAGTATGTTTTATTTATAAAACTAGAACTCACTCAGCAACGCTGACTTTGATGTGTTTCCAGTTGGCAGGTAATGATTGATGAGGATGGCACGAGCGACTACTTAGCTCTTTTGGGATGGCATTCTTTTGATTAATGTTTTTGCATTGTAATGCAAACAAACAATTTTTGTAATGAATGTTGTATTAGTTTGCAAAAGCATTTACATGGAAATGAAAGTTTGTTTAGTTTTCCGCTGCGATTTATTAAATGCAAATGTAATTATATGTTTTATGTGCGATGAGAACCCAGCTGTAAGTGTCCCAGGAACGGGGCCTTACAGATCATGTGCCTGTGAATATCCACTGGCAAGCCCTGAATATACCTCTCGATCTTCAAGACAGAGGTGTCACCTCATCCGGCACCAGACGTGCCATCTTGTTGAATTTGGTGGTGTACTGTTGGTGCGTCATCGTTCCCGCCTCTAGCTGCAGGAATTCTCTCTCAACTTTATCCATTTCTCTATGAGGACAAAATTCCCAATCACCAACTTCTTCAGTTCAGATTATCTCATCCTCCCGATTGCCCGACTACCCTCGGTTTGGACTATATTGTTCCACCAGTACAGAGCTGAGTCCACAAAAGAATTGGCAGCAAACTTTACTTTTTGATCCTCCCGGCCCTCGTTGATGTTCAATACAGCTTCCATTTCTCTCACCCACCAGTGACCAGCAGTAGCAGTGCCATTACCATCAAAAGTAGGGGGCTTGCATCGTTGAAATGCCCCGTAGTTACAGCCTCGTGCCGGTTCCGGTGTAGGCTCTTCTTCTTCCTCTTCTTCGTCATCGGAGAGGATCCTTTGAGTCTCGGGCTGCCTCCTCTTGCCCGTAGGTCTACTTCTTTCCTCCTCTCCCCTTCCTATATAGCTTTGATAACTTTGGTCACTACAGATGGTAAGATCGTCTACATGACCTGGTGGACTTCCTCAACAACAGCCTCCTTTACTAAGGCTCTCAAGTTCGCACTCTCATCACCACCATCCAGATAAGGGGTCTCGGGTTCTTCAGGAACAACCTTTTCCACTCTGGGTCTTCCGCTCTTGGGTCACGTTTTAGTACCGTGACCTCCACCACGTGAAGCTTTCGAAGATCTACCACCAGCCATTCACACGCACACGGAGAGATTCAAACACCAACATGGTCATTCAAGGAAATAACTCAGTTTATGTCAAGTATAGTAAGTCCTTAATTACGGTGGCCAGTTGTGATTAGCCACTTACTTTACTCTTCATACCCCAAGCATTACCTGTCCTGACTATATCAGTATTTAAATCTACAAACAACACATAAGCCGCATACCATACACACATAATACCGGTTAACATTAAAGAAAATACCTGATGGCACGCAGCTACTCAGACTGGCATCCCTTCCCTTTCCGTCCCCTTCTCAGTTTATGTTAAGGTTTTGAAATTTTACCCATTTCACTTAAACTTTGGCTCTGATACCAACTTGTAAGGCTCCGTTCCCGGGACGCTTACAGCTAGTCGATCATCGCACATAAAACGTACATTTTCATTTATCTAACGTAAACAATGCAATGGAAACATTCAATAATGACATTTCATTTCGTTCTAAAAGCTTTTGCCAAATAATACATTGTTAACCAATTACAAAATACATTGTTACATTACATCACAAAAGCATTATATAAATGGATGCCATTCAAAAGAGAAGAGTAGCCGTCCGTGCCATCCTCAGCAATCATTACCTGCCAACTGAAAACACATAAACTCAGGGTTGCTGAGTGAGTTCTAGTTTTATAATAAAATTTACTTTTCTTTCGTTAAAACCGTTCTTTACTTTTCACACGATCATACATCATATGTACACATAGATAATATCATTATTATCTTCATCATTTATCCGTTCGTTATTACATCTTTTCTTTTCATCAAAACCATGAACTTTACCCTTCATGCTCATGGTACTAGGCCTAAGCCTATCATAGACCTTCATTCACGGTGCACAACACCTCTGGCCACAGTACCTAAGATAAAGTTGAGGTATACCATTGTCATGTGCTATGCCCTTCATGCTCATGGTACTGAACCTAAGCCTATCATAGACCTTCAATCATGGTGCCCAGTACCTCTGGCCATAGTACCTAAGGCAAGCAACAATGGTACCATACAAATGGTCAATCACAAAGAAAGACCCCAATGTGCATCCTCACGGGGTAGCGAACCTGCACACCGTTAGGCTAACACCTTTTAATGGCGTGTCCCGACATACAAAGCTTGCAAGACTTTCTGTACTTTCATCATTATTAATGCATGCATTCATCACGTTCCTCTTTTCATTATCTTTCACTTTACGTTTCATAATACTTTCATTTCATTGATTAACATTCATCATAAAGCCACGCAAAGATAAATATACATCATAATAAGGAACAACAACATACACAGTCATCATCACCATACAAGGCAACATCATACGTACATAACATACATCATGCATAAACATGTAACACCATCATCATGCCCAACACAACCACTAAGGCCTCGATAGTCATCTTACATGAACTTACGGAAACTTCCATGTCAAAACGTACATCTGCCCTTTCCCCAGAAAGTCAATAATTAAGCTACATTTTTCCTCGGGTACCCCAACCCTATTTGGGTGTATGGACACACTTCAGTCGCATGGCCTCCAGGCGACTGAACATCATGCGAATGGACCAATGCGGATGAACACCTATGTGGATAAACACCCAATCGTGCGATTGGACCTCATGTGGATGAACACCTGTGAGAATGAACACCCATGCGAATGACCTCATGCGGATGGAATCAATACGGATGAGTCCTATTCGAATCGAACTAATGTGAATGGACACCTATGTGAATGGGCCTTAAGTCGCATGACTCCCATGCGATTGGCCCCCAGTCGTACGAATGGACCCCCAATCTAGTGAATGAACTCTCAGTCGTGCGAATGAACTTCAATCGCACCTCAATCGGCCGTATGGCCTCCATTCATTCGCCTAGCCCTAGTTGATGCATAATGCAGTTCACTCCGAACCCAATCTGCCATTTTTTACCTCGAAGCTCATCCAAACCCAGTCTAAGCCCAAATCAACCATTCTAAACCTTAGGAATGCATACTACAACACCATTCAAGCACACACAATCCCGGAAACAAACTCCAAACGCATCACATGCAAACACATACAAATGGGTCAAACACACACATATGCGAAAACGGTTTTCAGATGTGTTCCAGCCCCAAAGTCGACCAAAAAAATTTAAAATAGGGGTCCTAGAACTCACACAATCAACACCAAGAAGTAGGGCTTTGTTTGGACCCGCTACAGGATGATTTTCGAACTTGAATCTACCCGAATCAACCTTAGTCTATTCTTTTCTCCCTTTTCTCTCTTCTTTCTTTACTTTGCTGAGTTTTTGGAGATGTGGAGAGGGTGTGGGCTACCCTCCCCTCTTATTCTTCTTATCTTCCGAACTTTCTCGCGTTTTGGCAAGTTTGGTCCCCGGACTTTGGACTTTATTTCTTTTTCTTCATTTGTCGCTTCAAAATAAATAACCGAGTGTTACACAATCGCATGATTCAGTCACACGACTGAACAATGCTAATGGTTCAGTCGTACAATTGATAAACCCTAAGCTTCAAATACCATTTAATTCGTGGAAAAACGTAACAATTCGAATACCTACACATATAATTGTACCCTAGCCATCCAGAGACTCAAGAAAACCTGTTTCAACTTCATAGATCGTAGTTGATCGTGTTCTAATCATTCATAATGTTTCGTTATGTAACACCCAGTAATTTTTTTAAAAAGACAAGAAATAAAGAATAAAAGAAAGAAAGGCAATTCAGTCCAAGTGGAAGGACTAAAAGTGTAAAAAGGACAAAAATCTTTGAAAAGTTGGTGTAAAGGTGGGCATGGCCGCCCACCCACATTTGACATCACCATTTCTTTAGCTTAGTTGAGAGAGAGTAGGAGAGAACTCTCGGCTTGTGGAAGAAGAAGAAGAAGTGAACGAATTCAAGGTAAGAATTCGTGGTTTTTGCATGTTTATGATGGGTTTTATCCCGGTTATGTGTCTATGTGCTTATGGGTTGTGTTTCTGCTCGGGTGTGTGTCTTTTTGGATGTTGTTTCTAGGTGTTTTGAACTCATGGTAAGCGGGTAAAAAGGAAGAACACCCAAGTTGCACCAGGTGAGTTCTAGGCACCGGTTCTTACTTGTTTTAAACTATCATTGGGGCTGAAAATGTATTAAAATGTTTTTGCAAAGTTTATGTATGTTACCCGCATGTATTGTGCTTGTTAAATGTTAAATTCTTGAATGTTTATAGGTTGTTCATGCTTAGAATAGTCATGTTAAGCATAGAACAGATGGGTTTGCTGAATGGGTATGAAAACATGCTAGGAACAAGTTACACAGAAGGTTCATACGTCTGAAAATGCCTTAGAAAGATTTAAGTGTAGTCCATGCACCTAAACAGTAGCCCATGCGCCTAAGATTACCTTAGAAATGTTTAAGTACAGCCCATGCGCCTAAAAATGTTGGCCGGATGACTAAGTGTAGGGTCATGCGCCCCAATAGTGCCCATGCGCCCAAGTGACTCAAGCGCCTAAGTGCCCATGCGTCCGGATTACCCATGCGTCTAAGTGTTCATACGCACGAATAGTACCCATGCGCCTGAATAGTTCATGCGCCTAAGTGATAAAATGATTAAGTGTTGACTGATGCACCTGCATAGTGGTAAAACGCCCGAACAGGGCTCATGTGCCTAAATAGTTCCCATGCGCCTAACACTTAGAAAATCTTACAGAGTTTTCTTGGAGTCTGTACTTTAGGGTTTTGACCAGAGTTGACTAGGGCTGAATAATGATGATGTTCCATGCATGATATGATTAAATATTATGTTCCTTATTATTATTATTGTGATTATTATTATTATTATTATTATTATTATTATTATTACTTATAGTATGTGACTTTACGTGGCATGTTATTATCGTAACGTAAAGTATATCGTAATAATAAAGTGAAAGAGCAATAAAGAAAAAGAAGAGGAACATTAATGAAAATATTAACAAGTCTTGCAAGCTCATAGGAGGGACACGACCATGTTGTCGTTAGCTCAAATGTGCTGCGGGTTAGCTACCCTTTTGTGCACACAGGGCCAATCAATTGAGATTGGCTGGACCTTTGTAGCGTACCCTGGGTGATTAGATCGGCCTTGTACACAGTACACAGAACCCTTTCGGGGGATACAGTTGACCCTTTCGAGGGATATAGATGGCCCATCACCCGTTTTCCATCACGCACATAGTTGGGGTATTGCTCATTGGTCCACATTGACAGTGAAAGATAAATATAAAAGAATATAGAGTAAACAAGGCATACAGTAAAGAGATAAAGCATTACCTGATTGTATAGTTAATGAGTGCTCACGTACAAAGAGATGAAGTTTTCATGAACAGAGTATTTTCATATGTATACCTACAAAAAGTATTTTATTACTTACAAAGCTAGAACTCACTCTGCAACGCTGACTTTTATACATTTTTAATTGGCAGGTAATTATTGCTGAGGATGGCACGAGGGTGAAGCTACTCAGCATGAAAAGACTGACATCCATTCGTACTTTATGTTGTTGTTGTTTTGTAATGCAGTAACACAATTCTTGTGTAATCAGTTGAACAGTGTCGTATTGCTCAACCACAGTGGTTTAAATGCAATGAATGTTTTTGATAAATTATTTCCGCTGCTTAAGATTGTATAATTATAATGTTTAATGTTTTAATTGCTGTGAATGACCGATTGTGAGGTTCCCAGGAACGAGGCCTTACAAGTTGGTATCAGAGCCAAAGTTTAAGAAAATTAGGTTAAATAGACTTTTAAAACCTAAACTTAAACTGAAAATGGGACAAATGGAGGGATGTCAGCCCGAGTAGCTACGTGCCATCAGGTAAGTCTTTTCCTACTGTTAACCGGTACTATGTGCGCATGCTATTTGATTATGTGCTCTTAGTAGATTTAGATACTAATTAAGTCAGGATAGGAGATGCTTGGGGTATGAAGAGTAAAGTAAGTGGCTAATCACAACTGGCCACTGTAATTGGGGACTTATTATACTTAACATAATCTGAGTATTACCTTGAATGATCGTGTTAGTGTTTGAATCTTATAGTGTTCTTATAGAGGATGGTTGGCGGTAGATCTTCAAAAGCCTCTCGTGGTGGAGGTCACGGTGTTGCCCCGTGACCCAAGAGATGGAGACCTAGAGTCGAGAAAGTGGTTCATGAAGAACCAGAGACCCCTCATCCGAAGGGTGGCGACGAGAGCGCCAATCTGAGAGCCTCAGTAAAGGAGGCTTTGGTGGAAGAAGTTCACCAGGTCATGCAGACGATTCTACCATCTGTGGTGACCGAAGTGATCAAGGCCGTAAGGGATGGGGAAAGAAAGGAGAGGAACAAGTCCTCGGGAGGACGAGAACAACCAGAGCCGAAAATGGTCCTCTCTGATGATGAGAACGAGGAGGAAGAAGAGCCTGCGCCGGAAGCAACCCGAGGCTGCAACTATGAGGCGTTTATGAGATGAAAGCCCCCTACTTTCGATGGGAATGGCACTGCTGCAGCTACTCACTGGTGGGTGAGGGAAATGGAGGCTGTCTTGATATCAGTGAGTTCCGTGAAGATCAGAAGGTGAAATTTGCTACCCACTCTCTTGTGGACTCGGCTTTGTGCTGGTGGGACAACATTGTCCAAGCCAAGGGTAGCAGGGCCATTGGGAGGATGAGATGGCCTGAGATAAAGAAATTAGTGATTGACGAATTCTGTCCTCACAGAGAGATGGATAAGGTGGAAAGGGAGTTCCTGCAGCTGGAGGTGGGAACAATGACACACCGGCAGTACACCACTAAATTCAAAGAAATGGCATGGCTAGTGCCCGATCAAGTGACACCACTGTCACGAAAGATTAAGAGATACATCCAAGGGCTGCCAGCAAATATCCGTAGGCACATGATCGTTGCCCGGCCGAGCACTTTTAGGTTGGCGGTTAACCTGGCTGGTAGATTATACAATGAGCGCGAGGTAGTGGTGGTGGCTGAGGTGAAGAAAACGAGTGGGGATGGAAGGAACTGGAATGGGAAATGGTTTGGACATGGTGGAGCCGCCCCAAACAATAAGGTAGCGAAGGTAGGTGACCGACGTGTGGTCACAGCTGGTGTAGGGAGGAAGAAATGTGGCAAATGTGGAAGGGAGCATGATGGAGAGTGCAAGATGGGGATGAACATATGCTTTAGGTGTGGTCAGCCTGGCCACATTGCCAGAGACTATAAGAAGCCGAGGGCAGAGAGCTCGGAAGCGGGGAATAAGAAGCCGGAAGAAGGAGGGCAGAGGGCAAGTGCTAGAGCTTACACTATGACCCGGGAGGAAGCCAGAGCTGATCCCGATGTTGTGTCAGGTATGTTTCTGGTAAACCAAACTTGTGCCTCTATATTGTTTGATTCTGGTGCTAGTAGGAGTTTTATTTCTACTACTTTCTGTGCTAAGTTGCCTGTAGTAGAAAGGTCAGTGCACCATTGGATGTAGAAACTGCTATTGGTAAGTCAACTAGAATTACTAATGTGATAAAGAACTGTGCCATAGAACTAGAAGGTCATAGGTTTGTTGCTAGGTTACACGTGATACCCCTAGGTGGGTTTGATAGGGATGGACTGCTTAGCAACCTATGAAGCAAACATCGTATGTTGCAAGAAGATGATCCGATTAGTTGCGTCCGATGGGAGTTTGGTTACGATTTATGGAGATCGCGTCACAAGGATTCCGAAAGTCAATTCGATGGCGGTGGCGGGAAAGTGCATGAGGTGTGGATGTAGTGCCTACTTGGCCTAAGTGAAGGATGTGGATGCGCCAACACCGCAACTATCTGACGTACCAGTTGTGTGTGACTTTCCGGACATATTCCCGGAAGACTTACCCGGCGTGCCACCGGATCGTGAGATTGAGTTCCAAATTGACTTGATACCCGATGCTCAACCCATTGCCAAGGCACCGTATCGAATAGCTCCCACAAAAATGAAAGAACTCATGGAACAGTTGCGAGAGCTGCTCGATAAGGGGTTCATTAGGTCGAGTATCTCTCCTTGGGGAGCTCCGGTCCTATTTGTATAGAAGAAAGATGGTAGTACGAGGATGTGCATCGATTACTATGAGCTTAACAAGTTGACAGTGAAGAACCGATACCCCCTACCAAGAATTGATGATCTGTTTGACCAGCTCCAAGGTGCCAGTTGGTTTTCGAGGATAGATCTTCGATCTGGTTACCATCAACTGAAGGTGAAGGAGCAGGATATCCCTAAACAGCTTTTCCGCACGCACTACGATCGCTACGAGTTTCTTGTTATGTCATTTGGCTTGACCAATGCGCCAGCTGCTTTTATGGATTTGATGAATTGAGTGTGTCGGCCAATGTTGGATAAATCAATGATTGTGTTTATTGATGATATCCTGATTTACTCAAAGAGCAAGGAGGAGCACGCCGATCATATTCGGGAGTTGCTAGAGACCTTAAGAAGGGAGAAGTTGTATGCCAAATTCTCCAAATGCGCGTTCTGGTTGTGCGAAGTTCAATTCTTAGGTCATGTGATAAATCCAGAGGGGATTATGGTAGACCCTGCTAAGGTGGAGGCTGTGATGCAATGGAAGTCTCCGAGGACGCCATCCGAGATTCGTAGTTTCTTGGGGTTGCGGTTTATTATTGAAGGTTCATTCAGGACTTTTCCAAGATCGCTTCTCCACTGACCATTTCTTTAGCTTAGTTGGGAGAGAGTAGGAGAGAACTCTCGGCTTGTGGAAGAGAAGAAGAAGTGAACGAATTCAAGGTAAGAATTCGTGGTTTTTGCTGTTATGACGGGTTTTATCCCGGTTATGTGTCTATGTGCTCATGGGTTGTGTTTGTGCTCGGGTGTGTGTCTTTTTGGATGTTGTTTCTAGGTGTTTTGAACTCATGGCAAGCGCGTAAATAGGAAAAACACCCAAGTTGCACCAAGTGAGTTCTAGGCCCCGGTCTTACTTGTTTTAAACTATCTTTGGGAATGAAAATGTATTAAAATGTTTTTACAAAGTTTATGTATGTTACCCGCATGTTGTGCTTGTTAATGTTAATTCTTGAATGTTTATAGGTTTCATGCTTAGAATACTCATGTTAAATGTAGAACAGATGGGTTTGATGAATGGGTATGAAAACACGCTAGGAATAAGTTACACAGAAGGTTCATATGTCTGAAAATGCCTTAGAAAGATTTAAGTGTAGTCCATGCACCTAAACAGTAGCCCATGCGCCTAAGATTACTTTAGAAATGTTTAAGTCCAGCCCGTGCACCTAGAAATGTTGGCCGGACGACTAAGTGTAGGGCCATGCGCCCCAATAATGCCCATGCGCCTAAGTAACTCATGCGCCTAAGTGCCCATGCGTCCGGATTACCCATGCGTCTAAGTGTTCATACGCACGAATAGTACCCATGCGCTTGAATAGTTCATGCGCCTATGTGAAAAAATGATTAAGTGTTGACTAATGCGCCTGCATAGTGGTAAAACGCCCGAATAGGGCTCATGCGCCTAACTAGTTTCCATGCGCCTAACACTTAGAAAATCTTACAGAGTTTTCTAGGAGTCTGTGCTTTAGGGTTTTGACGAGAGTTGACTAGGGCTGAATAATGATGATGTTCCATGCATGATATGATTACATATGACGTTCCTTATTATTATTATTGTGATTATTATTGTTATTATTACTTATAGTATGTGACTTTACGTGCATGTTATTATCATAACGTAAAGTATATCGTAATAATAAAGTGAAAGAGCAATAAAGGAAAAGAAGAGGAACATTAATGAAAATATTAACAAGTCTTGCAAGCTCATAGGAGGGACACGACCGTGTTGTCATTAGCTCAACTGTGCTGCGGGTTAGCTACCCTATTGTGCACACAGGGCCAATCAATTGAGATTGGCAGCACCCTTGTAGCGTACCCTGGGTGATTGGGTCGGCCTTATACATAGTGCACAGAACCCTTTCGGGGGATACAGTTGACCCTTTCGAGGGATATAGATGGCCCATCACCCGTTTTCCATCGCGCACATAGTTGGGGTATTGCTCATTGGTCCACATAGACAGTGAAAGATAAATATAAAAGAATACAGAGTAAACAAGGCATACAATAAACAGATAAAGCATTACCTGATTGTATATTTAATGCGTACTCACGTATAAAGAGATGAAGTTTTCATGAACAGAGTATTTTCATATGTATACCTACAGAAAGTATTTTATTACTTACAAAGCTAGAACTCACTCAGCAACACTGACTTTTATACATTTTCAGTTGGCAGGTAATTATTGTTGAGGATGGCACGAGGGTGAAGCTACTCGGCAGGGAAAGAGTGACATCCATTCGTACTTTATGTTGTTGTTGTTTTGTAATGCAGTAAAACAATTCTTTTGTAATCAGTTGAACAGTGCTGTATTGCTTAACCACAATGGTTTAAATGCAATGAATGGTTTTGATAAATTATTTCCGCTGCTTAAGATTGTATAATTATAATGTTTAATGTTTTAATTGCTGTGAATGACCGACTGTGAGGTTCCCGGGAACGGGGCCTTACATATTAAATTTTAGATTGATTGAAACTACGTTCTCACTGATTGGATCGCCAATCAAATAGGATTCCACACTCTTTGATCTGGTATACCCACATTATCAGTTAGTACTCCATACGTACATGGTCTCAACATAACAGGATATATTTCATTAAAATACTTTATAATCTTTTCTTTCATTGGGGGTATCATATCCGAATAAGCTCTACCCCTATACCACATCTCATTTAAGTTTGAAGCCATTAAATAAATTTGTGAAGTACTAACGAACTCGTTGGATAATAAACTCCTGTAGTTGTGTTTTTAAAATTTTGAAGCATTTTTGTTACTTTTTCAATAATGGCCCAACCCGATAGATGGTAAGAATTTGCCCTTCTACGACTTATCAAATTTTTATGAAAGGCCATTAAACTTTCTTTTTGTTCAATATCCTTTCCAAACATGCTACAAGTGGAATTCTATCGTGTTGGTACTAAATAATTCGGGCCTAAACATTCGGTATTTGCGTCTTTACAAAACTTGTTATATCTAGTATATCTTTGGTTATTGCTAAAAATTTCATGTAACATTCTTTTAAAACAATCTTTCATTGTTTCAATTGTTTTTAAACCATCATGTACGGCTAAGTTTATAATGTGCACAACACATCGACTATGAAAAAACACACCCTCACACATTGGTTTATATTTTAATTTCAAATGATCATCGCAAGATTGTTAATGCATTATCAAAAGATATAGAAAATATTTTGTTTACTAATTTATATGTTTGAATAACTTTATCAATAAGATAGAAAATATTTTGTTTTTATCATTTTCCATGAATCGGGTTCAACCAAATGGGTAGTGACACAAATGCACAAATCCGGTGAACCGTGATATATCGACCAAACATCACTAGTTAAGTTAACACCAGTTTGTAAATTTTCAAAATAAGATATTAATTCATTTTTAGCTTTTTTCCACATTTTTTAACAATCTTTTTGAATAGTAGCACGACTTACATTGGTGTAACGTGGTTGGAGAGTTCGTTCAATTAGTCGAGTCAAAAGTTTGTTGTCAAAATGTTTGAATGGAAAACTTTCTTTAATTACAAAATGCGTCATTTGCTCATGAACCGCGTCAACGTTATAAGGCCAAATATTTTTTTCGTTTGTCATCGAAGCTTGAGCTTGAAAAGGTTCACCTTTCAACGCTTTACAATATTTATTTGAAATATGGCTTTTCAACGTTGTGTTTGCATCTTTTTATAAAACTTATGACAAAACTTGCAACGAGCCTTGTTGTTTGGTCGATATAAGTTTTATAAAACTTATGACTCCTTGCCATTTGACATAAATCGTAATTTCACCGTATTTCAAGGTTCGTATTCGTAAGAATGATTTCTACCACCACGTTGCTTGAAGATGCTTCACGACCAACAGATCATTGAGCACTTGATAAAGTCATTTGAGAGATTTTTATAAGAGCGTTTGTGAGAGCGTTTTTGAGATTTCTAATAGTAGAGAGTGTTTTAAGTTGTTGTGATTTAACCCAAACATCCAATCCATATATATACTAACATAATAGGGGTATAATGGTAAAAAAACCTCAAAAACAGTCAAAATGGGTACAAACAGCTATATAGTCGTTACCCGATGGTTATATTTGGAAAACTAGTTTGAAAACCGGTTTGGTGACTAGGTTGTGAATTGGTTTAGAACCGGTTAGGTTCAGAAACTAGTTTCAAATGTGAAAAGGTCAAACCGATAGGAACTCACTAATTTGGGTCGGGTTCAAACTGGTTTGGTCCAAACCGGTTTAGGCCTCGAACCGGTTTCGGGTTTTTGGGCCAAATCGGTTCCCGAACCGGTATTTTTGCCCACGTCTAATCACACTAACTCATTTTTGGTGGTTCATGGGGAAGAACTTGTGTCTCAAAAACATTCTCTTCAATGGCAAAAAAAACTTGATAAATATACATATGTTTGGTTTTCGAATGTGAAAACTCTCCATTGAAGATGGTCTAACCGGTAAAAACAAATAACACTTGATTTTTAATTCATTTATTGTAACTATTTCTATAAGGTGTATTTAATTAGATGCTTCTCATGCAAATGGATATGTCGATTCAAAGATATCTAGCAATGATTCCCTTTGTGTGAAGATAATAAAGTCCCTTCATTGCCCGTCTGCCCTCGGAACATCCCATCAAAATAATCCCCATTTCCCCTTTTGCCAAGCTTGTGGTTTCCAAGAAGAGCATGCAAACCACATCGTGCAAGTTAATTGTGATATTGCAAGTATGTCTGGGATGACATCTTTCAATAGTGTGCCATGACTAAACCCATACTTTCTCCATCACGGACCTATATATTCTCAACATCTTAATTATCGTGGAAGATATAAAATCCCTTTCTTATCTTTGGATTAGTAATAGAGGCAAAATGAATAATCTTGATTGGAAATCTTGGTTTGGTGTTCGTTTTCATTTTAATACTTCCTTGTATTCACTTTAAAGCGACTTGCTAGTTCTTATATATCCAGTTCTTAAGAAAATAATAATAAAAAAATTAACGTGCTTTAAGTTTACGAGTAGATAGGTGTGGGAGTAATTGTTTTAAGAAAAGTTATCATTAATTAATGTAATTGTTGGATCAAGAAGAAGGCACCAAAACCAAATCACTTACACTATTTTGGTACAACTAATAAAGGACTTCCGAAGCTAAGTGTGGAGCTTCCAAATGAAAAAGAGTTCTTCCGAAGTCAAAGTGCAAGATTAACTTACGAAGATAAACTCTACTTCCGAAGACAAAGTATTCACTTCCGAAGATCAAGACTTAGAAGAAAAAATCAAAAGTCAACTTCCAAAGTATGAAGAAAAGAAAAAGTCATCAACACTCGGAAGAAGTAGCCTCTTTCGAAGTATAAGTGGCTTCGTAAGAACTTGTTCTTCTGAAGCCAACTAACCTTCGGAAGACACTACTATGAACCAGTGGCCATAAGTATGGTCTTCGTGACACTTCACTGCAGACCTCTGAGATACTGCATGGTGTTTTCTCAAAAGCCATGTAATTGACCATATTTTATTCCACTATTCACCTTTATCAGTTAGTACAGTTGCCAACTTTAGTGGTAACAAAAGATAAGTCATGGACATGTCATTACTACCATATCCCACATTATACTTTATCTAAGATATCTTAACTTTAGCATTATAGTATATGCTTTATTCATAGGTTTCCAGCTGGTATCAAAGTATATCCGGCTGTAGGTAGTAGTATATATAGTTTTTCATTTTAACTCATGTAATAAACTTGTAAGAGTCTTGTAATACTTTGAGTTGAGAAGTAATATATGCAAGTACCTTGAAGATTATTTCTTTGTGTTTTTTCCTACTTATTATATTATTATCAACTCTTAGAAGAGACTCTGCTTCATCTGATCCGATTATAGTATAAGTGACTTAGAGAGAAAACCAAGTGTTAAGTGATAAAAACCGATGCTGTAGTAATATTTTAAATTAATTGTAAATGATGACTAAAATCTATTTGATGATCGATCAATATAGTTTAGTGAGTAAGATTTAACCATGTGGAAAATAAAATAGTAAATTACATAGATACTCCCTTTGTTATGTTCAAATTACGGTTTTGGCCTCAAGTTTAAGAAAATACAAGATTAAGCTCAAAGTATTCAAAAAACATAACACATTCAGTCCCTATATTGGATGGGTAGTTAACTTTTTCTGTTAAGTAGTAGGAAATCATCAGATACTCTTACAAAACAAAAAAAAGAGAATATTATTTTCTATCCATATTTTTAATCATTCTAATAGGACTCATTAAACAACCCTACTCAACCTGGCTCATTCCTTTAAATAGACATCATTACATCAGGCACCACCAGCAACCACCTCCGTCGAATCCCCTAAACCACAGTTTACCACCCTCGCAGAAACCCCTCACTCCTCACCACACGCCTTCATCCCCTCATCGGAAAAATGATTGGCCCTCCCCCTCCCCTCCATCGATTACTTATTTTTCTAACTTAAGAGCTTCACATCTTCATGAATGGGTAATAAGCCTAGACCCCCGCCATAAAGTTTGGTAAGGATGGTGGCCAGTCACCACCTCCGTCGAACCCCATAAACCACCCAGTTACGAACCTTGCATAAACATCACCATTGGCCACCACCCTCGCTGAAACCCCTCTTCCCCTCATTAGAAAAACAATTGCCCCTCCCCCTCCTCCCCCCCCCCCCCCCCCCCCATCGATTATTTATTTTTGGAAGTGAAGATCTTCATATATTCCAGAATGGATCATAAGCCTAGACCCCTACCATCAAGTTTGGCAAGGATGGTGTAACAACCTAAAACAATTCACCGATGATGGTTGATTAGAACATATATAGATGGGCGACGGTGGTTGCAGGCGGTCGCGGTTGAAGGGTTTCTAGTGATGGTCAAGCTTTATAATTAGGGGGAGAGAAAGAGGGAGGGACAGGTTCTATACTTTTTAATGATTTATAATATAATGTTATCATTGTCATTTTAAAATATTTAACATCCATTCATGTCAAAGATCAAATCTATTATGTTCTTACATAGGTTTGGATTGAGCTCTTAGTTTTGAACTTGTATGTCTAAACCGTAATTTAAACATAGCATATGGCTATCGTGTAGTTTACTCAAAATTAAATGATCAATGAATTTAGGGCAATGTGAAACTTATCTTTCTCCTACTCATGAACTATACCTCTCTATATTAGGTCTTTGATTTTTATTTAATCTAATTTTACTCAACGGAAGGCATATTTTACATTTAAACCTACCTTTGCAATAGTTTATCAAGATAAACTTATCTTTGAACCATAACACCAAGTATAGTAGTAAATAAAGCCCTTCAATTTAAAAGCATGCCTATTAATTCAAACTAGCTTTACGTAAGAATAACTTCCCTTCAATGTAATACCAACTTTTATAAAACTAATGTCTTATGAAACGACTATAAATGATATTCAAATTATTATCGACCCCAAAAAAAGGTTGTCGGTTACAAGATTGACACTTCCTCTATAATTGATATTCATCTGGAAACTATTTCAAAATTATCTAATCATAAAACTCGATTATGGGTTACTTATTAAGTCAAGATTCAACTTGCCTCCTCTCTCATATCAATTAATAAAAGTGTATTTGTCTAATAAACGCATCTTATCACACACAAGCATATTTGAATATTAATGTATGTTATTTCTATTGATATGTTGACTAACTAAGTTAGAAGTCTTTTTTTAGAAGAAATTTAACATATTAAAAATTAAGTTTTATTAATATTTTATATGTTAAATGTCATTAGTCGCTAGAGAAAACTAAATACAGAAATTTCAAGGAATTTTAAATAACAAATAAGAAAAAAAGTTATAAAATTATATTTTAATATAAAATATAATTGAAACCTTATTATTTAGTAAATTTTAATAATGTATTTAAAGAAAAAGGTTTATATTATTTAATTTACTCATTTAGAATTATTTTTACGGGTAGAATTATATTAAAAAGTTATCTAAAAAGTGTAAGAAGAATTGTGTGCTTGACATGTGTTATTTTATTGTTTTAAAGATAATGATATTTTAGTTATTGTGTTAATATATAAGTTCATTGTGTCTTATACAATATGTAGAGAATATATGAAGAGGTTGATGCAACCCAAACACTCAAAGTCTCTCTTGCATGCATGCACATGGGTACTGAAGAAAAATGCTTCAGAAGTTTCACACAAACAACAGAAATATTCTAAGTGTGAAATCTTCCAAAGACAAGACCAATATCTTCCGAAGCCAAAGATGAAGTCTTTCAAAGCTTCAAAGACAAAGTCTTCCGAAGCCAATACTTGAAGACAATTTCTTCCGAATACTTTTAGTATACATGCTTTATCTTATGTACTATACATGAAGCTGGACCCCTTTCCGCTGCAACCCTATAAACTCACCAACTTACATTAGTTGGTGAAAAGATTCATACTTTTAGTAACTGTACATTGAGGTCTTGAGTGTGTAAACTTTCTACTTCATGTACTTTATCCTTTTTGTAATATATAAGAATGTGAGCTATGGCATGTCATAGTCACTAGTCAAAAGGCAATCTGCCTTTTGACTCTACAATTGATTTTGTTTTGTGTATAGTCAATTGTATCCAGCTGGCCTTCAAAGTATGATCGGCTAAAGGATGTAGTATAAGTATCTCATATTCTTGTAACTTTCTAGATATGCTTTGTAACATTTGTAACAAAACTTGAGAAGGCAATATATTTCAATCTTGAAAACCATCTCCTTGTGCATTTTGCTATATTATCCTATCTCTTATTTACTTGTGTTCTTATATCATCTCTAAAAGGTTAACCAGTTTCACTGTTAGATTAGTTAAGTGTTCTTTACACTCTCCTCATTGTGCTGTTGTGTTGTAAGTGTAACACCCTTCACCGGTCCTGCATTTGGTATCAGAGCATTCCAGGCTCTTGATATAAGATCTCACCATCTTAAGATCCCACACACGCACAAAATACTTCACTTTTCAATGGCAGCCATTTCCAAATCTTATATGGAAACTGGAACCATGTCCAAATCCCCACTGATCACTCTTGATGACTTTGACACCTGGTGCCTAAGAATGGAAGGTTTCATTGGGTCTCTAGACTCAAGAATGTGAGAGTCTATTGAAAATGAACCTTACATACCAAGCACCTCTTCTGCTACTAGTGGTGGTATGATCCCCAAGGCTGTGGCTGTCTACTCAGATGAAGACAAAAAGAGAGTAGAGATTGATCGAAAGACCACGACAGCCCTTCTGACTGCTCTTCCAAACTCTTTATACAGAGGTTTCAAGAAATGCAAAACAGCTAAGTAGTTGTGGGATGCATTGAAACTGATTATTGAGGGTTCCTCTGAAGCAAAAGAGAACAAGAAGGATCTCCTAAAGCAGCAGTTTGAAAATTTCACCTTCAAAGTAGGTGAAACCATGACTCAATAATATTTCAGGTATGTGGAGATTGTGGATACCCTAGTGGATGGAGGAGTTGCTCTTGAGAACAGAGACATTGTAAGGAAGTTCATGTCCTCATTTCCTATGCAATGGACACACTACTGTGTGGTGATCAAGAGAACTGAGAACCTAAAAACTCTCACTCTGACAGAGTTGTATGGGATTCTCAGTGGCTACCAGATGGAGATGAACATGCAAGGTTCATATGGAAACTCCAACAATCAAGTGGGTTCTGCCCTTCATGTTGTTGAAAAGGATAGCATAGAACCCCAACATAATCTCATATGCTACCTTAACAACTCACAAAAGGTTCCTTTCATCACCTTCCCTGAGACACCAAGGGAGAACTATACTCAAGGATGCCCATTCCAAGAGACAAGTTCTTCTCAAGCCTTTGTGTCTTCTGATGAAAGTTGTGACAGCTTTCTATTCACCCTTGAAGACCTGGACTGTATCCATCCAGATGATCTGGAGCATATGGAGATAGTCCAGCAGATGGCTCTTCTCACTCACAAAGCCAAGAAGTTCTACAAGCGGACAGGAAGAAAGTTTCCAAGCAATACAGCCAGTGGAAAGTGTGGACTGGACAGAATCAAAGTCAAGTGTTACAACTATAACTTGATAGGCCACTTTGCAAGGGAGTGTAAGGCACCAAGAACAAATGATGGCCAAGCACTATCCAGAACAAAACTACACTGACAAAGCTCCTCAAAATGATAAGCCAAAGCAGCAGGCTGCTATTGCTGTTGAAGAAGGAGGCTTTGACTGGAGCTTTCAGGTGGAAGATGCTTCTCCAAACCAAGCATTGATGGTAGATCATGATGATGCCAAGGTATTGAAACATCTCTGTACCCCTAAATGTATTGCTAAAGTAAACAAATATAGGTCCTACAACTTAGAAATGAGATATGATCTTGAGTCCTTAAACATCCAAAAAGCTGATTTTAGAAAAGCTGAAAGTGATAATAAACTAAAAATAGAGGACTTAGAGAAGACCATTTCAGTTCTAAAACATGAGCATACAAATTATAGGACTCAGATCAAGGATCTCAAACTAAGTTGACTGAGTGCCAGGCTGAGCTTGTGATCAGTAAAGCCATGGTAGAAAAGTGTGTTCTTGAAGAAGAGACCTTCAAGAACATGATATCCTCATCCCTGCATAACAAGGTTTGTTATCAAAATAAACAGGGACTGGGGTCAAATGAGATAGCTCCTCCACACACAATCTTGTTTGTAAGATCACCCAAGTGTGGAACTTGTGAAGATGAGCTTCCTCTCATAGATCCCTTGATTGAAGAGAATGAAGAAGTGATAGTGAAGAATTCCTTTGAGAAGAGTGAAGATGAGGATTCTAAGAAGGGTCACTATCCTTTTGAGGAGAAGAAGAAGACTATGATGACCAAGTCTATGAGAAAGAACTTGATCAAAGAGCAAAAGAAAATCTAGGAAGGCTCAAGAGATCAAGCCCACTTTTGACTCCATGCAGAAGCAAATTTTATATATCTGCAGGGTTTGAAGTGGTAAAGACTGAAGACACCAACCTTAACTCTTCCTCAAAGAGTTCTGGTTCTTGTTCAACTCATCCCAGCATCAAGAAAAAGATTGAGCTATTGTGTACCACTGCTACATAACCTGGACCATCCAACTCCAAGTACAGTTCTCACCCCAAAAGAACTGTCTCAGCATCTGCAAAGATGAAGGTGGAGAAGGGATGTGATCAAAATCAATCTTGTTCACAACAGAAGGCTCTTGGGAAGAAGAAGATGGAATGTTTCATGTGTGAATGTACTTCTCATCTTGCTAAGGATTGTTCCTACAATCCAAGAGGTACTCTTCAGATGACCAAGAAAAGGACTTCCAAGAGTTCCAAGAAGATTCCAGCTTTGGAAGGAAAGTTTGTTTCCTTCGAAAGCTCCGAAACAAAGAAGAAGTGTGAATTCGGTTGGATCGATAAACATCCGAGCATGTTCTTGACGGAAGGATAAACAACAACACAAACCAAGAGACAATCAAAAATACGAACTATAATTGAATGGTTTCATTGATAAAACCTAACGATTACAAGCTCATTATAACATAAGAATCAAGACTCTTGGCAAGGGGAAGATCGAGCATGATCTCCCCTCTCATCCAGCAGCCCTAGGCTCCAGGCAGACTTCTTCTCAAAACCCCTAATCTCTCTACACATTGAAACTGGTATATATAGGCCTCAGCCCATATTAGATACGACTGGGCCCATTCGTGCGATTGGACCATGCGTATGGTTCAATCGTACGACTGGACCATGCGTATGGTTCAATCGTACGACTGGGCCATACTTATGGTTCAGTCTTACGAATGCCCCAATTGCATCTCTCAGTCGTGCGACTGGCCCATTAGCAAGCTCAGTCGTACAACTGAGTCTCATTCACATATGCTCCTGCGAATGACCCAGTTTCATGTGTTTACAACATAGCCGGTGTATAACATTTAGCCCCGACTATTCGACAAGCGACGGACACACTATATATGACTATATATGCTCCAACAAATTCCCCCTCGGACGTTGCTTGCGAATAGTAGATAAAACCTCTTACAATCTTCAGTCAATCTTGTTCTGGTTGCTAATAGAATCAAACGAAAAACCATATTTGCCAACGTTGCCGATCCGTCAAGTTGTTACACATCCCTGAAAAATGAATTTAGGCACAACAGCTTTCGTTTACTTTGCAAAATACCATCATTGCAGCAAGATTCCCCATATGACTGATTTTTCCAGATAATGACACGAACAGTTTTCCATTGCTTCAATCTTCACACAGACTAACCGGATTAACAATCAACACATGTAGAAATTCCCCCTCACATTCAGCATATCCCAATATATAGACATTGTGCTCTCCTGGTGTCTTCACATGGTGTATTGGGCAAAAGGTTGAAGGTTCCAATCCACAGCTGACAATATCAAACAAATCAGCATGCATGTAGATTCATCATCAGAAACCTGCTCACATCATCAATTTCTGATTGCATCTTCAATTCTCTATACACGGATTCCCCCTAAGAATGAGAATCCTCTCTATGCAGATAAATATAACTTGATTGGCCGATAAGTAGTCAGATGCTCCTGACTACCCCACAAAATCAGCACCGACTGCTGACATCTTCTCTTCTCTCTTTCGTGTTCCAATTACATTCACCTATTCTGGAAGTCCGGCGAATAATGGGGTATACATCAAACTTATTTAACAAAAGAACCTTAGGGTGAATATGCTTTGCTCATCTTCAAATCTGTGCAAGAAGCTGTTCCAGACTATTTTTTTTGGTCTGGAACAAATACGGATAAGTCAACGCGGATGGCTCATTCGTGCGATTGAACATACGACTGGTCCAGTCGCACGACTGAACATACGAATCGTCCAGTCATACGAATGGTCCATTCGCATGGTCCAGTCGTACGAATGCTCCATTCGCATGGCCCAGTCGCATGAACGGGTCTGCACGCAAACTTTCAGATCTGCAGCCGCCAGGGTTGCCCAAAACCCTAATCTGACGAATTTTACATGAACCGAGACAAAGTAGACATCATCAGATTCGAAGGGGGGATGGGAATGTGGTTTCGAGTGCAATGTTAACATAGAAACACCACAGGTAACACGATCTGAGCAAAACACGAAGAACACAAAGTGGATTTAACGTCAAGATCTATAATTTGATCCAGAAATCAAGAGCTCGGGTTGCTAGAATGATTGTTAGATCATTCCAGCAATAACCAGCTCTGATACCAATTGTGCAGTCGGCTGAATCGATAAACATCCGAGCATGTTCTTGACAGAAGGATAAACAACAGAACAAACCAAAAGTCAAACAATAATATGAACTATAATTGAATGGTTTCATTGATAAAACCTAACAATTACAAGCTCGTTATAACATAAGAGTCAAGACTCTCCGCAAGGGGAAGATCGGGCATGATCTCCCCTCTCATCCGACAGCCCTAGGCCCCCAGGTAGACTCCTGTCAAAACCCTTAATCTCTCTACACATTGAAACTGGTATATATAGGCCTTAGCCCATATAGATACGACTGGGCCCATTCGTGCGAGTGGACCATGCGTATGGTTTAATCTTACGACTGGACCATGCGTATGGTTCAATCGTACGACAGGACCATCCGTATGGTTCAATCGTACGACTGGACCATACTTATGGTTCAGTCTTACGAATGCCCCAATCGCACCTCTCATTCATGCGACTGGCCCATTAGCAAGGCTCAATCGCACGACTAAGTCTCATTCGCATATGCTCCTGCGAATGACCCAGTTTCATATGTTTACAACATAGCTGTGCATAGCATTTAGCCCTGACTATTCGACAAGCGACTGACACACTATATATGACTATATATGCTCCAATAAGAAGGCAAGTGGAAAATTTCCTTCGGAAGAAAATTCAGTCTCAGAAGTAAGGAATACTATGAAGCATTGAAGTCTGGTGCAGTGTTTGCAGACTCTTCCGAAGGTTCAGTCATCAAAACTTCCGAAGGTTCAGTCATCAAAACTTCCGAAGTCTCAAAAGCATCCGAAGTATTGAAGGTCAAGGCTAAACTTCAAAAGGTGGTGTGGAAGTCAAAGAAAGACCAAGTGACTGAATGTTCTCCATCAACAACAGCACAGGATCCTCAAAGCATAACTATAGGATCTATTACTGTTGCATTACCTTTTATTTCTCTTATGAGCCCAAGACTAATAAGGCTTGGGTTTCCAAATGTAACTAATCATTTTATTTGTGCAGGGACAACTCAAGACAAGAAAGAATGTCTAGATCATTGATAGTGATTGTTCCAGGCACATGACAAGCAATAGGTCATTACTCCACAAATTTGAAAGGATTGATGGAGGGCTAGTTACTTTTGGAGGAGATGAAGGTGGTTACATTTCTGGAAGGGGCATGGTCACAAATGGTAAGCTCAGCATGGAAAAGGTAAACTTTGTCAAGGAGCTTGGGTACAATCTTTTGAGTATATCCTAATATTGTGATCAGAGTCATAACATGCTCTTTATTGAGCATGAGTGCATTGTTCTCAAGCCCGAAGTGATCATTCCTCATGAGCATATCCAGCTTAGAGCCCCTATGAAAGGGAACATGTACAAGATGGATCTACAAAAAACAACTCCCTCTGGAGAAGTTTTATGTTTTCTGTCTAAAGCTAATAGTCATGATTCTTTCCTATGGCATAAAAGAATATGCCATGTAACCTTTAAGAACATGAATAAACTTATTAAGAATGATCTGGTAACTGGAATGCCAAAGAAAGAGTTACAAGTGATGACCATTGTGTTGCATGCCTAAAAGGGAAGCAACATAAGGTATCTCACAAGCCTAAGGAAAGAAACTCCATCATTACACCCCTACACTTGTTACATATGGATCTCTTTAGCCCCACCAGTGTAATCAGTCTAGGAAGGACCTCATATTGTTTTGTGATCACATATGACTTTACAAGATTCACTTGGGTCTTTTTCCTTAGAACTAAGGACGAGACTCCTAAGATTCTAAAGAATTTCATCTTAAAGATTGAGAATCAATCTGATCACAAGGTCAAAATCATAAGTTGTGATCAGGGAACTGAATTCAAGAATCAAATCCTTGATGCATTTTGTGATGAAAAAGGTACTACAAGACAATACATTGCTCCCAGGACTCCTCAACAGAATGGTGTTGTTGAGAGGAGAAATAGGACACTGATTGAAGTTGCAAGAACCATGTTGTTTGACTCTAAGCTACCTATCACCTTCTGGGCAGAGGCAGTCAACACTGCCTGCTATGTGTAGAGTAGACTTTTAGTAGTTAAGACTCATGGCAAGACTCCTTATGAACTTTGGCACAAGAGAAAACCTTTCATTGGTTTTCTCAAGTCATTTGGATGTCCTTGTACTATCTTGAATACCAAAGATCAAATTGCCAAATTTGCTAAGAAAGCAGATGATGGACACTTCATTAGATACTCTTCTCAAGCTAAGGCTTATAAAGTATACAATCTCAGAACTAGAATTGTTGAGGAGTTAGCCAATATGACCTTTAATGAACACACACCTTGTGTGCCTAGTTCTAGTCCTGACTGGATGTTGATCTTGATTTAGTTACCAACTGTTTTAACAAATCTTGTGAGACTGTTTCAGGATATGCAGAAACCTTATCTACAGGTGATCCTGATCCAAGATTTGAGCTCAGAAGAACTTCAAGCTATAAATCTTCAGCTCCAGTTGGAACTACTTCAACAAATGAATTCTCTATCAGCACCACAATGACAAACTCAGTTGATACATCTTGTATGCCTTTAGATTCCAGCTCAAAGGCTACATAACCAGTTAAAGATATTTCAAATGTAGAAGACAATGATGGTAGTGGTGATAGTGAATAAGACTTCCTTGATGCTGATAACCACTCCATAGATGAGAACATCAATGATGTCACACACTCATTGGATCAAGTTTCTCTTTATAAGTGTGTTGATTTAGAGGGAGAAACATCAAAGCCAGATCTAAATTTCTTTAATTTAGATCTCTCTCAGCAACTTGTTATGATCCCTCAGCTAAGGATCCACAAGTCTCACCCTACTACAAACATCATTGGAGATGTTGTCACATGGGTAAGAACAAGAGGACAAACCCATGAAGCAAATGTTTATCTTCACTCTTGCTTTTTATCCCAGATAGAGCCAAAAAAAGTTGATGAGGCTCTAAAGAATGGAAGTTGGGCTCAAGCTATGCGAGAGGAGCTACTTTAATTCAAAAGACAGAAAGTTTGGAACCTTGTCCTCTTCCTCATGAGAAGACTACTATTGGAATCAAATGGGAGTTTAGGAACAAGAAGGATGATAAAGGCATTATCATCAAGAACAAAGCTAGACTAGTTGTTCAAGGATACACACAAGAAGAAAGAATTAACTACACTGATGTCTTTGCTCCTGTAGCAAGACTAGAAGTTGTTAGGATATTCTTGGCATTTGCTACATCCAAGAACTTCAAGGTCTATCAAATTGATGTTAAGTGTGCTTTTCTTTATGGGGTGATTGATGAATAAGTATATGTCAAACAACCACCTGGATTTACAGATCCTGATCAGCCTGATTATGTCTGCAAGCTTGACAAAGCTCTTTATGGGCTGCATCAGGCACCCAGGAAGTGGTATGAGACTCTATCTCAATATCTCTGCAAGCATTGATACAGAAGGGGTACTATTGATGGAACTCTCTTCAACAAAGGACAAGGAAATGACATAATGCTAGTTCAAGTATATGTTGATGACATCATCTTTGGTTCAACTAATCCAAAGCTCTGCAAAGACTTTGAGAAGCTGATGAAGGACAGATTTGAAATGAGTGCCATGGGGGAACTCAATTTCTTTCTGGGAATTCAAGTGAAGCAAGTTGACGATGGCATCTTCATTAGTCAGTCAAAGTATGTTCAGGTCATACTCAAAAGATGCCACATGACTGATTGTAAGATTGCTAAGACACCCATAGCTAGAAACCACTCCTTAGGACCTGATCTTGAGGGGGAGTGTGTAGATGAACATCTATACAGGGCTATGATTGGGTCTCTTATGTATCTTATAGCTAACAAGCCTGATATTATGTTTGCCATATGTATTTGTGCAAGATATCAAGCCAACCCTAAGATGTCTCACCTTATCATTGTCAAAAGGATTCTAAGATACCTCAAAGGTGCTTCAACACTTGGCCTTTGGTATCCTAAGAATTCTCACTTCAATCTGTATGCCTATACAGATAGTGTTTATGGTGGATGCAACATGACTGGAAAGTCTACATCTGAGGGATGTCAGTTTCTTGGTGGAAGGGTTGTCTCATGGCAATGGAAGAAACAATCATGTGTCTCTACATCAACTGCTGAAGCTGAATACATTGTTGTTGCAAGATGTTATGCTTAAGTGCTTTGGATTTAGAATCAGGTGCTTGACTATGGGTTAAACTTCAAGGAGATTCCCATACACATAAACAGCAATAGTGCTATCTCTATCATAGAGAATCCTGTGCAGCACTCAAGGACAAAACACATAAACATCAGGTATCATTTAATTAGAGATAATTTTGAAAAGGGATTATTTAAACTAGTCAAAGTCCACACAAATGAACAATATACTGATCTGTTTACAAAGGCTTTTGATGAACAGAGATTTAAATATCTAATATCAGCTTTTGGGATAATGAACTTTGAATAGGTTTTTCTTAAAACTAATTCTACTATTTCTTAAAATATGTGTGTCCTAAGTTTTCTAGTTTATCACTTTCATAAGCTCCTCTTTTCTTTGGATGAAAACTTTTTGAGGAATTTCCTTAGAATTCGGCAAATTTTCATTCTTTGGAAGATATGTCTTTAACTTCGGAAGAAAACTATGCCTTTAAAACAGATAACTGGCCAAGTGATTTACCTTCGAAAGAAATTTCTAAAATATCTTTCGAAGCTTACGCACTTATATGTTTTCAAGGACAATTTTCTTTGGAAGCAAATTAACTCTCGAATGTTTTGCTCCTCTGAACAAAGCATCCTAGTCTTAGTTCTCTTCCGAAGCTAATTTTCACAACTCTTAGGAAATTCTTCCGAAGTCATTTTAGCATCGGAAGCTTTTTCATTAAAACTTTCGAAGTTAATTTACCTTCGGAAGCTTTTTGACTTCCAAGAAAACTACTTTTTGAGCAAAAGATAACTACTTTTTCAGAGGTGGGACCGACTTACGGATTTCAAAGTTTATCCTCTTTCATTAACTTTATCTTATAAATCGAACGGTTTCCCCCTCTTTCTATCATCTCCTTCTTTCCTCCTAACCTAAAATCCCAAATTTCTCTCTGAAATTACTTTCTTTCATCTTTCTTCATCCTTAAGCTCTCTTAAAATGGCCAACCTCATCACAGAAATGATCTGAACTTTCCCATGTAGTTACACAGGCAACACAACTAGGTTGCTCTGTTACACTCTGAGAAAGATCCATATTTCTCAAAGGTTTGTCGTTTCTTAGCTTCATCAAACTACTTCACCTCCCTTACCATTGATCCTACACTTTATGAAGATCATCTGCTAGAATTTGGAAGACTTGCCAAGAGGTCGTCATGGATGGGGAGAAGGCATTGTCTGCCATAGTGCAGGGTAGAACAGTCTTCATCACTCCGGCCATCATCAACATGCATCTTCAGCTGGATGATGAAGAATGTGAGGTGTTCTTCCCCGAAGAAACTGTTAACCACTTCTTGGCGCAGATGGCTATGAGGGAGACTTCTCTGTCAAGACCTTCAGGAAAGGGAAGGTCTCATCCTAATGGAAATTCCTGCTCCATGTGGTTATTCACAACTTATCAAACAAGAACCTGTGAGTGTGATTGACCTAACTCCTAGCTCACCTATTCAAGAGGGTGATGCTACCAAAAAAGGGGAGAAATTCATTACAATTACAGAACCTGGGAGTTCTTCAGGGAGTGTGGACATTGAGGAATCATCATCCTCACTTGAAATTGTGCACCCTCAGCAACTTCCTCAAGTTCACATTGATGTGGACTCCATAGATTCATACAGTCAGAGTTTGTTTGAGGATAAAATACCAAGGGCAATGTCATCTCCATCAACTTCAAATCACATCATTAAGTGGAGATATGATAGCAACAGAAGAGCCCTCATCATTCTTAGAGTTCAAGGACAACAAAAGATCTTTAATTTTCAGACCTTGAACTTCTATGAAGGTCTGGATATAGTCAACATGCCACTTGTCAATCAAAGCCAATCAAGAGAAGCAGACAAGCTGGCCCAAAGAATCCAAGACAGGATCACTGTAGAGTTCAGCTTCAGAAGAAGACTAAGGCAATCAGGCAATGCCATCGGTCAACTGGATGTTAAGGCAGACCATAAGATTAGTTTGATAGGGGAAACCTTGACTAAAGGCCCAGTGGCAGAACCTGAGAGCCCTGTCTCATCATCATCAACTATTGCAGAGATTCATACCCTTTTTGAGACACCTGCTGGTGAAGGTGCTTCTCAACCTTTCTTCGGCCAAAGCTTGGAAGCTACACCAAGCAATGAAGGCCAAAGCACTCTCCACCTTGAGTCACAAAGGCCTGTGAGTGACAAAGGGAAAAGAAAGATGACATCTAAGGAGATTGAGGAGGAGGAGAGAGAGTGGAAAAGGAGGCTAAGGGGAGAAAGTTCCTTTCTAGTAGGCTGCAAGACTCATGGAGTCTGCTATCAGGGCTGCCCCCAGACCAGATACTCAGAATGATGAGTTAAGGGTAGTCAGGATATACCTGCTGACGGGTTTGCTAGAACACAAAATCCATGTTTAACCATTTAAACTTTCAAAAAACGCAGCGGATATGTAGTTTTTAAAACCGATTTTAAAGCTGAAAATTTCATGTTCTTAGTGATCTTTTAAGATGGTAAAACAAACCCAAACAAAAGGATCATCATGTGAATGGACATGCTATGTATACATAAAATAACACAATATGGCAACCTCAAAGGGCTGCCATGAACTACCTCCTTCCAACAGCAAGAAAAACGTCCAACAGAAGGAGATTTGAGATGCTTAAACAGCCAAGAACACAAGTGTAGAAGTCCTCAAGTGACTACTCCCACAAGCCTCAAGTAGGCTTCTTAGTTGCTTGATTTTGAACCCCAAAAACCCAGAAAGAGAGCTGCCGAAAGAGCTTCCAAAACCGTGAGTTTCCAGCAGCAAGTTTGATGATGTAGGAAGATGAAATCGACCCCAAGGTTCCAAGAACAGGAACCCTCAAGTGTTTATACCCCAAGCTCTTTGCTAAACACCTTTCTTGTTAGGTAGAACACACCCAAAACACTTCTAAAACTCCCCTTTCTTTGCTGCCTGGCCGAAATTGAAGAGAGAAGAAGAAGAAGTATTTTTCTTTCTATTGCATGTTGTGTGAGAGGTGGAGTGAGTGGAGAGTTCAAGACAAGTTAATGTGTCTAGTTCCAAAGCAAGATGGGTCAAAAGGTTGGTGGAGGGGGCGGCCAAAAAAAGGTTTTAAAACCCTTTCCCTCTCAAAGTTTTATAACACATTAAGTTGTCTTGTTAACTAGACATACAACCACTGAATAAATTGTATGTACAGGTTATATATATATTTACATACTTATACAATTAACCATTCAATTTATAAGTTGTAAATCCTCATTATTATTTGGTGTCATCTAACTAATTTAAATAACACTTCAAATAATATATTGAACAAAATATCCTAATAAGTTGTTCCCTCTCACACGCAACTTATTTAGAAAACCCATTTTCTAAATTGGTGTTAATATTTAATTGCATGATCATATCGAACTAATTATTTATTGGTGTCTGCTAAGCTTGTTATTGGGTATAACCCGACTTGGATCATAACATACTAACCACATCAATATCCTACGTGTCTTGGGCATATAGAATCCTACAATCTCCCACTTGCCCAAGATTCATAGAAGATTGATGCAAGCAGTAAATACCGCCTAACAACGGTTTACTACCCTTAATACGCATGACTTATGGCCATTCAATAACATCATCCCTTTCAGTACCCTACTTGAAATGATTTAGGTGAATCAATCATCTATCCTTTTGTTATAGATGTCATGTTAAATCCAAGAACATAGAATGATCATTTCTTGTTGATTTAACTTAATCAGGCCTTAGACATCTAACTCTCAACGAATAAGAGGAACAAATTCCATCTTGATTACATACATTTCTCACAAACACCTCGTGTTATATCTGAACAACCCTTATGTACTGTCCACTATCTCAGGACAGTGAAGAATTAGCTCAAGGTATAATACTTAGTGAATATCAAAACTCAATATGTATCTCAGGTCGGAGGATACCAAATGATATTCGCCTTTACTCAAATTTACTTATGATCAATCAATAAGATTCCATGTAGTAAAATTTGAGATGCGGGTTAGTCCAATATTTGTATCCCACAAATATCTATGAACCTTGGTAGCAATCCATTGCTCTATATTCATCCTTATGAGTATCAACCAATCCAAGTCCATAATAATCTTACTCTCGCACTTGTTCCCACAAGTATGAGCGACTATGGACATTTTAGAGTAAACATTTAACTCATGGATAAAACATGCTAAATAGGAACATTAATTGAAACACTATAACCAAATAATTTTATTCAATTATATAGAGTTCCACATATCCAAATACAAAATTTACAGATCAAATCCAATCACTAGAAGATCGAAGTCCCATGGCACAAGTATGACCTTCATGCTTTGCCTTTTCAAGGAGCTTCGTGAGAGGATCCGCAATGTTTTGATCCGTGTGAACTTTGCGAATACATATCTTTCCCTTTTCAACTTCATCCCGTATGTAGTTGAATCTCCGCTCAATGTGCCTAGTCTTTTGATGAGCACGAGGTTCCTTGATTTGAGCAATCGTACCCTCGTTATCACAAAAGATCTCTAGGGGGTCCTGAATGGAAGGGACAATCCCCAGATCGGCAATGAATTTCTTTAACCATGCAGCTTCTTGAGCTACCAATGAGGCGGCGACGTATTCTGATTCTATAGTTGATAGAGCCACCACATCCTGCTTGGAGCTCTTCCAAGAAACCGCTCCTCCATTCAGAATGAAAATGTATCCCGATTGTGACCGAGAATCATCACGATCGGTCTGGAAACTCGCATCCGTGTAACCTTTTACAACGAGTTCCTCGTCACTAGATCCATAGATTAGGAACATATCTCTTGTCCTTCTTAGGTACTTAAGTATGTTCTTAATAGCCATCCAATGACTGTTTCCAGGATTTTGCTGGTAACGGCTTGTCATGCTCAAGGCGCATGACGTCCGGTCGGTCGAGTGCATATCATCGCATACATGATGGATCCAATAGCAAATGCATATGGGATTGCCTTCATTTTATCTTGCTCATCCTTTGAGCTTGGACATTGAGTCGTACTCAATATCGTTCCCCTTTGAATAGGTACGGTACCTTTCTTAGAGTTCTCCATCTTGAACCTTTTCAAGATTTATCAATGTATGCACTTTGATTCAAACCAATCAACCGCCTTGATCTATCCCTATAGATCTTTATTCCCAGAATATAGGCGGCTTCACCAAGATCCTTAATGGAAAAACAACTTCCAAGCCAGGTTTTCACACCTTCCAAGGTTGGAATGTCATTTCCAAATAGTAGTATGTCATCAACATACAATACTAGGAAAGTTATTAGCTCCCACTAGCCTTCTTATACACACAAGCCTCATCAGCGTTTTTGATGAAGCCAAATTTCTTTATCTCCTCATCAAAACGATGATTCCAGCTTCTCGATGCTTGTTCAATCCATAGATTGATTTCTTTAACTTGCATACTTTATTAGGAGTTTTGGATCGACAAAACCTTCAGGCTGAACCATATAGACATTTTCCTCAAGATATCCATTTAGGAAAGCCGTTTTGACATCCATTTGCCAAATCTCATAATCATAATGAGCAGCTATGGCAAACAATATCCTTATAGACTTTAGCATCGCAACAGGTGAGAAAGTTTCATCATAATCAACCCCTTGAGTTTGAGTGAAACCTTTTGCTACAAGTCTAGCTTTATAAGTATCCAAGTTTCCATGCATATCGGTTTTCTTCTTGAAAACCCACTTGCTTCCAATTATCTTGGAGTTAAGAGGTGGTTCAACAAGTTCCCAAACTTGATTGTCATACATGGATTGCATCGCAGCGTTCATGGCTTCAAGCCATTTGTCACAATCCGAATTGGACACTGCATTATGTATGTGGTTGGTTCGTCTGAATACCACATAGCACCCATCCACGAAAAATTCGTATCTTTCAGGTGGATTACTAGTTCTACTACTTCTGCGAACATCTTGTGTGTATTGATCAACCCCTTGATCACACTCAACATACTCATGTTGAGTGCTAGTTTCAACCAACCGTGCATTGGGTTGTGGTTCTTGATCCTCTTCAAGATCCACTGTTCTACTACCAGCTTCTTCCATAAGAACTTTGCTTCTAATAACTCACCCTTTCTGGCAACAAACACCTTTTGTTCCAATGGATCATAGAAATAATATCCTATAGAATCTCTAGGATATCCAACAAAGATACACTTGGTGGATCGACTTCTAATTTGTTTGGGGTGGGAGTCTTAACATAGGCATCACATCCCCAAACCCTTAAGTATGATAGGGATGGAACTCTTCCATGCCATATCTCAAAAGGTGTCCTTTCCACCTTTTGGTTGGGGCCATATTTAAAATACGAGCCGCGGAGAGCAGAGCGAAACCCCAAAATGATAGAGGTAATGAGCTTCTAGCCATCATAGATCGGACCATATCCAATAAGGTTCGATTCCTTCTCTCAGACACACCATTATGTTGTGGTGTTCCAGGTGGAGTGAGCTGTGAGACAATCCCACAACTCCTAAGATGATCTTGAAAAGCTTCACTTAGGTATTCACCTCCTCTATCGGTACGGAGAACTTTAATTGACTTGTTGAGTTGATTTTCTACTTCATTCTTGAAGATTTTGAACATTTCAAAAGTCTCATCTTTGTGCCTTAATAAGTACACATACCCATAGCGACTATAATCGTCGGTAAAGGTAATGAAGTATCTTTCACCATTCCTAGTCATTGGTTTAAAAGGACCACATACATCCGAATGTATGATTCCTAATAAATCTTTTGCCCTTTCGTTAGTTCCACTAAAAGGTGCCTTAGTCATCTTCCCTTGTAAACAAGATTCACAAACATCAAATGAATCACATTCATTTGTTTTTAAAAGACCATTCTTTTGAAGTGTTTGTAACGTTTCTTGTTTATATGACCAAGACGACAATGCCAAAGATAGGTATCACTCAAGTCCAACTTGAGCTTCTTGGTGTTAGTTTGGTACAGTGAACTATTTAAAGTATTTTCATGAACCAATTCATAAATACCATTAATGGGAATAGCTTTAAAATAGAACATACCATTTAAAGAAACATGAATATCATTTTCAATAAAAGATAATACATAATCATAAAGTCTTAATTGGGATACAGAAATAATGTTCCTAGTCAAACTAGGAGCATACAAAACATTCTTCAAAATAACTTCCAAGCCACTTGGAAGTCTTAGGATGTAGTCCCCACGAGCTTCAACTAAGACTTTAGTTCGATTCCCCATGAAGAGGCTAACATCTCCTTGTTTGAAGTCCCTACTTCTTGTGAACCCCTGCAACAAATTGCAAATATGAGTTCCATATCCGGTATCCAATACCCATGTATTTGAAGATGTAACATTAAGATCAATATGAATCATGTATATTGTACCTGAGGTCTGCCCGGCATCCCTCTTGGCTTTCAACTCTTGGAGATGGATAGGATAATTTCTTGCCTAATGTCCAATCTCCCCACACTTGAAGCAGGGTCATTGGTAGCAACCTTTTGTTTCTTCTCTTGTGGTTTGGGTGGTACCTTTACCACCCCTTTCCCTTTTCCCCTAGCGGGTCCCTTACCCTTGGTAACCTTTGTCTTGGGTGCGGGACGAGGCCTTTTATTGTTCCCACCTTCATTGATGGTGAGAACGGGTAAAACCCTTTTACCCATGGCCGCCTCGGCAGTTTTGAGCATTGAGTGAAGCTCACCAATGCTTTTGTCCCAAGCATTCATGTTGTAGTTCAACACGAATGCCTCGAACCTCTTGGTAAGGCCATTGAGGATCAAATTCGTGGCCAATTCCTTCGAGACGGGACAATTAAGCCTCTCGAGGCGGTCAATGTGACTTTTCATCTTAAGTACATAAGATGAAACAGATTGGTTGTCGTCCATACGACATGCATGGAGTGCTCGAACCGTTTCGAAGCGCTCACCCTAGCTTGCTGTTGGAACGTTTCCTTCAGCTGGGCAATCATGTCGTAAGCCCCGTGATGTTCATACTCCTTCTGGAGATCCGGAGTCATGCTCGCTAGCATGAGACAAGACACTTGGACGGAGTCCTCAGTGTATTTTAGCCAATCACTATAGGCCTCCTCATCATCATCCTCGCTAGGTTGATCGGGGATAGGGTCGTCTAAAATATACGATCTTCTTTCTTGCTTGAGAACGATTCTCAAGTTTCGATACCAATCGATGAAGTTGTTATGATTTAGACGTTCCTTTTGGAGGATCGCTCGTAGAGATGGTTGGTTGACGTGATGAGTTATCGGAATTATCATTATGTGAGGCCATCTACAAAATTTAACAAAGTTTTATTTTAGTATTTTCGATATTGTAATTTTAATAATAAATGCCTTTTAAGGTCCTTTTATATTAAAATCTAGAACCCAACATTACATTTAAATTGTGGTTAGGTGACTTTTATCCCACGTTTTTTAAATTAATAAGGTGGTCAACGTTTGACGATTGCAACCATTTGCAACTTCTAGAAATATGGGATCGACTTGAAACATCATATGTAAAGTCGGCATGTAATCCCATCAACACCATTTGGAAAGCACATCGTAGGTGATCCATTTGACATGATTTGCAAATCAAGACACCCTACTTACACCCACGTGTGAGTTTGCCAAAACAGTGGTTAGGTGACCTTTATCCCACAAATAAGGCATTCTCACCTTGAATCACGAGTTCCCTCAAAGTGGTTAGGTGACCTTTATCCCACTAAGAGTTCTCAAGTGACTCAAGTGGTGTAAAAGGACGGTGTTGATCTTGTTAAAGAATATTTAGAGGTTACATAACATTAGTTTAGAAAACTCTATGTACTTGTATTTGCATGCAATCAAATACAAGGTACCCTATGGTCCTTTGACTAAAACCAATTTTAATCTTTAAAATCATTAAACCATTTTAATAACTTTATATAAACTTTTAGAACCAACAATTTTCAGCTTGTTAAGTTGTTAGTGAGTTTTTTATGTATGTCAAAACATCAACCATTCAAACAAACAACAAACATTTAAACAAGCATAAACATTAACAATCATATGTGCATATGTGCATAACCATAGCATCTAAAGTGTCCACACTTGCTTTCCATCACAAGTGTGTCCATAGGACATTCCTAAGGGTCACAAACAAAGCATATAGAAGACTTCCAAAAGTCTCCCACTTGAAACCACATCCAAAGAGCCCATGTTTCTCTTATGACCTTCCTTTGTGCTTCCAAAGTGTATGTCTTCATTTTACAAGATATAAAGTCCTAATACAAGATATCTAGTAAAATGAAAATACACCTAATCTATTTATTAAACCCAATAATAAATAAATTACATATGAAACAAAGCACAAAGAACAAAAGATACAACCCAATTGAATGAATCAATACAACCATCACAACATCCAAACATCACAAGGTAAAGGCTAGGTTATGCACTAAAACATCCACTGATCAAATCATCAAAATATATAATGAAACCCCACTTAAAACCTTCAAATTTCAGCCAACATAAACTGAAATTTTTGGTTTTAAATATTGTCCAAACAATCAACATATCAACATACATATCTTTCAAGGTTTAATCACAAGCATGTGTAATGTAACCTTGAAAGTTGGGATTCAACAAGACATAATATAGCACCAAACAGCCTATAACAAGTCTAAAACCATCCTTTAAAACCAATTTCAAAGGATAAACAAGCAAGTCATCCACATAACCGCTCTAGATGCCATTTGACGGGTTTGCTAGAACACAAAATCCATGTTTAACCATTTAAACTTTCAGAAAATGCAGCGGATATGTAGTTTTTAAAACCGATTTTAAAGCTGAAAATTTCATGTTCTTAGTGATCTTTTAAGATGGTAAACAAACCCAAACAAAGGATCATCATATGTGAATGGACATGCTATGTATACATAAAATAACACAATATGGCAACCTCAAAGGGCTGCCATGAACTACCTCCTTCCAACAGCAAGAAAAACGTCCAACAGAAGGAGATTTGAGATGCTTAAACAGCCAAGAACAAGTGTAGAAGTCCTCAAGTGACTACTCCACAAGCCTCAAGTAGGCTTCTTAGTTGCTTGATTTTGAACCCCAAAAACCCAGAAAGAGAGCTGCCGAAAGAGCTTCCAAAACCGTGAGTTTCCAGCAGCAAGTTTGATGATGTAGGAAGATGAATCGACCCCAGGTTCCAAGAAGAGGAACCCTCAAGTGTTTATACCCCAAGCTCTTTGCTAAACACCTTTCTTGTTAGGTAGAACCACCCAAAACACTTCTAAAACTCCCCTTCTTTGCTGCCTGGCCGAAATGGAAGAGAAGAAGAAGAGTATTTTCTTTCTATTGCATGTTGTGTGAGAGGTGGAGTGAGTGGAGAGTTCAAGACAAGTTAATGTGTCTAGTTCCAAAGCAAGATGGTCAAAAGGTTGGTGGAGGGGGCGGCCAAAAAAGGTTTTAAAACCCTTTCCCTCTCAAAGTTTTATAACACATTAAGTTGTCTTGTTAACTAGACATACAACCACTGAATAAATTGTATGTACAGGTTATATATATATATTACATACTTATACAATTAACCATTTAATTTATAAGTTGTAAATCCTCATTATTATTGGTGTCATCTAACTAATTTAAATAACACTTCAAATAATATTATTGAACAAAATATCCTAATAAGTTGTTCCCTCTCACACGCAACTTATTTAGAAAACCCATTTTCTAAATGGTGTTAATATTTATTGCATGATCATATCATGAACTAATTATTTAATTGGTGTCTGCTAAGCTTGTTATTGGGTATAACCCGACTTGGATCATAACGTACTAACCACATCAATATCCTACGTGTCTTGGCATATAGAATCCTACACCTGCAGACTAGGAACTATGACATTGATAATGTCATTTCTCTCCCCTTAGAGGAATTGAATGAACGGCTAACATTGAAATGTCAAAGGAGAAGAAAGAGGCAGAAGATGCGGAGCTACTAGTACAAATCAAAGAAGAAAGAAGAAAGAAAAGACTTTTAAGCATTTGCCTACCCTCTCCCCAGTTCAAGAAAGTCATGCACATAAGGATGTGGTTCAACAAAAACCTCAGGTAGACAGAGAAGAAGATAGGATCAAAATGATCAACTACCTGAGTGCCACATGCCCGTATCAGGCAGATTCACTTCTTCCCTTATCCTATGACTATATTGAGTTTGAGTACCTCAAACTGTCACACCCCCGCTAAGAGCGGAAACACGGGGTTGCGACGAGACGGGAATCGTCATAACACATGGTAAGCGATAGAGATACAATAATAAAATGATGACAAGCGTGTCATGACGACACCCGACAACAAGGGGACTTGTGTCGTGTATAGTCAATGTCCACGACAACATAACCATAAGCATAACAAGATAAACGATTCACATGATCACATAAAGATGAAATCGTAATGTAATTTCCCACAACCCGGGAACAAGTTTCAAAAGATTGTAATTGTTTAGACGGTTCGACATTGTTCAAAGTAACAGTTTGTCAAACATGTTTAGTCCAAAAAATGCATCCTAGGGTCTCCACTAAGGCAGCACACCTAGAACCTCAGCTAGCTGATCACCTGAAAAGATATGCTCAAAATGGTCAATAAAATTGTTGGTGAGCTCGTAGGTTTAAGTAATAAAAGTGTAAGTGATGCTGTATAAAGTAAATGATATGGAATACCGTGAATACAGTTATATACACAAGTAAAATCACATGACATGAGCTTTGCAACCAAACCTAGCGATGTACATAAAGAAATTGTCGGCGTATATTCACCCAAGACCCGTACCTGGCTATTGTTGGTACTAACTAGTATACCAACACGAGGGTGGGGGTGTCAACCCAGTAGTATACCAATACCTAACCGTCGGTTCCCACACTGGAATTAAATAGTTGCAAAGATAGAACCACACAGCAGACCCAAGCATGTATCAGATAAGTACTTGCAACACAGTATCACGTTGATTCCTTGTATGAAAATTGTATGTATGTTGTACAGCATAGAAAACGGGCGAGCATACTTTTCCCCCATGTTTGTAAATGTTTGTAAAATGGTGTAAGCATAAAAAGGGGCCACGAAACTCACCTGTTAAGTGGTAAGTATGAAAGGTCGAGATTCCGACAGTTGAATGCAATGATCGGTCAAACACCTATTGACAGTTATTGTCAAGCATTAATGACATGTATAAAGCGTATAGTAATGTTTGGTCGGTTCGGGTTGTATCGGTTCGGTCGTGGGTGGCGCACACACACAAGCGGACACACGTATCAGATCTTATGTAGATCCAAGTACTACGAGTAGTCGTCATTGCTTATGACATCCTTGTAAAGATCTCATTGTTATGAAAGATGACACTTGTTAAGTATTTGTAGTTTCAAATGGGTTGTCGGTAATTGTAAAATGTTAGGTTTATTTCAATTGAAATAGTATGTGCATGTTGATAGCGTTGACTTTAATCTTTGGGGTCAAGCAATGACACTTTTACTGATGTTGCCTTATCATCATCAGACGTTCAAGGGAAATTCACACTCAACATCAGTCACACAACAGGACTAGACGCTCGACCCACATTCCATTCGTACGAATCAACCTTCAATCGTGCGAATTAGCTACTTTCGTGCGATTGAACCTTCATTCGTGCGATTGGACTCAGTCGCACCACACAACACACACATTCGCACGACCCAACCTCCATGCGCACGAATCAACCCTCAATCGTGCGAATTAGCTACTTTCGTGCGATTGAACCTTCATTCGTGCGATTGGACTCCAGTCGTGCGAAACACGCAAAATCGCATACACTCAGTCGGTCACCTAACTCAATCGCACACAATCATTCATACGCATGACTCAATCGCATACAAACACCAGTCGCACGACTCAGTCGCACGACATGCCTAGTCGCACAACTCAGTCGCACGATTGACTTAGACGCAAGATTCAGTCGCACGACTCACTCAGTCGCACGGCTCAATCGCATGACAGACCCAGTCGCCTGAACTGCAGAATCGCGACTGTGGTCGGGCTGAGCAGCCCCCGAGCTGCTCTAACGCGGGTTTTATACCACGAGGACTTCCAGAAACACTCAATAAACATACACAAACATGAAACACAAGCAGAAAGACCTCACACGCACCCACTCGACCTCATGTGCTCGGATGAACCCGAGCACCCGAAACCCTAGAAAACGCAGCAGTAAAACCGAACCAAAAACGGGTTGAACAAGGTTGTCTACCTGCTAGGAACGCGTACACACGATGATACCCAAGATTGGTAGTGAAAACGCGACAAACGTGACGATTTTTGGTGCTAGATCGAGAGAGAAAGTGGAGAAATGTTGAAGGTGAAGAAGATGAAGATGAGGATAAATGGCTGGGAATGGGGTTTATATACCCAGCCCAGGTTTGCAAAATTACAAGTTTAGTCCCTGCACTTGACCCTCGAGTTTCCCAAAAATTTGTTTCGTTGATTACGATCTTAAAATGTTCGTTATTTTACGGTTAAAAGCGTGTTTAATGGCAATTGATAGCCTAGAATGGTTTTATTAATGACAATGGTCGAAATAAAAATGATATATTTGGTGGTAATGGTGATGAAATTTATAAAAGTTTTATGCCTAACACACGTTCTCGAAGGAAGTACAGGCACAAGGGAAAAATAAGCAGACATGATTCCGTAAAGCAGGAGTTGATGAAGAAAAGGAAGATAATTAAAAGTATTTCCATGTTATTTATGTCGTTCGACGGACCTTGAGGTGACGGATGTCACACAAACAACTTGAACTCGAGATCGTCAAGGAAAGAAAGATCACTAAAAGGAAACTAAGGGAAGAAGCTACAAAGTCAAGAGCCACATCCAGAAGAGCATGAAGAAGTCTACAAACATGTAGAGGATGATGAGCTTCTTGAAGCTGTATGGATTCTTCGGAAGGAGACTGTGCCCTATGTCTTTGTCCATTATGGATGAGCATATCAGGGTAATCAAGAAGAAGATAAAAAGTGGAGAGCTGGTAGACTTACACTCCCCTGCAAGTCAAGCTCCACCTGAAGTGGAGGTTAAGGTTGAACAACCTGAGACAACACAACCTGGACCTCCTATTGAAACTTAGTAAGCTTCATCTTCTGATCCACAGAAGGGTCAGATTCCATCTCCTTCTAAACTAGTGAGAGGAAGACCCAACCGAGAAAGCCAAAGAAGATCAAGCAGGTGCTGCAGGCTAGTCTTCTCAATTAAAAGGAAGAAAAAGAAAGAAAAGGATGGCTTCAAAGACAAAGCCAAAGAAGAAGAAAAAACTTCATTTTTAGAACCTCAAGACGAGTCAAAACATCCTAAGGATGTGCAGACAGAGGATCCCCCATCATCTCCCAATCAAACAGCTCCTTTAGCATCAGGAAGACCCATCCTATCATAGACATACACCACAAATCCAAAAAGGTGGCATGTCATTAGAGATCAAGGCATTAAGGATGCCTACACATGGCAGGACATGTTCAATCTGCCTCTCCATGATCTCTTTGACATGAGAAAAAACTTTGAGAGTCTGAAGGATCCTGATCATCTCATGAAGAAGGGGTTGGTCATTATCCTGATGAGGACTGTCAATATCTGAAGTTTTCAAATGTTTTGGTAGCATCAGCCTAGGGGGAGTTTGTAGAGGTTAAATAAAGAGGCTGATGCAACCCAAACACCCAAAGTCTCTCCTGCATGCATGCACATAGGTACTAAAGAAGAATGCTTCGGAAGTTTCATACAAACAACAAAAATATTCTAAATGTGAAATCTTCCGAGAGACAATACCAATATCTTCTGAAGCCAAAGATGAAGTCTTCCAAAGCTTCAAAGGCAAAGTCTTCCGAGCCAATACTTGAAGACAGATTTCTTCCGAATACTTTTAGTATACATGCTTTATCTGATGTACTTTACATAAAGCTGGACCCCTTTCCACTATAACTCTGTAAAGTCACCAACTTACATTAGCTGGTGAAAAGGTTCATGCTTTTAGTAACTATACATTGACGTCTTGAGTGTGTAAACTTTCTACTTCATGTACTTTATACTTTTTGTAACAGATAAGGATGTAAGCTATGGCATGTTATAGTCACTAGTCAAAAGACAATCTGCCTTTTGACTCTACAATTGATTTTGTTTTGTGTCTAGTCAATTGTATTCAGCTGGCCTTCAAAGTATGGTCGGCTAAAGGATGTAGTATACGTATCTCATATTCTTGTAACTTTCTAGATATGCTTTGTAACATTTGTAATAAAACTTGAGAAGGCAATATACTTCAATCTTGAAAACCATCTCCTTGTGCATTTTGCTATCTTGTTTTGTCTCTTATTTATTTGTGTTTTTAGTATCATCTCTAAAGGGTTAACTAGTTTCACTATTAGATTAGTTAAGTGTTCTTTACACTCTCATCATTGTATTGTTGTGTTGTAAGTGTAACACACTTCACTGATCATGCACAATAATTGTATCAGTTATATATTTTAAATAATTTAAAATTAGAAGGACACGTGTTAAGCCCACAATTCTTCTTAGATTTTTTAGATTAAACATTATTTTTAATATAACAATGCTCTTTTAACGAGTTTTATTTATTCGTAGAATAATATTATGATTAATATATTATTAATTAAACATGTATTTAGTAAACTTTTTTAAAATTAAGATTTTTACTAGAAATAATAAATTTATTGTGGGTCATTATGCTTTGTTATGATAAATTAAATTTTAGTAAAAGTCGAAAGATCTAACAGCCAATCACGTCTAGTTACTTGTTTCTTTTATGTATATGATATTACTTTATGAATGGAAGATTGTTAATTATTTGTTGCATGAAATATTTCTATTACCCTCTTCACAGCTACCAATCACGTCTAGTTAGTTGTGTCTTTTATGTATATAATATATTGAGTAAATTACGTTTTAATCCTTATGGTTTGACGAAAATTACTATTTCAATCCAATTGTTTATTAATTACAGTGAGAGTCCAATAGTTTCAGCCTTACTTTCAATGTCACCCAAAGTACTAACATCGTTAAAAAATCTCTGTTAAGTTAAAGTGAATTTACCAGATTACCCAAAAGATTAAATACAAAATAACAAAATATATAAATAAACAAATCAAAGGCACGCTACTACTCTCTCTCTCTCTCAAAATAAAAGATAGGGTTTCTTTACCACCATGGCACCACCACACCTTCCACGTCGGCGACTGAAAGCCACCACAACTTCATCGCCAGCCACCAAGCATCACCGTAGTTTCTTTCCCGGCCACCGAACACCACCGTAGCTTCATCGTTCGGGAATCAAACACCACCACAAACATCACCGCAGCTTTATCGTCGGCCATCGAACACCGCCGCAACTTCATCGCCAGCCACCGAACGCCACCGCAGCTTCATCGTCGGCCACCGAACGCTACAACAGCTTCATCAACGGCCACCAAACGCCACCTGCAACTTCATCGACGGCCACCGAACGCCGTACGCCACCGCAACTTCATAATCGGACATCTAATGCCGGCCATCGAACGCCACCACATATTCACCGTCGGCCACGAAACACTACCCCAACTTCATCGCCGACCACCAAACACCTTCACATCTTCGTCGCTAGCCACCAAACACCTTGAACAGATCCGAATCACTCAAAATTGCTAGTGAAGAAGAATACTTTCGAATTTTAAGTAGATGGAATAAGATACGGTGGCGTGAGATAACCAAGGTGACGATTGCACGGGCGAAGATCTTGCTAGATTACCTTTTCGATTTCACAGGTGAAATGATGCTCCATTTTCAGGGGAACAAAAGGGGGCAGGGACAATTGATGCATGTACTAATAGATAATGGTGGTGGTGGTTGAAGTCGGTGATGAACAATGATGGTGGTTGTTTCAGTGGTGGATGGTGATGGTTGTTGAAGTTAACTTATAAGAGGAGGGCCTGATTAGTTCCATATTAGATCTAACAACACCTGGTTCTATTTTGAAACCCCCAATTATACAACTAAACCATTTTTGAAACTTGTGTTTGGTTTCTAAAATCGATGATAGAAAGGGGATGAACGATGGTGGTGACTGATGGTGTTGTTGGGTGGTTATGGTGGTAAGCCATGGTGGTGGTTGTGGTGGCATGAGGTGGCGATGGTGCTAGAACAGAGAGAGAAATGCAAATCAATAACAATTTAAGTTCAAGGGCATAATAGTCATTTAAATGAGTTTAACGGAATAATATTAATGCTGTTAGTGGATGTGGTGACATTGAAACTAAGGCTGAAACTATTGGTCTGTCACTGTAATAAATAAACAAATAGACTGAAATAGTAATTTTCGTTAAACCACGTGGACTAAAAGCATCATTTACTCTAATATATAGTTATTACTTATGAATCGTAGATTGTTACTTATTGTTGCTTGAAATATTTCTATTACCCCTCCTCACAGCCAATGAGGTTGGTATAAACTATGATTATAACCTTCTCTTATATAATGCTATTGATTCGGAATTATCGAAAATTAAAAAGCCTTACGAAAGTGTATTTTAGTCACTCTAATAACCTCCATATGTATAAAAATATAATTCTTACAAAGCTAAACTCGATTTAAAACCTGTATATATAGGTCTCATGCTTTGGACTGATTGCCCATCACAAACTTAAACCCATCCTAATACTTTAATTGTAATCACATCATCTCCGAAAGACTGTTCTAGCGGTAACACACCATCGGTTTGTACTTACACTTGCTTGGTTTCTTTCTAACATTAGTCGCGCTAACAATTTTCTCTTTAATTACTTTTATAAAAAATTTATACACACCTGAATATTGCTCATTTTATAATATTAACAATCTAAAGGTTATCACTCGAAAGAATTTTTTTAGAGTACATTAACTTGTTGATTTAATCCTTTCCCATTTTCTTCACTTTTTTATGTTTACGATTTAATTCTAAATGCAATTTATAGAAACATTCGAAATTAGAAAATATATAAAGGTATACGAAAGGCACAATTATAATTTCTTTTTCCAGGTGTACTCTTAAAAGATAGATATGTGACCCAAATTCTGTTTTCAGATTAATATTGTAAAGAAATTAGATGCCATATTTTCTAGCATTTGTTAGGTGTCGACTCAGATATTTACTTAGAAAAAAATTAGTTACAAAAGCGAAATATCGAGTCCCCATAAGTATATATACAATCAGATAAGAAAACATAATAATCGAGCAACTAACGATTGTGACATAATTAAGTTCACTTATAATCAAAGCGTTAATAAATAATTAAGACTCTTTAATATCACTAATTATGTCGTTTATCTTTCATTACTCAAATCTACGGTATTGTTAACCGAGATATATATTTTTTTATGACAATTGCAGTTTTAATAGGGAGCATGATATTAAAAGTTCGGATGTTAAAAAAGCACTAAGATTCTACCTAGAAATGTTGTATTTATTTCCAAATATGTGCAGTGCATTTTATTCATAAAAGACGTTGAACTTGCTAACATACGTACACGTATTTAGTATCTACATTTATAAATCCTGGGAAAATGCACTGAAATTATATAGTTAAATACACCCGTTTCTACGAATTCCAACTTCTCGCATCTGTTCTTGTTCAGGATGTTTTGGTCATATACTGTGTGTTTATAATCTTTACGGTATGAGAAATGAATTTTTCTTTGATGTTTTTATCTTAATTTGTATAGATAATTAATAATGATTTAATATTAAAACTCAAATTTCAACATAAATTTTGATTAACAAGTAGGTTTCTTTTTGATAGAACTAGACATGGCCATTATCAGTCAATGGATCAACAATTTGGCAGAAAAGGTGCACTTGATTTGTTGTCGTCCCATAGACAACCGTGATTATGGGGTGGTACGTCTGCCATTTGTTTACAATTTAATATGACATGTTTAAATTTAACATATTTTTTTGTTTATATGTTTTAGAGAGTTGAAGAGGTCTTAAGCGATCAAAGTGAATCGATAGGAATCAAGACCCGTACAAAAGTAGTCTTGATATTATTGTTGACTCTACTCATTATTCTTGTCATTTCTCTTATAAGCTATATATATATATAGCTACACATATATTGGAGACAGAGCACCCAGTCCTCAAAGACATTGACATACAAGATATGTCAATGAAATTTCACAAAAGTAACAAACTGTCACTTGAAGCAAGACTCCAGCTTCAAGCAAGTTTCATTGTGCCTGCCATTATTAAGGCGCATCCAAAACTCGGGATGTTTGTCTTGAGCATAAGAGAGAATGGAAACCACACTATTTGTGCCAAATCGACTAGCACATACCAAATCCCTGGAAACGATCAACCCATATTACTTAGCTTCCAAAAACAAGTCGAGACTTTAGGAAAGAAGTCAAACAATCCATACCTGTGGGTAAGAGTAGCCGGAGATTTCAAAATGAAAGTAATGTTGGCGAAGTTTCCAATCTTTCCACACGCTCACAAACATATATATTTGCTATGTGACGTTGCATTTGAAGCTGCCAAACTCAATATATACATTTCAAAAAATGTGAGAGCTCTTTAGAACCTTACAAATTCTAAAGCTAGAAACGTTACTAAGGAATCTTACTGATCTATTTGTTTTATATTCGATTTCAATTTATGATATCCTGTTAGTTGATGCATGATATTTCTATTCTGTTACACCAACAAAATAATAATACAAATTATGCGATCAACAAACACAGAGATTTAATTAAAAACCGTAGCTTTTATACTAACCTTGTTTAAAATGAAGAGTACTATACTATATTATAATTCCCGAAAGAGGGAAACGAGCCAAATGTATGAGTTGTGTGATTTTTTAACACAAGATACTAACATAAAAATTCTAATATGTAAGGGTACTTCACTTCCAAAAGCATGGATATTCAAATAAATTCACACATCAATCTCCTAATTTGTACCAAATTGTGATTTTTTTTGGATTGTTACAAATTTTCTGATGAAATAAAAAAAGCTTTTCTTTAAATTTTCTACTGTATTTTCTAAAAGCAAAATGCTATTTGTTCCCTACATTAAATTTGTCATTTCAATTTAGAAAATCTTCTTTTTGCTATTTCAATCACTATAGTTTACCAGATATTACAATATTCATCTACTTCACTAACTCTATTAAGAGCGTTCACAGTGGGTTCTTTATAAATATATGAGTGTGTTTCATATATTATAAGTAATGATTGTAAATGTTTGTGAGTGTAAAATAGAGAAAATCTATTGTTTGTCTATATATTCGGAGAATTACTATTGAGTCCCTATAAATTATTAATATTTTTTTAAAGTGGTTGTGATTGGAAGATAAAGAAAATATAAGAATACATACATATAAAAGTATTATTTAATTGAAAAGAAGAGAGAAAAATAGTGATTTTTAGTATAATTATATAGATGAGAATAGATATGTAAAGATTGTTACAATAATCAGATCAATCTCATAATTGATTATGCGAAAAGTAATCGATTATGGTAAGAAGTAGAAGAATATAAGGATTCAACACGATGTAATAATTCTTCTTTACTATTGCTCTCTGAATTCAATGAATTACACTTGAGTACAAATTCAGGCAATATTGTAAAAGCTTACTAAATACAAAACAAGCTAAGTATTTATACTAAAACGAAATGTTCTCGCACGAATACAACCATTCGCACAAGAACCTAGTTCTCATGTGACAGACACTTGTCAAGCGGATAGACTACATTTCACTTGAACTCTTGAACCTATTCTTGATTTTATTTGATCTCCTAAGCCTCTAGGTTCAATCCCTACAATCTCGGCCTAGGCTTGGTAAATCAATCTTCTTTAGAAGTCCACTTCATCAACTTCGTAACTACCCCCATAAGCATACTTCTTTTTGTCTAGGGCCTTCGTGATCAACCAGCCAAACTGTGCTAATAGTTTATGAACAAATTCATGTGCTACAATCGGACATACCTAAAACCTCATCAAATCTTATTTTCCCAACTTTAGCAAATCCACAGGGTTGATATCACGGTACTCCTTATCTACACACTTTATTAACGTGTGACCTTTCTCCTTTTAATAACTCTACCCCATTAGCTTTGACAAGTTGTTAACTAGCACTGAAGCATGTATAGGGATCTTTCTCACATATCTTGGATGTCCAGAAACTCTTATCTTCATTGGTTTCTTCGTGTTTGGATAAAACGGTTCTCATCTTCAATGACTTTGGATTTGGTTGTTTTAAAGTCTTTGAAGGTTGTTTTGCTCTGTCTCCAAATCAGGTTACTTATCTTGTTACCCTTCCTATAGTTACTTTGATTAATGAAAGGAACACGTCCTATGGCATATAAATCTGATCCTCTAAGAGTATGAAAATCGTGTTCATCTTAGAAATACTCTATCACTCCAGCTTTTCTCTTGATTACATACAACTTGTTTTCTTTATCGTACGCCCAACTGATAATTGGCTCTAAATTTCCGTACCTTGTGAAAGATTTGGATGCCGAAGAGTATAAATGTAAGCTGAAGGTGGAGGTGCATCTATTGTAAGATTTCCAATCTAACGAATAACCACTTGACTAGTTTGGTCTAACGCCTTGTCAGTGGACTTTATTGTGCCTGATTATCCAACAATCTCTTATTCTTCAATCAGAATATCTGAGAATAAGTCTTTCAAGCTATTCCTAAAAATATCAGTATCATCCACAACTTTATCGAAATTATCGAATGATCCATAGTCTGCATTCACTTCTTCTTGCAAAATACTTTGCTAAAATGAGTAAAATTCCTTCTCATATTTAGCTTCTATGGCAGGATCTAACGGTGTGTCCAAATACATTAGTAGTTCATGATGATCCACATATACCAGTAGTAGGACCCGTATCACCTTCTTAACAATCATAATCATTTCCACCATCATCATCATTACCATAATCACCATTATCACCATCATCACCATCAGCAATATTATCATCATCTTCATCCTCATTATCTTCATTTTCCTTATCATTAAATCCATAATCAACCAAATCCATAATCAACCAAACACCTCTCCAATATAAGATACAGGTTGATCCTTAGTAGCCTGAATAAGTATATCTCAAATAGGCTCTTGATCAACAATAGTAGTGTCCGTTGTCCCTTTAGTAGTAACTGGATCAATGATATCCTTTGTATCTGCAACTGTCTCATCAACGGTTCTAGACCAACAACTTCCTATCCACTAGATTCTCCAACCTCTGTGGTATGATGTTATATGAATGATGAGTACATATGGGAGCTAAGATCTCTTAGATTCTGCTCCCTAATCTGAACATACATAAGCATAATCGTTGTTGGCTCTCAAGACTCTTAATCTGTTCATCCTTCTCCACCATACTCCTATACATGTCATCAATGATTTGTGTTTTCTCCAACATCTCCCTTTCAAGCGTACTAACTCTCTGTTCCAACGTAACCCTCGTCAGTGATAAAGAAGATGACCCTTGGTTGTGGATGTGGTTCAGGATTAGTATTAAGGTAATAAACATCACCAAAAAAAATCATCATGAATCAGTGGTCTTGGTGGAGTCCTTAAACTATCATTAGTAGTAGCAGTAGCATGTATAGATGTGGATGTCACAGTTGTTGATTCTATGACTATCACTAGAGTACTAGCCTCACTAGCATTAACTGGAATACCAGGCATAAATACATCATCGGTAGTCACTGTGATCATTGGGATCTGACGCTTCCTCAACACTCCTCATCCTTTACCCCTCCCACGAGAACTTTCTCAAGAAACCCTATCTATTCTCTTCATTCGGCCTCAGGTTGGAGCAGAAGTATCATCAGGCATGAAATCTTCATCACGATCCTTAGCAGTACGTTATGTAGGAGTTTGTCGTACTCTAGGACGTTCTTGCAATGCATAAGGCATGTTACCTATTTGATCACTATTAGTCTCACTATTATCTCCACCACCTTCTAACCATCCTTTTACCTCTTCTTCAATAGATTTTTTACCAGCTTATGAACTTTCTAGTACATCTTGAGTAGCACTAGATGAAGTACCAACTATACCCTTAGTATGTACACGAGCAGTCTCAGTCTCTTGAGATCGTTCCTCAACTTGAAAATCATCTATAAACCTTCCAAGTTTAGAGAAATAAGATCCATACCATGCATTCCCTCTAGTTACCATACGATATTTGAAGATATCTTTCTTTATCACTATAACAGAATAGGTGGAAGAATCAGATATAGCTAACTCAGAATGAGTAGCATTCACAATTAGCTGTATGGATCTTGGGTACATAACAATCTTCTACCTGGTGCAGCTATAACATTCTTGTGTATCTTTGAAAAAATGGCATTGGATATGCTTTATGGAAGATCATTGACTAAAGAAACCAGCAGTGATCCAAAAATAGTGTTCAAACTATCCATGGCATCCTTAAGATTGCTAAGGAAATGGATAACAACATGAAACAAAATATTCCAGAAAGGAGGCAAATATTTCTTCTCCAAAGATAGGTATCTGTGACTATAATCCATACAGACTAAATAGTCCTTAGCAGCATCAATATCAAACTTGATTGGTGCACGAAGGATGTCTTCTAACACTAAGAAAGACATTGTTAATCACTTTGGCAGTGGTAACAACTCTTTTTCCCTTCACTTGACTGTAATACAAAGATCTCCTTCAACATCTATCTCATTGACTACCAATTGCCAAAACTTATCTATCACATTAGTGTAAATAAACAGATTTGTTGATATAGCATGAAAAATCCAAGACGTCTTCAATCCTTCGATCAAGGATCAGAATAGAGCTTTATCCTCTAAAAAATCTCCCAGATATGCAATGGCATTATGGTTTTTGATAGAAACCAAAGGTTGAGCCATCTAAAGATTTTAACAAATTTTATAAGTACACGATTGTACATACATGTGCATCTAGTTTAGGAGCTTAATGTAAAATGTCTTTCATGTCTTACATATATGTAATTGAATGGGTATGAATGAAATACAATGTGTGGTTGATGCATATATTGTTTAATATTTTATTGTTTATTGTGTGATGACTTATAGTGAACTAACTATATAGGTTATGGTTGTTGTACATAATTCTTAGTCAATAATGATTGAGAAATATGTTCAAACTTAATCGTATGAAGTTCTGATGCGAATGGACCATACGCATGATACTTCATGCTAATGGACCAGTTGCACGACTGAACCAGGAGACTAGATCAGTCGCACGATTGAGAGATTAGATTGACTCAGTCACACGACTGAACCTTTAGTCGTGCGGTTGATGCAATGCATGATTCAGTCGCACGACTGAACCATGCTAATGGTTCAGTCGTACGATTGACAAACCCTAACCTATAAATACTACTTAATTCGTGGGAAAACGTAACAATTCAAATACCTACGCATAAAATCGTACCCTAGTCGTCCAGAGACTCAAGAAAATCGGTTCCAAGTTCATAGATCACAGTTGATCGTGTTTTAATCATTCATAACGTTTCATTAATTGTTAGATTGATCTGAACTGTGTTCTCCCTGATTGGATCGCCAATCAAATAGCATTCCGCACTATTGAGTTGGTACACGCACAGAATCAGTTAGTACTCCGTACGAAAACGGTCCTAACAAGTGGTATCAGAGATTTGGCTCTTGATTTTACGTGTGATTCAATCGTTTTCGGTGTCAATTTCATGTTTGTCTTTCAAAAACACCATCTTTTTTAGTAAAGCAGTGTTTTTCAGTGTCTCCAGATCTAAAAGTTCACATTATTCGGGTTAAGACATATTTGGGTTTGTCAAAAATCGTATTTTTGGGTCAAAGTACCAAAAACCTTCGAATTTTCAAATCCAGCAACCTCAGTCGCACGATTGGCTCAATCACATGACTGAACTCAATCGCACCTCATATACGCACGATTGAACTCAGTCGCCCATCCATTCGTACGATTGAACGCCCCATTCGCATTGCCCATCCGCACTTGTTCAATCGCACGATTGAGTCATCCGCATTGCTTCAATTGCACGATTGATTCTTCCGCATTAGCCCATCCGCATGATTGACCCAATCACATCTCTCCATTCGCACCAGTGAAACAGTTTGGTCTAACTCTCAAAGTATAAAGAAATGGAAGATCAGTACTTGCCGTTTACTGTAGGTAGACACTTGCGTATCCAGAACCTGTTACTTCTGGAAAATAAGATTGGGCATCGCAATAAGCCGCCTAAGCTTATTATGTTAGACGCTTACCCACAATGGAAGCAGAGGTTCGACATTTACCTAAATCGTGTTGATCCCAATTGTGAGAATCAATCGAAACTGGTTATAGTATGTCGGTCGGTGCTAATGGCGTCAAACTTAATCTGGGCGGCATGACTGATAGCCAAAAGGTGAAGTACAATGCTGAGAAGAAGGTGTATGCTTTGTTGACTCAGTCAATTCCTAAGGATATATTCCATCAGTTTTATGAGAATACACAGGAAAAGAAATTATAGGAGGCTTTGGAAAAACGATACGACGGGAATGCATCGTTAAAAGCTCTAAAGGCTAAGCTGTGAAGAAGGAGTTCGATAACTTCTCATCGATGGGTAAGGAGAGCTTGGATGATGTTATAGACCGATTCTACCATTTAATGAGCGAGTTGCACACTCATGGGGTTCAACGTCAATGGAAGATAAGGTATCAAGTTTTGTCGATGGTTTGCCAGAGAAGTGGGACTCATTTGTGTCTAATTTGAGAAAGAACAATTTACTAGCAAAATTAGACATAAACGACTTTATCCTGAAACTGAGGAAGGAGGAACTGAGGATGAAGTACAAGTTTTAGAAAGGATCTTATGATCAGAACCCGCCCTCTATATAATTCAACTTCCATATCAAAAAACTCAAAACACCACTTCAAACTGCATTTGTGTCAAGTTCAGCAGCTTCTCCCCAAGCCTCTACTTCAGGATCTGAAACGTCAGGGCCATCTAGCACCCAATATATGTACCTAAATCAAACGCTATGAAGTTGAAGACCGAGAATCTCGGGAATATCACTGTGGAGGTTTCAAAGGAACATATGGACCTCTTAGCTGTGGTTGTTCATTCTTATGATGGTCTAGTTACAGGAAAGATCGGAAATTGTCATCTGGCTGATGAGGATTACGAGCAGGTGGACGAGAATGAATCGGAAAGAATGGACATTATGTGGGCGTTGGCAAGTGCTGTTCGAAGAGACAAGAATTTTGTGAAGAAGACTGGACAGAAGTTAATAGCCACAAAGGATACAACTTTTGGTTTTGTCAAAACCAAAGTTACCTGTTTTAACTGTGGAGAAAAGGGGCACTTCAAACGCGAATGTGTGAAGCCCAAGAAAACAGGTAACGGTAATCCTTTCTCATTGTTCAACTGTAAAGACAAACCCATAAGTGAAGCTGCATCATCAAGCAAAGATCCTAAGGCTTTGACTGCATAAGATGATGAAGGTCAAGATTGGACCTTTCGTTTTGTATCCCCGGGTGAGTCAAACATTGCAAATGTTGAGGTTTTGGATGATGACACTGCAAGTGAAGGTGATATAGCAGTTGAACTAGTAATGTCAGATCATGAAGATATTGCTAATGTTGTCACTCACCTGAATGAAGAGGATCTCAGAACTACAGGTTCAGAATCTGCAGCATCTGAGAATTCAAACTCTGCACTAATGGCAGATTCAACCGAGTCTTCACAGGTAAGTACCACATACCAACTTTTTGATAATCATGCTTGTAATGAATGTAATAAATTTAGAGAAAGCATAGATTCAAACTTTCCTAGGTTATTAGATCACAATGATAGCTTAGTAAATGACTTACAACTGTGCACAGAGGCTAACCAGATTTTAAAACAAAATTAGCACAGTTATAAAGAGAAAATAAAGCGTTTAAGTAAACAACTAAGGGAAACCAATTGTTGCTTTTAACCAAGAAAATGACATAAAGTTCTATTTAAATTCCCTAAATCAACTAAGAAAGAAAAAGCAGTTTTGGAAGTCGAAGTAAACTCATTAAAACAAAAACTGCATTGTTGGACAAGTTCTTATATAGTCCAACACTTAGTGAGAACGAAACAATGGGGAGGGGTTAGGATACAAAGTGGTTCCACCACCACATGAGTCAGTGTTAAATGCTAAATGTAGACTAGTAAATAACAACCCTGTTAGGGATCATGTGGTGTCCACGCCTCTAGTTAGTGATCCAGATTCCATGTGTAAACTAATGGAATTTGTCACTAAACAGAAGGAGGCCACTTTAAAGTCTCAAGGTAAAATGCCAATTGTTAATTTGGATGAACAATTTGAGAATGTTAAAGTAAAGCCAGGTTCAAACATGTCTAATTCTGAACCCAAAAGACCAAACAAGTTAACCGACCACGTGCACCATGTCTTAGTCAGAATAAACAAAAGGGTAAAGGTTTCAAAATGTTCAAACAATGAATTTTGTTAAAGAAGCTAAAACATCAAAACAAGGAGCGTCCAAACCCAAACAGACTAAAGTCACACCTGTGCCACACACTTCCCCATAGAAACAGTTCCACCAACATATAGAAAGTAGATCATGCTACAACTGTGGAAAGTATGGACACATCGCTTCTCATTGTCCTTAGTATCAGAAACCAAGGAAGAAAGTTGAACTTCATGACACTAAACCAGGTTCTTCGAAACAGAGCTCTATTACTCCACCATAAAGAACTAGTGAACATAAAGTTCAAACCATCAGCCAGTCGTCTGTGTATCACAAAAAAGCCTTACACAAAACTGGCTTATGGAAGGAAAAATCAGTCAAATGTCTGATAATGAGAACAAGAAGAAGTTTGATCTGCCCTTACCCTCAAATGGACAGTGGGTTGAATTTATGATATGTGATGCCTCTGGGTCACCCAAGCCAGTAAAGGCTTGGGTCCCTAACCTAAACTAATCATTTCCTTTGAATGTGCAGGGTGTTCGCTATAGTGCTACTACAAATACCTGGATTGTTGATAGCGGAGCATCAAAACAAATGATAGGGAACCTGTCTCTTCTTTCAAATGTCAAACACATTAAAGGAGGAGACGTTTCATTTGCTGGAAATAAAGGAGGTTACATCACCGTTCAAGGGGAAGTGGGAAACCAGAAAGTGAAGTTTGATAAGGTAAACTATGTTCAAAAACTTCAAAATAACTTACTTTCTGCATCCCAAATCTATGACAAAGGCTTAAAGGTAGTCTTTGACAACAAGAAGTGCTATATGTTGAAGAAGGATTAGTAATCCCGGAGGACCCAACTTCAAGATATAATGATTTATATGTCTTGGATCTATCGAAGGCCTCCACAATGGATCATCAAGTACAATGCTTCCTATCAAAGGCAACAGAGAAAGACTCCATCTCCTGATATAGGAGAACAAGACACATTAATCCACGGAAGATGAATCACTTGATCTAGAATGATCTAGTGCATGGAGTAGATTTGAAGAACTTCTAGTTACCGGATTTTTGTGTTGCGTGCAAGAAAGGGAAACATACCAAGAAGGCTCATAAGGCTAAGAAAGTAAATTCCATCGAGTTGCCTCTTGAGCTTCTTCACATGGATCTGTTTGGTCAAGTCAGTACAAGGAGCATTGCTGGCGACTTGTACTGCTATGTAGTTACGGATGCTTACTCAAGATTCTCTTGGGTGATGTTCCTAAAATACAAATCAGAGATATTTGAATCATTCAAAGAGATGGTAACTACATTGGAGTCACTCTACAAGCTGAAGGTAAAACAAGTTCGCTTAGACAATGGTACCAAGTTTAAGAACCAGTGGATGGAGGCATTCTGCAAAGAGAAAGGAATTGTACATCAGTTCACCTCTGCCTATACTCCTTAAATGAATAGAGTTGCTTAGAGAAAGAATCAAAGCTTGATAGAGACAGCCCGAACGATGCTAGCGGACTCGAAACTGCCCATCCAATTTTGGATTGAGGAAGTTTCCAATGCATGTTACACCTTAAATTGAGTCCTAGTAGTCAAACGTCATGGTAAGACGTGTTACGAGTTACTACAACGACGTAAGCGTAGTCTAGAGTACCTCGAACCGTTTGGCGCACCATGTACTCTTTTGAAGAAAACTCAATCAGGGAAGTTCAGCGAGAAGGCTGAAGAGGGAATTTTTCAAGGATACAACATACCAAATAAGAGAGTTTACAACAACTCAACAGGTCAAGTAGAAGTGTGGTGCAACATCGACATACAGAGATACACCACCCCCTTACTGGAAAAGGACCCGTATTCTTCTTTGACTATGATGGATTCTTTAAGTCCTTCAACATCCTTCTCTCCCCTCCTGAAGATGAGTTAGCAACCAAAATGATGTATGATGTTTTAAACACACCACACAAGACTCAACAACATTAGATTCACAAGGTGAGGCTTCCAGTCATTCAGGGGGACCACTGGAAGTAAGTTACTCTTCCTCTGATGATGAAGATGTGGAGAACGATCAGATGGATCCAGAGGAATAGGTTCCTACTATTGTAAGTACACAAGCATCTGATGTTGATGCCTCTGATCCTTTGAAACCTAAGACTCCTACTGCCTCAGATACAGAACCTGGGGTTCATAATCTAGATATTGAGGTAGTCGTTCCCTTTACTCCCGAATCACGCTTAAATGTTTACCATCCTTTGGATAATGTTATTGGAGATATTTGATTAGGAGTACAAACAAGAAATCAACTATACTCAGTTGATTATGCCTCTGTAATGGAAAAGGGTTATCTTCACGATGTTGTGTATCGATGTTTGTGTTTCAATTTGAGCCAAAATATGTCAGTGAAGCCCTAAACGATGAGGCATGGGTGAGTGCCATGTAAGAAGAACTTCTTCAATCCAAGAAGTTAGGGGTATGGACACTGGTGGATAGACCTAAAGGTGCTAAGGTCATTGGAACCAAATGGGTCTTGAAATGCAAGAAAGATGGCCAAGGGGTGATAATCAGAAACAAGGCTTGACTTGTAGTTCAAGGATTTTGACAAGTCGAGGGTATTGATTACAATGAAGTCTTTGCACCTGTGGTGAGAATAAAAGCAATCCATATCTTCCTAGCCTATGCATCTTACACAAAGATCAAAGTCTATCAACTAGATGTAAAGAGTGCATTCCTTCATGGTGAAATCTGTGAGACAGTGTATGTTAGTCAACCCGAAATATTTGAGGATACAAGCTAGATAAAGCTCTCTACGGGCTCCACCAAGCCCCAAGAGCTTGGTATGAAAAACTGTCAACTCATCTTGTGAAACACGGCTTTCGCAGAGGAGTGATTGACTGCACATTGTTCATCAAAGAAAAGGATGGTGACTTATTGCTTGTTCAAATTTATGTTGCTGACATAATCTTTGGTTCCAAAAATGAAGAGTTATGTAAAGAATTTGAAGTAGTAATAAAAGCTGAATTTGAGATGAGTGCCATGGGAGAGATGAAGTTCTTTCTTGGGTTACAGGTGGATTAGACACCAAAGGGGATATTTCTACATCAGACCAAGTATGTAGGCGATATTCTCAGTCGGTTCTATATGGAGAATGCTCCCGCAGCTGGGACTCCACTTGCTACAAACCATGACGTAGCACCCAACGAGAATGGTGATCTGGTGGATGCCACCATGTACCGAGGAATGATCGGCTCCCTCATGTACCTCATTGCTTCATGACCTGATATCATGTACGCGACATGTCTCTGCTCCAAATATCAGGCGAAACCTGAAGTCAACCATCTCATAGGAGTCAAAAGGATATTTGGTTATCTGAAGGGTACTCCAACACTTGTGTTGTGGTATCCCCATGATGATGACTTTGAGCTTACAGCGTATAGCGATTCAGATTATGGCGGCTGCAAAATGAACTACAAGTCAACTTCAGCAGGATGTTAATTCTTTGGGAGAAGATTAGTCACGTGGTAGTGTAAGAAGCAGACATCGGTTGCTCTGTCCACTTATGAAGCTGAATATGTTGCTACTACAAGTTTATGTTCACAAATCATCTGGATTCAACATCAAATGCGGGACTACGGTTTGGAATTCTCTAACACCCCTATATTTGTTGATAATTCTGCTGCTATAGTCGTAACCAAAACTCCTGTCCAACATCCTAAGACCAAGCACATCGGAATTAAATATCACTTTATACGTGACTGTTTGAAAAGAATTTAATCGATGTTGTTAAAATTAATACGGACTTTCAACATGTTAACCTCTACACAAAAGCTTTTGATAAACCAAGATCTTTATATCTGTTAGAGGTCAACGACATGAAAAAGAAATGTGAAGTGATTCCAGGAGATGACAGTACCTAGTCTGACGCGTAGAGTAAATTTTATTTAATTTTTTAATTTTTTATTTCTTTAACCATTTCTTCATCTATTAAAATCCAAAAACGTGAAAACACTTTCGTTTAGAATTTTAGGGTGAGAATAGGTTAGTTTAGTATTAACTTAGTTGTTTTATTTAATTACTTAGAAAAAAGGGGAGGAGGACAGCTTAGCTACAAGAAAATAAATCAAATCTGCTATACTGATTCAGCGACTTTGGAAAATGATAGTACACAGGGAACAAACCATTTGGGACTTTAAAAGGTTTAACTACACATGATGAAAAATTTAAAGTTAAGTCTGAATAGTCAAAGCAAAATAAAAGGAAAGATGATAGGTAAACTAGTACGCTACTATGGTAACATAGAGAAAGTATACCTATCTTGTTGGTGCGATCTGTGTAAAAAGAAATAAATTGCCCAAACAAGAAGATTGGTTGTGTGCCTCTCTGCTATGCGGTGGCACTGACCTGAGGATAAGCATAATCTAAATATTCTAGAATTCATTATGGTTTGCGCCTCTCTGCTGTACGATGGCACTGACCTGAGGCTTAGCATCTCTTTGAAAGCTCTTAGAATAGTTTCTTCTTGTAAAATACCCGTAGACCGCTCAAAAATCTCCTGAGGAACGTTGATTACCATATAAGTGTGGGATACACAAATGCTTGTTGAAATAATTAAACCTTAAATCATCACCAATGAGTGTCAAAAATCAGTGTATGGATTTAAGAGGACAAGTATACTGACAATCATCGTGAGCTGCAGCTCTTAAAAGTCAAAATCATTATGTGCATCTTGTAGCTCTAGTATGATTTCCTAAAATTGTTGGTGTCTATCAGTGTAAACAAGGATCAAGCATCAAAATTGTTTATTAAAGTATCCCAAGTGAGTCTGATATACCTGTATGATTCCAAAATGAATCGTACCAGAAATGATTAGCTGGAATTGAATTTGTGTTGTCCATGAAATAAAATCAATCAAAATTATTCTAATAGGTCGTATTTCATCTCTAAACAAAAATACAAAAAAATAGTTCATTTCAGTTAATTTAGCAGATTAATGTCGGACTACGCATCGGAATTCAATATGGGATTCACTCACTAAAAAGGTGACGTCTGAGGTGACCAATGGGGTTTTCAAATGTAAAAGGGTCACGTCTGAGGTGACAAAGTATTTGTTGTTAAACGGATCACGTCTGAGGTGATCAACAGTTTTCTAAGTTAAAATGCTCATGTCTGAGATGATCAATGGTCAAAATGTCTTATCAATAAGTAAAAGGGCTAAGTGTATGAGTGGTTATAAGGTCAAACTCATAAGTATGATCCATTCGCACGACTGGACCATGAGTATGGACCAATCGTACGATTGGATCATACGTATGAGCTGAATCACACGACTAAACCACACTTATGGACCAGACGTGTGATTGGACCATAAGCATGGGTCAGTCCATACGTTTGGATCATCAGAATGAACCAATCGCACAAATGGAGGTGACCGAATGATACAGTCGCACGAATGAAACCTAGTCGCACGGCTGAAGGTGACCGACTGTGCTAGTCACAGGACTGAGCCTCAGTCGCATAAATCAAGAGTGTGAAAAGGGTCAGTCGCACGACTCAAGGAAACCCTAGTATAAATAGAGGGGGAGTCGGTCGCAGTCACTCATCACTCGCAAATCGCCCTTAAATCTCATGATTGTACCGTTACGCTGCCAAAATCTTGATTGAGTATTATAGCCTGGTTACTGTTGCTTCTAACGATCTCTCTTGATTATACAGGTAATATGCGGCGTTATCCATTCAATTGTTTATCAAATCGTGCCCTAAATCGACTTAATTTGAGCCCTAATAAGAACCGACACTTAGTTCACAAAATAAACCTTTAAAACTAAGTAAATCGCTAAGTTAAAATGTGATGGATGTTAATTGGAACGATTGCAAGTCTAATGAGCCAAACCACAACGTCTGACATCAAGTTTTGCGCAATATTTGAATTTGAATGGAAACACACACTATCATGCGAATGGACTTACTGATGAACTTCATCGCATGACTGAGTTGGGCGAATGGCACAATTGCACGAGTATACCATGCGTTTGAGTTCAGTCGCACGATTGTGTCAATCGCATGGGACAACATACGACTAAGCCCAGTCACTTGCTCAATCGCACGAATGAGGTCAATCGCACAACTTAGACTCAGTGGCACTATCCATTCACACGATAGAACAGAAGGATTCAAGTCCAATAAATTCAAATGTAATTCAGTTACACACACTGTACTGTTTATCTATCTTGTGTTACAGCAACATGGCGAGTTGGTGGACGATAAGCACAAAGCACAACATATGTGCTCATCTAGACATGGCATCCCGGAATGCTTCTGAGTTCCAGGAATTATATCATTTCTATGGAGATCGAGGATCTTCAGAGCTATCTCCACTTCGTGCACCCCATACAGATCGATACAGTAGGCTTTCTAGGAAAGCACTGTTGTAGATAGGTCCTCAGAGCCTCACTGTATTAGGAGTACCATCTTGGGTCAGGACATTGAGATCAGTGAGGAGGATCTAATGACAGTCTTAGAGTTGGGAGATGATGGGGATTGCCCTACCAGACTACACCCGTTGACAGTTCGAGGATGTTTTCTTCGGGCTAAGTACTCGGGAGACATACACGCAGGTGTGCTCAAGAAGAGCAACATATGCCCCCAGTTCAAATACTTAGCCCATGTGCTGCTTAAGTGCATAGCCTCGAGGAAGGCCGGATTTGATGAGTTGTCAGATCATTTCCAGAACGTGTATGTAGCACTGGTGCTGAACCCCCCATTCAGCTTTTCGAGGATGATCTTCACCTACTTGGTGGAGAACATAGAGGCCAAAGGCAAGGAAGGCTTCTGCATGTACCCACGTTTCGTTCAAATGATCATTGACTAGAAGCTTCCTTCATTGTCCAAGGAGAGAGAGGATGCAGTTACACTAGTGGTGATGGATGATACCACCCTAGGAAGGATGAGGGTTTACCGAGGCAAGTAGGTGAAGCCCCCGGTAAGAAGAGGCCAAGGTTCACATTGACCACATCCACTCCCACTGCCAGTGCCACCACTATAGCCACCACCACCACATCCACATGTACCACAGCTACCACCACCACCACCACTACCACATCACCTATCACCACCGCCTCCCATCTACTACCGCTACAGCCTACCCTTCACCACCCACTCATATACCACCACCCATATTCACCACAGCCACCCTACCACCACCAGCCACCAAGTTGGTCCTTCATCCCATACCACATTCACCACAGGACCCTCTTTACCCCTCATTAGGGTAGAGGAACAACTAGAAAGCACTTAGCCGCATGATGTTGGCCGCTGACGAGGAGAAGGCTACCGAACTAAGCAGCTTGTGGAGCTAAATGCTACCCAAGCAAAGCAAAACGCTCAGCATACACAGTAGCTTGCTCAGCAAGCACAACAAATCTCCAAAATCCAAGAGAAAAATGACCACTCAGTGAAGAAAATAGAGTTAGAGGCCTCTAACAAGACTATCATGCTCAAACTCAAGGAATCTAAAGATGAGCCACTAAAGATTAGAGAGGGAGATGATGATGATGATGATGATGAAGATGATGATGATAGTGATGATGATGAGATGAGTGAAGATGAGGGGCAAGGGGAAAGAAGTATGATGATTATGATGAAGAAGGAGATGCAGTTGCATCTGCCTCGGCTCATGGTCAAAAGAGAAGGATAAAGAGAAATCAAGACCAAGGAGCATCATCTTCTGCCCCACCTGCTGAGAAGCCCGCCATTCAAGACAAAAGTAATGCTTAGATGTTTATGTATTTGAAAAACTTTGTACTTGAAACTTGTATTAAAATTATGTATTAGTGTTTATGTATCTTTATCACATGTTTGAATGTCTTGATTATTGACTAATGATTAATGTGTTACATGTTTAAATCAAGCAGATCAAACATCTCAGCAAGACGAGTATGATGTTGCTCCCCTACAGCAAATGAAGTCTCAACTCACGATGATTCTTGATTTGCAAGGGATTGTCAAACGATCTGTGAGCTATACTTCCGAACAAGGAGAAATCATTCATGACCTGACTGATGAGCAGCTTGCTGAGATGTTTAGGCTAAACCCGGACGAGATTGTCAAGGATGCACCTACTTTTGAGGTTACAAGTGATGATGAGCTCAACGACATAGATGAGATCGAGATAGAGGATGTCACTGCGGACCACTATCTAGAGTATACTAACTAAGAGGGAAATGTAGTCCCCAATTTGGGTGATGCTCTCGGCAGTGATACATTTTGACAAGCTGGATCAGATGGAGAAAGAGACTGAGAAGAATGAGAGTCAAGCCCAAGCCTCAGATATTGATGTTGACATCAAAAAGGCTGAATGGGCGGTCTGTTTTGCTGAGATCCGAGCCATGCACACTGCATAAAAGCCCAATGTCTACACTAAGCTGTAGAAAGTCAAGAAGCACCTAAAGTTGTTAGGCAAGATCATCGCATGGGCATATTTTGAGGATCTAAATGTGTATGCAGTGAAGAGAGAAAAGGGCATAGAGTACTTTAGATTCCTACATGATCTAAAGACTCTCCCTGGTTTTGAGCTGAACCAGCTAGCACATCTGAAGTTGTTGTATGCTAACCCGAAAAAAATGTCAGGCTGGTTAGGCTGCACTGAGGAAAGAATACCACACCAAGTGGGTTAACTTCAGACCTTAACTACTGAAGTGGTACATCAAAAGGTCTGAAGTTGATTCCATTATTGGAAAACCTAAGGTTGTGCTGAAATGGAGTCCTCCGTATACAATGTCCAAAATCCCTCTAAGGAAAATGCCACAGGGACTTCACTCCACACTTCAAGTGGTGGTATTACGATTGGAGAACAGGTGAAGCAGTCATAGTCTTACAAAGGGAGAGCCAAATGGAAACTATTCGGGTGTTTGACCCTATGTGGTTGACTAACTTGTCTGCTGACGATGTATATATCTTATACAAGTGGCCACTATTCTATGACTCGCATGATATAGTACAAGCCCTCCAGTTTCAGAATGTGATAAGACTCTATTTTGCATTCGAGATACATGCTAGGGTTACAAGTGAGGAAAAGTACAAGAAATATAAAGAGCTAATGAAGAATGTTAGACAATGATGTAAACTAGGTCCAAGGGGGAGTTTGTAGATATATGTGTACCTAGTTTAGGAGCTTTATGTAAAATGTATTTCATGTCTTACATATATGTAATTGAATAGGTATGAATGAAATACAATGTGTGGTTGATGCTTATGATGTTTAATATTTCATTGTTTATAGTGTGATGACTTATAGTGAACTAACTATATAGGTTGTGGTTGTTGTACATAATTCTTAGTCAATAATGATTGAGAAATATGTTCAAACTTAATCGTATGAAGTTCTCATGCGAATGGACCATACGCAAGAATACTTCATGCTAATGGATTAGTCGCACGACTGAACCAGGAGACTGGATCAGTCGCACGATTAAGACATTAGATTGACTCAGTCGCAAGACTGAACCTTTAGTCGTGCGGTTGATGCAATCACATGATCAGTCATATGACTAAACCATTCTAATGTTTCAGTCGTATGATTGACAAACCCTAACCAATACATACCACTTAATTTGTGGAAAAACATAACAATTCGAATACCTATGCACAAAATCGTACCCTAGCTGTCCAGAGACTCAAGAAAACCTGTTCCAAGTTCATAGTTCACAGTTGATCGTGTTTAACTCATGCGTAATGTTTCATTAATCGTTAGATTGATCTGAACTGTGTTGTCCCTGATTGGATTGCCAATCAAATAGGATTCCTTACTATTTGAGTTGGTATACGCGCAGAATCAGTTAGTACTCCATACGAAAACGATCCTAACAACGATAAGTATTCACAAATAATTTCAACACTTGGAAAAAATCTTGAAAATTCGAACCTTTCGGCGAAATGTTAGACTAATCGCATGAATTAAAAATTCTAAAAATTCATCTGTTCGCGTGACAAGTTCAATGTTTCGCATGAGTTTGAATATTAAACTGATTTACTTCTCGTGTGAAATGTAATCTTCCACACGACTAGTTCAAACCAATGTGAATCTTTTCACCTCTGTTCATATTCTAAGAACTATTCGCGTGCAACAAGTCAGTTCAAAATCAATTTTTCAATCTATCAAATTTTCAATATTTCAATCAATAAACAAGTTCATTAGGTTTCAATTTGTAACACCCGGTTATTCTTTTTAAAGATACGTAAGAAAAGAAAGAATGAAGGTGAAGAAAAAGAAAGAAATGCTATTTAACCCAAGTTAAGGGGTTAAATATGTAAAAGATACAAAATTAATTATTTTTGTACAAAAACTAGCATGGCCGCCCATGCCATGCCACTTTTCACCTTTCCATTTGGATTTTTAGGGTGAGGGAAAGAAAGAGCAGAAACTCTCGGGTGTTTGAAGAGGAGAAGAATAAGATCGAATTCAAGGTAGGAATTCTTAGATTTGAGATGTTCTTAGCTGGCCTTAGTCTCTATTGTATGCTTATATGTGTTTGTGTGTTCAATTGTGTGTGTTGGTGGGTTTTTAGGTGGTAGAACTCAATTTGCAAACGGGTTTTCAAGAAGTCATAACCAAGAGCTACTAAGGTGAGTTCTAGAACCCCTTTTTTCACTTGTTTTTAACTGATTTGGAGCTGGAAATACATGTGTGAACGTTTTATTAAAAAATGGGTATTGCACCCATATTTTATGCGTGTATGTTTGCGGGTGGGGTGTGATTTTTGGGTAATTATGATCTTATGATGATGCTATGTTCTTGTTTTGCTGCTTAAAATATAAGATTTATACTTAGATCATATTAGTTTGACGATTGGGACAAATTATGATGTTTGAGTGTAAATGTTGATTACCCATTCGCCTAAACAGTGGCCCATGCGCCCAATGGTTTAAACTGCTAAGTGTACCCCATGCACCTAAATAGTTTCCATGCACCTAGAATTAGGTTGAATTTGGCTAAGTGTCCAAATTCCTAGTAAGTCCATGCGCCTAGGCACTCATGCACTGATGTGTGATTGATGATGATTATGTATGTTATGTTTGAGATGTTCCTTATTACATATGATGACGTGACTTTACGTGGTGTGATTATGTTAATGAACATAAAAAATTATCTTAACAAAGTGGAAGATTTAAGATAATGAAAGTGGAACATAATGAATGAATGAAAAGTCTTGCAAGAAAATGAAAGTAGGTACACAAATCATTGAGAGTTGTTAGCTCAACTATGTGTTTATAGCGTGCAATCCTGGCTAACCCTTAAGGATTCACACACGGGGGGAGTTAGTCTATGTGACTACTCCATACATGTGATACGTGCGATATGTGTGATATGGGGTCCTTGTCGCTTAACCCTAGATGATATAGCTTTGTGCTTAAGAGGGGGGTTTAAGTACAGGACCTGGATAGAAGTGAAAAGATAATAAATGTACGAAAAGTGCGATAGGTACAAAATGTGCAAAACGTGCAAAATGTACTAAACGAACCACGATGAAGATAATAGTTATTACCTTGATGTACGAATGATGTGTGATCACGTGCGATAGTAAAGAAAATGTTTTAACGAATGAGGTAATATATGTTTTTGTAAAACTAGAACTCACTTAGCAACGCTGACTTTTATGTGTTTCCAGTTTGCAGGTAATTGTTGCTGACGATGGCACGAGGCTACTTGGCTCATTTTCGATGGCATCCATTTATAATACGATAACATTTTTGCAATGTGATGCGAACGAATAATATTTTGTAATGAACGTTGTATTAGTATGTAAAAGTGTTTATATGCAAAGAATTGATATTTTGTAATGTTTTATTAAAGTTAATGTAAATATATGTTTTATGTTCAATGATTCACTAGATGTGAGTGTCCCAGGAATGAGGCCTTACAAGTTGGTATTAGAGCCAAGTTTAAGTGAAATAGGTAAAATTTCAAAAGAAACCTAAACTTAAACTGAAAATGGGATGAAAAACAAAGGGATGCCAGTCCGAGTAGTTGCGTGCCATTAGGTATTTTCTTTAATGTTAACCAACATTATGTGCACATGTTATGCGATTTGATCTGTGTGCTTTTAGTAGATTTAGATACTGATGTAGTCAGGATAGGAAATGCTTAGGGCATGAAGAGTAAAGTAAGTGGCTAATCACAACTGGCCACTGTAATTAGGGACTTACTATTTGACATAAACTGAGCTATTCCCTTGAATGACCATGTTAGTGTTTGAATCTTATAGCGTGTTTACAGGATGGTTGGTGATAGATCATCAAAGGCTTCACATGGTGGAGGTCGTGGTGGATGTGGTGCTGAAGCATGGGTCACAAGAGGAAGGCCTAAAGCTGAAGAGGTGGTTCATGAAGACCTCGTCCAGAGGCTAGGGACGAGAGTGCTAACTTGACAACCTTAGTGAAGGAGGCTGTTATGTAGGAAGTGCATTAGGTCGTGCATACAATATTACCATCTGTGGTGACCGAAGTGATGAAAGTTATACGGGAAGGAAAACGGACAGAGAGGAATAGGTCATCGGGAGGACGGGAGCGACCGGGGATTGAGATGGTTCTCTCCGATGATGAGGAGGAAGAAGAAGAGCCTGTGCAGGAGGCGGCATGAGGCTGTAACTACAGGGAATTTCAAAGGTGCAAGCCCCCTACCTTTTATGGTATGGCACTGCTGCTGCTGCTCACCGATGGCTGAGAGAGGTGGAGGTTGTACTTGATATCAACGAGTACCGAGAGGACCAAAAGGTTAAGTTTGTTGCCCACTCGTTTGTGGACTTGGCTCTTTGTTGGTAGGACAATATTGTCCAAGCCGAGGGTAGCAGGGCTATTAGGAGAATGAGGTGGCCGGAGTTGAAGAAGCTGGCGATCGAGGAGTTTTGTCCTCATCGGGAGATGGACAAAGTTGAAAAGGAGTTCTTGCAGTTAGAGGCGGGAACAATGACACATCAGCAATACATCACGAAGTTCAATGATATGGCATGACCGGTTTCGAATCAAGTGACACCTTTCTCATGAAAAATCAAGAGATACATCCAAGGGCTGTAGACGGATATCCGTAGGCACATGATCATTGGCCGATAGAGTACGTTTAGGTCGGCATAGATTTGGCTGGAAGGTTGTATGACGAGCGAGAGGTGGTGGTGGTTGAGGTGAGCAAGAAGGGTGATGGTGACCGAAAATAGAATGGGAAACGGTTTGGACGTGGTAGAGCTGCTCCAAACCATAAGGTGGCGAAGGTGGATGACCGGTGTATGGTCACGTCTGGTGTAGAATTGAGAAGATGTGGTAAATGCGGGAAGGATCATTCGGGAGAATGCAAATGGGGATCAAACATCTACTTCAAATATGGGAAGCCTGGTCATATGGCCAGAGATTATGGGGTTATAAGGTGTTACAACTGTGGAGAAAATGGCCATCTGAGCAGGGATTGTAAGAAGCCAAGGGCTAAAGGTTCGGGAGCGAAGAAGGCCGGAGGAGAAGGGCAGAGGGCGAGTGCCAGAGCGTTCATGATGACGCGTGAGGAGGCTAGGATGGACCCCAGTGTTGTGTCTGGTACGTTTCTAGTAAACCAAACTTTAGCATCTGTGTTATTCGATTCTGGTGCTAGTAAAAGTTTTATTTCTACTGCTTTCTGTGCTAAATTTCCTGTTAGTAGTAGGAGTTCAGAAAAGCCCTTTGATGTAGAAACTATCATAGGTAAGTCTAACAGGATCTCTAAGGTGATAGAAGGTTGTGACGCTAAACTAGAAGGTCACAAGTTTCCTATTAGACCATTCGTCATGACCTTAGGCGGGTTTGATTTAGTCCTAGGAATGGATTGGTTGGTGAACTACAAGGCGAACATCGTGTGTCGCAAAAAAGATGATCCGGTTGATAGCGCCTGACGGGAGTTCAGTGATGATTTATGGTGGTCTACTTGGCCTACGTAAAGGATGTGGATACACCAAACCACAATTGTCCGATGTACCGGTGGTGTGTGACTTTCTAGACGTCTTTCCCGAAGACTTACCAGGAGTGCCACTGGACCGCGAGATCGAGTTCTAGATCGACTTGATACCGGGTGCTCAACCTGTTGATAAGGCGTTGAATCGGTTGTCTCCAACTGAGTATCTCTCCGTGAGGTGCTCCGATCCTATTTGTAAAGAAGAAAGACAGTAGTATGAGAATGTGTATAGACTATTGTGAGCTGAATAATTTGACAATAAAGAATCGGTACCCCTTACCGAGAATTGATGATCTGCTTGATTAGCTCCACGGTGGCAGTTGGTTCTCGAGGATAGACCTTTGATTTGGTTACCATCAGTTGAAGGTGAAGGAGCAGGATATTCCTAAAATAGCTTTTTGTACACGTTATGGACACTAAGAGTTTCTCGTTATGTCATTTGGATTGACCAACGCGCCAGCTGCTTTTATGTACTTGATGAATCGGGTGTGTCGGCTGATGTTAGATAAATCAGTGATTGTGTTTGTTGATAATATTCTGATTTATTTAAAGAGCGAGGAGGAACATGCAGATCACAATTGGGAGGTGTTAAAGACGCTAAGAAAGGAGAAGTTGTATGCCAAGTTCTCCAAGTGCGCATTCTAGTTCTACGAGGTTCAGTTTTTAAGTCATGTAGTGAATCCCGAGGGGATTATGGTGGACCCAATAAAAGTGGAGGCGGTGATGCAATGGAAGTCTCTGAAGACGGCATCTGAGATTCGTAGTTTCTTAGTTTTGGCAGGCTATTATAGGATTTCATTCATGAACTTCCCTAAGATCGCTTCTCCATTAACCAAGTTGACCCAGAAAGATGTGAAGTTTGTATGGGGCCAAGATCAGGAGAAGGCTTTTGAGGAGATAAAGGCGAGGTTAACTCAAGCTCCTGTCTTGTCGTTACCTGATGGAAGCGAGGATTTGGTGGTTTATTCAGATGCTTCCTACTCGGGGTTGGGATGTGTGTTGATGCAGAGAGGAAGTGTTATAGCTTATGCATCCGACAGCTGAAGGTTCATGAAGTCAGTTATCCTACTCATGACTTGGAGCTAGCAGCTATGGTCTTTGCGCTAAAAATTGGAGGCACTACCTTTACAGGACGAAGTGCACCATATTCACTGACCACAAGAGCTTGAAGTACATCTTTGAGTAGAAAGACTTGAACATGAGGTTGAGGAGATGGTTGGAGCTCATAAAAGATTATGATTGCGAGGTCCATTACCGTCCAAGCAAAGCCAATGTGGTGGCGGATGCCCTTAGCCGAAAGGAAAGACCCGAGCCGATTCGGGTGAAGTCTTATCAGTTTGTCATGACCTATGATGTGATGAATTTAAAGAGTTTCAAGATGAGGCGTTGAAAGAAGATCATCTTAACTCTGAAAAAATGAGAGGTCTAGTCACGGAGTTGGGTGAAAACACACTCGGTGTTAGAACTCGATTCGAACAGATGTGGATTCCTTGTTTTAGGGATTTATGTGGAAGAATTATGGATGAAGCTCATACAACTTGATACTCTATCCATCCTAGTGCCATGAAAATGTATCAAGATATGAAGAAAGATTATTGGTGGCCGGGTATGAAACGTGATGTGCCGGGGTATGTGAGCACATGTCTAACTTGCTTACAAGTGTAGGCCGAGCACCAGAAGCTGTATGGGAAGATCCAACCGTTAGATATACCAGATTGAAAGTGGGAGCACATCACCATGGACTTTATTACGAAGCTACCACGTACCGCGCAAGGGTATGATGCTATATGGGTGATAGTTTATCGTCTGACGAAGAGTGCTCACTTCCTACTGATCCATGAAACACATTAATTCGAGAGGTTAGCAGATCTGTTCATCAAGGAGATCGTAACTCCTCATGGTGTGCTGGTGTCTATTATGTCTGATCATGACACCCGGTTTACATCTAAATTTTGGAAGAAATTCCACGACGCGATGGGGACAAGATTACATATTAGCACGGCTTATCATCCTCAAATGGAGGCAAGTCAGAAAGGACCATTCAGACGCGGAAAGATATGCTCCGGGCATGCGTCATTGATTTTGGAGGAAGTTGGGATGACCCCTTATCGTTAGCTGAGTTCTCATATAACAATAGTTATCATTCTAGCATTGGTATGCCCCCTTATGAGATGTTATACGGTAGGAGATGTAGAAAACCCATTTGTTGGGGTGATATTGGTCAGAAAGTGCAAGGAAGTATTGAGGTGATCAAGGCTACGACTGAGAAGCTTGAAAAGATCAAAGTCTTCATGAAGGCAGCCAAAGATAGGCAGAAGTCGTATGCCGATAAGCGGCAAAGACCGATTGAGTTCCAGGTGGGTGATAGAGTCATGTTGAAAGTCTCACCTTGGAAAGGTATCGTTTAGTCAGAAAGCGGGGCAAGTTGAGCCCAAGGTACATAGGGCCTTTCCGAATTATTACTCGTGTAGGGGTGGTGGCCTATAGATTGGAGCTACCAGATGAGTTAAGTGAAATTCACCTGACATTCCATGTATCTCATTTGAGAAAGTGTTTAAGTAAAGAGGATATGGTTGTACCACTAGAGGATATTGAGGAGGACGAACGCTCAATTATATGGAGCAACCAGTGGCAGTCACAGGTCGTAAGGAGAAGAGGTTGAGAAATAAAGTGGTTCCTCAAGTGCATGTACAGTGGAAGCACAGGAAGGGATCCGAGTCTATGTGGGAGACTGAAGAGGAGATGAAAATACATTACCCATAATTTTTTGAGGAATAACAGGTTTTGGGGACGAAACTTATATATGGGGGTGGACTTGTAACACCCAGTTATTCTTTTTGTAAATATGAAAGAAAAGAAAGAATAAAGGTGAAGAAAAAGAAAGAAATGGTATTTAACCCAAGTTAAGGGGTTAAATATGTAAAATGTACAAAATTAATTATTTTTGTACAAAAGTAGCATGGCCGCCCATGCCATGCCACTTTTCACCTTTCCATTCGGTTTTTTAGAGAGAGAAAGCAAAAGCAGAAACTCTCGGGTGTTCGAAGAGGAGAAGAAGAAGATCAAATTCAAGGTATGAATTCTTAGATTTGAGATGTTCTTAGCTGGACTTAGCCTTTGTTGTATGCTTATATGTGTTTGTGTGTTCGGTTATGTGTGTTTGGTGGGTTTCTAGGTCGTAGAACTCAATTTGTAAATGGGTTTTGAAGAAGTCATAAGCAAGAGCTGCTAAAGTGAGTTCTAGAACCCCTTTTTTATTTGTTTTAACTGATTTAGGGCTAAAAATACATGTGTGAATGTTTTATTTAAAAATAGGTATTGCACCCGTATGTTATGTGTGTATGTTTGCGGGTGGGGTGTGATTTTTGGGTAATTATGATATTATGATGATGCTATGTTCTTGTTTTGATGCTTAGAATGTAAGATATAAGCTTTAATCATGTTATTTTGATGATTGGGACAAATTATGATGTTTGAGTGTAAGTGTTGACTACCTATGCGCCTAAACAGTGGCTTATGCGCCCAACGGTTTAAACTACTAAGTGTCCCCCATGCACCCTGTTAGGAGGACCGTGTACGAATGGAGTACTAACTGATTCTGCGTTTTACCAGATCAAATAATGCAGAATCCTATTTGATTGGCGATCCAATAAGTGAGAACGATTACCCGATCAATATAAGAATGAACTAAACGTTAAGAACGAGTAGGAATCGATCAGGAACGAACTATGAACTTGGATAGGCTCTTAGGGACACTCTGGACGACTAGGGTTTTTGTGTATACGAAGTATCTCTCAAAGTGTTATGTTTTTCCACGAATTAGGTGGTATTTATAGGTTAGTGGTTTCCATTCGTACGACTAAACCATTAGCATGGTTCAGTCGTACGACTGAATAATGCGATTGATTCATATGCACGACTGAAGGTTTAGTCATGCGTCTGAGTCAATCTTATGTCTCAATCATACGACTGATCCAGTCTCCTGGTTCAGTCGTGCGACTGGTCCATAAGCATGATGTATTCATGCGTATGGTTCATAAGTATGTGCCATTAGCATGAATAATCACCCGACTAAGTTGAACACATTACTAAATCATTATTGACTTAGAATTGTGTACAACAACCTCAAAACTATATAAGAAATTCATACATATGAATCAAAGATAAATAAACATCAAAGCATAAATCATATTTCATTACTTCATTACATTACACATATGTAAGACATGAAAGACTCTTACATTTAAGCATAAACTAGGAACAACATGTATCTACAAACTTCCCCCTTGGACCTAGTTTACCCTATTGTCTAACATTCTTCACATGTTCTTGAAATTTCTTGTACTTCTATTCTCTTGTGACTCCTGCATGTATCTCAAAAGCAAAGCAAAGCCATATGATGTGTTGGAATTGAAGAGCTTGTACAATGTCTTGCGTATCATAGAAAAGTGGCCACTTGTATGAAGTATAGACATCCTCAGCAGACAAGTTAGTGAGCCACATTGGAGTCAAATACCCTGATAGTCTCTATCTTTCCATGTTTATTTAGTACTATGACCGCTTCCCCTGTCCTCCAATCATAATACCACCATTTGAAGTGTGGAGTGAAGTCCTGAGGCATTTCCCGTAAAGGAATCTTGGACAATGTGTGCAGGGGACTTCACTTCAGCACTACTTTAGGCTTTCCAGATATAGGATCAACTTCAGACTTATGAATGAACCTCTTAGGTTGTGAGGTATGAAGTTTACCCATCTGGTGTGGTATTCCTTCTTCAATGCAGCCTCAAACCATCCTGACATCTTTCTTGATAGCATATAACAGATCTAAGCATGCCAGTTGATTTAGCTCAAAACCAGGAAGGGTCTTCAGATCATGTGGATATCTGAAGTACTCAATCCCTTTCTCCCTTTTCACAGCGTAGACTTCCAAGTCTTCAAAAAATGCCCACGCGATAATCTTGCCTGGCATTTTTTGATGTCTTTTGACTCTGTAGAGTTTGGTGTAGGCATTTTGCTTTGGGGTGTGCATTGGGCTTTCATCTCAGCAAAACAAGCTGCCCATTCAGCTTTCTTCATACCAACATTTGTATCTGAAGCTTGGGTCGTACTTTCATCTTTTTCTTTTCTTTCTCTATCTCTTCCAACTTATCAAAAGTTCCACTACCAAACGTTTCACCCAAGTTTGGGATAGCGCCTTAGGGTCAGGGTACTATGGATAGTGATCTGCAGTGACATCCTCAATCTCTATCTCATCCATATCTTTCAGCTTATCATCACTAACAACATCAATTTTTGGAGCATCTTTGACAAGCTCATCAGGATTCTGTTTGAATATTTCAACGAGCTGCTCATCTGTTAGATCATGAATGATCTCAACTTCCTCCGTAATGTAGCTCACAGATCTTCTTATGATCCCTTTTGAATCAAGAATCATAATGAGTTGAGTCTTGACTTGCTGAAGGGGGACGACATCATATTCATCTGGCTGTTGAGCTTCATCTGTTTGATTAAACATTAAATACATCATACATAAATCATTAATCAAGAAATTTAAACATAAGTAATAATTAATTACATTAGTGTAATACATAATTCAAGTACAAAAGTTTCAAATACATAAACATCTAATCTTTACTTTTGTGCTGATCTGTTGTCTCTTCAACTTGAGGAGTTGAGGACAAGGCTCCTTGATCTTGATTTCTCTTCGTACGTCTCTCCTTCACTGATGGATTTCAGGCTGATGCAGATGCATCACCTTCTCTATCATCCTCATCATCACCATCTCCTCCTTTTCCCTTTCCACTTCCTCTTGTTCCCTCATCATCACCATCATCTTCCTCAGATTCATCTTCATCCTTATCATCATCATCATCATCACTATCCTCATCATCACCATCCTTAATCTTTAATGGACCACTCTTTGATCCCTTTAGCATTAGCAAAATCCTTTTATTCGTCTTTTCAAGTCCTTCAATCCATTTTACCAAATCCATCACCAGTTCATTTTGTCTTTTTAATGATTGGTGGGCTCGGCCTAAAGCTCTCTCATACTGAGCGTTCTTCCCACTCAACTGAGCAATTTGCTCTGCTTGAGCGGCATTCACCGCCATCAGTTGATTGATCTGAGTAGTCCTAAGATCATCAGTAGAAATAAGCTTTAGCACCATCCGGTTCAGGCTAGCCAGCTGCTCCTCTAACCCGACCATGTGTAGAGTAGGGCCGGGTGTGAATGTGGATCGGGTGGAGGGACCAGCTTGGTGAGTGGTTGTGGTAGTGGTGGATATGGTGAAGATAGGAGGAGGGATGGGAATGGATTGTGGTGGAGTATGTGTATGAGTGGTGGATGGAGTGGTGGTTGTGGTAGTGGGTGTGGTAGTGGTGGTTGTTATGGTAGTGGGTGTGGTAGTGGTGGTGGCTGTGGTGGTAGTGGGTGTGGTAGTGGTGGTAGTGATTATTACAGTGGTAGTGGTAGTAGAAGATATGATCACAGTAAATCTAGGTCTCTTACTCTTTTTCCCATGGGGATGAGCCATCCTTTTCTTCCTGGAGTCCTTGGAGATAGAGGCTCCCCCTGAGCTAAGTGGTTGGTCTGGGTGTAAGTAGGATCAGTGACATCTGTAGCAGCACCCTTCGATCCAGCCTGGCGTCCGCCAACCGCCTCTTTCCCTTTGTCGGTGGCCACAAACCGGCTACAAACTGTCCTTACTAGTGGCACATCATCACACTCCTCCTCTCCATCGAGCATGAAGTCTTGGTGGAAGGCAGCCTTCTCTGTTCCACTAGGTGCATCACCAACTTGACCACCAGCATGGTCGTCATCATCCTCATCTTCTTCATCGGAGGGTAGCTCAATTGGCTCAACATCGGAGTCGCTATCATCGTGACGCCACTTCTTGCGAGAGGGCACCACATAATCTTCACTAGCCAAATGCCCAAACAATCTCCTGATCGCGGGCTTCACCTGCTTCCCCTGGTACACCTTCATCCGACCTAAGGTCGTTTCATCCATCACCTCTAGAATCACAACATCATCTCTCACTTTTAGTAGTGAAGGAAGATTCTCATCAATGATCATCTATAGAAAACATGGGTACATATAGAAGCCTTCCTTGCCTTTTGTTTCCAGGTTCTCGATCATATAAGAGAAGTGCATGCAGGAGAAACTAAATGGGTGGTTTAGCACTAGAGCAACATATGTGTTCTGGATTTGATCTGACATCTCATCGAATCCTCCTTTCCTTGACGCTATGAACTTAAGGATGACATAAGCTAAGTACTTGAACTGGGGGTACAAGTTGCTCTTGTTGAGCACACCTGCATTGATGTCCCTAGTGTACTTCATCCTTAGGAAGCATCCCCAAACAGTCATAGGGTGTAGCTTGGTTGGGTGGGCACCATCCTCACCCACATCCAGGACTCGCCTTAGATCGTCTATAGTAATCCTAATATCCTGTTGGAAGATCGAGCTCTGAATACTGTGGGGCTTAAAGGACCTGTCTACAGAAGCACCTTTCCAGAAGGCCTGCTATACAGATCGGTAGGGTGTGCAGGGAGCAGAGATAGCCTTGTAGATCCTCGATCTACAGAGAAAGGCTATGTCCCAGCAAACTCGGAAGCATTCCGAGAGGTGGCATCTAAGTGAGCATAGATATTGTGCTTCGTGCTCATCATCCATCTATCAGCCATATTGCTGAAACACAAGAGAAATATACATTAGATTGTGCATATCAGAAGATAGTAGGAACTTAAACTTTTTGATCAGAATGGTTCAGTGGTGCGACTGAAACATACGACTAAGTTTTAGTTGTACGATTGAGTTTAGTCGTACGATTGAGCCTGCGGTTGAGTTCAGTCGTGCGATTGAGCTTGGGACTGAACTTAGTCGTATACTTCACCATGTGGTTGAGTCAGTCGTGCGACTGAACCCATATGCATGATTCATTCGTGCGATTAAATGGTGCGCCTGAACCAATCGTGCGACTGAAGTTCATTAGCATGTCCATTCGCATCCTTCACTATTGAACGCCCTAGATTTGAATCTTTGTCAAAACGTTATATTAGACTTGTTTTTAGACTCATTAGACTCGCAGGGACTCCTTATAGCACTTAATGTCCTTTAAATCAACTTTTATGTCCATTTAAGTGGTCTATTATAGGGCTTAGTCTCGGTTCTAGGTTTCAACAGTTTAGATCATTTAGGGTTTGATTCACCCATTCATTTTGGCTGATTTCAGTTGTAAATTACCTATAGATGAGTGGAAAACAAGTTAGGATCACAATCAGGTAGTAATCACAACAATAGAAATTTGGGCAGAGTGTGTGTGTGTATGGGCGATCTTAGAGAATTTGAAGGGTGGTATGGGTTACGACCGAATGACTCCCTTATTTATACTATTTTAAATTTCAGTCGTGTGACTAGACCCATACACATGCTTTATTCATGCGACTGGGTTTCAGTCATGCGGCAGGCTCATACACCTTCATCCATTTCTACGATTGGTGCAGTCTTGTGGTCCAAACGCATGGTTGTCCCATACTCATGGTCCAGTCGTGTGACTGTCTCATTCATATGGTTCAAACGTGTGATTATGATTCAATCGTACGATTGGCTCATACTTATGAGCTTGTCCTCATACACTTTCAAACACTTCAATTTTTTTAACTTTTGATATAAAACATTATGACCTTTGATCATTTAAGACATGATCCTTTAAATTTAACACCATTAGATTACATCAGACATGATCCTTTTACTTTGAAAACAATTGGTCACCTTAGACGTGACCCCTTTTAGTGGGTGATTCACAGAATTCATCTAGGGGGATAGTCCGACATCTACGTAAACAAAAGACTAGAAAATAGAAAACAACTTGAAATTTAAAAGAAAACACAACATTATTTTGTTGTTTTGGATTTGAGAAGGATGGAAACCTTTTTTACTACATCTAACCGATTTTACTTCTTGAGCAGACCAGCTTCCGGTTAATTTAATCATTTCTGGAACTATTCATTATGGAATCATATATGTATATCAGAATTGTTTGGGACCCCTTTTTAATATGCACTTTGATGCTAGATTTGTGTTTTGTTTGAGACTCACTGGCACTTTCAAGAAATCATACTAGAGCTATAAGATGCACACAATGATTTTGACTTTCAAGAGTTGCAGCCACGATGATTGTCAGTGTATTTGTCCACTTAAATCCATACATAGATTTTTGACACACATTGGTGATGAGTTAGGTTTAATTATTTCAACAAGCATTTGTGGATCCCAAACTTATGTGGTAATCAACATTACTCATGAGATTTTTGAGCGGTCTACGGGTATTTGACAAGAAGAAACTATTCTAAGAGCTTTCAAAGAGATGCCAAGCCTCAGGTCAGTGCCATCGCACAGCAGAGTGGCGCAAACAACAATGAATTCTAGAATATTTAGGTTATGCTTATCCTCAAGTCAGTGCCACCGCACAACAGAGAGGCACACAACCTATCTTCTTGTTAGAGCATTTGTTTCTTTTGCACATAACGCACCAACGACATTAGCCATTAGCTTGATTGCTTTTAGCAGTTTTACATGTGCTTGCTCATTTTTTATGGTCATCCGCACACATTTCTGGCGTTTATTTTGCTCATCACCCCTTATTGGAAATACGTTGATTGTGTTAACCAGGGATGAGATGAGAACCCACAACAAGTTAAAAAAATTAGTTTGGATTTTAATTCACCAATAAAGTCCAGTTATCTATTGTGTTGAATCTACCGACATATCATATATTGAACTAGCAACCTCTAGGTCTACTTTCTCTATGTTACCTCAGTAGCATACTAGTTTTACTATCATTTATCTTTTGTTGTGATTAGACTTCTTAGACTTGTAATTTGAATTTCGCATTTTGAGCAAATTTGTTTTTAAGTCCCAACCATTTGTTTCCTGTGTACTATCATTTTTCATAAGCTTTGAATCGTAATCACAGATTTAATTTCATTTCTTTTAGCTAACCTGCCCTCCCCCCTCGTTTTTTTCTTTTTTTTAAGTAATTAAATAGTGCAATGAATTTAATACTAAACTACACTATTCTCCCCCTAAAATTGTAAAACCGAAAATCTTTTTGTGTTTTTGGATTTTAATAGACAGGAAAATAAAAAGAAAAGAAATAACTAACAAAGTAAAAAACTAATTGTCGGACAAAGAGTTGTCTTCTTCTTGAAGCACGTCATTTTTCTTTTTCACGCCATTAACCTCTAAAAGATATAAAACCGTGGTTTGTCAAATGCTTTTGTGTAGAGGTCGGCGCGTTGAATGTTAGTATTAATTTTAACAACATCGATTAATTGCTTTTCAAACAGTCATGTATAAAGTGATATTTAATACCGATGTGTTTTGTTTTAGTGTGTTGGACCGGATTTTTGGTGACAGCAATTGCAGCAGAATTATCAACAAAAATAGGGGTGTCAGAAAATTGCAAACCGTAGTCGCGCATTTGCTGTTGAATCCAAATGATTTGTGACCAACAACTTGCAGCAGCAATGTATTCAGCTTCACATGTTGACAGAGCAACTGATGTCTGCTTCTTACACTACAAGGTGACTAACCATCTACCAAAGAACTGACATCCCGCTGATGTTGACTTGTAATTGATCTTGCAACCACCATAGTCCGAGTCACTATACGCTGTAAGCTCAAAGTCATCGTCATGAGGATACCACAACCTAACTTTTGGAGTACTCTTCAGATAACGAAAGATCCGTTTAACTCCTATGAGATGATTAACTTTTGGTTTTGCCTTATATCTGGAACATAGACACGTGGCATACATAATATCAGGCCGAGAGGTTGTGAGGTACATGAGAGATCTGATCATTCCTCTGTACATGGTGGCATCAATCAAATGACCATTTTCATGGGGTACCAAGTCATGGATGTGGCAAGTGGAGTTCCAGCAGCTGAGGTATTCTCCATGTCGAATCGACTGAGGATATATCCTACATATTGGTCTGATGCAGGAAGATTCCTTTTGGTGTCTGATCCACCTATAAGTCAAAAAAGAATTTCATCTCCCCCATGCACTCATCTCAAACTCTGATTTCATGACAGATTCAAATTCTTTACATAATTCTTCATTTTTAGAACCGAAGATTATGTCATCCACATAAATCTGTACCAGGAGTAAATCACCATCCTTTTCTTTGATGAATAACGTGCAGCCAATAACTCATCTGTGAAAACCGTGTTTCACAAGATGAGTTGAGAGTTTCTCATACCAGGCTGTAAGGGCTTGATGGAGCCCGTAAAGAGCCTTGTCCAGTTTGTAAACTCTATCCCAATGATATGGATCCTCAAATCCTTCAGGTTGACTGATGAAACTGTTTCACGGATTTCACCATGAAGGAATTCACTTTTCATATCTAGTTGATAAACTTTAATATTCATGTAGGATTCATATGCTAGAAAGATATGAATAGCTTCAATCTGTGTCACTGGTGCAATCACTTCAATGTAATCTATGCCTTCAACTTGTCAAAACCCTTGAACTACAAGCCAAGCCTTATTCCTAATTATGACCCCTTGGTCATCTTTCTTACATTTCAGCACCCATTTAGTGCCAATCACCTTAGCACCTTTTGGTCTATCCATGAGGGTCCATACTCCTAACTTCTTGAACTGTAGGAGTTCTTCTTGCATTGCACTGACCCATGCCTCATTGTTTAAGGCTTCACTCACATATTTTGGCTCAAATGGAGACACAAAACATCAATATATACCATCATGAAGATATCCTTTTTCGATGGCCGAGGCATAATCAGCTGAGCATAGCTGATTTCGTGCCTGTAATCCCGATTGAACATCCCCATTGACGTTGTCCAAAGGATGATAAACATTAAGTTGAGATCCACGAGTGGTAGGAACAACTACTTCATTATTCAAATTGTGAAACCCCAGTTAAGTATTTGTAGCTGTTGGAGTATGAGGTTCAAAGGTGTTAGAGGCATCAGGATTTTATGCTTGTGTACTTTCACTGGGGGAAGTTGTTCTTCCTTGTCCACATTCTCAGTCTCAGCTACTTCATCATCAGAGGATGAATCACTTACTTCAAGTTCTCCCCCTGAAGGGCTAGAAGTATCATCTAATGGAGCAGTTGATGTCGAGTCTAGTGGTGGAGTGTTCAGAACATCATACATCATCCTAGCAGACAACTCATCATCAGTACGAGAAAGCGGTAGATTGAAAGATTTAAAAAATCCATCATAGTCGAAGAAGAAGGAAGGTCCTTTTCCAGCAGGGGGCGGTAGATTGAAAGATTTAAAAAATCCATCATATGCTATACACTCTCTTGTCTGGTATGTTGTATCGAAGGAAGATCCCTTCTTCTGCCTTCTCACTGAACTTCCAAGTCTGAGTTGTCTTCAACAACATGCACGGTGCGCCAAATGGTTCTACATACTCTAGGTTGGGTTTATGTCGCTGGAGCAGTTCATAACATGTTTTACAATGTTGCTTGACCACTAAGACTCGATTGAGCGTGTAACATGCATTAGCTACTACCTCATTCTAGAATTGAATTGGTAGTTTTGAGTCGGCTAGCATTGTCCTGGCTATCTCTATCAAGCTCCTATTTTTCCTTTCAGTGGCGCCATGCATCTGTGGAGTGTAGGCAGAAGTGAATTGAGGAACAATTCCACTCTCTCTACAGTATGCCTCCATCTATTGATTCTTGAACTCTATGCCGTTGTCTGATCGAATCTGTCTTACATTCAGCTTGTAGAGTGATTCCAAAGGAGTTACTAGATGTTTAAATGACTCAAAAGTTTCTGATTTGGCTTTAAGAAACATCACCCAAGAGAATCTTGAGTAATCATGCATTACTACAATGCAATACAGATCTCCAGCAATGCTTTTTGTACTGACAGGGCTAAACAGATCCATGTGTAGAAGCTCGAGAGGCATATCAATAGAATTCACTTTCTGTTCTCCATGAGACTTCTTGGTATGTTTCCCTTTCTTACATGCTACACAGAAATCCGGAAGATGGAAATTTTTGATAGTTACTCCATTCACTAAGTCATTTTGAACTAAATGATTCATCTTCCTTGGATTAATGTGTCCCATTCTTCTATGCCATGAGACTGAATCCCTCTCAGTTGCCTTTGACTAGAAGCATTGAAACTAACATAAGAAATTTATCCTCCTTAATCACATAATCCTTATTTAACATGTAGCACTTCTTGTTGTCAAATACAACTTTGAATCCTTTATCACAGATCTAGTAGACTAAAAGTAAGTTGTTCTATATTTGTTGAACGTAGTTGACCTCCTCAAACTTTACTTTCTTGTTTCCCACTTCGCCTTGAGCGGTGATGTATCCTCCTTTATTCCCAGCAAATGAAACATGTCCCCCTTTGATTTGTTTGACGTTGAAAAGGAGGGACGAATTTCCTAACATGTGCTTGGATGCCCCACTATCAATAAACTAGGTATTAGTGCTAGCACTGTAGCAGACACCCTTCACATTCAAAGAAACTTATTAGTTCAGATTTAGGACCCAAGCCTTAACTGGGTTGGGTAACCTAGAGGAATCACACATCATAAACTCAACCCACTATCCTTTAGGGGATGAGAACATATCATTCTTCTTCTTTTCCTCACTATCAAACACTGTACTTGATTTTTCTTTCCATAAGCCAGTTTTGTGTAAGGCATGTTTGTGATAAACAAACGATTGACTTATGGTTTGAACTTTAGGTCCACTAATACTCTTAGGTGGATTATTAGATCTCATTTTAGAAAAACTTGGTTTTACATCATAAAGTTCAATTTTCTTTCTGGGTGTCTAATAATAAGGACAATTAGGAGAGATATGTCCTCATTTTCCATAATTGTAGCATGATTTCCCTTCTACGGATTGAGGAAAACTTTTATGTGGTGTTGAATTAGGGAAAGGTGTGGGATATGTTTGGTTGGGTTATGTCACTTCTCTTTTAGACAATTCAGCTTCTTCAACAAAGTTAATTGTTTTGACATTTTGAACATCTTTAACTTTCCTTTTATTTGGACTTTGATGATTAACACATTTTTGATTAACTGGTTTAGTCATTTTGGGTTCTTAAGTAGATGTTTGTGAACCCGTACCTAAATTAATACTTTTAAATTTATCATCCAAATATTCAACAAGCATCTTTTCTTTCGATTTCAAAGTAGCATCCTTCTATTTAGTGATAGAGTTCACAGGTTTACCTGTAGAATCGGGATCACTAACTAGAGAAGTGAACACCACATGATCCTTTACTGGGTTATTATTGATTGGTCTACATTTAGTTTTTAGAAGGATTTCATGTGGTGGCGGTAATACTTTATAACCCAATCCCTCCATGTTATTTCGTTCTTTCACTAAGTTTTGAACTATGTAAGAAGAACTCGCCAAGCTGTGCAATTTTTGTTTTAATGAATCAACCTTGACTTCCAAAACTTCTTTTTCCTTTTTAGTTTCTTCCAAAGAATTTAGATAAAACTTTATGTCATTTGACTGATTTAAGGCAACAACCTCGGTTTCCCTTAGTTGTTCCCCCAAAAGTTCAATCTTTTCTTTGAAACTGCACTTATTTTATTTTAAAATACGATTTGCTTCAGTGCAGAGTTGTAAATCATTTACTATATTATCATTTTGTTCTAATAACCTAGCATATTTCAGATCAATCCTTTCCCTAATTTTTCACATTCAGAACAAGCATAGTTTTCGATAACTGGTCTAAAGAACTTACCTGTGACGATATAGTTGAATCAGCCATCAAAGCAGAATTAGATCCTTCGATAGCTGGAGATTCTAAAATTGTTGCTCTAAGTTCTTCCTCAACCAGGTGATTTACCACATTCATAGCTTCTTCAGTATCTGACATCGGATTCTCAGCTATGATCTTACCTTCACTAGCAGACCCATCATCCAGTGCATCGAAAAAAGCGATATTTGATTCACATGGAGAAACAAAGTGGAAAGACCAATCTTGTCCTTCATCACCCTGAGCAGTCAGAGCCTTTGTCTCTTTACTTGACGAAGCAGTTCCAATCAAGTCTTTGTCTTGATGGTTGAAAGTGGGAAATGGGTTTCCATTTCCTATTTTCTTGGGCTTTACACATCACGTTCACCATAGTTGAAGCACGTGACTTTGGTTTTGTCAAAACCAATGGTCATATCTTTTGTGGCTACTAGATTTTGCCCTGTCTTGTTGACAAACTTCTTGGCTCTTCTGACAGCACTAGCCAAGGCCCACATAATTTCCATTCTTTCTAACTCATTCTTATCAGCTTGCTCGTAATCTTCATCTGCAAGATGACAATTTCCAATCTTAGCGGCAACTAAACCATCATAAGATTATACAACAGCTGCTAGAAGATCCATGTGCTCCCTAGCAACTTCCATTGTGATATTACCGAGATTCTTGGTCTTCAACTTCGTAGTATTGGCCTCAAGAACTATGTATTGGGTTCTAGACGACCCTGACGTTTCGGTTCCTCAAACAGTGGTCTGGGGAGGAGCTAAGGAATTTGACACGAACGTTGTTTGCAACGGTGCTCCAGAACCCGCTGGAGTCAGAACTAAGTTGTAGAGTGAAGGATTCCGAATGTAGGATCCTTTCTTCGACTTGTACTTCATTCTTAGCTCTTCCTCCCTTAACTTCAAAATGAAATCATTTATGACTAATATTGCAATAATATTGTTCTGTCTCAGATTAGACACAAATGAATCCCATTTATCTAGCAAACCATCAGCAAAGCTTGAAACTTTATCTTCCATGGATGTGGTTACGCCATGAGTGTGTAGCTCACTCATCAGATGATATAACCGTCAATAATATCATCTAAGCTCTCATTCCCTGTTGAAGAGAAATTATCAAATTCCTTCTTAAGAGCCTTAGCCTTCAGTGACTTCAACGTAAAATTTCCATCATATATCTTTTCCAATGCCTCCCATAGCTTTTTAGCCTGCTTGTAATCAGAAAACTGATTAAAGATGTCGTTCGGTATGGACGGAGTCAACAGGGCATAGACTTTCTTTTCATCATTAAAAAGAATCTTCTGAGCTTCACTCATCCCTCCTAATGCAACTTGACTCCATTTGCACTGACTGGCACTGTGTAACCAGCCTTAATAGATGTCCAAAGATTAGGATCAACTCCATTTAGATAAATCTCAAACTGTTGTTTCCATTGTGGGTATTTATCTGACGTTAATAGTTTTGGCGGTTTTTTATGGTTTCCTATCTCATTCTCTAGAAGAAGAAGGTTCCGGATGTGTGAGTCCTTTCCGGGAGTAAACGCAGCAAATTGATCTTCCATTTCTATAAACTTGGTACTTGGAGAACAGGACAGTTTCACTCATGCGAATGGGCTAAGAGTATGGATCACTCGGGCGAATGAACAAAGAGTATGGATCACTCATGCGAATGAACAATGGGAATGAATTCAATCGTGCGATTGGATTCAGTCATGCATATGAACAAGACGAATGGACTCAAATGACTGGAGTTGTTCACTCGTGCGAATAAGAGATGCGACTGAGTTTAGTCGTGCAAATGGATTATACGGATGAGTTCAATCGTACGAATGATTTATTCGTACGACTGAAGGCTGTTGTTTATGCAATATTAAATATTTTGACACTTTGACACAAAATATGATTTTCCTAGGAACCCTAATCTGTCGTATAGTGAAAAATCGAAACTTTAATGCCTAGAAAACGTTGAAAACACCTTTTGAATCAACGTGGTTCTCTTTTGATTAAAACGTAGGTTTTTGACACAAAACCTAATTGAATCAAACACAAAATCAAGAACCAAAGCTCTGATACCACTTGTTAGGAGGACTATGTACGAATGGAGTACTAACTGATTTTGCGTTTTACCGGATTAAATAGTGCGGAATCCTATTTAATTGGCAATCCAATCAGTGAGAATGATTACCCGATAAATATAAGAATGAACTAAACGTTAAGAATGTGTAGGAATCGATCAGGAACGAACTATGAACTTGGATAGGCACTTAGGGATGATCTGCATGGCTAGGGTTTTTGTGTATACGAAGTATCTCTCAAAATGTTATGTTTTTCCATGAATTAGGTGGTATTTATAGGTTAGTGGTTTCTATTTGTACGACTAAACCATTGTGTGGTTAAGTCGTGCGGCTGAATCATGCTATTGATTCATACGCATGACTGAAGGTTCAGTCGTGCGACTAAGTCATGTTGGATCTTGTACGCCCAAGACACATACACGATTGATGTGGTTAGTACGTTTTCATCCAAGTCGGGTCATACCCAATAACAAGCCAAACAAACACCAACTAATATTTATATGTTGATGAGATCATACAAATAAATATTGACACCAATTTAGAAAATGGGTTTTCTAAAACGTTGCTTTTGTGATAGAACAACATTATATGGATAATTTGTTCATGAGAATTATTTGTTTCATTATTTAAGTTGGTTAAATAATAATAAATAAAAGTGTGTTAATGTTATAAAATTAAAATAGGTTTTAATTTTATAAACTAAGGGTTTAAAAGAGTGCACTTTTATAAGGAAAATAAAATGGGGGAGAACCCATTTTAAATGCAATTTTCGGCCGCTCCAAATGGGCATTGGGAACCCAGTTAGTCTTGGTCTTTGCAAGACTTTTACTACACTTGCACTCTTCCATCATCTCACACACTCTCTCACACACACTCAAGCATAAAACTCTCTAAAAAATAGGCTGAAAATTTCGGATTCCAGGCCAAAAAACAAGCTGAAAATTTTTGGTTTTTGAAGAAGCATAGGTAGAGAGTTTTGGTGTTGTGCTTCCTAACAAGCTAGGTGTTTGGAAGAGCTTGTGGGTATACAAACTTGAGGCTCTCTATCTTGGGGGCTGGACATTCAAGAAAATCATCATTTTCATCTCATCCATCTACAACATCTTATGCTTGAAAGGTTGTTTCTATGAACGCCCTGTGGTTGTTTTGTTTTGATAGCATTCTATTTCACATATATATGATCCATGTTCTTGGGTTTTGTTAATGGTTTAAAATGGTAAAAAATTTAGATTGTTAACCATACTTTAAACCCTAATATCCGCTGCGTTTTTGAAGTTTAAATGGTTAAACTTGCTTTTATAATCTTGTTACAAAACCCAACAATGGCATCTAGAGCCGGTTATGTGGAATACATGCTTCAAAAGTTCTTGAAAAGTTAGTTTTCATGGACTTTTTCAATTCATTAGGGGTTGTTTTGTTGTGGATGTATAAATCCCTTATGTTTCAAGGTTTAATCTTACATGCTTTAGTATAAACCTCGAAATATCAAAATCAAATGGTTGATTGTGTTGTTTGGACAAAACCCTAAAGTTTTGGTTCATGTTGGCCAGAACATTAAGGTTATTAAAAGGGGATCATTGTTGTTCTTGGATGTTGAATATGTTTCATATTTTGGTGCATAACATAGCCTTAACCTTATGTGTTTTGGATTTGGTTGATTGTGTTTTGTCATGTTGGTTTTGATTCTTGTAATGGTTGTAATATTTGTGTTTGTATTATGGGTTGTAATTTATTTACTCATTTGGTTATGTAATAAATAGATTAGGTGCATTTCTTTTATTAGAAAAAATTGCATTAGGATATGATTTTGTAAAAGAAGATGCACAAGATGACCTAAAGAAGGACACAAAAGACATGGACACTTGAAGCATTTGGATGTGGATTCAAGTGGGAGTTCATGGACACATTTTGATGTGTAATTTTAACCCTTAGGAAAGACCTTATGACAACACTTGTGATGGCAAACAAGTGTGGTTGAAAGGATCAGTAATCACAAGTTTGATGTATTAGAGCGTAGCGCAGCGGAATAAGAACGAGAATTAGACGAATTGTCGCAAGAATTTGATATTTGTATTCATTAAGAGCAAATACGATTATAACGAGAGAATATATTTCTGTAACAAGGAATGTTTCAATAATAGCAAATATTTCTGATCAAATCATTCACCTTATTACAATAGGATGACACTCCTTATATAGAGTGCATCCGCTGCTGTTATCACGGGAAAGTGACAACTGGCAGATCTATTACAAAAATAACTAACTCTTAACAAACTACTAAAATGTTCACAACTACTGAGAACATGTCAGAGTGTTAAGTACAAAATATGAAACTACTGAAACTAAACTACTGAAACTACAACGACTGAAGAACACGCCCTTCAGTCGTTTTACAAAACTACTGAAAACATAAAACTACTGAAAGGTAAACCGTCACAACTACTGAAGAAGACCTCTTCAGCTGTTGTGACAACGACTGATACTTTGGTCTTCAGCACTTGTGTCTTCAGACTTTGTCTTCAGCACTTGTCTTCAGACTTTGTCTTCAGCACTTGTCTTCAGACTTTGTCTTCAGTACTTGTCTTCAGACTTTGTAATCAGCTGTTGTCTTCAGCTGTTGTGGTCTTCAGTAGTTGTTGTGACGTCTGTGGGACTTAAAGGTTTTTCTGATCCGGCTCATTGGTTCTTTTGGTCCAACAAACTCCCCTTGAACCAATGCAGCCAAAACCTTTAACTTTATTGAGGTCCCACTTATTGTTGGCAGAATGGTTGGTCTTTTTCCTTCTTGATCAGTTGAAAAGATGACCCATATAAGCACTGGCCTGGAAATGAGTCTTTGATAATTTGGTTAGCAATGTATGGATGGGAGCTCTGTATTGGGGAATTGGACACTGAGCTGTTCCCCCATCCATGAGACTCACTTCCCAACTATGAGCCTGTAAGACTCACGAACATAGGCCTCAAGGAGAACAACCTGTTCCTCCTTGGAGAGTTCTTCTACTCCTCCTTCAAAGAAGAACTCTGGACCATAGTACTCAGATAGGTACTTTACAAACCTGCCATTCTTCAACTCTACAGTAGTTATCTCCCTATAGACAAATTCATGAGGATGGGTGCCCTCAAGGAGTAACTGGAGCTCATTCTTCTTAATGTCTTCAAGCTTCTTATATAATAACCCCTTTTTGATCATCTTGATTTCCAGTAAGGCTTGAGGGGTCATATTTGATTGATGAGCCTTCTTGAATTCATCTAGTATTTCCCAGGGTGAGACTACAATGGCCAACATGATTGTAGAGTCTATTGTTTTTCTAACCTGGCCATTGTATCTATGTGGAATGGATCTTTTGTGGATTCTAGAGCTCACCTTGGGGTCTGGCCATACTCTCACTCTCTCCTTTTGATACTGAAATGTGTGTTTGAGAGTGTACAGTCTCTGAGCATGCCCTTTCATGGCTTGTATAGATGATGACTGAGGAAATTCCTTGTCAACCATCTTCAGTAGTTGCTCATCGTGCTGCTTCTGCTATTCTTCATCTTCTATTTTGACTCTAACCATTTCCCTTTGTGAGTCAGGTGTGATCATGAGTTGACTCCTGGGTTCTGGTAGCCTTACAACAACAGAGAGTGGCAGACTATCATCTTCTTCTTCTTCTTCTTCTTCATCTTCTTCTATCCTCAGCACCCTTCTCCTCCTTCTAGGTGCATCACTGGATGATGGTGGGTTGGTTTTTGTGGTAAAGGAATTGGTTTTGAGGGTGAGGATGTTTGGATTTGAGTTTCGAGATTGGTTTGGAGATTTGAGGGGTAGGTTGTTTTTGAGTGGGTGATTGGGAAGGTTGTTCAAGCATTTTGGTTGTAAGTTTGGCTTTTGTGATTTTTGCCATTTCAAACCTTTTCCCAGCTCTAGCCTTATCAAGTGCTTCAATAATTATCCCCTAATGAAATTGCTCAGACAAACAGATTCTGGTGGCTATAGCCAGAATGCTGTCTCTGGTCCATGAACGAATCTCCATCAGTGATCTTCCTAAATATTTGGCTATGAGTCGAATCATGATCTCCAATCTCTCTTTCTCCAGCACACTGTACCCAGCCCATCTGTTTTGATTTTCATTTACTTCCAACCTCCTGATCTCACTGTCTAGTTTGGCTGTATCAAAGTCTTGCTTGAAGAGTTGCTCAATGATTTTGTCCATGGATCGGCTGTGTGCTTCATCTGCATCTTTTATCAGCTCCTCCAAGGATTTTTCTTCAGCATTCTTTTGATCACCAGCACTTTTCTTTCTTTTGTAAGTGATCAGTTGTTGTTCCTTTTCCTTCTCCAACTCCTTGGTTTTCTTTTGTGTCTTCTCATCCTCAGTTCTTTTTCTTTTCTTTTCTTTCACTGCTGTACTCTCCCCCTTTTTGGATGCATTGGTTGCAGGGGTTTGTACCGCAGAAAGTTTCTTGTGCACAGCATCATCAATGAGTGGTTGTAGACTTGAGGAGATCCTCTCATCAATGGCTTATAAACAATGTCATTGATGATGGGAGTGATGAGAGGTAGGGATTAGTGGAATGCAGCAACCATCTGCTCAGGGGGGTTCTGTCCCTGAGAGATAGTGCCAAAGGCAGAGGCTGGAGGCTCAGTGAAGTGAGAGGGTGAAGTGTTTGGGGGACCTTCAAATTAAGGTGCCATCTGTGGGTTGGTGGGGGCAGATGGACTTACATCCTGAGACTTCTTGGCAAGCAATTCTTGTAGTCTGCTTACCTTAGCCTCCAGGATGGTGTTGTGGGCTAGAACATCATAGAAAAAGCCCAGGTCATCATCAGCAGATGCTGAATCACCTGACCACTGCTTGTAGCAGGATGTACATGCACTAGATGTGGACCAGATGTAGCATGTGCCCCTTTGTCTTGGAACTGGGGACTTCCAACCTCAGGACTATGTCCTTCATTAGCTGTTGCCTCTAGTGAGGTCTTAGCAATGTTACCAGCCTCAGTCTGAACATTTGCTAAATCAGAAGAGGTGGCAGCCTCACTAGATGTTCTAATCTCCAAATCCACACCAGGAGATAGAACTTGTAAACCCCGGTGCTGTGGGTTGTCAGAAGCATCGTAATCCTCTTCCTCAGTAGCTGTGGTTCTCCCCTTTATTGGTGGTTGTTGGGGAGGAGGAGAGGCATGCAGCTGAGTCAGCACGTTTGCAATTATGAGGGTTGGACTTTGTGGGGCGGTTGCATGGGGAGATGGGGTAGAAGCAGTATGCACCTGGGGAGGATGGTGCTCTTCAATGGCAATCCCCTCAAGTGAGGAAGATCCCAGATGTGTGGGTACCCCTTCTGTGGTTGCTGCAGGCTCCTGTTGAGAGGAATCCTGAGCGGCTGTGGCCGGTAGAGTCTCTGATACTGCTGGGGGGTTTAAACCAGCAAGTATATCCTGCCTTGGTGGTACAGGAGCATCTTCAGGGGACTCATCTCCCTGAATAGCTGTTTTGGGGCGTTTGGTTTTTGGTTTGGTGGGGACTTTGGTTCTGGAGGTGGTGGCTGTGGGTTCCAACTGCGTGGGTTTTCGCAGCTTGGCAGCCTGTTTCAACGTTTGGTCAGAGTTGTGCCTGGAGTATACTTCAGGCAATACAGCCGTTGCAGGGAATCCGAGGCCAACAAGTCCCTCAGCTTTTAGCTGATTCTCTATTATGGCCATAATGAACCGAGGATATAATATCCAGCGGTTAGAAATAGATTTTGAGGCCATGTCCTTAAGTTCCAGAAAAATGATTCCAGAGAAGTTTAGGTTCTGTTGCTCAAGGATAGAGAATAGTACCTGCTGCCACCTTGTAGACATTTGATCCCAAGAGGAAGTCTTAGGAGCCAAACAGACATTTACCATGTGAAATATGAGACATTCAGCATCATGGAAATGTTTCTTCAGTATGGTGGAGGCACTAAGGTTTCCCTAATATCCATGGTGGGCAAAGGATAAATCAGTTGTGCCCTTTGGATATCCAGTAGGAAAAGTGGCATCATCCAGGTTTAGGATTTGGCGAAGTATATCGGGAGTGATGACCACTTGGTGGTTGTTGACGACTGACCGGAGAGACTCTTTGTTGTTCTCCCCAGTGGTGAGGGTGATGTTCATCCAAAACTGGTTAAGGGATTCGGCATGAAGGATTGGATTGAGAATAAAGGCCGTTTTGTAGGGTGACTGGACCATAAGATCAATAGCTTTATCGAACTTAGCCCATAATGGCGATTTGGTGAGGTAAGCTACACAGTTCTGTCGCGGTTTGAGCTGCATGGTCGCCATTAATGATAGAGAAGTTTTGGAGATATGAACGTTAGGTTTGAAGAAGATGAGGCTCTGAAGGATTAGGTCGGGGATATTTATAGGGTACGGGTTAGAAAATGACTGAAGGGTTTGGTGTTAGTCATCAGTAGTTTTAAAACGACTGTTGACATGGTATTACCCTTTCAGATGTTGAAACAGCTGAAGTCTTGGTTTTAGGCATCAGCAGTTATAAAACTGTTGAAGACCATGGTTTTGACTTCAGATTTTGAAAACAACTGATAACTTGGTATTAGTCATCAGTAGTTGTGAAACTACTGAAGACATGGTTTTGTCATCAGTGTTGTAAACAGCTGATGACTTGGTATTAGTCATCAGTAGTTGTGAAACTACTGAAGACATGGTTTTGTCATCAGTGTTTAGGATGAAACAGCAGTTGTAGAAACAACTGAAGAGAAAGTTCTCATCAGTAGTTTTTGTCAATTCATAGCCTTTCAGCTGTTTCATACTGTCCTCAACACTTACTCATCAGCCTTTTTGCTGTTTTCAATTGTTTCATAGGACATCAGTACTTATCTGTTTTTTTCTGACATCAGTAGTTATAGCTGCATCAGCTGTTGTGACTACATCAGCTGTTGTAGTTACATCAGCTGTTGTAACAGATAAAGTACTTCAGTACTTGTGAAGCATGTAGCCTTCAGTAGTTATAAAAACTGCTGAGGATAAAAGAACTCATCAGTACTTATATGTGACAATAATGAACTAATGATCATCAGTAGTTATGAGCTGAGATCATCAGTAGTTTTCACTTATTCTAGCTGCAGCATACCAAGCCTTAACACCAGGTTGTGGAAAGTTGACCTATCCAAAGGCTTAGTAAAAATTTCTGCAAGCTCATCAACACTAGGAACAAATTTTGGATCAATCAGATCTTTTTCAAAACAATCTCTAATAAAATGGTGTCTGATTTCAATATGTTTAGTCCTAGAGTGCTGGGCAGGATTCTTGACAATACAAAGAGCTGAAGAGCTGTCCATTAACAATGGGGTCTTAGTCTCTGTTATGCCATAATCCAGTAATTGGTTTTGAAGCCAGAGTACCTGAGATGTGCAGCTTGCAGCAGCAATGTACTCTGCTTTAGCAGTTGATGTAGCAACTAAGGTCTGTTTCTTACACTGCCAAGAAATCAAACAGTTGCCTAGGAATTGACATCCACCAGAAGTTGATTTCCTGGTCAACTTTCATCCTGCATAGTCACTGTCAGAAAAAGCAACTAATTTACCAGAATGTCTAGTAGAATACCATAAACCTAGAGATGGAGTGCCTTGCAGATATCTAAAGATCCTCTTGACTGCAATCAAGTGAGACTCCTTAGGTGCAGCCTGAAATCTAGCACAAACACATGTAGCAAACATAATATCTGGTCTAGAAGCTGTTAAATACATCAAGGACCCAATCATACATCTGTAAAGTGTTTCATCAACCACTTTACCTTTCTGATCTGTATCCAGTTGTGTGGTGCTGCACATGGGAGTAGAACAGGGCTTACAGTTTTGTAAATCAAATTTTTCCAAAAGATCTTTTGTGTATTTAGACTGATGAATGAAAATTCCATCAGCCTTTTGTTTGATTTGCAAACACAGAAAGAACTGTAATTCTCCCATGGCACTCATCTCAAACTTCTGTTGCATCAACTTTGTAAAGGCATCACACAACTGTGGATCAGAGGATGCAAAAATAATATCATCTACATAAATTTGAACAAGTAGATTATGTTGTCCTGCTTTCTTAATGAATAAAGTCTTATCTATGGAGCCTCTAGTGAAATTATTTTCCAGAAGAAAGTTTGATAATGTCTCATACCAGGCTCTAGGAGCTTGTTTTAACCCATAAAGAGCCTTATCAAGCTTATACACCCAATTAGGATGTTTATTGTCCTCAAAGCCTGGAGGTTGACATACATAAACCTCTTCTTTAATTTTTCCATACAAAAATGCACTTTTGACATCCATTGAAAAACTTTAAGGTTTTGATAAGCAGCATAAGCTAAAAACAATCGAATTGCTTCCAGTCTGGCTACAGGGGCAAAGGTTTCATAATAATCAATACCTTCTTCTTGTGCAAACCCCTGAACAACCAGTCTGGCCTTGTTCTTAACAATAAGCCCATTTTCATCAGTTTTGTTCCTAAACACCCATTTAGTGCCTATTGCACACTTACCTGGAGGTAGAGGAACTAGTTCCCACACATTTGCTGTTTCTTGAACTGAAGAAGCTCAAGCTGCATGGCATCAACCCATCCATTGTCCTTTAAAGCAATGTGATAATTCTTTGGCTCTTGCTGACTGATGAAGAGAGCATAGAAGCAGAAATTTGACAATTGACTTCTTGTTGATACTCCAGCAGTGATATCACCAATGATTTGAGACATAGGGTGATTCTTCAGATCTTGATACACAATGAGATCTGTGCAAGTGTTTGTAGCAGGCTCAGCAGTAACAGATGGTGATGGTGAATCATTTCTTGAAACCAATCAGTGGATGGTAATTCAAAGGAAGTTGAATTCGAAGAGATCTCATCAGCATTTGTTGTGGATGGTGCTACTGGAGCTACAGGAACATCAGGTCTAGCTGAATCAGGCAGCTGATCACTAAACCTGAAGAGGTGAGTACTGCAATCATCATCATCATCAGCAGTACCACCAGGTGGTGAACTGTTGACAGGAGCAACAGCAGGAGTTTGATAAGGAACATATTGTAGTATGTCCAAATCAAATAACTCCACAGGGCTTTGTGGAATCTTGTCCTTTGGAGATTCATTGAACTTAACATGTAGAGTTTCTTCAACCATCTTTGTTCTGCAGTTGAAGACTCTGTATGCCTTGCAAGTAGATGAATAACCAACAAAATACCCTGCATCCACCTTAGGATCAAATTTATGGAGTTGATCCTTTGTGTTGAGAATAAAACAGGGACACCCAAATGCTTTGAAAAATGAAATCAGAGGAGCCAAATGATGGAGAACTTCATATGGAGTCTTCATCAACCTCTGATTTACTAAAACTCTATTTTGCACATAGCAAGCTGTATTGACAGCTTCAGCCCAAAAGGTCAGTGGCAAACCAGAGTCAGCCAGCATGGACCTTGCAGCTTCAATAAGGGTCCTGTTCTTTCTCTCCACTACTCCATTTTGTTCTGGAGTCCTTGGGATGCTAAACTGCCTTTTGATCCCCTTTGAAAGATAGAAGTCATCAAGTGTATGATTTCTGAACTCAGTTCCATTGTCACTCCTAATACACTTGACTGGAAGGGAATACTGCTTCTCAATATACAGCACAAAGTGAATAATCTTCTGAGCAGCCTCATCCTTTGAATGTAGAAAGAAAGTCCATACAAATCTGGAGTAATCATCCACAATTACCACACAGTATTTCTTCTTTGCCATGCTCATTACTCTCACAGGACCAAATAGATCCATATGCAGTAATTGCAAGCAGGCAGTGGACTTAGGCACTTCAATAGGAGGGAATGAGACTTTGTGCTGTTTTCCTTTTAAACAAGCAGTGCAGGTTTCATCACAGTGGAACTCCTTTATTGGTAAGCCTCTGACTAAACTATTGTGGGTAAGCTGATTCATGTTTTTGAGATTAACATGACCAAGCCTTCTGTGCCACAGTTTAGATTCTTGAGAAGAGGCTTTGGAAAATAGGTAAGGATTGCCTTTGAGATCTATTTTCTTAGAAAGATCTAAGGCATACACTCTTCCTGTCCTGTTGGCTCTCAGGAGAGTGTGATCATCCAACACCTTGTCAATCAAGTGCAAAACTTTGGATGACAGAATCCTACAGTTTTGACTGGTGAAAAGAGCAACATGGCCTTTATCACACAGTTGACTGACACTCAAGAGATTGTACTTGAGATTTTCCACATGATTAACATCATCAAATTTGATTTCTCCATTAGAGACAAAACCCTTACCAATGATGTAACCCCTAGCATCATTTCCAAAAGAAACAAATCCCTTCTTTCCTTGAGAGTAGTCATGAAGAAGAGAGCTGTTCCCAGTCATGTGCATAGATCCCCCACTGTCTACATACCAGATGCTACTTTGGCATGTTGAAGAACCCTATAAAAATAAACAATCAGTTAGTTTAGAGACCCAAACCTTTTTGGTTTTGGGCCTGGTCTCATCAATAGATGGTAAACTAACAGGTTTATCTGAAACAACAGCCTGAGAGGAAGAAGATGGTGTAGAAGAGGAGTCCTTTGGCTTGGATCTCCTTTTCTGTGGTTTCAACATAGGAGCATCTAGTTGGTTAACTCTACCCAACAGATGTTGAACCATCATAACCAGCTGTGTCTGATTTTGTGATAAAGCTTTCAGCTCATCAGACACATTGCCAGTGGAGTTTGATAAGTTCCTATGTTGCACCTTCTTCTTCTGAGCACCCTCAGCTGTCACCTGTTTAACCCCTTCCTTTTTGGATTTCTTTGAGGACTTAAGGGTTACAGGATTTGATGTTGCTGATACAAATGTGGTCTCAAACTCAGTTTTCATTTTTACCATTTTCTCATTAATTTCTTCTTTTTGTTTGAGTTTGGAACCTCTTTTGTACCAACAGTCATATGTAAGATGATTGAAAAAACCACATACTTCACATGGTTTCTTCTTCATCTTAGGTTGTCATCAACTAAAGAGGGTGAAGCAACTAAAGACTTGTTCTTCAATGCTTTGGAAGCATTGTTTTCTTTCTTGACTGCCTCTTTAGTAGGCTTCAAACTCTTTCTACTAGCAGTTTTCTTCTCTTCAGTACTGACAGCAGTTGAAGTTTGAACTTCAGGTGTTAAATCCTGCTCTCTAGTCCTTTCAGGACCTTCAGAATTAACTCCTGAGTTGATCAACTCATTAATCATGTGAGTGTCAGCATTTGAACCATCAACATCAGCTGATAGGTTCAAAGAGGGCTTGATGTTGACTGCTACTTCTGATTGTGCTGTATCAGAAGGTAGATCACATGATGTGATGGATTGGTTATCACTCTCACCCTCAGATTCTACTTCTGCTCTTGGAGTAAAATCTGTAGGTGGAGCAGTGTGATTGTAACCAATTCCAAACTTCACATTTGAAGCAGATTGCTTACTAAGAAGCATTTCAAAACCTTTGCATGATTGTACCCATCTATCACACTCTACCTGGGTAACTGCAAGGGTTTCTTTGAGATCTTTGTACTTTTCTAGAAGTACCTCTTCTCTAGCCTTATCATCAATTATTTGGCAATTCAGTTTATAAATCTCATCATTTTTATCTTTAAGCACAGACTCAAACTCAGCTTTGTTTTTGGAAATTATTTGTTCTAGCTCAATGTTCTTATTAATTAGAGCTACATTTGCTTCTCTAATGGAAGCAAATGCTGCTATGCATGGTTCAGAACATAATTTGGCTTTTTCCTCAGAGGATACCTGTGATACCTGAGGTGTAGAGGCGTTAGAAAAAGAAGTATCAGCAGACTCCAAAGCCATAAGGGCTAGATTCCCAAAAGGACTGTCACCACCATGTTGACCAGCACCTGAAAACAGTTGGTCATGACCAGACATGTCATCTGGTAAACTGCTCCAGTCAACAACTCCTGGGGTGAAGAAGCTGTGTTGTTGAGGTTGAGTTTGTTGATGAGATTGGGATGGCTGAGGTTCTGGTAGTGCATGAGGTTGTGGTGCCATAGGAACTTGAACTTGATTTGACTGTGGCATGTAATAACAAGGGTACGGATATGGCATTTGACCCTGAGGAACAAAATATGCCGGAGATTGTTGTTGAGGATGATGACTGGAAGTGATAGGATGTTGCCCTCTGTGTTGTTGACTATTGCCAGGAAAAGTCACAAAGGGTGCAGTGGAGTTAGATCCAGTTGATCTACACTCTCTTGCAAAGTGTCCAAGCCTTTGGCATTTGTGACACCTCAACTTGCTCTTGTCAAAACCAACTTTGGTTTTGCCAGAGAGTCCTGGGAATTTTCTTCCAGTTCTTTTATAGAACTTCTGAGATTGATATTTATCAGGGCCATTTGGCTCAAAATATCCATCTCTTCTAAGTCATCATCAGCAATCCCCTTGAGATCATCCATAATGAAGCATAGATTGTCATTATTACACCCAGTAAACTGACCATCAACACTCACAAATGCAGAATCAGAAGTGCTTGAAGATAAATTAATATGCTCATCATACTGGCATTCAGATGAAGCATATTCTGACTCATGACCCACCAAGGCAGTGTTGCCTGGTACAAAGTCTTCAGTGAGCTTTCCAGATGAAGACAACTTTCTCTTCTGTTCTATCTCTCTCTCAAACGTGAGCAGTTTCCCATGGAGTTGGGTGAGAGATAGTTTGTCCAAACTTGCACCAGAGCGTAGGACAATAGTATATGTGTCCCATCTCTCAGGCAGTGATCTGAGAAATCTATTATTCATCTGAATATTTGTGTACTCAAGTTTGACCATTTTTAGTTCAGAGATCAAACAAGAGAATCGCTCATATTGTTGAGTCAGTGTCTCACCCTTTCTATGAGAGAATGTCTCATATTGTTGGGCTAGAATTTCTCTATTATTTTCCAAGACCTCATCTGTTCCTCCAAATTGTTCTTTCAAGGCATTCCAGAGGTCATGGGCAGTTTCATGATGCATTAGCCCAGAATAGATTTCATTTGGCAGTGCCATGGCCAGAATTCCATGGGCTTTTGCATCAATTTCAAGCAACTTCTTATCCTCATCTGAGTATTGCTCCCTCCTCTTCGGAACCATTTGATTGGTTTCCGGGTTATTCACCATAGGCTTGTGTGGACCATGTACCACTGATGTCCAACAACCTGCGCTGTTAACAGACAGGTGATGGAGCATTCGTCTTTGCCATATGTTATACTCATTCCTAACCAGCATTGGTGGCTTGGTTGAGGAACTAGTATTGTGAGGATCATTGGAGGGAGTGGTCATTTTCAGTTCAAAAACAATTTAATTCAAGCTTTTAAAAGTTTTACACAGACCACAACAAACTCAATGAAAACCAAGAAAAGATCTCAGGATGAATGACCAGAAATACAGAAAATTCAATCTCTATAACCGTTTCTTGCAAAAAACAAAAGCTAATTCAATCAAACTTAGATCTTGAATAGCAGTTTCAGTGATCAATTATTAGATCGATCAGTGATTAACCTGCTCTGATACCATTTGACAGGATCAGCGATCACAAGTTTGATGTATTAGAGTTCAAAGCAGCGGAATACGAACAGGAATTAGACAAATTGTAGCAAGTAATCGATACTTGTATGCATTAAAAGTACATACGGTTATAGTGAGAGAATATATATTTCTGTTTCAAGGAATGTTTATAGATGTAGAATATTTCTAATCAAATCATTCATATCATTCCGGTCATTCACTCAAATATTACAATGGGTTGTCACTCCTTATATAGAGTGCAACAATCACTGTTGTTATCACGGAAAGTGACAACTGGCAGATCTAATACAAAAATAACTAACTCTTAACAAACTACTGAAATGTTCACAACTACTGAGGACATATCAGAGTGTTAAGTACAGAATATAAAACTACTGAAACTACAACGACTGAAGAACAAGCTCTTCAGTCGTTTTACAAAACTACAGAAACATAAAACTACTGAAACTAGAAATATAAAACTACTGATATCACAACTACTGAAGAAGTACTCTTCAGCAGTTGTGACAAACTACTGATGCTTCAGTACTTGATCTTCAGACTTTGACCTTCAGGTGTTTCATTAGCTGATGACTTCAGTAGATATCATCAGCTGATGTCTTCAGTCTTTGTCTTCAGACTTTGTACATCAGTTGTTGATCTTCAGCACTTGTAAACTCTTCAGCTGTGTACTTCAGTACTTGGTCTTTCAGCTTTAGCACTTGTGTTCTTCAGCTGTTGTACTTCAGCATTTTAGTTCTTCAGCTGTTGAAGTCTTCAGCACTTGATCTTCAGCTGTTGAAGTCTTCAGCACTTGTCAAACTGCTGATGAGGCTTTCAGCAGTTGTTGTGATACCATGTGGGGCTTAGAGGTTTTCTGATCTTGGCTCATTGGTTCTTTTGGTCCAACATCATCCTTTCTAATATTCTTCTATGCTCATCATCCTTTCTTTTAGCTTCTTTTATCATATCATCTTTGAATTTAGTCTTTAACTTTCCCACCAACATAGAAAAGAGTCTTCCTCTTGGGTGAATTGGATAGTTAGAGATAATTATACTTTTCAGATCTTTGATGTCACTTTTGGTTAGACACAATATAGATACTACATCATGGAGGTATTGAATTCTTCTAGATGTTCTCTTAATAATTGCACAGTCCCATTCTTGATCATACTTCCAGGCCATAATCTTGTTGTCTTCCATAGAGTTAGGGCTTGTGATATGGTCATACAGTTCTATCAGGGTAGACTTTTTCTCAATAATCTCTCTCACAGTTGTACCTAATGGCCATACATTGCCAAGTATGAATGCTCGTGGCTCTCTAATTAGTTTATCTTTCCTTTTGTGTTGATCTTTAGGTTCAATAGTTGTAGGATCAGCAGGGAGTTTGCTTTGTTGCTCTGCATTATACATTGGTGCTTCAGTCTTGAATCTGACTCCGGTATCAAGCTCAACAGTCATTACATGTTCCATCATTCTTCTCAGCTCACCAATATTTCTTCCTTTAAGCTAATGTGCCTTGTAGTTATGACCCTATAGCCAACATACCATATTGTACTTGCTAATCTTTGTTGTATCACAGTGGCCTAGATCTTTCTTGATTTTTTGAATGGATTGAAAACTTGTGAGGGCTTCATAATCATAATTTGGAATTATGAATCTGGCAAGCTCAAACTCTTTCAGCAGATCCTTCATTTTAGTCAGATACATCTTTTCAACCATGTCATATGGAAACCCATGGTAGATCAAGGTCATAAACACAGTTGATTCAACCTCTCTTCCATTATGTCTTTTGTTGTCAAAAGATCATCAGCCTTTGATTCTTGTTGTTATTTGTTAGTTTCTTCTTTAGTTAGCTCTTTCCATTCAACATCACTCTCAGCTTCATCAACAATAACTAGTTTTGATATTGAAACATTTACTAAAGCAATATGCTCTGAAGATGTATGCCTTGATCTTTTAGGTGAATCATCAACATTGATTACTTGTTTCATTGTAGAGCCTAAGTACTTTCTCTTCTTGGAATATAGAATCAGTTGCTTAGAGGATGCTACATGTTCTTTTGGTTTTACTGATGTAATGGCAAACTTAGATTCCAGGGCACTTATTATCATCTTCACCTCCTCAACCTCTTCATTCTTTCTTTGTACCTCAACATGTTGCTCTTCAACTGTCTTGTTAACTTGGTTGCTCTCCAACACAAGCTTTTCTATTTCAGGCTTTTGATTAGCAATAGACTCATGTTCTTCAACAAGATTCACAGAGCATCAATGACTTCATTGTTGCATTTAGCATCTTCTCTTAATCTTGTGAAGATTGTTTTTTGCTACATTAGCTGAATATCCTTATCTTTTACAATCCTATTCAGCTCTTGAATTCTTTTCCTTATGTAGTTAGACTTTACCACAAGCTTGTTGTATTCAACCACCATATAGCTTTTGCTTACTGGGATGTCCATATCACTAATGTCATCTTCATCATAGGCAATCACTTCCTCATACTTTTCTTCTTCTTCCCTTCTTTTTGTTGATCAGCAATTTCATCTTTATGATCTTCAGTATGAGCCACACTTGCTAAACTAGAGTATTCCTTTTTTGCTTGAATAAGTTCATATTGATGAGCTTGTTTTTCTACTGATTGACAATGACTGGTGAAACTGGTTCAGTATCATTTGAATGGACAAGAGATTTAGTCTTGGATAATGATAATTGAATAATACTGGCTTGAGAGACTAAGACTGTTTCCCCTTTGTGAAAGCTCTCAGTGGATTGCTTTTTTGTAATTAGAGAGATAGGTTCTGTTTGTTGGCTAGCTGGTGATTGAAAAGTAAGAGGAGAGATTGGCTGAGTGTCTTGACTGGATGAGGGAGATTGTTGAGTGAATAGAGTGAATGGGTGAAATGGGCAAAGTGTTTTGACTTGTAGGTGAAGGGTGTTATGGAGATTTATGTTGTTGGTGAATGGGTGATAGATCTGGTGAGTGAGAGGCTTGTACAGAGTTGGTTAGTGAATCCTCCTGTTGATCTTCCCACACAAGCTCTTGGGGAATGTTTGCATTAGCATCTACTACATGAGCAAACATGGGCATGTCTCCTCCTTCATACTTCCTGGATATTTTATTCATAACAGATCTACCTAGGTGTGCTTGAACAAACACATCGCCATCTATAGCAGTCCTAGACAGATCAACATTGATGATCAGTTGCAGAAACCTTGGAAACATGTACATCTTTTCAGCCTTCTGCACTTTGATGTGATCACATAAGCAGTTGAAGATGTACTTTTAGTAATTGTATGTTCATCCCTCAAAGACACCAATAATGCCTGAAGATACATGCCTTGAAAATTTGTAAAGTCCATATTTCCTGTTAAAGATGCACTTCAGATAAGTATGGCACAGAAATCTGTATGGCTTGCAGAGTCTTCTTTCTTTATCTCTCCCTTCTCGAAATCACCATCATACCCCATCAGTAGAAATACTTTCTCGATGTATTCATTCTCAAACACATCAGGGTGACCAGCTTCTACATCTCCTAACTCAAGAACCCTTCTTATCATCTGTTCATCCAATCTTAGTTTTTGATTCTTCACATCCACCACATAACTTGTCCATCTTCTTCCATTCGGGCGGAGTTCCAAAAATCAGTAATGTGCGATTGATGAATCACTGTCTCTGCTAATAAGGCATAGATTAGCCTAGATCTTCTTAGATATTGAATAATGTCTTGGGATTCGTCTGAAAGAAGGTCGTCAGGGTTTAAGAAAGCACACACATTGTGCTCTCTCTCAAATTGATTATCCATATGTTCATAAGAATAAAGAAGATTTCTTTAGAATCACATTATTGATATGAGAATGCGAACAGTTGTGAGAATAACCAAGATTCAAACGGCTAATTATTGAACATTACGACATGTTTTACCATGAACATAGTGATCTGAGAACTAAGTTATGTGTTTGATGTTTTGATTTGGTAATTTTGAATGTTAGAGAAAGGGGGAAAAGTTTGTTGAGTGCGTTTTTTTAGGTCTGAAAAAGTGTTCTGAAAAAGTGAATTCTGAATATTGAAGTCAAAGAACATTATTTATACTCTCTCAGACATTAATTTCATTTATTTAATAATGTGGGACCCTCAACAATTTAACTTATCAGAAGTTTCTTAGTTCTACCGCACATTATCTACGAATCCTGTATATCATCTGGGGATGACTTATAAACTTCTTCCGATTAAGTATAACTTTAATTTTCATAGGTTACCAATCTATGAAATTAGATTATACTTTTTGTACTATCTTATCCGTAGTTTACCAATCTACGTATGGACAAATTTAATAGAGTTTCCACACTATAGCTTTTGTTGACGCTAAATACACTATAGCTTCTACTGACTCTTGAATTGCACTGTAGCTTCTGCTAATGCTTAAAAAGGACTGTGAAAAACTTATTTATTGTATGGTCCAAGTCCACTGCTTAGAACCATTAATTGCTTTTAGACCTTGTTGACTTTGTATTCATGACAATTGTGCACTGGAAAGTTTAAATTTTAAAAACTTCATGGATCCAAGAGCCAAGATGGTGCTCAGGTTCCATTCCTTCAAATTGATAATGGAATAGACAAATATGTTGATAGATTAACTTATTTTCGTGATTCTACTCCCCCTAAATTTTTTATTAATGATGACAGAATGCATTTATCATAAATTTCTAAGAATTTTATCATGAAGAACTCGGGCAGTGTGATAATGTAGAAGCATATATATACATATATAATGAGATCATACTATAATACTAAGCCTCTTCCTGATGAGTTATTTGGATGAATTGATACCTGAACTTAGTTCTGATTGCAAGTATATTGTCCACTTAAATCCATACAAGAGTTAGTGTATCAACCATGCATGTTGTTTATCATGTTTTCATGTTGGTTAGGTAGTAACTATTGTGGGTTTCACATTCAATTCACAAAGATTTTGTCCTCCTTTATGAGTGAAATCATCACTATTTCACACTTAGTAACTATGTACTTTAAGTTACACAAAATAGATGGATGATGAGGATCATGATCTTTTCACCATTTGGTTACTGATATACAGCAAGGTGATCATACACTCAGGTCTTTATTTACACAAAATAGAGGGAGTATGATTTGCAAAGGTAGATATTATAAAGTGTTGGTACATAGTGTGTTTAGATGAGTGATTTGATCATATCAGAATAAGACTCACTTTCTGTATCCTTCAAATGAAGTTTCCCACAAACAATCACTTTGTATTATGTTTGGCATGCACTAAGTGTAGTTTTCACTCAAGATGAACCTACTCACATATAAGGAAACTAGCTCAGATTTTCATGATATTTAAGAATTCAGGAAGAAGCAAAGACATAGAGTACTATTATTTCCCATGCATATGTCATGCCTAAGCATTAGTATATGCTTTTCTTTGTTTGTTCATAATAATTAATCTAAGTTAGTTATGCCCAGAGACTTAATTAGAACATTAAATCTAACAGAATCAAAGGCTTTAGTAAATAAATGAGCAAGCTGATTTGTTGTATCCACTTTGACTAACTTGATCAATCCTTTTTCTGAGCAATCTCTCAGAAAATGGTATCTTATTTCAATATGTTTTGTTTTACTATGTTGCACAGGATTAGCAGTAATAAACATAGCAACTGAATTGTCTATGTAAATTGAAGTTTGAAGGAAATTGTAACCATAGTCAAGAAATTGATTTTGCAATCAAAGGACTTGTGAGCAACCAGCTGAAGTAGCTATGTACTCAGCCTCAGCTGTGGATACAGATACATTGGTTTGCTTCTTGCACTGCCATGAAACTAGTCGTGGCCCTATGAATTGACATCCACCAGTTGTGGATTTTATCTTGTTATTGCATCCACCATAGTGACTGTCTGAATATGAGTAAAGTGTGAAGTCACCATATTTTGGATACCAAAGACCAAGTCCTGGTTTTCCTTTGATATATCTAAAGATCTTTTTCACAGCATTCAGATGAGACTCTTTTGGATCTGACTGGTACCTAGCACAAACACACACAACAAACATAATGTCAGGTCTACTGGTAGTTAAATACATAAGGGATCCTATCATTGATCTATATAATCTTTGATCAATAGATTTTCCTGAAGGATTAGGTACAATCTTTTCAATTGTTGAGGCTGGTGTTTTCCCTAAAGATACATCAGCAAGATTGTACTTCTTCAATATTTTATGTATGTATTTTCTTGATTGATGAATATCCCATCTGTCTTTTGATGAACTTGAAGACCAAGAAAGAAATTTAATTCTATCATTGAGCTCATCTAAATCTTTGATTTCATCAATTCTTCAAAACTTACACACAATCTCTTATTAGTTTATCCAAATAAATGTCATCAACATATATTGAACAACCAAGAGATCTTGATGTTCTTGATTGAGGAAGAGAGTCTGTTCAATGGTTCCCCTTTTGTATCCATGCTTGAGCAGGAAAGATGATAGTGTTTCACACCACTTTCTTGGTGCATGTGAAAACCATACAAAGCTTTATCAAGTTTGTATACCCTGTGAGGGTAGTGAGGATCTTCAAATCAAGGGGGTTGTGACCACATAAACTTCCTCATCAATTTTACCATATAGGAAGGCACACTTGACATTCATTTGATACACAGTGAACTTCTTATATGACGCATAAGCTAGGAATACTTTTATGGCTTCAATTCTTGCAATTGCTGTAAAAACTTCATCATAGTCTATTCCATCTTCTGTGTGTATCCTTGAGCAATCAACCTCGCTTTATTTCTTATAATAATCCCTCTATCATCCAGTTATTTTTGAAGAGTCATCTAGTTCCAATAGAATGTTGGCCATAAGGTAAATCAACTAGAATCCACACTTTTTGCTTTCTAAATTGTTGAAGCTCTTCTTGCATAGCTTCAATCCAGCTATTGTCCTTTAGAGCAGCAAGTATGTTTGGAGGAACCACTTGTGAAAGGAAGCAAGTGAAAAGAAAAATGTTGGGAGTACCACTTTGGCTTCTTGTATTTCTTTTTGCAGGATCTCCAATGATTGTGTTAACCGGATAAGTCGTATGGATTCTTGTTGATGTAGTTGATTCAACTGGAATAGATGATTCCAAGTTAGTCATATCCATTGTTGCAGACTGATCCAAACCAAATTGAGAATTTTGAAATTAGTCAAATTGTTCAACATTTAGTGTTGAATGATCTTCTGTAGGTTGATCATCAGTAGCGTCATGGGTGTCTTCCATAGGAGCTGTAGTGGCTTCTGCTGAAGCATTTTGCTCTTCCATAGGAGTTACAGGAACTTCTCCAAATGATAAGGTAGGACTTGAAACATTTCCATTATTTTTTGCATTCACTTAAGAGCTTGGAGTAGTTGTAGGGACAACATTCACATCTCCTGATGCACGGTTTATATCTATTGATGCAGTGTCAGCAGTTGCTGATGAACTGTTTCCATCCGAGGATATGTGAATCCTTGGAGGATCAAGAGACACTGTCACTTCATTCATATTAGGTGGAACAAATGGATAGCATGTATCAACAGTTCCTGCATTGCTTAAATAACCGTAGTTAAATGACTTGTTAAACTATCTATATCAAACAACCATGATGATCCTTTAACTGATTTAGTAAATACAAATTCATCAAAAGATACATTGGGAGTTTCTTCCATAATGTTATGTTATGGAATATAGATCGTATAAGATTTAGATGTTGAAGAATATCCAACAAAGAAAGCATCATAGGCTTTTTCTGAAAATTTTCCCAATATTTCTTTTATGTTTAAAACAGATACATGACACCCAAAATCTCTAAGATATCCTATGTAAGGTTTTCTTTTAAATAAAAGCTCATAAGGAGTTTTGTTATGTTCTTTGACAATTAATGTTCTATGTTGAACATTGCATGCAGTATTCACTACCTCAGCCCAAGAGGTGATAGGCAATTGTGAGTCAGCAAGCATTGTTCTAGCTGCTTCAATAAGTGTTCTATTTCTTCTTTCAGCAACTCCATTCTGTTGTGGAGTTCTTGGTGCACTAAATTGCCTTGCAATACCTTTGGTCCTGCAAAAGGAATCCAAGTCAAAATTGACGAATTCAATATTATTTTCACTCCTAAAAATTTTAACTTTTACATCAAGTTGATTCTCTATCTTGATCTCAAAGTCCATTAAAGAATCTGATGTTTCACTCTTTTGTCTAAGAAAAAGACCCGTGTAAATCTTGTGAAATCATCAACTATCACTAAACAATATTGTCCCTATCCAATGCTCATCATGTTGGTAGGATCGAACAGATCCATGCGAAGCAATTTGAGTGGTGTAGTATTAGTGTTGATAGTTTTGGATTTATGAGACACTCTATGTTGTTTTCCTTTGTAACAAGAAGAACAATGAGTTGAGCAATGAAACTCTTTCTTTTGCAGTCAAATGACTAAGTCATTTTTCACCAATTTGTTCATGTTCTTCATGTTAGAATGGACAAGCCTTCTATGCCACAATTGAGATTCATCTTCTGATGACTTAGATAGGAGGCATGTTTCATGTCTTGTGAGTGAGGTGTTGTTCATGTTCAAAACATAAGTGTTTCCTTTTCTTGATGCTTTAAGAAGAACCTAATCTTTGGGGATAGAAAAACCTGGCTTAAGAATGTAACAGTTAGTGTTATCAAACAAGTGGTATAATTTTGTTCACAAATTGAGACACACTTAGTAAATTATATTGTAGATTTTCACAATAGTTTACTTTCTCAAACATGAGCACACCATTTGTTACCATTTCTTCCCCAACAATTTTACCTCCTTTCTTATCCCCACCAAATGCCATATAAGAAGCATTTTTATGTTTGAAGTCATGGAGAAGTGAACAGATTCCTATCATATGCCTGGAACAACCACTGTCAACATACCACTTGTTGTCAGCTCTTCAAGATTGTTCCTTCATTCACAAATAAATCAGTTAGAAATGACAACCCAAGCCTTAATAATCTTGGATTTTCCAACAGTGTCTAAAATAGTTACTCCTTCATGAATAAGTCTTGAAGTTTTAGTTATGTTTGATTCATTCTGTGTTGTTTCAGGTGAGGATGATTCTATTGAAGGTGATGTTGATGAACTAGGTTCTTGTTTCTCAATTTCTCCTTCATTCTACTTATTTTTGTTGGTTTGACAATTTTGTTTTTGAAAATGAATCTTGATTATTGAATGTTTCACTATCTTTTGTTTTTGAATGAGGTATATGAATTCCCTTTTCAAGATCATCAAAGAATGCATCTTCATCCTTTGTTTCTTTTTCAGTCAAATCCACCCTTTTATGAGGTGTTTTTGATTGCTACACAGTTGTTCTTTTCTTCAAAGGATGAACATCAGTGGATGTCTTTTCCTTTGATTTTGGCTTTTGCTTTTGTTGAGATTTCTTGACTTTTGTATCTTTTTCACAATCAGTAGATTGAGTGTCAGATTCAGCTTTATCTGATTGTTTCTTCTTTGTGCCTTTTGTCTTGTTCTTATTGTTGAAATAACATTTCTGAGTTGAATGGTTATTTTTGTTGCAGATAGCATAGTGTTTGTTAAAGTAGCAGTCAGATGTCATGTGATTCTTCATATTGCAAATAGAACAATAACTACTAAAGTAACAATCTTTAGTATTATGGTTTTTCATGTCACACCATTTGCAATACATCTCATCTGGTTCTTTGTCAAAATTAGTTAATTTCTTCTTATTTGCCAACTTTTGAGGCTTTGCATCCTTTTTTAGCTTTGAAGTTGATTTTTCCTCATCCAGTTTGTGGAGCTTTGATTTGTTTGTTGCTAACTTCCTCTTCCAAAGATCATCTACTGATTCAGCATTAACTTCTACTAACGAGGTTTTCTTCTTCCGTTGATCTTGTACTGAAGAAAGGTTCTTCTTCCACTGATGATCGGTTGATAGCCTTTTCTTCTCCTTTTCCACGGATGATTTGTGTCTTTCCTTAGTAGAGGCACACTTCTCATTCACTTTAATGGAAGATTTTTGTTGCTAATTTAGTTCTTAAAGACCTTCATTTAATTGAGTTATTCTCTTGCAGATGGTCTTCAGCATGTTTCTTTGTTTAGGAGGGTATTGCAGCTTTGTTTCTTCAAGCACTTTTGGAATATTTGTTTCAAAAGCAATATTCTTACCCTTGTTTTGAAGACCATCATCATGTTCATCAGAATCATCCAAGTCATCACACTTATCAAAGTCAAATTCTGAATCCATTTGATTAATCTTATCTGATTCAGAAGACTCGGTTTCATTCACCTCAGATTCATTATTAATGTTTTGTTGATTAGAACTTGTTTCTACATTTGTGCTTGGCACAAAATGATTTGACAAGTTATTTGTCATTGATTCAGGCAAAGGAACATAATTATTGTTTATAGGAGGTGCCATTGCATTGCATCCCAACCTAGACCTGTTCTTTGATTCAGTATGAGAATTTAATAATTTATCATACTGCTGAGATGAAAGTTGAAACTTTTGAAGTTTCACTTCACTTGATGCATGATCAGCCATGGAATTAGTTAAGGAAGTGGTCAAATTCTCAACTTGTGCTTTTAAACTGTAATTTTCAGAAACAATTTTATCTAAATGCTTTTGTAAAGAGTTAATTTTTATTTGATATAATTTATGTTCTCTTACATGAGAGTCATTCAAAATCATTGTTTCTTTAACTTTATTAGCCAATTTTTGAGCATGGACTCTATATCTCTCTACTTCCTCAACATATATTGATGAACATAACATGTCTCTTACCTCACTTGCCATGGGTGGAACTTGGTTTTCCATATGAGCCATTAAAGCTTGATTTTCTTCCAAGACTTCCTTCTCATACATACTCCAGTCACAGGTTCCATCTTGAAGAATGATCAGCCCAGATTCTTTTGAGTTTCTTGGTCTTGCTGATGTATTAGTGGCTGGTGGGGATGAGTTGGCAAGTTATGGTTGCCTGAAGGATCTTTGAGATGATGATGTTTGTTTCGAATGATGTTGCTGATGTTGTGTTGAGTTAGGATTTTTTGATTGCATTCTCTAGAGAAGTGTCCATAGGGATTTCACTTGAAGTATCTTACCTTTGACTTATCAACACCAATGTGTGATGATATACTTGCAGCAACCAAATTCTTGTTTCTTCTGAGATATTGTTTGGCTCTATAGGCAACCATTGCATTTTCCATTGTAGATCCATCTCCTCACTACATCTAGAGGTAGTTCGCCAAGTCTTGTTAGCACATATTGGCAGTGGTTAATGAGCTTCCAAGTAAGCTTGAAAACTTGAACTGAAAGCTGCAAAAGCTGCTTTTGTTATTCTGAGTCCAGAATGACAGTGATGGACTCTGGTTGGTTGTTGATTGAAGGCTTTTCTGATGATGTATCTCTTTGATTATCAGTTCTTCTTTTCTATTTTCTTGAATTACTTTGAGAAGATTTCTTAGGAGGTTTTGAAGCATAGAAACTTACTTCCTCTTCATCTTTACTCAAAGTACAAGAGTTATCACCATCATTGTTGGACATAAAGGCATTTCCAGCACTTCTTGTTTCTTTAAACTGATATGGTGATACATGATTTCTCACACTCTTGTTTCGTGATTTCTCATCCATTTCAAGAGCCTCAACTTGAGCCACTAGAGTGTCTAATCCAATTGCTTTAAGGTCTAAGGTGTTCTTGAACATGGATACAATTTGCTTCCAGCTTTTTGATAAAGTATGGAGCATCTTTTTGTTCAATTCCTCATTTGTGTATTTCAACTCCAAAATATTCATCACTGTAACAAGTTGCATAAACCTATGGAGTTATTGATGAACTGATTCACCCATAATATGATGAAATGTTTCATATTGTGAACGAAGGGTGTCCTTCTAATGCTTTAGATTTTATCACTCTTTTCACAAAGTGTATGAAGAATCTTGCACAAGGAATTTGCTGTTTTGTAATTTTCACACCTGGTTAATATTTTCTTAGGTAAAGCCATACTAGGCAAACTGTATGCTTTAATATCAACTTTAACTTTCTTAATATTATCAGGTGACAGATCTTTTGTACTTATGGGTTCATTATTGTCATTATAATCCGGCCCAAGAGTGGGTGGAATATAAGGACCTTCTGTTATTGAAACTCATAAGTCAGAATCTATAAAATTTACATGATTCTTGAACTTGATTTTCCAAGATTTAAAATCTGCTTTTGTTTCCAACCTTGGAGGTTGGTAAGATGATCCCCCAAAGTTGCTCATGATTAGTTAAGATCTAAGACTTTAACTAATGAATTTGTTCAATGGATATGAACAATTTATTGATGTTGATCAATAACTAAGATTTTCTATTCAATTGATTTGAATATAGATCCAAGTTAATCAAACTATGTACTTGTTGAACGACAAAACATTGATCACACAAAACTATTTGATCAAAAGGAAAACAATAGATCTAAACAGTAAAAACTGACAAATCTAGAGAACTCAGAAAACAATTAAACACAAGTAACATTGATAGATCAACTGATCAAAAGCAAAGAGCACTTGGCTCTAATACCACCTGTGAATCCAAGGATCGCAATCAGGAATTATCAGTGTTAATTCAAGTCAAGTCAACATTTGCGGAATCAATGTTAACTTGGTTTAATTGTTTGTTATTAATTTCAATATCAATAATGATTAAGGAATAAGATCAATGCAATGAATGGAACACAACTAATGATCAGACAAATATTCAATTCAAACGTATTTCATTAAAACATGTTAATGATTACAGTCGAATATACAATGAATGAGAGATATTGATTTGAGTGTTTTGATGATGTGATGGCTGCTAGGGTTTTCATTTGTGTGATTTGATGTGATGTTTAGTGGTTGTATGTTGCTTGGGTGTTTTCCGTCAAAAGTCATTGCCTCGATATGAAACCTAGGATCCATATATATAGGCACTTGTGTTTCTGTTAAGGAAACATCAGATTTCTTGGAATTCAAATTGTTTCTGTTAAGGAATCACCTGATCTCTTAGGATTCACATAACTGCCTTGTTGACTTGTTGACTTATAACACTTGTATTATACAAGTGTTTGGACTCCGCAGGGATATCATCTTTCGTAGATATTTGTTCTTCCGCAGGAGTCTTGTTCTTCTGAGGGTACATTGTTCTTCCAAATCAATCTTGTTCTTCCATCCTCAAAGCTGGTTGTTCATCCGTAGAAGATCTTCTGATGCATTTTACTTGTAAGAACATATCTACGGAAGAACAAAATGTTCATCCGTAGATGTTTGTTACAATTGGTGAATTTTACCAATCATAATGTTTTCCCTGCAAACATACATAAATCAACACACATATATGGGTTAACCTATATAATTAATGCATACATTATAATGAATTACAAGTATTCATTACTATTAGGACCATGTACGTACGAAATACTAACAGATTTTGCGTTTATACCTAATCAAATAGTGCGGAATCCTATTTGATTGGCGATCCAATCAGTGAGAACGTTAACCCAATCAATATAAGATTAAACTAAACGTTATGAATAGATACGAATCGATCAAGAACGATCTATGAACTTGGATTGGCTTTCTTGGACGTTCTGGACAGCTAGGGTTCGTGAATATACACGACCTCTCGAATTTTTTCTCAATCATTTTGTTTTTCCACGAATTAAGTGGTATTTATAGGTTAGGGCTTTCCATTCATACGACTGAACCATTAGCATGGTTCAGTCGTGCGATTGAATCATGCGATTGATCCATACGCACGACTCATGGTTCAGTCGTGCGCTGAGTCAATCTTATGTCTCATTCATATGACTGATCCAGTCTCCTGGTTCAGTCGTGCGACTGGTCCATAAGCATGATGTATTCATGCGTATGGTCCATACGTACAGGCCATTAGCATGAATACTCATCCGACTATTTTGAACACATTACTTAATCATTATTGACTAAGAAACATTTACAACCACCTCAAACCTATATAATAAGTTCATATATATGAATTATACTCAACACAATAATAATATGAGATAGACAAACATTAATAAGCAACAACCACATATTATATATCATTGAATCAATTCATTACACATGTGTAAGACATGAAAGACTTTTACATTAATGCTCATAAACTAGGAACATAGTTTCCTCTTGGTCCTAGTTTCCTCTATCGTCTAACACTCTTCACATGTTTTTCGAACTTCTTATACTTCTCCTCTTTTGTAACTCCTGCATGTATTTCAAATGCAAAGCAGAGTCGTATGACGTGTTGAAACTGGAGAGCTTGTACAATGTCCTGCGTGTCATAGAATAGTGCCCACTTGTATATGTGTAGACATCTTAAGCCGACAAGTTTGTAAGCCACATAGGGTCAAATACCCGAATAGTATCAATCTTTCCATCTTTGTTTAGAATAATGACCGCTTTGCCTATCCGCCAGTCATAATACCACCATTTGAAGTGTGGAGTGAAGTCCTGTGGCATTTCATATAAGGGGATCTTTGACATTGTGAACGGGAGACTCCACTTCAGCACTACCTTCGGCTTCCCAGATATAGGGTCCACTTCAGATCTACGGATGTACCTCTTTAGTTGTTGAGGTCTGAAGTTTACCCACATGGTGTGGTATTTCTTTTTCAATGTAGCTTCAAACCAACCTGACATCTTCCTCGGATTTGCATACAGAAGATCTATTCATGCTAGACGGATGAGCTCAAAACCAGGAAGAATCTTCAGATCATGAGGGTATCTGAAGTACTCGATTCCTTTCTCTCTCTTTACTGCATACACACCTTAAGTCCTCAAAATATGCCCATGCTATGATCTTGCCTGACACTTTTTGATGTCTTTTGACTTTGTATAGCTTTGTGTAGGCATTCTACTTTGGCGGCACGTGTTGGACTTTCATTGTAGCAAAACAAGCCGCCTATAGCTTTCTTTAGTTAGACATTGGCGTCCAAAGCTTGGGCTGAACTTTCTTCTTTCTCTTTTTCTATCTCTACTTCATCCAGCTTCTCAAATGTAGCACTACTAAAAGTATCACCCAAATTGGGTATAACATTGCCTTCGTGTTCAGTATACTCTCGATAGTGCTCAGCTGTAACATCCTCAATCTCAATCTCAATCTCATCGACATCCCGTAGCTCCTCATCACTTAGTACATCAACTTCTGGAGCATCTTTGATCATTTCATCAGGATTGAGTCGGAATATCTCAGCTAACTGGTCATCGGTCAGATCGTGAATGATTTCTCCTTCTTCGGGAGTATAGCTCACTGGCCTTTTGACTCTCCCTTGCAAGTCAAGAATCATGGTTAATTGAGACTTGACCTGCTGAAGGGGTTGGACATCATATTTGTCTGTTCATAGAGCTTCATCTGTTTGATTAAAAATTAAGCACAACAAACATAAGTCATCATATAAAGCATTTAAACATAAACAAACATGGATGATACTTAATTACATTAATGTAATATAATTCAAATACAAAAGTTTCTACATGCAAATACATCTAACTATTATCTTTGTCTTGAATAGAAGGTTCTTTAGCTAGAGGAGCGGAGGATGAGGCTCCTTGATCTTGGTTCCGTTTAATTCGCCTCTATTTAGCTTGAGGAGAGGCTCATGCATCAGCATTACCTTCCTGATCATCCTCGTCCTCTTCTCGATCTTTCCTGCTCGGTCCACCCTCTCCAACATCCTCCTCAGTGTCATCTTCATCATCATCATCATTATTCTCATCATCACATCATCATCATCACCATCTTTGATCTTCAAAGGTTCATTCTTTGACCCTTTAAGCTTTAGCAGGATCTTCTTATTCTCCTTCTCTAGCTCCTCAATCCTCTTTACCAACGCCAACACCAGCTCATTTTGACTTGTAAGCTCATGGTGGGCTCGGCCTAATGCCCTCTCATACTGAGCATTCTTCTCACTCAGATGTGAAATTTGTTTCGTTATCAGATCATCTGTAGCAAGCAGCTTTAGCACTAGTCTGTAAAGGTTGGCTAGTTGTTCCTCTAACCTAACCGTTAGTAGAGTAGAGCTAGGTGTAACTGTGGTTGGGTGGATGGACCTGCTTCGTGAGTGGTGGATGTGGTGGATATGGTGAATATAGGAGGTGGAATGTGTGTGGTATGTGGTGGGAGTGGTGGTAGTAGTAGTAGTGGGTGTGGCAAGTGTGGTGGTAGTGGTAGCTGTGGTAGTGGGTGTGGCAGGTATGGTGGTAGTGGTGGAAGATGTGATCAAGGTGAACCTTGGCCTTTTGCTCTTCATCCTGTATGGTTGAGCCATCCTCTTCTTTCTGGAGCCCTTTGCCATAGGCACTCCCCCTTGGCTGCTGGGCTGGTCAGGGATGTATGAAGGATCAGAAACATCATCGGCAACATACCTTGACTAAGCCAGGTGTCCTCCTACCGCCTCTAACCCCTTTTCAGTGGGTACGACCCTGCTCCCAACTGTCCTCACAAGAGGCTCATCATTTGACTCATCATCTTCATCTATACGAAAATCAAGGTGGATTGGAGCCTGCTCGGATCCACCAGGAGCCTTACCACCTTGACCATCACCATGGTCGTCGTCAACATCATCAGTATCATCAGTGAGTAGTTCAATCTGCTCGACATCTGAGTCACTCTCATCGTGACACCACTTCTTGTGAGACGACACCACATAATCCTCATGGGCCAGATGCCCAAACAATCTCCTGACAGGGGGTATCACCTACTTCCCCTTGTATACCTTCATCCTGCCCAAGGTGGTATCATCCATCATCTCGAGCACCACTGCATCGTCTTTCTCCTTTGGCAGAGACGGAAGCTTCTCATCAATAATAAGTTGTAAGAACTGTGGGCACATGCAAGAACATTCCTTTCCCTTGACCTCGAGGTTCTCTATAAAGTAAGAGAATATCATGTGGGAGAAGCTGAAAGGATGGTTCGGCACCAGGGCAATGTATGCATTCTGAATTTGGTCAGTTAAATCATCAAACTCTCCCCTCCTTGATGTTATGCACTTTAGAATGACATGGGCCAAGTACTTGAATCGGGGACACATGTTGCTTTTGTTGAGCACACCTGCATTGATGTCCCCAGTGTACTTCATCCGTAGAAAACAACCCCTAACTGTCAGTGGATGTAACTTTGTTGGGTGGGCATCATCATCACCCAGATCTAGTACTTGTCTTAGATCTGTTGCAGTAACTCGATCTCTTGACAAAAAATGGAGCTCCGTATACAGTGTGGCTCAATGGACCGGTCCACCTTGGCACAATCCTAGAATGCTTGTTGTATGGATCTATAAGGTGTGTATGGAGTCAAAAGCTTTGAAGATCCTATCTCCTAAGAAATGCAATAATCCAAGCAAACTCAGAAGCATTTCGAGTGGTGGCATCCAAGTGAGCACAGATGTTGTGCTTGGGGTTCATGGTCCATCTATCACCCATGTTTTTGTAACATAATAAACATATATGTTAGAGATGTGTATTAGAGAAGACACTTGACACTTAAACTATTTTAGATCAAACTGGTTCAATTGTATGATTGAATCATATGACTGAGTTCAATCATGCGATTGAGCCTGTGACTGAGTTCAGTCGTGTGATTGAGCTTGCGACTAAACTAAATCGTGTGTTAAGCCATGCCGTTGAGTCAGTCGTGCGACTGAGTCACTCAATGATTCATTCGTGCGAATGAATCTTGCGCTTGGCTCAATCATGCGACTGAAGTTCATTCGGAGTGTCCATTCTCATACTACTCTATGCGACACTCCAACCCTGAATCTTGGTCAAATCTTGATGTTAGACGTCGTGTTTAGACTCATTTGACTCACAAACACTCTAAATACCACCTAATGTCCTTTAAATATACTATTTTGTTCATTTAAGTGGTCTATTTTAGTAGTTTTTACTGATTTCTTGATTTTAGGCAAATAGGTCATTTAGGGTTTGATTTCACTGTGCATTTCGCTCAATTTCGGTCCCACAATACCTTTAGATGAACAATAGATCGGTTAGCAACACAATCAGTAAGAAATCAAAGTGAGATTAAATTTTGGCAGGGGTGGTGAGAAATGCGACCGACTCACCCCTCTTTTTATATTGCCTTAAAGTTCAGTCATACGACAGGACCCATAATCATGCTCCATTCATGCGACTGAGCCCATACTCACCCTTCACTCATGCGACTAAGTCCAAATTCACCCTTCAGTCACGTGATTGGGTATGCGACTGGCTCAAACTTCTTGATCCATTCGTACGATTAAATCATCCTGATGGTCCAATCGCATGGATGTCCCATACTCATGGTCCAATCGTGCGATTGGCTCAAACTTATGGTTCAATCATGCGATTGGTTCATACTTATGATTCAACCGTGTGATTGGCTCATACTTATGAGTTTGACCTCTTCACACTTTTAACCCTTTAAATTGTTAACATTTGATAAACATTATGACCTTTTAACTCCACGTGATCACCTCAGTCGTGATCTTTTTAATTTTAACACTGATTTGCTCACCTCAGACATGACTCATTTTAGTAAGTGATTGACAGAGTACATCCAGTTTTATAGTCTGACGATTAATCCAACAAACTACTAGAAAATAGAAACTAACTTAGAAATTTAAATAAAAACCTAGACATTTTTTTTCATTTTGGGTTTGAATAGAACAGCTTCAATTTGATTAGATCATTTCTGGAGCAATTTTATGGAATCGTACAGGTATACCAAAATCATTTATGACATTTTAATAAACCATTTTGATGCTAGATTCTTGTTTTGACCGAGAGTCAGTAGCAAGTATAGGAAATCATACTAGAACTATAAGATGCACACAATGATTTTGACTTTCAAGAACTGCAACTCATGATGATTGTCAGTATACTTGTCCACTTAAATCCATACACAGATTTTTGACACATATTGGTGATGTGTTAAGGTTTAATTATTTCAACAAGCATTTATGAATCCCACACTTATATGGTAGTCAACATTCCTCAGGAGATTTTTGAGCGGCCTACGGGTATTTTTCAAGAAGAAACTATTCTAAGAGCTTTCAAAGAGATGTCATGCCTCAGGTCAATGCCATCGCATAGCAGAGAGGCGCAAAGAACAATGAATTCCAGAATATTTAGGTTATGCTTATCCTCAAGTCAGTGGCACCGCACAGCGAGAGGCACACAACCTATCTTCTTGTTAGAGCATTTATTTTTCTTTTGCACATAACGCACCAACAACATAAGTTATTAGCTTGATTTCATTTAGCATTTTTCCATGTGCTTTGCTCATTTTAATGGTCATCCACACACATTTGTGGCATTCATTTTGCTCGTCACCCCTTATTGGAAATACATTGATTGTGTTAACCAGGGATAAGATGGGAACCCACAGCGAGTTGCACAACTTAGTTTGAATTTAAACCACCAATGAGGTCTACTCATCTATTGTGATGAATCTACCGACACATCATATAATAAACTAGCAACCTCTAGGTCTACTTTCTCTATGTTATCTCAGTAGCAGACTAGTTTAACTATCATTTTTCCTTTTATTTTGCTTAGATTTCTCAACTTATACATTGAATTTTGCATCTTTATCATTTAAAAAATTTTAAAGTCCCAACCGATTTGTTCCCTATGTACTATCATTTTCCATTTACTTTGAATCAGAATCACAGATTTAGTTTCATTTCTTATTAGCTAAGCTGTCCTCTCTCGTCGTTTTTTATGTAAATACTGACACAATTAAATACTAACCTAACATATTCTCCTCCAAAAATTATAAAACCAAAAATCTTTTTATGTTTTTGGATTTTAATAGACAAGAAAATAATTAAAATAAAAGAAAATAAACTAAGTAGGTAATTGTCGGACAAGAACTGTCATCTTCTTGAATCACATCACATTTCTTTTTCACGCCATTAAGTGGTGATGTACCCTCCCTTATTTCCAGGAAATAAAACATGTCTCCCTTTAATTTTTTTGACATTGAAAAGGAGAGACAATTCCTTGTCATGTGCCTGGATGTCCCACTATCAACAATACAGTTATTAGTGATAGCGTTGTAGTGGATACCCTGCACAGTCAAGGAAACTTATTAGTTCTAATTTGGGACCCAAGCCTTAACTGGCTTGGGTGACCCAGAGGAATCACACATCATAAACTTAACCCATTATCCTTTAGAGGATGAGAGCATATCTTTCTTCTTATCATTCTCACTATCATACCCTGTACTTGATTTTTCTTTCCATAAGCCAGTCTTGTATAAGGACTGTTTGTGGTAAACAGACCACTGACTTATGGTTTGAACTTTTGGTTCACTAACACTCTTAGGTGGAGTGTTAGATATTATTTTAGAATAACTTGGTTTTGTTTCATAAAGTTCAATTTTCTTTCTTGGTGTCCGATAGTAAGGACAATTTGTAGAAATATGTCCTCGTTTTCCACAACTATAGCAAGATCTTGCTTCTACAGACTCAGGAAAACTTTTTTGTGATGTTGAGTTTAGTGAAGGTGTGAGGTATGTCTGGTTTGGTTTTGTCACTACACTTTTAGTTGTTTCACCTTTATTAACAAACTTAATTGTTTTGACGTTTTGGACATCTTTAACTTGCCCTTTGGTTGGACTTTGATGATTAAGACGTTTGTGGTTAACTAGTTTAGTCACTTTGAATTTTGAATTTGACTTTGGTGAACCTGACCTTACATTAACCCTTTTGAATGTATCATTACAATTCTCAACTGGCATCTTGCCATTTGATTTCAAAGTAGCCTCCTTTTGTTTAGTGTTAGATTTCACAGTCTTACTTATGGAATCAGGATCATTAACTAGAGGAGTAGACACCACATGATCCTTAATTGGGTTGTTATCAACTAGTCTACATTTTGTATTGAAAAGGAGCTCATGTGGTGGTGGCACTACTTTGTATCCCAAACCTTCCCCATAGTTTAATTCTTTCACTAAGTTCTGTACTATGTGAGAAGAACTAGCCCAACTATGCAGTTTTTGCTATAATGAATTAACCTCGACTTCCAAAACTGCTTTTTCCTTTTTGGTTTCTTCTAATGAATTTTAGTAAAAACTTATATAATTAGACTGATTTAAGGCAAAAACCTTGGTTTCCCTTAGTTGTTTACCCAAAAGTTCTATCTTTTCTTTAAAACTGCACTCATTTTGCTTTAATATACGATTAGCTTCAGTGCAGAGTTGTAAGTCATTTACTAAGTTATCATTGTGTTCTAATAACCTAGCAATTTTTAGATCAATGTTTTCCCTAAATTTATCACATTCTATTACAAGCATGTTTATTAAATAGTTGGTCTAAAGAACTTACTTGTGAGGATTCCTTTGAATCAGCCATCAATACAGAAGTAGACTCTTTTGTTGTTGGAGATTTTGAACTTGTTGCTCTTAGCTCTTCCTCAACTAAGTGGTTACTGGGGTTCACAGCTTCTTCTGTATCTAACATTGCTTGTTTAGCTGCAATCTCACCTTCACTAGCAGACCCATCATCCAATGCTTCAACACAAGCAATGTTTGATTCTCCAGGAGAGATAAAACGGAAGGACCAGTCTTGTCCTTCATCACCTTGTTCAGTTAGTGCTTTAGTGTCTTTATTTGAAGAGCTAGTTCCAACCATGTCTTTGTCTTGACGGTTGAAAGTAGGAAATGGGTTACCACTTCTAGTTTTCTTGGGCTTCACACATTCACGTTTAAAGTGACCCTTTTCACCATAGTTGAAGCAGGTGACCTTGGTTTTGTTAAAGCCAAAGGTTGTATCTTTTGTCGCTACTAGATTTCGCGTCTTCTTAACGAACTTTTCAGGTCGTCTAACTGCACTTGCTAGAGCCAATATGATATCCATCCTTTCCAGCTCATTCTCATCAACCTGCTCATAGTCTTCATCCACAAGATGACGATTCCCGATCTTCCCAGCAACTAAACCATCATATGATTGAACAAATGATGCTAGAAGATCCATGTGCTCTTTTGCAACCTCCACTGTGATATTACCAAGATTCTCGGTCTTCAATTTCGTAGTATTGGCTTCTGGAACTATGTATTGAGTCGATGATGACCCAGACGTTTCTGGTCCTTAAACAGTGTATTGGGAAGGAGCCGCGGAACTGGATACAAATGTTGTTTGAACTGGTGCTCCCGAACTAGTTGGAGTGGGAACTGAGTTGTATAGTGAAGGATTCTGAATGTTGGATCCCTTCTTTGACTTGTACTTCATCCTCAGCTCCTCCTCTCTTAACTTCAAAATGAAGTCGTTTATGTCCAACATAGCAAGTATGTCATTCTGTCTGAGGTTGGACACAAATGAATCCCATTTCTTAGGCAAACCATCTGCAAAATTTGAAACTTTATCTTCCATAGACGTCATTACACCATGAGTGTGCAGCTCACTCATCAGATGGTAGAACGTGTCAATGATGTCCTCCAAGCTCTCGTTTCCTATAGAAGAAAAGTTATCAAACTCCTTCTTGAGAGCCTTTGCCTTTAGTGCCTTTAATGTCGCATTCCCATTGTACCTCTTCTCTAATGCCTCTCATAAATTTTTGGCCTGCTTATTCTCAGAAAATTCGTAAAAAATTTCTTTTGGGATTGACTGAGTCAGCAGAGCATAGACTTTCTTCTTAGCATTAAAAAGTATTTTCTGATCCTCGCTCATTCCACCCAACGTCAACTTTACTCCATTTGCGCTTACTAGTACCGTGTAACCAGTCTCTATAGACGTCCAGAGGTTGGGATCCACTCCATTTAGGTAAATATCGAACCGTTGTTTCCATGTGGATAGTCATACGACGTTATAAGTTTCGGCAGTTTATTGTGATTTCCTATCTCAGTCTCTAGAAGCAAAAGATTATGGATGCGTGAGTCCTTCCCGCCGTAAACAATGAAATTTGATCTTCCATTTGTATGAACTTTGTAATTGGAGAACAGAGCAGTTTAAATCGTATGAATGGGTTGTACGTTGGTTCACTCGTGCGAATGAAGGGTGCGAATGAATTCAATTGTGCGATTGGATTCAGTCGTGCGTATGGACAAGGCGAATGGACTCAAACGACTGGAGTTGTTCAGTTCTGTGAATGGACAATGCGGATGACTCAATTGTGCGGATGGACAATGCGGATGACTCAATCGTAAGATGACCTTTGTTAATGAAAATGTGAGTTTTGACCCGAAAATAATTGAATCAAACGCAAAATCAAGAGCCAAAACTATGATACCACTTGTCAGGATAGTGTACGTACGAAACACTAACATATTCTATGTTTATAACTAATCAAATAGTGCAGAATACTATTGATTGGCGATCCAATCAGTGAGAACGTTAACTTGATCAATATAAGATTAAACTAAACGTTATGAACGGATAGGAATCGATCAAGAACGATCTATGAATTTGGACTGGCTTTCTTGGACGTTCTGGACGGCTAGGGTTCATGAATATACGTGATCTCTCGAATTGTTTCTCAATCGTTTTGTTTTTCCATGATTTAAGTGGTATTTTTAAGTTAAGGGTTTCTATTCGTATGACTAAACCATTAGCATGGTTCAGTCGTGCGACTGAGTCAACCACCTCAAACCTATATAATAAGTTCATATATATGAATTATACTCAACACAATATTAATATGAAATAGACAAATATTAATAAGCAACAACCACATATTATATATCATTGAATCAATTCATTACACATGTGTAAGACATGAAAGACTTTTACATTAATGCTCATAAACTAGGAACATATGCATATACAATTACAAATATTAATTCAAGTTCTAAGCCTATACAAAATGGACTAGATCAATTGATCCTAGATCTAACACTATGCATGATGATGATGTGTGATTGATGATGATTATGTATGTCATGTCTGAGATGTTCCATATTACGTATGATGACTTGACTTTACGTGGTGTGATTATGTTAATGAACGTAAAGTATTATCTTAATAAAGTGGAAGATTTAAGATAATGAAAGTGGAACATAATGAACGAATGAAAAGTCTTGCAAGCAAATGAAAGGAGGTTCACAACTCAATGAGAGTTGTTAGCTCAACTGTGTGTTTCTAGCGTGCGATCTTGGCTAACCCTTAGGAGTTCATAGACAGGGGGAGTTAGTCTATGTGACTACTCCATACGTGCAATATGTGCGATATGGGGTCCTTGTCGCTTAATCCTAGATGATATAGCTTTGTGCTCAAGAGGGGGTTAAGTACAAGTCCTAGATAGAAGTGAAAAGATAATAAATGTATGGAAAGTGAGATAAGTACAAAATGTGCGAAAAGTGCAAAATGTATGAAATGAACGATGATGAAGATAATAATTATTACCTTGATGTACGTATTATGTGTGATCACGTGCGATATAAAGAAAATGTTTTAGCGAATGAAAGGTAGTATAATGTTTTTGTAAAACTAGAACTCACTAGCAACGCTAACTTTTATGTGTTTCCAGTTAGCAGGTAATTGTTGTTGAGGATGGCACGGGGCGGCTACTTGGCTCATTTTGGATGGCATCCATTTATAATACGATAATGTTTTTGCATTATAATACGAACGAATGATATTTTGTAATGAACGTTGTATTAGTTTGTAAAAGTGTTTATAATGAAATAAAATGGTTGTTTAAATGTTTCTGCTGGAATGTTTTATTAAAGTTAATGTAAATATATGTTTTATGTGTGATGATTGACCAGCTGTGAGTGTCCCAGGAATGGGGCCTTACACAATTAAGTCATTATTAAGGTTCATTATGTTTAATTTGATCAATTAATCATGTATTAGTCCATTTGACACTCGATCATGAAACAAACCCACACAAATTGATGATGTAAACATCAATATAACTTGTTGCACACTTCGAAATCAATAGGCGATCTTAATTGCAAGACCGTTTAAGGGATAGTCAATAGACATAGTCTCATAATGATAAGAGTGTTAAGAACACTTAACAAATCAAATAAGGATCTTGGACTTTGATTGTGATACTATGAACACAAGTAAACAAGAGACACGAACTTAAGAACAATAAAGAAGTTTAGTTTTCAAGATTGTAGCATATTGCTTCTCAAGTTCTATTACAAGTGATACAAGTAAGGCTTGGGTTTCCAAATGTAACTAATCATTTTCTTTGTGTAGGGACAACTCAAGACACACAAGATTGTCTGGATCATTGACAATGGCTGTTCCAGGCACATGACAGGCAATAGGTCACTACTCTAAAACTTTGAAACGATTGATGGTGGGCTAGTTGCTTTTGGAGGAGATGAAGGTGGTTACATATCTAGAAGTGGCAAGGTCACAATGGTAAGCTTAGCATTGAAAAGGTAAACTTTGTTAAGGAGCTTGGGTACAATCTTTTGAGTGTATCCTAATTTTGTGATCAGAGTCATTACATGCTCTTTACTAAGCATGAGTGCATTGTTCTCAAGCCCGAGGTGGTCATTCCTCATGAGCATATTCTGCTTAGAGCCCCCAGGAAAGGGAACATGTACAAGATGGACTTTCAAGAAACATCTCCCTCTGGAGAAGTTTCATGCTTTCTGTCTAAATCAAATAGTGATGAGTCTTCCTATGGCATAAAAGAATATGCCATGTAAACTTTAAAAACAGGAATACACTTATTAAGAATGATTGGTAACTGGAATGCCAAAGAAAGAGTTTACAAGTGATGACCATTGTGTTGCATGCCTGAAAGGGAAGCAGCATAAGGTATCTCACAAGCCTAAGAAGAAACTCCATCACTACACCCCTACACTTGTTACATATGGATCTCTTTGACCCCACTAGTGTAATGAGTCTAGGAAGGACCTCTTATTGTTTAATGATCACAGATGACTTTATAAGATTCACTTGGGTCTTCTTCTTTAGAACTAAGGATGAGACTTCTGAGATTCTAAAGAATTTCATCCTAAAGATTGAAAATCAATCCGATCACAAGGTCAAAACCATAAGATGTGATCAAGGAACTGAATTGAAGAACCAAATCGTTGATACATTTTGTGATGTAAAAGGTATTACAAGACAATACAGTGCTCACAGGACTCCTCAGTAGAATGGTGTTGCTGAGAGGAGAAACAAGACACTAATTGAAGCTGCAAGAACTATTGTAGAGATTAATGAGGAGGCTGATGCAACCTAAACATCTTTAATCTTTCCTGCATGCTGCACAAGTGCATTGAAGTAGAATGCTTCGGAAGTTTCACATGTACAACAGAAATACTCTAAGTGTGAAGTCTTTCGAAGCCAAGACCAACATCCTCCGAAGCCCAAGATGAAGTCTTCCGAAGCCTCAGAGACAAAGTCTTCCGAAGCTTCAAGTTCACGAAGACAGATTCTTCCGAAGACTTTTAGTAACATGCTTTATCTGATGTACTGTTCTATAAATTGGACACCTTTCCGCTGCAACTCTACAGTCACTAACTAACATGGTTTGGTGAAAAGGTCCATGCTTTTGGTAACTGTACATTGAGCTCGTGAGTCTGTAACTTTCTACTTTATGTACTGTATCCTTTTTGTAATAGATAAGGATGTGAGCTATGGCATGTCATAGTCACCAGTCAAAAGGCAATCTGCCTTTTGACTCAACAATTTATTTTGTGTGGTCTAGTCAATTGTATCCAGCTAGCTTTCAAGTATAGCGGCTATAGGATTGTATAAGTATGACAGGATCAGGATCACAAGTTTGATGTATCAGAATACAAAGCAGCGGAATACAGATAGAATTAGACAAATTGTAGCAAGCAATCGATACTTGTAAGCATTAAGATCGCATACGGTTATAGGGAGAGAATATGTATTTCTGATTCTAGGAATGTTTATAGATGTAGAATATTTCTAATCAAATCAATCATTCATTCCATTCAATTACTCATTCCCCATTGATTACAATAGGTTGTCACTCCTTATATAGAGTGCAACAGTCACTGCTGTTATCACGGAAAGTGACAACTGGCAGATCCAATACAAAAATAACTAATTCTTAACAAACTACTGAAATGTTCACAACTACTGAGAACATATCAGCATGTTAAGTACAAAATATAAAACTACTGAAATTACAACGACTGAAGAACAAGCTCTTCAGTCGTTTTACAAAACTACTGAAACATAAAAATTTAAAACTACTGATATCACAACTACTGAAGAAGTACTCTTCAGCAGTTGTGACAAACTACTGAGGCTTCAGTACTTGATCTTCAGACTTTGACCTTCAGTGTTTCATCAGCTGATGACTTCAGTAGATATCATCAGCTGATGTCTTCAGTCTTTGTCTTCAGACTTTGTACATCAGTTGTTGATCTTCAGTACTTGTGAACTCTTCAGCTGTTGTACTTAGTACTTGGTCTTTCAGCTTCAGCACTGTGTCTTTAGCTGTTGTACTTCAGCACTTTGGTCTTCAGCTGTTAAGGTCTTCAGCACTTGATCTTCAGCTGTTGTAGTCTTCAGCACTTGTCAAACTACTGATGAGGCTTTCAGCAGTTGTTGTGATACCATGTGGGACTTAGAGGTTTTCTGATCTTGGCTCATTGGTTCTTTGGGTCCAACAAACTCCCCCTGAACCAATGCAGCCAAAACCTCTAACTTATTTAATCTCCCACTTATTGATGGCAAAATGTTGGTCTTTTTCCTTCTTGATCAGTAGAAGATGACCCATGTAAGCTTCGGCCTGGGAAGAAATCTCAAATATTTGTTTGGCAGAGTATGAATGGGAACTCTGTTTTGGGGAACTGGACACAGAGTTGTTATCCCATTCATGAGATTTACTTCCCCATAAGAGTCTGTATGACTCACGAACATAGGCCTCAAGGAGAACAACTTGTTCCTCCTGAGAGAGTTCTTCTGCTCCTCCTTCAAAGAAGAACTCTGGACCATAGTACTCTGATAAGTACTTCATGGTCCTGCCATTTTTCAGCTCCACCGTAGTTACCTCCCTATATACAAATTCATCAGGATGGTTGCCTTCAAGGAGTAACTGGAGCTCATTCTTTTGGATGTCTTCAAGCTTTTTATATAACAACCCCTTCTTAATCATCTTGTTTTCTAGTAAGGCTTGAGGTGTCTTCTTGCTTGGTGAGCTTTCTTGATTCATCAATGATTTCCCAAGGTGAGACTACAACCTGCCAACATGATGGTAGACTCTATTGTTTTTCGTACTTGGCCGTTGTATCTGTGTGGGATAGTTCTTTTATGGATTCTAGAACTCACCCTGGGGTCTAGCATACTCTCACTCTCTCCTTCTGATACTGAAAGGTGTGCCTGAGAGTGTACAGCCTTTGAGCATGCCCTTTCATGGCTTGAATAGATGATGACTGAGGAAATCCTTGTCAACCATCTTCAACAGTTGCTCATCGTGCTGTTTCTGCTGTTCTTCTTCTTCTATCTTGACTCTGACCATTTCCCTTTGAGAGTCAGGTGTGATCATGGGTTGACTTCGGGGTTTGGTAGCTTCAGAACAGCAGAGAGTGGCAGACTATCATCTTCATCCTCTTCTTCTTCTTCTTCTTCCATCCTCAGCACCCTTCTCCTCCTTCGGGGTACATCACTGGATGATGGTTGGGTTGGTGAAGGAATTGGTTTTGAAGAATGAGGATTTTGGATTTTGGCTTAGAGGTTGGTTGGAGATTTGAGGGATAGGATCTGTTTGAGTGGGTGGAAGGGAAGGTTGATCTAGCATCCTTGTAGTTAGCTTCGCCTTGTGAGTTTAGCATCTCTAACCTTTTACCAGCCCCAGCCTCATCAAGGGCTTCCACAATAATCCCTTGTTGAATTGCTCAGACAGACAGATTCTGGTGGCTATAGCCAGAATGCTGTCCCTGGTCCATGCGCGGATCTCCATTAATGATCTTCCCAGTATTTTGCAATAAAGCGGATCATTTCCAACCTCTCTTCTCAAGAGCATCATACCCTGCCCATCGGGTTGTATCTCTTGTACTTCTAACCTTCTGATCTCACTATCCAGTGTGGCTGTGTCAAACCCCTGCCTGAAGAGTTGTTCAATTATTTTATCCATGGAGCGGCTGTGTGTGGTGTCAGCTTCTTTGACCAGCTCCTCCAAGGATTTGTCTTCAGCAGTGTGATCATCAGCACTTCTCTTTCGCTTGTACGTGAGCAGAGGTTGCTTTTCTTTTTCCTCCTCTTGGACTTGCTTCTCTTCCTTTTCCTCGGATCTTTTCCTCTTCCTTTCTTTCACTGCAGTACTCTCCCCTTTTTGGTTGCATTGGAGGAAGGGGTTTGTACCGCAGAAAGAGTCTTTTGGACAGCAGCATCAACCAAGGGCTGTAATGTTGAGGAAAGCCTCTCATCAAGGGCTTTGATCACTATATCAGTGATTATTGGGGTGATGAGAGGAAGGGAATTTTGGAGTACAGCACCTATTTGCTCAGGAGGGTTCTGTTCCTGAGAAGTAGGGCCTGAAGCAGAGGCAGGTGGTTGATTTTGGGGTGGTTCTGTGTTTGGGAAACCTTCAAGGGAAGGTGCCATCTGTGGGTGTATGATGGTGGCAGATGGACTTGCATCCTGAGACATCTTGGCCAGCAGCTCTTTGAGTCTGCTAACCTCATCCTCTAGAATGGTGTTTTGAGCAACTACATCATAGAAGAAGCTCAGGTCATCATCAGTTGATACTGAATCACCTGACCTCCTGCTTAGAGCAGGATTTACATGCACTGGGTGTAGACCAGTTGGTGCATGTGCCCCTTGTGCTTGGTACTGGGGACTTCCAGCCTCAGGACAATGTCCATCATCAGCTGTTGCCTCTAGGGAGGTCTTAGCAATGTTACCAGCCTCACTCTGGTCATGTGCTGAGTGAGGAGGTGGCAGCCTCACTAGATATTCTAAGCTCCTTGTCTACACCAGGAGATAGAATTGGGAAACCCCTGTGCTGTGGGTTCTCAGGTGCACTGTGTTCCTCCCCCTCAATAGTAGAGGTATTCCAGTAGTAAGTGGTTTCTGGGGGAGGGGGTGAGGAGTGCAATTGAGTCAGCACTTGTGCAACTATTAAAGTTGGGCTGTGAGGGGCGGTTGTTTGGGGTGAGGGGATAGAAGCAGTGTGCACCTGGGGTGGATGGTGCTCTTCAATGGCAATCTCCTCAAGTGACTAAGATCCCAGATAAGTAGGTGCCCCTTGGGTTGCTGCAGGCTCCTGTGGAGAGGAAGCCTGAGCGGCTGTGGCTGGAGGAGTCATTGTATCCACTAGGGGGTTTGGACTAGTGGATATATCCTGCGTTTGTGTTGCAGGGGCATCCTCAGGGGACTCAATTCCCTGAGTAGCCATTTTGGGTTTCTTGTTGGTGGGTTTGGTGGGGACATTGGATTTGGAGGTGGTGGCTGTGGGTTCCAGCTGCGTGGGTTTTCGCAGCTTGGCAGCCAGTTTGAGTGTCCGGTCAGAGTTGTGCCGGGTATACTTCTGGCAGAACAGCCGTAGCAGGGACTCCCAAGCCAACAAGTCCCTCAGCATTAAGCTGGTCTGTAATAATGGCCATTATGAACCGTGGATAAAATATCCAACGGTTGGCAGTTAGTTTTTGAGCCATATCTTTGAGCTCTGAAATATTAATTCTGAAAAGTTTACTGGTTGTTGCTCAAGGATAGAATACATTACCTGCTGCCATTTGGTGGACATTTGATCCCAAGACGACGTCTTAGGGGCCAAACATACATTGACCATGTGAAAAATCAGGCGCTCAGCGTCATTAAAGGTTTCTTCATGATGGTGGTGGCACTGAGATCGCCTTGATATCCATGCTGAGCAAATGATAGATCGATGGTGCCCTTCGGATATCCAGCAGGAGAAGTAGCATCACTCAGTTGAAGAATTTTACGGATTGTTGCAGGAGTAATGACTACTTCTTTGTTGTTGACGACTGACCGGAGGGATGGTGTGTTGCTCTCCTCAGTTGTAACAGTAACGTTCATCCAAAATTGGTTCAAGGATTCGGCATGTAAGACGGGGTTCAAAAGGAATGCCTTGTTGTATTGGGACTGAACCATAAGATCGACAGCAGTATCGAACTTAGTCCAGATCGGCGATTTTGTGAGGTAGGCAACACAGTTGTGTCGTGTTTAATTTGCATAGACGCCATGGAGAGAAGGAAGTTTTGGAGAGGAACGTTAGGTTTGAAGAAGATGAAGCAATGAGAGCTAAGTTAGGGATATATATAGGGTACGGGTAGGGAGGAAACGACTGAAGGATGTGGGTTAGTCATCAGTAGTTTTAAACGACCGTTGACATGGTATTATCCTTTCAGACGTTGAAACAGCTGAAGTCGTGGTGTAGGCATCAGTAGTTTAGAAAACTACTGAAGACCGTGGTTTTGACTTCAGATGATTGAAACAACTGAGGACATGGTGTTGTCATCAGTAGTTATGAAACTACTGAAGACAGTGGTTTTGTCATCAGCTGTTGTAAACAACTGAAGACTTGGTATTAGTCATCAGTAGTTATAAAACTACTGAAGACGTGGTTTTGCTTCAGTTGTTTAAAATGAAACAGCAGTTGTACAAACGACTGAAGAGAAAGTCTCTTCAGCTGTTTTCGTCAATTCTTAGCTTTTCAGCTGTTTCAAACTGTCCTCAACACATTCATCAGTCTTTATGGCTGATTTCAGTTGTTTCATAGGACATCAGTACTTATCTGTTTTTACTGCTTGCAGTAGTTGTAACTGCATCGGTAGTTGTAACTACATCAGTAGTTTAGAACAGATGAAGTACTTCAGTACTTGTGAGACATTTAGCCTTCAGTAGTTATAAAACTACTGAGGTTAAAAGAGCTCATCAGTACTTATATGTGACATAGGTACTCATGATCATCAGTATGAATTACTAAGATCATCAGTAGTTGTCACCTATTCTAGCTGCAGCATACCAAGCCTTAACACCAGGTTTGGAAAGTTGAACTATCCAAAGGCTTAGTGAAAATGTCTGCAAGCTCATCAGCACTAGGCACAAACTTAGGATCAATCAGACCTTTTTCAAACAATCCCTGATAAAATGATGTATGATCTCTATATGTTTGGTCCTAGAGTGCTGGACTGGATTTTTGACAATGCAAAGAGCTGAAGCACTATCCATTAACAATGGAGTCTTAGTCTCTGTGATGCCATAATCCAAAAGTTGGTTTTGAAGCCAGAGTACCTGAGATGTACAGCTTGCAGCAGCAATGTACTCTGCTTCAGCAGTGGATGTAGCAATTGAGGTCTGTTTCTTGCTCTGCCAAGAAATCAAGCAGTTGCCTAGGAATTGACATCCACCAGAAGTTGATTTCCTGGTCAACTTACACCCTGCATAGTCACTGTCAGAAAAAGCAACTAATTTACCAGAATGTCCGGTAGAATACCATAAACCTAGAGATGGAGTGCCTTGTAGGTATCTAAAGATCCTCTTGACTGCAATCAGATGAGACTCTTTAGGGCAGCCTGAAATCTAGCACAAACACATGTAGCAAACATAATATCTGGTCTAGAAGCTGTTAAATACATAAGGACCCAATCATACATCTGTAAAGTGTTTCATCAACCACTTTACCTTTCTGATCTGAGTCCAGTTGTGTGGTGCTGCTCATGGGAGTAGAACAGGGCTTACAGTTTTGTAAATCAAACTTTTGCAAAAGATTTTGTATATTTGGACTGATGAATAAAATTCCATCAGCCTTTTGTTTGATTTGCAACCCCAGAAAGAACTGTAGTTCTCCCATGGCACTCATTTCAAACTTCTGTTGCATCAACTTTGTAAAGGCATCACACAACTTTGGATCAAAAGATGCAAAAATGATATCATCTACATAAATTTGAACAAGTAGATTATGCTGCCCAGTTTTCTTAATGAATAAAGTCTTGTCTATGGAGCCTCTAGTGAAATTGTTTTCCAGAAGAAAGTTTGATAATGTCTCATACCAGGCTCTGGAGCTTGTTTTAACCCATAAAGAGCTTTATCAAGCTTATACACCCAATTAGGATGTTTATTGTCCTCAAAGCCTGGAGGTTGACATACATAAACCTCTTCTTTAACTTTTCCATACAAAAATGCACTTTTGACATCCATTTGAAAGACTTTAAGGTTTGATAAGCAGCATAAGCTAAAAACAATCGAATGCTTCCAGTCTGGCTACAGGGGCAAAGGTTTCATCATAATCAATACCTTCTTCTTGTGCAAACCCCTGAACAACCAGTCTGGCCTTGTTCTTAACAATAAGCCCATTTTCATCAGTTTTGTTCCTAACACCCATTAGTGCCTATTGCACACTTACCTGGAGGTAGAGGAACCAGTTCCCACACTTGCTGTTTCTTGAACTGAAGAAGCTCAAGCTGCATGGCATCAACCCATCCATTGTCCTTTAAAGCAATGTGATAATTCTTTGGCTCTTGCTGACTGATGAGAGAGCATAGAAGCAGAAATTTGACAATTGACTTCTTGTTGATACTCAGCAGTGATATCACCAATGATTTGAGACATAGGGTGATTCTTCAGATCTTGATACACAATGAGATCTGTGCAAGTGTTTGTAGCCGGTTCAGCAGCAACAGATGGTGATGGTGAATCATTTCCTTGAAACCAATCAGTGGATGGTATTCAAAGGAGGTTGAATTCGAAGAAATCTCATCAGCATTTGTTGTGGATGGTGCTACTGGCGCTACAGGAACATCAGGTCTAGCTGAGTCAGGCAGCTGATCACTAAACCTGAAGAGGTGAGTACTGCAATCATCATCATCATTAGCAGTACCACAGGTGGTGAACTGTTGACAGGAGCAACAGCAGGAGTTTGATAAGGAACATATGCAGTATGTCCAAATCAAATAACTCCACAGGACTTTGTGGAATCTTGTCCTTGGAGATTCATTAAACTTAACATGTAGAGTTTCTTCAACCATCTTGTTCTGCAGTTGAAGACTCTGTATGCCTTGCAAGTAGATGAATAACCAACAAAGTATCCTGCATCCACCTTAGGATCGAATTTGTGGAGTTGATCCTTGTGTGAGAATAAAACAGGGACACCCAAATGCTTTGAAAAATGAAATCAGAGGAGCCAAATGATGGAGAACTTCATATGGAGTCTTAATCAACCTCTGATTTACTAAAACTCTATTTTGCACATAACAAGCTGTGTTGACAGCTTCGGCCCAAAAGGTCAATGGCAAACCAGAGTCAGCCAGCATGGACCTTGCAGCTTCAATGAGAGTCCTGTTCTTTCTCTCCACTACTCCATTTTGTTCTGGAGTCCTTGGAATGCTGAACTGCCTTTTGATTCCCTTTGAAAGAAAGAAGTCATCAAGTGTATGATTTCTGAACTCAGTTCCATTATCACTCCTAATACACTTGACTGGAAGGGAATACTGCTTCTCAATGTACAGCACAAAGTGGATAATCTTCTGAGCAGCCTCATCCTTGAATGTAGAAAGAAAGTCCATACAAATCTGGTAGTAATCATCCACAATTACCAGACAGTATTTCTTCTTTGCCATGCTCATTACTCTCACAGGACCAAATAGATCCATATGCAGTAATTGCAAGCAGGCAGTGGACTTGGACACTTCAATAGGAGGAAATGAGACCTGTGTGTTTTCCTTTTAAACAGCAGTGCAGGTTTCATCACAGTGGAACTCCTTTATTGGTAAGCCTCTGACTAAACTATTGTGGCTAAGATGATTCATGTTTTTGAGATTAACATGACCAAGCCTCCTGTGCCACAGTTTAGATTCTTGAGAAGAGGCTTTGGAAAATAGGCAAGGATTGCCTTTGAGATCTATCTTCTTAGAGAGATCTAAGGCATACACTCTTCTGTCCTGTTGGCTTTCAGGAGAGTGTGATCATCCAACACCTTGTCAATCAAGTGCAAAACTTTGGATGACAGAATCCTACAGTTTTGACTTGTGAAAAGGGCAACATGGCCTTTATCACACATTTGACTGACACTCAAGAGGTTGTACTTGAGATTTTTCACATGATTAACATCATCAAATTTGATTTCTCCATTGGAGACAAAGCCCTTACCGATGATGTGTAACCCCTAGCATCATTGCCAAAAGAGACAAATCCCTTCTTTCCTTGAGAGTAGTCATGAAGAAGAGAGATGTTCCCAGTCATGTGCATAGATCCCCACTGTCTACATACCAGATGCTACTTTGACATGTTGAAGAACCCTGCAATAATAAACAATCAGTAGTTTTAGAGACCCAAACCTTTTTGGTTTTGGGCCTGGTCTCATCAATAGATGGTAAACTAACATGTTATTTGTAACAACAGCCTGAGAAGAAGAAAGATGGTGTAGAAGAGGAGTCCTTTGGCTTAGACCTCCTTTTCTGTGTTTCAACATAGGAGAATCTAGTTGGTTAACTCTACCCAACAGATGTTGTACCATCATCACCAGCTGTGTCTGATTTTGTGATAAAGCTTTCAGCTCATCAGACACTTACTAGTGGAGTTAGATAAGGTCCTATGTTGCACCTTCTAATTTTGAGCATCCTCAGCTGTCACCTGTTTAACTCCTTCCTTCTTGGATTTCTTTAAGGACTTAAGGGTTACAGGATTGATGTTGCTGATACAAATGTGGTCTCAAACTCAGTTTTCATTTTTACCATTTTCTCATTAATTCTTCTTTTTGTTTGAGTTTGGAACCTCTTTTGTACCAACAATCACCTGTAAGATGATTGAACAAACCACATACTTCACATGGTTTCTTCTTCATCTTAGGTTGATCATCAACTAAAGATGGTGAAGCAACAGAAGACTTGTTTTTTCAATGCTTTGGAAGCATTGGTTGCTTCTTGACAACCTCTTTAGTAGTCTTCAAACTCTTTCTACTGCCAGTTTCTTCTTCAGTACTGACAGCAGTTGAAGTTTGAACTTCAGATGTTAAATCCTGCTCTCCAGTCCTTTCAGGACCTTCAGGATTAACTCCTGAGTTGATCAACTTATTGATCATGTGAATGTCAGTATTGGACCATCAACATCAGCTGATAGGTTCAAAGAGGGCTTGATGCTGACTGCTACTTCTGATTGTGCTGTATCAGAAGGTAGATCACATGATGTGATGGATTGGTTATCACTCTCACCATCAGATTCTACCTCTGCTCTTGGGGTAAAATCTGTAGGTGGAGCAGTGTGATTGTAGCCAATTCCAAACTTCACATTTGAAGCAGATTGCTTACTAAGAAGCATTTCAAACCCTTTGCATGATTGTACCCATCTATCACACTCGACCTGGGTAACTGCAAGGGTTTCTTTGAGATCTTTGTACTTCTCTAGAAGTACATCTTCTCTAGCCTTATCATCAATTATTTGGCAATTCAGTTTATAAACCTCATCATTTTTATCTTTGAGTACAAACTCAAACTCAGCTTTGTTTTTGGAAATTATTTGTTCTAGCTCAATGTTCTTATTAATTAAGCTACATTTGCTTCTCTAATGGAAGCAAATGCTGCTATGCATTGTTCAGAACATAATTTGGCTTTTGCCTCAGAGGATACCTGTGATACCTGAGGTGTAGAGGCATTGGAAGATGAAGTATCAGCAGACTCCAAAGCCATAAGAGCTAGATTTCCAAGGGACTGTCACCACCATGTTCACCAGCACCTGAGAACAGTTGATCATGACCAGACAAGTCATCTGGTAAACTGCTCCAGTCAACAACTCCTGGGGTGAAGAAGCTGTGTTGTTGAGATTGAGTTTGTTGATGAGATAGGGAGGCTGAGGTTCTGGTAATGCATGAGGTTGTGGTGTCATAGGAACTTGAACTTGATTTGACTGTGGCATGTAATAACAAGGGTATTGATATGGCATTTGACCCTGAGGAACAAAATATGCCGGAGATTGTTGTTGAGGATGATGACTAGATGTGCCAGGATGTTGCCCTCTGTGTTGTTGACTATTGCCAGGAAAAGTCACAAAGGGTGCAGTAGAGTTAGATCCAGTTGATCTACACTCTCTTGCAAAGTGTCCAAGCCGTTGGCATTTGTGACACCTCAACTTGCTCTTGTCAAAACCAACTTTGGTTTTGCCAGAGAGTCCTGGGATTTTCTTCTTCCAGTTCTTTTGTAGAACTTCTGAGATCTGATATTTTCAAGGCCATTTGGCTCAAAATATCCATCTCTTCTAAGTCATCATCAGCAATCCCCTTGAGATCATCCATGATGAAACATAGATTGTCATTATTACACCCAGTAAACTGACCATCAACACTTACAAATGCAGAATCAGAAGTGCTTGAAGAGAAATTAATATGCTCATCATACTGGCATTCAGATGAAGCATATTCTGACTCATGACCCACCAAGGCAGTGTTGCCTTGTATAAAGTCTTCAGTGAGCTTTCCAGATGAAGACAGCTTTCTCTTCTGTTCTATCTCTCTCTCAAAAGTGAGCAATTTCCCATGGAGTTGGGTGAGAGATAGTTTGTCCAAACTTGCACTGGAGCGTAGGACAATAGTATATGTGTCCCATCTCTCAGGCAGTGATCTGAGAAATCTGTTATTCATCTGAATATTTGTATTCAAGTTTGACCTTTTTAGTTCAGAGATCAAACAAGAAAACCGCTCATATTGTTGAGTCAGTGTTCACCCTTTCTATGAGAGAATGTCTCATATTGTTGGGCAAGAATTTCTCTATTATTTGCCAAGACCTCATCTGTTCCTCCAAATTGTTCTTTCAAAGCAATCCAGAGGTCATGGGTAGTTCATGATGCATTAGCCAGAATAGATTTCATTGGCAAGCCATGGCCAGAATTCCATGGGCTTTTGCATCAATCTCAAGCAACTTCTTATCCTCATCTGAGTATTGCTCCTCCTCTTCGGAACCATTTGATTGGTTTCCGGGTTATCACCATAGGCTTGTGTGGACCATGTACCACTGATGTCCAACACCCTGCGCTGTTAACAGACAGGTGATGGAGCATACGTCTTTGCCATATATTATACTCATTCCTAACCAGCATAGGTGGCTTGGTTGAGGAACCAGTATTGTGAGGATCATTGAAGGAGTGGTCATTTTCAATTCAAAAACAGTTTAGTTCAAGTTTTAAAAAGTTTTAGACGAACCACAACAAACTCAATGAGAACCAAGAAAAAGATCTCAGGATGAATGAGCAGAAATGCAGAAAATTCAATCTCTATAACCGTTTCTTGCAAAAACAAAAGCTAATTCAATCAAACTTAGATCTTGAATAGCAGTTTCAATGATCAATTATTAGATCGATCAATGATTACCAGCTCTGATACCATTGACAGGATCAGAGATCACAAGTTTGATGTATCAGAATACAAAGCAGCGGAATACAGAATAAATTAGACAAATTGTAGCAAGCAATCGATACTTGTAAGCATTAAGATCGCATACGGTTATAGGGAGAGAATATGTATTTCTGATTTCTAGGAATGTTTATAGATGTAGAATATTTCTAATCAAATCAATCATTCATTCATTCAATTACTCATTCCCCATTGATTACAATAGGTTGTCACTCCTTATATAGAGTGCAACAGTCACTGCTGTTATCACGGAAAGTGACAACTGGCAGATCCAATACAAAAATAACTAATTCTTAACAAACTACTGAAATGTTCACAACTACTGAGAACATATCAGCATGTTAAGTACAAAATATAAAAATACTGAAATTACAACGACTGAAGAACAAGCTCTTCAGTCGTTTTACAAAACTACTGAAACATAAAAATATAAAACTACTGATATCACAACTACTGAAGAAGTACTCTTCAGCAGTTGTGACAAACTACTGAGGCTTCAGTACTTGATCTTCAGACTTTGACCTTCAGGTGTTCATCAGCTGATGACTTCAGTAGATATCATCAGCTGATGTCTTCAGTCTTTGTCTTCAGACTTTGTACATCAGTTGTTGATCTTCAGTACTTGTGAACTCTTCAGCTGTTGTACTTCAGTACTTTGGTCTTTCAGCTTCAGCACTTGTGTTCTTCAGCTGTTGTACTTCAGCACTTTGGTTCTTCAGCTGTTAAGGTCTTCAGCACTTGATCTTCAGCTGTTGTAGTCTTCAGCACTTGTCAAACTACTGATGAGGCTTTCAGCAGTTGTTGTGATACCATGTGGGACTTAGAGGTTTTCTGATCTTGGCTCATTGGTTCTTTTGGTCCAACAAAGTATCTCATGTTCTTGTATCTTTCGAATATGCTTTGTAACACTTGTAATAGAACATAGAGAAAGCAATATACCGCATTCTTGAAAACCAAACACTTGTGTTTTTTGTGTTTGTCTCATATACTACTGTGTTCTTAGTGTCACCACTTGTTAATCCAGTTCATGTTTGATCTAAGTTAGTTTATTCCTCTTTGTGTTGTTGTGTTGTAACTCTACACCCTTCAATGATCATGCATTTGGTATCAGAGCAATCAGGCTCTTGATATAAGATCACACCATCTTTAGATCCTCACACACACAAATACTAAACCTTCAAATGGCAGCCATTTCCAGAACTGATATGGAACTGAACCATGAACAAGTCCCCACTGATCACTCTTGATGAGTTTGACACCTGGTGTTTAAGAATGGAAGGTTTCATCAGGTTTCTGATTCAAGAATGTGGGAGTCTATTGAGAATGGACCTTTCATACCCAGCACACCTTCTGCTATTGTGCTGGTATGATCCCAAAAGATGTGGCTAACTACTCTGACGAAGATAGGAAGAGAGTAGAGATAGACAGAAAAGCCATGACAGCTCTTCAAATGCCCTCCCATCTCGTGTACAGAGGTTTCAAGAAGTGCAAAACAACTAAGCAGTTATGGGATGCACTGAAAACGATGTATGAGGTTCTTCTGAAGCCAAGGAGAACAAGAAAGATCTCCTAAAGCAGCAGTTTGAAAACTTCACCTTCAAAACAGGTGAAACCATGACTCAGCAGTACTTCAGGTATGTTGAGATTGTGGATACCCTAGGGATGGAGGAATTTCTCTTGAAAACAGAGACATTGTAAGGAAGTTCATGTCCTCACTTCCTAGGCAGTGGACACACTACTGTGTGGTGATCAAGAGAACTGAAAATCTCAAAACTCTTACTCTGACAGAGTTATATGGGATTCTCAGTGGATACCAGATGGAGATGAACATGCAAGGTTCATCTGGAAACTCCAACAATCAAATAGGTTCAGCCCTCCATGTGGTTGAAAGGGATAGCATAGAACCCAAACATAATCTCTTATGCTACCTCACAACTCACCCAAGGGTCCTTTCATCACCTTCCAGAGACACCAAAGGAGAACTACACTCAAGGACGCCCATTCCAAGAGACAAGCTCTTCTCAAGCTTTTGTGTCTTCTGATGAAAGTGTGCAACTCTTTTCACTCTTGAAGACTGGACTGTATCCATCCAGATGATCTGGAATACATGGAAATAGTCCAGCAGATGGCTCTTCTCACTCACAGAGCCAAGAAGTTCTACAAGAGTACTGGAAGGAAGTTTCCAAAACAGTGGAAAGTTTGGACTGGACAAAGGCAAAGTCAAGCGTTACAACTATAACCTGATGGGCCACTTTGCCAGAGAGTGTAAGGCACCTAGAACAAATGGTAGCCAAACACAATCCAGACCAAACTACACTGACAAAGCTCTCCATAATGAGAAGTCAAAGCAGCAAGCTGTTGTTGCTGTTGAAGAAGAAGGCTTTGACTGGAGCTTTCAGGTTGAAGACGCCTCTCCAAACCAAGCACTGATGGCAGATCATGATGAACCCAAGGTATTGGAATATCTCTGTACTCCTGAATGCATTGCTAAAGTTAACAGGTACAGGTCCTATAACTTGGAACTGAGATCTAATATTGAGTCCTTAAACATTTTATAATCTGATTTTAGAAAGTTTGAAAATGATTATAAGCTGAAAATAGAGGACGTAGAGAAAACTATTTCAGTTCTAAAACATGAACACACAAGTTTTAGGACTTAAATTAAAGATCTCATAACCAAGTTACTGAGTGCCAGGCTGAGCTTGTGATCAGCAAAGCCAGGGCAGAAAAGAGTGTTTTTGAATAGAGACCTTCAAGAACATGATATCCTCATCCCTACACAACAAAGTGTGCTATGAGAACAGACAAGGACTGGGATCCAATGAGATAGCTCCTCCACACACAATCTTGTCAGTAAGATCTCCTAGGTGTGGAACTTGTGAAGATGAGCTTCCTCTCATAGATCCTATGAGTGAGGAGGATGAAGAAGAGATAGTGAAGAATCCCTCTACAGAGAATGAAGAGGAGGATTCCAAGAAGGGCCACTATCTTCTGAGGAGAAAGTAAAGACTATGATGACCAAGTCCATGAGAAAGAACTGATCAAAAGAGCAAAAGAAAGGCAAGGAAGGCTCAAGAGATCAAGGCTACTTTCAACTCTAGACAGACTCAAGTTTTTATTTCTGTAGGGTTTAAAGTGGTAGGGACTGAAGACATCAACCAAAACTCTGCTAAGAGTTCTGGTTCTTGCTCACTCATCTCAGCAGCAAGAAGAAGACTGATCTGCTATGTATCACTGTTGCATAGCCTGGTCCATCAAACTCCAAGCACAGTTCTCAGCCCAAGAGGACTGTCTCAGCATCTGCAAAGATGAAAGTGGAGAAGGGAAGTGACCAAAGAAGTCTTACTCTCAAGACAAGGCTCTTGTGAAGAAGAAAATGAATTGTGTTATGTGTGACAACACCACTCACATTGCAAAGGATTGTCCCTTCAATCCTAAAGGTACTGTCCATATGGCCAAAACAAAGGCTTCAAAGAGTTCTAGAAGATTCAAGCTTCGGAAGGAAAACAGTTTCCTTCGGAAGTTCCAAATCTAACAAGAAGGGAAGTGGAAAATTTCTTCAGAAGAATATTGGTCTCGGAAGAAAGGAGTTCTTCTGAAGCACTGAAGTCTGCTACAGTGTTTGTAGAATCTTCTGAAGGTTCAGTCATCAAAACTTCTGAAGCTCCAAAAGCTTCTAAAGTTTTGAAGGCAAAATTCCAAGACTCCAAAGGTGGTGTGCACGTCTAAGAAAGACCAAGTGACTGAAATTCTCCATCAAAAACAGCTCAAGATCCTCTTAGTACAACCATAGGATCTATTACTGTTAATTTACCTTCTGCAAGTGAGCCCAAGACAAGCAAGGCATGGGTTTCCAGATGTAACTAATCATTCTCTTTTGTGCAGGGACAACTAAAGACAGACAGAAATGTCTGGATCATAGACAGTGGCTGCTCCAGGCACATGACTGGTAATAGGTCACTACTCTAGAACTTTGAAAGGATTAATGGGGGACCTGTTGCTTTTGGAGGTGATTAAGGTGGTTACATTTCTGGTAGGAGCAAGGTTATAAAGGGTAAGCTCAACATAGAAAAGGTAAACTTTGTAAAGGAGCTTGGATACAATCTTCTTAGTGTATCTCAATTTTGTGATCAGAGTCATAACATGCTCTTTACTGAGCATGAGTGCATTGTTCTTAAGCCTAGTGTGGTCATTCCTCATGAGCATATCCTGCTTAGATCCCCCAGGAAAGGAAACATGTACAAGATGGATTTGCAAGAAACCTCTCCCTCTAGATAAGTTTCATGCTTTCTGTCTAAAGCCAATAGTGATGAGTCTTTCCTATGGCATAAAAGAATGTGCCATGTAAACTTTAAGAACATGAAGAAGTTAATTAAGCATGACTTGGTAACTGGAATGCCAAAGAAAGAGTTTACAAGTGATGACCACTGTGTTGCATGCCTGAAAGGGAAGCAACATAAGGTATCTCACAAGCCTAAGGAAAAGAACTCAATCACTACTCCCTTACACTTGTTACATATGGACCTCTTTGGCCCCACCAGTGTAATGAGTTTAGGAAGCACCTTATACTGTCTAGTGATCATAAATGACTTTACAAGATTCACTTGGGTTTTCTTCCTTAGAACTAAGGACGAGACTCCTGAGATTCTCAAGAATTTCATCTTAAAATTGAGAATCAATCTGATAACAAGGTCAAGATCATAAGATGTGATCAAGGAACCGAATTTAAAAACCATATCCTTGACACATTCTGTGATGAAAAGTGTATTACAAGACAATTTAGTGCTCCCAGGACTTCTCAGCAAAATGGGTGCTGAGAGGAGAAACAGGACACTGATTAAGCTGCAAGAACCATGTTGTCTGACTCTAAACTGCCCATCACCTTCTGGGCTGAGGCAGTTAACACTGCCTGCTATGTGCAGAACAGAGTTTTAGTAGTTAAGAATCATGGCAAGACTCCTTATGAACTTTGGCACAAGAGGAGACTTTCATTGGTTTTCTCAGGTCATTTGGATGTCCTTGCACCATCTTGAATACCAAAGATCAAATTGCCAAGTTGCTGAGAAATCAGATAATGGACACTTTATTGGATACTCTTCCCAGGCTAAGGCTTATAGAGTATACAATCTCAGAACTAGAATTGTTGAGGAGTCAGCCAATGTGACTTCAATGAACACACACCTTGTGTTACTAGTTCTGGTCTGGATTGGCTGTTTGATCTTGATTTGGTTACCAACTATTTTAACAAATCTTATGAGAATGTTTTAGGATCTGCAGAAAATTTGAATACAGATGATCCTGATCCAAGATTTGAGCTAGGAAGATCTTCAAGACACATATCTTCAGCTCCAGTTGGAACCACTTCTACAAATGAGGTTTTTATCAGCCCTACAATGACAAATTTAGCTGATACATCTGGTATGCCTTCAAATTCCAGCTCAGAGGCTCCACAATCAGATAAGAACACCTCAACTGTGGAAGACAACAATGGTGATGGTGACAGTGACCAAGAATTTCTTGATGCCACTAACCACACTATGGATGAGAACATCAATGATGTCACACACTGCTTGGATCAAGTTTCACTTGAAAAGTGTGCTGATGTGGTGGGAGAAACATCTTTCCCAGATCAAAATTTCTCAAAATTTAGATCTTTATCAACAACTTGCTGTGATCCCTTAACTTAGGATCCACAAGTCTCACCCTACCATAAACAAGATGTTATCTCAAGGGTAAAGACAAGAGGACAAACCCATGAAGCAAATGTTTGTCTTCACTCTTGTTTTTCTATCCCAGATAGAGCCAAAGAAAGTTGATGAAGCTCTAAAGGATGGAAGTTAGGTTGAAGCTATGCAACAAGAGCTGCTTCAATTCAAAAGGCAGAAAGTTTGGAACCTTTGTCCTCTTCCTTCTGGGAATACTACCATTGGAACCAAATGGGTGTTTAGGAACAAGAAAGATGATAGTGGCATCATCATTAAGAACAAAGCTAGACTGGTTGTTCAAGGATACACACAAGAAGAAGGGATTGACTGCACTGATGTCTTTGCTCCAGTGGCAAGATTAGAAGTTGTTAGGATATTCCTGGCATTTGCTGCATCCAAGAACTTCAAGGTTTTTCAACTTGATGTGAAGTGTGCCATTTTGTATGGAGTGATAGATGAGGAGGTTAATGTCAAACAGCCACCTGGTTTTGTAGATCCTGATCATCCTGGTCATGTCTGCAAGCTTGATAAAGCTCTCTATGGGCTGCATCAGGCACCCATGAAGTGGTATGAGACACTGTCTGAGTATCTCTGTAAACATGGATACAGGAGGGGTACTATAGATGGAACTCTCTTCATCAAACGTCAAAGGACAAGGGAAAGACATATTGCTAGTTCAGGTATATGTGGATGACATCATCTTTGGTTCAACTAATCCAAAGCTCTGCAAAACTTTGAGAAGCTGATGAAAGACAGATTTGAAATAAGTGCCATGGGGGAACTCAATTTCTTTCTGGGAATTCAAGTGAAGCAAGTTAAAGATGGCATCTTCATAAGTCAGTCAAAGTATGTTGAGGACATACTCAAGAGGTTTAATATGACTGACTGTAAGATTGGTAAGACACCCATAGCCCGAAACCACTCTCTTGGTCCTGATCTTGAGGGGGAGTGTGTAGATCAGCATTTATACAGGGCTATGATTGGGTCTCTTATGTATCTCACTACTAGCAGGCATGATATCATGTTTGCTACATGTATTTGTGCAAGATATCAAGCCAACCCTAAGATGTCTCACCTTATCACTGTCAAGAGGATTCTAAGATACCTCAAGGGTGTATCAACACTTAGCCTATGGTATCCCAAGAATTCTGACTTTAATCTGTATGCCTATACAGATAGTGATGATGGTGGTTGCAACATGACTGCAAAGTCTACATCTGGGGGATGTCAATTTCTTGGTGGAAGGGTTGTCTCATGGCAATGCAAGAAACAATCCTGTGTCTCAGCATCAACTGTTAAAGCTGAATACATTGTTGTTGCAAGCTGCTGTGCTCAAGTACTTTGGATTCAAAATCAGATGTTGGACTATGGATTAAACTTCAAGGAGACTCCATTCACATAGACAACAACAGTGCTATCTCAATCACAGAAAACCCTGTATAGCACTCAAGGACAAAGCACATCAATATCAGGTATCATTTAATAAGAGATCACTATGAAAAGGGATTAATTAAACTAGTCAAGGTTCACACAGATGAACAATATGTTGATCTGTTTACAAAGGTTTTTGATGAACAGAGATTTAAATATCTTATATAAGCTATTGGGATGATAAACCTTGAGTAAGCTTTTCTTAAAACTAATTCTCATTATTTATTAAAATATGTGTGTCCTAAGTTGTCTAGTTCATCACTTTCATAAGCTCATGTTTTCTTTGGATGAAAATTTCTTTTTGAAGACTTTCCTTAGATTTTTTTTAAAATTTCTGATACTTCGGAAGTTTTGTTTTTGACTTCGGAAGTAAATCATGCCTTCAAATTAAATAACTGTCTAAGAAGTTTACATTCGAAAGAGTTTTCAAAATTTATCTTCCGAAGCTTAATATTTGTCTCGGAAACTTACTAAATTTTAAGGACCATTTACTTCCGAAGCAAAATTAACTCTCGGATGCTTTGTCTGTTTACACACAAAGCACTCAAGCTTTAATTTTTCTTCCAAAGCCAAATTTTCAAATCTCAGGAAATTCTTCCGAAGTCATTTTAGCTTCGGAAGCTTTTTAATTAAAACATCCGAAGATAATTAACCTTCGAAAGCTTTTTGACTTCCAAGAAAACTACTTTTTGAGCAAAAAGTAAACTACTTTTTTAGAGGTGGGACCGACATCCAGATTTCAAAGTTTATCCTCTTTCATTAAACTTTATCTGAAATCCCTCTCACATATAACCCAATGGTTTCCCCCTCTTTCTATCATATGTTCTTCCTCCAAACCTAAAAACCCAAATTTCTCTCTGAAATTTCTTTCTTTCTTCTTCCTTCGTTCTTAAGCTACCTCAAAATGGCCAACCTTGCTCACAGAAATGATCCCAACTTTACCATGCAGCTACATAGACAACACAATCAAGTTGCTCTATTGTGCTCTGAGAAAGATCCTCATTTCTCAGAGGTTTGCCATTTCTTGTCTCTGTCGAACTACTTCACCTCCGTCACCATTGATCCTCCACTCTATGAGGATCAGTTTCTTGAATTCTGGAAGACCTGCCAAGAGGTCATTATGGATGGGGAGAAGGCACTGTCTGCCACGATGCAGGGGAGAACAATCTTCATCACTCCGGCCATCATCAACAGACATCTTTAGCTGGATGATGAAGAAGGTGAGGTGTTCTTCCCAAAGGAAGCTGTTAATCATTCTTTGAGCAGATGAGGTATGAGGGAGATTTCTCTGTAAAGACCTTCAGGAAAGGGAAGGTCTCATCCCAATGGAGATTCCTGCTCCATGTGGTCATCCACAGCTTATCAAACAATCATGGTGGATAGGACCGGATTCCTGAAGATCTCTCCTTCATAGTCCATGGAATGGTTCAAGGGGTCAAATTTAGGTACTCTCAATTTGTTTATACAAATTTGCTTGCTAATTTAGACTCCTTAGAATATTACATGTTTCCTAGATATGCCTAGTACATTCTTAACTGTAAACTGGGCTCACAGTTAAGGGAAACAGGTAACATTCTTAAATTGGGACAGATGAAGCCCGACATCTTTAAAATATTGAGAAAGTCCACTGTTGGATTCTCTGGGGTAGAAACAGTCCTAGTCCCAAAAATGTTAGAGCTCATTGCTCAAGGTGACAACCTAGCAGCACAAGCTAGTGTTGAACCCACACCTGCTACTTGCCAGCCACCCACACAGCCTCAAATATCCATAACCTACCAAATAAAATACAAACGAACCCCTACTCAGACTATTCAGTCTGTGGAGGTCCCCATATACTCACCTATACAGGAAGAAATGGACACTGGAGCTCCTATTTCTCCTGAGGAACACACCACTCCCATCTCTTCAAGAATCAGTGCTGAGGTTCCTCATGCTCAGCCTGATGAGCTCATTAGCCCTACTACCTTAAGTCATCACTCTGAGTCTCAACACTCAAGTGATCAACCTTCAGGGGACAGTTACCATCCCCAGCCTATAGATCTCAACCAACCAATTCCCAACCTGACTTCTATACTGATAAAGATATAGGTTTCAGTGAGTATAATGAATCTCTCTTCTTTCCCCCTACTCAAAGAGAGATGAGTACTCCTGAGTCTCCTACATTTATCCCACATCAGTCACCTACAACTGAGGTGGACACTACTGAACCTGTTCAGGATGTCCATATGGAAGAGGCTCTCATTTCTGAAAGTGATTACATCATTAAGACCTCAACCATGGCAACTTAGCTTACTGACATCTCAACTGAGACTGCCAGTGAGCACAGGAAATCCAGTAGCCAAGAACTTAGAACTGGTCATGAGAGAAAGGACTCTGGTCCAATCTTCTCCACCCCTAGTGATTCTTCTGATGAAGATGAGGGGGATCTGAGACTAAAAGTGCAAAAACTGTCTAAAACATGCACTTACCTAGTCTCAAAGGTCAGTCACCTAGAATCTCAGGTGACTACCTTACAAAACAGGATCAATAATCAGCAACTTGAGATTTCATATCTTAAGGAAAAACTAGCTGGGAGACCCTTAAGGAGAGCTCAACCAAGAACACAAGAACCTGTGGATGTGATTGACCTATCCTCCAGCTCACCTATGCAAGTGGGTGATGCTTCCAAAAAGGGGGAGAAAGTCATTCCAGCCACAGAACCTAGGAGTTCCTCCGAGAGAATGGACATTGAGGACTCGCCATCCTCACTTGCAACTATGCATTCTCAGTAACCTCCTCTAGTTCACATTGATGTGGACTACACAAACTCCTTCATACAGAGTCTGTTTGAGGATGGGATACCAAGGGCTATGTCACCTACATCATCCTTAATCACATTATTGGGTGGAGGTATGACAACAAAAGGAAAGCCCTCATTATCATAAGAGTTCAAGGATAGCAAGAAGTCTTTAATTTTCCAAACTTGGACTACTATGAAGGTCTGGATCTAGTCAACATGCCACTTGTCAACCCAAGCCAATCAAGACAAGCTGACAGACTAGCTAAAAGAATCCAAGACAGGATCATTGCAGAGTTCAGTCTAAGAAGGAGACTAAGGCAATCATGCAATGTCATCGGTCAACTGGATGTTGAGGCAGACCCTAAGATTAGCTTCATAGGGGAAACCTTGATTGAAGGCCCAGTGACAGAACCTGAGAGCCCTGTCTCATCATCTCGAACTACTGTAGAGATCCATATTCCTTTTGAGACACCTACTGGTGAAGGTGCTTCTCAACCTCTCTCTGGCCTGAGCTCAGATGCTGCAACGAGCAATGAAAGCCAAAGCTCTCTCCACCCTAAGTCACAAAGGTCTGAGAGTGACAAAGGGAAAAGAAAGATGACATCTAAGGAGATTGAGGAGGAGGAGAGAGAGAGGAAAAGAAGGCTAAGGGGAGAAAGTTCCTCTATTGAGTCTCCAAGACTCATGGAGTCTGCAATCAGGGTTGCCCCCAGACCAGATACTCAGAATGATGAGTTAAGAGTAGTCAGGATTAACTATATGCAAACTAGGAACTATGACATAGATAGTGTCATATCTCTCCCCTTGGATGAATTGAATGAGCTGGTTGATCTGGAAAGGTCAAGAGAGAAGAAGGAGGCAGAAGATGCAGAACTCCTAGTACAAGTCAAAGAAGAGAGAAGAAGAAAAAGACTATACAAAAGTATGCCTACCCTCTCACCAGTTCAAGAAAGTCCTGAACAAGAGGATGTGGTTCAACAAGAACCTTAGGTAGATAAGGAAAAAGACAGAATCAAGATGATTAACTACCTGAGTGCCATAAGCCTCTATCAGGAAGATGCACTCCTTCCCTTACCTTATGACTATGTTGAGTTTGAGTACTTAAAACAACTTGAGCTTGAGTTAGTCAAGGAAAGAAAGACAACAAAGAAGAAGCCTAGGGAAGAAGCTGCAAAGTCAAGAGCCATCATCCAAATGAGCATGAAGAAGTCTGCTGATAGGCAGAGGATGATGAGCTTCTTGAAGCTGTATGGATTCTCCGGAAGGAGACTTGGACCCATGTCTCTATCCACTATGGATGAGCATATCAGGGTAATCAAGTAGATGATTAAGAGTGGAGAGCTCACTGACTTACACTCCACTCCAAGTCAGGCCCCACCTGAAGTGGAAGTTAAGGTTGAACAAAAAGACACAACACAACCTGGACCTCCTGCTAATGCTCAGCAAGCTTCATCTTCTGATCCACAGCAAGGTCAACCTCCTTCTCCATCTGAACCTGAGAGAGAGGAAGTCCCAACTGAGAAAGACAGTGAAGATCAATCTGAAGCTGCAGGCTAGTCTTCTTAGTTAAAATTTGGAAAAAGAAGGAAAAGGATGGCTTCTAAACCAAAGTCTAAGAAGAAGAAGAAGCCTGCATCCCCTTTCGAACCTCAGGATGAATCTGAAAAGCCTGAGGATGTGCAGCCAGAGGAAGCTCAATCAACTCCAACCTCAGTAGCTCCTCTAGCATCAGGAAGACCCATCTTGTCTTGGACATACACCACAAATCCAGAAAGGTGGCATGTTATTAGAGATCAAGGCATTGAAGACATCTATACATGGCAAGATATGTTTCAGTTGCCTCTACATGATCTCTTTGACATAAGAAGACACTTTGACAGCTTGAAGGATCCTAATCATCTTATGAAGAAAGGAAGGTGATCATCTTAATAAGGACTGTTAATATCTAGAGTTTTCTAAATGTTTTGGTAGCATCAGCCTAGGGGGAGTTTGTAGAGATTGATGAAGAGGCTGATGCAACCTAAACATCTTTAGTCTTTCCTGCATGTTGCACAAGTGCATTGAAGTGGAATGCTTCGGAAGTTTCATATGTGCAACGGAAATACTCTAAGTGTGAAGTCTTCCGAAGCCAAGACCAACATCTTCTGAAGCCAAAGATGAAGTCTTCCGAAGCCTCAGAGACAAAGTCTTCCGAAGCTTCAAGTTCACGAAGACAGATTTCTTCCGAAGACTTTTAGTAACATGGTTTATCTGATGTACTGTTCCGTAAAGCTAGACACCTTTCCCCTGCAACTCTGCAAGTCACCAACTAACATGGTTTGGTGAAAAGGTCCATGCTTTTGGTAATTGTACATTGAGGTCTTGAGTCTGTAACTTTCTACTTTATGTACTTTATCCTTTTTGTAATAGATAAGGATGTGAGCTATGGCATGTCATAGTCACTAGTCAAAAGGCAATCTGCCTTTTGACTCTACAATTGATTTTGTGTGTCTAGTCAATTGTATCCAGCTGGGTTTCAAAGTATAGCCGGTTGTAGGATGTTGTAGAAGTATCTCATGTTCTTGTATCTTTCAATATGCTTTGTAACTCTTGTAATAGAACATAGAGAAGGCAATATACTGCATTCTTGAAAACCAAACACTTGTGTTCTTTGTGTTCTGTCTCATATACTACTTGTGTTCTTAGTGCCACCACTTGGTTAATCCAGTTCACTATTTGATCTAAGTTTAGTTTATCTCCTCTTTGTGTTGTTGTGTTGTAACTCTACAGCCTTCAACGATCCTGCAACCATGTTGTCTGACTCTAAGCTACCCATCACCTACTGGGCAGAGGCAGTCAACACTGCCTGCTATGTGCAGAACAGAGTTTTAGTGGTTAAGACTCATGGCAAGACTCCTTATGAACTTTGGCACAAGAGGAAACCTTTCATTGTTTTTCTCAGGTCATTTGAATGTCCTTGCACTATCTTCAATACCAAGGATCAAATTGCCAAATTTGCTGAGAAATCAGATAATGGCCACTTTATTGGATACTCTTGCAAAGCTAAGGCTTATAGAGTATACAATCTCAGAACTACAATTGTTGAGGAGATAGCCAATGTGACTTTCAATGAACACACACCCTGTGTGGTTGGTTCCGGTCCTGATTGGTTATTTGATCTTGATTTAGTTACCAAGTGTTTTAACAAATCTTGTGAGACTATTTCAGGATCTACAGATATATTATCAACAGGTGGTCCTGATCCAAGATTTGAGCTGTGAAGACCTTCAAGCAACACATGTTCAGCTCTAGTTGTAACTACTTTTGCAAATGAAGTGTCTATCAGCACCACAATGACAAACTCAGCTGACACATCTGGGATGCCTTCAACTTCCTGCTCAGAGGCTCCACAACCAGATAAAGATACTTCAAATGTAGAAGAAAATAATGGAGGTGGTGATAGTGATCAGGAATTTCTTGATGTTGATAACCACTCCATAGATGACAACATCAATGATGTCACACACTCATTGGATAAAGTTTCTCTTTATAAGTATGCTGATGTGATGGGAGAAACATCTATGCCAGATCTGAATTTCTCAAATTTAGATCTTTTTCAGCAACTTGTTGTGATCCCTCAGCTAAGGATCCTCAAGTCTCACCCCACCACAAACATCATTGCAGATGTTGACACAGGGGTAAGAACAAGAGGACAAACCCATGAAGCAAATGTTTGTTTCCACTCTTGTTTCTTATCCCAGATAGAGCCAAAGAAAGTTGATAAGGCTTTGAAGGATGGAAGTTGGGTTGAAGCCATGCAATAGGGTTACTTCAATTCAAAAGATAGAAAGCTTGGAACCTTTGTCCTCTTCCACACGGGAAGACTACCATTGTAACCAAATGGGTGTTTAGGAACAAGAAGGATGATAGAGGCATTATCATCAAGAATAAAGCTAGACTAGCTGTTCAAGGATACACACAGAAGAAGGGATTGACTACACTTATGTCTTTGCTCCTATCGCAAGACTGGAAGCTGCTAGGATATTCCTAGCATTTGCTACATCCAAGAACTTCAAGGTCTATCAACTTCATATGAAGTGTGCTTTTCTTTATGGAGTGATTGATGAAGAGGTGTATGTCAAACAACCACATGGTTTTGTAGATCCTGATAATCCAGATTATGTCTGCAAGCTTCACAAAGCTCTTTATGGCCTACATCAGGCACCCAGGAAGTGTTATGAGACTCTATCTCAGTATCTCTGCAAACATGGATACAGGAGGGGTACTATAGATGGAACTCTCTTCAGCAAAGGACAGGAAAATGACATACTGCTAGTTTAAAATATATAGATGAAATCATCTTTGGTTTAACTAATCCAAGGATCTGCAAAGACTTTGAGAAGCTGATGAAGGACATATTTGAAATAAGTGCCATGGGGGAAATCAATTTCTATCTGGGAATTCAAGTGAAGCAAGTTGAAGATGACATCTTGAATAGTTAGTCAAAGTATGTTCAAGACATACTTAAGAGGTTCAACATGACTGATTGTAAGATTGCTAAGACACCCATAGCTAGAAAACACTCCCTTGGACCTGATCTTGAGCGAGAGTGTGTAGATGAACACTTATATAGAGCTATGATTGGGTCTCTTATGTATCTTACTACTAGCAGGCCTGATATCATGTTTGCTACATGTATTTGTGCAAGATATCAAGCCAACCCTAAGATATCTCACCTTATCACTATCAAAAGGATTCTAAGATACCTCAAAGGTGCTTCAATACTTGGTTTGTGGTATCCTAAGAACTCTGACTTCAATCTATATGCTTATACAGATAGTGATTAGGGTGGTTGCAACATGACTCTAAAGTCTACATTTGGGGGATGTTAGTTTCTTGGTGGAAGGGTTGTCTCATGCAATGCAAGAAACAATCCTGTGTCTCTGCATCAACTGTTGAAGCTAAATACATTGCTGATGCAAGCTGCTGTGCTCAATTGCTATGTATTCAAAATAAGATGCTTGACTATGGATTATACTTCAAGGTGACTCCCATTCATTTAGACAACAATAGTGCTATCTCAATCACAGAAAATCATATGCAGCACTCAAGGACCAAACACATCAACATCAGGTATCATTTAATTAGAGATAATTTTGAAAAGAAATTAATTAAACTAGTCAAAAAAGAAGGAGTGAGGCTGACTGAATCCAATCCATAAACCCCGAAACGAAACTAAGTTCGTTCCCTTTCGTCAAGTAGGTAAAGTAGGCATACAAACCACTTTAGCTTTGCCTTAGACTCTATTAGAACAAAGCAAAGAAGGAGGTGGAATGGATGAACAATATTCTAATCTGTTTACAAAGGCTTTTGATGAACATAGATTTAAATATCTTATATCAGCTATTAGGATGATAAACTTTGAGTAGGTTTTTCTTAAAGCTAATTCTTATTATTTATTAAAATATGTGTCCTAAGTTGTCTAGTTCATCACTTATATAAGCTCTTGTTTTCTTTGGATGAAAATCTTTTGAAGACTTTCCTGAGATTTTGGAAAATTTTGATCCTTCGAAAGATATGTTTTTACCTTGGAAAGAAAATCATGCCTTCAAAACAAACAACTATCTAACAATTTACCTTCAGAAGAAATTTCTGAAATATCTTCTGAAGCTTAATACTTGTCTCAGACACTTGTATGTTTTTAAGGACCACTTTCTTCCGAAGAAAATTAACTCTCGGAAGCTTTCTTCCTCTGGACAAAGCATTCAAGTCTTAATTTTTTTCTTCCGAAGCAAAATTTTTAAAACTCTTAGGAAAATCTTCTGAAGTAATTTTAGCTGTGGAAGCTTTTTCATTAAAACTTCCGAGGATAATTTACCTTTAGAAGCTTTTTGACTTCCAAGAACTACTTTTTGAGCAAAAGTAAACTACTTTTTGAAAGGTGGGACCAACATCCGGATTTCAAAGTTTATCGTCTTTCATTAAACATTATCTAAAATCCTTTTTCACATATAAACCCAACGGTTTCCCCCTCTTTCTATCATCTCCTTCTTTCCTCTAGACCTAAAACCCCAAATTTCTCTCTGAAATTTCTTTCCTTCTTTTTCCTTCGTCCTTAAGCTTCCTCAAAATGGCCAACCTTAACCACAGAAATGATCCAAACTTTTCCATGCAGTTACACATGCAACATGACCAAGTTGCCCTGTTACACACTGAGAAAGATCCTCATTTCTCAGAGGTTTGTCAATTCTTAACTCTATCCAACTATTTCACCTCTCTAAACATTGATCCTACTCTTTATGGGGATCAACTGCTTGAATTTTGGAAGACCTGCCAAGAGGTCATCATGGATGGGGAGAAGGCACTGTCTACCACAATGCAGTGGAGAACAGTCTTCATCACTCCGGCCATCATCAACATGCATCTTCAACTGGATGATGAAGAAGGTGAGGTGTTCTTTCCCAAAGAAGCTGTTAACTAGTCCTTTGCGTAGATGGGCTATGAGGGAGATTTTTCTATCAAGACCTTCAGGAAAGGGAGGTCTCATCCCAATGGAAATTCTTGCTCCATGTGGTTATCGATAACTTATCAAACAAGCATGGTGGATGGGACCAGATTCCTAAGGATCTCTCCTTCATTGTTCATGGGATGGTTCAGGGAGTCAAGTTCAGGTACTTTTAGTTTGTTTATACAAATCTGCTTACAAATTTGGAGTCCTTAGAGTACTATATGTTCCCTAGTTATGTTCACTACATTCTTAACTATGAACTGGGCTCATAGTTAAGGGGAACATGTATTACTCTTAAATTAGAATATATGAAGCCCGTCATCTTTAAAATAATGACAAAGCCCACTGTTGGCTTCTCTGGGGTAGAAACAACCCTAGTCCTAAAAATGTTAGAGCTCATTGCTCAAGGTGACAACCTAGCAGCACCAGCTAGTGTTGAACCCACACTGTCTACATTCCAACCACCTGAACAGCCACAAATCACCCTCACTTACCAAAGAGAGCATAAACAAACCCCTACATAGACATTTCAGTCTGTGCGTGTCCCTATATACTCACCCACATAAGAAGAAGTGGACACTGGAGCTCCCGCTTCTCCTGAGGAGTAGACCACTCCCATTCCTTCAATGATCATTGCTATGGTTCCTCATGCTCAGCCTGATGAGCGCATAAGCCCAAAAGCCTTAAGCCATCACTCTAAGTCTCAACACTCAAGTGATCAACCTTTAGGGGACAGTTACCATCCCAGCCTTTGGACTTAAACCAACCAATCCCAAACCTTGACTTCTATACTGATGAAGATCTAGGTTTTAGTGAGTACCATGATTTTCTCTTCTTTTCCCTTAGTCAAAGAGAGATGAGTGCTATTGAGTCTCCTACTTCTAGCCCACATCAGTCACCTACTATAGAGGTGGACACTTCTAAACCTATTCAGGATGTCCATATGGAAGAGGCTCTCACTTTTGAAAGTGATTACTTCATTAAGACCTCAACCATGGAAACTCAGCCCACTAACATCTCAACTGAGGCTGTCAGTGAGCAGAGGAAACCTAGCAGCCAAGAAACTGAAGCTGGTGGTGAGAGAGAGGACTCTGGTCCAATCATCTCATCCCCTAATGATTATTCTGATGAAGATGAGGGGAATTTAAGACTAAAGGTGCAAAAACTATCTAAAACATGCACCTATTTAATCTCCAAGGTTAGTCACCTTGAAACTCAAGTGACTACCTTGCAAAACAGGGTCAATGATTAGCAACTTGAGATTTCTTATCTTAAGTAAAACCTAGCTGGAAGACCATTAAGAGGAGCTCAACAAGAACATAAGAACTTGTGGATGTGATTGACCTAACTCCTAGCTCACCTATGCAAGTGGGTGATGCTACCAAAAAGGGGGAGAAAGTCATTATAATCATAGAACCTGGGAGTTCTTCAGAGAGTGTGGACATTTAGGACTCACCATCCTCACTTGCAATTATGCACACTCAGCAACTTCCTCAAGTTCACATTGATGTGGACTCTATAGACTCCTACGTACAGAGTTTGTTTGAGGAAGGAATACCAAGGGCTATGTCATCTCCACCAACTCCAAATCACATCATTGGGTGGAGGTATGACAGCAATAGAAGAGCCCTTATCAATCTTAGAGTTCAAGGACAGCAAGAGGTCTTCAATTTTTAGACATTGAACTTATATGAAGGTCTGGATCTAGTTAACATGCCACTTGTCAATCAAAGCCAATCAAGACAAGAAAACAGGCTGGCTCAAAGAATCCAAGATAGGATCACTGTAGAGTTCAGCTTCAGAAAGAGACTAAGGCAATCAGGTAATGTCATCGGTCAACTGGATGTTGAGGCAGACCCTAAGATTAGTTTCATAATGGAAACCTTGACTGAAGGCCTAGTGGCAGAACTTGAGAGCCCTGTCTCATCATCATCAACTGCTGTAGAGATTCATGCCCTTATTGAGACACCTACTGGTGAAGGTGCTTCTCAACCTCTCTCTAGCCAGAGCTTGGATGCTACACCAAGCAATGAAGGCCAAAGCTCTCTCCACCCTAAGTCACAAAGGTCTATGAGTGACAAAGGGGAAAGAAAGATAACATCTGAGGACATTGAGTAGGAGAGAGAGGAAAAGGAAGCTAAGGGGAAAAAGTTCCTCTTCTAGGTCTGCAAGACTCATGGAAACTGCTATCAGGGCTGCCCCCAGACCAAACACTTAAGAAGATGATTAAGGGCAGTCAGGATCAACTACTTGTAGACCAGGAACTATGACATTGACAAAGTCATTTCTCTCCCCTTAGAAGAGTTAAATGAACTGGTTGACAGAGAAAGGTCAAAGGAGAAGAAAAAGGCAGAAGATGCTGAACTTCTGGTACAAATGAAAGAAGAAAGAAGAAAGAAAAGATTATATAAGCATGTGCCTACTCTCTCCCCAGTTCAAGAAAGTCCTGCACATGAGGATGTGGTTCAACAAGAACCTCAGGTAGACAAAGAAAAAGACAGGATCAAGATGATCAACTATCTGAGTGCCACACGCCTCTATCAGGCAGATGCACTTCTTCCCTTATCCTATGACTATGTTGAGTTTGAGTATCTCAAACAACTTGAACTTGATATATTCAAGGAAAGAAAGACAACTAAAAGGAAGCTAAAGGAAGAAGTTTCTAAGTCAAGAGCTATCATCCAGAAGAGCATGAAGAAGTTTGCAGACCGGCAAAGGATGATGAGCTTCTTAAAGCTGTATGGATTCTCTGGAAAGAGACTTGGCCCTATGTATCTATCCACTATGGATGAGCATATAAGGGTAATCAAGCAGAAGATCAAGAGTGGAGAGCGGATTGACTTACACTCCCCTCCAAGTCAAGCTCCACCTGAAGTGGAGGTTAACGTTGAACAACCAAAGACAACACAACCTGGACCTCCTGCTGATTCACAGCAAGCTTCATCTTCTGATCCACAGCAGGGTCAGACTCCCTCTCCTTCTGAACCTGTGAGAGAGGAATACCCAACTAAGAAAGACAGAGAAGATCAATCAGGTGCTGCAGGCCAGTCTTCTTAGTTAAAAAGAACAAAAGGATAGAAAAGGATGGCTTCAAAACCAAAGCCAAAGAAGAAGAAAGATACATCCTTTTTTGAACTTCATGATGAGTTAGAACATCCTGAGGATGTGCAGCCAGAGGATGCAACATCAACTCCCAATCAAGCAGCTCCTCTAGTATCAGGAAGACCCATCTTGTCCTAGACATACACCACAAATCCAGAAAGATGGCATGTCATTAGAGAACAAGCCGTTGAGGATGTCTACACATGGTAAGACATGTTCAATCTGCCTTTGCATGACCTCTTTGACATGAGAAGACATTTTGAGAGTCTGAGTGATCCGGATCATGTCATGAAGAAAGGATGGTCATCATCATAATGAGAACTGTTGATATCTGAAGTCTTTAAAGAGTTTTGGTAGTATCAGCCTAAGGGGAGTTTCTAAGGAATACATGTTAAGGCTGATGCAACTCCAAACACTTCAAATATCCTGCATGCTGCACAAGTACATTGAAGAAGAATGCTTTGGAAGTTTCACACATGCAACTGAAATACTCTAAGTGTGAAATCTTCTGAAGCCAAGACCAATATCTTCCGAAGCCAAAGATGAAGTCTTCCGAAGCTTCAGAGACAAAGTCTTCCGAAGCTCAACACTTGAAGATAGATTTCTTCCAAATACTTTTAGTGTTATTAGCCCAGGTTACACACTTGAATCAAATAACATGAAGAATTATGGATCAAACAATGATAATCACAATAAAAACCCCTTTGATCTATATTGATTGCATATGATTTGTACAAAGTGGAAACCCCAATCAATTGGTCATTCAACCATTACCAACACTAATGACAATTAAGATATTTATATTCTAGACTAATATTCACTAATTGCACTTAACCCCCTAGACTTAGGCTAATTAATGTAAAATTACATACTAAGCATAAAAATGACTAGAAACAAGACAAAATATATTTTGTTCACACAAAATATATTTATTACAATAAAACTCCACGTCATCTGAATCTTCAACGTCTTGTCTCGGTTCTTCATCTTGAACGTGTCAGGTTTGACTTTTGTTGACTTTGATCGTGACATTGACTTTTGTTGACTTTGACTGTGTTGATAATATAGACTATCTTGTACAACTCCAATAAATGTACATACTTTATCTAATGTACTTTACATAATGTTGAACCCCTTTCTGCTGCAAGTTTGTAAAGTCACCAACTTGCATGAGTTGGTGAAAAGGTCCATGCTTTTAATAACTGTACATTGAGGTCTTGAGTTTGTAACTTTCTACTTCATGTAATTTATCCTTTTTGTAATATATTAGGATGTGAGCTATGACATGTCATAGTCACAAGTCAAAGGACAATCTGCCTTTTGACTCTACAATTGACTTTGTGTTGTGTCTAGTCAATTGTATCCAGCTGGCCTTCAAAGTATGGCCGGCTATAGGATGTAGTATATCTCAAGTACTTGTAACTTTCCTTTATGCTTTGTAACACTTGTAATAGAACTTGAGAAGGAAATACACTGCAATCTTGAAAATAATTTCCTTGTGTCTTGCTATCTTGTTCTATCTCTTACTTAATTGTGTTCTTAGTATCATCTATTATGGTTAATCTAGTTTCACTGTTTGATTAGTCAAAGTTAATCTCCTTTTTGTGTTGTTGTGTTGTAAGTTGACCACTTCATTGGTCATGTAATAAATATTACTTGATGTATGTATGATGTATGATCATGTACGAAAGAAAAAAAGTTATAACGAATGGAAGGTAATATTATGTTTTAATAATGCTAGAACTCACTTAGCGCCGAATTTTTATGTATTTCCAGTTGGCAGGTAAGAGTTGTTGAGGATGACATGGGGGCAACTACTTGGCTTGTTTTGGATGGCATCCATTTTGTATAACGATGATGTTTTTACATTGTAATGTTAACAAATGATGTTTTCTAACGATTAACAATGTTGTACTATTTTGCAAAAGCAGTTATTAATATATGAAATGGTTTGTTTAAATTAAATCCGCTGTTATGTTTGGTAAATGTTAAATGTATTTTTATATTATATGTGCGATGATTGTCCAAGTGTGAGTATCCCAGAACAGGGCCTTACAAAGAAAACACCAGACCTCTAAGAAACTAGAATCTTTCTTAGAGTCCAACAGAACAACCTAATTATGTTGCCTGTGGAGTTGCATGGAGAAATCAGAGTTGTTTGTACGGTTAAGGTTGACCATTTGAGAAAGCTCAAAGGGATAAGAACAAAGGCGATTTTTGGTGAATTTTAGGTTAAAGAGTGTTTGCAGATGAAGAAGAGACTGAAAGCATGGGAACCGTTGGGTATTTATATGAATTGGATTTGGGACGAAGTTAATGAAAGAGGATAAACTTTGAAATCCATCCTACCTCTGAAAAAGTGCCCAAAAAGGTAGTTTTCTTGGAAGTCAAAAATCTTCCGTAGGTTTCTCCTCGGAAGTTTTGATAAAAAGCTTGCAAAGCTAAAATGTTTTCGAAAGAAGTTTCAAAGATTATAGAGAATTTTGCTTCGGAAAATATTTAGACTTGAAGATTTTTGTTCTAAGAGAATAAAAACTTCTAAGACTTAATTTGCATTCGGATGAAAATTGTTCTTCAAAAAACATATAAATACTTATATTCATTTATGCTTCAAGAGAATTTTGAAAGATTTCTTCCAAAGATAAGTTGAAATAAGTAGTTATTTGTTTTGGACGACAAAATTTTCTTCCGAAGGTAAAGAAATATCTTTTGAAATAAAAATGATCAAAATTCTAAATAATCTAAAAGATATCATTTTTTAACAGATTTTTCTTCCAAAGTAAATAAGGGCATATGAAGATGATGAATAGGCAACTTAAGACATAGATTTTGGAAATAATAAGAATTAAGTTTAAAGAAAATCTACTCAAAGTTAATCATCTCAATAGTTGACATAGGATATTTAAATATCTATTCATCAAAAGTTTTGGTAAACAAATTAACATATTATTCATTTGTGTTAACTTTGACTAGTTTGATTAATCCTTATTCAAACTTATATCTAATAAAATGATACCTGATGTTGATATGTTTTATCCTTGAGTGATGCATAAGATTCTTTGTAATATAGATAACACTATTATTGTCTATGTGGATGTGAGTCTCTTTGAAGTTGAATCCGTAGTCTAGCATTTGATTCAGAATCCAAAGCAGTTGACAAAACAGCAAGCAGCAACAATGTATTCAGCTTCAGCAGTTGATACAGACAATATCGTTTCTTGCATTGCCTGAGACAATCCTTCCACCAAGGAATTGACAACCCCTAGATGTAGACTTTGCAGTCATATTGCAGGCACCATAGTCAGCATATGTATATGCATATAGGTTAAAGTCAGAATTCTTTGGATACTAGAGGCCTGATGTAGCAACACCTTTGAGGTATCTTAGAATCCTCTTGATGTGACTATGTGTGACATCTTGAGATTGTCATGATATATTGCACAAATGAATATGGAAACATGGTATGAGGCTTGCTAGTTGTAAGATACATAGGAGACCCAATCATAGCCCGGTAAAGATGTTCATCTACACACTCTCCCTAAATGTCTCACCCAAGGGAACGGTTTCTAGCTATGGGTGTCTTTTCAGTCTTACAATCAGTCATGTTCAATCTTGTAAGTGTGTCTTGTACATACTTTGATTGACTTACGAAGATGCCACCATCAACTTGCTTCACTTGAATTCCTGGATATAAATTGAGTTCTCCTATTGCACTCATTTTAAATCTATTGTTCATCAGCTTCTCAAAGTCTTTATTGACCCAAAGACAATGTCATCTAATATACTTGAACGAGCATTAGTCATTCCTTGTTCCTTTGATAAAGTGAGTTCCATCTATACTACCCCTTTTGTGGCCATGTTGACAGAGATACTAAGATAGAGTCTCATACCACCTGGATAGTGTCTCATACCACTTCCTTAGAGCTTGGTGTAGCCCATAAAGGACTTTATCAAGCTTGCAGACATAATCAGGATGATCAGGAATTGCAAAACCAGGTGGTTGTTTGACATACACCTCTTCATCAATCACTCTGTATGAAAACACACTTAACATCAAGCTAGTAGACTTTGAAATCCTTAGATGCAGTATAAGCTTGGAATTTTTAATAGCTTCAAGTCTTGCTATAGGAGCAAAGACATCTATGTAGTCAATTCCTTCTTCTTGTGTGTACCCTTGGATAACTAGTCTTGCCTTGTTCTTGATGACAAGTCCTCTATCATCCTTCTTGTTTCTAAACACCATTTGGTTCCTATGATAGTCTTCCTTGAGGAAGAGGACATAGATTCCAAACCTTTTGCCTTTTGAATTGATGGAGTTCCTCATGCATAGCTTCAACCTAATTTCCATCTTTTAAAGCCTCATCAACTTTCTTTGGCTCTATCTGGGACAAGAAACACAAGTGAAGACAACATTTGCATCATGGGTTTGTCCTTTTGTTTTTACCCCTGTGCCAACATCTCCACTAATGTTTGTAGTGGATTGAGACTAGTGAATCCTGAGCTGAGGGATCACAACAAGTTGCTTTGAGAGATCTAAATTAGAGAAATTTAGATCAGGTATTGAAGTTTCTCCCACTATATCAGCACACTTATCAAGAGAAACTTGATCCAATGAGTTTGTAACACCTGGTTATTTTTTTTGAAGACTCAAACAAAAGAATAAAGTGAAGAAAAAGAAAGAAAATATATATTACCCAAGTTAAGGGGTAAAAAGTGTCAAAAGGACAAAAAGGTTTAAAAGTTGGTGATAAATGTGGCATGGCCGCCCATTACTCTCTCTTCACACTCAACATTCGGATTTTTCTTTAGAGACAGAAAGAAGAGCTAAAAACTATCTGTTTGAAGAAGAACAGAGCAGAAGGTGGAATTCAAGGTAAGAATTCATGGTTTTTGAGTGTTCTTAACCGGTTTTATCCTCGGGTGTATGCTTATGTATGTTGTATGTTGTTTGGGTGTGTCTTTGGTGGGTTTTAGGTGTTTGAACTTGATTTGCAAATGGGTTTGAAGAAGTCTTACCCAAAGAGCTGCAAAGGTGAGTTCTAGAACCCCTCTTTTTACTTATCCTATTTTGGGGCTAGAAATGCATGTATGAACGTTTTTATCAAAATGGGTTTTATACCCGTGTATATATTTGCGTGTATGATGCGGGTGGGGTTTGATTTTGGGCTATGTTTGGGTTTTATGATGTTATGGTTGTGTTTCTATGGCTTAGAATGTAAGATTTAAGCTTAGAACATGATAGGTGATGTTTGGGGACTGAAATCGGACGTTTAGGTGCGAATGAGGCTGCTCATGCGCCCGAATAGGACTCATGCGCCTAAGTTTTAGAATTTGCCTAAGTGTTCCCATACTAATACGGATGAAACATATGCGGATAAGTCCTTGTTCATCCGCATTACCAATGCGGATGAATCATATGCGGATGAGTCTTTGTTCATTCACATTACCCAATGTGGATGAACCGCATACTAATGTAGATGACCCTCCGAGTCTATCTCATCCGCATTTGCTAATGTGGATGAGCAGGAGGAAATGCGGATGAAAGTTATATGACTAGAGGAAATGTGGATTAAAGTTATGCGGCTGAAAGAAATGCGGATGAAAGTTATGCGACTGGAGGAAATGCGGATGACAGTTTTGTTCATCCGCATTACCCAATGCGGATGAACTATACTAATGCGGATGAAGACAATTTATATTTTTATGATTTCGGTGAAATGGGTAGATTTAGGCCTTGACTTGAGAGGTTCCCAGGGGTTCATGTAAGTTGACTTTTGAGGTCATAAATGATGGTGGCATGCATGATGATGTATGATTGATGTTTATGCATGATGGTATGTATGATGTATGTTATGTATGTATGATGGTGCCTTGTATGATGATGTTTGTATGTTCTTGTTGATGTTCCATATTATGATTGTCTTCCCGTGACTTTACTTGTATGTTAATGAATGAAATGAAAAATATTATGTAACTTAAAATGAAAGATAATGAAAAGAGGAACATAATGATAGAATGCATGCATTAATGAGAGAGAACGTAAACAAAGTCTTGCAAGCCTTGTATGTTGATTCACGCCAAATGAAGGGTGTTAGTTCCACGGTGTGTGGCTAGCTACTCCAGAAGGATGCACACCGGGGTCCATCTTTATGACTGACCATTTGTATAGAACCTTTGTCACTTACCCTAGTTGTTGTGGTCAGGCTACTGAGCGCCATGACGGGGGTCTATGATAGACCTCGGCCTAGTACACGCTTTATGCATGATGGTGGGGTATAGCACATGACATTGGTACACCTGAATTTACCCTAGGTACTATGGTCAGGCTGCTGAGCGCCATGACAGGGGGTCCATGATAGACCTCGGCCCGGTACCTGCTTTATGCATGACAGTGGGGTAAAGTTCATGGTTTTGGTATGGAATGTAAAGAGGTAACGATGAACGTACGTAATGAACATAATAGAAGATAATATGTTATTACCTATGTGTACGTATGATGCTTGATCGCATAAAAATGTAAAGAATGTTTTGAATCGGAAGTAAAAGTATCTCATTTTATAAAACTTGAAATCACTCAGCAATGCTGACTTTTATGTGTTTCTAGTTGGCAGGTAACGATTGCTGAGGATGGCACGGGGCGGCTACTTGGCTCTTTTTGGATGGCATCCATATTTATAATGCTTTTGTGTTGTAATGCAACAAGTATTTTGTAATTCGATAATGATGTATTAACTTGTAAAAGCATTTATTATATGAAATGAAAGGTTAATTTAATGATTCTGCTGCAACACTTTATTGAAGTTAATGTAATTATATCTTTTATATGTGATGATGACCAATTGTAAGCGTCCTAGAAACGGGGCCTTACAGAGTGTGTGACATCATTTATGTTGTCTTCAATGGAGTGGTTGTCACCTTATAGAAATTCTTGATCACTATAACCACCACCATTTCAGTATACATTTGAAGCTTCTTCATTTGAGTGTTATGCCTCTAAGCTAAAATTTAATGGCACCTTAGATATATTAGCTGAATTTTACATGGTAGTTCTTATAGGAACTCCAGTTGTTGGGTTAGTAACCAGTGGAGTTGAAGTAGTATGATTTAATGGTCTTCTAATCTCAAATCTTATATTAGGATCACCTACTGATAAGATATCTATTGACCCTAAAACATTCTCACAAGATTTGTTAAAATAGTTGGTAACTAAATCAAGATCAAATAGGCAATCAGGATTAGAACCTTTCACACTACAAGTGTGCTCATGAAAGTCACATTGGCCGACTCCTCAACTACTCTAGTTCTGAGATTGTATACTCTATAAGCCTTGGCTTGAGAAGAATATCCAATAATGTGTCCATCATCTGATTTCTCATCAAATTTGACTATTTGGTCTTTGGTATTCAAGATGGTGCTAGGACATCTAAATTACCTAAGAAACCCAATGAAAGGTTTTCTCTTGTGCCAAAGTTCAGAAGGAGTCTTACCATGAGTCTTAACTACTAAAACCCTATTTTGCACATAACAAGCAATGTTTATTGCTACTACCCAGAAGGTGACAAGCAATTTAGAGTCAGACAATGTAGTTCTTGCAGGTTTAATTAGTGTCATGTTTCTCCTCTCAACAACACCATTTTGTTAAGGAGTCTTGGAAGCACTATATTCTCTTGTAATACCCTTTTCATCACAATTTGTATCAAGGCTTTGGTTCTTGAATTAAGTTCCCTTATCACAACTTATGGGTTTGACCTTGTGATCACATTGATTCTCAATCTTTAAGATAAACTCTTCAAGATCTCAAGAGTCTCGTTCTAAGTTCTAAGAAAGAAGACCCAAATGAATCTTGTAAAGTCATCTGTGATCAATAAACAATATGAGGTTCTTCCTAGACTCATTACACTGGTAGTACCAAAGAGATCCATATGTAACAAGTGTAGGGGAGTAGTGATGGAGTTTCTTTCCCTAGGCTTGTGAGATACCTTATGTTGCTTCCCTTTCAGGCATGCAACACAATGGTCACCACTTGTAAACTCTTTCTTTCGAATTCCAGTTACCAAATCATTCGTAATCAAGTTACATGGCATATTCTTTTATGCCATAGGAAAGACTCATCACTATTTTCTTTAGCTAGAAAGCATGAAACTTCTCCTGAGGGAGATGTTTCTTGCAAGTCCATCTTGTACATGTTCCCTCTTGTGGGAGCTCTGAGTAGAATATGCTCTTAAGGAATAACTACCCTGGGCTTGAGAATAATGCAATCATGCTCAGTGAAAAGCATGTTGTGACTCTTATCACAAAATTGATATACACTCAAAATATTGTATCCAAGCTCCTTAACAAAGTTTATCTTCTCAATGCTAAGCTTACCATTTGTGACCCTACCCCTTCCAGTAATATAACCTGAAGCATCCCCACCATTGCTTGTCATGTGCCTGGAATAACCACTATCACTGATCCATACATTCTAAGCTATTCTTGCACAATAGAGATGGTTCATTATATTTGGAAACCCAAGAATTATTGGTCTTGGGCTTATTAGAAAGATAAAGACAATGCAACAGTAATTGATCCTATGGTTAAATTTGGAGGATCATTTGATGATGTTGATGAAGAACTTCCAGTCACATGGTGTTTCTTTATCTTCCCACCACCTTTGAAAGCTGAGACTTGATCTTCAATGCTTCCAAAGCTTTGACAACTTTGGAAGTTTTGGAGACTGGACCTTCGGAAAATCTTGCTATCACTACGGCAGGCTTAGTACTTTAGAAGTATTCCTTTCTTTCAAGACCAATTTTCTTCTGATGGAAAACTTTCACGTGTCTTCTTCTTCATTTTGGAGCTTCTGAAAAGGAAAAAAGTTTCATTCCAAAGCTTGCTTCTTCTTCAAATTCTCAGAAGTTTCCTTCTTGATCATGTGGACAATATATTTAGGATTTTAGAGACAATCCTTTGCAAAATGAGAAGTACTGCCACACATGACACAGTCTATTTTCTTCCTTCTAAGAGTTTTTGTTGGATCAAGTAAAGCTTGTACAACCAAAACAAACACTTAGAAAATTTTTGGTACAACTGATGAAGAGCTTCTGAAGGCAAATCTGAACTTCCAAAGGTCAAGGCTGAAAGAGCTTCCAAAGAGGAATTCCAACTTCCGAAGACAAAGTCTTCCTTCTTCCGAAGTTCAACACTTAGAAGATTCCAAGAAAATGACTTCCAAAGTGTGAAGTCTTTAAGATCATCATAAGCCTCAAAAGAAGTATACTCATCCGAAGTATAAGTGGATTCAGAAGAACTTGTTCTTCCAAAGCCATCTAACCTTCAAAATAACATATTATGAACTAGTGAACATAAGTATGTTCCATCAGACAAGCTGCTACAACCTCTGAGATACTACATGGTGCTTTGCCACACCCATATAGTTACCATACTTTATTCCACTATTCATTCCTAATGAACTAGTGGACATAAGTATATTCCATCTGACAAGCTACTACAACCTCTAAGATACTTCATGGTGCTTTCCCATGCGTATATAGTTTACCATACTTTATTCCACTATTCATTCCTTATCAGTTAGTATTGTTACCAACTTTAGTTGGTGAAAAAAAAGTACGTCATGAAGATGTCATGACTACCAAATCTTAGACAGTATTATATCTTAAATACCTTACCTTTAGCAATGTTGTATTTTCTTAAGACGTAAGTTTCCAGCTGGTATCAAAGTATAACCGGCTATAAATAGTAGTATATATAGTTTCTCATTGTAACTCATTTAACGTGCTTGTAAGAGTCTTGTAACACTTTTTAGTTGAGAAGTAATATATAAAAGTATCTTGAAAAACCTATCTTGTTGTGTTTGCTTACTTAGTATATTATTATCAACTCTTAAAGGGATTCTCCATCATCAAACCAAGTGTGACTTAGTGAGTTTGAGAGATAATATTTATGTTGAGAGACAAACTTGATCTTGCAATTGGTATCAGAACATCTTACGCTCTTGATTGATAGATCTTACCATCCATATCAAGATTTTTCTTCATATATATACTCACCTCACTCAAAATGACTCTCAACCAAAAATCATCTGAAGGTGAAATAAGACGATGTCCAAAGCTCCCATCATCACCCCTGAGAAGTTTAGATCTTGGAGAAGACGTATTGAGGGTTTCAATAGGTACCAAGACATCATGATGTGGAAGTCTATCACCAATGGTCCTTTAAAACTAAATGTTACAGCACCGGCTGGAAATGGTTCTATGATAGAGAAGGCTATTGAAGACTATTCTAATGAAGACCATAAGCGGCTAGAGATCGCTAAAAAAGCAATGACTATTCTCATGACTGGCATACCCAATTCCATCATGGTGGGATTCGAGCATTGCCAGTCAACCAAAGAACTCTTTCATGCTTTGTCTCGGATGTATGCCAGCTCAAATGACTCCAAGAAAGATTCCCTGAAGCAATAGTTTGAAAACTTTATTTATATTATTGCACAGACCCTCAGCCAGCAATACTTTAGGTATATTGATCTTACTTCATCACTTCAGTTTATGGGAGTGACTCTTGAGATGATAGATCTCTCAATAAAGTTCAAGAGTGCACTTCCAAATGAGTGTACTTTCTACTATGTCTTTATTAAAAGGACAGAGAACTCAAACTCTCTCATCATAACTAAACTATATGGCATCCTTGATGGGTACCGTGTAAAGATGGAAAACAAGAGAGGCCACAAGATGAGCAGACCCTCAAGTCTTCCTTCTAGAAACGCTCTAATGATTGCGGAAGGCTTAAGACCCCCAACCTTAGCAGTACTTGACTTACACCCATCAGCCACCATGTTCTTTTGGACCGTACATAACCTTTCCTGAGACTCCAAGGTATCAACTAGCTCAGTCAAGTCCCTTGCAGGACAGCTATGCCTTTGTCTCAGGAAATGAACATTCTACTAACCTTCAGTTCTGCTTTGATGATCTAGAATGTTCTGCTCAGATGATGCTAAATACATGGACATTGACCAACAAATGGCTCTGTTAACTTACTGTGCAAAGAAGTTCTTCAAGAAAACTAGAAGGCAATTTTCCCATAACCCAACTAATAGCAAGTTTGGGTTTGACAAGAGCAAAGCCAAGTGTTACATCTATAACCAGCTAGGCCACTTTGCCAGGGAATGCAAGGCTCCCAAATCCAATCCGGGAACCACTCATTCCTCCACACATCCTACCACACCCAAAGCAGCTAGAAAGTCAATTGAACAACACACAGTTGTTGTTGCTTAAGTGGTTGACTGGAACTTCATGGTGCAGGATGTGACTCATGCTCAAGCATTGATGGCTGGAACTAATGAAAACAATGTATTTGAACACCTTTGTACTCCAGCTTGCATTTCTAAAGTTATAATGTATCAAGACTATAATATGGAAATTAAATCTGATATGAGTCTTTGAATATCCTTAAAAGTGATATTAAAAGGATTGAATCTAACTATAGTATGAAAATTGAAGAGTTAGAGAAAATTATGTCATTTCTAAAATATGAACATACAAACTATAGGACTCAAATCAAAGATTTAATCTCCAAATTGACTAAGGCTCAAGCCCAGCTAGTCACAGCAAAGGCTCAAGCACAAAGCATACTATTTCTAAGCAAAACTTCTCAGCCATTCTCATATCATCCTCCCACTCCAAAATTGTTATCAAAACAAAGGAGGGTTGGAAACCAATGAAATTGGTCCACCATACTCTTATGAGTCTATAAGACAACCAAGATGTGGGACTAAAGAGAAAGAGTTTACAACTATTGACCTACCACCCCATGAGTTAAAAAGTGATGCAACTATGGAAACCTTCACAGGAAAGGACCAGGTAAGACAACCCATTCCCACCAGTGATGATCAGCTCCTAACCACCAAAGCCAGAAGAAACAACGCTAAGGTAGGTAAAAAACTGCCAAGAAAGTGGTTGAATCCAAGTTGAAGATAGACAAAAAGCAAAAGGTTAGGTGTATTTTAGGGGAAGAGTACTGATGAAGACTACTGATGAAGACAAAAAGAAAGTGGTTGAATCCAACTTCTCAGCCATTCTCATATCATCCTCCCACTTCATGAATGCTGAATATGCAAGAAAGATTCTTATTGCTTCTAATATGGAAACAGGTGCAAACACTTCATCATAATCAATTCCTTCTTCTTGTGTGTAACCCTGTGCCATTAGTCTTGCTTTATTTCTGATGACAATCCCTCTATCATCATTTCTTTTGTACAACCATCTGGTGTCGATAGGGTATTGTCCTTCGGGAAGGTCTACAAGTTTCCATACTTCTTGCTTTTGAATTGCAGCAATTCTTCCTGCATTGATTCAATCCAACTATTGTCTTGAATAGCCTCTTTGATGTTTTTGGGAAATGTTTGACAAAGAAAGCATGAGAACAGATAGATGTTTGAAATACTTTACTTGATTCTTGTCACACTTTCATTAAGTTCTCCAATAATGCTTTTTACGGATGATTCTTGTGTATTCTGGTGGTTGGAATTGAGTCACCAGCAATTGTTACATCAAGATTGGAGACATTCAGATCATTATGGTGAGAGGCACCTTCATCTTGTACTGTTGGGGAGCTATGAAGATAATCAAACTCTGTTTCAGTGACTGATTTAGCATCAGAAACACTTTGATTGCATCCATCATTTGTTGTTCTTTCTGTTTCAACTGGAGGAGTAGTACAGGATTGGTTAAAGTCACTTTAACACTTTGTTTTTCTCTCACACTCAATTGAACAACACTCGGATGAAGATAGAGTCAATAAGAGTTTATCACAATATAGTAAGTAATAAAGAACACAGAAAGTAATTTTCAAGGTACTTGCATATATTGCTTCTCAACTCAAATATTACAAGACTCTTGTTACAATGAGAAACTATATATAATACTACCTGTAGCCGGATATACTTTGATACCAGTTAGGATCCTATAACTAAAGCCTATACTACAAGACATAGTTTAAGGTATCTCGGATAAAGTCTTATCTGAGATTTGGTAGTCAGGACATGTCCCTGACTTACCTTTTGTCACCAACTACAGTTGGTAACATGTGCTATCATAAAAGGTAAACAGTGGAATAAAGTATGGTCAACTGCATGGCTTTTTAAGAAAACGCCATAAAGTATCAAAGGTCCGCAGTGGAGTGTTAGAGGCCATACTTATGTCCACTAGTTCATAGCAGTGTCTTCCGAAGGTTAAATGGCTTCGGAAGAACAAGTAATTCCGAAGCCACTTATACTTCGGAAGAGGCTGCTTCTTCCGAGACTCGGGAACTTCTTCTTTTCTTCAAACTTCGGAAGTAGTCTTCTGATTTTTCTTCTATGACTTGATCTTCGGAAGCATGCTCTTGACTTTGGAAGTAGAATTATGTCTTTGGAAGTTGATCTTTCACTTTGTCTTGGGAAGAACTCTACAATCTTCGGAAGTTCCATGCTAAGCTTTGGAAGCCTTTGCATGTAGCACAAAAATTATGTAAGTAATTTGGTTTTGGTTGCACCAGCCTTCTTCTTGATCCAACAAAATCCCCTTAGGCTGATGCTACCAAAACCTCACTTGTTTCTACATCTCAAAACTTTCAGCACCAAGGAGAGTAGATATTTATCTGTTTCTTGTTCTTCCCTGATGTGGTGCTGAGAAGTTTGTACAAATACTTGGTAGACTGGAAGTCCAGTCTGTCACCTTGGATGATGTGTACCCTCTGTTTTTGCCCTCTAAAAAGAGTTAGTTAATGGGAACTGTAATCATATTCCCATCTAACTGTATGTTCCAATTCAGGACCCTTTACCATCTGTAGAAAGGTAGCGCCCTTGGTAGGAAGTCTTTCCTTGTCTTCCTGTCTTCTCAACTTCAACTCTTCTTCAATCTTGGCTTTTGCAGTTAGCTCAGCTAGATGAAGACTGTTGAGGTGATTTTTGATGAGTGCAGCAGTTTTAGAGTTGGAGGGTGTTAGGACCTGGTATTTGAATGAAATACCGAATGATTAACGTGTAAACCAAATCAAATAGTGCGGAATCCTATTTGATTGGCGATCCAATTAGTGAGAACGCACGTAGAATCAATAAAGTATTGAATCAAACATTAAGAATCCATTAGGAATCGATCTACAGTGTCTATGAACTTGGAGTATCAACTTGGAGGCTTCTGGACGGCTAGGGTACGTCTGGAGTCGAAATAGAATAAAATGCTCTTCTTTTTTCACGAATTGGGTTGTATTTATAGGTTAGTACTGTTCATCGTGTGACTGAACCATTAGTATGGTTCAGTCGTGCAATTGAACCATGCGGTTGATTCATCCGCACGACTGAGTGTTCAGTTGTGCGACTGAGCCAATCTTATGTTACAATACTGATCCAGTCTCCTGGTTCAGTCGTGCGCCTGAGTAATCCGTATGAAGTTATTCATGCGTATGGTCCATTCACATGGGCCATTTGTATGAGAACTTCATTTTGTTAAGTTTGATTGTATTAATTAGTATAACATTATGTGTAACAATTCAAACAACCACAAACCTAATTAACCAATTTTAACATCGACTCATTAATGAAATATTAAACATTATAAATAACAAACAATCAATATCATTTCATTAATCATTCCAAACATTATATCAGAATCAGACAAACAAGATCTATTACATTCATATCATGATCTAGGGTCATACATGTATCAACAGAGGGGTTGGAGAATGGCTTTTCTGCTAACTCAGCAATATCAAATCTGCTGGAGTGTAACAGAGAGGTTGCATTAAGTCTGTTGACTTTGCCATCCTCCCTTTCCACAACAAAGTTGTGAGAAGTTTCATTAAACCTCCACTGGATTATTTTCTTTCTAGGCATAGGAGACTGACTAGGAATCTTGTCCTCTTTCTTAGTATCCAGCTGAGTCACCAGTTTCCTTCTAAGTTTCTTCTCTTCATCATTCAGTGAATTTGAGTTGAGGCCTAGAAGTCTAGCTGCCTGGTCTAATGTTCCTCTAGGAAAATCAAAGAATTCATATGTTTTAAGGGAACATGAAGATCCATCAACATAAGTGATATTCACAGAGTCTTCCTCACATGAGACTTCGCTTAAAGTTATGTAGTTGGTGAGCTTAGTCTTGATTGCCTTGAACTTCTCAGAGAGAGATGTTGAGAAGGCTGAGGGGATGGTTTGGATGGTTGTTGGGTAGGTTGTGGTTCAAAGGTTCTGAGAAGTGTTTTTGGTTGAAGGATGGGAAGTTTAGGTGGTTGAGGTGATGAAATGGGTGAGGGTAAGGATGTGGGTTCAGGGGTGAAGGGCTCAGTTCTGATGGTGAAGGGTAAGGGTGAGGGATCAGGTTGTGGTTGAGTAGTTTCAGTGAAGGAAATCCCCTTTACCCTTGTATACATCTCTTTTCTCTTTCCCAAGCGGATGTTAGCCTTGATTTCGCTGACAATCCGTCGGAGTGTCCTCTCTGATATGGGACCCATTCTTCCTTTCCTTTAGTTTTTCTCTTGTAGCCTTTCTTCTCTCTTTCTCCATTTGATCCTGCTCTTTGTTGTAGAGCCATAGGATCGTTTCATTGTTTTGTGGAGACAGTTCTTGAAGATTGAAGCTTCTAGAGATTAGGAACTCTATCCTATCTCTCCTCTACTGCAAGTCAGCCTCCTTCTATTCTTCTTCTTTCTCTTTTTGTAAGGCCAACCTGGCTGCTTCTTGCTATTTCTCATGTTGCAGTTTGGTTGCCTTTTCCAGTTTCACCAACTCCACTAGTGGTAGCAGGATCGTTTCTTCATTGTCAGCTCCTAATTGGATGAGCTGATCAATTATCTCTTCTCTCCTTTTGTTGTTGACAGCCTCTTGGTTGGCTGCAACTGCTTTTGTACTAGCAGCTAGCAACTTCTCAGTTGGAAGTCTTCATTTCTTCTTTAACTTCTCAATCTTCTCCTCTTCCTGAAGCTCTTCCGCAGTCATCTTCCTTTTCCCTTTGTTATCTTTAGAAGAGCCTGACTGTGGTGGTTTTTGGAGAGTGGATTCTGATTGTGAGAGAGGCAGAGAGGGTGTCTAGGATAGAGGTAGATTCAAAAAGTCCTCACTGTTCACCTCTGATGCCATTTCTAGGATTGCATCTGTGATGATCAGTTCCTCGGACATCTTGAACAGTCCTTCCGCAGCTTCCATTTAAGCTTTGGAAGATTCAGCTTGTTCTTCTGAGGCTTTAAATTCAGCTTCAGAAGTTTGAGGAAATGCAGATTCTGTCTCGACTGCTTCAGTTGCTGGGTCATCAGTCCCCATTTCCCCTTCGAAATGAATCTTAGGTTATATGTGGACCTTAGGTTGACCAACTTCTTCCACAGTGGTAGAAGGTGCAGTAACCCTCTTCAGCTCTTCAGCTCCAAAGTAAATCATTGCAGCGTCTGGGCTTGGTTGATCAGTAGAGGATCTCAACAGAAACTTGGAGAAGAGTTTGTAGAGATCTCTGAGCATCTTTGGGTTGATTTGAAGTACAACTTGAGATGGCTCAGACAAAGTGGTGACAGGAGTAGAAGATGTTGAAGTTGAAGTATGAATCTGTGGGTCCTCAAGTGTTTGTCTCTGAACATTCTCCCCCTTTTTGGTAGCATCATCTTGAGAGCTAGATGAGCTGAAGGAAGAAGTCAATGAGACCTGAACAGGTACATGCCTAACAGATCTCTCGGTTGTTTCTCAGCTAGTTCAGCCTTAAGACTGTCAATCTCAAGTTGATGAATGGTGGACCTTTCTTCTATACTCCTAACCAAGGATTCAAGGTTTGAGACTTTAGACAGAAGGTCTTTTATGAGGAGTTGCATGCTTCCCTCATCTTCTTTCGAACAGGGAGATGAGGTAACATACCTAGTATGCTCAGCCTCACCACCAGATGTGGTTTCTTGGCACCCTGGTTTCCCTTGCTAAATGATGTCTCTTTCAGAGTCATCAAACAGCATGGTTGCCACAGATTCAGTCTCAGATATGTTACCACTATCCATAGGGTCCATTGAGGCACCTTCTATAGTGGCAGCTGAATCTGTATGAATCCCTCCACATCAATGGGACTTACCTCAGTTATGGGTTGCTGATGGGGGCTAGAGATAAGGGATCTCTCTGGGCTCTGTTGATCTTGGAGAGGGTGTTGTAGATCGATTTCATTGCCATGGAGAGATGTTATCTCTTCATCAGTTTTAAAAAGAAGGTCAGTGAAGGATAGGGATGTTAAGCCTACTGACCCGGGACATTGGTCAATGTCTACAGGCATTGAGCCTTTGGTGGGGCTGTCCCTTGTTGGCTGCTTAGAAGAGTGTAAATACTCATCCTGAGGGCTGTTGGTTTGGGTGTCAGGCTCATGGGTTTGAGACTGAGGAGACTCAAAAACCAAATTGAGGTCGAATGAGAAGGATGGTGAGACCTCAGACTAAGTGGGAGCCCATGTTTCCACTCTAGTCTTTTTGGATTGAACATGAGGTGCTTGATCAATCAGAGTAGATTGAACAAGGTTTCGTTTAGGGCTTCTCTGGTATGTGATGGTGATGGGTAGAGAAGGCAGTGGTTGCATTGTGGAGGTGGTTGCTGGTGTGGGTTCATCACCTATGGGGTGAACAAGGATGTCACCAGGAGCTATGCGCTCAATCATACCTGGAAGTAAAGAAGTGTACCTTCCAATGAAGTTGGTGGACACCTTCTTCAAAGTATTGAAGATGGTAGGGCTCATGTGAAGGACAGTAAGAGCAGCTACATAGACAAGAGTACTCAGTTCCAACTCATAGTTGATTATGTGTTGAATGAACGGGAATACATAAAGAATGTCTCCCTTTGAAGATACTTAATCAGATTGGTAAACACAAATCTTGAGTAATTGAAGTGGAGGCCTCTCACCAATCCATGAACTGAGCATCCTAGTTCATACGGGATTTGATCCCATCCCCCAGATTTGTTTGACAACAGTGGAGAACAACATGCAAGAGGAACTTCTAGTTGTAGGAGAAGTTGTACTTGTAGACTGTCGACCTGCTCACGTCTCCACCATATCCCATGAGGATATAAGTGTTGTCTAAATCTTCTTTGGGGAATTCAGTCGGAGCTCCTTCATCATGAAGCTCGAGATGCTCCCTCATAATTTGTTAGTAATGACCAACTCTTGTCCACAAATGTTGGACCTTAGTACATGAATCCCATTTAGGGTTTCGACTTGACCATTTTCCCAAAATTCGGCCATTTGGTTGGAGTAAATAGTGGGGTTAACGGTAACGGCTGTGTAGTAAGATGATTGAGTGAGAAAGGAGATGATTTCAGAGAAGTCAACATCTCTTGAAGAATCAAGAAATGCGACTTGGTTATGCTAAGGGTTGAGTGCAATTTGAAAAAGGTGAATGAGGATGAACTTGAGCTTCAGTAAAGTTGGAGTGGAGAAAATCTCTAGGGCAGTAATAATTGCAAGTAAGAAAATGAAAGTGAGTAGTCGGGATTATTTTAAAGAGGGTGGAAAGGCGGTAATGGAGGTTAGGATAAGGTGATATGATGTTTTAGTGGGAGATTTGATGGGGGTGATAAGGTTAAAATCCGTTAAATAATCTGACATCATTAACAAAATCTTTGCTTTTTACAGTGTGGGGCCCAAAAGATTTCTGTTACACAGTAAAATCTCTCTCTAAAGTGAAAAACATTCCGAAGGTAATTTTTCTTCCGAAGGCAATTGCTATTCCGAAGGTAAAAGTTACTTCCAAGAGTAAAATTGCTTTCCGAAGGGAGAGATTCTGTAAGCTTCAGAAGTAGATCTAATAGTTAATCAATCGCTTCTTCCGAGGCTAAATACTCTTCTGAGAAGAAAATTATCCTTGAAGAAATTTTGCTTCGGAAGAACTGTGAAGTATCTTCCGAAGGTTAATTTCTCTTCGGAAGGAATTTACACTTAGAAAATTTTAGAGAGATCTTTTGTAACAGGGCTTAAATTGTATTGACATAAGACATTACATATTAAAAGGTTTTCAAAAAAGGTAGCTAATCAATGTTATCATCCCAATAGTTGTGATGAGATACTTGAATCTTTGTTCATCAAAAGCTTTGGTGAACAATCAGCATATTGTTCATTTATGTCAACTTTGATTAGCTTAACTAGATTTTTCTCATGAATATCTCTAATGAAATAGTACCTGATGTCAATATGCTTTGTCTTGGAGTGGTTCACCAGATTTTCAGTAATGGAGATAGCACTGTGTTGTCAATATGGATAGGAGTACTTATAAAGTTGAATCCATAGTCTAACATCTGATTTTGAATCCATAGCAGTTGAGCACAGCAGCTAGCAACGGCAATATATTCAGCTTCAGCAGTTGATGTAGAGACACAGGATTGTTTCTTGCATTGCCATGAGATGATCCTTTCACCAAGAAATTGACATCCTCCTGATGTGGATTTCTTGTCAATGTTGCAACCACCATAGTCACTGTTAGAGTATCCATAGAGATTGAAATCCTTGTTTTTGGGATACTAGAGACCTAGTTTTGGTGCTCCTTTGAGGTATCTGAGGATTCTCTTAACAGCAACTAAATGAGACACCTTTAGAGCAGCCTGAAATCTTGCATAGATGCAAGTAGCAAACATGATATCAGGTCTACTAGCTGTGAGATACATCAGAGAACCAATAATTGCCCTATACTAATGTTGATCAGTATCCTCCCCCTCATGGTCAGGACAAAGATTGTGGTTTCTGGGTATGGGTGTCTTGGCCGGCTTACAATCTTTCATCTCAAATCTTTCTAAGCTGTCAGAGACATACTTAGATTGATTAATGAAAAACCCTTCCTTCATTTACTTTAGCTGAATTCCAAGGAAAAAGTCCATTTTTCCCATGGAACTCATTTCAAACTTTTTCTTTATAATGTTTTCAAAGTCCTTACACATTTGGTCATTTGATGAGCCAAATATGATGTCATCGACATAGACTTGAACAAGCAAAATGTCCTTTCCAGACTTTCTGATGAAGAGAGTCTTGTCAATGGTACCTCTAGTGTAGCCATTCTTAAGAAAAAACTAAGACAAAGTCTTATACCACAGCCTAGGTGCTTGGTGTGGCCTATATAGAGCTTTATCCAATTTGCACACATAGTTGGGGTGATGTGGATCTTCAAATCCTGGAGGTTGGCACACATAGACTTTCCTATCTATATCCCCATATAGAAAGGCACACTTGATATCAAGCTGGTAAACCATGAATTCCTTGGATGCAGCATAAGCAAGGAAGATCCTAGTTGCCTCGAGTCTTGAAACTAGTGCAAAGACATCAGTATAATCAATTCCTTCCTCTTGGGTGTATCCTTGAACTACAAGTCTTGCTTTGTTCTTGATGAGCAAGCTTCTATCATCTCTCTTATTTCTGAAAACCCATTTAGTGCCTACAGGTACTTAACCAGATGGTAGCGGACATAGGTTCCATACCTTCTGTCTCTTGAATTGAAGCAGCTCCTCTTGCATCGATTCAAGCCAGCTACTATCTTTCAAGGCATCTTCCAGCTTCTTGGGTTCCATCTGGGATAAAAGACATGAGTACAAGTAAACATTCCCATGATGAGTTTGCCCACTTGTCTCACACCTTCAGAGACATCCCCTATGATGTTCTCAGTTAGATGAGTGTTATGAATCCTAAGACGAGGAATCACTTCCAGTTGTAGAGATAGATCCAGATTGGACATATTCTGCTCAGGAACTGGTACACTCTGTCCAGCTATTATTTCAAAGTCATTGAATGAGGACTGATTGAGTGAATGAGAAACATCATCAATGGTTGGCTGTGAAGTAGTAATAACAGTTGCATGTTCCTTCAAAACCTACTTCCTTCTTCCTGGTGTTGTGGTGGATCACCTGATGACTTTTGAGGCTCAGCAGGTGATTCACTTGTTAAAGCTTCACTATTCTTTGATATGGTTAAGCTGTCAGATCTGTGAATGGTAGAAGCTTGATTTATTGTAGCTCTTCGAGAATTTGGAAGAGGTCTGGGTAGCTCAAATAGTTGATCATCAACAGTAGCATGAGCATCATTTTGAGCACATGTTCCAACTAAAACATTCTCACAAGATGGTTAGAATAGTTTGGAAACAATTCTAAATCAAAGATATGATCAGGGCCATTCCCCTAACACAAGGAGTGTGCTCATTAACAACTATATTGGATGACTCCTCAAATTTTGATTCTTAATGTTGTATACTCTATAAGCTTTGGAGCTAGAAGAGTATCCAACAAAGATGACATCATCCGACTTTTCAACAAATTTTGCTAAATTGTCTTTTGTGTTAAGTACGTACACCTGCTGCCAAAGGACGTTAGAAAGCCAATGAACTGTGGTCTCTTGTTCCATAGCTCATAAGGGATTTTTCCATGTGGCTTAACTACAAGAACTCTATTCTGCACATAGGATGCAGTGCTAACTGCCTCTGCCCAAAATGTTAGAGGTAGTTTTGAACCGGCTAACATAGTTCGAGCAGCCTCAATAAGTGTCCTGTTTCTCCTCTCAGCAACACCGTTTTGTTGAGGAGTTCTGAGAGCACTATATTGTCTGCCAATCCCTTTTGAGTTACAGAATGAGTGAAGAACAAAGTTCTTAAACTCAGTACCTTTATCACTTCTAATTATTTTAACATTGTGATCAACTTGATTTTCTATTGTAAGAATAAAAGATTTTAATGTTTCAGTACTTTCATCTTTAGTTCTTAAAAATAATACCATGTAAATCTTATGAAATCATCAACTATCACAAGGCAGTATGATTTCCTTCCAATGCTCATTATACTTGTGAACCAAAAAGATCCATGAGCAATAAGTGTAATGGAGTAGTGATACAGTTAACACATTTGGATTTATGAGAGGTCCTTTGTTGCTTCCTTTCAGGCATGCAACACAGTTATCTTTGTAGAAAAACTCCTTTTTAGGCAAACCATGTATCAAGTTATTTTTAGCCAATTTATTCATTGTCTTAAAATTTACATGACATATACATTTATGCCATAGTGTTGACTCATCACTATCAGCTTTGAAAGAAAGCATGATACTTCACCCATTGGGGAAGCATTGTTCATATCCAGCTTGTACATATCCCCTTTCCTGGTTCGAGGATAATGCACTCATGTTGTGTGAAAAGCATCTGTGCTTTTGATCATAGAATTGAGAACACTTAACAGATTGTGTTCAACCTATTTGACAAAGTTATCTTTGTCAACTTTTAACTTACCATTAGATATACTCCCTCTGCTAGAAATATATCCTCCAGTCTTACCTCCAAATTGGGCAGGACCTCCATCATAGTGTTGAAACTGTTGAAGGATAGATCTGTTCCCTATCATGTGCCTGGAGCATCCACTGTCCATAATCCAAACATTGTTGTTCTTGTCATATGGATGTCCTTGCACATAAGATGAGATTATTAGTTTTGATCGGAAGCCCAAGCCTTTCTGGTCTTGGGTTCTTCCAAGGATAATGACATAATTGAACCAAAAGATATGCATGGGGGTTCAATAGATGTCTGTGAAGAAGTGTTTTGGGCTGCAACATCTTCCTTGATCTTCCAGTCCATCCTTTGGTTGATCTTGGAGGATGAGTTATAAAGGCTTTTGCAGTATGGCCTTCTTCCAAACCTTCCTTCTTTTCGGAAGAAGTCTTCACCACCTTTTCTTCCGAAGCAGTCTTCTTCTGGGATGGTTTCAAGAATCTTCTTGTTCTTCCAAACTTTAGTAGCATTTGCTTCCGAGGTATTTTCCCTTCGAAAGAAGAGTAGTTTTGCTTCTGAAAGCAACACTTGCTTCGGAAACCACTTTCCCTCTTCATCACTTGAACCATTTGAAAAGGTCCAAATGTGAAACATTCCCTGACTCCTTCTTTCCTAACATTATTTGCATAATGTGTGCTTGCAGGATTGTAATAATAATCTTTTGCCATATGGTTGTGCAGACCACACATAATGCATGTAATGTTTGTCTTTTGGGCTGTGAAGGTTGTTGTTTCTTGGGCTTCTTTTCTTCATCAGCAACCTTTCCCTTCAACTTCTGATCCTTTGGTAGGACAGGAGTGTTGGTATTACAATCCATCCTGAATCAAAAGTACCTAACACTTGGAATCCAGCTGAGATAAAGACACTTTCTGCTTTGGGTCAATCTTCAGCTTAGACTCAGCCACTTTCTTGGCAGTTCTTCTAGCAGCTTTAGCTCTCCTTCTTCTGGCCTTAGTGGTTAGGATTTGATCTTCATAGGAGGATATGGGTACTTCTACCTGTTTCTTCCCTGTGGTGCCACTATTGTTGTTTCATCCTTCAACTCTGGTGAGGAAAAGTCAATAGTTGGAACCTCTTGCTCCTTAGTACCACATCTAGGTTGTATGATAGACTCATAAGAGTGTGGTGGAGCGATTTCATTGGTTCCCAACCTCCTTTTTTTGAAAACAAAGTTTGGAGTGGGAGGATGATGCATGAATAGCTTGGAAGTTTTGCTTAGAGATAGCATGCTTCCTGGCCTGAGCCTCAGTAGTGACAAGCTAGGCTTGAGCCTCAGACAATTTGGATATCAGATCCTTGATTTGAGTCTTGTGTTGGTGTGTTTATGTTTTAAAAGATACACAGTTTTCTCTAACTCCTCAATTTTCTTTTGATAGTCAGACTCAGCTCTCTTAAAATCAAATTTTAAAATATTTAAAGACTCAATATCAGATCTAATTTCCATATTGTAATCCTGATAAAGTTTAACTTTAGCTATACAGGTTGGAGTACAGAGATGTTCATATACCTCAGTATCATCTGTTCCTGCCATGAGAGCTTGAGCAAGAGTCGCAATTGTACCATGAAGCTCCAGTCAACTTCTTGAGCCATTGCAGTGGTTTCAGTTGACTTTCCAATGGGCTTTGAGGTTGAGGGATGTGTGGAGGCCTGTGGGGTTCCCGGATTGGTCTTGGGAGCCTTGCATTCCCTTGCAAAGTGATCAAGTTGGTTATAGTTGTAACACTTTGCTTTGTTCTTATCAAACCCAAACTTGCTGGTAGTTGGGTTTTGAGGGAATTGCCTTCCAGTTCTCTTAAAGAACTTCTTCGCTCTAGAAGTTAAAAGAGCCATCTATTGGATAATGTCCACTTACTCTACATCGTCTGGATTAAAACACTCAAGATCATCAAAACAGTATTGAAAATTACCGGAGTGTCCACTTCCTGAGACAAAGGCACAACTTTCCTGAACGGAATTGTATTGAGCCTGTTGAGACCTTGGAGTCTCAGCAAAAGTGATGTAAGGTCCAGAAGAGTAGAATGGCTGCTGGTAAGTCAGGTAGTGCTGAGGTTGTGGGGTTGCTGAACCTTCTTACTTTCCATCTCTAAAGCGTTGCTAGCAGGAAGACTCAGAGGTTGGCTTGTTTGGTGGCCCTTCTTACTTTCCATCTCTAAATGATATCCATCAAGGATGTCGTAAAGTTCAGTCATAGTGAGAGTGTTCAAGTTCTCTGTCCTCTTGATAAAGACACAGTAAAATGTCCACTCATTTGGAAGAGCACTCATGAACTCTCTCGTGAGATCTCTGAGTTCAGGAGTGATCTTCACAGACTGAAGAGAGGAGATAAGATCCATATACCTGAAATACTACTCGCTGATGGTCTCTCCAACAATATAAGTGAAGTTCTCAAACTGCTGCTTTAGTGAGTCCTTCTTTGAGTCGTTGGAGCTTGAGTACAACTGAGCAAGAGCATCAAACAATTCCTTTGCAGACTTACAATGCTCAAACCCCACCATGATGGAGTTCGGTATTGCAGTCATGAGAATGGTCATAGCATTGTTGTCGATGTCTATCTTCTTTCGATCTTTGTCAAAATAGTCTTCAACAGCCTTTTCTATCATGGCACCATTTCCACCAAGTGATGCCACCTTTGGCTTATACGGGTCATTGACAATAGAGTTCCACATCTTGCTATCTTGGTATCTGATGAAGCCTTCCATTCTTTTGCTCCAAGACCTGAAGTTTTCAGGAGTAATGATGGGAGCCTTGTCATAGTTCCCATCTCTACTTCGGATTTGTTAGGGCCATTTTGAGTGAGTGAGGTGCAGGGAGCAGTGTAAAACAGGTTTATTTGGATGGTTAGATCACGCAATCAAGAGCCTAAGAACTCTGATACCAATTGCAAGATCGGTTAAAGTCACTTTAGCACTTTGTTTTTCTCTCAAACTCACTTGAACAACACTCGGATGAAGATAGAGTCAAGAAGAGTTTATCATAATATAGTAGTAATAAAGAACACAAAAAGTAATTTTCAAGGTACTTGCATATATTGCTTCTCAACTCAATATTACAAGACTCTTACAAGCTTATGTCTTTGAGTTACAATGAGAAACTATATATAATACTACCTACAGCCGGATATACTTTGATACCAGCTGGGATCCTATAACTAAAGCCTATACTACACAAGACTATAGTTTAAGGTATCTTAGATAAAGTCTTATGTGAGATTTGGTAGTCAGGACATGTCCCTGACTTACCTTTTGACACCAACTAAAGTTGGTAACATGTACTATCATAAAAGGTAAACAGTGGAATAAAGTATGGTCAACTGCATTGCTCTTTGAGAAAATGCCAAACAGTATCAGAGGTCTGCAGCGGAGTGTTAGAGGCCATACTTAGGTCCACTGGTTCATAGGAGTGTCTTTCGAAGGTTAAATGGCTTCGGAAGAACAAGTACTTCCGAAGCCACTTATACTTCAGAAGAGGCTGCTTCTTCTGAGACTTGGGAACTTCATTTTCTTCAAACTTCGGATAGTCTTCTGATTGTTCTTCTAAGACTTGATCTTCGGAAGCATGCTCTTGACTTTGGAAGTAGAGTTTTGTCTTTGAAAGTTGATCTTTCACTTTGTCTTCGGAAGAACTCTACAACCTTCGGAAGTTCCATGCTAAGCTTCGGAAGCCTTTCCATGTAGCACCAAAATTATCTAAGTGATCTGGTTTGGGAAAAGAGTGTTCATTGAATTGAACATTTGTTGATTTGGGAAAAGAGTGTTCATTGAATTAAACATTTGTTGATTCATCAATAATGCTTAGTTTAAATTAAACACCCTATAAGCCTTTGAAACATAAGAATAACCTACAAAGAATCCTTCATCAAACTTAGATGAAAAATTTTCCTAAATTGTCTTGGGTGTTTAATATTGAGACCGGACTACCAAATGACTTAAAAATCCAATAAATTGTTTTATGTGAAACAGTATTTCATATGGAGTCATGTTACTTTCTTTGACAATAAGAGTTTGATTTTGCACAAAACATGATGTGTTAACTTCCTCTTCCCAAAAGGTAGTAGGTAGTTTAGCATCGGTTAGCATTGTTCTTGCTCCTTCAATCAGTGTTCTATTTCTCCTTTCAGCTACCCCATTTGTTAAGGAGTTCTAGGTGCCTGAATTCATGAGCATTGCCTTTGGTTGCACAAAATGGACACATGTCTTCATTTATAAACTCAGTTCCATTGTTACTTCTTATTGTTTTGACCTTATGATCAAGTTGGTTCTTAATTATTGTGATAAAGTCTTTTATTATTTGGGATGCCTCATTTTTATGAAGTAAGAAGAAAACCCATGTGAATTGGAAAAGTCATTAATGATTACCAAACAATACTGTTTCTTTCTAATACTCATAACATGAGTTGTCAAAACAGATCCATATGAAGTTGCTTCAATGGAGTATTGTTTGTGTTCACCAGCTTTGGTTTGTGAGAGGATTATGTTGTTTTCCTTTGAGGCACCCTGAACAGTGATCAACAAAGTGAAAAAATTGGGAGACCAATGACATGGTGTCCTTTGATCAATCTGTTCATGTTTTTAAAGTTTGTGTGCCCTAAACATCTGTGCCAAAGCTGAGACTCATCAGATAATGCTTTAGACAAAAGACATGTTTCTTCTATTGGTGTTGTAGAATTTAGGTTTAATACATATGTGTTATTCTTTCTCAGAGTCTTTAGAACAACCCACTCTTCTGAGATCTGAAATCCTGGTTTCAGAATGTAGTAATGATTGTCGGTAAAGTGAGTTGAATATTTCTTGTCACAGATCTAAGACACGCTTAGAAGATTGAAGTTAGTTATTCACAGTAGTTCACTCTATCAAATCTTAGTATCCTATTTGTCATAGATCATTCACCAGTAATTCTTCCACCTTGTCAATCTCCTCCAAATACCACAGTAGTTCCTTGTATTTGCTTGATATCATGAAGGAGGAAACAATCTCTAGTCATGTGTCGGGAACATCCATTGTCCATGTACCATAGGCTATTAGACCTATATGGATGACCTTGGAAGCACAAACGAACTAATTCGAATATGGAACCCAAGCCATAATGGTCTTGGGTTTCCCGTTCATATCCATAATGGTGACCTCTTGATACTTTCCTCTAAATTGTGATCTAGTTAGAGGTGACCTGGGAGATTGCTTGTAATACTTTGATTGTGTCATCTCATCACATTAACTGAAGAGTCAGAAGAGTAATGAAACCTTTGGTCTCTGTTCTTTTAAAGAAATTTAACCTATTTTTACTATCAAACATCAATTTAGGTTGGGAAGATCAAACTTTTGCTTAATGATGTGATGTTTATTTCTTTGAATCTTCCATAATTCTTTTGTGTTACTCCTGTCATTGTTTGATCTAGACATCCTAGATTTGTTGTTATGAAAATGACTTCTGACATTGGGTTCTTAGATGATGTTGTGGAGATGGGTTTGTTTTGAGAAATTATCAATCCCTTCTGATTGAAGTAACAATCATATGTATTGTGATTGTTTATATCACAGACTAAACAGTATTTATCCAGACTAAACTGTATTTATTGAAATAGCAGTTTTTAGTGGAATGGTTGTTCATGTCACAGATAGAGCAGTGTTGATTGAAAAAGCACTCTTCTAATTTGTGATTAAACATATCACATATGTCACAATACATATGTTTGTTTCTTGAATCTGATTTTTCTTTAGCAGACTTAGTTGATTTTCCCATTTTCAACTGAGTCACATTCTTTTGCTTAGGGGAGGAATCAAAATCAGCCTTTTTAGTAGTTTGCTTCACAACACTACTTTTGTTAACTGTCCTGGGATGTTTTTGTTTCCTCAACCCTTTCATTACTTCTTGCTCAAACTAATCAATGTACTCCTTGTTGCATATTTCAAAGCCGACTCCTTGTCTAATTTTGACGATTAGGGGTCTGACTGAATTTTAGTTGTTGAAATTAGTGAGCTCTTGTGTTTCTTTTGTAGTGAAAACCTTGTCTAATTTGCTTGAATTTTTTGGAGATTTAATCTCATTATTAGAACTGCTTTGAGCAGAAGGTTTCACTGACTTCACAAATTTCTTCTTTCCTTTTGAAATAGCAGGTATAAATTTCACAAAGGGGACAATGGCCTTGATTGGGCTTGTTGGTTTGATGACACTCACTATCTTGTCTAAACACTCCTTGATTTTAATCGGGTGACCTAATTTGATTTTATCCACATTTGTTTCAATGTAAATATTTGGTTTGTTTTGAGGATTTGTGACTTGTTTTACTATTATTTTTGGTTCAATAGTGTTAGGTTCAATTTGTTCTTTGAATGTAACATATTCAGGCATGATAGTGTAGTTGTCATTGTATGGTGGAGGACAAGAGTTATACCCAATCCCAGACATATCCTTGGGATCCTTTTAAGAATCAAGCATCTCTTGCAGCTTGTCTGAAGACAGTTGAAACTTTTCTAGTTTCACTTCAGTAAGTGTTTGTTCAGCTTTAGATTGAGCTAACTTTTCAATCAGTTGCTTATTCTCAGCTGCAAGAGTGTACTTTTCACCATGCAATTTTTCAATGTCAAGATAAGAGATTTAATTTTGATTAGCCTTTTATTTCTCTCTTAAGCATCTCTGACTTGACCTTTTCTTCTTTTATTTTGTCGCCAATTTTGATTGTGCTCTCGATAACCTTCCAGTTTAGTAATGCATTTATCACTACAAAGGTTAGATTTTACCTCAGATGGCATGGGAGATGGACCATCATTTATGTGAGCCATGAGTGCATGATTTTGGAATTGAGGCTTTACTTCCTCTGCATACAAGCTCCAGTCACGTACTCCATCTTGTTTAATAATAAGAGCATTTGCAGATCACTAACTACTTCCATGAGCTTGATTGGTCAGTTGAGGTTGAGTATAATATGTTTGTTGGTGTGGTTGATGGTGATACTGCTATTGGTGATTGTTGGAGTGAAAACTTGAGTTTGGTTATGAATATGACTGGCTCTGAGAATTCTTTTGAAAGTTGTTGTTTCTTCTGGGAGCATTACATTCTCTAGAGAAGTGGCCAGTCATGCCACAGTTGAAGCATTTCACCTTGGATGTGTCATACCCAAGTTTGGTGTTTTCATTAAGGCTGAGCTTTCTTCCTTTTCTAGAAAAACTTCTTGGCTCTCATTGCAATCATATCTATTTGCAACTGCAAATCCATGTCTTCTTCATCATCTGGATCCATTTCTTCCAAGTCTTCCTGGATCAGATGTGTAGAGGTGAGTCTGCCTCCTAAATAAGCTTCAAAGCTAGCAACAAAGGCATTGTAAGTTGCCTTTTGTTCTTTTTATTTTGTATCATCAGGAGTATTTGAAGGAGTTGTAGAGAATCCTGATGGTTTGAGATGATGTTGATGGCTTGTTGGTTGGTGGAGCTGCAATGAATCCTGTAGTCTTCAATTGATCTCTTGAGGAAAGAAAATCATCCTCATCAATAATGAATGCATTTTCCACAGAGTGAGTGTCTAAAGGAAACTTATATGCTTCAATAACTTTGGGTCCACCTAGGTTTCTTCTTCTTTCATCAAGCTCCAGTGCTTCTATCTTGGCAATCATCATATCCAGGGTGGTACTCTCAAGATTAAGAGTGTTTTTCAGCATTGTCACATTTTCTTTCTAGATTTCTGGGAAGACTGTGAAGCATCTTCTTGTTTAACTCTTTGACTTTGTAAGTTACTCCCATGATCTCTAAGTCATTTACCATCTGCACAAATCTATGCAATTGTTTAGAGATGGACTCCCCCTTGGAGTGATGAATGGTTCATATAATTAACAAGCTTATCCTTGTTAATTTCAGAAACTTTGTTGCTTCCTTCACACATAATCAATAGTGCATCCCATACCGCTTTAGCATTACCATACTTTTCAAGTCTTTTAGCACATCCATTTTTCAATGCTTAAGTGAGTATGGAGTAAGCTTTGAGATCAACCTTAATCTTCTTGTAGCCATCATCATCAAGAGTCAGATCATTATAGGTATTCTTGAGGTTTTAGATGGCAACTTGATCAGCAGACAGTGTAATAGGAATGTGAGGCCCTTTTGCTATTGAGATCCAATAGTCTGGATCTACACCAGTGATGTAATTCATGAATCTGATTTTCCATTGCTTAAACCTAGATTTATGTTTAAGCATGGGAGGTTTTGGAGTATGACCAAGTTCTGAAAAATTATGTGAATCCGTTTCAACAAGGTGTTTTTAAATTTTTTAAATGTAGATTAGATAAATTTTAGGTTCAGTTAGTCCAACTGGTCCAATAGTCCAAAACAGGCTCATGAATCAGATCTGTTGATATTTCTGAGTTTCTATTGGAAATTTTGTTATATTAACTGTTCACAGCTTTGAATATGAAGATGACTGCTTTGTTCTTGAAGGTGAGAACGTATGAACAGTAACTGTTGAAGAGTTTTCTGCAGTTTACTAGTAGAGTGGTAGAACACTCTATTAGCAATTCAATCACCAGATCAATCGAGTTCTATTCGGATCTTGGGTAGATCTGAAAAAGAACTGAGAGCCAAAGCTCTGATACCAATTGACTGGGTCTTGAAATTGATATTCTCACTATATCAAATATGAGGACTGAGTTAATGATTATATGCATAATTCAACAATCGAACATAATGCAAGAAAATACTCATAAAGGCTTGTTTGTATTGATAAAGGTGATTGATTACCATAATGCTAGGGTTGAGCATTAGCAGTAATAATACACCTTGAGAATATAGACACAAATTTCTATTTATCTATCATAGTGATTGGGTTAGTGTTGGACCAAAAGAACCAATGAGCCTGATCAGAGAAACCTCTAAGTCCCACAAGACATCACAACAGCTGAAGAAGACCTGATCAGCTGTTCTACAAAGTCTGAAGAATACAACTGCTGAAGTACGTCTGAAGTACTGAAGACAAAACTGAGACAACAGCTGAAGATCTAAAGTCTGAAGACTTCAACAAGTACTGAAGACAAGACTGAAGATCAACAGCTGAAAGACAAAGTCTGATGTTCAAGTACTGAAGACATCAGCTGATGTTAACAGCTGATGACAACAGCTGAAGAGCTTCTTCAGTTGTTGTGATGGTTTTTCTTCTTCAGTAGTTTTCTTTTCCTTCATAGTTTGTTTATTTTTCTTTTCAGTACTTGTAAACAACTGAAGAGGTTGTTCTTCAGTTGTTGTAGTTCAGTAGTTTATGTTTTTCAGTAGTTGTAAATAAGATGTTTACACTTAGGAACATTTGTAAGAAGATGTCAGTTGTTGACATCTTCAGTAGTTGTTAACATCAGTAGTTATAAACGGTTACATGTCACTTTCAGGTGACATCAGCCTACGTCATTCTTTCCTTATAAGGAAAGATGACTCACCTGTAATCGTGCCTTTGAGGCCGACAATCTTAATGCAATATTCCTTTTTTCGGATATTTCTCTCTCTATAACAATTCTTTTATCGTTTTATATCAATTGTTCTTGTTTGAATTTGTCTAATTCTGAGCTATTCCGCTGCTATATCTGTTCAATCATTAAACCAAGGCTGAGATCCTAACAAATGGTATCAGAGCAGTTTAATCATTGATCGATCTAACAATTGATCATTGAAACTGTTCAATCGCTCTAAGTTTAATCGAATTAGCGAAATTCGCAAGGATCTTTATAGAGATTGAGAGTGTATCACTTCTGGCCGTTTTATTGAGGTTCAGTGTGGTTTTGACTAAATTTATTGTGATTTTACTTGAATCTGTCTGATTTTCCACAATGACTACTTCTTCGAATGATCCTTTCATACTGGATCCTCTACCAAGCCTCCGATCTTGGTGAGGAATGAGTATAACATTTGGTAGAGAAGATTGCTCCATCACCTGTCTGTCAATAGCTCAGGTTGTTGGACATCTGTGGTACATGGACCACATAAGCCAATGGTGAATGATCCGGAAACACCCAGTTGGTTCCAAAGAAGAAGGAGCAATACTCCGATGAGGACAAGAAGTTGTTTGAAATCGATGCAAAAGCCCATGGAATTTTGGCTATGGCTATTCCTAATGAGATTTACTCTGGGCTTCTGCATTGTGAGTCTGCTCATGACCTCTGGAATGCCATCAAAGAACAATTTGGCGGTACTGATGAGGTTTTAGCAAACAACCAGGGAAATCCTCGCCCAACAATATGAGACTTTCTCTCATAGAAAGGGTGAGACTCTGACTCAACAATTTGAGCGGTTTTCATGTTTAATCTCTGAATTGAAAATGGTTAACATGAATATACCAGGAGTCAGATGAACCATAGATTCTTAAGATCACTGCCTGAGAGATGGAACACCATATCCATTGTTCTACGTCAAATGCTCAATGCTGATGTTGATCGCTCTATCTCTCACCCAACTTCATGGGAAAATGCTTACATTCGAGAGAGAGATAGAGCAGAAAAGGAAATTGGTTTCATCTGGCAAGCTCACTGAGGATTTTGTCCAGGGAACCCTGCCCTGATTGGACATCAAGAGTCAGAATATGCGTCATCTGAAAGCCAGTATGATGAGCATATTGATTTCTCTACAAACACTTCTGAGCCTGCCTTTGTGAGTGTTGATAGTTATTCTGCTGGTAGTAATAGTGACAATCTATGTTTCATCATGGATGATCTCAAGGGGATTGCTGATGATGACTTAGAAGAGATGGATATTTTGGCCAAATGGCCTTGATAAATATCAGATCTCAGAAGTTCTACAAAAGAACTGGAAGGAAATTCCCAGGACTCTCTGGCAAAACCAAAGTTGGTTTTGACAAGAGTAAGTTGAAGTGCCATAAATGCCACAGGCTTGGGCACTTTGCAAGAGAATGTAGATCATCTGGATCTAACTCTCCTGCACCTTTTGTGACTTTCCCTGGCAATAGTCAACAAAACAGAGGTCAACAACTGTCAATTCTGGTTATCATCATCAACCACAATCTCCTGCATATTTTGTTCCACAGGGGCCATGCCATATCCATACCCCTGCTATTACATGCCACAACCAGGCCAGGTTCAAGCACCCACTGCTCAGCAACCACATGCACTCCCTGAGCCTCAACCATCCCAATCTCATCAACCTAATCACTTCAACAACACAGCTTCTTCACCCAGGAGTTGTTGACTGGAGCAGTTTACCAGATGATGTGTCTGGTAATGAACAACTGTTCTCAGGTGCTGGTCAACATGGTGATGAGCATCCTTTTGGAATCTAGCTCTCATGGCTTTGGAATCCTCTGATGGATCATCCTCAAATACCTCTTCAACACAGGTATCACAGGTATCCTCTGAGGCTAAGGCCAAATTATGTTCTGAAACTTGCATAGCAGCATTTGCCTCTATTAGAGAAGCAAATGTGCTTTAATCAATAAAAATGTAGAGCTAGAACAAACAATTTCCAAAAATAAAGCTGAGTTTGAGTCTGTGCTAAAAGAGAAAACTGATGAGATTTACAAATTAAAAAGCAAATTTCTGATGATAAGGCTAGGGAGGATGTACTCTTAGAGAAGTACAAAGACCTCAAAGATACTCTTTTGCTGTCACCCAGGTAGAGTGTGATCGATGGGTACAATCTTGCAAGGGCTTTGAAATTCTTCTTAGTAAGCAAACAGCTTCCAATGTGAAGTTGGAATTGGTTATAATCCACAATGCTCCTCCTACAGTTTTTGCTTCAGAGCAGGAGCGGAATCTGATGGAGAAAGTAATGACCAATCCACCTCATCATGTGATTCCTACTTGATAAAGCACCATCAGTACTTGAAGTCAGTAGTAATCCCTCTGTGAACCTATCAGCTGGTATTGATGGTTCAACTGCACACTCACATGATCAATGAGTTGATCAACCCAAGTGTTATCCCTAGAAGTACTGAGGGTACTGGAGAGCAGGGATAACATCTGAGTTCAAATCCTAATAACTGACAGCACTGAAGAGAAGAAAACTGTCAGTAGAAGGATTTGAAGCCTACTAAGGAAGTTGACAAGAAGGCAAAAGTGCTTCTAAACTGCTGAAGAGCAAGTCTTCAGTAGTTTCATCTTCTTTAGTTGATGATCAACAGAAGATGAAGAAGAAACCAGTGAAATAATGTGGTCTATTCAATCATCTCACAATGATTGGTGGTACAAAAAGGGATCAAACTCAAACAAAAAGAGAAAATTAAGAAAACTTGGCTAAAATGAAAACTGAGTTTGAGTCCAAGTTTGTACCAGCAGCATCAAATCCTGTTACTCCTATGAACAAAAAGAAATCTAAAAAGGAAGGAGTGCAACAGGCATAGCTGAGGTTGCTCAAAAGAAGATGGTGCAACACAAGAACTCATCATCAAACACCAATACCAATGTGTCTGAAGAGCTGAAAGCTCTCTCCCAGAAATCAGACACAGCTGGTAATGATGGTTCAACATCTGTTGGAAGAGTTAACCCTTGATGGCCCTGTGTTGAAACCCCAGAAAAGGAGATCCAAGCCGAAGGATTCCTCTTCTACCATCTCATCCCCCTCAAGCTCAGCATTGTGTCCCTAAACCTGTTAGTTTACCATCTGTTTGATGAGACCAGGCCCAAAACCAAAAAGGTTTGGGTCTCCAAAACTACTGATTGTTCATTTATGCAGGTTTCTTCAACATGCCAAAGTAGCATCTGGTATGTAGACAGTGGGGGATCTATGCATATGACTGGGAACAACTCACTTCTTAATGACTACCTCCAGGAAGGAAGGATTTGTTTCCTTTGGCAATGATGCAAGAGGTTACATCATCGGGAAGGGCTTTGTTTCCAATGGGGAAATAAAGTTTGATGATGTCAACCATGTGGAAAATCTCAAGTATAATCTTTTGAGTGTCAGTCAATTGTGTGACAAAGGCCATGTTGCCCTTTTCACAAGCCAGAACTGCAGGATTCTGTCATCCAAAGTTCTGAGTTTGATTGACAAGGTATTGGATGCTCACACTCTCCTGAAGGCCAACAGGAAGGAAGAGTGTATGCCTTAGATCTTTCCAAGAAAATTGATCTCAAAGGCCATCCTTGCCTATTTTCCAAGGCCTCTCCTCAAGAATCTAATCTATGGCATAGAAGGCTGGGACATGTTAATTCAAAACATGAATCAGCTGATACACCATAGTTAGTAAGGGGAATGCCTATGAAGGAGTTCAAGTGTGAAAACAACTGCACTGCTTGTTTGAAAGGAAAACAACACAAGGTTTCATTCCACCTATTGAAGAACCAAAGTCCACTGCCTGCTTACAACTTCTTCACATGGATCTCTTTGGTCCTGTGAGAGTGATGAGCATGGCACAGAAAAAATACTGTCTGGTAATTGTGGATGATTACTCCAGATTTGTATGGACTTTCTTTCTACATTCAAAGGATGAAGCTGCACAGAAGATCATAAACTTTGTGTTGTATGCTGAGAAGCAGTATTCCCTCTCAGTCAAGTGTATTAGAGTGATAATGGACAGAATTCAGGAACAATACACTTGATGAATTCTACCTTTCCAAGGGAATAAAGAGACAGTTTAGTATTCCAAGAACTCCTGAACAGAATGGAGTTGTGGAGAGAAAGAACAGGACCCTCATTGAAGCTGCAAGGTCTATGTTGGCGATTCTGGACTGCCATTGACCTTTTGGGCTGAAGCTGTCAACACAGCATGCTATGTGCAGAATAGAGTGCTAATAAATCAGAGGTTGATGAAGACTCCATATGAAGTTCTACATCATTTGGCCCCTCTCATTCATTTTTAGAGCATTTGGGGGTCCCTGTTTCATTCTCAACACAAAGGATCAGCTCCAGAAATTTGATCCTAAGGTGGATGCAGGGTATTTGTTGGTTATTCATCAACTTGCAAGCATACAGAGTCTTCAACTGCAGAACAAATGGTTGAAGAGACTGTACATGTCAAGTTCAATGAATCTCCAAAGGACAAGATTCCACAAAGCCCTGTGGAGCTCTTTGATTTGGACATACTGCAATATGTTCCTTATCAATCTCCTGCTGTTGCTCCTGTCAACAGTTCACCACCTGGTGTTACTACTGAAGATGATGATGATAGCAGTAATCACCTCTTCAGGTTTAGTGATCAACTGCCTGAGTCCTCTAAACCTGATGCTCCTGTAGCTCCAGCCGACCATCCACAACAAATGCTGATGAGATTTCTGCATCCTCAACTTCATTTGAGTTGCCACCATCTTCATGGTTTCAAGAATCTGCATCAATCTGCTGCTGCTGAAACCCTACAAAACTTGCACAGATTGATTGTTTACCAAGAGCTGAAAAATCACCCATATCTCAAATCCTTGGTGATATCAATGCTGGTGTCTCAACCAGAAGCCAGTTGTCCAATTTCTGCTTCTATGCTCTCTTCATCAGTCAGCTAGAGCCGAAGAACTATCATGTTGCTTTGAGGGACAATGGATGGGTTGAAGCCATGCAGCTTGAGCTTCTTCAGTTCAAGAAACAGCAAGTGTGGGAGCTTGTTCCTCTACCCCCAGGTAAGTGTGCAATAGGCACTAAATGGGTGTTTAGGAATAAAACTGATGAAAATGGGCTAATTGTTAAGAACAAGGCCAACTGGTTGTGCAGGGGTTTGCACAAGAAGAAGGTATTGATTATGATGAAACCTTTGCCCCTGTAGCCAGACTGGAGGCAATTAGATTGTTTTTAGCCTATGCTGCACTCCACAATCTTAAAGTTTTCCAAATGGATGTCAAAAGTGCTTTCTATATGGTACAATAAAAGAAGAAGTTTATGTGTGTCAACCACCAGGCTTTGAGGATAATAAGCACCCAGAATGGGTATATAAGCTTGATAAAGCTCTTTATGGGTTGAAACAAGCACCTAGAGCTTGGTATGAGACCTTATCAAACTTTCTTCTACAGAATAATTTCACTAGAGGCTCCATAGATAAAACTTTATTTATTAAGAAGGTGGATCAGCATAAGCTACTTGTTCAAATTTATGTTGATGATATTATATTTGCATCCTCTGATCCCCAATTGTGTGAGGATTTCCAAACCTTAATGCAACAGAAGTTTGAAATGAGTGCAATGGAGAATTACAGTTCTTTCTAGGTTTGCAAATCAAACAAAAGCTGATGGAATTTTTATTCATCAGTCTAAATACACAAAAGATCTTTTGAATAAGTTTGATTTACAAAACTGTAAATCCTGTTCTACTCCCATGTGCAACACCACACAATTGGATGTTGATCAGAAAGGTAAAGGTGTTGATGAAACCCTTTACAGATGTATGATTGGTTCCTTGATGTATTTAACAGCTTCTAGACCAGATATTATGTTTGCTACATGTGTTTGTGCTAGATTTCAGGCTGCACCTAAGGAGTCTCATCTGATTGCAGTCAAGAGGATCTTTAGATATCTGCAAGGCACACAATCTCTAGGCTTATGGTATTCCACTGGACATTCTTGCAAATTAGTTGCTTTCTCTGATAGTGACTATGCAGGATGTAAGTTGACCAGGAAATCAACTTCTGGTGGATGCCAATTCTAGGCAACTGTTTGATTTCTTGGCAGAGTAAGAAACAAACCTCTGTTGCTACATCCACTGCTGAAGCCGAGTACATTGCTGCTGCAAGTTGTACATCCCAAATACTCTGGCTTCAGAATCAACTTTTGGATTATGGCATTACAGAGACTAAGACTCCATTATTAATGGATAGTGCTTCAGCTCTTTGCATTGTCAAAAATCCTGTCCAGCACTCTAGGACCAAACATATAGAAATTAGACATCATTTTATAAGAGATTGTTTTGAAAAGGGTCTAATTAATCCTATGTTTGTGCCTAGTGCTGATGAGCTTGCAGACATTTTTACTAAGCCTTTGGATAGTTCAACTTTCCACAACCTGGTGTTAAGGCTTGGTATGCTGCAGCTAGAATAAGTGACAACTACTGATGATCTCAGTAATTACTGATGATCATTGGTAACCATGTCACATAAGTACTGATAAGTTATTTTACCCTCAGTAGTTTTTATAACTACTGAAGGCTAAATGCTTTAAGTACTGTACTTTCTGTTCTACACTACTGATGTAGTTACAACTACTGAAATCAGTAGAAACAGATAAGTACTGATGTCCTATGAAACAACTGAAAACAGCTAAAAGCTGATGAGTAAGTGTTGAGGACAGTATGAACAGCTGAAGGCTATGAATTGACGACAACTACTGATGAGTACTCTCTCTTCAGTAGTTCACAAACTGCTGTTTCTTTATAAACAACTGAAGCAATACCATGTCTTCAGTAGTTTCACAACTACTGATGACTAACACCAAGTCTTCAGTTGTTTACAACAACTGATGGCAAAACCACGGGTCTTTAGTATTTCACAACTACTGATGACTAATACCAAGTCCTCAGTTGTTTCAACATCTGAAGTCCACCTTGTCTTCAGTAGTTTTTAAAACTACTGATGCCTAAATCAGAGACTTCAGTTGTTTCAACGTCTGATAGTAAACACCATGTCTTCAGTTGTTTTATAACTGCTGACCACACCAATACCATCAGTCGTTTCAAACGTCTGAAAGTTAATACCACGTCATCAGTAGCTTCAAATACTGATGACTAACACCAAAACCTTCAGTCGTTCATAACCCGTACCCTATATATACCTGATCCCTCTTTCAGAGTTTTTCATTCTTTCACGACCTAACTTTTCAAAAGCTCTGAAAATTTCACCTTCATTAATGGCGACCATGCAACTCAAACCTCGACACAACTGTGTCGCGTACCTCACAAAATCGCCCTTCTGGACCAAATTTGAAAATGCTATAGATCTTATGGTCCAATCCCCACTAAAAACGGCTTTCCTTTTAAATCCAATCATTTATGCCGATTCGCTACGTCAGTTCTGGATGAATGCGACCGTTAATGGAGAATCTATCCATTCATCTATCAACTCGCATAAGGTGGTCATCTCTACTGCTACCATCCGCCAAATATTACTGTTAGATGATGCTGCCTACCCTGTTGGATATCCTAAGCGCCAACTTGATCTTTCCTTTGGACAACATGGATATCAGGGTGATCTTAGTGCTTAAACAATCCTGAAGAAAAATTTTCCAGATGCTGAACGATTATTATTCATATGGTAAATGTTTGCCTGGCTCCGAAGACTTCCTCTTGGGATCAACTGTCTTCCAGATGGCAACAGGTATTGTTCTCTATCCTTGAACAAGAACACTAAACTTTTCTGAAATCATTTTTCTTGAACTCAAGGATATGGCCACAAAACAACTTTCTAACCGTTGGATACTATATCCTCGGTTTATAATGGCCATAATAGAGAATCAGCTTTCTGCTGAGGGACTAGTTGGTCTGGGAGTCCCTGCTTTGGCTGTATTGCCGGAGGTATACTCCCGACACAACACTGACCAAACTCTCAAACAGGCTGCCAAGCTGCGCAAAACCAAGCAGCTGGAACCCACAGCCTCCACCTCCACATCCAAAGTCCCCTCCAAACCCACAAAGAAGAAGCCTAAGAAAGCTACTCAGGGAATTGAGTCCCCTGTGGATGCTCCTGCTGCACCAACGCAGGTTATCTCTGCTGGAAATAACCCCCCAGTAGACTGTGACTCCACCAACTGAAGCCGCTCAGGTTTCCTCTCAAAAGGAACCTGAAGCAACCACTCAAAGGGAAGCCACAATGCTGGGATCCTCCTCACTTGAGGGGATTACCATTGAAGAGCACCACTTGTCCCGGGTGCACACTGCTTCCACAACTTCTCCTGATGCAACCGCCCCTCAAAGCCCTACTATCATTGTTGCAAAAGTGCTGACGCAGTTGCATTCCTCACCCCCCACCAGACACCATTACTACTGGGATAACCTCAACACCTGAGGGGGAGGATCACGATGCTTCTGTCACCCCCAGCACAGGGGTTATCATGTTCCATCTTCTAGTGTAGATAAGGGTGCGAACTTCTGGTGAGGCTGCCACTGCTCCTGACTCAGCAAATGACCAGGATGCAGTTGGTAACATCTCTAAGTCCTCACCAGCGGCAACAGCTGATGAAGGACATAGTCCTGAGGCTGGAAGTCCCCAGAACCGAGAACAAGGGCACATGCTATAATTGATCTACACTCAAGGCATGTTCATTCTGACTTTGTCAGGAGGTCAGGTGATTCAGTATCAACTGATGATGACCTGAGCTTCTTCTATGATGTAGTTGCTCAAAACACCATTCTAGAGGATGAGGTTAGCAGACTCAAGAGCTACTGGCCAAGATGTCTCAGGATGCAAGTCCATCTGCCACCACAATACACCCACAGATGGCACCTTCTTCTGAAGGTCCCCTACCACTGAGCCAGTATATACTTCCAAGCCACCAGCCTCTGCTTTCGGCACTGATTCTCAGGAACAGAACCATCCTGATCAATCAGTTGCTACCCTTCAAAAATCCCTACCTCTCATCACTCCCATGATCACAGATATAGTGATCAAAGCCATTGATGAGAGGCTTCCTACAATATACAACCCTTGGTGGAGGAGTTGGTGACTAACTCCCTTTCTACTGCTCAAACCCTTGCACCCAATGCAACCAAAAAGGGGAGAGTCAGTAGTTAAAGGAAAAAGGAAGAGGATAGATGGGGAGAAGGCGAAAGAATCTGAGGTTGTAAATGAGAAGGAGAAGGAGAGTGTGAAGGGAGCTGAAGTGAATGAAAGTCAAAAGACTTTCATGTCACATATCAAAAGAGAAAAGGAGAGTCTGAGAAGGAGAAGGAGCTGAAGGATATGGTGAAAGAAGCTGACGCCAACCATAACCGTTCAATGGATAAAATCATTGAGCAGTTGTATAGGCAGGGTTTCGACATCAAACAACTAGACTCCGAGATCAGAAGGATGGAAACAGAGGAGATCAATTCAAGATGGGCTAGCTATGATGCCTTAGAAAGAGAAAGGCTGGAGATAATGATCAGATTTATAGCTAAGTACTTGGGAATCTCTAATGGAAATAAGGGCCTGGACCAGGGACAACATCTTGGCAATAACCACCAAGATTTGTTCGTCTGAAGAATACTCCAAAGGTTTAGTGATTGAGGTACTGAATGAAGCTAGTGTTGGGAATCGAAAAGAACTGACAAAATTTACCAAAGCCTCCCTTACAGCCAAAATGCTAAAACAGTCTGAAAAGCCTCAATCCTCAAAATCACTATCTCCACAACCCACTAAAACAACTCCTTTACCCTCTAAACCAACCATCCAACCCACAAAACCAAATCCTTTACCCCTAAAACCCATTGCCAGTGATGTACCTAGCCAAAAGAAAAGAAAGGTACTGAGGCCTGATGAAGATGAAGAGGAGGATGAAGACAGACTGCCACTCTCTGCAGTCATTACTTTGCCTAAGGCTAAACCAATGTCCATCACTCCTGCTTCTCAAATGCATGATGTAATGATAAAGATTGAAGAGGAACAGATGCAAAAACATGATGAGGAAATGCTGAAAAGCATTGACAAAGCATATGCTACATCCTCTTCAATGATCAGCATGAAGAAAGAAGTATTAAGATTGTACACCCTTGCTAATACCTTTCAATACCAAAGGGAAAGAGTAAGGATATGGCCTGATCCTAGGGTGGCACACCGGATTGTCAAGAAAGAAATTCCTTCAAGATACAAGGGCCAAGTGAAGAGAGTTGTCGACGAAGACATCACTGTGGTGCTTGTAGTGTCCCCTTGGAAATTGTTGAAGAGTTCAAGAAAGCCTATGAAGCCAAACAACCACCTCAAAAGATGTTAGAGAACAAAATTATAAAGAAGGGATTGGTTTACAAACGACTTGAAAACTTCAAACAAGAAGAGCTCAACCTGCTCTTAGAAGGAACTCATCCAGATGAGTTTGCTTATAGACAAATAACCACGGTTGAGCTCAAGAATGGAAAACAGGCCAAGTACATATCTGAAGTGTATGGCCGAGAAGGATTATTTGATGGTGTGCCCGAGGTGCTGAAAATGGATGAGCAAATCATGTTTATAAGGGCTTACACCAGGGAATCATATAGGCTGATACACGGGAAGTAGATCTCATGGTTGGGGCAACAGCTCGGTGTCCAAGTCCCCAATACAGAGCTCCCAACCATATCATGCCAAACAGATCATCAGAGACTTCTTCCCCGGCCGGTGCTGAAAAAGGGTCACTTCTCATCTGATCAAGAGGATAAAGAGACCAATCTATCTGCCAAAATAAGTGGGACTCGTCAATAACTTAGAGGTTTTGGCTGCATTGGTTCAGGGGGAGTTTGTTGGACCAAAAAACCAATGAGCCTGATCAGAGAAACCTCTAAGTCCCACAAGACATCACAACAGCTGAAGAAGACCTGATCAGCTGTTCTACAAAGTCTGAAGAATACAACTGCTGAAGTACGTCTGAAGTACTGAAGACAAAACTGAGACAACAGCTGAAGATCTAAAGTCTGAAGACTTCAACAAGTACTGAAGACAAAGACTGAAGATCAACAGCTAAAAGACAAAGTCTGATGTTCAAGTACTGAAGACATCAGCTGATGTTAACAGCTGATGACAACAGCTGAAGAGGGCTTCTTCAGTTGTGTGATGGTTTTTCTTCTTCAGTAGTTTTCTTTTCCTTTCAGTAGTTTGTTTATTTTTCTTTTCAGTACTTGTAAACAACTGAAGAGGTTGTTCTTCAGTTGTTGTAGTTTCAGTAGTTTTATGTTTTTCAGTAGTTGTAAATAAGATGTTTAACACTTAGGAACATTTGTAAGAAGATGTCAGTTGTTGACATCTTCAGTAGTTGTTAAACATCAGTAGTTATAAAACGGTTACATGTCACTTTCAGGTGACATCAGCCTACGTCATTCTTTCCTTTATAAGGAAGATGACTCACCTGTAATCGTGCCTTTGAGGCCGACAATCTTAATGCAATATTCCTTTTGTCGGATATTTCTCTCTCTATAACAAAATTCTTTTATCGTTTTATATCAATTGTTCTTGTTTGAATTTGTCTAATTCTGAGCTATTCCGCTGCTATATCTGTTCAATCGATTAAACCAAGGGCTGAGATCCTAACAGTAGTGAGATTGAGATTCTCAATAAGGATCGAATATAGTGACTGAGTTAATGATTGAATGGCAGAATCATACAATCAAGAAACATTCAATGCAGAAGAAACACTCATAAATGCTTTGTATATATTAATAAAGGTGGTTGATTACATGACTGCTAGGGTTTAGCATGTTAGTAATAAGCACCTAGAGAATACAAATATTCTGATTGACTAAAATTCTAGTACTGTCTGTCACCTCATGTACAGGTTATCTATTCTATTATAGGCAGACAAGATCATTTTACAAAATGACTAAACTATCCCGACCTATTACATCAGAACTTGTCTAAGTCTTGATCCGCATCTCTACTTTTTCATCCGCATTGTCAAATGCGGATGATTGACTTGATCAGCATTTCTTCACTCGATCATCCGCATTAGTATGTTGGTCATCCGCATTAGTTAATGCGGATGAACAATTACTTATGTGCATGATGAGCAAAGTCTTGTCCGCGTTACTAATTGGTCTTCCGCATTTGTTAATGCGGAAGAACAAATACTTGTCCGTGTTTGTTTTATGTCTTCCGCATTGAAAAATGTGGAAGACCATACTTGGTTTTTCTTGTGCAGGATCATCATCCACATTTCTTCTTGGACTTGTGGGAATCCAACAAAGCAACCATCAACTCACCCATTGAATTGGCATGTATAATCCTTTCAGGGTCCAACAAATAGTCACCTCATGTACGAGGTTTTCTATTCTATTTATAGGCTGACAAGATGTCTTACAAAATGATTAAACTACCCCTGACCTATACATCAGAACTAGTCTAAGTCTTCAATAGCATTTCTTTTGTTCATCCTTATTGACAAATGCGGATGAGTTGGACTTGATCAACATTTCTTCTTTTGTCATCCGCATTAGTAGTTGGTCATCCGCATTGAGTAATGTGGATGAACAAATACTTGTGTGTTTTTGTTGTCCGACTATCCGTATTTGCAAATGTGGATGTGCAAAACTTGTCTGCATGTCTTTTAGGCTATCTGCATTTGTTAATGCGGGAGAACAAACACTTGTCATCATTTGTTCTATGTCTTCCGCATGTACAAATGCGGTTTGCCAACACTTAGTCTTCTCAGCAGATTCTTCATTCGCAACAGTACTTGGACTCGTGGGATTACCAGCAGAACAAACATCAACTCACCAATTGAATTGGCATGTATGATCCTTTCAGTGTCCAACACTCTCTTGCAAAGTGTCTCATTTGGTTACAGTTGTAACACTTCACCTTGCTTTTATCCAGCCCAAACTTTCCATTGGCTGCATTGTTTCGAAACTTTCTCCCCATCCTCTGGTAGAACTTCTTGGCTATGTGTATGAGAAGAGCTATTTTTGAACTATCTCCATCCACTCCAAATCATCTAGATAGATGCAGTCAAGATCTTCAAGGATGAAGAAAAAGTTGCCAGTACTTTCATTAGTAGGCACAAAAGCTTATGAAGAGCTTATCTCTTGGAATGGACCTCCGTGAGTGTAACTCTCCCTTGGTTTTTCCAGGAAGGTGATTAAAGGACCCTTTTGTGAGTTGTTAGGATAGTAGATAATATAATGTTGTGCCACACCCTCAAAATCCACGTGCGGAGTTTTACCGCGAGACGTGTGAACAAACCAGGATCACAGTCAATTGTTACCCAGAACGACTCTATATGCCAACGTTAGAATAAAATCAACCAAAGTTCAAACTTGAAAACTATGCGGAAGCGTTTTGTAAATACGATAAATCCAAAGTATAAAAAAATGCATAACATGGAAAGACACGCGCCATCCCAATATTTAAAACCCATGAATAACAAACAACAAATGTATCTATGAATTAAGCCTTAAGATGCATGCTGGACCCGTGTTGTGCTCCTAATGGCGAGCCGAGTTAACGACTTGAGAATAGAATACTAAAAATGTCAACACAATGGTTGGTGAGTTCAAGAGTTGACGTTCAGATATAACAATTTAACAGTTGTGATATATAAGTACTGTATTGTAACAGATAGATAATCTATTTACAATAAATATTAATTCATAGTGATTTCGCAATTGAAGCTGACTGTGATAAGTTGTTGCCTCCTGTCACGACTTATCAGGTCGTGACAATGTTCATTAGGAAAAATTGCACCCGGTTGACCTCGAGTCACACAAGTGGGGCTCGTCAGACCCAGTAGTACTACCCAAGTTTCCCGTTATTCAATATTAACAATTCGAAAGTGTGAGGACTTTTCTATGATAAACATCACTATATTAATATTATACACAACTTAAATATATAAAGTGTTTGTAAATTACCAGTATGTTATCTCCTCCAAAAGAGATTAAGTAAAGAATGGGGCATGAACTCACCTGATATGCGTAACAAATACTTAGGGTTTACTTGGAAGAAAGAGTGGACAGACAACCTTCAGAGGTTACCTAGATAATGTAAGTACATAAGTACGTGTAAATAGAAACATGTGGTACCCTAAGTACACCACAACCAAAGACTCAAGGTTTCAGAAAACAGACACGTTTGACCCAGTTGACACATTTGACCCGTTGGTGACATCATGAGTTATAATTCAATTAAGCAAACGTGAACATATACATACATGGTTAACATTCAAATAGATCACATGAGGTGCTACATTACCCAACATATACATAAATGGATCACAACCAAAGACTCAAGGTTTCAGAAAACAGACACGTTTGACCCAGTTGACACATTTGACCCGTTGGTGATATCATGAGTTATAATTCAATTAAGCAAACGTGAACATATACATACATGGTTAACATTCAAATGGATCACATGAGGTGCTACATTACCCAATGCATTACTTAGATCATCATACCACTAAATATCATACAAGTCATGCGAATCTAAAACATTAACATGCCCACCAGTTACAACATAACTAACACGCCACACAAAGATCAAATCACGCATTACATGCCATGTGAAGCCACTCATGACTTCACATCCTAAACCCTGCCAATCCTACTAAGTAGGGGCCTTAGATTCGCACGCGTGTATGATGATCACAATCATATTCATTAACCATGTTAGTTGCATTCAACATACACCACAATAATCAATTTCCAGTCCCAAACATGATGCCTTAATTACTAATCAACCTTCGACATCATACATGATCATCAAAGTCCATACATCACACATGATCATCCAAGCATTCCATACAACTAAATTAACATATTCTACCACATTAGAAATCATCCATGAACATACTAACATGCTCCTAATATCCCAAACATGCTCAAACTATCAACTTTCAAACTTTGTGCAAATAAAGTTTCCCTTTTGGGAAAGCACATCCCAAAATCTATCAAACACCCAATTATTCATGAATTCATTAATAATACACCAATTCAAGTTCATATCAACATCTAAGCATGATCAACAACATCCAAACATCATAATTAACTAACCTTCATGATCAAAAGTTTCTACTTTTGGAAATCCATGAACTACAACATTCATTCTTAGTTTTCTAGCATCCATATCATCAATCTATTATACATACATCATCATAAACCCTTCAACAACATCAATTCATCATCAAATCATCATATCATGAAAAATAAAGTTACTTTTCTTAGTAACCTATGAACAACACGTCAAAAACGCAACTTTCTTGCATAATCGACGTTAACTAACATGTATACAATCTAACTAACATGATAACATCATCAAAAAACAACAATCAACATCAAATCTCAGATTTTTGAACCTAGGGTTTTGGCCAAACATGAAACCCATCCAAAAACATGTAAAAACTCACCTATAAATGTGCAATGACTTGAAATTGGTGCTTCTATTGCCTTCTAATGCTTGAAATCGATCCAATCCGAGGTTTCTTTGCTTTCTTTTGGTCGAATTTCGTGAGGGAGGGGGTATGGGGATGAAGTCATGGCCGAATGGGGGGTGGGGATTAGGGTTGGGATTTTGTTTTAGTTAATTTACAATAATTACCCTTTAACCCTTGCATTTGTATTTTTTTATAAAGATTAAGCTTTAAACTCTTTTTAAAAGTGTTTCTAACTAGATTAATAAAAATATAGACTAATAATAATAATTACATGTTTTCTCTTTACTAAACACAAAACCTACGAATTAATACACACGTTTCCACGTTACGCGATAAAATTCACCGTTAACATTTAAATCGCGTAAACACATAAGCATAACACAACAATCACATAATAAGTTAAATTATCATTAATTTAACATTATTAACTATTATTGGGTCACCAACATTAAACGAAAACTAGCGTGTGCTCGTGACATGTGTATGCAAGACGTAACGGAACTAACGGAGTTTGGTAACATAAAATTACCGGATGTCACATGTTGTGGTTCTCTACAATCCCTTTCAACCATATGAAGGGCTAAACTTAGTTGATTGCTGGAGTTCCCAGAAGGATTTTGCATGTTCATCTCTATCAGCTATCCACTAAGAATACCATACAACTCTGTAAGAGTGAGAGTCTTAAGGTTCTTAGTTCTTTTGATAAAACACAATAATGTGTCCTTGTCTAGGAAGAAAGGACATGAACTTCCTTACAATGTCTTTATTTTCCAGAGTTACTCCAACATCCAGTAGAGTATCTATAATCCCATCATACCTGAAGTATTGTTGAGTCATGGTTTCACCTGCTTTGAAGGTGAAGTTCTCAAACTGTTGATTCAAGAGGTCCTTCTTGTTCTCTTTTGCTTCAGTGGACCCCTCATACATGAGCTTTAGTGCATCCCATCATTGCTTAAAAGTTTTGCACTTCTTGAAGCCCTTGTATAGGAGTTTGGAAGAGCAGTTTGGTGGGCAGTCATAGCTTTTTGATCTATATCTATTCTCTTTCTATCTTCTTCAGAATAGTCAGCCACCTTTTTTAGAATCCTACCACCTCCAACAACAGCTGAAGAGGTGCTTGGTATGTGAGGCCCAGAGACAAAATATTCCCATATCCTAGAGTCTTGAGACTTGATAAAGCCTTCCATTTTTTGACATTGAGTATCAAAGTCTTTAAGAGTGATCAATGGGGAGTTTTTCATGGTTTCGCTTTCCATATCAGCCTTGTGAGAGTTGCCATTTGAGTTGTTAAGTGCTTTGTGAGACTGAGAGATCTAAGATGGTAAGATCTACAATCAAGAGCCAGTAATGCTTTGATACCAATAATGCTTTGATACCAATTGCAGGACCATTTAATGGAATGGTCAATACACTTAGTTCACAATGAAGAGAGTGTTTAGAACACTTAATAGATCAAATAGGGAACCGAGACTTTGGTTATGATACTATTAATACAAGTACATAAAGATGTTTGGTTTTCAAGATTGCAGTATATTGCTTCTCAAGTTCTATTACAAGTGTTACAAAACATAAGAAATAAGTTACAAGGACTTGAGATACTTTATATAACATCTTACAGCCGAACATACATGAAAAGTTAGCTCGATACATTTGATCTAGGCAACAAATCAATGTAGAGTCAAAAATCATATCTCTCTTTTAACTAGTGACTGTGACATGCCATAGTTCACATCCTAATATATTACAAAAATGATAAAAGTACTTAAAGTAGAAAGTTATAGACTCAAGACCTTAATGTACACTTACAAAACGCATGGACCATTCACCATCTTGTATAAGTTGGTGAGTCATTAGAGTTGTAGCAGTATGTTGGTCAGCTTTATAAAAAGTACATTAGAGTTGCAACGGAAGACTTCACTTTTGGCTTTAAAAGATATTGGTCTTTCCTTCAAAAGATTTTACACTTAGAATATTTATTATGAAGGGTGTAAAATTTCTGAATCAACTTCTACTTTGTACTGAGTGCATGCATGCATGAAAGATTTGGTATGTTTTTGGTGCATCAAACTTTGATTAAGCCTTACAAACACTCATTGAAACATCACTTAATTCAATAATATGATCCAAAACTTACTATTTAACAATGTTCAAAATATATATATATATATATATATATATATATATATATATATATATATTATATATATATATATATTCATAAAACTAGATGTTACAATTGTCGCCTATTGTGATATGATGCTATCATGTGGTGAGGTGATGTCAAATAGCACTCACACCCTTAGGAGCATGCATAACAAATGGATTTATATAATTACATTGCCAAAATTCTTCCCCTTATATGAATGGAGAGTGGAGAGTGTAACACATAAACTAAGACCACGATACACCATGAACGGAGAGTGGAGAGTGTAACACATAAACTAAGACCATGATACACCATGTCACCCTACGTGAATTTGCTCTAGCTGGTGCACTATAACCAAACTCACCTCATACATATACAAATAGATTATTAGTTTTACTTCTATGTTAATATTAATATTTAATACTTATTTGTACCATTTAGTTTGAGTTTTCTCAAGTTACTTATTTTTGTTAGTTGTAAAATGATAGGATCTAGTATTTGAATGAAACACCAACTGATTAACGTGTTAAACCAAATCAAATAGTGCGGAATCCTATTTGATTGGCAATCCAATCAGTGAGAACGCACGTAGACACAATAATGTATTGAATCTAACGTTAAGTATCGATTAGGAATCGATCTACCGCGTTCTATGAACTTGGAGTATGAACTTAGAGGCTTCTGGATGGCTAGGGTATGTCTAGAGTCGAAGTGGATCAAACATTTCTAAATCATTACATTTTTCCACAAATTAAGTGGTATTTATAGGTTAGGGTTGCTCATTCGGGCGACTAAACCAATAGCATGGTTCATTCGTGCGATTGAGCCATGCGGTTGATCTATTTGCACGACTGAATGTTCAGTCGTGCGACTGAGTCCGTCGCATGAAGTTGTTCAGGCGTATGGACTATTTAGGTGCATGGACACTCAGTCGCATGGCCATTCGGAGCATGACCACTGTTTGGGCGCATGGTCCAGTCGGACGCATGTGAACTTCACTTAACCAAAGTTTAAATGTATTCATTATTATAACATTATGTATATCAATTAAAACAATCACAAACCTATATAATCTAGTCAATAACCATTACCCAACTCATTAATGAAATATTAAACATTATAAATCACAACCAAACATTATCATTCCATTAAGTACCCAATATTACATAAGTGCAAGACCTTCAAGACATATTACATTGAGATCAGGATCTAGGTACATAAGTGTATCAACAAACTCCCCCTTGGACCTAGATCTATCTATTGTCTTACATCTTTCATAATTTCCTCAAACTTCTTGTACTTAGCTTCTTTGGTGACTCCTGTATTTATATTGAAAGCAAAACAAAGTCGTATTACATTCTAAAATTGTAAAGCTTGTACTATATCTCGTGATTCATAGAATAGTGGCCACTTGTATAATGTATAAACATCATTAGCTGACAAGTTGGTAAGCCACATTGGGTCAAACACCCTTATGGTTTCCATTTTACCAGTTTTGTTCGAGACTATCACGGCCTCTCCCGTTCTCCAATCTTAGTACCACCATTTGAAATGTGGAGTGAAGTCCTGAGGCATCTCACGTAGTGGGATCTTTGACATTGTACGTGGTGAACTCCACTTCACACTACTTTTGGTTTGCCAGTTATAGCGTCAACCTCAGATCTTCTGATGTACCTCGTTGTTGTTGAGGTTTGAAGTTGACCCATCTGGTGTGGTACTCCCTCTTTAGAGCTGCTTCAAACCAGGCTGACATCTTACGATGATTAGCATATAGCAATTTTAATTTTAACTGGTTAAGCTCAAATCCTGGAAGAGTCTTCAGGTCATGTGGAAACCTGAAATACTCAATTCCCTTCTCACGTTTAACTGCGTAAATGTTGAGGTCTTCAAAATGTGCCAATGCTATGATCTGGCCTACCAACTTTTGATGTTTATTGACCTTATACAGTTTGGTGTAGGCAGTTGACGTTGAAGCGCTGCGTTGGGCTCTTATCTCCTCAAAACATGCTGCCCATTCTGCCTTTTTGATGTTCACTTCAGCATCTATGGCTTGGGCCTTATCTTTATCCTTTCAGACTCTTGTTCCATCCTATCCAAAGTCTCAAAGTGTCACTGACAAGAGTGTCTCCTAGATTGGGAATGGCAGTTCCCTCATTGTCAGTGTACTCTGGATAGTGTTGAGTAGTGACATCTTCTATCTCAATCTCATCGACATCCTGAAGCTCATCGTCACTCTTTACATTCATAGTAGGGGCATCTTCACAATCTCTTCAGCATTCAGCTTGAACATTTCGCCTAGTTGCTCATTAGTGAGATTGTGAATGATTTCTCCTTCTTCAGGAGTATACATCATAGATCTCCTTACAATACCTTGCAGATCAAGAATCAACGTCAGTTGAGTCTTGATCGGTTGGAGTGGAGCGATATCATATTCATCTCGTTGAAAGTCTGGATCTGCTTGATTTAAACATTCAACACAGCAATCAATAATTAATAATCAAGACATAACCATTTACATTACATATAAACATTCACTACATAAATTTTATACATGATCCAAATACAAATGATTTAAAATAACAATAAAACATCTAAACATTACTCTTGTCTTGGATCATGTGTTCTTCTACTATCGGGGCTAATGTCGAGGCACCTAGATCTTGAGTCTTTTTGGTCCGCCTCTCACTAGCTTCCTGTGCACCCGAAGCAGATGACTCTCCTCCTCCTTCAATGTCTCCTCCATCCTCATGATCACCTTCATCATCACCTTCATCATCACCATCATCACCATCATCATCATCATCATCATCATCATCATCACTATCATCATCAACACTATCATCACCATCATCACCGTCTCCCTCTCTGATCTTTAGAGGCTCATCCTTTGTGCCCTTAAGTTTCAGCAGGATGGTCCTCTTAGCATCGTCCAACTCCTCAATCTTCTTAGTAATAACACATTTTGCTCCTTGATTTGGGAAATCTCTTGACTTTGAGCAGCCATTTGCTGAGCCTGCTCCTCAATTTGTTGTGCCTGCTGAGAGATCTGTTGTGATTGTGTAGCAGTAAGCTCCACTAACTGTTGGAGTTGAGCAGTCTTCTCGTCATCGGCTGCTAACAGCTTCAGCACCATACGATTTAGTGCTGAAAGCTGTTCCTCTACCCCATTGGGAGGTAAAGATGATCCTGAGGGAAATGATGGGTGATATGATGGTCCTGCCTGGTGGCTAGAGGTGGTGGTGGTGGCAGTGGTGGTATGTGTGTGGTGGTGACGGATAAGCTGAAATGGTGGTGGATGTGATGTGGGGAAGAATAACTGGTGGAGGTGTGGCTGTAGTGGTGGAGGGTGGAGGTGTAGTGGTGATAGTGGGTGGTATGGTAGTGATGGTAGCTGTAGTGGTGGTAGTGGGCGGAGTAGTGGAGACAGAAGTAGTGGTGGTGGAGGTAGTAATGAAGGTAAGTCGTCTCGTCTTCTTCTTCATGCCATGGGGCTGAGCCATCCTCTTCTTCCTCGATCCTGTCGAGGAGGATGCTCCCCCTAGGGCATGGTTCGGCTAATCGGGAGCATACGTGGGATCAGTATCATCCTCTCCCTACCCGCCGGGGTGTTCACCAACTGCCCTGAGCTCCCGTTCAGTGGCAATGACTTTTCTGCCCACAGTACGGGTCAAAGGCTCCTCACCTGACTCCTCCTTCTCACCAGATATGAATTCCTGGTGGAATCCAGCAGTCTCTGCTACATCTCTAGTGGGAACAGATGCTGGAGATGCAATATCAGCAGTGGGGCCCCTTGGTTGAGTGGGACCTTCATCTCCAGCATCCCCGCTGTCATCATCATTGGAGTCGTGCTCCGGAGCTGTAGCTGCTCATCATCTGAGTTGTTGTCTACATGACGCCACTTACGTCTGCCTGGCGCCACGTAGTTCTCTTTGGCCAGATGGCCTGTAAGTCTCTTTACCTGGGGCTTGACCTGCTTACCCCGGTAAACTCTCATACGACCCAGAGTCGTGTCATCCATGATCTCCAAAGCCACCGCATCGTGCCTCTCCTTTGGAAGCGAGGGCAGCTTCTCGTCAAAAATCATCTGTAAGAATCTAGGGTACATATAGAAACCCTCTTTTCCTTTTTCCTCCAGATTCTCTATGAGGTAAGAGAAGATCATGCTAGAGAAGCTGAAGGGTAGTTCAGCACCAGTGCCATGTAGGCATTTTGTATCTGGTCTTATAGGTCGTCAACCCACCCCTTCTGGAAGCTATGCACTTCAGAATAACATGTGCCAAGTACTGCACAGGTTGCTCTTGTTGAGCACACATTAGTTGATGTCCCCATCATACTTAATCATCAGAAAACAGCCTCTCACCGTAAGTGGGTGAAGCTTGGTGGGGTATCCAGCATCATCTCCCAATCCAAGTACTTGCTGAATGTCTTCAGCTGTAATCTCTATGTCCATACCAAAGATGGAGCTCCGAATGCTATATGGCTCTCGTGATTTATCAACAGATGCATTCTCCTAGAAGGCATGTTGTATAGATCTGTAGGGAGTGCATGGAGTACAGATAGCCTTGTGTATCCTTGATCGCTTGAGAAAAGCGATGATCTCTGCAAACTCGGCACCATTCCGAGTTGTGTGATCTAAATGAGCACAGAGTTGTGCTTGGGGTTGATAGACCATCTATCAGCCATAAATTTGTAACACAAGATACATAAACGTTAGATACTCACATAACACAAATCAGTTCTAAGTAACTTGATAGAATTCATTCTGATTCATTCATGCGAATGAATCATGCAACTGTGTTCAGTCGGTTGTCCCATCATGCGACTGGACTCATTCGGGTGAATGAACAGGCGACTGAGTTCAATCGGTTGACTGATCTTGCGATTGGTTCAGTCGGCCGACTGAGCTCATTCGTATGATACATTTGGCCGATTGAGCTATTCGGCCAGCTCAGTCGTGCGATTGGAGTTCATCCAGACGACCAGTCGCATGACCCACTGATCGGTCGACTGAGGTTCGAATCTTGACCATTTCAAGAAATTAAATGTTGTGTATAGGTTCTTTAGACTTGCAATAATAACTAAGAACCTAATAACTTTTTTTTAACTTTTTACATGGTTTCAGTAGGTCATTAATCCATTTAGTTGTTCGGTTCTTGTTTCAATCGAGAATCACTAATTAGGGCACCATATCTTCTGATTTCTGTGAGGTTTCATCACATTATACCTGTATAAATGCACACACATGTCAGAAGATCAATAGGAATGTATAATAGTGGTCTAATGAAATTTGGACAGCGTAACGGTAGGATGTGCGATATAAGGGCGATTAGAAGTGATGAGCTGAATGCGATCGACTGTGGCCCTATTTATACTGAATCTGAGTTCAATCGGCCGACTGGACTCATTCGCTCGATTCATTTGGGCGAATGGAACTCAGTCGGGTGATTGGCTCAGTCGTTCACTATCAATCGGCCGACTGGAGCTCAGTCGGTCGACTGACTCATTCGCACACTCCCATTCGGTCGAATGGGTCATACTGATAAGCCATTCGTGTGATTGGTTCATACTCATGGTCTAATAGTATGAGTATGGTATGGTCCATACTCATGAGTATGGTCCATTCGTATGATTGGTCCATACTCATGGTCCAATCGTGCGAATGGGTCAGACTCATGAATTTGACTTTATGACCATTTTACATTTTACACCTTTTAACTTTTGAATAAACGTTATGTGCATTTGATCATCTCAGACATGATCATTTTATCTTGAAAAACCTTTGATCACCTCAGACGTGATCCTTTTAAGACATTTTGTCACTTCAAACGTGACCCATTTTATTTGAAAGCACATGTGGTCACCTCAAACATGACCTTTTAGATGATAAGGTCCCTTATCAACTTCCATGACATAGTCTGATACTGAACGAATTAAAATAGACTACTTTGTACAGAAATAAAGAAATAATGCTGAAACTTAAAACTAAAACATGTTTTTGTGTTTTTGTGAGGGTTAATTCCTAAGAAGTAATTCTAAGGAATAATTTTTCTGAGAAAGTAGCCTCAATCATTTAAACCATACATGGACTAATTCAAGTTGGAATCATACAGGATATACAAATCATTCAGGACAAGATAGTTAAAACTTTGATACTCTATACTTGTTTTTCATCTAAAGTCAGTTAGCAAATCTAGGAAATCATGCTAGTACTCTCAGGTCCACACACTGATTTGAACTTTCAAGAATTGTCACCACAATGATTCTTAGTATACTTGTCCTTTTAAATCCATACACAAACTTTCAACACAGTTTGGTGACAGTTTAAGGTTTGTTTATTTCAACAAGCATTTGTGGATCCCACATTAATATGGTAATCAACATTCCTCAGGAGATTTTTGAGCGGTCTCTGGGTAGTGTTCAAGAAGCGACTATTCTTAGAACTTTCAAAGAGAAGCCAATCCTCAGGTCAGTGCCACTGCACAGCAGAGAGGCGGCAAACAACAATGAGTTCTAGAATATATAGATTATGCTCATCCTCAAGTCAGTGCCACCGCACAATAGAGAGGCACATAACCCATCTTCTTGTTTGAGCATTTTCATTCTTTTTGCACAGATCTCACCAACAACATAAGTTATCAGTTTGATTGCATTTGCATTGTTTTGTGTGCCTTTGCTCATGCTTTGGTCTTACGCACACATTTGTGGTGTTTATTTTGCTTGTCACCCCTTATTGGAATCTTGTTGATTGTGTTAACTAGGGATAAGGTGTTACCCACAACTAGTCAAACAATTTAGTTTAATCTTGAGATCACCGAAAAGGTCTAGTCATCTATTGTGTTGAATCTACCGACATATCATCTGTGGTCTAGTAACCTTTAGGTCTAGTTTCTTTGTGTTACCTTAGTGGTAGCTAGCTTATCTATCATATTTCCTTTTATATTGCTCAAACTACACAGACTTATACTGAGCTTTGCATCTTTTTCAATTTTGATTTTTTAAAGTCCCAAATGGTTTGTACCTGTGTACTATCATATTCCAAAATTGAATCGGTATCACACACACGATCTTATTTTTTATTAGCTTGCCTCTCTTTTTCCTGCGTCTTTTTTTTCTTTTTTTTATATTGCCTAAATCTATTCTCCCCTTAAATTATAAAACCACCACGGATTAGCGTTTTAGGATTTTAATAGGCAAGGAAATAAACCAATTGTAATTAAACTAATTAACATTAACAAAGACAAGAGAATAAAATAAAATAAGATTAAAAATTGAAAAAATAAAGAAACTAGACACAACACATCGGACTATACATGGTCATCTTCATGAATGACCTCACTTTTCTTTTTAAGTCCGTTGACCTATAACAAATAGAAAAAACGTGGTTTGTCAAATGCCTTTGTATCGAGGTCAGCGCGTTGAAAATCCGTATTTATTTTTACCACATCGATTAAGTTCTTTTCAAAGCAATCACGTATAAAGTGATATTTAATACCGATGTGTTTGGTCATTGGATGTTGGACCGGGTTCTTAGTGACTGCAATAGCAGCAGAGTTATCAACAAAGATAGGAGTAGAAGAGAAATGCAAACCGTAATCCCACATTTGCTGTTGAATCCATATGATTTGAGAATAGCAGCTTGCAGTAGCAACGTATTCAGCTTCACAGGTTGACAATGCAACCGAGGTCTGCTTCTTACACTGCCAGGTTACTAATCTTCTTCCAAAGAACTGACACCCTGCTGATGTAGACTTGTAGTTCATCTTGCTGCCGCCGTAATCCAAGTCGCTATATGTTGTAAGCTCAAAGTCATCATCATGAGAATACCACAACCCAAGTGTGGGTGTGCCCTTCAGATAACGAAATATCCTTTTGACCCCAATTAGATGGTTCACCTTAGGCTTTACTTGATATCGTGATGTTAGGATCAGTGATCTACGTTTGATTGATTAGAGAGTATAGCAGCGGAATTCTAACAATGAATTAGCCAATTCACAAGAACGAAAAGATATTTAATGAAGAACAAAAACGGTTATAGATAGAGAGAATTCTGCAGATATATTTCATTCAATATTCGCTTTCGTGGTAACGGAATGTCACACATACAATTAGGTCGACACCTCTTATATAAGAGATATGACGTCTGCTGATGTCACTTGATAGTGACATCTAACAGAATTATTCCAACTGAAACACAACTACTGAAGATGTCAAAACAGCTGACATCTTCTTACAAAAATACTAAGTGTTATCAGTTACTACAACTACTGAAAAACATAAAACTATTGAAACAATAACAACTGAAGAACATACTCTTCAGTTGTTTTACAAATACTAAAATAAAGAAACTACTGAAAGGTAAACCATCACAACTACTGAAGAAGACCTCTTCAGCTGTTGTGACAACGTCTGATACTTTGGTCTTCAGCACTTGTGTCTCAGACTTTGTCTTCAGCACTTGTGTCTTCAGACTTTGTCTTCAGCACTTGTGTCTTCAGACTTTGTCTTCAGCACTTGTGTCTTCAGACTTTGTCTTCAGCACTTGTGTCTTCAAACTTGTCTTCAGCACTTGTGTCTTCAGACTGTCTTCAGACTTTGTGTTTTCAGACTTTGTAATCAGCTGTTGACTTCAGATGTTGTGGTCTTCAGTAGTTGTTGTGATGTCTGTGGGACTTAAAGGTTTTTCTGATCCGGCTCATTGGTTCTTTTGATCCAACACGTGAGCATAAACATGTAGCATACATGATATCAGGTCGTGAGGCAGTGAGATACATGAGAGATCCGATCATCCCTCGGTACATAGTGGCATCTACCAGATCACCATTCTCATCGGGTGCTACATCATGGTTTGTAGCAAGTGGAATGCCAGCTGTAGAAGCGTTCTCCATGTCAAACCGACTAAGAATATCCCCTACATACTTGGTCTGATGTAGGAAATCCCATTTGGTGTCTGATCCACCTGTAACACAAGAAAGAACTTCATGTCACCCATTGCACTCATTTCAAACTCCGCCTTCATTACTGCTTCAAACTCTTTGCATAATTCTTCGTTCTTTGAACCGAAGATTATGTCATCGACATAGATTTGTACCAATAGTAAATCTCCATCCTTTTCTTTGATAAACAATGTACAGTCACCGACTCCCTTGCGAAAACCGTGTTTCACAAGATGAGTCGAGAGTTTCTGTAACACTCATTATTTTTCTAAAAGACAAGAAATTAATTAAAAGAAAGAAAAGCTATAAGGTCCAAGCGGAGGGACCAAAAGTGTCCAAAAGGACAAAACTTTGAAAAGTTGGTGTAAAGGTGGGCATGGCCGCCCACCCTCACTTCACATCACCATCTTCTTCGGTTTTAGAGAGAGAGAGCAGAGAAAACTCTCGGTTGAAGATAAGAAGAAGAAGAGAAGTTGAATTCAAGGTAAGAATTCGTGGTTTTTACATGTTTATGACAAGTTTTATCCCGGTTACATGCTTATGTGCTTATGTGTTTGTGTTTGTGCTCGGGTGTGTATGTGTGGTGTTGTTTTTAGGTGTTTGAACTCATTTGCAAGTGGGTTAGAAAGGAAGATATACCCAAGTTGCATCAGGTGAGTTCTACACCCTGGTTTTTACTTGTTTTCAAACATCTTTGGGGCTGAAAATGTATGTAAAAGATTTTCAAATGTTTGAGTATGTATGCCCGTATGTATTGTGCATGATTGAATGTGATTCTTGAATTCTTATAGGTTATTCATGTTTAGAATAGCCACATTAAGCTTAGAATAGATGAATTTGATGATTGGGTTGAAAACATACCAGAAACATGACAAACAGAAGGTCCATGCACCTAGATAAGGCTCATGCGCCTGAAAATGCCTTAGAAAGAATTAAATGTAATCCATGCGCCCAAACAGTAGCCCATGCACCTAAGATTGCCTTAGAAATGATTAAGTACAGCCCATGCGCCTGAACAGTGGCCCATGCGCCGAGAAATGTTAGCTGGACGACTAAGTGTAGGGGCCATGCGCCCCAATAGTGCCCATGCGCCCCAATAGTGCCCATGCGCAAAGGGCCCATGCGCCTAAGTGTCCATGCGCCTGAATTACTCATGCTTCTAAGTGTTCATGCGCCTAAAGTGAAAATGCTTAAGTATTGGCTGATGCGCCTACATAGTGATGAAATGCCCGAAAAGGGCTCATGCGCCTAAGACTTAGAAATTTTTACAGAATTTTTCTGGGAGTCTGTGCCTTAGGGTTTTGACCGAGATTGACTAAGGGCTTATTAATGATGTTGTTTCATGCATGATATGATTGATTATGATTGTTCCTTATTATTGTATTTTCTATTATTATTATTACTTATAGTATGTGACTTTACGTGGTATGTTATTATCGTAACGTAAAGTATATCGTAGTAATAAAGAGAAAGAGCAATAAAGAAAGAAGAGGAACATTAATGAAAATGTTAACAAGTCTTGCAAGCTTACAGGAGGTACACGACCATGTTGTCGTTAGCTCAACTGTGTTGCGGGTTAGCTACCCTATTATGCACACAGGGTCAATCAATTGAGATTGGCAGGACCTTTGCAGCGTGTCTGGGTGATTGGGTTGGCCTTGTACATAGTACGAACCCTTTCGAGGGATACAGTTGACCCTTTCGGGGGATACAGTTGACCCTTTCGGGGGATATAGTTAACCCTTTCGAGGGATACAGTTGACCCTTTCAAGGGATATAGATGGCCCATCACCCATTTTCCATCGCGCATATAGTTGGGGTATTGCTCACTGGTCCATACAGAAAGTGAAACATAAAGATAAAAGTTTACAGAACAGACAAGGCATACAGTAAAGAGAACGAACATATTTGTTCATATAGCTGATGCGTGCTCGCATATACAGTGCAGAGTTGTAATTTACAGAAAAGAGTATTTTCTTATACAACATATAGAAAGTATTTTATTACTTATAACTAGAGCTCACTCAGCAACGTTGACTTTTATACATTTTCAGTTGGCAGAAATTATTTTGAGGATGGCACGAGGGTGAAGCTACTCGGCAGAGAAAGTCTGACATCCATTCGTACTCTGTGTTGCTTTTGTTTTGTAATGCATATAAACAATCTTGTGTAAACAGTCAATAATGATGTATTGCTTAACAATAGTGTTTAAATGAATGAATGGCTTTTGATAAATTATTTCCGCTGCTTAAGCTCGTTTATCTGTAATGATTAATGTTTTAATTGCTATGAATAACCAACTGTGAGGTTTCCGGGATCGGGGCCTTACAAGTTAGTATCAGAGCCAAAGTTTAAGAGAATTGGGTTAAATAAACTTTTAAAACCTAAACTTAAACTGAAAATGGGACAAATGGAGGGATGTCAGCCCGAGTAGCTACGTGTCCATAGGTATGTCTTTTCCTAATGTAACCGGTATTATGTGCGCATGCTATTGATTACGTGCTCTTAGTAGATTTAGATACTGATTAAGTCAAGATAGGAGATGCTTGGGGTATGAAGAGTAAAGTAAGTGGCTAATCACAACTGGCACTGTAATTAGGGACTTACTATACTTGACATAAACTGAGTATTACCTTGAATGACCGTGTTAGTGTTTGAATCTTCTAGTCTGCTTATAGAGGATGGCTGGCGGTAGATCTTCAAAGGCCTCTCGCGGTGGAGGTCACGGTTCTGCTCCGCGACCCAAGAGAGGAGACCTAGAGTAGAGAAAGTGGTTCATGAAGAACCAGAGACCCCTCAACTAGAGGATGGCGACGAGAGCGCCAACCTGAGGGCCTTAGTAAAGAGGCTGTAGTGCAAGAGGTTCACCAGGTCATGCAGACGATTCTACCATCTGTGGTGACCGAAGTGATCAAGGCCGTAAGGGATGGGGAAGAAAGGAAAGAAACATTTCCTCGGGAGGACGGAATCAACCAGAGAGCCGAGACAGTTCTCTCTGATGATGAGAGGAGGAAGAAGAGGAACCTGTGCCGAGGCGATCGAGGCTGTAACTATGGGGCGTTTATAAGATGCAAGCCCCCTACTTTTGATGGAAATGGCACTGCGGCAGCTGCTCACCAGTGGGTAAGGAGATGGAGGTTGTCCTCGTATCAGTGAGTGCCATGAGAGGATCAGAAGGTGAAATTCGCTACCCACTCCTTTGTGGACTCGGCCTTGTGCTGGTGGACAACATTGTCCAAGCTGAGGGTAGCAGGGCCATTGGAAGAATGAGATGGCCTGAACTGAAGAAGCTAGTGATCGAGGAATTTTGTCCTCACAGGGAGATGGACAAGTAGAAAGAGACTTCCTGCAGTTGGAGGCGGGAACGATGACACACCAGCATACACACCACCAAATTCAATGAAATGGCACGGTTGGTGCCCGATCAAGTGACACCATTGTCACGAAAGATTAAAAGATACATCCAGGGGCTACCGGCGGATATCCGTAGGCATATGATTGCCTCCCGGCCGAGCACTTTCAGGTCGGCAGTTGACTTGGCTGGCAGATTATACGATGAGCGCGAGGTGGTGGTGGCTGAGGTGGATAAGAAGGATGGTGGTAGTCGAAACTGGAATGGAAAAAGGTTTGGACGTGGTAGAACTGCTCCAAACAAGAAGGTGGCAAAGGTGGGAGATCGACCTATGGTCACATCTGGATCAGGCCTGAGGAGGTGTGACAAATGTGGAAGGGAGCATACTGGTGAGTGCAGAATGGGGATGAACGTATGCTTCAGGTGTGGTCAGCCTGGCCACATCGCTAGGGACTGTAAGAAGCCGAGGGCAGAGAGCTATAGGGCAGAGAAGAAGAAGTCGGAGGAAGGAGGGCAGAGGGCAGGTGCTAGAGCTTATACCATGACCCGGGAGGAAGCCAGAGCTGATCCTGATGTTGTGTCAGGTATGTTTCTGGTAAACCAAACTTGTGCCTCTATATTGTTTGATTCCGGTGCTAGTAGGAGTTTTATTTCTACTACTTTCTGTGCTAAGTTGCCTGTTATTAGCAGAAAGGTCAGTGCACCATTCCACGTAGAAACTTTTATTGGTAAGTCCACTAGATTACTGATGTGATAGAGGACTGTGCCATAGAACTAGAGGCCATAGGTTTGCTGTTAGGTTACATGTGATACCCCTAGTTGGATTTGATGTAGTACTAGGGATGGACTGGTTATCAACCTATGAAGCAAACATCGTGTGTCGCAAGAAGATGATTCGATTAATTGCATCCGATGGGAGTTTGGTTACGATTTATGGAGATCGCGTCGTGACAATTCCGAAAGTGATTTCGATGGCGGTGGCGGGAAAGTGTATGTGGCGCGGATGTAGTGCCTACTTGGCCTACGTGAAGGATGTGGACGCGCCAACACCGCAACTATCTGATGTACTAGTTGTGCTTTGACTTTCCGGACGTATTCCCGGAAGACTTACCCGTGTGCCCTGGATCGCTAGATTGAGTTCCAAATTGACTTGGTACCCGGTGCTCAACCTGTTGCCAAGCACGGTATCGATTAGCTCCACAAAAATTGAAATAACTCATGGAACAGTTGCAAGAGCTGCTCGATAAGGGGTTCATTAGACCGGGTATCTCTCCCTGGGGTGCTCCGGTCCTATTTGTGAAGAAGAAAGACGGTAGTATGAGGATGTGTATTGACTACCGAGAGCTGAACAAGTTACGGTGAAGAACCGATACCCCCCACCAAGGATAGATGATCTATTTGATCAGCTCCAAGGTGCCAGTTGGTTTTCAAGGATAGATCTTCGATCTGGTTACCATCAGCTGAAGGTGAAGGAGCAGGACATTCCTAAAACAGCTTTTCGCACCGCTACGGTCACTACGAGTTCCTCGTTATGTCATTTGGATTGACCAATGCACCAGCTGCTTTTATGGACTTGATGAATCGAGTGTGTCGGCCAATGTTAGACAAATCAGTGATTGTGTTTATTGATGATATCTTGATTCATTCAGGAGCAAGGAGGAGCATGCTGATCATATTCAGGAGGTGTTAGAGACCTTGAGAAGGAGAAGTTGTATGCAAAATTCTCCAAATGCGTGTTCTGGTTACGCGAAGTTCAATTCTTAGGTCACGTGATAAATCCGGAGGGGATTATGGTAGACCCTGCTAAGGTTGAGGTTGTGATTTAATGGAAGTCTCCGAGACGCCATCCGAGATTCGTAGTTTCTGGGATTGGCGGGTTTATCGAAGGTTCATTCAGGACTTTTCCAAGATCGCTTCTCCCCTGACCAAGTTAACCCGGAAGGATGTAAAGTTTTATGGGGTCAAGCCCAAGAACAAGCGTTCGGGGAGTTAAAGTGAGGTTGACTCAAGCTCCTGTCTTGTCGTTACCTGGAGGGAGCGAGGAATTGGTGGTATATTCTCATGCTTCTTACTCGGGGTTGGGGTGTGTATTAATACAAAGAGGGAAGGTTATAGTCTATGCATCCCGACAGTTGAAAGTTCATGAAGTCAACTACCCTACTCATGACCTGGAGCTAGTAGCCGTGGTCTTTGCACTAAAGATTTGGAGGCACTATCTGTACAGAACGAAGTGCACCATTTTCACGAACCATAAGAGCTTGAAGTACTTCTTCGAGCAAAAAGATTTGAACATGAGGCAGAGGCGACGGTTGGAGCTTATAAGGGATTATGATTGCGAAATCCATTACCATCTGGGAAAAGCCAACGTGGTGGCCGATGCTCTTAGCCAGAAGGAGAGGCCCGAGCCGATTCGGGTGAAAGCATCCAACTAATCATGACCTCTGATGTAATGAAGCAAGTCAAGGGGTTTCAGGATGAGGCATTAAAAGAAGATCATCTAAACTCTAAAAGAATGAGAGGTCTGGTTGGGGAATTGAGTGAAAACACACTTGGTGTTAAAACTCGATTTGGACGGGTGTGGATTCCTCGTTTCGGGGATCTACGTTTGAGGAGTATGGATGAAGCTCACAAGACTCGATACTCCATTCATCCTGGTGCCACAAAGATGTATCAAGACATGAAGAAAAATTATTTGTGACCGGGTATGAAACGTAACGTGGCGGAGTATGTGAGTAAGTGCCTTACTTGCCTGCAGGTGAAGGTGGTACACCAGAAGCCGTATGGGAAGATCCAACCTTTGGATATACCGGAATAGAAGTGGGAGCACATCACCATGGATTTCATTACGAAACTACCCCGTACTACGAAAGGATACGATGCCATATGGGTGATTGTTGACCGTCTGACGAAGAGTGCTCACTTCCTACCGATCCGCGAAATATATTCATCCAAGAGGTTGGCTGACATGTTCATCAAGGAGATAGTAACTCATAGTGGTGTGCCGGTGTCCATTGTGTCTGATCGTGACACCCGGTTTACGTCTACATTCTGGAAGAAATTCCACGACGCCATGGGGACGAGGTTACATATTAGCACGGCTATCATCCCCAAACTGATGGTCAGTCAGAAAGGACCATTCAAACGTTGGAGGACATGCTTCGGGCATGTGTAATCGATTTTGCTGGAAGTTGGGACGACCACTTACCGTTAGCTGAATTCTCGTACAACAACAGTTATCATACCAGCATTGGTATGCCACCATACGAGATGCTATACGGTAGGAGATGCAGAACACCCGTTTGTTGGGGTGACATTGGTCAGAAAGAGTTGGGAAGCGTCGTGGTAATCGAGGCTACGACCGAGAAGCTGGAAAGGATCAAAGCCTTCATGAAGGCAGCTAAAGATAGACAGAAGTCGTATGCCGATAAACGACGTAGACCAATTGAGTTCCAGTTGGGTGACCGGGTTATGTTGAAGGTCTCACCTTGGAAGGGTATTATCAGATTCAGGAAGCGGGGCAAGTTGAGCCCAAGGTATATAGGCCCTTTCTGGATCATTGCTCGTGTAGGAAAGGTGGCCTATAGATTGGAGTTGCCAGATGAGTTAAGTGGAATTCGCCCGACATTCCATGTATCTCGTTTGGGAAAGTGCTTAGCCGATGAAGACATGATTGTTCCATTGGAGGACATTGAATTTGATGAAAGGCTCAATTATGTGGAGCAACCAGTGGCAATCATTGATCATAAGAGAAAAGGCTAAGAAATAAAGTGGTTCCTCTTGTGCGTGTACAGTGGAAGCACAGGAAGGGATCCGAGTCTACATGGGAGACTGAGGAGGAGATGATGCAACATTATCCTCGTCTATTCGGGGACGAAACCTATATAGGGGGGTGGACTTGTAACACCCGGTTATTTTTCTAAAAGACAAGAATTAAGAATAAAAGAAAGAGAAGCTATAAGGTCCAAGTGGAGGGACCAAAAGTGTCCAAAAGGACAAAACTTTGAAAAGTTGGTGTAAAGGTGGGCATGGCCGCCCACCCTCACTTCACATCACCATCTTCTTCGGTTTTAGAGAGAGAGAGCAGAGAAGAAGAAGAAGAGAAGTTGAATTCAAGGTAAGAATTCATGGTTTTTACATGTTTATGACAAGTTTTATCCTGGTTACATGCTTATGTGCTTATGTGCTTATGTGTTTGTGTTTGTGCTTGGGTGTGTATGTGTGGTGTTGTTTTTAGGTGTTTGAACTCATTGCAAGTGGGTTAGAAAGGAAGATATACCCAAGCTGCATCAGGTGAGTTCTAGACCCCGATTTTTACTTGTTTTCAAACATCTTTGGGGCTGAAAATGTATGTAAAAGATTTTCAAATGTTTGACTATGTATGCCCGTATGTATTGTGCATGAATGAATGTGATTCTTGAATGCTTATAGGTTATTCATGTTTAGAATAGCCACATAAGCTTAGAACAGATGGATTTGATGATTGGGTTGAAAACATACCGGAAACATGACGAACAGAAGGTCCATGCACTTAGATAAGGCTCATGCGCCTGAAAATGCCTTATAAAGAATTAAGTGTAATCCATGCACCCAAACAGTAGCCCATGCGCCTAAGATTGCCTTAGAAATGATTAAGTACAGCCCATGCGCCTAGAAATGTTAGCTAGACGACTAAGTGTAGGCCCATGCGCCCCATAGTGCCCATGCGCCCAAGTGGCCCATGCGCCCCAATAGTGCCCATGCCCCAAGTGGCCCATGCACCTAAGTGTCCATGCGCCTGAATTACTCATGCGTCTAAGTGTTCATGCGTCTAAATGAAAATGCTTAAGTATTGGCTGATGCGCCTACATAGTGATGGAACGCCCGAACAGGGCTCATGTGCCCAAATAGTCCCCATACGCCTAAGACTTAGAAATTTTTACAGAATTTTTCTGGGAGTCTGTGCCTTAGGGTTTTGACCGAGGTTGACTAAGGGCTTATTAATGATGTTGTTTCATGAATGATATGATTGATTATGATTGTTCCTTATTATTGTTATTGCTATTATTATTACTACTTAGTAGTGTGACTTTACGTGGTATGTTATTATCGTAACGTAAAGTATATCGTAGTAATAAGAGAAAGAGCAATAAAGAAGAAGAGGAACATTAATGAAAATGTTAACAAGTCTTGCAAGCTTACAGGAGGTACACGACCATGTTGTCGTTAGCTCAACTGTGTTGCGGGTTAGCTACCCTATTATGCACACAGGGTCAATCAATTGAGATTGGCAGGACCTTTGCAGAGTGCCCTGGGTGATTGGGTTGGCCTTGTACATAGTACACAGAACCCTTTCGAGGGATACTGTTGAGCCTTTCGGGGGATACAATTGACCCTTTCGGGGGATATAGTTGACCCTTTCGAGGGATACAGTTGACCATTTCGAGGGATATAGATGGCCCATCACCCATTTTCCATCGCGCATATAGTTGGGGTATTGCTCACTGGTCCATACAGAAAGTGAAACATAAAGATAAAAGTTTACAGAACAGACAAGGCATACAGTAAAGAGAACGAACAATAATTGTTCATATAGCTGATGCGTGCTCGCATATACAGTGCATAGTTGTATTTTACAGAAAAGAGTATTTTCTTATACAACATATAGAAAGTATTTTATTACTTACAAACTAGAGCTCACTCAGCAACGCTGAGTTTTATACATTTTCAGTTGGCAGGTAATTATTGCTGAGGATGGCACGAGGGTGAAGCTACTCGGCAGGAAAAGTCTGGCATCCCTTCCTACTCTGTGTTGCTGTTGTTTTGTAATGCATATAACAAGTCTTTTGTAAACAGTCAATGATGATGTATTGCTTAACAACATTGTTTTAAATGAATGAATGGCTTTTGATAAATTATTTCCGCTGCTTAAGCTCATTTATTTGTAATGATTAATGTTTAATTGCTATGAATAACCAACTATGAAGTTTCCGGGATCGAGGCCTTACAGTTTCTCATACCAGGCTCTTGAAGCTTGATGAAGCCCATAGAGTGCCTTGTCGAGTTTGTAAACTCTGTCCTGATGATATGGATCCTCAAATCTCTCGGGTTGACTGACCTTACACTGTCTCTCGAATCTCACATGAAGAAAAGCACTCTTCACATCTAGTTGATAAACTTTGATTTTCATATAAGATGCATAGGCAAGGAAGATACGAATTGCTTCCATCCGTGCCACTGGTGCAAATACTTCATTGTAGTCGATACCCTCAATTGTCGAAAACCCTGAACAACAAGCCAAGCTTGTTTCTGATGATCATCCCTGATAATCTTTCTTGCATTTCAAGACCATTTGGTGGCAATGACTTTAGCACCTTTAGGTCTATCCACTAGAGTCCATACTCCTAACTTCTTAAACTGAAGAAGTTCTTCCTGCATGGCACTCACCCAGGCCTTATCATTCAGTGCTTCACTAACATACTTTGGCTCAAAACTGAGACACAAAGCAGCGGTAGGCACCATCGTTAAGGTATCCTTTTTCCATCACAGAGGCATAATCAGCTTAGTACAGCTGATTTCTAGTCGGAACCCCTGATCTCACATCTCCTATAACATTATCCAAAGGATGATAGACGTTTAGACGTGAGCTGGGAGTTGTTGGAACTACTACGTCAGAATCAAGATTGTGAACATTTGGTTTTGAAATTTGAGGCAATAGGAGTCTGAGGTTCTGAAATCTCAAATGCATCACTATGAGATGCTTGTGGACTTGTGGTAGGCGGAACCTGTACATGCTGGTTGTTCTGAGCATTTTCCACATTTTCTTCGTCAAAGAAGAGTCACTCACATCAAGTGCTCCCCTGAGTTGGTAGATGATTGACTTTGTGAACTGGATGGTGTGAGTCTTGAGATGGTGTGTTCAAACACATACATCTCTTGTTTTCCAACTCGTCTTCTAAAGTAGAAAGAGGAATGTTGAAGGATTTGAAGAATCCATCATAGTCGAAGAAGTAAGCAGTCCTTTTCCAGCAGGCAGTGTGATGTATCTCTGAACATCAATGTTACACCACACCTCTACTTGACCCGTTGAGTTGTTGTAAACTCTCTTGTTCAGTATGTTGTATCCTAGAAAAATCCCTTCATCAACCTTCTCACTATATTTTCCCTTCCGAGTCATCTTCAGCAGGGCGCATGGAGCACCAAATGGCTCGAGATACTCTAAGTTAGGTTTAGTCGTTGTAGTAACTCATAGCACTTTCCATGGTGTTTCACAACCATAACTCGATTAAGCGTGTAACATGCATTTGCCACTACTTCGTTCCAGATTGAATATGCAGTTTTGAGTCTGCCAGCATAGTACGTGTCGTCTCTATCAAGCTACGATCTTCCGTTCAGCAACCCCGTTCATCTGAGGAGTGTAGGCAGAGGTGAATTGATTCACAATTCCTTTTTCCTTGCAATAGGCCTCCATCCACTGATTCTTGAACTCGGTTCCGTTGTCTGAGCTCACCTGTCGTACCTTCAGCTTGTATAAGGATTCTAGTGTCGTACAAATTCCTTGAAGGATTCAAATGTTTCTGATTTGGATTTCAGAAACATTACCCAAGAGAATCTTGAGTTATAGTCATCAGTAACTACATAGCATACAAGTCGCCTGCGATGCTTCTTGTACTGACTAGACCAAACAGATCCATGTGAAGGAGCTCAAGAGGAAGTTCTATAGAGCGAACTTTCTTTTCCTTATGAGACTTCTTCGTCTGTTTTCCCTTTTTGCACGCAACACAGAAATCCGGGAGTTGAAAGTTTTGACATTTACTCCCCTCACTAGATCATTCTGGACCAAGTGATTCATCTTCCTCGGATTTATATGTCCATTCTCCTATTCCAGGAGATGGAGTCCTTCTCAGTAGCTTGGACAAGAAGCACTGAACTTCATGATCCGTTGTAGAGGCCTTTGAGAGATCCAAAACATAATGATCATTATATCTTGAAGCTGACATTAGGATTTGGTCCTCCGGGATCACGTAGTCCTTCTATAGAACGTAGCACTTTTCTTGCAAAGACTACTTTGAATCCTTTATCACATATTTGAGAGACTGAAGCAAGTTATTTTGTAGTTGTTAGACGTAGTTTACCTTATCAACTTAACTTTCTCATTTTCCACTTCCCCTTGGGCTGTGAGTACCAGCCTTTGTTTCCAGAAATGAAACAATGCCCTCCTTTGATTTGTAGACGTTGATAAGAGAGCTTTGTTCCCTGTCATGTTGCCGGATGCTCTGCTCATCTACAATCCATGTGTTAGTTCATCACTATAGCGAACACCCTACACATGCAATGAAAACATTCGTTCATGTAGGAACCCAAGCCTTCATGGCTTAGGTTTCCCGAGGCTCACACATCATAAACTCAACATTGACATTTGAGGTTGAGGAAAGCCCAAAATGTTGGTTTGTTCTCATTTCAAACACTGAGGCAGACTTTTCTTTCCATAGACAAGTTTGTGTAGGGCTATTTGGATAAACAGATGCTGGATGTGGATGAATAGGGTTACTAGCCCTGTTAGGAGGCGTCCTGAGTTCCTTTAAAAGATCTAGGTGTAGGTACTGAAAGTTTACTTTCTCCTCGGTGTCTGAAAATAAGGAAAATGAGACGCTTTATGTTGGACCAAAAGAACCAATGAGCCAAGATCAGAAAACCTCTAAGTCCCACATGGTATCAAACAACTGCTGAAAGCCTCATCAGTAGTTTGACAAGTGCTGAAGACTTCAACAGCTGAAGATCAAGTGCTGAAGACCTCAACAGCTGAAGAACTAAAGTGCTGAAGTACAACAGCTGAAGAACACAAGTGCTGAAGCTGAAAGACCAAGTACTGAAGTACAACAGCTGAAGAGTTTACAAGTACTGAAGATCAACAACTGATGTACAAAGTCTGAAGACAAAGACTGAAGACATCAGCTGATGATATCTACTGAAGTCATCAGCTGATGAAACACCTGAAGGTCAAAGTCTGAAGATCAAGTACTGAAGCCTCAGTAGTTTGTCACAACTGCTGAAGAGTACTTCTTCAGTAGTTGTGATATCAGTAGTTTTATTTCTAGTTTCAGTAGTTTATGTTTCAGTAGTTTTGTAAAACGACTGAAGAGCTTGTTCTTCAGTCGTTGTAGTTTCAGTAGTTTTATATTTTGTACTTAACACTCTGATATGTTCTCAGTAGTTGTGAACATTTCAGTAGTTGTTAAGAGTTAGTTATTTTTGTATTAGATCTGCCAGTTGTCACTTTCCGTGATAACAGCAGTGATTGTTGCACTCTATATAAGGAGTGACAACCTATTGTAATCGTGAGATGAATGAATGGAATGAATGAATGATGTTTGATTAGAAATATTCTACATCTATAAACATTCCTTGAAATCAGAAATATATATTCTCTCCCTATAACCGTATGCGCTCTTAATGCATACAAGTATCGATTGCTTGCTACAATTGTCTAATTCTGTTTGTATTCCGCTGCTTGAATCCTAATACATCAAACTTGTGATCGCTGATCCTGTCAAATGGTATCAGAGCAGGTTAATCATTGATCGATCTAATAATTGATCATTGAAACTGCTATTCAAGATCTAAGTTTGATTGAATTAGCTTTTGTTTTTGCAAGAAACGGTTATAGAGATTGAATTTTCTGTATTTCTGCTCATTCATCCTGAGATCTTCTCTTGGTTTTCATTGAGTTTGTTGTGGTCTGTTTAAAACTTTTAAAAGCTTGAACTAAATGTTTTTGAACTGAAAATGACTACTCCCTCCAATGATCCTCACAATACTGGTTCCTCAACCAAGCCACCAATGCTGGTTAGGAATGAGTATAACATATGGCAAAGACGTATGCCATCACCTGTCTGTTAACAGCGCAGGTGTTGGACATCAGTGGTACATGGTCCACACAAGCCTATGGTGAATAACCGGAAACCAATCAAATGGTTCCAAGAGGAGGGAGCAATACTCAGATGAGGATAAGAAGTTGCTTGAAATTGATGCAAAAGCCCATGGAATTCTGGCCATGGCACTGCCAAATGAAATCTATTCTGGGCTAATGCATCATGAAACTGCCCATGACCTCTGGAATGCCTTGAAAGAACAATTTGGAGGAACAGATGAGGTCTTGGCAAATAATAGAGAAATTCTTGCCCAACAATATGAGACATTCTCTCATAGAAAGGGTGAGACACTGACTCAACAATATGAGCGGTTCTCTTGTTTGATCTCTGAACTAAAAATGGTCAAACTTGAATACACCAATATTCAGATGAATAACAGATTTCTCAGATCACTGCCTGAGAGATGGGACACATATACTATTGTCCTACGCTCCAGTGCAAGTTTGGACAAACTATCTCTCACCCAACTCCATGGGAAATGCTCACTTTGAGAGAGAGATAGAACAGAAGAGAAAGCTGTCTTCATCTGGAAAGCTCACTGAAGACTTTGTACCAGGCAACACTGCCTTGGTGGGTCATGAGTCAGAATATGCTTCATCTGAATGCCAGTATGATGAGCATATTAATTTCTCTTCAAGCACTTCTGATCTGCATTTGTGAGTGTTGATGGTCAGTTTACTGGGTGTAATAATGACAATCTATGCTTCATTATGGATGATCTCAAGGGGATTGCTGATGATGACTTAGAAGAGATGGATATTTTGAGCCAAATGGCCTTGATAAATATCAGATCTCAGAAGTTCTATAAAAGAACTGGAAGAAAATTCCCAGGACTCTCTGGCAAAACCAAAGTTGGTTTTGACAAGAGCAAGTTGAGGTGTCACAAATGCCAAAGGCTTGGACACTTTGCAAGAGAGTGTAGATCAACTGGATCTAACTCCACTGCACCCTTTGTGACTTTTCCTGGCAATAGTCAACAACACAGAGGGCAACATCCTGTCACCTCTAGTCATCATCCTCAACAACAATCTCCGGCATATTTTGTTCCTCAGGGTCAAATGCCATATCCGTACCCTTGTTATTACATGCCACAGTCAAATCAAGTTCAAGTTCCTATGGCACCACAACCTCATGCACTACCAGAACCTCAGCCATCCCAATCTCATCAACAAACTCAACCTCAACAACACAGCTTCTTCACCCCAGGAGTTGTTGACTGGAGCAGTTTACCAGATGACATGTCTGGTCATGATCAACTGTTCTCAGGTGCTGGTCAACATGGTGGTGACAGTCCTTTTGGGAATCTAGCTCTTATGGCTTTGGAGTCTGCTGATACTTCATTTTCTAATGCCTCTACACCTCAGGTATCACAGGTATCCTCTGAGGCAAAAGCCAAATTATGTTCTGAACATGCATAGCAGCATTTGCTTCCATTAGAGAAGCAAATGTAGCTCTAATTAATAAGAACATTGAGCTAGAACAAATAATTTCCAAAAAAAAGCTGAGTTTGAGTTTGTGCTTAAAGATAAAAATGATGAGATTTATAACTGAATTGCCAAATAATTGATGATAAGGCTAGAGAAGAAGTACTTCTAGAGAAGTACAAAGATCTCAAAGAAACCCTTGCAGTTACCCAGGTAGAGTGTGATAGATGGGTACAATCATGCAAAGGTTTTGAAATGCTTCTTAGTAAGCAATCTGCTTCAAATGTGAAGTTTGGAATTGGTTACAATCACACTGCTCCACCTACAGATTTTACCCCAAGAGCAGGTAGAATCTGATGGTGAGAGTGATAACCAATCCATCACATCATGTGATCTACCTTCTGATACAGCACAATCAGAAGTAGCAGTCAGCATCAAGCCCTCTTTGAACCTATCAGCTGATGTTGATGGTTCAAATGCTGACATTCACATGATTAATGAGTTGATCAACTCAGGAGTTAATTCTGAAGGTCCTGAAAGGACTAGAGAGCAGGATTTAACACCTGAAGTTCAAACTTCAACTGCTGTCAGTACTGAAGAGAAGAAAACTGGCAGTAGAAAGAGTTTGAAGACTACTAAAGAGGCTGTCAAGAAAGCAAAAATGCTTCCAAAGCATTGAAGAACAAGTCTTCAGTTGCTTCACCCTCTTTAGTTGATGATCAACCTAAGATGAAGAAGAAACCATGTGAAGTATGTGGTTTGTTCAATCATCTTACAGATGATTGTTGGTACAAAAGAGGTTCCAAACTCAAACAAAAGAAGAAATAATGAGAAAAGGGAAAATGGTAAAAATGAAAACTGAGTTTGAGACCACATTTGTATCAGCAACATCAAATCCTGTAACCCTTAAGTCCTCAAAGAAATCCAAAAAGGAAGGGGTTAAACAGGTGACAGCTGAGGGTGCTCAGAAGAAGAAGGTGCAACATAGGAACTTATCAAACTCCACTAGCAATGTGTCTGATGAGCTGAAAGCTTTATCACAAAATCAGACACAGCTGGTATGATGGTTCAACATCTGTTGGGTAGAGTTAACCAACTAGATGCTCCTATGTTGAAACCACAGAAAAGGAGGTCCAAGCCAAAGGACTCCTCTTCTACACCATCTTCTTCCTCTCAGGCTGTTGTTTCAAATAACCTGTTAGTTTACCATCTATTGATGAGACCAGGCCCAAAACCAAAAAGGTTTGGGTCTCTAAAACTAACTGATTGTTATTTTGCAGGGTTCTTCAACATGCCAAAGTAGCATCTGGTATGTAGACAGTGGGGGATCTATGCACATGACTGGGAACAGCTCTCTTCTTCATGACTACTCTCAAGGAAAGAAGGGATTTGTCTCTTTTGGCAATGATGCTAGGGGTTACATCATCGGTAAGGGCTTTGTCTCCAATGGAGAAATCAAATTTGATGATGTTAATCATGTGGAAAATCTCAAGTACAATCTCTTGAGTGTCAGTCAAATGTGTGATAAAGGCCATGTTGCTCTTTTCACCAGTCAAAACTGTAGGATTCTGTCATCCAAAGTTTTGCACTTGATTGACAAGGTGTTGGATGATCACACTCTCCTGAAAGCCAACAGGACAGGAAGAGTGTATGCCTTAGATCTTTCTAAGAAGATAGATCTCAAAGGCAATCCTTGCCTATTTTCCAAAGCCTCTTCTCAAGAATCTAAACTGTGGCACAGAAGGCTTGGTCATGTTAATCTCAAAAACATGAATCAGCTTACCCACAATAGTTTAGTCAGAGGCTTACCAATAAAGGAGTTCCACTGTGATGAAACCTGCACTGCTTGTTTAAAAGGAAAACAGCACAAAGTCTCATTCCCTCCTATTGAAGTGCCTAAGTCCACTGCCTGCTTGCAATTACTGCATATGGATCTATTTGGTCCTGTGAGAGTAATGAGCATGGCAAAGAAGAAATACTGTCTGGTAATTGTGGATGATTACTCCAGATTTGTATGGACTTTCTTTCTACATTCAAAGGATGAGGCTGCTCAGAAGATTATTCACTTTGTGCTGTATATTGAGAAGCAGTATTCCCTTCCAGTCAAGTGTATTAGGAGTGACAATGGAACTGAGTTCAGAAATCATACACTTGATGACTTCTATCTTTCAAAGGGAATCAAAAGGCAGTTCAGCATTCCAAGGACTCCAGAACAAAATGGAGTAGTGGAGAGAAAGAACAGGACCCTCATTGAAGCTGCAAGGTCCATGCTGGCTGACTCAGGTTTGCCACTGACCTTTTGGGCTGAAGCTGTCAACACAGCTTGCTATGTGCAAAATAGAGTTTTAGTAAATCAGAGGTTGATGAAGACTCCATATGAAGTTCTCCATCATTTGGCTCCTCTGATTTCATTTTTCAAAGCATTTGGGTGTCCCTGTTTTATTCTCAACACAAAGGATCAACTCCATAAATTTGATCCTAAGGTGGATGCAGGGTACTTTGTTGGTTATTCATCTACTTGCAAGGCATACAGAGTCTTCAACTGCAGAACAAGATGGTTGAAGAAACTCTACATGTTAAGTTCAATGAATCTCCAAAGGACAAGATTCCACAAAGCCCTGTGGAGTTATTTGATTTGGACATACTGCAATATGTTCCTTATCAAACTCCTGCTGTTGCTCCTGTCAACAGTTCACCACCTGGTGGTACTGCTGATGATGATGATGATTGCAGTACTCACCTCTTCAGGTTTAGTGATCAGCTGCCTGACTCAGCTAGACCTGATGTTCCTGTAGCTCCAGTAGCACCATCCACAACAAATGCTGATGAGATCTCTTCGAATTCAACTTCCTTTGAATTACCATCCACTGATTGGTTTCAAGGAAATGATTCACCATCACCATCTGTTGCTGCTGAGCCTGCTACAAACACTTGCACAGATCTCATTGTGTATCAAGATCTGAAGAATCACCCTATGTCTCAAATCATTGGTGATATCACTGCTGGAGTATCAACAAGAAGTCAATTGTCAAATTTCTGCTTCTATGCTCTCTCATCAGTCAGCAAGAGCCAAAGAATTATCACATTGCTTTAAAGGACAATGGATGGGTGATGCCATGCAGCTTGAGCTTCTTCAGTTCAAGAAACAGCAAGTGTGGGAACTGGTTCCTCTACCTCCAGGTAAGTGTGCAATAGGCACTAAATGGGTGTTTAGGAACAAAACTGATGAAAATGGGCTTATTGTTAAGAACAAGGCCAGACTGGTTGTTCAGGGGTTTGCACAAGAAGAAGGTATTGATTATGATGAAACCTTTGCCCCTGTAGCCAGACTGGAAGCAATTCGATTGTTTTTAGCTTATGCTGCTTATCAAAACCTTAAAGTTTTTCAAATGGATGTCAAAAGTGCATTTTTGTATGGAAAAATTAAAGAAGAGGTTTATGTATGTCAATCTCCAGGCTTTGAGGACAATAAACATCCTAATTGGGTGTAAGCTTGATAAGGCTCTTTATGGGTTAAAACAAGCTCCCAGAGCCTGGTATGAGACATTATCAAACTTTCTTCTGGAAAACAATTTCACTAGAGGCTCCATAGATAAGACTTTATTCATTAAGAAAGCTGGGCAGCATAATCTACTTGTTCAAATTTATGTAGATGATATCATTTTTGCATCCTCTGATCCAAAGTTGTGTGATGCCTTTACAAAGTTGATGCAACAGAAGTTTGAAATGAGTGCCATGGGAGAATTACAGTTCTTTATGGGGTTGCAAATCAAACAAAAGGCTGATGGAATTTTCATTCATCAGTCCAAATATACAAAAGATCTTTTGCAAAAGTTTGATTTACAAAACTGTAAGCCTGTTCTACCCCATGTGCAGCACCACACAACTGGATACAGATCAGAAAGGTAAAGTGGTTGATGAAACACTTTACAGATGTATGATTGGGTCCTTGATGTATTTAACAGCTTCTAGACCAGATATTATGTTTGCTACATGTGTTTGTGCTAGATTTCAGGCTGCACCTAAAGAGTCTCATTGATTGCAGTCAAGAGGATCTTTAGATATCTGCAAGGCACTCCATCTCTAGGTTTATGGTATTCTACTGGACATTCTGGTAAATTAGTTGCTTTTTCTGACAGTGACTATGCAGGGTGTAAGTTGACCAGGAAATCAACTTCTGGTGGATGTCAATTCCTAGGCAACTGCTTGATTTCTTGGCAGAGCAAGAAACAGACCTCAGTTGCTACATCAACTGCTGAAGCAGAGTACATTGCTGCTGCAAGTTGTACATCTCAGGTACTCTGGCTTCAAAACCAACTTTGGATTATGGCATTACAGAGACTAAGACTCCATTGTTAATGGATAGTGCTTCAGCTCTTTGCATTGTCAAAAATCCAGTCCAGCACTCTAGGACCAAACATATAGAGATCAGACATCATTTTATAAGGGATTGTTTTGAAAAAGGTCTGATTGATCCTAAGTTTGTGCCTAGTGCTGATGAGCTTGCAGACATTTTTACTAAGCCTTTGGATAGTTCAACTTTCCAAAACCTGGTGTTAAGGCTTGGTATGCTGCAGCTAGAATAAGTGACAACTACTGATGATCTTAGTAATAAGTACTGATGATCATTAGTACCTATGTCACATATAAGTACTGATGAGCTCTTTTACCCTCAGTAGTTTTTATAACTACTGAAGGCTAAATGTCTCACAAGTACTGAAGTACTTCATCTGTTCTAAACTACTGATGTAGTTACAACTACTGATGCAGTTACACTACTGCAATCAGTAAAAACAGATAAGTACTGATGTCCTATGAAACAACTGAAATCAGCAAAAAGACTGATGAATGTGTTGAGGACAGTATGAAACAGCTGAAAAGCTAAGAATTGACGAAAACAGCTGAAGAGAACTTTCTCTTCAGTCGTTTGTACAACTGCTGTTTCATTCTAAACAACTGAAGCAAAACCAGTCTTCAGTAGTTTTATAACTACTGATGACTAATACCAAGTCTTCAGTTGTTTACAACAGCTGATGACAAAACCACTGTCTTCAGTAGTTTCATAACTACTGATGACAAACACCAAGTCCTCAGTTGTTTCAATCATCTGAAGTCAAAACCACGGTCTTCAGTAGTTTTCTAAACTACTGATGCCTAACACCACGACTTCAGCTGTTTCAACGTCTGAAAGGATAATACCATGTCAACGGTCGTTTAAAACTACTGATGACTAACACCACATCCTTCAGTCGTTTCTTACCCGTACCCTATAATATCCCTAACCTAAGCTCAATGCTTCATCTTCTTCAAACCTAACGTTCCTCTCCAAAACTTCCCTCTTCTCCATGGCGTCCATGCAAATTAAACCGCGACACAACTGTGTTGCCTACCTCACTAAATCGCCCATCTGGACTAAGTTCGATACTGCTATCGATCTTATGGTTCAGTCCCAATACAACACGGCATTTCTTCTGAATCCCATATACATGCCGAATCCTTGCACCAATTTTGGATGAATTACTGTTACCACTGGGGAGAACAACACACCATCCTCCAGTCGGTCGTCAACAACAAAGAAGTAGTCATCACTCCTGCAATAATCCGCCAAATTCTTCAACTGAATGATGCTAGTTCTCCTGCTGGATATCCGAAGGGCACCATAGATCTATCCTTTGCTCAACATGGATATCAAGGCGATCTCAGTGCCTCCACTATCATGAAGAAACACTTTAATGACGCTGAGCGCCTGATTTTTCACATGGTGAATGTATGTTTGGCCCCTAAGACGTCGTCTTGGGATCAAATGTCGACAAAATGGCAGCAGGTAATGTATTCTATTCTTGAGCAACAACCACTAAATTTTCAGAAATAATATTTTTAGAGCTCAAGGATATGGCTCAAAAACTAACTGCCAACCGTTGGATACTATATCCACGGTTCATAATGGCCATCATTACAAACCAGCTTAATGCTGAGGGACTTGTTGGCTTGGGAGTCCCTGCTACGGCTGTTCTGCCGGAAGTATACTCCCGGCACAACTCTGACCGGACACTCAAAATGGCTGCCAAGCTGCGAAAACCCACGCAGCTGGAACCCACAGCCACCACCTCCAAATCCAAGTCCCCACCAAACCACCAAAAAGAAACCCAAAACGGCTACTCAGGGAATTGAGTCCCCTGAGGATGCCCCTGCAACACAAACGCAGGATATATCCACTAGTCCAAACCCCCTAGTGGATACAATGACTCTTCCAGCCATAGCCGCTCAGGCTTCCTCTCAACAGGAGCCTGCAGCAACCACAAAGGGGTACCTACATATCTGGGATCTTCCTCACTTGAGGAGATTGCCATTGAAGAGCACCAACCTCCCCAGGTGCACACTGCTTCTATCCCTTCACCCCAAACAACCGCCCCTCACAGCCCAACTTTAATAGTTGCACAAGTGCTGACTCAATTGCACTCCTCACCCCCTCCCCAGAAACCACTTACTACTGGGAATACCTCTACAATTGAGGGGGAGGAACACAGTGCACTTGAGAACCCACAGCACAGGGGTTTACCACTTCTATCTCCTGGTGTAGACAAGGAGCTTAGAATATCTAGTGAGGCTGCCACCTCCTCTGACTCAGCACATGATCAGAGTGAGGCTGGTAACATTGCTAAGACCTCACTAGAGGCAACAGCTGATGATGGACACTGTCCTGAGGCTGGAAGTCCCCAGTACCAAGCACAAGGGGCACATGCACCAACTGGTCTACACCCAGTGCATGTAAATCCTGCTCTAAGCAGGAGGTCAGATGATTCAGTTCGGCTGATGATGACCTGGGCTTTTTCTATGATGTTCTTGCCCAGAACACAATCCTGAAGAGAAAGTCAGTAGGCTGCAAAACCTACTTGACCAACTCTCACAAGGAGAAAGACCATCTGCCTCTACCACCCACAGATGGCACCTTCACTTGAAGGTTCCCCAAACACTGAGCCACTCCAAACTCAACCACCTGCCTCTGCTTGGCCCTACTTCTCAGGAACAGAACCCTCCTGAGCAAATAGGTGCTGTACTTCAAAATTCCCTCCCTCTCATCACACCCATAATCACTGATATTGTGACTAAAGCCATTGATGAGAGGCTTTCCTCAACTTTACAGCCCTTGGTTGATGCTGCTGTCCAAAAGACTCTTTCTGCGGTACAAACCCCTTCCTCCAATGCAACCAAAAAGGGGAGAGTACTGCAGTGAAAGAAAAGAAGAGGAAAAGAACAGAGGAGAAGAAGGAGAGAAGCAAGCCCAAGAGGAGGAGGAGAAAGAAAAGCAACCTCTGCTCACTTACAAGCGAAAGAGAAGTGCTGATGATCACACTGCTGAAGACAAATCCTTGGAGGAGCTGGTCAAAGAAGCTGACACTACACACAGCCGATCCATGGATAAAATAATTGAACAACTCTTCAGGCAGGGGTTTGACACAGCCACACTGGATAGTGAGATCAGAAGGTTAGAAGTACAAGAGATACAAACCCGATGGGCAGGGTATGATGCTCTGGAAAAAGAGAGATTGCAAATAATGATCCGCTTCATTGCAAAATATTAGGAAGATCGTTAGTGGAGATTCGCGCATGGACCAGGGACAGCATTCTGGCTATAGCCACCAGAATCTGTTGTCTGAGCAATTCAACAAAGGGATTATTGTGGAAGCCCTTGATGAGGCTGGGGCTGGTAAAAGGTTAGAGATGGCTAAACTCACAAAGGCGAAACTAACTACAAAGATGCTGGATCAACTTCCCTTCCACCCACTCAAACAGATCCTATCCCTCAAATCTCCCAACCAATCTCTAAGCCAAAATCCAAACATCCTCATTCTTCAAAACCAATTCCTTCACCAACCCAACCATCATCCAGTGATGTACCCAGAAGGAGGAGAAGGGTGCTGAGGATGGAAGAGAAGAAGAAGAGGAGGATGAAGATGATAGTCTGCCACTCTCTGCTGTTCTGAAGCTACCAAAACCCCGAAGTCACCCATGATCACACCTGACTCTCAAAGGGAAATGGTCAGAGTCAAGATAGAAGAAGAAGAACAGCAGAAACAGCACGATGAGCAACTGTTGAAGATGGTTGACAAGGAATTTCCTCAGTCATCATCTATTCAAGCCATGAAAGGGCATGCTCAAAGGCTGTACACTCTCAGGCACACCTTTCAGTATCAGAAGGAGAGAGTGAGAGTATGGCCAGACCCCAGGGTGAGTTCTAGAATCCATAAAAGAACTATCCCACACAGATACAACGGCCAGGTACAAAAACAATAGAGTCTACCATCATGTTGGCCGTTGTAGTCTCACCTTGGGAAATCATTGATGAATTCAAGAAAGCTCACCAAGCAAAGAAGACCCCTCAAGCTTTACTAGAAAACAAGATGATTAAAGAAGGGTTGCTATATAAGAAGCTTGAAGACATCCAGAAGAATGACTCCAGTTACTCCTTGAAGGCAACCATCCTGATGAATTTGTATATAGGGAGGTAACTACGGTGGAGCTGAAAAATGGCAGGACCATGAAGTACTTATCAGAGTACTATGGTCCAGAGTTCTTCTTCGAAGGAGGAGTAGAAGAACTCTCTCAGGAGGAACAAGTTGTTCTCCTTGAGGCCTATGTTCGTGAGTCATACAGACTCATTATGGGGAAGTAAATCTCATGAATGGGATAACAACTCTGTGTCCAGTTCCCCAAAACAGAGTTCCCATTCATACCTGCCAAACAAATATTTGAGATTTCTTCCCAGGCCGGAGCTTACATGGGTCATCTTCTCTACTGATCAAGAAGGAAAAAGACCAACATTTTGCCAACAATAAGTGGGATAATAAATAAGTTAGAGGTTTTGGCTGCATTGGTTCAGGGGGAGTTTGTTGGACCAAAAGAACCAATGAGCCAAGATCAGAAAACCTCTAAGTCCCACATGGTATCACAACAACTGTTGAAAGCCTCATCAGTAGTTTGACAAGTGCTGAAGACTTCAACAGTTGAAGATCAAGTGCTGAAGACCTCAACAGCTGAAGAACTAAAGTGCTGAAGTACAACAGCTGAAGAACACAAGTGCTGAAGCTAAAAGACCAAAGTACTGAAGTACAACAGCTGAAGAGTTTACAAGTACTGAAGATCAACAACTGATGTACAAAGTCTGAAGACAAGACTGAAGACATCAGCTGATGATATCTACTGAAGTCATCAGCTGATGAAACACCTGAAGGTCAAAGTCTGAAGATCAAGTACTGAAGCCTCAGTAGTTTGTCACAACTGCTGAAGAGTACTTCTTCAGTAGTTGTGATATCAGTAGTTTTATTTTCTAGTTTCAGTAGTTTAGTTTCAGTAGTTTTGTAAAACGACTGAAGAGCTTGTTCTTCAGTCGTTGTAGTTTCAGTAGTTTTATATTTTGTACTTACACTCTGATATGTTCTCAGTAGTTGTGAACATTTCAGTAGTTTGTTAAGAGTTAGTTTTTTGTATTAGATCTGCCAGTTGTCACTTTCCGTGATAACAGCAGTGATTGTTGCACTCTATATAGGAGTGACAACCTATTGTAATGTGAGTGAATGAATGGAATGAATGAATGATTTGATTAGAAATATTCTACATCTATAAACATTCCTTGAAATCAGAAAATATATTCTCTCCCTATAACCGTATGCGCTCTTAATGCATACAAGTATCGATTGCTTGCTACAAATTGTCTAATTCTTGTTGTATTCCGCTGCTTGAATCCTAATACATCAAACTTGTGATCGCTGATCCTGTCATTTGGACCATACTCTCCACAATTATAGCAGGTCTGCTTTCAAAACTTTAGGTTATATATTTTGGTGGAGATGTGAAGTCATGCCTTGACCTTATTATGTTTGGATTGATACACTTCTTATTAGATGTATGATTGGTTTGACAAAACTAATTCTTTTCCGGTTTTACATATTTTATCCTTCGTTTACCTGGACCTTTAACATGACGCTCGTGATATTTGTTTTTAATAGTCTTTTGGGTTCTGATTTGACTGTGTTTGACCCTGATTTAAATTAACCTTTCAAACTCAGTTTCTAGGTTACAAAAGGCATCGTTCTCTTGCCTTTGAAGTGCCTCTTTGTTTAGCGTCAGATTCATTTGATTACTTACAGAATCTGGATCACTAACAAGAGAGTGGCACCACGTGATCCTTGATAGGTTATGTTAGTGGTTACTTTTGGTGTTCATCAAGGTCTCAGGTGGTGGTGGAACCACTTGTATCCCAACCCTTCCCCATTGTTCTCCTCTCACTAGTGTTGTGACAATATGTGATGAGTTTGTCCAACTATGTAGTTTTGTTTCAAAGAGTGGACTTCTACTTCTAAAACTGCTTCTTTGCTCTTGTGTCCTCTAGGGAGTTTTAATACCTAATGTCATCTGCTTGGTTAAAGGCGAAACCTCTGTTTCCTAAGTTGTTTATTCAATAGGTCTATCTTCCTTATAATGTGCTCGTTTTGTTTTAACACTCTATTTGCCTCAGTGCATAGTTCCAGGTCTTTACTAAGTATCATTATGATCTAAAACCTAGAAAATTTTAAATCTATACTTTCTCTAAATTTATTGCAATCTAAACAAGCATGTTTAATAAACAACTGTTCAGTAGTACTTACCTGAGATGTTGAAGATGAATCACCACGAGTACAGAATCTATGATTCTGGTTCTGGTGATTCTAACATTGATGCAGATTTTTCTTCTTCAGGCAGATAGTTGACCACAGGTGTAGTGTCTTCAGAATTTGACATCGCGAGCTCTACTGCTATGTCTTCCTCACTAGCCGAATCGTCATCAATGTCCTCCATATTAGCTATGTTGGACTCTCCCGGCGAGACGACCGAAAGCTCCAGTCCTGTCCTTCATCCTCATTAGCAGTCAAGGCTTTGGGGTCCTTGCTGATGAAGTCGAACTGCTAGATGTGGCTTTGTCCTGACAATTAAAATGACGAGAAGGGATTGCCATCCCAGTCTTCTTTGGCTTTACACACTCCCGCTTGAAGTGTCCCTTCACCACAGTTGAAACAAGTAACCTTTGACTTGTCGAAGCCAAAGGTTGTGTCCTGGTAGCAACCAAGTTCTGTCCGGTCTTTTGACAAACTTTTTAGCTCGTCGGACAGCACTTGCCAAAGCCCACATTATGTCCATACGTTCCAACTCCATCTCATCCACCTGTTCATAATTTCATCTGCCAGGTGACAATTTCCTATCTTCCAGTAACTAGTCCATCATAGGAGTGGACTGCAGCAGCTAAGAGGTCTATGTGTTCTTTGGCCACCTCAACAGTCATATTACCGAAGTTATCGGTTTTCATTTTTGCTGCATTTGCTTCAGGTATACTATACTGGATGCCAGACGACCCTAACGTTTCGGACCCTGAAGTTGACGGTTGTGCTGGAATTGCTGCACTTGAGACGAAGGCAGTTTGCAGTGGTGCTCCAGATGTCTTGACGGAGGGGTTTCATTGTAGAGTGTAGGATTCTGATTGTAGTTGGCCTTTTGGGCTCTGTACTTCATCCTAAGCTCCTCTTCCCTCAGTTTAAGAATGAAGTCATTTATGTCTAACTTCGATTCTGTCTGAGATTTGAAACGAAAGAAGCCCATTTCTCCAGTAGACCATCTGCAAAATTGGATACCTTAGCCTCCATCGACGTACTTACACCATGAGTATGCATCTTACTCATCAAGTGGTAGAATCCGTCGATCACATCATCCAGACCTTCCTTTCCCATTGAAGAGAAGTTGTCGAACTCCTTCTTCAAAGCTTTGGCCTTAATGGCCTTGAGTGAGGCATTTCCATCATACCTCTTCTCCAACGCATCCTATAGTTTCTTTGCTTGAGTATACTTCGAATACTGATAGATGATATCCTTCGGAATAGACTGAGTGAGCAAAGCGTAGACTTTCTTCTCAGCGTTGTGTTTTACCTTCTGAGCATCCGACATTCCACTTAGAGTAAGTTTAACTCCATCTGCTCCTACGGGCATGCTGTACCCCGACTCTATTGCCTCCTACAGATTTGTATCTACTCCATTTAAGTAGATTTCAAAACGTTACTTCCATTGTGGGTAGTCGTCTAACGTTATAAGCTTCGGGGGTTTATTGTGAATTCCCACTTCGTTCTCCAACAACAGTAGATTCTGGATACAAGTATCTCTACTTGCTGTGTATGCTGAAAACTGGTCCACCATTTCACTTAACTTTATTATTAAACAAACTGTTGATGTATGCAAATGAAGGTATGCGATTGGGCTTATTCGGGCGATGAACAAATGCGATTGGTTCAATCGTGCGACTGAACAAATGCGGATGAGTCAGTCGGCTGAATGAACTAATGCGGGTGAATAGTCCGAATGAGGTTCTCAATCGTACGAATGAGAGTACGAATGAGTCCAATCGTGCGTTTGGAGAATGCGAATGAACTCGTCATGCGATTGAGCCAATCGTGCGACTGAACTTGCTGAAGTTTGATAATTCATAGGTTAAACGTGTTTTGGCCGTTAAAAACTTGAATTTTACCAAACCCTAATCGTCGTATGCCGGAAAAACTAAACTTTTAGGTCAAGAAACGTCTAAGACTCCGTTAGACACAAAAAGATTGCGTTTTTTATGAAGAAACACACTTTTGTATCAAAACTATTGAATCAACACGTAATCAAGAGCATACGCTCTGATACCACTGGATAGGATCGAGTATTTGAACGAAACACCAACTTATTAACATGTTAAACCAAACCAAATAGTGCGGAATCCTATTTGATTGGCGATCCAATCAGTGAGAACGCACGTAGACACAATAATGTATTGAATCTAACGTTAAGTATCGATAGGAATCGATCTACCGCGTTCTATGAACTTGGAGTACGAAATTAGAGGCTTCTGGATGGCTAGGGTACGTCTGGAGTCGAAGTGGATCGAATGTTTCTAAATCATTTCATTTTTCCATGAATTAAGTGGTATTTATAGGTTAGGGTTGCTCATTCGGGCGACTGAACCAATAGCATGGTTCATTCGTGCGATTGAGCCATGCGATTGATCCATTCGCACGACTAAATGTTCAGTCGTGCGATTGAGTCAGTCGCATGAAGTTGCTCGGGCGTATGGACTATTTAGGAGCATGGACACTCAGTCGCATGGCATTCGGACGCATGACTACTGTTTGGGCGCATGGTCCAGTCGGACGCATGTGAACTTCACTTAACCAAAGTTTGAATGTATTCATTATTATAACATTATGTATATCAATTCAAACAATCACAAACCTATATAATCTAGTCAATATGCGTTACACAACTCATTAATGAAATATTAAATATTATATGTTGGACCAAAAGAACCAATGAGCCAAGATCAGAAAACCTCTAAGTCCCACATGATATCACAACAACTGCTGAAGGCTTCATCAGCAGTTCGACAAGTGCTGAAGACTTCAGCAGCTGAAGATCAAGTACTGAAGACTTCAACAGCTGAAGACTAAAGTGCTGAAGTCCAACAGCTGAAGAACACAAGTGCTGAAGCTGAAGACCAAAGTACTGAAGGTCAACAGCTGAAGAACACAAGTGTTGAAGCTGAAGACCAAATTACTGAAGTTCAACAGCTGAGGAACACAAGTGCTGAAGCTGAAGACCAAAGTACTGAAGGTCAACAGCTGAAGAACACAAGTGCTGAAGCTGAAGACCAAAGTACTGAAGTTCAACAACTGAAGAGTCCACAAGTGCTGAAGATCAACAACTGATGTACAAAGTCTGAAGACAAAGACTGAAGACATCAGCTGATGACATCTACTGAAGTCATCAGCTGATGAAACGTCTAAAGTTCAAGTCTGAAGACCAAGTGCTGAAGTTTCAGTAGTTTGTCATAACAGCTGAAGAGTACTTCTTCAGTAGTTGTGTTTATCAGTAGTTTTATGTTTTTACTTTCAGTAGTTTTGTAAAACGACTGAAGACCTTGTTCTTCAGTCATTGTAGTTTCAGTAGTTTCTTATCAGTAGTTTTGTAATAAGTAAACACTTAGCTTCTTGTAAGAAGATGTCAGCTGTTAGACATCTTCAGTAGTTTTAGTGTTTCAGTAGTTTGTTAAATAACGGTTAGATGTCACTATCAAGTGACATCAGCCTACGTCATCTTTCCTTATATAAGGAAGCATGACCTAAATTGTAATTGTGCGAAAGTCGTGCCAAAGCGTGTGATTGAATGAAATATTCCTTTTGCAGAAACTTTCTCTCTCTATAACTAATTCTGTTCATTGCTATATCTTTGGTATTCTTGCTCGAATTATGCTAGTTGGTACTCTATTCCGCTGCTGAAATCATTCGAATCGATCAAACTAGATGCTGAGATCCTATCAAATGGTATCAGAGTAGGTTAATCATTGATCGATCTAACAATTGATCATTGAAACTGCTCATTTGCTCTAAGTTTGATTGAACTAGCAAATTCGCACGAATCTGTTATAGAGATTGAAGTTCTGTCGCTTTTGGCTATTTTAATTGAGGTTCTTAGTGGTTTTGAGCTAAATTTGTTTTGCTTATCTTGAATTTGTCTAAATTTTTGAAAATGACTACACCTTCTAATGATCCACACAATACTGGTTCCTCAACCAAGCCTCCGATGCTGGTTAGGAATGAGTATAACATTTGGCAACGAAGAATGCTTCATCACCTGTCTGTTAACAGTTCAGGTTGTTGGACATCCGTGGTACATGGACCACATAAGCCATTGGTGAATCATCCGGAAACAAATCAGTTGATTCTGAAGAAGAAGGAACAATACTCTGATGAGGACAAGAAGTTGTTTGAGATTGATGCTAAAGCCCATGGAATTCTGGCCATGGCACTGCCTAATGAAATCTATTCCGGGCTTATGAATCATGAAACTGCTCATGACCTTTGGAATGCACTGAAAGAATAATTTGGTGGCACTGATGAGGTCTTAGCAAATAACAGGGAAATCCTCGCCCAACAGTATGAGACTTTTGCTCATAGAAAGGGTGAGACTCTGACTCAGCAGTTTGAGCGGTTTTCATGTTTAATCTTTGAATTAAAAATGGTCAAACATGAGTACACCAATAGCCAGATGAATAATAGATTTCTCAGATCACTACCTGAGAGATGGGACACATATACTATTGTCCTACGCTCCAGTGCAAATTTGGACAAACTATCTCTCACCCAACTCCATGGGAAATTTCTCACATTTGAGAGAGAGATAGAACAGAAACGAAAACTGTCTTCATCTGGTAAGCTCACTGAAGACATTGTACGAGGCAACACTGCCTTGGTTGGTCATGAGTCAGAATATGCTTCATCTGAATGCCAGTATGATGAGCATATTGATTTCTCTTCAAACACTTCTGATTCTGCATTGTGAGTGTTGATAGTCAGTTTACTGGGTGTAATAATGACAATCTATGCTTCATCATGGATGATCTCAAGGGGATTGCTGATGATGACTTAGAAGAGATGGATATTTTGAGCCAAATGGCCTTGATAAATATCAGATCTCAAAAGTTCTACAAAAGAACTGGAAGAAAGTTCCCAGGACTCTCTGGCAAAACCAAAGTTGGTTTTGACAAGAGTAAGTTGAGGTGTCACAAATTCCACAGGCTTGGACACTTTGCTAGAGAATGTAGATCATCTGGATCTAATTCTTCTGCACCTTTTGTGACTTTCCCTGGCAATAGTCAACAACACAGAGGGCAACTTCCTGTCAATTCTGGTCATCATTCTCAACCACAATCTCCTGCATATTTTGTTCCTCAGGGTCCAATGCCATATCCTTACCCTTGTTATTACATGCCACAAACCAGTCGGTTCAAGCACCATTGCTCAACAACCACATGCTCTTCCTGAGCCTCAACCATCTCAATCTCATCAACCTCCTCAACCTCAACAACACAGCTTCTTCACCCCTGGAGTTGTTGACTGGAGCAGTTTACCAGATGACATGTCCGGTCATGAACAACTGTTCGCAGGTGCTGGTCAACATGGTGGTGATAGTCCCTTTGGAATCTAGCTCTTATGGCTTTGGATTCTGCTGATACTTCATCCTCTAATGCCTCTACACCAAAAGTATCACAGGTATCCTCTGAGGTAAAAGCCAAACTATGTTCTGAATCATGCATAGCCGCATTTGCATCTATTAGAGAAGCAAATGTAGCTTTAATTAACAAGAACATTGAGCTAGAACAAACAATTTCCAAAAGCAAAGCTGAATTTGAGACTGTGCTTAATGATAAGAATGATGAGATTTACAAACTTAAATGCCAAATCACTGATGATAAGGCTAGGGAAGAGATACTTCTAGAGAAGTATAGAGACCTCAAAGAAACCCTTGCAGTCACCCAAGTAGAGTGTGATCGATGGGTACAATCATGAAAAGGTTTTGAAATGCTTCTTAGTAAGCAATCAGCTTCCAATGTGAAGTTTGGCATTGGTTATAATCACACTGCTCCTCCTATAGATTTTGCTTCAAGAGCAGAAGTGAAATCTGATGGAGAAAGCAATAACCAATCCACCTCATCATGTGATCTACTTTCTGATACAGCATCATCAGAAATAGAAGTCAGCACTAAGCCCTCTCAGAACCTATCAGCTGATGTTGATGGTTCCACTGCTGACACTCACATGATCAAAGAGTTGATCAACTCAGGAGTTATCTCTGGAAGTCCTGAAAGGACTGGAGAGCAAGATTTGACACCTGAAGTTCAAACTCCAACTACTGTCAGCACTGAAGAGAAGAAAACTGTCAGTAGAAAGGGTTTGAAGACTACTAAAGAGGAAGTCAAGAAAGCAAATAGTGCTCCCAAAGTGCTGAAGAACAAGTCTTCAGTAGTTTCATTCTCTTTAGTTGACGATCAACATAAGATGAAGAAGAAACCATATGAAATATGTGGTTTGTTCAATCATCTTACAGATGATTGTTGGTACAAAAGAGGATCCAAACTCAAACATAAAGGGGAAATTAAAGAGAAAATGGTTAAAATGAAAACTGAGTTTGAAGCCACATTTGTACCAGCAACATCAAATCCTGTAACCCTTAAGTCCAAAAAGAAATCCAAAAAGGAAGGGGTTAAACAGGTAATAGCTGAGATTGCTCAAAAGAAGAAGGTGCAACATAGGAACTTATCAAACTCCAATGCCAATGTGTCTGGAGAGCTGAAAGCTTTATCACAAAATCAGACACAGCTGGTTATGATGGTTCAACATCTATTGGGAAGAGTTAACCAATTAGATGTTCCTATGTTGAAACCTCAGAAAAGGAGGTCCAAGCCAAAGGATTCCTCTTCTTCACCATCTTCTTCCTCTCAGGCTGTTGTTTCCAACAAACCTATTAGTTTACCATCTGTTGATGAGAACAGGCCCAAAACCAAAAAGGTTGGGTCTCAAAATCTAACTAATTTGTTGTGTTTTGCAGGGTTCTTCAACATGCCAAAGTGGCATCTGGTATGTAGACAGTGGAGGATCCATGCATATGACAGGAAACAGATCACTTCTTAATGACTACTCTCAAGGAAGGAAGGGGTTTATGTCATTTGGCAATGATGCTAAGGGTTAAATCATTGGCAAAGGCTTTGTTTCCAATGGGGAAATAAAGTTTGATGATGTTAACCATGTGGAAAATCTCAAGTACAACCTCTTGAGTGTCAGTCAAATGTGTGACAAAGGCCATGTTGCTCTTTTCACCAGTCAGAACTGTCGGATTCTGTCATCCAAAGTTCTAAGTTTGATTGATAAGGTGTTGGATGAATACACACTCCGAAAGGCCAACAGGACAAGAAGAATGTATGCCTTAGATCTTTCCAAGAAAATAGATCTCAAAGGCCATCCTTGCCTATTTTCCAAGGCTTCCCCTCAATAATCTACTCTATGGCATAGAAGGCTGGGTCATGTTAATCTCAAAAACATAAATCAGCTGATAAACCATGGTTTAGTAAGGGGACTGCCTATGAAGGAGTACAAATGTGAAGATAACTGCACTGCTTGTTTAAAAGGAAAACAGCACAAAGCTTCATTTCCCTCCATAGAAGAACCTAAGTCCACTGCCTGCTTACAGCTTCTTCACATGGATCTCTTTGGTCCTGTGAGAGTGATGAGTATGGCTAAGAAGAAATACTGTCTGGTAATTGTGGATGATTACTCCAGATTTGTATGGACTTTCTTCTTGCATTCAAAGGATGAGACAGCTCAGTAGATTATCAACTTTGTGTTGTATGTTGAGAAGCAGTATTCCCTTTCAGTCAAGTGTATTAGAAGTGATAATGGAACAGAATTCAGAAACAATAGACTTGATGAGTTCTACCTCTCAAAGGGAATCAAGAGGCAGTTTAGCATTCCAAGAACTCCTGAACAAAATGGAGTAGTGGAGAGAAAGAACAGGACCCTTATTGAAGCTACAAGGTCCATGTTGGCTGATTCTGGACTGCCATGACTTTTTGGGCTGAAGCTGTCAATACAGCTTGCTATGTACAGAATAGAGTTCTAGTTAATCAGAGGTTGATGAAGACTCCATATGAAGTTCTTCATCATTTGGCCCCTCTAATTTCATTCTTCAGAGCTTTTGGGTGTCCTTGTTTCATTCTCAACACACAGGATCAACTCCAAAAATTTTATCCTAAGGTGGATGCAGGGTACTTTGTTGGTTATTCATCAACTTGCAAAGCATACAGAGTCTTCAACTGTAGAACAAAGATGGTTGAAGAGACTCTACATGTTATGTTTAATGAATCCCCAAAGGATAGGATTCCACAAAGCCCTCTGGAGCTATTTGATTTGGACATACTGCAATATGTTCCTTATCAAACTCCTGCTGTTCCTCCTGGCAACAGTTCACCACCTGGTGGTACTGCTGGTGCTAATGATGATGATGATAGCAGTACTCACCTCTTCAGGTTTAGTGACCAGCTGCCTGTGTCATCTAAACCTGATGCTCCTGTAGCTTCAGTAACTCCATCCACAACAAGTGCTAATGAGATTTCTGCATCCTCAATTTCATTTGAGTTTCCACCATCTACATGGTTTCAAGAGTCTACATCAACATCTGTTGCTGCTGAAGGTCCTATAAACACTTGCACTGATGTGATTGTTTATCAAGAGCTGAAGAATCACCCCATGTCTCAAATCATTAGTGATATCAATGCTGGAGTTTCAACCAGAAGTCAACTGTCCAATTTTTGCTTCTATGCTCTCTTCATCAGTCAGCTAGAGCCAAAGAACTGTCATGTTGCACTTAGAGACAATGGCTGGGTTGAAGCAATGCAGCTTGAGCTTCTTCAGTTCAAAAAGCAGCAAGTGTGGGAGCTTGTTCCTCTTCCCCAAGGTAAGTGTGCAATAGGCACTAAATGGGTGTTTAGGAACAAAACTGATGAAAATGGGATTATTGTTAAGAACAAGGCCAGACTGGTTGTTCAGGGGTTTGCACAAGAAGAAGGTATTGATTATGATGAAACCTTTGCCCCTGTAGCCAGACTGGAGGCAATTCGATTGTTCTTAGCCTATGCTGCACTCCACAATCTTAAAGTTTTTCAAATGGATGTTAAAAGTGCATTTTTATATGGTAAAATAAAAGAAGTTTATATGTGTCAACCACTAGGTTTTGAGGATAATAAACACCCAGAATGGGTATACAAGCTTGATAAGGCTCTTTATGGGTTGAAACAAGCTCCTAGAGGGTATGAGACATTATCTAACTTTCTTTTGCAAAATAATTTCACTAGAGGCTCCATAGATAAAACTTTATTTATTAAGAAGGTGGATCAGCATAAGCTACTTGTTCAGATTTATGTTTGATTTGATTTGCTTATAAAATGAAAATTCCATCAGCTTTTTGTTTGATTTGCAAGCCTAGAAAGAACTGTAATTCTCCCATTGCACTCGTTTCAAACTTCCTTTGCATTAATTTTGTAAAATCATCACACAACTGGGGATCAGAGGATGCAAATATAATATCATCAACATAAATTTGAACAAGTAGCTTATGCTGATCCACCTTCTTAATAAATAAAGTTTTATCTATGGAGCCTCTAGTGAAATTATTTTGCAAAAGAAAGTTAAATAATGTCTCATACCAGGCTCTAGGAGCTTGTTTCAACCCATAAAGAGCCTTATCAAGCTTGTATACCCATTCTGGTGTTTATTATCCTCAAAACCTGGTGGTTGACACACATAAACTTCTTCTTTTATTTTACCATATAAAAATGCACTTTTAACATCCATTTGAAAAACTTTAAGATTGTGGAGTGCAGCATAGGCTAAGAACAATTTAATTGCCTCCAGTCTGGCTACAGGGGCAAAGGTTTCATCATAATCAATACCTTCTTCTTGTGCAAACCCCTGAACAACCAGTCTGGCCTTGTTCTTAACAATAAGCCCATTTTCATCAGTTTTGTTCCTAAACACCCATTTAGTGCCTATTGCACACTTACCTGGGGGAAGAGGAACAAGCTCCCACACTTGCTGCTTTTTGAACTGAAGAAGCTCAAGCTGCAATGCTTCAACCCAGCCATTGTTCTAAGTGCAACATGATAGTTCTTTGGCTCTAGCTGACTGATGAAGAGAGCATAGAAGCAAAAATTGGACAATTGACTTCTGGTTGAAACTCCAGCATTGATATCACCAATGATTTGAGACATGGGGTGATTCTTCAGCTCTTGATAAACAATCACATCAGTGCAAGTGTTTGTAGGACCTTCAGCAGCAACAGATGTTGATGTAGACTCTTGAAACCATGTAGATGGTGGCAACTCAAATGAAGTTGAGGATGCAGAAATCTCATCAGCACTTGTTGTGGATGGAGCTACTGAAGCTACAGGAGCATCAGGTTTAGATGACACAGGCAGCTGGTCACTAAACCTGAAGAGGTGAGTACTGCTATCATCATCATCAGCAGCACCAGCAGTACCACCAGGTGGTGAACCGTTGACAGGAGCAACAACAGGAGTTTGATAAGGAACATATTGCAGTATGTCCAAATCAAATAACTCCACAGGGCTTTGTGGAATCCTATCCTTTGGGGATTCATTAAACATAACATGTAGAGTCTCTTCAACCATCTTTGTTCTACAGTTGAAGACTCTGTATGCTTTGCAAGTTGATGAATAACCAACAAAGTACCCTGCATCCACCTTAGGATAAAATTTTTGGAGTTGATCCTGTGTGTTGAGAATGAAACAAGGACACCCAAAAGCTCTGAAGAATGAAATTAGAGGGGCCAAATGATGAAGAACTTCATATGGAGTCTTCATCAACCTCTGATTTACTAGAACTCTATTATGTACATAGCAAGCTGTATTGACAACTTCAGCCCAAAAAGTCATTGGCAATCCAGAATCAACCAACATGGACCTTGCAACTTCAATAAGGGTCCTGTTCTTTCTCTCCACTACTCCATTTTGTTCAGGAGTTCTTGGAATGCTAAACTGCCTCTTGATTCCCTTTGAGAGGTAGAACTCATCAAGTGTATTGTTTCTGAATTCTGTTCCATTATCACTTCTAATACACTTGACTGAAATGGAATACTGCTTCTCAACATACAACACAAAGTTGATAATCTTCTGAGCTGCCTCATCCTTTGAATGCAAGAAGAAAGTCCATACAAATCTGGAGTAATCATCCACAATTACCAGACAGTATTTCTTCTTAGCCATACTCATCACTCTCACAGGACCAAAGAGATCCATGTGAAGAAGCTGTAAGCAGGCAGTGGACTTAGGTTCTTCTATGGAGGGAAATGAAGCTTTGTGATGTTTTCTTTTTAAACAAGCAGTGCAGTTATCTTCACATTTGTACTCCTTCATAGGCAGTCCCCTTACTAAACCATGGTTTATCAGCTGATTTATGTTTTTGAGATTAACATGACCCAGCCTTCTATGCCATAGAGTAGATACTTGAGGGGAAGCCTTGGAAAATAGGCAAGGATGGCCTTTGAGATCTATTTTCTTGGAAAGATCTAAGGCATACACTCTTCCTGTCCTGTTGGCCTTTAGGAGAGTGTATTCATCCAACACCTTATCAATCAAACTTAGAACTTTGGATGACAGAATCTGATAGTTCTGACTGGTGAAAAGAGCAACATGGCCTTTGTCACACATTTGACTGACACTCAAGAGGTTGTACTTGAGATTTTCCACATGGTTAACATCATCAAACTTTATTTCCCCATTGGAAACAAAGCCTTTGCCGATGATGTAACCCTTAGCATCATTGCCAAATGACACAAACCCCTTCCTTCCTTGAGAGTAGTCATTAAGAAGTGATCTGTTTCCTGTCATATGCATGGATCCTCCACTGTCTACATACCAGATGCCACTTTGGCATGTTGAAGAACCCTACAAAACACAATAAATTAGTTAGATTTTGAGACCCAAAACTTTTTGGTTTTGGGCCCGTTCTCATCAACAGATGGTAAACTAATAGGTTTGTTGGAAACAACAGCCTGAGAGGAAGAAGATGGTGAAGAAGAGGAATCCTTTGGCTTGGACCTCCTTTTCTGAGGTTTCAACATAGGAACATCTAATTGGTTAACTCTTCCCAATAGATGTTGAACCATCATAACCAGCTGTGTCTGATTTTGTGATAAAGCTTTCAGCTCTCTAGACACATTGGCATTGGATTTTGATAAGTTCCTATGTTGCACCTTCTTCTTTTGAGCAATCTCAACTGTTACCTGTTTAACCCCTTCCTTTTTGGATTTCTTTTTGGACTTAAGGGTTACAGGATTTGATGTTGCCGGTACAAATGTGGCTTCAAACTCAGTTTTCATTTTAACCAAAGTTTGAATGTATTCATTATTATAACATTATGTATATCAATTCAAACAATCACAAACCTATATAATCTAGTCAATATGCGTTACACAACTCATTAATGAAATATTAAATATTATAAATTACAACCAAACATTCTCATTTCATTAAGTACCCAATATTACATAGTGCAGGACATCCAAGACATATTACATTGAAATTAAGATCTAGATACATAAGTGTATCAACATAAAAATTAACCTAGATATTTAATTTTTTTCCTTGGAAAGTACAATACAATTTTTAATAAACATTGAGTTGTTTTAAAATTTTGTTTTGTTTTGTAAGATGTTTGACACATGTTGAATTAAAAAAAACAGTGTTATATCTTATCACTCACGGATCATCATAATACGCTTAGGTGAGTGAATGTATATAATTGTGCTAAGTAGTTGCACACTCTTGAGGCTATTTGTTGTGGGCAACGTGAAAAGTGATAAAAAGGTGTGTTACTAAGTGTTGGCTAGGCGTTACATAGGCATTCGAGGTTATCACCGCTCACATGACTAAAGGTGTGTTGTCGGTAGCGTGAAAAGTGATCATTGATTTGTTATTATTTTATTAATATTTAATTAAATATATACACACACACACACACACACATATATATATATATATATAATATATATATATATATATATTTCTAATCTAATCCTACTTTATTCTAAAACTATATCCATTTCACGTCTCAAATGAGAGTTAACCTAACACGAATTGGACGAGAACATACATCTTTGCTATTAGACTATGCTAGTGTTTGTATAAAAATTATACGTAATTTAAACATATCAAATTCAATACTATTTTTTAAAAAATAGCACGCATGAACTTTCTCTACCATTTGTCAAGTATTATATCATAACTGTAGTGTCCTTAATGATGAGCTCATCTTCTTTGGTCGAAGATGATGATGATCTCGCCAATTTTTTAACAACCATTAATTTTTTGACCGCCATATTTTTTTACTCAAATATACTTAAAACCATTCAAATTAATAGTGGTATGACCTAAACTACCCAAATTATCATTATATCAAACTTTATCCAAACTAGGCTCAACTTCTATAACTCGAAACCATTTTCCTACAAGCTTTACCCATCTGCTGGTGGCAGTGTTACCAAACTACTGGCGGCCCCTTTTCGAGGGTGCTTAAGGGGGTCACTTTTGGATCCCTCATGTTCTAGTTACACTATACCACTCGAAACCACTCCAAACTAGGCTCGACTTCTATCACTCGAAACCACTTTCCTACAAGCCTTACCCTAGCTAGTGGTGGCAGTGTTACCAAACTATCGGAGGCCCTTTGTTGAGGGTGCTCAAGTACACTTTTGGATCCCTCATGTTCCAGTTACACTAACCAATAAAAGCTTGATAACTAAGATACCAGAACCTGGTGGAGGATAAAACAATCATGTCATCCTATTGACCTCCAAAAATTCGCAATGTCACTACGAGAAGTTACAAATTCACATACATCTCACTGGATGGTACAAATTTGAGTAAATTAGATAGATTCCTTGTTTGTTCAGCTTTTAGAGATGAGTGGTCGAATGCTTTGGTTAGGGCTCTTCCTTGTAAATGGTCGGATCACCGCCCAAGAATCTTTCCACAACATATTTTTGACCGATTCCATTTAAATGTTTGATTATTGGATGGAATTGCCAGGATTTAAGGAGGTAGTAGTCAAAGCTTATGAAAAAGTGAAGGTGTTAAGTCCTCCAAATAAAAGGTTTATGTTTAAACTTAAAGCAATAAAAGATGCCATTAGAAAACGGAAAAATATTTTAAAAAAGTAGAGAAGAGTCAAATATAGGATTTGCTAGAGAAAAGATGTATTCTTTAGAAGATAAAGTTTCAGATGAACTTCAGGATATAGAGTAAATTGTAAAAAAAGTATATCATTTAGAATCATGGGATTTGAGGAACCTTAAACAAAAGGTAAGGATTAAATGGCTTGTTGATGGCGATGAGAATTCAAAGATATTCCATGAATACATTAAATCAAACATTAAGAACTTGAGAATAAACGGCTACGTAATCAACATGATATGATATATGCTTTACATAAACAACCTCGTAATCAATAGGTATGGAATAAACGGCCTCGTAACGTACCCGATCCAACATAGTTCTATTAATATTAGTTGTAAGTCAAGTTTAATTGCTTTAATCCATAAGAAATCCTATCCTTTATCCATCTTGAAATACCGTCCAATTAGTTTGATTGGAAGCCTAAATAAAATATTTTTCAAGGTTCTAACATTAAGGATAAAAACGGTTATAAAATTGGTGGTTAGTGAACGCCAGTCTGCTTTCATGAGTGGTGGAAACATTCTTGAAGTGCCTCTTATAGTAAGTCAAATTATTGCTTGGTCGAAATCTCAAAAACATCATACCATGTTATTCAAGATTGATTTTGAAAAAGCATACAACATCATAAATTGGGAGTTTTTAGACTTGGTTAACTCATAGATGGGGTTCTCGTATATTTAGAGTAAATTGATTTTAAAGTGTTTGTCTACGACCCGACCCTCGATTATTCTTAACGGGTCTCCCGCTAAGGTGTTTGCTTTCTCAAGGGGTCTCCGATAAGACAACTCGATTTCCCTATTTCTCTTTGTTCTTGTTATGGAGGTTCTACATGTAATATTTTCTAGGCAGAAAATCTCAGTATTTTTCATGGTATTTAACTCCTAAATAATGGCCCAACTGTTTTCATCTTTTATATGCGGATGATACCTTGATATTGGGTGATTGGTCCATTTTAAACACAGAAATTTTGCAAGAATGTTGTGATGCTTTCATTTTTTGTTGGCTTTAAGATCATCTTTAACAGAAGTAATGTTTATGGTATTGGAGTCAATTAACATCAATTGTCCATTATTGATAATTACTTCATTATAGAACGAGTTCCTTGCGTTTTTCTTATCTTGGCATACTGATTGTGAATTGTATAAATCGGGTGAGCAACTAGAGTTTGGTCGTTGACAAAATGAACTCTTGGCTTTCTTTGTGGAAATCGAAAGTTCTTTCATTCGGTTGAAGACTTACTTTGGTAAATCAATTTTGGGTAGCATTCCACTCCATCCAAAGTAATTAAGAAATTGGAAGACATTTGGCGTGATTTTCTATAGGGTGGACCTTCTTTGTCATCGAGAATAAGGTGGGTTATATGGGAAAAAGTTACTACATAAAATTTACTGGGGCTCTCTGAGTTTCAAGTATTAGTGATTCAAATTTGGCCTTACTCATGAAGTGGCAATGGAACTTTAAGCAGAGAAAAGCGCTATATGGGTTTCAATCATGAAAGCAATTCACTTCTAACCTAGAAAACATAGCTTCATTCCTATGAAAAGTACAATCATTGGTGTATGAAAATGTATGTGAGTATAAATAAGAAGCTTTCCATTGATAATATTGAGCTTGACAGCCTTATCAATGTTATTCTTGGTGATGGTGAAAATTATAGTTTTCGTAAACAATTGGAGTGGTAATAGTCCATTAAACAAACGTTTCCCCGATCTTTTTTCTATTGAGATATTGAAAGCATGCAAGGTAAAGGAAAGGTTATTATGGGGGGAGGTGGGGGGTCAAGTCAAACTTTGGTGGGAAACTGGAAACATCCTCCTAAATCTGAGGTGGACGTATCGTAGGAAGAAACATTATCGGCATCGATTAAAGGGATTCAAAGAAGTTTCGAGTGGGATAAATGGGTTTGGGCGGGGGATACGAGGAGTTCTTGATTATATCTTTAAAGAATGTTTTGGAGTTTAGGCGGTTATCCATGGGATCGACTTTTCATGAATGGCTTGCTTGGGCATCTTTAAAGATTTATTGTTTTCCAAAGAGATTAAGACTTAATAAAATCTAGACCAAGAAATATCTCTCTAAAAGAAGGGTTGCATTGGTCTCTCCTGATTTTGTTTTTTGAGACGAAGTCCACAAATCATCAAATCATTTGTTTGTGACATAATCTTTTGCTAAGTACGTATGAACCCTAGTGCAATCTTGGTGCTACAAACAATTGGTGGTCTTCGATACAATATCAGAGTTTCTTGAGATCCCCACTCTATTGCAACTTCCATTGTAATAAAAGAAGGTTGCCTACACAATTATTATGGATGCATGTTGGTTTATATGGAAGGTAAAGAATATGACATTTTTAAAGAAAAGTCTCCATCCATGGATGTGGTGTTGGAGAAGTTAAATATCATTTTTATTTGACTTTGGAGAAAAGATAAGTTAGAGGAATTGTAATACTACAATTGGTGTAATTTTAGCTATTAGTTTTTCCGTTATTGTAACATTCACATTAACTTTTCTATCATCATCGTTATATTTAAATTAAAATCATTAATTTTTTACTTTTTTTTAATTAAATAATATTTTTATATGTTTATTATTATCTTGTATCTCTGCTTCAGTTAAAACACTTATGAAAATATTATAAAACTTATAAAAGTTATATTGTATTTTGTTCAAATATAAAATGTTAAGTTGTTATCCTTATAAATTTTCTTTCTGGTTTAGTTACAGACGGTTAAATCATTGCAAAACCTACTTTTTTACTTTTTGACTTTTTGAAGGGGTAAAAAGACTAAAATACTCTTTCAGAAAAAAATTAAAAATTTAAATTTTTTTAACTTTTTAATTTTTTAAAGAAATATTTTAGTTTTTTTACCACTTTAAAAAATCAAAAAGTAAAAAAATAAGTTTTGCCAAAGCTACCCGAAAATTGAAGACCTTCAATGCTCTGACCTTGGTAAGATCTTTTGTATTCTATGGCGTTCAAAAAAAAAACATAACATGCCTAAAAATCTGAAACCTCATCGATTTCAAATCTCACCTTTCATTCCCCCATCACGGTGAAATCCATACTCCAATTCAGAACACCACTTTGCATTTACTAAAAATTTCGTTCGTTAAACATTCATGGTTGCTCCTAATGCCCCCTTTCGATTTCTCAGAACACACAAAACCCTTGTGCGCATTTGTGTTGGTTCATGTTTTCATTCACAAACCCATTCCAAACAGAGCAAACCCATCAAGCAAATCACAAGAAATTTGAAGATAACCAACAAATCAAGCATCAAAGAAAGTTTTGCAAGTCCTAGAGTGTACATGAAAGATACAATCAGAAACATATCAAACATACTTCGGTATTCAACATGGGATTCAGCTCAACAACAGTTGGAAAGCCTTAGCATCAAATGGGATTCTTACACAATAAATCAAGTTCTCAAAACCCACCCTCCAATGGAAAAAGCTTGGCTGTTCTTCAATTGGGCATCTGGGTTGAGAAATTTTAAGCATGATCAGTTTACTTACACTACTATGATGGATATTTTTGGGGAAGCAAGAAGACTTTCATCAATGATGTTTGTTTTCCAGCAAATGCAAGAAAAGGGGATTAAAATTGATGTGGTTACTTATACTTCAATGTTGCATTGGCTTTCAAATGATGGTGATGTTCAAGGTGCTGTGAAGTTATGGGAGGAGATGAAAGATAAGGGCTTTGATCCAACTGTTGTATCTTACACTGCTTATATGAAGGTTCTGTTTAAACATGGTCGCGTCAAGGAGGCTACTAAAGTTTATATGGAGATGATTCGGTCTGGTTGCACGCCAAATTGTATCACATACACGGTTTTAATGGAGCATCTTTCTGGTTGTGGTGAGTGTGATTTGCCCATATGTTTGTATCATTATTTACTTACATTGTTCTTTCTATCTGGTAGTCATTATATATTCATTTAAGTCTAAATTCATTTTTTGCATTGTGAATAATCAAATTGAAATCAGGATTAGATTAGTATATGTGCTAGGTAACTTATCAATTACTTGTTGAATTATAGTGCTTTTAGTGTTGTATGCATCCCACGTTTTTTACTCAAGATGACATGCTTATGTTAGAACTGAGAAACCAGTGGAACCAAATTTCAGAAACAAGCATACGATATTCTGTGCCTATTTGTCCTTTTCTGTCAGCATTGTGATCCTTTGGCAAATCTGGTTTAAGACATTATGATACACCTACAAGTGCAATTTCAATCCTCAGCTTGAAAATTGGTTAGTTTTGGGGTATACTTTATATCTAACGTGTGTGATAGGTAAAATCAATGACAAAGCTAAGAAGAAAAAGTGTCAGTTGGGCAAAGTGGTTGAAAGATGAGCAAAGTGTTTTTTTTGATACAGATTATTATCGTAAAGCATATGTTATTTGCATGTCCTGAATAGATTGACAAAAGGGTGCATCTGGTAAAACCATGTGGGTTTGACCCGTACCAAAAGTACACATTATTTTGTAACCATGAGTACCTGCTTACAGTAAACTGAACCCAATCAATACCCTGATAACTAATGGGATAAGTTAAAATGTAACAAAATACAAGTTCTGTTGGGTAGGTGACTTTCACAAGGGGGTTTAAGGCTATCAAGTGTTGGATGCTGGATTCCAATCTAAGCCAGATAAATTGTGGCGCTTAGCCGCTTCTCATTTTGTCACCTGTTGAAGATTAAAAAAGTAAATATTTTGGTCAAAACTCTTCTTGCTTCGTTCCTAGCACACCCATTTTGCCACCTCTAGATATACCCATGAAGTAAATTTGTATATGGAGACTTGAATTAATCTAGCATAAGCCTCAGACATCAGGTATCTGGATATTCTTTTTTAGATATGATTTAATCTAGCATACCCATGAAGTAAGTTTGTGATTTTTTTTGTGGATACGTTTAATCCATTTGTATATTGAGACTTGAATTAATCTAGCATATGATTTAATCCATTTGTAAATTTGTATATATTGAGACTTGAATTAATCTAGCATACCCATGAAGTAAATTTGTGGATTTTTTTATCAACAAAGAAAAGACTTGTTAACATTAGTTTTAGTACTTGGTAATTAATTTCAGGAAAATTTAAGGAAGTCCTAGACATCTTTATGAAGATGCAAGAAGCAGGCGTACAACCTGATAAAGCTACATGCAATATCTTAGTTGAAAATTGTTGCAAAGCAGGTGAAACATGGGTTATGATGGAAGTTCTTAAATATATGAAAGGAAACTCAATTGTTCTTCGCCAACCTATATATTCAAAAGCTCTTGAAACTCTAAAAAGGCAGGGGAAAATGATGCTCTTCTTAAGGAATCAAATCCTCATTTATCTATACATCACAAGAAACTGGAACCCCTGACAAATGATACAGTTTCTGAGACATTATCTGTAGATCAGTGCCTCGTTTTAAATCTTTTGACCAGAGAAAACTTTATTGGTGTTGACTTTTTACTTAAAGATATGATGGATAGAAATGTCTTTTTGACCCCCGAGATTATTTCTTCAGTTATTGAAGCATGCACTGTTCATGAGAGACCTCATGGTGCTGTTTTAGCCTATGAGTATGGTAAGAAAATGGGGATAAAATACGAGAAAAAATCGTATCTTTCTTTGGTAGGATTGTTTATTAGGATGAATTCTTTCCCAAAGATTGTGGATATTGTGGAAGAAATGGTTAAAAATGGAATATGTCTTGGAGTTGATCAAAGTGCATTGTTGATATATAAGCTCGGGTGTGCTAAAAAGCCTATTTCAGCCGCAAAAGTATTTGACCTTTTGCCTGATAATCAGAAGAACACGACAACGTACACTGCTTTAATGGCAGCCTACTTTGCTTCAAGAAATACTTCTAAAGGACTCCAGATTTTCAAAGAAATGAAGGATATTGGGATTCCTGTTGCTCTTGGGACTTACAATGTGTTGTTAGCTGGTCTTGAAAAAAGTGGCAGAGTTGCTGAATTCGACTATTATAGGAAAGAGAAAAAACAGATGCAGAACATTAGTTTTTCTGAAAATCAAGAATCTGCGGAAGAAACCACATGCAACTTCTTGTTTGCTAGGGATTATGTATCTTGAAACTTGAATAACTCGACATCAGTGACTAAGGGTGATCTTACACGGGTTAATGAAAAAGGTTTGCTTGAAAGAATGAATGGAGATGGATAATTAAACATGTTTTCCTTTCGGTGTTTTTGATCCCCTCTAAAACTGATAGAAAGGAGTAGAGATAGGAAGGCGTTAAAAGGCTCATTTCTAGGATCATTCTTGGTATGAATCATGAGGGGCAACAAAGAAAGGGTATGCATGCATATCATCATGTGCATTGCACGTGCTCTATGAAACTGAAACATCACACAAGAACCAATTGTTGATGCAAACAGGTTTAGTTATGCGAGCCATGTTTTTCGTCTTTTGTGCACATATTGTTCAAGTTCTTAGATGAATGCAGCCAAACTTGGACCGTTTATGTAACCATAAACCAATTAAACTAATCATTGTGATAGGTGAACTTGACAACAAACTCTAGAGTTAAGTTCAAGCTATTAGTGCCATTCATGAAACATAAAACCTTTCAGGTCCATTTCAAGATTTGAGCAAAGATCTTGAGCTACCATTCTTGAGTCATGAAACATAGTTCACTTTAGTTACACCAAAGTCGTCATTTTCAATTCTAATGTTTCTTTCCCCTGTCATGGTAAAACCCAAAGTCAAATTCAGAACATCATTCTGCAGGTACTCCCCTTACTCTATTTACTAGCTACAGTTGGGATTCCACTCAACAACAGTTGGAATCCCTTATCGACAAATAGGATTCTGAAATCCCACCCTCCAATTGAAAAAGCTTGGTTGTTTTCTGATTGGGCATCTGGATTGAGAATTTCAAACATGATCAGCTTACTCACACTAGTATATTGGTTGAGAAGCAAGGAGAATTTCATCAATGAAGTTTGTTTTCAAGCAATGTAATATAGATACGGACATATGGTTCGTTATACATCAATGGTGCATTAGCTTACAAATGATGGTGATGTTCATAGTGTCCATGAAGTAATGGTGTGAAATGAAGATAATGGCTTTTATTGTTCTTATGGTTGGGTCGAGGAGGCTACTAAAGTTTACAGGGAGATGATTTGGTCGCCCACTGAATTGTTTTGTCTCCGCGTTTTGTATGGAGCCTCTTGCTGGTGTGTGAGTGATTTTTTCATATGTTTGTATCATTATTTTCTTATGTTCTTTCCAATGTGTAGTCGTTTACTGTCCATGCAAGCTTAAATAAACCTAAGCTGAGGGAATAATTCAGTTGTATTCATGGTTAAATTATATAATATGCTAGATAACTTCAACCTAATAAAAGTTTTGCACGAATCTCTATTTAGGATAAGATCAGGGGCGTACGTTTTAAAACTAAAGAATGATCAAAATTGTATCAAACATATTGTTAGTGGGAAATCACAATGGGACTAGGTGATCTTCCGACCAGTGTGACAAACTATATTTTCTTACTAACTTGTTAGATTTTTAGAATTTAAATACTCAAATAATCAAGTAACTAGTATAATGAAAAAATAAAAAATAATATTTGAGATAGATGTTTTTGATAATAAAAAAAGTAAATCCATATTGGTTTCAACATACAACGGATAAAATGTTATTTTTATTTTAACCAATATTATTTTTAAACATGCTGAACATTATCAGTGTTAAACATCAATCGGTGTTTTTAACAACTGTGTAAAAGTTTGAAAATCGTTTAAACATTATTCTCAATCTAGTTGCTTCAATAACATTCTTGATATATATACAAAATACAAGGGTGTATACTTCTTTTTAATTATGTTTTCCGGCGATGAACCGGATACGACCGATCCGACCCGAACCGGACCCAAAAAATTATTATATTGTGACGGCTAAACTAACTTAAAAATTTTCCGCCACCCATGAAATAAATTTCTAGATCTGCCATTGGATAAGATGCCTCATTATTGTTATCGTTCGTTAAACTTTCCAATAAGAGTAAATATGCATCACTATGTTTTTTGCGCAAGATGACAAGCTTTTGTTAGAAGAAGGAAACCAGTGAACCAAATTTTAGAGACAAACAGATGATGTGCCTCCTTTCCTTTTTGTTAACCGAATGTTGGTTTAAGATTTACCAAGAAGTGACAATTTCATTCCATGGCTTGGGGACTTATTGCTTATACTGAAATTGCTTATTAGATATGTGATGACTATGATGCTTGATAAGATAAAGGTACAAAAGAGGCACGAAAGTCAAAGTTTTCTGTTTGGATGAAAGTCAGTGATGCGGATGATCAAAAGAATTGACGAAAATGGTAAGAACGTCAAAGTTATCTGTCTGAAAGTTTGCATCTAATACACATTGATATCCATTTAAATATAAGATGGGATGCTTTACATCTTCGTTCTTGATGATTCAAACATCAATTTGGGAGATTCTGCATCTCAATTTCATCTACAGTAAAGCATTCGCGATCCACAAGTGGTGGTATTAGAGCGACAGTGCTAATTTGAAGATTTCCTGCTTCAACTTTCTGATTTTGTGCTACCATTCGTGACTAGAATTTTAACAGCAAGAAGTTTCCGATTTAAATGTTTTGAGAAGTCAAAGTTGCGATTTGATGATTCAAGATATAGACATACTACTTTGTGAATTGATTTGAATATCAAATTCATCTAAAATTCTCGTAAGTTGTTTTAGTTTCTTCTCTTATCTAATTGTTGGATTATATCACATTTTCTATTTGAATTAAAAATTAATTGAGATTCAAGAAATAGGGTTAATTATGGGCCTTTAATCGCTTAGGCTACTACCCAATAAGGCTAGTTTAGCCCATGATCATTTCTTTACCTTATTAAATACCCAATAATTAAGCCCATTATCCTTAATAACTCGTTTTGATTTTTCGAGGTGTTACAGAATACTAAAGATCAAATTGTCAAGTTTGCTGAGAAATTAGATTATGGACATTTTGTTGGATACTCTTCTCAAGGCAAGGCTTATATAGTATACAATCTCAGAACTAGAGTAGTTGAGGAGTTAGCCAATGTGACTTTCAATGAGCACACTCCCAGTGTGAAAGGTTCTGGTCCTGATTGGCTATTTGATCTTGATTTAGTTACCAACTGTTTTAACAAATCTTGTGAGCATGTTTCAGGATACATAGATATACTACCTACAAGTGATCCTGACCCAAGATTTGAGCTGAGAAGACCTTCAAGCTACACAACTTCAGCTCCAATGGTAACTAATCCTACAAATGAAGTTTCTATAAGCATATCAATGACAAATCCTATTGATACTTCTGGGGTGTCTTCAAATTCTAGCTTAGAGGCACAAAACTCAGATGAAAGAGCTTCATATGTAGGAGAAAATAGTGGTGGTGAAAGTGATCAAGAGTTACTTAATGCTGACAACCACTCTATTGAAGACAACATCAATGATGTCACGCACTCATTGGATCAAGTCAATCTTGATAAGTGTGCTGATGTGGAGGGTGAATCCTCATTGCAAGATCAGAATTTCTCTAATTTAGACCTGTCTAAGCAACTTGATGTGATCCCTCAGCTAAGGATCCACAAGTCTCACCCTACCACAAACATCATTGGAGATGTTGATTCATGGGTAAAAACAAGAGGACAAACTCATGATGCAAATATTTGTCTTCACTGTTGTTTTTTTTGTCCCAGATAGAGCGAAAGAAGATTGGTAAGGCTCTAAAGGATGGAAGTTGGGTTGAAGCTATGTAAGAGGAGCTGCTTCATCTCAAAAGGCAAAAGGTTTGGAACCTATGTCCTCTTCCTCAAGGGAAGACTACCATAGGAACCAAATAGGTGTTCAAGAATAAGAAGGATAATAGAGGACTTGTCATGAAGAACAAGGCAAGACTAGTTGTTCAAGGGTATACTCAAGAAGAAGGAACTTGTTCAAGGGCAAGACTAGGAACCAAATGGGTGTTCAAGAACCAAATGACTACACAGATGTTTTTGCTCCTGTAGCAAGACTTGAAGCTGTCAGGATATTCCTAGCTTTTGCTGCATCCAAGAACTTCAAGGTCTACCAACTTGATGTCAAGTGTGCTTTTCTCTATGGGGCGATTCATGAAGAGTTGTATGCCAAACAACCACCTAGGTTTGCAGACCCTGATCATCCTGATTATGTCTGCAGGCTTGATAAAGCTCTTTATGGGTTGCACTAAGCACCAAGGAAGTGATATGACACTCTATCTCAGTATCTCTATCACCATGGCTACAAAAGGGGTACTATTGATGGAACTCTCTTCATCAAAGGAACAAAAAATGACATAATTCTAGTTCAAATATATGTAGATGACATTATCTTTGGGTCAACTAATCCAAGGCTCTGCAAAGACTTTGAGAAGCTGATGAAGGACATGTTTGAAATGAGTGCCATGGGGGAACTTAATTTCTTTCTAGGAATTCAAGTGAAGCAAGTTAGCAATGGCATCTTGATAGGTTCAAATGGATCGATCTGTGTTAATGATGAACTATAATTGACAATAATATGCACAAAGTAATCAACTAAGCAAATTATCAGAAAAATTCACAGTAATTTCATTGATATTAGCAAAGGATTACAAGTATAAATGAGAGAGTTCTGTTGTAAAAATCTCCCTGCAAAATACAAATAATCCTATTTATACTAATACAAGAAACTAAGAAACATATATTTACATAATAAGTCCCTATACTATGACAATAATGAAAACTAAAAACTAATACTAATCTTTAAGGCTCCAACAATACTCCCCCTAAGATTTGCATTTGTCTACAGTCAAAAAAATCTTCAGGCTCTTCTTTGATCTTGAATATGGGCTTCTTTTTGTATAGCTCCGGTTCTCTCAAAGCTTTCTTTATTATAGACTTGAATTTGTCAGCTACTTTCCCTTGCTTGGGTTTTGAGTCATTTGTTATTATCTCCATAACATCCATCACTTGCAATGTCTCCTTAGATAATGCTGCTTATCAACATTTGCATAGAATTCAATTGGATGAGTTTGATCTATCACATACACCTCCAACACTCCTTTACTAGATATTATCATAAACTCTATGTTGTGAATATCTTTCTTGACTATATTAGCATATGCCAGAGCTTTCCTCAATGAAATCTGCTCCATGGCTGCATTCATCACTTTGATAATAGTCATAAAATACAGCCTTAGCTGATGACACTTGCTAAATCTCTGATTAGAAAAAAATGAGATGTAACTTGGATGTAGTAACTTCAGTTTAAGCACTCCAAATAGACTTATCATGTCTTTCTCCAATCATCTTCATCTCTCACCAGCTTCAGATGAAATGTATCAGAATCATAAAACCATCTCTTGATTGGTTTTGTCATTTGAGGTTAGGACCGTTTTCGTACGGAGTACTAACGGATTCTGCGTGAGACCAGATCAAATAGCGCGGAATCCTATTTAATTGGCGATCCAATCAGTGAGAACGAAAACCTGATCGATCTAACGATGAAACAAACGTTAAGAATTGATTAGAAATCGATCAAGAACGAACTATGAAGTTGGATAGGCTGTTTAGGACGCTCTTGACAGCTAGGGTTTGTAAATCTTCGAAATCTCTCTTTTTCCACGAATTATGTGATATTTATAGGTTTTTAGTTTTCATTTGTACGACTGAACCATTAGCATGGTTCAGTCATGCGACTGACTCATGCGATTGATTCATACGCACGACTGAAGGTTCAGTCGTGCGACTGAATCAATCTTATGTCTCAGTCATATGACTGATCCAGTCTCCTAGTTTAGTTGTGTGACTGATCCATAAGTATGATTCATTCATGCGTATGGTCCATAAGTATGGTTCATTAGCATGAATAACCACCTCTTTAAGTTGAACACATTTCTCAATCACTATTGACTTAGAACTATGTACAACAACCTCAAACCTATATATGATGTTCATACATATGAATTATACTAAATACAATAATAATACGAAATATTTAAAGACAAATAAATATCAAGAAGCATATCATATTTCATTAAGAATTCACATTACATATGTGTAAGAAATGAAAGACTTTTACAATTAAGAACATAAACTAGGAACATGATGTATCAACAAACTCCCCCTTGGACCTAGTTTATCCTATTTTCTAACATCCTTCACATACTCTTGGAATTTCTTATACTTCTCTTCTTTAGTGACTCCCGCATATATCTCAAATGCAAAGCAGAGCCGTATAACATGTTGGAATTGTAGAGCTTGTACAATATCTTGCGTGTCATAAAACAATGACCACTTGTATAGAGTGTAAACATCTTCAGTAGACAAATTTGTAAGCCATATTGGGTCAAATACCCTGATAGTCTCGATTTTCCCTTCCTTGTTCAGAACTATGACCGCTTCCCCCGTCCTCCAGTCATAATACCACCATTGGAAGTGTGGAGTGAAGTCCTGAGGCATCTCCTGTAAAGGAATCTTAGTCATTGTGCGTGCGGGACTCCACTTCAACACCACCTTAGGCCTTCTATATATAGGATTAACTTCAGTCTTATGAATGAACCGCTTAGGTTGTTGAGGTCTGAAGTTGACCCATATGGTGTGGTATTCTTTCTTCAACGATTTCTCAAACCATCCCGACATCTTCCTCGGGTTAGTATACAACAGATCTAAACATGCCAATCTGTTTAGCACAAAACCAAGAAGAGTTTTCAGATCATGTGGATATCTGAAGTACTCAATTCTCTTCTCCCTTTTAACAGCATATACATCCAAATCTTCAAAGTAGGCCCAATTGATGATCTTTCCTGACGCTTTCTGATGTTTCTTGACTCGGTAAAGTTTGGTGTAGGCATTTAGCTTTGGAGGTGCACATTGGGCCTTCATTTCTGATAAGCAAGCTGCCCATTCAGCCTTCTTTATATCAACATTAGCATCTGTAGCTTGGGCTTTACTTTCATCCTTTGCTTTCTCTTTTTCTATCTCATCAAGCTTAACAAAAGTATCACTGCCAAAAGTTTCACCCAAGTCTGGGATAATGTTGCCCTTAGGGTCAGTGTACTGTACATAGTAGTTAGACATGATATCCTCAATCTCAATCTCATCCACCCCTTGTAGCTCCTCGTCACTCAAAACTTCTACTTCCGGAGCATCTTTGACAAGCTCATCTGGATTTAGTCTAAACATATTAGCAAGCTGCTCATCGGTCATATAATGAATGATTTCTCATTCCTCTGGAGTGTAGCTCACAGACCTTGTCACAATCCTTTACAAATCAAGAATCATAGTTAGTTGAGTCTTGACATGCTGAAGGGGACGAGATCATAATCCTCAGCCTATGGAGCATCGCTTTTTCCCTGATCATATGTTTCTTCACCTGGAGCTACAGAGGACATGGCTCTTTTGGAGTACCTCTCCTATGATGCTTGATTTGAGGATGATGCAGATGCATCTCCTTCTTGATCATCCTCCTCATCATTGTCATCTCCTTTTCCCTTTCCACTTCCTCCAGCTTCCTCGCCATCATCATCTTCTTCTTCTGATACATTATCTGTCAACTCATCATCCTCATCTCCACCATCATCTCCATCACCCTTGATCTTCAGGGGCTCACCCTTTGTTCCATTCAACCTCAACATCAGCTTTTTGTTCTATTTCTCTAACCCCTCAATCTGCTTGATGGATGCCTTGACAAGCTCATTTTGAGCATTCAGGGCATGGTGAGCTTGAACTAACGCTCTTTCATGAGCAGCGTTCTTCTCAGTAAGCTGAGCAATCTGCTTGCCTTGTGCGGTATTGACCGCCATTAGCGGATTCATCTGGTTGGCTCTTAGATCATCTGTCACTAGCAGCTTGAGCACCAGTCTATTTAGGCTCGCCAACTGTTACTCTAGCCTAACAGTGGGTAGAGTAGAGCCCTTTGTAGGTAGGAATTGGGTGGATGTGCCCCCTGAGCTAATAGGCTGGTCGGGTGTGTACATCGGATCTGTGACATCAGTGTCACCACCCTTAGTACTAGCTTGGCGTCCACCAACCGCCTCTTTTCCCTTCTTGGTAGCCACAACCCGGCTCCCGACTCTCCTGGTGAGAGGCTCATCATCAGACTCATCACCTTCATCTACGATGAAGTCCTGGTGGAAAGCAGCTTGCTTAGATCCACACAGAGCAGCTGAAGTACTGTATGGAGGTGGTGGAGATACTATAGATGTGTTGGTGGCCCGTGATTGACTAGGGCCAACATCTCCACCTCCTTGACCATCATCATGGTCATCATCATCATCTTCATCGGTAGGTACCACTATGGGCTCAATGTCTGAGTCACTATCATCATGACGCCATTTCTTACGAGAGGGCGCCATGCAATGCTCGTAGGCCAGATGGCCAAACAGTCTCCTGACCGGGGGCTTCACCTGCTTCCCCCGGTACACCTTCATCCTCCCCATAGTGGTGTCATTCATCACCTCTAAAATCATAACATCATCCTTCTCCTTAAGCATCAGAGGAAGCTTCTCGTCTATGATTATCTGCAAGAACCTTGGATACATGCAGAATCCTTCCTTGCCTTTGGCCTCGATGTTCTCTATCAAGTATGAGAAGAGCATGCATGAGAAACTGAACGGGTGGTTCAGTACTAGTGCAACATATGTATTCTGGATCTGGTCGGACATCTTATCAAATCCTTCACGTTTGGAGGCTATGCACTTGAGGATCACATGTGCCAGATACTTAAAATAGGGGCACATGTTGCTCTTGTTCAGTAAGTCAGCATTGATGTCTCCGGCGTACTTGATCCTCAGAAAACATCCTCGAACAGTTAGGGGATGCAGCTTGGTTGGATGGGCTCCGTCTTCACCCAAATCTAAGACTCTCCTCAGGTCGTCTTCATGGATCTCTATCTCTTGTCCGAATATAGAGTTCCAGATACAGTGGGGCTCAATGGACCTGTCCATTGTGGCACTTTCCCAAAAAGCCTACTGAATAGACCTGTATGGTGTGCATGGAGTAGAAATGGCCTTGTAGATCCTCGATCTACGCAGGAAGGCAATAATCCCAATGAACTCAGAAGCGTTCTGAGATGCAGCATCTAGATGACCACAGATGTTGTGCTTAGTGCTCATAGTCCATCTCTCAGCCATATTGCTGCAACACAAGAAACATATACATTAGATTTGTTCATAAAGTATTGTCCGGGTTCTTGATTTTAAACATTTTTGGTCGTTGTGGTTCGATTAATTCATTCTTTTGATCAGATTTCAGTTTCAAAGTACCTGAAGATGAATAGAAATCGGTTAGTATCACAATTGGAGAAAAATCACAATAATAAAAAATTTGGGCAGAGTGTCTGGTATTAGGCGGTTTTTGAGAGTTTTGAAGGGTGGTAGGGAATACGACTGACTGACCCCCTTTTTATACTATTTTAAGTTTCAGTCGTGTGACTGGACCCATACACATGATTCATTCGTGTGACTGGGGTTCAGTAGTGCGACTGACGCAGACTCCTTCATCCAGTAGTACGATTGGTCATTCTTGTGATCCAATCGCATAGTTGACCCATACTCGTGGTTCAATCGTGTGATTTGATCATAATTATGGTCCAATCGTGTGATTGGCTCATACTTATGGTTCAATCGTACGGTTAGCTCATACTTATGAGTTTGACTTCATACATTTCCATAAACTCAAACTTTAACTTTTGATTTATAACATTATGGCCAATGATCATCTCAGACATAACCTTTTTAACATAAAATCATTTGATCACCTCAGACGTGATCCTTTTAATTGAGAGCCGATTGGTCACCTCAGACGTGACCCTTTATAATTTGTGATTTACAGAGTTCATCTAGTTATATAGTCCGACATCGACGCAAAGAAGATAACGAAACAGAAAACAACTTGGATTAAAGCAAAACAAGACATATTTTTGTGTTTTTGGTTTGAGGTGGATTGAAATCTTTTAAACATCATCTAACCGATTTTGCCTCCTGAGCAGAACAGCTTAAATTTATTTTTATCATATCTGGAAAGATTCATATGGAATCATACAGGTATATCATAATCATTTGGAACCCTTTTATATGTACTTGAATGCTAGATTCTTATTTGTCTGAGAGTCAATAGCAATTGTAGGAAATCATACTAGAGCTATAAGGTGCACACAATGATTTTGACTATCGAGAGTTGCAGCCACGATGATTGTCAGTATATTTGTCCACTTAAATCGATACACAGATTTTGACTCACATTGGTGATGAGTTAGGTTTTATTATTTTAGCAAGCATTTGTGGATCTCACACTTAAATGGTAATCAACATTCCTCTGGAGATTTTTGAGCGGTCTACGGGTATTTGACAAGAAGAAACTATTCTAAGAGCTTTCAAAGAGATGCCAAGCCTCATGTCAGTGCCATCGCACAGCAGAGAGGCGCAAACTACAATGAATTCTAGAATATTTAGCTTATGCTTATCCTCAGGTCAGTGCCATCGCACAGCAGAGAGGCACACAACCTATCTTCTTGTTAGAGAACTTTTTTTGCATATAACGCACCAACAACATTAGTCATTAGCATGATTGCGCTTAACATTTTTCCATGTGCTTTGCACATTTTTATGGTCATCCGCACACATTTGTGGCGTTTATTTTGCTCTTCACCCCTTATTGGAAATGCGTTGATTGTGTTAACCAGGGATAAGATGAAAACCCACAGCGAGTTGAACAAATTAGTTTTAATTTGATTCACCAATGAAGTCTACTCGTCTATTGTGTTGAATCTACCGACATATCATATAATGAACTAGCAACCCCTAGGCCTACTTTCTCTATGTTACCTGAGTAGCAGACTACTTTACTATCATTTTTCTTTATTTTGCTTAGACTTCTAAGACTTGTAATATGAATATAGCATTTTGTTCATTTAAATCCTTTTGATGTCTTAAACAAATAGTTCCCTGTGTACTATCATTTTCCATAATTTTTGAATCAATTCACAGATTTGATTTCTTTGCTTTTAGCTTTTCTGCCCACCCTCTTTTTTAAGTAATTGAATGCTGAAACTAAATATTCTTCCACTAAAACTCTAAAACCAAAAAAGTTTTTTTGTTTTTGAACTATAAAATACTTGAAAACAAAACTAAAAAAAGAAAATAAAATTAAATAAAAAAATAAGAAGATTTGTCAGACTAAGAACTCGATTCTTCTGGAATCATATCACTTTGCTTTTTCACGCCATTGACCTCCAAAAGATTGAAAAACCAAGGTTTGTCAAAAGCTTTTGTGTAGAGGTCGGCGCGTTGAAAATCCGTATAAATTTCAACTACATCGATTAATTGCTTTTCAAAACAGTCACCTATAAAGTGATATTTACAACCCATGTGTTTAGTTTTTAGGTGTTGGACCGGATTTTTTGTGACAGCTATTGCAACAGAATTATCAACAAATATAGGGGTGTTAGAAAATTTCAAACCGTAGTCTTACATTTGCTGTTGAATCCAAATGATTTGTGAACAGCAACTTGCAGCAACAACATATTCAGCTTCACATGTTGATAGAGCAATAGATGTCTGCTTCTTACACTGACAGGTGACTAAGCGTCTTCCAAAGAACTGACATCCTGCTGAAGTTGACTTGTAATTCATCTTGCAACCACCATAGTCTGAGTCACTATATGCTGTAAGCTCAAAGTCATCATCATAAGAATACCAGAACCCGAGTGTTGGAGTACTCTTCAGATAACGGAAGATCCTTTTTACCCCAACTAGATGATTCAGGTTTGGTTTAGCCTGGTATCTAGAACAAAGACACGTGGCGTACATAATATCAGGACGAGAGGCTGTGAGGTAAATCAGAGATCCGATCATTCCTCGGTATATAGTGGCATCTAGCAGATCACTATTTTCATCGGGTGCTACATCGTGGTTCGTGGAAAGTGGATTCCCAGCAACCGTTGCATTCTCCATGTTGAACCGACTAAGGATATCTCCTACATATTTGGACTAATGCAGGAAGATTCCATTTGGTGTCTGATCCACCTGTAACCCAAGAAAGAACTTCATCTCTCCCATGGCACTCATCTCAAACTCAGCTTTCATCACTGATTCAAATTCTTTACACAATGCTTCATTTTTGGAGCCAAAGATTTCTCATCCACATATATCTGTACCAGTAGTAAATAACCATCTTTCTCTTTGATGAACAACGTGCAGTCAATAACCCCCTCTGCAAAAGCCATGTTTCAGTAGATGAGTAGAGAGTTTCTCATACCAGGCGTGGGGGGCTTGATGAAGCCCATAAAGAGCCTTGTCCAGTTTATAAATTCTATCCCGATGATAAGGATCCTCAAATCATTCGGGTTGACTAACGTACACCGTTTCACGGATTTCACCATGAAGGAATGCACTTTTCACATCCAATTGATAAACTTTGATCTCTAAGTATGATGCATAGGCTAAGAAGATACGAATTGCTTCCATCCTTGCCACAGGTGCAAACACTTCATTATAGTCAATGCCTTTAACTTGTCTAAACCCTTGAACAACAAGCTGAGCCTTGTTTCTGGTTATAACCCCCGGTCATCTTTCTTACACTTAAGAACCCATTTAGTGCCAATCACCTTTGCCTTTTTTGGTCTGTCCATAAGAGTCCATACTCCTAACTTCTTGAACTGAAGGAGTTCTTCTTGCATAGCACTAACACATGCCTCATCATTTAAAGCTTCACTTACATATTTTGGCTCAAATTGAGACACAAAACATCGATAAGATCCATTGTGAAGATATCTTTCCATGACTGTGGCATAATCAACTGAGTAAGGCTGATTTCGTGTCTGAACCCCCGATAGAATATCCCCAATGATGTTGTCCAGGGGATGATGCACATTAACTCGAGTTCCGGGAGTGGTGGGAACAACTAACTCATTATCCAGATTTTGAATCCTAGGTTCAGTTTCCGTGGCTGTTGGAGTGTGGGGTTCAGAAGTTCCAGAGGCATCAGATCAGATGCTTGTGTACTTTTGGTAGTGGGAACATGTTCCTCTTGGTCCATATTTGCAGTCTCAACTGCTTCATTATCAGAGGAAGACTCACTTACTTCAAGCTCTCCCCCTGAAGGGCTAGAAGTATTGTCTAATGGAACCAATGAAGTCGGGTCTAGTGGAGGAGTATTCAAAACATCGTACATCATTCGAGCAGGTAACTCATCATCAGGATGAGAAGGAGGTAGATTGAAGGACTTGAAGAATCCATCATTGTCAAAGAAGAAGGAAGGTCCTTTTCCAGCAAGGGGGGTGGTGTATCTTTGGACATCAACATTGCACCACACTTCTACCTGACCCGTTGAGTTGTTATAAACTTTCTTGTCTAGTATACTATATCGAGAAAGATACCTTCCTCTACCTTCTCACAAAGCTTCCCAGTCTGAGTTTTCTTTAATAGCATGCACGGTGCTCCAAATGGTTCTAGGTACTCCAAGTTGGGTTTACGTCGCTAGAGCAATTCATAACACGTTTTTCCATGACGTTTGACCACTAAGACTCGATTGAGAGTATAGCATGCGTTAGCCACTGCCTCGTCCCAGAATTGAATGGGCAGCTTAGAGTTGGCTAACATTGTCCTTGCTGTCTCTATCAAGCTCTGATTCTTTTTTTTCAGCAACCCCATTCATCTGTGGAGTGTAAGCAGAAGTAAATTGATGAACAATTCTTTTCTCTCGACAGAATGCCTCCATCCACTGATTCTTGAACTCTGTTCTGTTTTTCGATCGAATTTTTCTTAATTTTAGCTTGTAGAGTGATTCCAGTGTAGTGACTAGATGCTTGAATGATTCAAATGTCTCTGACTTTGCTTTCAGAAACATCACCCAAGAGAATCTTGAGTAATCATCAGTTACTACAAAGCAGTACCAATCACTACCAATGCTCTTTGTATTGGCTGGGCCAAACAGATCCATGTGTAGAAGCTCGAGAGGAATGTTGATAGAATTGACTTTCTTTGCATTGTGAGACTTCTTGGTTTGTTTTCCTTTCTTACATGCTACGTAGAAATATGGGAGTTGGAAATTCTTTACTGTTACTCCATTCACAAAAACATTCTGAACCAAATGATTCATCTTACTAGGATTAATGTGTCCCATTCTCCTATGCCAGGAGACTGAATCCCTCTTTGTTGCCTTTGACAAGAAGCACTGGGCAGTAGACTCAGTTGTGGACGATTTTGTAACACCCGTAAATTTTTTTTGAAGCCGACGAAAGAAGAAAAGTAATAAAGTCCAAAGTCGAGGGACCAAACTTGCCAAAACGGAAGAAACTTTAATGAGTGGGAGTATAAAAGGGGGAGGGCAGCCCACACCCTCCCCATTTTTGCAAAACTCAGCCAAAGAAGAGAAGAGAAGGAGAAAAGAGGAGAAAAGCTTGGTTCGGGTGGATTCGAGCGTGGAAATCAAAGTGTAGCAGGTCAAATCGAGGCTCTACTCGACGGGATCGTTTGTGTGAGTTCTAGGACCCTCTTTTACACGTTTTCAACTGATTTTGGGGCTGGAACACATCTAAAACCCGTTTTTGAAGAAGTTGGGTGTTGACCCGTTTTTATGCGTATGTGTATGTGTTTGATGCGTGTGGGGTTGGATTTTGGGCTTGTGTATGCTTGAATGATGTTATGGTAGGTGTTTCTAAGGTTTAGGATGGTTGATTTGGGCTAAAATCGAGTTTGGAAGAGCTTGAAGGCCAAAAAGGGCAGTTTGCATTCGGCTGGAACTGCATTCTGCATCAGCTAGGGCTAGGCGACCGATTGAGTGCGATTGGAGGCCATACGGCTGATTGGCATGCGACTGAGGTCCATGCGCACGATTGCCGTGCGACTGAGGTCCATAAGCATGATGGTCATGCGACTGATGTTCATGTGCCTGTAAGGCATGCCATTGAAGAACTGTGCGACTGAGGTTCATTCGCACGAAGGTTATGCGATTGAGGTCCATGCGCCTGGAGGCCATGCGACTGATGTTCATTCGCACGAAGGGTATGTGACTGAAGCCCATGCGCCAGAAGTCATGCGACTGAAGGCCATACGCACGAAAGCTATGTGACTGAGAGTCCATACGCATGGATGTCCATTCGCCCATAGGTCCATTCGCATAGGGTCCATTCGCCTGATGTCCATTTACCTAAGTGTTCAGTTGCCTAGAAGGCCATGCGACCAGAGGGTATCCATACGCCCAAGTAGGGCTCATACGCTCGAAAGAACAACAGTTTATCTTATGACTTTCGAGCGAAAGGGCAACTGTGGGTTTTGACTTGGGAGGTTCCGGAAGTTCGTGTAAGTTGACTTTGAGGTCATAGACGTTATGTTGGGCATGTGATGATGATGATGTGATGTATGATCGGTGTGTGTTATGTACGCATGACGATGCCTGTATGGTGATGTTGTATGTTATTGTTTATGTGTATGTTCCTTATTATTATGTGTGATTGTCTTCCCGTGATTTGCGTCGAATGTTAATGAATGTAATGAAAGTATTATGTAACGTAAAGTGGAAGATAATGAAAAGAGGAACATGATGAATCAATGAATGTATGCATTAATGAACGAATGAAAATGTGAAAGGCTCACAAGCAAAATGTACAGAGGTGCACGACTCTAAAATGTCGTAAGCTCAACCGTGTATGGTTCAGCTAATCCTTAAGGATGCACGCAAGGGTTCCGGTCTTTGTGACTGACCATCGGTGTGGTACATGGTGTATAGTCGTTACCCGCGTTATGCATAATGTTGGGGGTGTAGTATGTAATGGTTACCGAGTTATGTATAATGTTAGGGGTGTAGTAGGTTGTCGTTAGCCGCGTTATGCATAATGTTGGGGGTGTAGTATGTAATGGTTACCCGAGTTATGCATAATGTTGGGGGTGTAGTGTGTATCGGTTACCCGATTTATGCATATCGTTGGGGGTGTGGTATGTATTGGTTACCCGCGCTATGGATAAGGTTGGGGGTGTAGTATATGATGGTTACCCGAGTTATGCATATCGTTGGGGGTGTAGTATATGGGTGGGATCTTTGTCGCTTACCCCGGTGCTGGTGCCCAGCTTTGTGTAGCATGGAAGTCATTTATGAACTTCGGCCTAGTAGCCATATAGTTTGGGGCATAGCTGTTGCAGTGATCCCGATCGTGATGAAGTAACAGATGTAATGATCCTGAATTTTACCTTAGGTGTTGTGACCATGAGGTGCGGTGCACCGTTATAGAAGGTCTATGATAGGCCTAGGTCCAATACTATGAACATAAGGGTAAAGTGTATGGTTTGATGGAAAGAAAAGATGTAAGAATGTATAAACAAATGGAAGTTAATTAACGAATGAAATGGAAGATGATAATTATATTATCTGTATGTACGTATGATGTGCGATCGCATGAATGTATAGAATGGTTTTAACGAAGAAAATTATGTTTTATTATAAAACTAGAACTCACTCAGCAACGCTGACTTTTATGTGTTTCCAGTTGGCAGGTAAAGGTTGCTGAGGATGGCACAGGGCGGCTACTCAGCTTATTTTGGATGGCATCCTTTTGTTTAATGATTTTTTAATGTAATGAAACAAATATTCTGTAATTGGATAACGATTTAATATGTTTCAAAAGTTTTTTATGATGAAATGGAATGATGTTTAATGTTTCCGCTGCAATGTTTTTATATAAGATGATGAAAATATATGTTTTATGTGCGATGAGAATCCAACTGTAAGCGTCCCGGGAACGGGGCCTTACAAGTTGGTATCAGAGCCAAAGTTTAAGTGAAATGGGTAAATTTTCAAAATAAACCTTAACTTAAACTGAGAATGAGATGGAAAGGGAATGGGATGCTAATCTGAGTAGTTGCGTGCCATCAGGTATTTTCGTAATGTTAACCGGTATTATGTGCGTGTGTATACTGATGTAGTCAGGACAGGTAATGCTTGGGGTATGAAGAGTAAAGTAAGTGGCTAATCACAACTGGCCACTATAATTAGGGACTTACTATACTTGACATAAACAAAGCTGTTCCCTTGAATGACCATGTTAGTGTTTGAATCTTTCAGTGTGTTAGAGAATGGCCGATGGTAGATCATCTAAAGCTTCTTGTGGTGGAGGTGGTGGTGGAGGTGGTGGTGGAGGTGGTGGTAGACGTGGTGCTGAACCACAGGTCACAAGAGGAAGGCATAGGGCCGAAGAGGGGGCTCACGAAGAACCTGAGACCCCTCATCCGGAGGCTGGTAATGAGAGTGTGAATTTGAGGGCCTCAATGAAAGAGGCAGTTGCAGAGGAGGTTCATCAGGTCATACAGACGATCCTACCGTCTGTGGTGACCGAAGTGATTAAGGCTGTAAAGGAAGGAGAGAGGAAATGGAGGAACAGGTCCTTGGGAGGACGGGAGCAACCAGAGCCTGAAACGGTTCTCTCGGATGATGAAGAAGAGGAAGAAGAAGAGTCTGCACCGGAGGCGGCACGAGGCTGTAACTATGGGGAGTTTCAACGATGCAAGCCCCTACTTTCGATGGAAATGGCACCGCTGCTGCTGCTCACCAGTGGGTGAGAGAAATGGAAGCGGTTTTGAATATCAGCGAATGCCAGGAGGATCAGACAGTAAAGTTTGCTACCCACTCTTTTGTAGACTCAGCTCTGTGTTGGTAGGACAATATTGTCCAAGTTAATGGAAGCAGGGCTATTGGGAGGATGAGATGGGCAGAGTTGAAGAGGCTGGTGATTGAGTTCTGTCCTCACCATGAGATGGACAAAGTTGAAAGAGAGTTCCTGTAGCTAGAGGCGGGAACCATGATACATTAGTAATATACCATGAAGTTCAACCAAATGGCACGGTTGGTGCTGGACCAGGTGACACCTCTTTCACGAAAGATCAAGAGGTATATTCATGGCTTGCCAGCGGACATCCGTAGGCACATGATCGCTGCCCGACCAAGCATGTTTAGGTCGGCGGTTGATTTGGCAGGGAGATTATACGATGAAAGATCGGTGGTGGTGACAGAAGTTAGCAAGAAAGGAGAGGGTGATCGGGATTGGAACGGGAAGCGATTGGGTCATGGCGGAGCCGCTCCAAGTAACAAAGGTGCACGGGTGGATGGCCACCGTGTGGTCACACCTGATGCGGGGTCAGAAATGTGTGACAAGTGTGGACACAAGCACCCCGGGGAATGTAGATTAGGGACCAATGTCTGTTTCTGTTGTGGAAGGACCGGACATGTGGCGAAGAACTGTGGTATGGGGAGGTGTTATTCTTGTGGTGAGGAAGGCCACATGAGCAGGGATTGCAAGAAGCCAAGGGCAGAAGGTTCAAGGGTGAAGAAGATCGGAGGAAGCTAGGACGGACCCCGATGTTGTGCCAGGTATGTTTCTAGTAAATAAATCCTTAGCCTTTGTGTTATTCGATGCTGGCGCTAGTAAAAGTTTTATTCCTGTTGCTTTCTGTGCTAAATTGCATGTTAGTGGTAAGAATATAGATACGCCCTTCGATGTAGTCCTAGGAGTGGATTGTTTGGCGGACTACGAAGCGAAAATTGTGTACCGCAAAAAAAAAGATGATACGGTTGACAGCGCCTAACGGGATCATGGTGACGGTTTATGGTGATCGAGTCATGACGATTCCGAAGGTGATTTTGATGGCGGTGACGGGGAAGTGCATGAGGCGTGGATGTATTGCCTACTTGGCCGATGTAAAAGTGTCAGATGTACTGAGACTTGAATAAAGATTATTGGTGGCCGGGTATGAAGCGTGATATGGTGGAGTACGAGAGTAAATGCCTTACTTGTTTACAATTGAAGGCCGAGCACCAAATGCCGTATGGGAAGTATTGAGGTGATCGAGGCCACAACCGAGAAGCTCGAAAGGATCAAAGCCTTGATGAAGGTAGCCAAAGATAGACAAGAAGTCGTGTGTGGATAAACAACGTAGACCGATTGAACTCCAGGTGGGAGACTGGAAAAGAGATAAGATAGTATTGCACATGATGGTTTAAGGAATAACAAGTTTAGGGAACAAAACCTATATAAGGGGGTGGACTTGTAACACCCGGAAATTTTCTTTGAAGCCGACGAAAGAAGAAAAGAAATAAAGTCCAAAGTCGAGGGACCAAACTTGCCAAAACGGGAAGAAACTTTAATGAGTGGGAGTATAAAAGGGGGAGGGCAGCCCACACCCTCCCCATTCTTGCAAAACTCAGCCAAAGAAGAGAAGAGAAGGAGAAAAGAGGAGAAAAGCTTGGTTCGGGTGGATTCGAGCGTGGAAATCAAAGTGTAGCGGGTCAAATCGAGGCTCTACTCGACGGGATCGTTTGTGTGAGTTGTAGGACCCCTCTTTTACATGTTTTCAACTGATTTTGGGGCTGGAACACATCTAAAACCCGTTTTTGAAGAAGTTGGGTGTTGACCCGTTTTTATGCATATTTGTATGTGTTTGATGCGTGTGGGGTTGGATTTTGGGCTTTTGTATGCTTGAATGATGTTATGGTAGGTGTTTCTAAGGTTTAGGATGGTTGATTTGGGCTAAAATCGAGTTTGGTAGAGCTTGAAGGCCAAAAAGGGCAGTATGCATTCGACTGGAACTGCATTCTGCATCAGCTAGGGCTAGGCGACCGACTAGAGTGCGATTAGAGGCCATACGGCTTATTGGCGTGCGACTGAGGTCCATGCGCACAATTTCCATGTGACCGAGGTCCATACACATGATGGTCATGCGACTGAAGTTCATGTGCCTGTAAGGCATGCGATTCAAGAATTGTGCGACTGAGGTTCATTCGCATGAAGGTTATGTGACTGAGGTCCATGCGCCTGGAGGCCATGCGACTAATGTTCATTCGCACGAAGGGTACGCGACCGAAGGCCATAAGCACGAAAGCTATGCGACTGAGAGTCCATATGTATGGATGTCCATTCGCCCATAGGTCCATTCGCATAGGGTCCATTCGCCTGATATCCATTTGCCTAAGTGTTCAGTCGCCTGGAAGGCCATGCGACTGGAGGGTATCCATATGCCCAAGTAGGGCTCATATGCTCGAAAGAACAACGGTTTATCTTATGACTTTCGAGGGAAAGTGCAGTTGTGGGTTCTGACTAGGGAGGTTCCCGGAAGTTCGTGTAAGTTGACTTTAAGGTCGTAGATGTTATGTTGGGCATGTGATGATGATGATGTGATGTATTGTTGGTGTGTGTTATGTATGCATGACGATGCCTGTATGGTGATGATGTATGTTATTATTTATGTTTATGTTCCTTATTATTATGTATGATTGTCTTCCCGTGATTTGCGTCGAACGTTAATGAATGTAATGAAAGTATTATGTAACGTAAAGTGGAAGATAATGAAAAGAGGAACATGCTGAATGAATGAATGTATGCATTAATGAACGAATGAAAATGTGAAAGGCTCGCAAGCGAAATATACAGAGGTGCATGGCTCTAAAATGTCATAAGCTCAACCGCGTATGGTTCAGCTAATCCTTAAGGGTGGACGCAAGGGTTCCAGTCTTTGTGACTGACCATCGATGTGGTACATGGTGTATAGTCGTTAACCGCGTTATGCATAATGTTGGGGGTGTAGTATGTAATGGTTACCCGAGTTATACATAATGTTGGGGGTGTAGCAAGTAGTCGTTACCCGCGTTATGCATAATGTTGGGGGTGTAGTATGTAATGGTTACCCGAGTTATACATAATGTTGGGGTGTAGTAGGTAATAGTTACCCACACTATGCATAATGTAGTGTGTATCGGTTACCTGAGTTATGCATATCATTGGGGGTGTGGTATGTATTGGTTACCCGCGCTATGTATAAGGTTGGGGGTGTAGTATATGACGGTTACCCGAGTTATGCATATCGTTGGGGGTGTAGTATATAGGTGGGATCTTTGTCGCTTACCCCGGTGTTGGTGCGCGGCTTTGTGCAGCGTGGAAGTCATTTATGAACTTCGGCCCAGTAGCCATATAATTTGGGGCATAACTGTTGACACTGATCCCGATCATGACGAAGTAACATATGTAATGATCCTGAATTTTACCTTAGGTGTTGTGACAATGAGGTGCTATGCACCATTATAGAAGGTCTATGAAAGGCCTAGGTCCAGTACTATGAATAGAAGGGTAAAGTGTATGGTTTGATGGAAAGAAAAGATGTAAGAACGTATGAACGAATGGAAGTTAATTAACGAATGAAATGGAAGATAATAATATATTATTTTTATGTACGTATGATGTGTGATCGCATGAAAGTATAGAATGGTAATAACGAAGAAAAGTATGTTTTATTATAAAACTAGAACTCACTCAGCAACGCTGACTTATATGTGTTTCCAGTTGGCAGGTAAAGGTTGCTGAGGATGGCACGGGGTGGCTACTCAGCTTATTTTAGATGGCATCCTTTTGTTTAATGCTTTTGTAATGTAATGAAACAAATATTCTGTAATTGGATAACGATTTAATATGTTTCAAAAGTTTTTATGATGAAATGTAATGATGTTTAATGTTTCCGCTGCAATGTTTTTATGCAAGATGATGAAAATATATGTTTTATGTGCGCTGAGAATCCAAATGTAAGTGCCCCGGGAACGGGCCTTTCACTTTTGATAGATCCCAGGCATACAGATCGTTATATCTTGAAGCTGATATTAGAATTTTATCCTCCTCGACAACATACTTCTTCAACATGTAGCACTTCTTGTTTTCAAACTCAACTTTGAATCCCTTATCACAGATTTGGGAGACAGAAAGCAAGTTGTTTTGCAGTTGTTGAACGTAGTTGACCTTGTCAAAAATCACTTTCTCATTTTCCACTTCGCCTTGGGCGGTGATGTAACCTCCTTTATTCCCACCAAATGATACGTGTCCCCCTTTAAATTGCTTTACGTTGAAAAGGAGAGACGAATTCCCGATCATGTGCCTGGAAGCCCTACTTCAATAATTGAGGTATTAGTGATAGTATTATAGCGGACACCCTGCACATACAAATGAATTGATTAGTTCAGGTTTGGGACCTAAGCCTTAACTGGCTTGGGTGTCCTAGAGGTATCACATATCATGAACTCAACCTATTGTCCTTCAGAGGATGAGGGCACATCTTTCTTCTTCTTATTCTCACTATCAAACACATTACTTGTTTTGATCTTCCATAAACCAATTTTGTGTAAGGCCTGTTTGTGGTAAACAGACGACTGGCTTATGGTTTGAACTTTAGGTTCACTAATAATCTTAGGTGTAACCTTAGGTGACACATTAGATCTAATTTTAGAAAATCTTGGTTTTTCATCAAAAAGTTCAATTTCTTTTTAGATGTCCGATCATAAGGACAGTTTGGAAAGATATGTCATTGTTTTCCACAACTGTAGCAGGATCTTCCTTCAACAGTTTGAAGAAAGTTGTGATGTGGGGTTGAGTTTGGTCGGGGTTTGAGATATCAGAGATATGTCCGGTTGGGTTGTTTCTCTCCCTTTGTAGATGTTTCACCTTCTTTAACAAATTTAATGGTTTTGACATTTTGAACATCTTTCACTTTCATTTTATTAAGATGTTCATGACTAACACGTTTAAGGTTCATTGGATTAGAGCTTTTAGGTTCTGAAATAGACGTTTGTGAACCTGACTCTGATTTAACCTTTTTAATTTATTACTCAAATCCTCAACAGGTATCTTATCTTTCGATCCCAAAGTAGAATCCTTATGTTTAGTGACAGATTTCACAGGTTTACCCATAGAATCTGGATCACTGACCAGAGGAGTAGACACCACATGATCCTTTATTGGGTTACTATTAGTTTGTCTACATTTAGTGTTCAAAAGGATTTCATGTGGTGGAGGTACTACCTTATAACCTAGACCTTCCCCTGCATTCCATTCTTTCACTAGGTTCTGAACAATGTAAGAAGAACTTGCCAAACTGTCAGTTTTTGTTTTAATGAATCAACTTCGACTTGTAAAACTGCTTTTTCCTTCTTAGTTTCCTCCAAAGAATTTAAATAGAACTTGATGTCATTTGATTGATTTAAGGCAACAACCTCGGTTTCCCTTAGTTGTTTCCTCAACAGTTCTATCTTTTCTTTGAAGCTGCACTCATTTTGTTTCAAAAACACGATTTGTTTCAGTCAAGAGTTGGAAATCATTTACTATATTATCATTATGTTCTAATAACCTAGCAAATTTTAAATTAATGCTTTCCCTAAATTTATCACATTCAGTACATGCATGTTTTTCAAATAACTCGTCTTTAGAACATACCTGTGTAGAACTAGACGAATCCGCCATCAAACGAATCGGAAGGACTAGTCTTGTCCTTCATCACCTTGAGCAACCAAAGCCTTAGAATCTTGACTTGAAGATGAAGCTCCAATCTTATCCTTGTCTTATCGGTTGAATGTAGGAAAAGGATTTCCATTTCCAGTCTTCTTTGGCTTTACGCACTCACGTTTGAAGTGCCCCTTTTCACCACAATTGAAACACATGACTTTGGTTTTGTCAAATCCAAATGTCGTATCTTTAGTGGCAACCAAATTTTTCCCCATCTTTTTAACAAACTTCTTGGCTCTTCTAACAGCACTAGCTAAGGCCCACATAATATCTATGCGTTCTAGCTCAGTTTCATCAACTTGCTCTTAGTCCTCGTCAGCAAGATGACAGTTTCCAATCTTACCGGCAACTAATCCATCATAATATTGAACAACAGTAGCTAGAAGGCCCATGTGCTCTTTAGCAACTTCCACGGTGACATTTCCGAGATTCTCTGTCTTCAGCTTTGTAGTATTTGCCTTAGGAACTATTATTGGGTTCCAGATGACCCTGACATTATGGTTCCTGATGCACTGCTTTAGGAAGGAGCAGAAGAGCTAGATACAAACGCCGTTTGTAGTGGTGCACCTGAAGCAGTCGGAATTGGAACTGAATTGTATAGTGCAGGATTCTGAACATAGTACCTTTCTTTGACTTGTATTTCATGCGTAGTTCTTACTCCCTTAACTTCAAAATGAAATCATTTATGTCTAAAGTAGCAAGAGTGTCGTTTTGGATCAGATTAGACACAAATGGATCCCATTTGTCTGGCAGACCATCAACAAAACTAGAGACTTTATCTTCCATGGATGTGGTCAGGCCGTTAGTGTGCAACTCACTCATCAAATGATATAATCGATCAATGATGTCATCCAAGCTCTCATTCCTAATCGGAGAGAAATTTTCATTTTCCTTCTTAACAGCTTTTGCCTTTAGTGCTTTCAGAGCTGTATTTCCTTCGTATCTCTTTTCCAAGGCATCCCATAATTTCTTAGACTGCTTGTTCTTAGAGAACTGATGAAATATGTCCTTAGTTAATGACTGAGTCAACAAGGCATATGCTTTTTTAGCATTATGCAAAGTCTTATGGGATTCACTCATTCCTCCCAAAGTCAATTTAACACCATTTGCACTGATTGGTACCGTGTAACCAGTCTCAATGGATGTCCAAAGGTTTGGGTCAACTCCATTCAAGTAGGTTTCAAACTGTTGTTTCCACTGCGGGTATTCATCCAAAGTTAACAACTTTGGCGGTTTGTTGTTGTTTCCAATCTCATTCTCCAGAAGTAGAAGGTTCTGGATACGCGAGTCCTTTCTAGTAATGAATGTAGCAAACTAGTCTTCCATTGTTATAGACTTGGTAAACTTAGAACATGACAGATTCATTCGTGCGAATGAGCTATGCGAATGGGTCACTCGTGCGAATGAAAGATACGAATGAACTCAATCGGGCGATGGATTCAATCATGCGAATGAAAGATACGAATGAACTCAATCGGGCGATTGGATTCAATCATGCGAATGAAAGATACGAATGAACTCAATCGGGCGATTGGATTCAATCATGCGAATGAGAAGGACGATTATAGTCAACCGACTGGAGTTGCTTAACCGTGCGAATGAGTGATATAACTGAGTTCAATCGTATGAATGAGAGTATACGAATGGTTTCAGTCGTACGAATGGTCCAATCGTGCGACTGAAGGCTGATGTGTTTGAAAAATCGAATATTTTGAACACTTTGACACAAAATAAGAATTTTCTAGAAACCCTAATCTATCGTTTGATGAATAATCAAAACTTTAAAACACGCAAACCTCAAAAGCACTTTCTTGGAGCAAAAAGGTGACTCTTTTGATTGAAAAACATAGGTTTTAACACCAAAACCAATTGAACCCACACAAAATCACAAGCCAAGGCTCTGATACCACTTGTTAGGACCATTTTCGTATGGAGTACTAACAGATTTTACGTGAGACTAGATCAAATAGTGCGGAATCTTATTTGATTGGCGATCCAATCAGTGAGAACGACAACCGGATCGATCTAACGATGAAACAAACGTTAAGAATTGATTAGAAATCGATCATGAACAAACTATGAAGTTGGATAGGATGTTTAGGACACTCTGGATGGCTAGGGTTTGTAAATCTTCAAAGTCTCCCTTCAACGAATTATGTGATATTTATATGTTTTTAGTTTTCATTCGTACGACTGCACCATTAGCATGGTTCAGTCGTGCGACTGACTCATGCAATTGATTCATACGCAAACTGAAGGTTCAGTTGTGCGACTGAATCAATATTATGTCTCAGTCATACGACTGAGTCAGTCTCTTGGTTTAGTCATGCGACTGATCCATAAGTATGATTCATTCGTGCGTATGGTCCACAGATATGGTCCATTAGCATGAATAACCAACCGATTAAGTTGAGCACTTTTCTCAATCATTATTGACTTAGAACTATGTACAACAACCTCAAACCTATATATGATGTTCATACATATGAATTATACTAAATTCAATAATAATATGTAATATTTAAAGACAAATAAACATCAAGAAGCATATCATATTTCATTAAGAATTCACATTATGTGTAAGAAATGAAAGACTTTTACAATTAAGAACATAAACTAGGAACATGATGTATCAACATTTCAGTACCATCAATTACTTTCAAACCAGGATTGATTACTTTCTCAAAGTATTTATCTCCAAAAGCATCGAGATATTTATCAACCATTTCTGATCTAGATTCATCTTCTTCTCAACTTTCCTCAGAGTGTCAAAATAAGCCTTGTCTTCTTGATCACATCTTGTTTGTAAAAAAGATGGCATCCGTGTGATTCCTCTTCAAGTCTTGCACTGGCAAAGTAACTATACTCGAGTAAAAATGTTACACCACATATAGCATTTACTCATTTTATCAAGAAAGCATCAAAAACTTCATCATACTTCTAGGCAACTATCTTTACATCCTTTGTTTTATCAGGCACAATCATAGCATTCCAAAGCTCAGACATAGATGTTCGTGTTTGAAGCACATTCCTTACTAAATCACCTACAGATCTTGCCTTGTTCCACAATTGCTTTTGATCCAAATCAACTCTATAGGCTTGCTACTCGGTGTTTGGAAATATCCTCATTAATTCTTTCCTTCTTTCATGTGTTCTTCTCACTAGCTCCATGGATTTTATCTCTTGAGGCTTTAGAATCTTGGTTCTCTTTGTAATCTCCAGGTACTGAGGATTATCCATGTCTAGTACTATCATTTTGTTATACATCTTCTTATTTTATTGAAAAATCCTTAGAAATTTCCTTAAGGATTCTCCTTGTAGTCTTTTAAGTCTTTTCCAAGGATAATTCCTTGATTGCAACCACATCCCAATGCAGGAATACTCATATCATTAGAATTAGGATGGTGCAATTCCTCCTCAGGAATATCTTCAACATTATACTTTCATTCATAGGTGCCCACTCACCATGGTCTAAACTTATTTCATTCGGATCAAATGGTGCTGATGACTCTGCTATCATGCACTTTTCATACTCTTCGTTGATCTGGGACATTATCAATCCATCTAAAAATACTCTATTATACTTTTGTCTAACCAGATAATTATATCTGTCTTCAAAGTCTAATGGAATTGGAATATCTTCATTCACATTCATCATTGGTGAGTCAACTCCTTCATAAATATCTTCCTCTTCTAAGATTGCATTATACCATTCATCCGGAAAATCAGAATCAAGATCATCAAATGCTTCTATTTGTTGTTGTACTTCATCCTCTTCTACATGTAATGTATCTTCAGCAGTCTTTTGAGCTTTTAACTTAGATACTGATTTAGTTTCAACTTCATCGAACTTTCTTTTCCCTTTCTCAGCTTCAGTATACTTCCTAACAACTATGACATGGGATTCTTGCTCATTATCTTCTTCATTCAAGGTGCTTCAGTTTCTTTCTCTTTCTCTTGTACATTCTCTCTCAATTTCTCTATCTCTTCATTAAGCTCTTTAATATTTTCTTCAAAATCCACAATCAACTTATCTTTCTTTTCATTTTCAATGTTCAACACATCATTCTCATCTTGAAGTTTCTTTATCCTTTAATCTTGTTTAACAACTTTTGCTTTTAAATCATCAACTACTTCCTCATCATTATCATTTTCATTTTGAACACAAACATCACTTGTTTGTTTCAAAACTGATTCATTAACACCATAAACTGTTGTTCTTGAATTTGAATTGGAGATTTTACACTAGAACTTACATTCTGTGTAATGGGCGCAGATAACATAGCATCCATAAACTCAAAATCAAATGTTTGATTTTGATCCAAATTAGAATCATTAGCTTCATCATTCATATCATTCCCAATCTTTCTTTCTTCATCATTCATCTCATCATCATCTGCATCATGACCAACAATCTCATCTTTTTGATCAGATATAGTTTTTTCACTGTCCATTTCCTGATCAACTTCTTCTTCATTTTCTCTAATTTCATCTCCTTGATTATCTCCATCATCATCATCTGAAGAACTATTATCATTATCTTGTTTTTCTTCATCCTCATCTTCATCATCTTCTACTATTTCTTCATTTACATCTTCAATCAGATCATTTGAATCCACTGGTTCTCCTTCAATCAAATGAAAATGTTGTAGATGAATATCAACCTCATCCATTGCAACATTTCTCATACTCAAATAAAGAAACATTTGGAGCTCCAGTAATAACAGCCAACCTCTTATAAACACTCTCAGACATATGTTCAAGCTCAAGTCTGTCACTTACTACACCATGTATATCCATATCTGGATTTCTTCATTTATGATCAATTGAAGAAATCTTGGATACATTAGATACTTGTTCCTTTTCCCCTTTTCTAAATTGAAAATGAATCCATTCATAATCTATTTAGCCATGTTAAATATTCTATTTGTGGCTAAAATAATGATAGGAGAAGCAATGTCCACTGGGAATGAATTCCATCAAGCACTTCTCTTGGACATGCAATGTTGGAATATGTAGCACAGTAACTTTCAATGATTATACACCCTTGCCCTGAAGAATTGTGTCTTAGGGAAGTTATCTGGATGTCCCATCAACATGAAGACCTCTCTACATTCATCAAATGTGTACTCAGCTAGATCTTGAGGTTCATTCTCTCCCAATCTAAGAGCAACCCTGATTGACTGCTCAGAGACCTCTATCATTCTATCATTAGTCACAAAACCTCTACGTACTTTATGCCCTTCATCATCTCTTTCCACCTCAGCTGTTCTCCAAAATTTCTTTATCACTTCTGCATTGACAGCTGGGCGTGCACACATAGCATAAACATACTTAGTCCTCAGAATAAATCTAATCATCTCTTCATAGCCAGTTGCTTCTCGAACATCTTCATCCAGAAAAGCTGCAACATTATGCTTTGGCTCAAACTTTAACTCAGCCATCTGTAATTCACAAAGAAACAATCAATAAGTATGAAGGAATTCTATTAATATAACTCTCAAAACATTTTATTAATTTCATATTCAAAAATTTTGAAAATATTCTAAGTATTCGACACACTTGAGTTCTCCATTGTTTTTTAATACAAATTAATCATTCTTATGAGTTTTTAACAATTATATATCAAGACATAATACCTTCATTATTTTATGTTTTTACTTAACAGATTTTACACTTAAAAATTTGATTGTGTGAATTTTATTTATTTATTTATGTTTTAAAATTTTCTAAGTGTTGAAACACTTATTGAATTTTTATGTTTAATCAATTTTTAACATATACAATCAATTAAGTAACTTGTTTCTTGTTAATTTTAAATGATTTGTTGAGTTTTGATAATTTACAACCAAATTTATCTACAAAACTCAATTTGTCGATTTGATTTTATTCAAATATTTTTATTACAATTTATCACAGATGAACTCATGAATCATCAGACAACTTTTGTGATGAAATTCAGATTTATTGATGTTAAACAAGTCGAAAACATGTTTAAACAACAATCTCATATTCAATTTTGAACAATCAGTCACACTTAATCATCAAATTTTCAAGTTATCTAAGTTCTTAGGTTTTGAACGCGCGAATAGGGTTCAAACGCCCATTAGAATGTGATGGTTCTGGATAATGATTTGATGAGTGTACTCTATATGACGTTTGGAATCACTGATTATACCTTTGAATGTTAACAATCTTAGATAATCAATCTGAACAGAGAGTATAATGCTAGTCAGGAGACTAAATGTAAGAACAGAGTGCAAAATGTGAGTAAATGTTCGAATGAGTTGAAATCTTCAAGTGCTGAATTTATATAAGTGTGGAAAACTCTTGGACACATTGCTACTGTGCAGGCGCATGACCACTGTTGGGACGCATGAGGTTTAGATGCATTGGCACTCTACAGGCGCATTACTCCTGTTCAGGCGTATAAGACTTAGACGCATGAGTTTCACTTGGTCAATTTTATCAAAGGTTCTTAGGAGCATTTGCACTGTTCAGGCGCATGATCCCTGTTTAGGCGCATGAGCACTGTTCAGGCACATGATTTATCCTGAAACGCCTAACACTTTAACAAAAACATGTACCCTCAGTTCGTATAAGAACTGTTAGACGCATGGGCTTTCAAGAATCCACACTTGGTTTATTTTATCATGAGATGAATGGCACTGTTTAGGCGCATGACATAGTGTAACACACCCAAGACTTAACCAAATTTTCAGACTCATGACTACTGTTTAGGCGCATGAGTTGGAATCAAAACACCCAACACTTGTCTTAAAACTAAAAATTCATCATGCTTCTAAACTTGGACTTATGGTCACTATTTAGATGCATGAGGATCATTTCATACTTCAACCACTTGACATTTTTTACAATCAACATTTAAACCCTAATTTTGAAAATCTTCATTGTTCTTTATGAAATTGTCAACCCTTGGTGAAATTTTGACTTTGACCTTTTGACCACACAAAATTTTTGACTTTTTGACTTTATTATTTAAACAATTTTTATTTTCTCACTCAACCTTTTAACTTTTATTTTTTAATTAATTTCCCGTCATTTTAGTCTCAAAAATTTAGAAATTTTCAAAAATTTCAAAATAATCTCAGCTCAATCATTTGCAAGAAGTTTTTCCATATTTCAAATAAAAAAAATTGGAATTTTGTTATGTTCATTTTTGAATCATATCAAACACACACATACTTGTAAATTTAGCATCATCCTTTCCAGTGGTTATTTTGATTTTCTCTTTTCAAATATTTACTCCCCCTAAACTTTTAAGTTCACAAACTTAGAAGTTTATATAAGTTGAAAATTGAGAAAAACAATCATTATTAACATGCCTGCACACATAAAATCATGCAAAAATCATGCAAAAATCAAAATAAAGCAGAATAAAAACACTACTATATATACATTGAATCATATGCCTGTAGTGAGATCATATCAGTTGATAATAAGCACATTAACATAAATGAAATTGTGAATAGTCGTGGACAATGATTAAAATTTTGATCAGATGTGTTCCAGGTCAGCATTACTGCAACAAAGGAGACACGAGATCTAAGGACCAACAATGAGTACTTTGGTAAAAGTATCAGCACACTTACTTTTTCAATTCTTGGATGTTAAGGTTCTATTAGATATGACATTATGGATCTCACACTTAGACTTAGAGAGTGGAACCCTCGTCAAGGTATGCAATCAAGCACTTTTTCTCAGCTTAATAACGTGACATATATGTATAACCAGATCTCATGTTTAGGTTAATAAGAGAATCATTATGGTAAAACCATTTGATAGTCTCTGAGAAAACTGCCATGGACAAGCCATTAGGTAATCGTTGAATCCATTTCATAAAGAATTGGATATAAATGATTCATAAGAATCAGAGGACATCCATTTTGGACTTTTGAAAGGATTGTGCACATTGGCATCTTTTGCATCAGGTGAGAATATCCAGGTCTGTAATGACTTAAAACAAAGGATACTTCATCACTTCAGGCCTATCATGATTCATAACAAAGAAGTGAACAGATGCGATAAGCAGATCTCATGGTTATTCATATCACCATTAGGTGTGAGTTTGTAACTTGACAAGCAATCAATCAGATAAGTCAACACCACTCATATGAACTAAGATGAATACCCACTAATACATAATGATTTAGTTAAATCACAAGAATCTACTTTTTCAGTATAATTGCATGAGTATACCAGCACATCATGTCTGATCATGTCAGACTTTATTATCGAGTAAAGTATGCAACTGATTAAATCTGATGTACTATCATTTCTCACATATTGTAAAGGCAGATTCAATACTAAAGAAATGAAACATCTAAAACTATATTTTTGTATTTTCATTTTATATTTTTGTATTTTGATTTTTCAATTTCTAATCTTGTATTTGCTTTTTTCTATAGCACCTACACACATAATAGTAACAATCAGGGAGTCAACTTTGATAGCTTTCCTTTTGAGTTATTTATGAAAAGGAGGGAGGATTCGTATCATTTTGATGAAACAAAATCAGTTTTCAACATGATTAATAAGACCAATAGACTCAACCATATACTCAAACCTTCCTGGTAAAAAGGCTTTTGTAAACTGGTCAGCTAATTGTTTTTCAGTTGAAATTTGAATCAAAATGATTAATCCTTTTTCAGAGTTATCTTTGAGAATGATATCGAATTTTGATATGCTTTGTTTTTGAATGCTGAACATAATTAGCTGTTATAAACATAGCAGCGGTGTTATTAATGTAAATAAGAGTTTTAAGAAAATTGAACCCATAACCCAGTAATTGGTTTTGTAACCAAAGAATTTGAGAACATCTTGCTGATATAGCTATGTACTTAGCTTCTACAGTTGATACTGAGACTTTGTTTGTTTCTTACACTGCCATGAGCCTAATCTGGGACCCAAAAATTGACATCCACCCATACTAGATTTTCTATCTTGACTACATCCCTATAATCACTGTTAGAATATCCATGTAACCGGAAGTTTCCTTCATAAGGATACTATAAACCTAGAGCTAGTTTCCTTTTGAGATATCTGAATATGCATTGACTATGATTAGGTGAGATTCCTTCAGGTCTGATTGATACCTGGAACATACACAAACAACATACATTATGTCAGGTCTAGATGTAGTATGTCACATCAAAGAACCAATCATAGATCTGTATAATGTTTGGTCAATAGATTTTCCTTTCAGATCAAGATCAATCTTGGTATTAACGTTAGTTGGAGTTCTAATAGATTGATAATCTTGCAGTTTGAATTTCTTCAATAGCTTATCAACAAACTTCTCTTGATTGATAAAAATACCATCTGCATATTGTTTTACTTGCAATCCAAGGATGAAGTTAATTTCTCCCATAGAACTCATCTGGAAACGTGATTTCATAATCTCTTCAATTCTGAGCATAGTTTTTGACTGGTTGAACCATATATGATATCGTCCACATACACTTGCACATATAAGAGATCATTTGCATCCTTCTTGATGAGTAGAGTTGGATCAATTTTTCCTTTTGTGTATCCATGTTGAATCAAATGCTAGGACAATGTCTCGTACCAGATTCTTAGAGCTTGATATAGACCATATAAAGCTTTGCTTAGCTTGTATACACGTTGAGGGAATTCAGCATCTTCAAAACCTTGAGGTTTCTTGACATACACATCATCGGTGATTGGTCCATACAAAAATGCACCTTTAACATCCATTTGGTACACCTTGAATTTCATATAAGAAGCATATGCCAGGAAGACACGAATTGCTTTGAGTCTTGCGACTGGAGCAAAAACTTCCTTATAATCAATTCCTTCCTCCTGGGTGTAACCTTATGCTACAAGCCTTGCTTTGCTTCGAACAACTATTTCTCGATCATCTGATTTGTTTCTGAACAACCATTTTGTACCAATGGCATTCTCTCCTTCAGGAAAATCCACAAGCTTCCACACTTTCTGTTTACGGAATTGGAGTAACTTTCTTGCAAGGCCTCAATCCAACTTGTGAATCCAAGGATCACAAACAGGAATTATCAGTGTCAGTTGATGACAAGTCAACGTTTGCGGAATCAACGTTAATTTGGTTTAATTGTTTTTGATAAATTTAATTATCAATGAATATTCAAGAACATACTAACAGAAACACAATTAATGAATAATATGTATTTCATTAAAATATGTTAATGATTACAAAATAATGAATGAATGATATCAATGTTTGTTATCATGTGACGGCTGTTAGGGTTTGGTTGAGAGACGGTGATTTTCGTATTGCTATTGCTGTTGCTTGTTCAACCAATCGTCTAAAACAACCGTGTTTGAATCGAAACCTAGGATCCATATATATAGACAATGATGTTTCTGTTATAGGAAACACCGGATCTCTTGGGATTTGATTTGTGTCAGTTAAGCAATCATCGGATTTCTTGTAATTTGCATAACTGCCTTGTTGACTTGTAACACTTGCATTATACAAGTGTTTGGACTCCGCAGGAACAGTGTCTTCCGTAGAAGTCTTGTTCTTTCGTAGGAAACTTGTTCTTCCGTAGGAAACTTGTTCTTCCGTAGGAATCTTGTTCTTCCGTAGAAAACTTGTTCTTCCGTAGGAATCTTATTCTTCCATAGAAGACTTCCACTTCCGAAGCAAACTTGTTCTTCAGTTCTGGTTGTTCATCCGTAGAGGATCTTTGGATGTAATGTTACTTGTAAGAAGCATATCTATGGAAGAACAGAATGTTCATCCGTAGATATTTCTTACACTTGGTCAATTGCATAAATTGACCAAGACTCATGTTTGTACCTACAATTATCCATAACACACATATATGGGTTAGCATATACAATTAATGCATGCATAATAAATGACAATTACAGATATTCATTACAAGAATTGATTAAAGTTCTAAGCCTATACAAATTTATCTAGACCTACAAGTCCTAGATCTAACAATACTCCCCCTTAGGCTTAGATCCTTGTAATCAATCCTTCAAAATAGAAAGCTCCTTGACTCTGGCAATGATCTTGTTATAGAAGTAAGACACAACAGTCTTCTGATCATCATACTTGTAGTTGATCTTCATCTTGCTGAACTTCTTCAGAGTCTCAAAGCTTATCCCCAGAACATCTTCCTCCGTAGTGAGTGTGTCTAACACATTGTTGTTATTCACCACTTCTAGCTCATCTTGCTCTGAAATTCAGAGTTATGTGAATTCATCAAAAGTTGTTCCCTTCAGCAGTCCAGCATTGAATCTTCTTCTTTTGTAGGCTTTGGCATGTAATTTGTCAATTACTTGTATCACATGGACATGAAGGAACAAATCATTTTGTGCTTTTTCATCAGCCAATTTGGGAAAGAATTTGTCATTAAGGTACGAGGTGTAGCTGGGATGAAGTAATTTGATTTCCACAGGATCAAAGATCCTGATCCGGTCAGCTTTCTTGTTTTCAGCATTTCTTAGCAGGACCAACTCCTTTGTTTTCTCAACATAACCCCATTTAGTTATAGGGTATGTGAATTGAGTCCCCTCAATGCATTTGATTGCTGCTGAAGTTTTGCTTTTGTAGCCAACCCTCTTCAAGAATTCATCATCTACAAATTCTGAGGCATTGGACTTGTATCTTTTAAGCCCTTTGATTCTCTTCTGATGTTCTGTATCTTCTCTTTTAGCTTTTCTAAGGACATCATTATTAAATTTAGTCTTGAGCTTTTCCACTAGAGTTGAGAAGTCTCTTCCTCTAGGGTGAATGGGATGATTGCAGATGATCAGGCTTTGAAGATCTTTGATGTCATTCTTCGGCAGACTTACCACTGAAAATACATCATGGAAGTATTCAAATCTTCCAGATGTTCTCTTAATAATAGCACAATCCCAGTCTGGATCATATTTCCAGGCCATGATCCTGTTCTCTTTCATAGAACTGGGAGTTGGGAGGTGGTCTATTAGTTGTATCAGAATGGATTTCTATTCAGTTATCTCCCTCACTGTAGTGACAAGTGGCCATACTTTTCCTGGTATTACTTCTCTTGGCTCTCTGATCAATTTGTCCTTTCCTTTGTGCTGATCTTTAGGTTCAACTATTATAGGTTGAGCAGGAAGTTTGATTTGTTGCTCAAAGGATGGATGTGGAGCCTCAGTTCTAAATTTTACACCAGTATCCAGCTTAACTTTCATCACATGCTCTATCATCTTTCTAAGTTCTCCTACTAACCTTCCGTTAAGCTCATGTGGTTTGTAGTTATGGCCTTGTAACCAGCAAGTCATGTTGTATTTACTCAGCTTAGTTGTGTCACAATGTCCCAACTCCTTCTTTATCTTTTGGATGGATTGAAAGGTGCTGAAGGCTTCATAGTCACAATCTCGTATCATAAGGCATTCAAGCTCAAACTCTTTCAATAGATTCTTCATCTCAGTCAGGTTTAGCCTCTCAACCATGTCATAAGGGAAACCATGGTTTATGAGTGTCATGAACATGGTTGATTCAGGCCTCTCTTCTAATATAACTTTTGTAGACAGAAGATCATCATCATTTGAGACTTTCTGATCAGTTGGAGAGTCTTCCTTGATCAGTTCTTTCCACTCTTCATCACTGTCATCATCCTGGTGAGAGATAGACTTCACAGTAGATAAATCTAATTGAAGGTGTGTGTTGAGGAGATGTGAGCTTTTGTTTCTTGAAAGAACTTTCATCAGTTGTCATCTTCTTCTCTGCAGCACCAAGATATTTTCTCTTCCTTGCATATTGAATTAGCTCCTTTGATGACTCAACAAATTGTTTAGTTTGAACAATTGAAACATCATCATTTGATTCTAATGCACAGATCTTCATTTTTAGCTGCTCAATCTCTTCTTCTTTTCTTTTTATCACATTTGATTGAGTAGAAATAGAGTTATTTGCTTGTTCAAGCTTCATCATCACCCTATCTTTTTCTTCCTTTTCAGCTTCTGCTAACTCTTTAAGCTTAGACTCCTGATCAAGCAGAGCATCTATGACTTCATTGTTGCATTGAGTATCTTCTCTCAGCCTCTTTATTCTAGCTTCTTGTTTCATTAACTCTTCATCTTTTTCTCTGATCACTCCCTTCAACTCCTGTATTCTTTGGTTTCTCTTATTTGATTTCAGCACCAACTTGTTGTAGTCAGCAACCAGATAACTCTTTCTGACAGGGATATCAGCATCACTTAGATCCTCTTCATTGTATGCTATCACATCAACTTGGTTTGCTTCTTCTTCTCCTTCCTGATGTTGAGAAGCAATCTCATCATCTTTTACTTCTTCCTGGGCTTCACCTGCTGAGCTAGAACTGATTTCAATAGCTTGAACTTTAGTTCTTGATGTGATTGTTGTTGTTGCTGATGATCACTGACTAGAGAAACTGGCATAGTCTCATTTGAGGGTACATGGGATTCAGTGTTAGATAATAACAGTTTGACTGTATTTGCTTGAGAGGCTAACTCTGTCTCCCCAGTGAAGATGCTCTCAGTGGCTGAACTTTTTGGGTTTGGAGGTTGTTGATAAAGTTGCATTTGAAGCTGATTTGGTGATTGAGGGTGGATTAGAGAGATTGGCTTAGTGTTTTGGCTGTTTGGTGATTGTGGTTGGGATGTATGTTGTTGATTTGGTGATTGGTGATGAATGGGAGAGATTGGCTCTGTGTTTTGGCTGTTTTGGGATAGAGGGTGAAAGGAGAGTTTGGTTCAGTGCTTTGACTTGCTGGTGAATTTGGTACGGATGATTTAGAATGATGATGTATGGGTGATACAACAGGTGAATGAGTTTCTTGTAATTGGCCGGAGAGTCCTCTTGTTGAACATCCCATACAAGCTCTTGAGGAATATTAGCAGTAGCATCAATCACATGTGCAAACATATCCACATCATCTCCTTCATATTTTCCAGAAATTTTGTTCAGTAATGATCTGCGAAGGTATGCTTGAACAAAAACACCACCATCCATAGTAGTTCCAGGCAGATCAGCATTAATGATCAGTTGTAGGAACCTTGGAAACATGTACATCTTATCAGCCTTTTGCACTTTGATGTGGTCACTTAAGTAGTTGAAGATGTACTTTGAATAATTGTAGGTTCTTCCCTTAAAAACACCAATAATCCCAGAGGAAATGTGCCTTGAGAATCTGTCAAGACCAGATTTTCTGTTTGACATACACTTAAGGTAAGTGTGACAGAGAAATCTGTACGGCTTGCAAAGTCTTCCTTTCTTGATTTCTCCTTTGTCAAAATCACCATCATATCCCATTAGAAGAAATACTTTCTCTATGTATTCATCTTCGAACACATCAGGATGACTAGCTTCGACATCCCCAACTCAAGAACCCTTCTTATTGTCTGTTCATTGACTCTCAGTCGTCGATTCTTCACAATAGCCATAATAGCTTCACCATCTTCGTCTATGTGAGTAGAGTTTGTTGGACCAAAAGAACCAATGAGCCTGATCTGAAAAACCTCTAAGTCCCACAGACATCACAACAACTGCTGAAGACTTGATCAGCTATTTGACAAAGTCTGAAGAACAACAACTGAAGACTAAAGTACTAAAGACTTCAACAGCTGAAGACTAAAGTATTGAAGACTTCAACAGCTGAAGACCAAAGTCTGAAGAACAACAGCTGAAGACTAAAGTACTGAAGACTTCAACAGCTGAAGACCAAAATACTGAAGTTCAACAGCTGAAGTATAAAGACTGAAGACATCAGCTGATGACAACAACTAAAGTTCAAGTACAAGTACTGAAGCCTTCAGAGTTTGTTACAACAGCTGAAGAAGCATTCTTCAGTTGTTGTGATGGTTTACTTTCAGTAGTTTTCTTTTGTTTCAGTATTTGTAAATCAACTGAAGAGCATGTTCTTCAGTTGTTATAGTTTCAGTAGTTTTCTTTTTAGTAGTTGTAATGATAGTTAACACTTAGCATTTTTGTAAGAAGATGTCAGCTGTTGACATCTTCAGTAGTTGTGTTAACTATCAGTAGTTTGAATAAATTCTGTTAGATGTCACTATCAAGTGACATCAGCAGACGTCACATCTCTTATATAAGAGGTGTTGACCTAATTGTATGTGTGACATTCTGTTACCACGAAAGCGAATATTGAATGAAATATCATTTGCAGAATTCTCTGTCTATAACCGTTTTGTTCTTACCTTGAATATCTTTTATGTTCTTGTGAATTGGCTAATTCATTGTTAGATTTTCGCTGCTATACTCTCTAATCAATCAAACGTAGATCACTGATCACCAAAAATCAGTGATATGTGATTGATAAATCATAGGCTCTACTCATAAGGCATAGAATAGCCTCGATCTTCTTAGGTATATGATAATTTCTTGACACCCTTCTAAAACAGGATCATCAGGGTTCAAGAAGGCACAAACATTGGGTTCTCTCGCAAATTGTTTATCCATCTATTCATAAGAAAAGATTTCATTAGAATCACATTATTCACATGAGAATGCGAAGAGTTGAGAGATAAAACACGAATCAAGTAGTTCATTCTTGAACATTACAACATGTTTTACCTGAAGAACAACAGATTAGTGACACAGATATATGTTTGTTTAATGTTCTGACGTGGTAAAATTTTAAATGCTATGGAGGAGGGAAAATTTTGTTGAGAGTGAGTTTTTCTAGGTCTGAAAAGTGAGCTGAAAAAGCGAATAATGAATTTGAGAAGTCAGACCGCATCATTTATACACTCAGACACATTAATTTTATCTTATTAATTAAATAGGACCCACAACGTATTCTTCCGTAGAACATCTACGGATCAACAACATCTGCTGATGTAGTGTAACTTACATTTTCACAGATTACCAAACTATAAAATTAAATTACATTTGGTGATCTTTGTTCATTCGTAGTTTACCAATCTACGGATAAAAATTTAAGTTTTCCACATTGTAGCTTTTGCTGATGCTTAATATAGCCCTGTAGCTTCTGCTGATGCTTAAGATGGCACTGTAGCTTCTACTGATGCTTGAGATAGCATTGTAGCTTCTACTGATGCTTAAGATAGCACAATGCAGAAAATATTGTTGTTTGTATGGTCGAAGTCTATTGGTTAGAACCATTTATTGCTTTAGGGCCTTGTTGGCTTTATATACATGGCAATTTAGCACAAGAAAGTTCAAAAAGATTTTAATAAAATTCTCATGTATCCAGTAGCTAAGATGATGATCAGATTCCAATCCCTTCATCTTGATGATGAGATAGACAATGCTGTTGATTGAGAAACTTAACTTCATGTATTCTACTCCCCCTAAATTGTGATTAATGGTGAAATTAAGCATTTATCATAAATTTCTTAAGAGGAATAACATGATTTGTAACTGTATGATGATGATCAGACATATATACACATATGATGGGATCATACTATAATACTAAGCCTCTTCCGGATGAGTTATTTTGTTGAATTGATACCTGAACAAAGTTTTGGTTGCAAGTATATTGTCCACTTAAATCCATACAAGAGCTCATGTATCAACTGGCATGCTGATTATCATGTTTTTCATGTTGATTTGGAAATAACTGTTATGGGCTTCACATTCAATTTACAAAGTTTTTGTCCTCCCTTTGTAAGTCAAATCATCACTTTTTCACACTTAATAACTATGTACTTGAAGTTATAAGATCTACCTTGAGATGCAATTGACATCTCATTAATGCAATCATGTAAAAGCTCAAGATAATATACAATTGATCACATAGGATTCTTTTGAGAGCTTAGATATGATGATCATTAGGTCACCAGGTATTTTACTCACGTAAAACAGAGGTGCCTTTAACCCAGGTCTTTGTTTACACAAAACAGAGGGATGATGAGGATCATGATCTGTTCACCATTTGTAACTGAATTTCAGTATAGTGATCATACACCCAGGTCTTTGTTTACACAAAACAGAGGGAGTATGATATGCAAAGATAGCTATTATAAAGTGTTTATACATAGTGTGTTTAGATGAGTGATTTGGTCACATCGGAAAAAGACTCACCTTGTATTCTCAAAATGAAGTTTCCCACAAACAATCTGATAGGACCTGGTATTTGACCGAAATACCTAGTGATTAACATGTAAACCAGATCAAATAGTGCGGAATCCTATTTGATTGGCGATCCAATCAGTGAGAACACACGAAGAATCAATCAAGAATTGAAACTAATGTTAGAAATCAATTGGGAATCGATCTAATGTGTTCTATGAACTTGGAGAACGAATTGGGAGGTTTCTGGACGGCTAGGGTACGTCTGGAATCGTAATTGATCGAGAGTTTTTGTTTTCACGAATTGAGTTGTATTTATAGGTTGGTACTATTCAGTCGTGCGATTGAACCATGCGATTGATTTATTCGTACGACTGAGTGTTCAGTCGTGCGACTGACCAATTTATATTACAATCGTGCGACTGATCCAGTCTCCTGTTTCAGTCGTGCGACTGAGTCAATCGTGTGAAGTTATTCATGCGTATGGTTCAGTCGCATGAGCCATTCGCATGAGAACTTCATTATGTTAAGTTTGAATGTATTAAATCAAAAACATTATGTGTAATCATTCAAGCAATCACTAACCTAATTAACCAATTCAATGTCGACTCATTAATGAAACATTAAACATTATAACTAACAAACAATCAATATCATTTCATTAATCATACCAAACAAGATCTATTACATTACATATCATGATCTAGGGACATACATGTATCAACAAACTCCCCCTTGGACCTAGATCTCTCTAATGTCTTGTTTTCTTCATTACCTCCTCATATTTCTTGTACTTGTTCTCTTTTGTGACTCCCGCGTGAATATCAAACGCGAAGCAAAGTCTTATGACATTTTGGAACTGGAGGGCCTGTACAATATCTTGCGTATCATAGAACAGTGGCCACTTGTATAGTGTATAGACATCATTTTCCGACAAGTTGGTAAGCCACATCGGGTCAAATACTCGGATTGTATCCATTTGGCCCTCTTTATTTAGGACTATGACCGCTTCTGCTGCTGTCTCCAATCGTAGTACCACCACTTAAAGTGTGGTGTGAAATCCTTTGTCATTTCCCGGAGTGGGATTCTTGACATTGTGTGCGGAGGATTCCACTTCAACACTATCTTGGTTTCCAGTAATGGCATCCATCTCAGACGTTCTACATACCTTGTAGGTTGTTGAGGTCTGAAGTTAATCCACCTGGGTGGTATCTTTCTTTAGGCAGCCTCAAACCAGCCTGACATCTTTCTCAGGTCAGCATACAACAGCTTCAATTTGGCTAGCTGGTTGAGCTCAAAACCTGGTAGAGTCTTTAGATCATGTGGAAATCTAAAGTACTCTATGCCCTTCTCCCTCTTAACGGCATAAACGTTAAGATCATCAAAATATGCCCATGCTATAATCCTGCCTGACACCTTAAGATGTTTCTTGACTCTGTAGATCTTGGTGTAGGCATCCTTCTCCGGTGCAGCACGTTAGGCTCTAACTTCTTTAAAACATGCCGCCCATTCAGCCTTACGGATATCAACATCATCCTTTGAGGCTTGGGCCATTCCCTCTGTCTTCTCTGACTCTTGCTCCATTTTGTCTAACACCTCAAATGTATCACTGACAGGGATTCACCCAGATTGGGAACCACATTGCCCTCATTGTCAGCATACTGAGGATAGTGCTCTGCAGTGACATCTTCTATCTCTATTTCATCAACGTCATTTAGCTCATCATCACAGGTAGAATTACATGTCGGAGCATCTTTCACTATTTCATCAGGATTGAGCTTGAAAATTTCTGCCAGTTGCTCGTTTGATAGATCGTGAATTATTTCCCCTTCTTCAGGGTATAACTCACTGACCTTCTGACAATCCCTTGCAGATCAAGAATCATTGTGAGTTGAGACTTGACCTGCTGAAGGGGAGCAATATCAAACTCATCTCTTTTGTAATTTGGATCTGTTTGATTTACACATTTCACACTCAAATCATTAGTCATTTATCAAACAAAATGCATTAACTTAATATAAACATTCAATACATGGTTTTTCAATACAGAATACAAAAGTAATAAAATACATAAACATCTACTATTTACTTTTATCCTGAATACTCGGCTCATCACATGGAGGTGCAGAAGCAGAAGCTGGCAGATCTTGTCTGTTCTTTGATATTTTCTCTTGCCCTGGAGCTGAGACAGATTCAGCTGCTTCTCCTCCATCAGTGTCATCATCTTCGTGCCATTCTTCAGTTTTCTCTTTGTCAGTTTCACTCTCATCATCATCATCATCGTCTTCATCATCATCATCATTTCTGTCCCCATCCCTTATCTTTAATGGCTCCTCCTTCGATCCTCTCAGCTTTAGCAAAATGGTCTTTTTAGCCTTTTCCAACTCCTCTATTTTCTTCCCTGAGGTGACGCTATGAGCTTGGAGAAGGCTATCTCGTTGCTCTGGGCAGTCATCTGTCGGGCCTGCCTTTCTATCACTTGAGCCTGCTCTGCAATTTGGTGAGTTTGTGCAGCAGTCAGGTCAGTAAACTGGCGGATTTGGGAGGCCTTTTCCTCATCGGCAGCCAGCAAACGCATTACCATTCTGTTTAGTGCCGACAACTGTTCTTCTACCGCAACTGTAGGTAGAGGTGATCTGTAAGTTGATGAGGGATAGGCTGAGGGCTCGGTTTGGTGGCTAGTGGTGGTGGTGGTGGCTGTGGTGAATATCGGGTCAGGTCGGGATGATAGTGGCGGTGAGTGAGGGGTGAATGATGTAGTGGTGGCTGGGATTTGTATTGTGGTGGTCGGTCTGGTGGTGTCTGTGGTTGCTGTGGGGGCTGTGGTGGCTATGGTGGTGGATGGTGTGTCTGAAGGGGCTGTGGTGGCTATGTGGTGGATGGTGTGTCTGAAGAGGTGGTAATGGTGGTGGTGGTGGCTGTAGTGGCTGAGGTGGTAGTGATGAAGGTCAAACGACGCTTCTTCTTTAGTTTCTGCCCATGGGGTTGAGCCATCCGTTTTCTCCTCGTTCCCTTCAAGGTGGATGCTCCCCCTCCTTCCCTGCCGGTTGACCCTGGAGCATAGGTTGGGTTGGTCTCTGTCTCTCCAGAGTCTCTTGGGTGCTCACCAACCACCCGAAGCCCATGTACTGTGGGAACCACTTTTCGTCCCACAGTCCTGGTGAGGGGCTCCTCATCTGACTCTTCTTCTTCTATTTCTGTCTCAAGGACAAAATCATGATAAACCCAGCTGATTCGGTAACTTCTGCAGCTGGGGCGGATGCTGGAGGCACGACATCAGACGTAGTGCCTCTCTGTGGAACAGGCATATCATCTCCGGCACCCCCACTATCATAGTCATCTGAATCATCAGTGGGTAGGACAATTGGCTCCACGTCGGAGTCACTATCCTCGTGACGCCATTGGCGTCTCCCCGTGCCACATAACTTTCATCTGCTAAATGGCCAATCAGCCTCTTTACCTGGGGCTTCACTTGCTTGCCCCGGTACACCACCATCCTACCCAAAGTAGTGTCATCCATAAGTTCCAAAGTCACTGCATCATGACTTTCCTTGGGGAGCAGAGGCAGCTTATCATTGAATATCATCTGAAGAAACCTTGGATACATACAAAAACCTTCTTTCCCTTTTGATTCAAGGTTCTCTACCAAATAAGCAAAGATCATATTCGAGAAGCTGAAAGGGTGGTTCAGCACCAGAGCCACGAAGGCATTTTGTATCTGATCTGATAGGTCATCGAAACCACCCCTTCTCGAAGCAATGCACTTAAGAATCAGATGTGCCAGATATTTGTATTGTGGGCACAGGTTGCTCTTATTTAGCACCCCCGAGTTAATGTCCCCCGCATACTTGATTCGGAGGAAACACCCTCTCACTGTCAAAGGATGTAACTTAGTGGGGTGAGTGGAGTCATCCCCAAACTCAAGTATTCTCTGGATGTCATTAGCGGTAACCTCGATAGCTTGATCCCATATGGTGCTTCGGATGCAGTATGGCTCACGAGAGCGATCCACGAGGCATTTTCCCAGAATGCCTGGTGTAGTGATTTGTAGGCGTGCACGGTGAAGATAGCCTTATGTATCCGTGAGCGTTTGAGGAAGGCTATAATCTCGGAGAACTTGGCCCCGTTCCGAGTTGTGTGGTCAAATGAGCACATATGTTGTGCTTTGGATTAAGAGACCATCTGTCAGCCATTTTTCTGAAACACAAAACACATGATCATTAGTACATAATACATCAGAATTCAGTTCTAAGTGTAGTGTTTCACTTTCATTCTGATTCATTCATGCGAATGAATCATGCGACTGGAGTCATTCGTTGTTTTTAAGTACGACTGAGTTCATTCGGTTGAATGAGACATGCGATTGAGTTCAATCTGCCGACTGAGTCTGCGATTGGTTCAGTCGGCCGACTGACCCAATCGCAAGGCTCAATCGTGCGATTGGAGTTCATTCGAACGACCAGTCGCTTGCCCCACTGTTCGATCGCCTGTGGGTCGAATCTTGACCGATTTAAGTCATTTAACAGTGTTAATGGTCCATTAGACTCGCCTACTTGTCACTGATAACCTATTAAACTTAATTTTAACATTTTGCTTAGTGTACGTAGGTGATTAGGTCATTTCACAGTTTGGTTCTTGATTCAATCGAGTGTCTCTTAGGTAGGTTCTGTAATCTTCTGATTTTGGTAAGATTCAAGAGTAATGTACCTGTAAAATTGTCACTCGAATGTAAGAAACTCAATAGCAATGTAAATCAGGATCTGTAGCAAATTTTGGCAGAGTAAAGGGAAGAATGCGATTTGGGTGCGATTTTGGTGTGATGAGGAACATGCGATCGACTGAGGCCCTTAAATACTGAACCTAAGTTCAATCGGCCGACTGGCCTCATTCGCTCAGTTCATTCGGGCGACTGAGTCTCAGTCGTACGATTGGCCTAGTCAATCGCTTCATCGGCGATTCTCAGTCGGCCAACTGAGTCCAGTCGGCCAACTGAGTCTCAGTCGGTCGACTTCCTCATTCGGTCTCTTTCATTCGCATCTACAGTTGACCGACTGAGCCTCAGTCGGTCGACTGCTTCATTCTCCCCCTTCTATTCGGTCGAATGGATCATTCTCATGTCCATTCGGGCGATTAGGAGCCATTCGCATAGTTGGTCCATACCCATGGTCCAATCGTGCGAATGGGTCACACTTAGTGAGTTTACAGTCATTTTCAACATTTTACTTTTAAGACCCTTTTAACTTTTGTCAATAACATTATGAGCTCTTAACCATTCAGTCACTTCAGACGTGACTCTTTAAAACACGTTGTCACCTCTGACATGACTCTTTAAACTTTAAAAAAACATGTGGCCATCTCAGACATGACCCTTTTAGGTGAGTTAATTCCATTCTGATTTTCCTAATGTAGTCCGATAGACACACACACCAAAAGATTAGACTAGAAAATTAAACTAAATACAAAAATAAAATTTGTTTTTGGACTTTTTGTGAGAGATAAAACCCTAAGATGGAAATCTACGGGATTTGTTTCGGAATCGAAGGCTTCAACTTAGATTACCACACCTGGACCAATTCAATTTTGGAATCATACAGGGACATCAAATCAGTTGGGACTTGTTATCAAAATCTTTCGATGCTCAATTCTTGGTGTTCATCCAGAGTCATCAGCAGCTTTAGGGAATCATACTGGAACTCTTAGATTACCACATTGATTTGAACTTTCAAGCTTGCAGCCACAATGATTGTCAATATGTTTGTCCACTTAAATCCATACACAGACTCTTGACTCAAACTGGTGATGGTTTTGGTTTATTTAATTCAACAAACATTTGTGGATCACACACTTATATGGTAATCAACATCCCTCAGGAGCTTTTGAGCGGTCTACAGGTATTGTTACAAGAAGAGACTATTCTTAGAGATTTCATAGAGAAACCAGTCCTCAGGTCAGTGCCATCGCACAACAAAGAGGCGGCAAACAACAATGAATTCTAGAATATCTAGGTTATGCTTATCCTCAGGTCAGTGCCATCGCACAGCAGAGAGGCACACAACCTATCTCCTTGTTAGAGCAGCTTTTATTTTGCACCAAATGCACCAACAACATAGGTCATTAGCTTGATAGCATTTTTCTTTCATTTTTTCGTGCTTTGCTCTATTTATGGTCATCCGCACACATTTGTGGCGTTTACATGCTCATTACCCCTTATTGGAATATTATTGATTGTGTTAACCAGTGATAAGATGGAAGCCCACAGTCAGTTGAACAACTTAGTTTGATCTTGAGATCACCAGTCAGGTCTACTCATCTATTGTGTTGAATCTACCGACATATCAATTGTGGTCTAGCAACCTCTAGGTCTAATCTCATTGTGTTACCTTAGGGGTTTCCAGTTTTTCTATCATCTTCCCTTTTATATTGCTTAGACTACACAGACTTATACTTTGAATTTTTGCATCATTTCTAAATTAAAAGTTCAAAGTCCCTCTTGATTTGTTCCTGTGTACTATCATATTCCAAAGGGTTTGAATCGGTATCACAGATACGATCTACCTTATATCAGCTTTCCACTCCTTCTCCCTCGTTTTTTTTAATGTTACTTGCTGACTTATTCTCCCCCTAAAATACTAAAATCAAGCCTGGTCTAATAATTTTAGGATTTTAATAAACAGCAGAATAACATGAGTTTAATTTAAACAAACTAAAATAAACAAATAAAGTAAAATAAAAAAGAAAATTAACTAAAACTACATCGGACTACACATGATCATCATCAGGAATAACCTCACTTCTCTTTTTAACGCCGTTGACCTCTAGCAAATATTGAAAACGTGGTTTATCAAAGGCTTTAGTATAGAGGTCAGCGCGTTGAAAATCAGTATTAATTTTTACCACATCAATTAAGTTCTTTTCAAAACAATCTCGTATGAAGTGATATTTAATACCGATATGTTTGGTCTTAGGATGTTGGACCGGATTTTTAGTTACTGCAATTGCAGCAGAGTTATCTACAAAAATAGGAGTAGAAGAGAACGTTAAACCGTAATCCCGCATTTGCTGTTGAATCCAGATGATTTGTGAACAGCAACTTGCAGCAGCAACATATTCAGCTTCACAGGTTGACAATGCAACCGATGTCTGCTTCTTACACTGCCACGTAATTAATCTTCTCCCAAAGAATTGACACCCTGCTGATGTAGACTTGTAGTTCATCTTGCAGCCCCCGTAATCCGAGTCACTATACGCCGTGAGCTCAAAATCATCATCATGAGGATACCACAACCCGAGTGTGGGTGTACCCTTTAGATAGCGAAAAATCCTTTTGACCCCGATCAGATGATTGACCTTAGGTTTAGCCTGATATCTAGAACATAAACATGTCGCATACATGATATCAGGTCTAGAGGCAGTGAGATACATGAGGGATCCAATCATTCCTCGGTACATCGTGGCATCCACAAGATCTCCATTTTCATCAGGTGCAATGTCGTGATTCGTAGCGAGTGGAATACCGGCAGCAGATGCATTCTCCATGTCAAATCAATTGAGAATGTCTCTTACGTACTTGGTCTGATGTAGAAAGATCCCATTTGGTGTTTGATCCACCTGTAGCCCGAGAAAGAACTTCATCTCCCCCATAGCACTCATCTCAAACTCTTTTTTCATAACTGCTTCAAATTCTTTGCATAACTCTTCGTTCTTAGAACCGAAGATTATGTCATCAACATAAATTTGTACGAGCAGTAGGTCGCCATCTTTTTCTTTAATGAACAGCGTGTAGTCAATGACTCCCCTACGAAAGCCGTGTTTCACAAGATGAGTCGAGAGTTTCTCATACCAAGCTCTTGGAGCTTGATGAAGCCCGTATAAAGCCTTGTCGAGCTTGTAGACTCTATCCCGATGATAAGGATCTTCAAATCCCTCGGGTTGACTGACATAAACTGTTTCTCTAATTTCCCCATGAAGGAATGCACTCTTCACATCTAATTGATAGACTTTAATCTTCATGTACGATGCATAGGCAAGGAAGATACGGATGGCTTCCATCCTTGCCACGGGTGCAAACACCTCATTGTAATCAATTCCCTCGACTTGGCGAAATCCCTGAACAACCAGTCGAGCCTTGTTCCTGATAATGACCCCTTGGTCATCTTTCTTGCATTTTAAAACCCATTTGGTGCCAATTACCTTAGCACCTTTAGGTCTATCAACCAGAGACCATACACCTAACTTTTTGAACTGAAGAAGTTCTTCTTGCATTGCACTCACCCACGCCTCATCATTTAGTGCTTCACTGACATATTTTGGCTCAAACTGTGAGACAAAACACCGATAGGCACCATCATGAATATATCCCTTTTCCATAACAGAGGCATAATCAGCTGAGTACAGCTGATTTCGGGTTTGTACTCCTGATTGGACATCCCCAATGACATTGTCTAAGGGATGATAAACGTTTAGACGTGATCCTGGAGTAGTCGGAACAGCTACCTCAGAGCCAAGATGATGAACATTTGGTTCTTCATCTGAGGTAGTTGGAGTTTGAGGTTCTGACGTCGAAGGTGCACCACTGGTAGATGCTTGTGGACTTTCAGGAACTGGAACCTGTTCCTCCTGACTGCTCTGGTTATCTTCTTCAGCTTCATTTTCAGAGGAGGTGTCACTGTCGTCGATTACTCCCCCTGAATGAGTAGATGATTCTCCCTGTGAGCTAGATGTTGGTGGATTCAAGCTATCATACATCATTCGTGTAGCTAATTCGTCATCCGAGGGAGCGAGAGGAATGTTGAATGACTTGAAGAATCCATCATAGTCAAAGAAGTAGGCGGGTCCTTTGCCAGTAGGTGGTGTGGTGTATCGCTGAACATCAACATTACACCAACTTCTACTAGACCTGTTGAGTTTATTAAAACTCGCTTGTTTGGTATGTTGTATCCTAGAAGATGCCTTCATCAGCCTTCTCGCTGAATTTACCTTCTTGTGTCTTCTTCAGAAGTGTGCATGGCGCCCAAATGGTTCGAGATACTCCAAGTTTGGTTTTCGTCTTTGTAGTAGCTCGTAACATGTTTTTCCGTGGTGCTTGACTATCAGGACTCGATTCAGTGTATAACACATTTGCCACTGCCTCATTCCAGAATTGGATAGGCAGTTTCGAGTCTGCCAGCATAGTCCGTGCTGTCTCTATCAACTCCTATTCTTTCTCTCAGCAACGCCATTCATCTGAGGTGTGTAAGCAGAAGTGAATTGATGCACAATCCCCTTTTCCTTGCAGTATCCCTCCATCCACTGGTTCTTGAATTCCGTTCCGTTGTCTGAGCGTACTTGTCTAACTTTCAGCTTGTAGAGAGATTCCAGTGTGGTTACCAACTCCTTGAATGATTCAAATGTTTCTGATTTGGATTTCAGAAACATTACCCAAGTGAACCTTGAGTAGTCATCGGTGACCACAAAACAGTACAAGTCGCCTGCATACTCTTTGTTCTGACTAGACCGAACATCCATGTGAAGAAGTTCAAGAGGAAGTTCTATTGAATTAACTTTATTTTCCTTATAGACTTCTTTGTCTGTTTACCTTTCTTGCAAGCTATACAGAAATCAGGAAGCTGAAAGTTCTTGACATTTACACCTCTCACCAGATCCTTCTGAATCAAGTGATTCATCTTCCTTTGACTGATGTGTCCCATTCTCCTATGCCAGGAGATGGAGTCTTTTTCAGTAGCTTTGGATAGGAAACACTGAACCTCATGATCCATTGTAGAAGCTGTTGACAGATCCAAGACATAAAGATCTTATATCTTGAAGCAGTCATCAAAACTTGGTCCTCTGGGATCACGTAGTCTTTCTTGAGTATATAACACTTCTTGTTGTCGAAGATGACTTTAAATTCCTTATCACATATTTGAAACAGAGAGTAAGTTGTTTTGAAGTTGCTGGACGTAGTTCACCCTATCAACTTAACTTTCTGATTTCCAACTTCTCCCTGAGCTGTGATATAGCCTCCCTTGTTTCCTGCAAACGAAACATGCCCTCCTTTTATTTGTTTGACATTTGATAAAAGAGCTCTGTTTCCTGCCATGTGCCTGGATGCTCCGCTGTCTACTATCCACGTGTTAGTTTCAGCACTGTATTGAACAACATGCACATACAAGGTAAAGGATTAGTTTAGGTTAGGAACCCAAGCCTTTACTGGCTTGGGTTTCCCAGAGGCATCACACATCAGAAATTCAACCCATTGAACCTTAGAAGGGAGGGTAGCTCAGGTTCCTTCTTGTCATCATTATCAGCCACAGAGGGTGACTTTTCTTTCCATAGCCAGATTTGTGCAATGCCTGTTTGTGATAAATAGTCGACTGGCTAACGGATTGAACTTTCTGTTCACTAGTTCTTCTAGGTGGAGTTAAAGAGCTCCTCTTAGAAGACTTTGGTTTTGAGTCCTGAAGTTCAATCTTCTTCCTAGGTGTCTGATAATAAGAACAATAGGAAGCTATGTGTCCACATTCTCCACAGTTGTAGCACACCCTGCTATCAACTTTATGATTAAACTTTCTTTGTGGAGAAGTGTGTGACACTCTAGTAACATCACTCACTTTAGGTTTTGACTCTGGTTCTTTTGATGTGTTTACTGTTTAACAAAATTAGCTGATTTAACCTGTTTGACATCCTTTTCTTTTTGGTTAATTGGTCTTTCACTTGAAGTATGTGAAAGCTTGTCCTTAAAAGCCCTTTTAGGTTCTGATTTGACTTTGTTTGAACCTGACTTTAAGTTAACCTTTTCAAATTCCTTTTCCAGATTAACACAAGGCAATTTACCCTTTGCCTTTGAAGTTGTCTCCTTTTGTTTGTTTCCAGTGTCAATAGATGAACATAGGGAATCTGGATCAACAACAAGAGGAGTAGACACTACATGATCCTTGATGGGATTACTATTTATAGGTCTAGTTTTAGTGTTCATCAAAGTCTCAGGTGGTGGCGGAATCACTTTATAACCCAGTCCCTCCCCGTTGTTCCTTCCTTTCACTAAGTGTTGGACTATGTGCGAAGAACTAGTCCAACTATGCAGTTTCTGTTTTAGTGAATTTACTTCTACTTCTAGAACTGCCTTTTGCTTCTTAGTGTCTTCTAGGGAGTTTATATAATACCTAATGTCATTAGCTTGATTAAAAGCAACTACTTCGGTTTCCCTAAGCTGTTTAGTCAAAGGTCTATCTTTTCTTTATAACTCTGCTCATTTTGTTTTAATACCCTGTTAGCCTCAGTGCATAGATGCAAATCTTTTATCAGTTATCATTATGATCTAATAGCCTAGCAAATTTAGCATCTATGCTATTCCTAAAGGCATCACAATTAGAACAAGCATGATTATTAAACATTGTGTCAGTAGTACTTACCTTAGTTGATTCAGAAGCGTTTGCCATCAATGCAGTATCAGATGATTCTGATTCTGTTGCTTCTGTCTTTTCTGTCTCAGACATGGTAGTCTCTGCTTTTGGCTTGTAACTGACCTCGGTCGCAGTTGCTTCTTCACTATGTGACATTGCTATCTCAACTGCTAGATCTCCTTCACTAGCGGAATCACTGTTAATATCTTCTACATTTGCAATGTTTGATTCCCCTGGTGAGACAAACCTAAAGCTCCAATCCTGTCCTTCATCATCATGAGCAGTCAAGCCTTTTGAGTCCTTGTTTGAGGAAGTAGGACTGGTAGTTTACTTGTCTAGACGAGTGAAAGATGAGAACGGGTTCCCGTTCCCAGTCTTCTTTGGCTTCACACATTCTCTCTTGAAGTGCCCCTTTTCACCACAGTTAAAGCAGGTCACATTACTCTTGTCGAAGCCAGAGGTGGTATCCTTAGTAGCAACCAAGTTCTGTCCAGTCTTTTTCACAACTTCTTCGCCCTCTGGACAGCACTTGCTAAGGCCCACATTATATCCATTCTCTCAAGCTCCATTTCCTCCACCTGCTCATAGTCCTCGTCTGCCAGATGGCAGTTTCCAATCTTTCCAGCAACAAGTTCATCATAGGAATGGACCATTGCTGCCAATAGATCCATGTGCTCTCGAGCTACTTCTACAGTCACATTACCGAGGTTCTCGGTCTTCAGTCTAGTAGCATTCGCTTCAGATCCAATGTATTGGGTACAAGAAGACCCTGATGTTTCTGAACCTGAAGAGGTGCATGTGGAGGACTCGATGAGCTAGACACAAATGCAGTCTGGAGGGGTGCTCCAGATGTCTTAGCTTGTACGTAGACTTCTGAGCTCTATACTTCATTCTAAGTGATTCTTCTCTCGCAACTTAAGAATGAAGTCATTAATATCCAGTTTTTACAGCATTCCATTCTGTCTAAGATTAGACACGAATGAAACCCATTTCTCAGGCAATCCGTCTGCAAAATTACTAACTTTCTCTTCCATGGTAGTAGCCACTCTATGTGTATGCAGTTCACTCATCAGATGGTAGAATCTGTCTATAACATCGTCCAAACTCTCGTTTTCCATCGATGAGAAGTTGTCGAATTCCTTCTTTAACTCCTTAGCCTTGATTGCCTTCAACGAGGCATTCCCGTCGTACCTTTTCTCTAGCTCATCCCATAGTTTCTTGGACTGCTTATTCTCGAGTACTGGTGAATATCTCTTTAGGGATAGACTGTGTAATCAATGCATAGACCCTCTTCTCTGCATTATATTTGACTTTCTGCGCGTCTGTCATCCCTCCTAAGGTTAACTTTACTCCATCGGCTCCCACCAGCGTACTATATCCAATCTCGATGGCCTCCCACAGATTCGGATCCACTCCATTGAGGTAGATCTCAAAACGTTGTTTCCAGTGGGGAAACACATCTAACGTTAAAAGCTTTGGTGGTTTATTATGATTGCCCACCTCACTCACTCTAGTGTACAGCAGGTTCTGGATCCTAGAGTCCTTCCCAGCAGTAAATGCTGACATTTGATCTTCCATTGTAAATAACTTTAAGTCTAATAAGCAATTGTCACTGGGGTGACTGAAGGATGCGAATGGACTAGTCGTGCGTATGAACACTCAGTCTTGCGTATGAACTCTACGACTGGTTCAATCGTGCGGCTGAACTAAGTGATTAGCTCAGTCGTGCGAATGAATCTGATGCGTATGAACCGTGCGACCGAATGGTTCAATCGTACGAATGGGGATACGACTATGTCCAATCGTGCGTCTGAGCAATGCAAATGAGTCCAGTCGTGCGAATGGCTCACTTGTGCGACTGAAGCTGCTGTTATGCGAAAATTTCTAGGTTAAACGTGTTTTAGCCTTGAAAATTCGAACTTTCGCAAGGTTGAATTGCCTAAGTCCGTAGAAACCAAACTTTGATGAGCAGGGAACTTCCAAGATCACTTTTGACACAAAAGATTGCGTTTTTAGTGCAAAAACACAAACTTTTTATCAATCTTGATTGAATCACACTTAATCAAGAGCCAATGCTCTGATACCACTTGATAGGACCTGGTATTTGACCAAATACCTAGTGATTAACGTGTAAACCAGATCAAATAGAGCGGAATCCTATTTGATTGGCGATCCAATCAGTGAGAACCACGAAGAATCAATCAAGAATTGAAACTAATGTTCGAAATCGATTGGGAATCGATCTAATGTGTTCTATGAACTTGGAGAACGAATTAGGAGGTTTCTGGACAGCTAGGGTACGTCTGGAATCGTAATTGATCGAGAGTTTTTTTTTTTCACGAATTGAGTTGTATTTATAGGTTGGTACTATTCAATCGTGCGACTGAACCATTAGTATGGTTCAGTCGTGCGATTGAACCATGCGGTTGATTCATTCGTACGACTGAGTGTTCAGTCGTGCGACTGAACCAATTTTATATTACAATCGTACGACTGATCCAGTCTCCTGGTTCAGTCGTGCGACTGAGTCAATCGTGTGAAGTTATTCATGCATATGGTTCAGTTGCATGAGCCATTCGCATGAGAACTTCATTATGTTAAGTTTGAATGTATTAAATCAAAAACATTATGTGTAATCATTCAAGCAATCACTAACCTAATTAACCAATTCAATGTCGACTCATTAATGAAACATTAAACATTATAACTAACAAACAATCAATATCATTTCATTAATCATACCAAACAAGATCTATTACATTACATATCATGATCTAGGGACATACATGTATCAACACAATCACTTTAGCATTATGTTTGGCATGCACTCAGTTTAGTTTCCACTCAAGATGAATCTACTCACATATCAAAACTTGCTGAGATTTATTGTTATTTATGAATTCGGAAAAGCAATCTATAGTGCACTATCATTTCCCATGCATATGTCATGCTTAAGTATCATGACACACAATATTTTGTTTGTTTAATTAATTAATCTAAGTTAATCATGCCTAGAGATTCAACCAGAAAGTTCAATCTGACTGAGTCAAAGGCTTTGGTGAATAAATCAACAAGCTGATTTGTTGCATCCACTTTGACTAACTTAATCAAACCCTTTTCTGAGCAATCTCTCAGAAAATGATCTCTTATCTCAATATGTTTTGTTTTACTATGTTGCACAGGATTAGCAGTTATAAACATAGCAGCAGAATTGTCTATATAAATTTAAGTTTGAAAGAAGTTGTAACCATAGTCAAGCAATTGGTTTTGCAACCAAAGAACTTGAGAGCAACCAGTTGAAGCAGCTATGTACTCAGCCTCAGCTATGGATATAGAAACATTGGTTTGTTTCTTGCACTGCTATGACACTAGCCTTGGTTCAATGAATTGACATCCACTGTTGTTGATTTTCTGTTACTGTTGCATCCACCATAGTCACTGTCTGAGTATGAGTAGAGTGTAAAGTCTCCATCCTTTGGATACCAAAGACCAAGTCCTGGTTTTCCTTTGAGGTATCTGAAAATTCTTTTTACAGCATTGAGATGAGACTGCTTGGGATCAGATTGGTACCTAGCACATACACACACAACAAACATTATATCAGGTCTACTGCCAGTTAAATACATAAGTGAAACTATCATTGACCTATATAATTTTTGATCAATAGATTTTCCAGAAGGATGAGGAATAATCTTATCAATTGTTGATGTTGGTGTTTTGCATGAGGATACTTTAGCAAGATTGTATTTCTTCAGAATTTGATGTATGTATTTATCTTGATTGATGAAGGTCCCATTGGATTTTTGATGAACTTCAAGGCCAAGAAAGAAGGTTAATTCACCTGTTGAACTCATCTAAAATTTAGATTTCATCAGCTCTTCAAAATCAACACACAATCTCTTATTAGTTGAACCAAATATAATGTCATCAACATATATTGGAACTACTAAGAGATCTTGATGTTCTTGTTTGAGAAAGAGTGTCTGGTCAATAGTTCCTCTTTTGTAGCCATGCTTGAGCAAGAAAGATGATAGTGTTTCATACCATTTTCTTGGTGCTTGATGAAGACCATACAAGGCTTTATCTAGTTTGTATACCCTATGGGGATAATGAGGATCTTCAAAACCAGGGGGTTGTACACATAAACCTTCTCATCAATCTTCCCATATAAGAATGCACACTTGACATCCATCTGATACACAGTGACTTCTTATATGATGCATAAGCCAGAAACACTCTTATTACCTCAATTCTTGCAACTGGTGCAAAAACTTCATCATAATCTATCCCTTCTTCTTGAGTGTATCCTTGTGCAATCAACCTTGCTTTGTTTCTTACAATAATCCCTCTATCATCTAGTTTGTTCTTGTATAGCCATCTAGTTCCAATAGGATGTTGACCTTCAGGCAGATCAACTAAAGACCATACCTTTTGCTTTCTGAACTGTTGAAGCTCTTCTTGCATAGCTTCAATCCAACTATTGTCTTTTAAAGCAGCAATGATGTTTGGAGGGACCACTTGAGAAAGAAAACAATTAAAGAGACAAAGGTTGGCAATACCACTTTGGCTCCTTGTAGTTCTTTTTGCTGGATTTCCAATGATGTTGTTGATTGGATGAGTCTTATGGATTCTCATTGAAGGTGTTGATTCAACTGGCACAGATGATTCTAGATTTGTCATTTCCATTGCCTCACACTGATCCAACTCAGGTTGAGAGTTAAAGAAATAGTCAAAATGTTGAACATGAGTTGAAGGATCATGAGAGTCTTTTGTATGGGCTGTAGGAGCATCTCCATTCTCGGTTTGCTGTTCTGTAGGAACTTCTCTGGATACATTTTGTTCATCCGTAGGAATTTCTACGGAAGCATTTTGTTCATCCGTATGAACTTCTCCGGAAGCATTTTGTTTTTCCGTAGGAACTTCCCCAGATACATTTTGTTCTTCCGTAGGAACTTCTCTAGAAGCATTTTGTTCATCTGTAGGAACTTCCCCAGAAGCATGTTGCTCATCCGTAAGAACTTCTCCGGATGATAATTGAGGACAAGAATCTTTTCCAATGTTTGTTGTATTCACTAGAGAGCCTGGTTTTGTTGAAGGGACAACATTCACATCTCCGGATGTACCATGTTCATTTCTAGATGTAGTTTTTGCTGCTACTGATGTGTTTTGACCTGAGGATGGGGGTATCCTTGGAGGATTAGCAGATAAGGTTACTTCAGTCGAATCAGGTGGAACAAATGGATAAGATACTGCATCAAATCCTGCATTATTTAAATGATCATAGTTAAATGATTTAGATAAAGCATCTATGTCAAACAACCGTGATGAACCTTTAACTGACTTTGTAAATATAGTTTCATCAAAAGATACATGAGGAGTCTCTTCCACAATGTTATGTTGTGGAACATAAAGCCTATATGATTTAGATATTGAAGAGTATCCAATAAAGAAACCATCATATGCTTTTTCTGAAAATTTTCCTAATGACTCTTTTATGTTCAAAACAGTTACATGACATCCAAAGACTTTAAGATATTCTATGTAAGGTTTTCTTTTAAATAAGAGTCATAAAGAGTTTTGTTATGTTCTTTGACAATTAATGTTCTGTTTTGAACATTGCATGCAGTATTCACAGCCTCAACCCAAAAGGTGATGGGCAATTAAGAATCAGCTAGCATTGTTCTGGCTGCTTCAATGAGAGTTCTATTTCTTCTTTCAACAACTCCATTTTGTTATGGAGTTCTTGGTGCACTAAATTTCCTTGCAATCCCTTTGTTCCTGCAAAAGGAATCTAGTTCAAAATTGGCAAATTCAGTACCATTATCACTCCTAAAAATTTTAACTTTTGTATCAAGTTGATTCTCAATCTTGATCACAAACTCCATTAATGTTTCTAATGTTTCACTCTTTTGTTTTAAGAAAAAGACCCATGTGAATCTTGTGAAATCATCAACTATCACCAAACAATATTGCCTTTTTCCAATGCTTATCACATTGGTAGGACCAAACAGATCCATGTGAAGTTTAGATATAAGGACAAGCCTTCTATGCCATAATTGAGACAAATATTCTGATAGTTTAGATATAAGACAAGTTTCATGTTTTGTGAGAGAAGTGTTGTTCATATCCAAAACATAATTGTTTCCTTTTCTTGATGCTTTGAGGAGAATCCATTCTTCTAAAACAATAAATCCTGGCTTAAGAATGTAACAGTTAGTATTATCAAACAATGTGATATAATTTTGATCACAAATTTAAGACACACTAAGTAAATTATACTGTAAAATTTCACAGTAATTTATTTTCTCAAACTTGAGTACACCATTTGTTATCATCCCTTCACCAAAATTTTTACCTCCCATTTTATCCCCACCAAATTCCACATAAAAGCATTTTTATGTTTGAAATCATGGAGAAGTGATCAGTTTCCTATCATATGCCTGGAACAACCACTGTCAACATACCACTTATTGTCAGCTCTCCAATATTGTTCCTGCATTTAGAAATAAATTAGTTAGAAGTGACAACCCAAGTCTGAATGATCTTGGGTTTGTCAACAGGGTCTAAAATCTTTACTCCTTCATGACTAAATCCTGAAGTTTCAGTATTAATTTCATATCTAGTTGATTCATTATGATTTGATGATGGTGAGGATGATTCTCTTGAAGCTGATGCAGAAGCTTTGAAGTCTTCTTTCTTAATTGATTCTTCCTTCACCTTATCTTTCTTTGGTTGATATTTTGATTTAGAAGATGAACCTACACTTTTGAAGGTTTCATCATCTTTTGCTTTTGATTGAGACACATGTGATCACTTTTCAAAATGATCAAAGAAATTATCACTGATGATTGACTTCTTCTCATCCAAGTCCACCTTTTTGTGAGGTGATTTGGATTGGCTTGATGTTGTTTTTTTCACGGATTTGGCATCTTCAGAAGATTTCTGCTTTGATTTTGACTTTAGCTTTAGATTTACCTTCTTTTGCATTGAATCATCTTGACTTTCAGCAGATTAAGAGTCTGATTCTATCAAATCAAATTTTGACTTCTTTGTGCTTTTGCTTTTGTTCTTTTTGTTAAAATAGCATTCCTGAGTTGAATGATAATTTTTGTTGCAAATAGCACAGAATTTGTTGAAGTAACACTCAGAAGTCATATGATTGTTCATATTGCATATGGAACAGTAACTGCTGAAGTAGCAGTCTTCTGTATCGTGATTTGTCATATCACACCACTTGCAATACATTTCTTCAGATTCCTCTTCATGCTCATCTTTCTTCTTTTTCTTCTTCAGTTTGGGAGCTTTTGTTTCCTCTTTTGAAGAGCTTGATTTGTTCTTGCTGTTCCTTGAAATATTAGTGTTAGGATCAGTGATCTATGTTTGATTGATTGAAGAGTATAGCAGCGGAATTCAAACAATGAATTAGTCGATTCACAAGAACAAAATGATATTCAATGAAGAACAAAGACGGTTATAGAGAGAGAATATCTGCAAACATATTTCATTCAATATTCGCTTTCGTGGTAACAGAATGTCACAATTATGATTAGGTCGACATCTCTTATATAAGAGATGTGACGTCTGCTGATGTCACTTGATAGTGACATCTAACAGATTTATTTCAACTGAAACACAACTACTGAAGATGTCAAAACAGCTGACATCTTCTTACAAAATATGCTAAGTGTTATCAGTTGTTACAACTATTGAGAAATATAAAACTACTGAAACTACAACGACTGAAGAACAAGCTCTTCAGTCGTTTTACAAAACTACTGAAACTAAAAATATAAAACTACTGATATCACAACTACTGAAGAAGTACTCTTCAGCAGTTGTGACAAACTACTAACGCTTCAGTACTTGATCTTCAGACTTTGACCTTCAGATGTTTCATCAGCTGATGACTTCAGTAGATATCATCAGCTGATGTCTTCAGTCTTTGTCTTCAGACTTTGTACATCAGTTGTGATCTTCAGCACTTGTAAACTCTTCAGCTGTTATACTTCAGTACTTTGGTCTTTCAGCTTCAGCACTTGTATTCTTCAGCTGTTCAGCTTTAGTACTTGTGTTCTTCAGCTGTTCAGCTTCAGTACTTGTGTTCTTCAGCTGTTGTACTTCAGCACTTTAGTTCTTCAGCTGTTGAAGTCTTCAGCACTTGATCTTCAGCTGTTGAAGTCTTCAGCACTTGTCAAACTGCTGATGAAGCTTTCAGCAGTTGTTGTGATACCATGTGGGACTTAGAGGTTTTTAGATCTTGGCTCATTGTTCTTTTGGTCCAACAAACTCCCCCTGAACCAATGCAGCCAAAACCTCTAAATTATTATTATCCCACTTATTGTTGGCAAAATGTTGGTCTTTTTCCTTCTTGATCAGTAGAGAAGATGACCCATGTAAGCTCCAGCCTAGGAAGAAATCTCAGATATTTGTTTGGCAGGTATGAATGGGAACTCTGTTTTGGGGAACTGGACACAGAGTTGTTTTCCCATTCATGAGATTTACTTCCCCATAATGAGTCTGTATGACTCTCGAACATAGGCTCAAGGAGAACAACTTGTTCCTCCTTGGAGAGTTCTTCTCTCCTCCTTCGAAGAAGAACTCTAGACCATAGTACTCAGATAAGTACTTCATGGTCCTGCCATTTTTCAGCTCCACAGTAGTTACCTCCCTATAAACAAATTCATCAGGATGGGTGCCTTCAAGGAGTAACTGGAGCTCATTCTTCTTGATGTCTTCAAGATTTTTATATAATAACCCCTTTTTGATCATCTTGTTTTCTAGTAAAGCTTGAGGAGTCATCTTGCTTGATGAGCTTTCTTGAATTCATCAATTATTTCCCAAGGTGAGACTACAATGGCCAACATGATGGTAGAATCTATTGTTTTTCTAACCTGGCCATTGTATCTGTGTGGAATAGTTCTTTTATGGATTCTAGAACTCACCCTGGGGTCTGGCCATACTCTCACTCTCTCCTTCTGATACTGAAATGTGTGCCTGAGAGTGTACAGCCTCTGAGCATGCCCTTTCATGGCTTGTATAGATGACGACTGAGGAAATTCCTTGTCAACCATCTTCAGTAGTTGCTCATCGTGCTGTTTCTGCTGTTCTTCATCTTCTATCTTGACTCTAACCATTTCCCTTTGAGAGTCAGGTGTGATCATGGGTTGACTTCTGGGTTTTGGTAGCTTTAGAACAGCAGAGAGTGGCAGACTATCCTCTTCATCCTCTTCTTCTTCTTCTTCTTCTTCCATCCTCAGCACCCTTCTCCTCCTTCTAGGTGCATCACTGGATGATGGTTGGGTTGGTAAAGGAATTGGTTTTGAAGAATGAGGATGTTTGGTTTTGGGCTTAGAGATTGGTTTGGAGATTTGAGGGGTTGGCAGTGTTTGAGTGGGTGGAAGGGAAGGTTGATCCAGCATCTTTGTAGTAAGTTTCGCCTTTGTAAGTTTTGCCATTTCTAACCTTTTACCAGCCCCAGCCTCATCAAGGGCTTCAACAATAATCCCCTTGTGGAATTGCTCAGACAGACAGATTCTGGTGGCTATAGCCAGAATACTGTCTCTGGTCCATGCGCGAATCTCCATTAAAGATCTTCCTAAGTATTTTGCAATGAAGCGGATCATGATCTCCAATCTCTCTTTTTCAAGAGCATCATACCCAGCCCATGGGTTTGAATCTCTTGCACTTCCAACCTTCTGATCTCACTATCCAATGTGGCTGTATCAAACCCTTGCCTGAAGAGTTGTTCAATTATTTTATCCATGGATCGGTGTGTGTAGTATCAGCATCTTTTACCAGCTCTTCCAAGGATTTGTCTTCAGCAGTAGGTTGATCATCAGCACTTTTCTTCGTTTGTAAGTGAGCAGTGGTTGCTTTTCTTTCTCCTTCTCTTGGGCTTGCCTTTGAGCCTTCTCTTCCTTCTCTTCCTCTGTTCTTTTCCTCTTCTTTTCTTTCACTGCAGTACTCTCCCCCTTTTGGATGCATTGGAGGTAGGGGTTTGTACCGCAGAAAGTGTCTTTTGCACAGCAGCATCAATCAAGGGTTGTAAAGTTGAGGAAAGCCTCTCATCAATGGCTTTAGTCACAATGTCAGTGATTATGGGTGTGATGAGAGGGAGGGAATTTTGAAGTACAGCAACTATTTGCTCAGGAGGGTTCTGTTCCTGGAAATAGTGCCTGAAGCAGAGGCAGGTGGCTGAGTTTGGAGTGGCTCAGTGTTTGGGAAACCTTCAACTGAAGGTGCCATCTGTGGGTTGGTGGAGGCAGATGGTCTTTCTCCTTGTGAGAGTTGGTCAAGTAGGTTTTGCAGCCTACTGACTTTCTCCTCAAGGATTGTGTTCTGGGCAAGAACATCGTAGAAAAAGCCCAGGTCATCATCAGCCGAAGCTGAATCACCTGACCTCCTGCTTGGAGCAGGATGTACATGCACTGGATGTAGACCAGTTGTTGCATGTGCCCCTTTTCTTGGTACTGGGGACTTCCAGCCTCAGGACAATGTCCATCATCAGCTGTTGCCTCTAGTGAGGTCTTAGCAATGTTACCAGCCTTATTCTGATCATGTGCTGATTCAGAAGAGGTGGCAGCCTCACTAGATATTCTAATCTCCTTATCTACACCAGGAGATAGAAGTGGTAAACCCCTGTGCTGTGGGTTCTCAATTGCACTGTTTCCTCCCCCTCAATGGTAGAGGTGTTCCCAGTAGTAAGTGGTTTCTAGGGAGGGGGGGGTGAGGAGTGCAGTTGAGTCAGCACTTGTGCAACTATTAAAGTTGGGCTGTGAGGGGCGGTGTTGTATGGGGTGAAGGGATAGAAGCAGTGTGCCTGGGGAGGTTGGTGCTCTTCAATGGCAATCCCCTCAAGTGAGGAAGATCCCAGATGTGTAGGTACCCCTTGTGTGGTTGCTGTAGGCTCCTGTTGAGAGGAATCCTGAGCGGCTATGGCTGGAAGAGTCCTTATATCCATTAGGGGGTTTGGACCAGTGGATATATCCTGCGTTTGTGTTGCAGGGGCATCCTCAGGGACTCAATTCCCTGAGTAGCCGTTTTGGGTTTCTTTTTGGTGGGTTTGGTGGGGACTTTTAATTGGAGGTGGTGGCTGTGGGTTCCAGATGCTGTGGGTTTGCGCAGCTTGGCAGCCAATTTGAGTGTCTGGTCAGAGTTGTGCCGGGAGTATACTTCCGGCAGAACAGCCGTAGCAGGGACTCCCAAGCCAACAAGTCCCTCAGCATTAGCTGGTTTGTAATGATGGCCATTATGAACCGTGGATATAGTATCCAACGGTTAGCAGTAGTTTTTGAGCCATATCCTTGAGCTCCGAAAATATTATTTTGAAAAGTTAACGTTGTTGCTCAAGAATAGAATACATTACCTGCTGCCACTTTGTCGACATTTGATCCCAAGACGAAGTCTTAGGAGCCAAACATACATTCACCATGTGAAAAATTAGGCGTTCAGCGTCATGGAAGTGTTTCTTCATGATAGTGGAGGCACTTAGATTGCCCTGATATCCATGTTAGGCAAAGGATAGATCTGTAGTGCCCTTGGGATATCCAGCAGGAGAAATGGCATCATCCAGATTGAGAATTTGGCGGATTATTGCAGGAGTGATGACCACTTCTTTGTTGTTGACGACCGACTGGAGAGATGGTGTGTTGTTCTCCCCAGTGGTAATGGTGACGTTCATCCAAAACTGTTGGAGGGATTCGGCATGTAGTATGGGATTCAGAAGAAATGCCGTTTTGTATTGGGACTCACCATAAGATCGATAGCAGTATCGAACTTAGCCAGACATGCGATTTAGTAAGGTAGGCAACACAGTTGTGTCGCGGTTTAATTTGCATGGACGCCATTGAGAAGAGAGAAGTTTTGGAGAGGAACGTTAGGTTTGAAGAAGATGAAGCTTTGAAAGATTAGGTCAGGGATATTTATAGGGTACGGGTAAGAAAACGACTGAAGGATGTGGTGTTAGTCATTAGTAGTTTTAAACGACTGTTGACATGGTATTTCCTTTGAGACGTTGAAACAGCTGAAGTCGTGGTGTTAGGCATCAGGAGTTAGAAAACTACTGAGGACCGTGGTTTTGACTTCAGATGATTGAAACAACTGAGGACTTGGGGTTTGTCATCAGTAGTTGTGAAACTACTGAAGACAGTGGTTTTGTCATCAGCTGTTGTAAACAACTGAAGACTTGGTATTAGTCATCAGTAGTTATAAAACTACTGAAGACATGGTTTTGCTTCAGTTGTTTAGAATGAAACAGCAGTTGTTGAAACAACTGAAGAGAAAGTTCTCTTCAGTAGTTGTCATCAATTCATAGCCTTTCAGCTGTTTCATGCTGTCCTCAACACTTACTCATCAGACTTTGCATCTGATTTTCAGGTGTTTCATAGAACATTAGTACTTATCTGTTTATACTGATTTCAGTAGTTGTAACTACATCAATAGTTTTAACTACATCAGTAGTTTGGAATAGATAAAGTACTTTAGTACTTGTGAGGCATTTAGCCATCAGTAGTTATAAAAACTACTGAAGGGAAAAGGACTCATCAGTACTTATATGTTACATGGGTACCAATGATCACCAGTAATTACTACTGAAATCATCAGTAGTGTCACTTATTCTAGCTGCAGCATACCAAGCCTTAACACAAGGTTTGGAAAGTAGAACTATCCAAAGGCTTAGTAAAAATATCTGCGAGCTCATCAGCACTAGGCACAAACTTAGGATCAATCAGACCTTTTTCAAAACAATCCCGAATAAAATGATGTCTGATCTCTATATGTTGGTCCTAGAGTGCTGGACTGGATTTTTGACAATACACAGAGCTGAAGCACTATCCATTAACAATGGAGTCTTAGTCTCTGTAATGCCATAATCCAGAAGTTGGTTCTGAAGCCAGAGTAACTGAGAGGTGCAACTTGCAGCAGCAATGTACTCGGCCTCAGCAGTTGATGTAGCAACAGATGTTTGTTTCTTACTCTGCCAAGAAATCAAACAGTTGCCTAGGAATTGACAACCACCAGAAGTTGACTTTCTAGTTAACTTGCACCCTGCATAGTCACTATCTGAAAAAGCAACTAATTTGCAAGAGTGTCCAGTGGAATACCATAAACCCAGAGATTGTGTACCTTGCAATCTAAAGATTCTTCTGCAATTCAAATGAGACTCTTTAGGAGCAGCCTGAAATCTAGCACAAACACATGTAGCACATAATATCTGGTCTAGAAGCTGTTAGATACATCAAGGACCCAATCATACATCTGTAAAGCGTTTCATCAACAGCTTTACCTTTCTGATCAACATCCAGTTGTGTGGTGTTGCACATGGGAGTAGAACAGGGCTTACAGTTTTGTAAATCAAACTTATTCAAAAGATCTTTTGTATATTTGACTGATGAATAAAGGTTCCATCAGCCTTTTGTTGATTTGTAAGCCTAGAAAGAACTGTAATTCTCCCATTGCACTCATTTCAAACCTCTTTTTCATTAATGTTGTAAAATCATCACACAACTGAGGATCAGAGATGCAAAAATAATATCATCAAATAAATCTGAACAAGTAGCTTATGCAGATCCACCTTCTTAATAAACAAAGTTTCATCAATGGAGCCTCTAGTGAAATTATTCTTAAGAAGAAAAGTAGAGAGTGTCTCATACCAGGCTCTAGGAGCTTGTTTCAACCCATAAAGAGCCTTATCAAGTTTGTACACCCATTCAGGATGTTTATTATCCTCAAAGCCTGGTGGTTGACACACATAAACTTCTTCCTTTATTTTACCATATAAAAATGCACTTTTAACATCCATTTGAAAAACTTTAAGATTGTGGAATGCAGCATAGGCTAAGAACAATCTAATTGCCTCTAGTCTGGCTACAGGGGCAAAGGTTTCGTCATAATCAATACCTTCTTCTTGTGAAAACCCCTGTACAACCAGTCTAGCCTTGTTCTTAACAATAAGCCCATTTTCATCGGTTTTATTCCTAAACACCCATTTAGTGCCTATTGCACACTTACCTGGGGGAAGAGGAACAAGTTCCCACACTTGCTGTTTCTTGAACTGAAGTAGCTCAAGCTGCATAGCTTCAACCCATCCCTTGTCTCTCAAAGCAACATGGTAGTTCTTTGGCTCTAGCTGATTGATGAAGAGAGCATAGAAGCAGAAGTTAGACAATTGACTTCTGGTTGAAACACCAACATTGATATCACCAATAATCTGAGACATGGGGTGATTCTTCAGTTCTTGATAAACAATGAGATCTGTGCAAGTGTTTATAGAACCTTCAGCAGCAGTAGATGTTGATGTAGACTCTTGAAACCAATGTTGATATGTGGTAACTCAAGAGATGTAGAGGAAACAGAGATCTCATCAGCATTGATATTATCATCATCATCATCAATACCACCAGGTGGAAGACATGCTGCAGAAGATGATTTAGCCACAGGATCTGCAACAGCTGGAGGTTGATAAGGAACATATTGCAGTATGTCCAAATCAAACAACTCCACAGGGTTTTGTGGAATCTTGTCCAAAGGAGATTCATTAAACTTCACATGCAGAGTCTCTTCAACTATCTTTGTCTGCAGTTGAAGACTCTGTATGCGTTGCAAGTAGATGAATAACCAACAAAATACCCAGCATCCACCTTAGGATCAAATTTATGGAGTTCATCCTTTGTGTTGAGAATAAAACAGGGACACCCAAATGCTTTGAAAAATGAAATTAGAGGAGCCAAATGATGGAGAACTTCATATGGAGTCTTCATCAACCTCTGATTTACTAGAACTCTATTCTGCACATAGCAAGCTGTGTTGACAGCTTCAGCCCAAAAGGTCAGTGGCAAACCAGAGTCAGCCAACATGGACCTTGCAGCTTCAATGAGGGTCCTGTTCTTTCTCTCTCCACTACTCCATTTTGTTCTGGAGTCCTTGGGATGCTAAACTGCCTTTTGATTCCCTTTGAGAGATAGAAGTCATCAAGTGTATGATTCCTGAATTCAGTTCCATTATCACTCCTGATACACTTGACTGGAAGGGAATACTGCTTCTCATATACAACACAAACTTAGTAACCTTCTGAGCAACCTCATCCTTGAATGTAGAAAGAAAGTCCATACAAATCTGGAGTAATCATCCATAATTACCAGACAGTATTTCTTCTTGCCATGCTCATCACTCTCACAGGACCAAATAGATCCATATGCAGTAATTGCAAGCAGGGCAGGGACTTAGGCTCTTCAATAGGAGGGAATGAGACTTTGTGCTGTTTTCCTTTTAAACAAGCAGTGCAGGTTTCATCACAGTGGAACTCCTTTATTGGTAAGCCCTGACTAAACTATTGTGGATAAGCTGATTCATGTTTTTGAAATTAACATGACCCAGCCTTCTGTGCCACAGTTTAGATTCTTGAGAAGAGGCTTTGGAAAATAGGCAAGGATTGCCTTTGAGATCTATTTTCTTGGAAAGATCTAAGGCATACACTCTTCCTGTCCTGTTGGCTCTCAGGAGAGTGTGATCATCCAACACCTTGTCAATCAATGCAGAACTTTGGATGATAGAATCCTACAGTTTTGACTGGTGAAAAGAGCAACATGGCCTTTATCACACATCTGACTGACACTCAAGAGATTGTACTTGAGATTTTCCACATGATTAACATCATGAAATTTGATTTCTCTATTGGAGACAAATCCATTACCAATGATGTAACCCCTAGCATCATTGCAAAAGAAACAAATCCCTTCTTTCCTTGAGAGTAGTCATGAAGAAGAGAGCTGTTCCCAGTCATGTGCATAGATCCCTCACACTTCTACATACCAGATGCTACTTTGGCATGTTGGAGAACCCTGCAAAAATAAACAATCAGTTTTTGGAGACCCAAACCTTTTTGGTTTTGGGCCTGGTCTCATCAATAGATGGTAAACTAACAGGTTTATTGAAACAACAGCCTGAGAGGAGAAGATGGTGAAGAAGAGGAATCCTTTAGCTTGGATCTCCTTTTCTGTGGTTTCAACATAGGAGCATCTAGTTGAATAACTCTACCCAACAGATGTTGAACCATCATGAACCAGCTGTGTCTGATTTTGTGATAAAGCTTTCAACTCATCAGACACATTGCCAGTGGAGTTTGATAAGTTCCTATGTTTCACCTTCTTCTTCTGAGCACTCTCAGCTGTCACCTGTTTAACCCCTTCCTTTTTGGATTTCTTTGAGGACTTAAGGTTACAGGATTTGATGTTGCTAATACAAATGTGGTCTCAAACTCAGTTTTCATTTTTACCATTTTCTCTTTAATTTCTTCTTTTTGTTTGAGTTTGGAACCTCTTTTGTACCAGCAATCATCTGTAAGATGATTGAATAAACCACATACTTCACATGGTTTCTTCTTCATCTTAGGTTGATCATCAACTAAAGAGGGTGAAGCAACTGGAGACTTGCTCTTCAATGCTTTGGAAGCATTGTTTGCTTTCTTGACTGCCTCTTTAGTAGTCTTCAACTCTTTATACTGATAGTTTTCTTCTCTTCAGTACTGACAGCAGTTGGAGTTTGAACTTCAGGTGTTAAATCCTGCTCTCTAGTCCTTTCGGACTTTCAGAATTAACTCCTGAGTTGATCAACTCATTGATCATGTGAGTGTCAGCATTTGAACCATCAACATCAACTGATAGGTTCAGAGAGGGCTTGATGCTGACTTCTACTTCTGATTGTGCCGTATCAGAAAGTAGATCACATGATGAGATGGATTGGTTATCACTTTCACCATCAGATTCTACCTCTGCTCTTGCAGTAAAATCTGTAGGTGGAGCAGTGTGATTGTAACCAATGCCAAACTTCACATTGGAAGCAGATTGCTTACTAAGAAGCATTTCAAAACCTTTGCATGATTGTACCATCTATCACACTCTACCTGGGTAACTGCAAGGGTTTCTTTGAGATCTTTATACTTCTCTAGAAGTATCTCTTCCCTAGCCTTATCATCAGTTATTTGGCATTTCAATTTGTAAATCTCATCATTTTTATCATTAAGCACAGACTCAAATTCAGCTTTGTTTTTGGAAATTATTTGTTCTAGCTCAATGTTCTTGTGTTTAAAGCTACATTTGCCTCTCTAATAGATGCAAATGCTGCTATACATGTGTCAGAACATAATTTGGCTTTTTCCTCAGAGGATACCTGTGATACCTTTGGTGTAGAGGCATTAGAGGATGAAGTATCAGCAGAATCCAAAGCCATAAGAGCTAGATTTCCAAATGGACTGTCACCACCATGTTGACCAGCACCTGATACATTGTTGATGACCAGACATGTCATCTGGTAAACTGCTCCAGTCAACAACTCCTGGGGTGAAGAAGCTGTGTTGTTGAGGTTGAGTTTGTTGATGAGATTTGGAAGCTGTGGTTCAGGCAATGCTTGTGGTTGTTGTGCAAATAGAGCTTGAACAGAATTTGGTTGAGGCACATAATAGCAGGGATAAGGATATGACATTTGACCCTAGGGAACAAAGTATGCAGGAGATCTAGGATGTGAATAATGACCAGAACCAGCAGGATGTTGCCCTCTGTTTTGTGGACTAGTACTAGGAAAAGTCACAAAGGGTGCAGAAAGTTAGATCTAGTTGATCTACACTCTCTTGCAAAGTGTCCTAGCCTTTGGCATTTGTGACACCTCAACTTACTCTTGTCAAAACCAACTTTGGTTTTGCCAGAGAGTCCAGGAAATTTCCTGCCAGTTCTCTTATAGAACTTCTGAGATCTGATATTAATCATTGCCATTTGGCTCAAAATATCCATCTCTTCTAGATCATCATCAGCTATTCCTTTCAGATCATCCATGATGAAGCATAAATTGTCACTATTACTGCCAGAATGACTCTCAATACCAACAAATGCATGATCAGAACTATTTGAAGAGAAATCTATATGCTTATCATAATTGCTTTCAGATGCAGCATATTCTGACTCATGACCAACCAAGGCAGTATTGCCTGGTACAAAGTCATCAGTGAGCTTTCCTGATGAGGACAGTTTCCTCTTCTGCTCTATCTCTCTTTCAAATGTAAGCAGTTTCCATGAAGTTGGGTGAGAGATAGGCCTTCTAGATTTGCACTGGAGCGTAGGACAATAGTGTAAGTGTCCCGTCTCTCAGGCAGTGATCTGAGAAATCTGTTGTTCATCTGGCTATTGGTGTATTCCTGTTTCACCATTTTCAGCTCAGATATCAAGCAGGAAAAGCGCTCAACCTGTTGAGTCAGTGTCTCACCCTTTCTATGAGAGAATGTCTCATATTGTTGGGCAAGGATATCTCTATTGTTTGCTAAGACCTCATCAGTGCCACCGAATTGTTCCTTCAGGGCATTCCAGAGATCATGAGAAGTTTCATGATGCATAAGCCCTGAATAGATTTCATTAGGTAGTGCATGGCCCGAATTCCATGGGCTTTGGCATCAATCTCAAATAGTTTTTGATCTTCATCAGAGTATTGTTCCTTCTTCTTCGAAACCATTTGATGGTTTCCGGATTGTTCACCATAGGCTTATGTGGTCCATGTACCACAGATGTCTAACAACCTGAACTGTTAACAGACAGGTGATGAAGCATTCTTCGTTGCCATATGTTATACTCGGTCCTAACCAACATCGAGGCTTGGTTGAGGAAGCGGTATTGTGAGGATCATTAGAAGGAGTCGTCATCTCGGATTCAATCAAATTCGGTTAAGCTAAAATAGATTTAGAACAAAAACGCAACAACCAATTGAACCAGAAGATATCAAAATAAATGAACGAAAGCGGCAGAAATTCAATAATCTATAACCAGTTCTTGCAAATGCGCTAATTCAATCAAACACAGATATCAATTAGCAGTTTTAATGATCAATTGTTAGATCGATCAATGATTAACCTTGCTCTGATACCACTTGTTAGGATCAATGATCTATGTTTGATTGATTGAAGAGTATAGCAGCGGAATTCAAACATTGAATTAGTCGATTCACAAGAACAAAATGATATTCAATGAAGAACAAGACGGTTATAGAGAGAAAATATCTGCAAATATATTTCCTTCAATATTCGCTTTCGTGGTAACAGAATGTCACAATTATGATTAGGTCGACACCTCTTATATAAGAGACGTGACGTCTGCTGATGTCACTTGATAGTGACATCTAACAGATTTATTTCAACTGAAACACAACTACTGAAGATGTCAAAACAGCTGACATCTTCTTACAAAATATGCTAAGTGTTATAAGTTGTTACAACTACTGAGAATATAAAACTACTGAAACTACAACGACTGAAGAACAAGCTCTTCAGTCGTTTTACAAAACTACTGAAACTAAAAATATAAAACTACTGATATCACAACTACTAAAGAAGTACTCTTCAGCAGTTGTGACAAACTACTGACGCTTCAGTACTTGATCTTCAGACTTTGACCTTCAGATGTTTCATCAGCTGATGACTTCAGTAGATATCATGAGTTGATGTCTTCAGTCTTTGTCTTCAGACTTTGTGCATCAGTTGTTGATCTTCAGCACTTGTAAACTCTTCAGCTGTTGTACTTCAATACTTTGGTCTTTCAGCTTCAGCACTTGTATTCTTCAGCTGTTCAGCTTCAGTACTTGTGTTCTTCAGCTGTTCAGCTTTAGTACTTGTGTTCTTCAGCTGTTGTACTTCAGCACTTTAGTTCTTCAGCTATTGAAGTCTTCAGCACTTGATCTTCAGCTGTTGAAGTCTTCAGCACTTGTCAAACTGCTGATGAAGCTTTCAGCAGTTGTTGTGATACCATGTGGGACTTAGAGGTTTTCTGATCTTGGCTCATTGGTTCTTTTGGTCCAACAATTAACAATTGAATCTTTCTTGTCCTTTGATGACTTTTGTTGCTTCAGATTCAACATCTTTTGTTTGTTAACAACTACTCTTTTTGATACCTCATTCGTAGATTCGGCTTTCTTCTTTCGCAAAAGTTCTACGGATTCAGCAGACTTTGCTTTCCGCAGATCTTCTACTGAAGAGTTTTTCTTTTGCTTAGTTGATACTTGTTTCTTCTTACCTTTATCTGCTTAAGATAAAAGTACTTCTTCAGTTAATCCGCAACTATCAACTTCTTTTTGAAGATTCAGTTCTTGGTGTCCTTCATTGAGTTTAGCAATCCTCTTGCAGATAGTCTTAAGCATGTTTCTCTGCTTTGGAGGATATTGAAGCTTTGATTCTTCAAGCACCCTTGGAATACCAGTTTTAATGTGAACATTCTTACCAATGGTCATTTGATCAACATCAGGTCATTAGAATCATCCAAGTCATCACAATTATCATAATCAAATTCTAAATTATTTTGATACAAGATTTTGATTCAAAGGATTCAGTTTCACTCACCCCAGCTTTATTGTTAATGTTGATTTGAGTTGATTTTGTTTCAAACTTGGTGCTAAGCACAAAATGATTTGACAGGGTGCTGGTCATTGTTGTAGGTAAAGATGTATAATTATCATTTAAAGGTGGTGCAACAGACCCAACCCAGACCTTTTCTTTGATTCAATATGAGAATTTAGTAATTTCTCATATTGTTGAGATGATAATTGAAACTTTTGAAGTTTCACTTCAGTTGACGCATGATCAGCCATGGATTTTGTTAAGGAAGTGGTCAGATGCTCAACTTGGGCTTTTAGGCTATAGTTTTCTGAAACAAATTTTTCTAAATCCTTTTGCAAAGAATTAATTTTGATTTGATACAATTTATGTTCTCTAACATGGGTTTCATTCAATATCATAGTTTCTTTTACTTTGTCAGCCAACTGTTGAGCATGGACTCTATAACGTTCAACTTCCTCACACATGTTGATGAACACAACCTTTCTTTTACCTCTCTAGCCATTGGAGGAACTTTGTGTTCCATATGAGCCATCAATGCTTGATTCTCTTCCAAGACTTCTTTTTCAAACATACTCCAGTCACATGTTCCATCTGGCCATGGAGGAACTTTGTGTTCCACATTGAGTTCAACAATCCTCTTTGATGTTTTACTGGCTGCTGCCAAGTTCTTGTTCCTTCTGAGATATTGCTTTGCTCTCTAAGCAATCATTGCCATCTGCCATTATAGGTCCATTTCTTCCACTACATCAGGATGTAGTTCTTCTAAGTCTTGTTGGCAGATATTTGCTGAAGTTAGAGAGCTTCCAAGATATGCTTGAAAACTAGAACTGAAAGCTGCAAAGGCTACTTTTTGTTCTTCAGAATCCAATATCACAGTGATTGGTTCTGACTAATTGTTTGAATGTGAAGACTTAGCTGTTGCTGCAGTTGTATCTTTTCTCTCAGCAGTTCTTTCTGCATTCTTTTTATTTTTATCTTGAGATGATTTCTTTGAGGGTTTAGAAGCATAAAAGCTAAATTCCTCCTTATTATCACTCCAAGCACAAGAGTTATCACTTTCATTGTTTGAAATAAATGCACTTCCAACATTATTTGTTTCTTTGAAGTGACAGGGTGAGACATGAGTTCTCACACTCTTGTTTCTTGATTTTTCATCCATTTCAAGAGCTTCCACTTTTGCAACTAGAGTATCTAGACCAGTTGACTTCAGATCTATTGTGTTCTTGAACATGGATACAGTTTGCTTCTAACTTTCTGGCAAAGTGTGGAGCATTTTCTTGTTTAATTCCTCATTGGTATATTTCAACTCCAAAATATTCATCTCAGTTACCAACTACATGAATCTATGATGTTGTTGAGGAATTGATTCACCCTTAATATGATGAAATGTTTAATATTGTGACCTGAGGGTGTCTCTCCTTATGCTTTTGATCTCATCACTCCCTTCGCAGAGAGTATGAGGTATTTTCCACAAGGAGTTTGATGTTTTGTAGTTCTCACACCTAATCAATATCTCTTCAGGTAGAGCCATACTAAGCAAACTGTATGCTTTGATATCAACTTTGACCTTAGATCTTTGGTAATGACTGGTTGATTTTTGTCATTATAATCCAGCCCAAGGGTGGGTGGAATATAAGAACCTTTAGTGGAGACCCATAAGTCAGTATCAGTATAGTTCACATGATTCCTAAACTTGATTTTCCATGACTTGAAGTATGCTTTTGTTTCCAACTTTGGTGGTTGGTAAGATGATCCATTGAAGTTGCTCATGATGTAAACTGATGAGAATGATCAACTAGATCTGCTATTCATTTGATTTTGTTGGACCAAAAGAACCAATGAGCCTGATCAGAAAAACCTCTCAGCCCCACAGACATCACAACAACTGCTGAAGACTTGATCAGCTGAAGACTAAAGTACTGAAGACTTCAACAGCTGAAGACTAAAGTACTGAAGACTTCAAGCTGAAGACTAAAGTACTAAAGAGTTCAACAGCTGAAGACTAAAGTACTAAAGACTTCAACAGCTGAAGACCAAAGTCTGAAGATCAACAGCTGAAGACTAAAGTACTGAAGACTTCAACAGCTGAAGACTAAAGTACTGAAGACTTCAACAGCTGAAGACCAAAGTCTGAAGATCAACAGCTGAAGAACAAAGTACTGAAGATCAACAGCTGAAGTACAAAGACTGAAGACATCAGCTAATGACAACAGCTGAAGTTCAAGTACAAGTACTGAAGCCTTCAGAGTTTGTTACACAGCTGAAGAAGCATTCGTTAGTTGTTGTGATGGTTTTCTTTCAGTAGTTTTCTTTTTGTTTCAGTATTTGTAAAACGAATGAAGAGCATGTTCTTCAGTCGTTGTAGTTTCAGTAGTTTCTTTTCAGTAGTTGTAGTGACAGTTAACACTTAGTATTTTTGTAAGAAGATGTCAGCTGTTTTGACATCTTCAGTAGTTGTGTTAACTCTCAGTAGTTTGAATAATTCTATTAGATGTCACTATCAACTGACATCAGCAGACGTCACATCTCCTATATAAGGAATGTTCCATCATGACATTCCTATATAAGGAATGATTGTCCTGATTGTAAGTGTGACATTTTGCCACCACGAAAGCGCGTATTGAATGAAATCTTTGATTTGCAGAATTCTTTCTATAATCGTTTGTTCTTACTTTGAATATCAACTGTATTCTTGTGAATTGTCTAAATTCAATGTTTGATTTCCGTTGCAATACTCTCTAATCAATCAACGTAGATCACTGATCCTAACAATTGGTATCAGAGCAGGTCAATCATTGATCGATTTAACAATTATTCATTGAAACTGCTATTCGATATTTATGTTTGATTGAATTAGCATATTTGTAAGAATCGGTTATAGTTAAATTGAATTTCTGTTACTTTCGTTTTATTGCTTTTTGTTCTCTCTTGGTTCAATTTGGTTTGTTTTGTTTTGTTCTAAATCTGTTCAAACTTAATTGATTTTGGTTGAATATGAGAATGACTACTCTTCTAATGACCCTCACAATACCGGTTCATCAACCAAGCCTCCGATGCTGGTTAGGACTGAGTATAACATATGGCAACGAAGAATGCTTCATCACCTGTCTGTTAACAGTTCAGGTTGTTGGACATCAGTGGTACATGGTCCACATAAGCCTATGGTGAACAATCCGGAAACCAATCAAATGGTTCTGAAGAAGAAGGAACAATACTCAGATGAAGATCAGAAACTATTTGAGATTGATGCTAAAGCCTATGGAATTCTGACCATGGCACCGCCGAATGAAATCTATTCAGGGCTCATGCATCATGAAATTGCTCATGACCTATGGAATGCACTGAAGGAACAATTCGGTGGAACTAATGAAGTCTTAGCAAACAACAGAGAAATCCTTGCCCAACAATATGAAGCATTCTCTCATAGGAAGGGTGAGACACTGACTCAACAGTTTGAGCGTTTTTCCTGTTTGATCTCTGAGCTAAAAATGGTCAAACATGAATATACCAATAGCCAGATGAACAACAGATTCCTTAGATCACTGCCTGAGAGATGGGACACATACACTATTGTCCTACGCTCCAGTGCAAATCTGGATAAACTATCTCTCACCCAACTTCATGGGAAACTGCTTGCATTTGAGAGAGAGATAGAACAGAAAAGGAAACTGGCTTCATCAAGAAAGCTCACTGATGACTTTGTACCAGGGAACACTGCCTTGGTTGGTCATGAGTCAGAATATGCTGCATCTGAGAGCAATTATGATGAGCATATAGATTTCTCTTCAAACAGTTCAGATCATGCATTCGTTGGTATTGATAGTCACTCAAGCTGTAATAGTGACAATTTATGTTTTGTCATGGATGATTTGAAAGGAATAGCTGGCTGATGATGATCTAGAAGAGATGGATATTTTGAGCCAAATGGCCTTGATTAATATCAGATCTCAGAAGTTCTACAAGAGGACTGGCAGGAAATTTCCAAGACTCTCTGGCAAAACCAAAGTTGGTTTTGACAAGAGTAAGTTGAGGTGTCACAAATGCCAAAGGCTTGGACACTTTGCTAGAGAGTGTAGATCATCTGGATCTAATTCCTCTATACCCTTTGTGACTTTTCCTAGCACTAGTCCACAAAACAGGGGGCAGCATCCTACTAGTTCTGGTCATCATTCACAACCTGTTTCGCCTGCATATTTTGTCCCTCAGGGTCCAATGTCATATCCGTATACCTGCTATTACATGCCTCAGCCAAATCCAGTTCAAGTTCCTACTACACAACAACCACAAGCATTACCTGAGCCTCTACCATCTCAATCACAATCTCATCATAGCTTTTTCACCCCTGGTAATGTTGATTGGAGCAGTTTACCAGATGATCTCTCTGGTACTAAGCAAGTATTTGCTGATAATGGTCAACATGGTGGTGAACATCCTTTTGGGAATCTAGCTCTCATGGCACTGGAATCTACTGAGAGTTCATGCTCCAATGCATCTTCTTCACAGGTAACCCAGGTATCCTCTGAGGCTAAGGCCAAGCTTTGTTCTGAATCTTGCATAGATGCATTTGTCTCTATTAGAGAAGCAAATGTAGCTGTAATTAACCAAAATCTAGAGCTTGAGCAAACTATTTCCAAAAGAAAAACTGAATATGAGTCTGTCCTTAAGAACAAAGATGATGAGATTTATAAGCTTAAATGCCAATTAAATGATGAAAAGGCTAAGCTAGAGGACATTCTTGAGAACCATAAGGAACTCAAAGAAAAACTTGCAGTTACCCAAGTTGAGTGTGACCGCTGGGTGTCATCCTGCAAGGGATTTGAAATGCTGCTCAGTAAGCAATCTGCTTCAAATGTGAAGTTTGGAATTGGTTACCACCATATTGCTCCTCCAATAGATTTTACTCCAAAACCAATAGTAAAATCTGAAGGCGAAGGCAATCTCCAAACCACATCATCATGTGCATCATCCTCAAGTGATCTCCCAAAATCACAAGATGAAATAAGGATTGATACCTCAACAAGTCAATTGGCTGATGGGTTAAATACTGATAAGCACATGAAGCTGAGTATTTCAGATCTTGTCCCTCCAAGTAACTCAAGTACTGAAGGGCAAGTTACAACAACTGAAAAGCATTTCAAATCGGCTGAAATAAATGGATTAACAACTGCTGACAATGAACAGTTGAAGAATAACTCTTCAGTTGTTACAGATTCTTCAGTACTGGACAAAAGTACTGAAAGGAGGAAAGTACTGAAGAGCACACCTTCAGTAGTTTCCACATCAGCAGTTGATCAATCCAAGATGAAGAATAAGCCATGTGAAATATGTGGTAAATTCAATCATCTTTCTGATGAATGCTGGTACAGGAAGGGTTTCAAACTCAACAGAGATAAGCTCATTAAAAACAGATGGATTAAATGAAAACTGAGTTTGAGACCAAGTTTGTACCGCAATCATTCCATTGTGATAAACCCAAGCCTTCAACCAAATCCAAAAGGAAGGATAAGGTTCATCACAAAACAGATGATGGTGCCTCTCATGATAAATATCAGACTAAGTCTGTTAATTTTAAGGAGGAAATGGTGGATCACAGGAACTCATCAAACACAAGTACTGATATGTCACAAGAGCTGAAAGCTCTGGCTACAAATCACACACAACTTGTTATGATAGTTCAGCATTTGTTGGGGAGAGTTAACCAACTAGATGCACCTGTGATCAAATCACTGAAAAGGCATTCCAAGCCCAAGTCCAAGGAATCCATTTCAGCACCATCTCCTTCTTCATTAGTTGTTACTCATAAGAAACAAGTTATGGTTGCATCTGTTAATGAAAACCGACCCAAAACAAAAAGGTTTGGGTCTCAAAAACTAACTAGTTCTCTTTTATGTAGGGTTCTTCAACATGCCAAAGGAGCATCTGGTATGTGGACAGTGGAGGATCTATGCATATGACTGGGAGCAGTTCTCTTCTTAATGACTACTCTCAAGGAAAGAAGGGATTTGTTTCATTTGGAAATGATGCTAGAGGTTACATCATTGGGAAAAGATATGTGTCTAATGGACAAATCCGGTTTGATGATGTCAACCATGTAGAGAATCTCAAGTATAATCTGCTGAGTGTCAGTCAGATGTGTGATAAAGGGCATGTTGCACTTTTCACAAGCCAGAACTGCAGGATTCTATCTTCCCAAGTTCTGAGGCTGATTGACAAGGTAATGGATGAACATACTCTCTTGAAGGCCAACAGGATCGGAAGAGTGTATGCCTTGGATTTGTCAAAGAAGATTGATTTGAAGGGTCATCCATGCCTCTTCTCCAAAGCCTCTCCTCAGGAATCTAAACAATGGCATAGAAGGCTGGGTCATGTCAATCTCAGAAACATGAATCAGCTGATCCATAATCGTTTAGTGAGAGGTTTATCAATAAAGGAGTTCCACTGTGATGAAGCCTGCACTGCTTGTTTGAAAGGAAAACATCACAAAGTCTCATTCCCTCCCATTGAAGAACCTAAGTCCACTGCCTGCTTGCAGTTACTGCACATGGATCTATTTGGTCCTGTGAGAGTGATGAGCATGGCAAAGAAGAAATACTGTCTGGTAATTGTGGATGATTACTCCAGATTCGTATGGACTTTCTTTCTACATTCAAAGGATGAGGTTGCTCAGAAGATTATAAACTTTGTGCTGTATGTTTGGAAACAGTATTCCCTATCAGTCAAGTGTATAAGGAGAGACAATGGTACTGAATTCAGAAACCATACACTTGATGATTTTTATCTTTCAAAAGGAATCAAAAGGCAGTTTAGCATCCCAAGGACTCTAGAACAAAATGGAGTAGTGGAGAGAAAGAACATGACTTTAATTGAAGCTGCAAGGTCCATGTTGGCTGACTCTGGTTTGCCTTTGACCTTTTGGGCTGAAGCTGTCAATACAGCTTGCTATGTGCAGAATAGAGTGTTAGTAAATCAGAGGTTGATGAAGACTCCATATGAAGCTCTACATCATTTGGCTCCTTTGATTTCATTCTTCAGAGCCTTTGGATGTCCTTGTTTCATTCTCAACACAAAGGGTCAACTCCACAAATTTGATCCTAAGGTGGATGCAGGGTAATTTGTAGGTTATTCATCCACTTGCAAGGCATACAGAGTCTTCAATTGCAGAACAAAGATAGTTGAAGAAACCTTGCATGTGAAATTCAATGAATCTCCTAAGGATAAAATTCCACAAAACCCTGTGGAGTTGTTTGATCTAGACATACTACAATATGCTCCTTATCAAACTCCAGCTGTTACAGATCATGTGGATAAATCATCTTCTGCAGCAAGTCTTCCACCTGGTGGTACTGAAGATGATGATGATATCAGTACTCACCTTTTCAAGTTCAGTGACCAACTGCTTGAGTCTACTAAACTTGATGTTCTTGTACCTTCAGCAGCTACATCCACAACAAATGCGGATGAGATTTCTGATTCCTCCACATCGTTTGATTTGCCATCTAATACTTGGTTTCAAGAATCTGAATCAACATCTGCTGATGCTGAACCGCTACAAACACTTGCACTGATCTTATTGTTCACCAAGAGCTGAAGAATCACCCCATGTCTCAAATCATTGGTGGTATCAATGCTGGCGTCTCAACCAGAAGTCAATTGTCTAACTTGTGCTTCTATGCTCTCTTCATCAGTCAGCAAGAGCCAAAGAACTATCATGTTGCTTTGAGAGACAATGGATGGGTAGAAGCCATGCAGCTTGTTAGGATCAGTGATCTACGTTTGATTGATTAGAGAGTATAGCAGCGGAATTCTAACAATGAATTAGCCAATTCACAAGAACAAAGAGATATTCAATGTAAGAACAAAAACAGTTATAGACAGAGAATTCTGCAAATAATATTTCATCCAATATTCGTTTTCATGGTGACGGAATGTCACACTTACAATTAGGTCAACACCTCTTATATAAGAGATGTGACGTCTGCTGATGTCACTTGATAGTGACATCTAACAGAATTTATTACAAACTGCTGATAGTTAACACAACTACTTAAGATGTTAAACAGCTGACATCTTCTTACAAAAATGCTAAGTGTTAACTATTATTACAACTACTGAAAAGAAACTACTGAAACTATAACAACTGAAGAACATACTCTTCAGTTGTTTTACAAATACTGAAACAAAGAAAACTACTGAAAGGTAAACCATCACAACAACTGAAGAATGCTTCTTCAGCTGTTGTTACAAACTCTGAAGGCTTCAGTACTTGTACTTGAGCTTCAACTGTTGTCATCAGCTGATGTCTTCAGTCTTTATACTTCAGCTGTTGTACTTCAGTACTTTAGTCTTCAGCTGTTGAAGTCTTCAGCACTTTAGATCTTCAGCTGTTGTACTTCAGTACTTTAGTCTTCAGCTGTTGAAGTCTTCAGCACTTTAGATCTTCAGCTGTTGTACTTCAGTACTTTAGTCTTCAGTTGTTGAAGTCTTCAGCACTTTAGAACTTCAGCTGTTGTTCTTTAGTACTTTAGTTCTTCAGCTGTTGCAGTCTTCAGACTTGTCAAACAGCTGATCAAGTCTTCAGTAGTTGTTGTGATGTCTGTGGAACTTAGAGGTTTTTCTGATCAGGCTCATTGGTTCTTTTGGTCCAACAAACTCCCCCTGAACCAATGCAGCCAAAACCTCTAAACTTATTAGAGTTGTCCCACTTATTATGGCAGAAATGTTGGTCTTTTTGTCTTCTAGATCAGCTCAGAAGCGACCCTTTTTAAGCACCGGCAAGGGAAGAAGTCTCAAAGATTTGTTTGGCAAGGTATGAATGGGAACTCTGTTTTGGGGAATTGGACATAGAGTTGTTACCCCATTCATGAGATTATTTCCCCATGATGAGTCTGTACGACTCTCTTGTGTAGGCCTCAAGGAAGGTGATTTGTTCCTCCATGGTTAGCTCTTCAGCACCTCCTTCAAACAATGATTCAGGCCCATAATACTCAGACAGGTATTTGGCCTGTTTCCCATTCTTTAGCTCCACAGTTGTTATTATTCTGTAAGCAAACTCATCCAGGTATTTACCCTCTAGGAACAACTGGAGCTCATTTTTCTGACTTCCTCAAGCCTCTTGTAAACTAGCCCCTTTTTCACTATTTTGTTTTCCAGCATCTTCTGAGGGGTTAGATTAGCTTTATAGGCTTTCTTGAAGTCCTCTAGGATTTCCCAGGGTGAAACTACAAAGACCAGAGAGATCACTTCATCTACGATCTTTTTCACCTGGCCAATGTATCTCTGAGGTATGTTTTTCTTATGAATTCTGTGAGACACCCTGGGATCAGCCAAATCCTCACTCTTTCCTTTTGATATTGAAAGATATGCTTGAGAGTGTAAAGTCTGAGGGCTTGTTTCTTCATATTGATGATAGAAGATGTGGCTGCATAAGCTTTGTCAACTCTCTTCAGCAATTCCTCATCATGCTGTTTATGAAGCTCTTCTTCTTCTAGCTTCACTTTAACCATTTGTCTTTGGAATTCAGGAGTAATTGCTGAGGAGTGACTTGTGGCTTTAGGCAACTGAATCACAGCTGAGAGTGCAGCCTATCTTCATCATCTTCTTCATCATCTTCTAGCCTCAATACCCTTCTCTCTTCTTCAAGGGTATATCATCGGCTAACGGTTTTGAGGGTAAGGGAGTTGGTTTGGTGGGTTGTGTTTTGGGTGGTTTTGGTGTGGGAATGTTTACAGGATGTTCTAGCATTTTTGAGGTGAGTGTGCTTTTGATTGCTTGGCTAGCTCAGTCCTGCTCCCAGCACCCGCTTCATTCAAAGCTTCAATAAAAACTCCTTAGTATATGCTTCAGACGAACAGATCTTGGTGGTGATTGCCAAGATACTGTCCCTGGACCAAGCTTTGATTTCGATCATTGATCTTCCAAGATATTTTGCAATAAATCTAATCATGATCTCAAGCCTTTCTCTTTCTAACACTTCATAACTGCCCATCTATTCTGGATTTCTTCAATCTCTAATCGTTGAATCTCAGAGTCAAGTTTATCGGTGTCATGGCCTTGCCTAAATAGCTGACAATGATGTTGTCCATTGATCTGCTGTGTTCGGCATCAGCCTCTTTTATCAGTAGCTCCAAGGCTTTCTCTTTTTCCTTCTCTTTATCGGTCTCCACATTCAACTCCAACTCCTTTTCCACTACTATCCCTTATGTTTCTCTCCTTTTCTTTCTCCTCTGTACTCCTCTTTCTTTTTGCTTTCACTGACTTAATCTCCCCTTTTTGGTTGCATTGGTTGCAAGGGGTTGATTGCCAGAAAGTTGTTTGCCCACAACCTCCTCTATTAATGGTTGTATTACTGAGGAAAGCCTCTCATCAATGGCTTTGATCACTATGTCAGTGATTATGGGTGTGATGAGAGGGAGGGAATTTTGAAGGATAGCAGCTATTTGCTCAAGAAGGTTCTGTTCCTGAGAAATAGTGCCAGAAGCAGAGGCAGGTGGCTGAGTTGTTGGGAGTGGCTCAGTGATTGTGAGACCTTCAGATGAAGGTGCCATCTGTGAGGTGGTAGAGGCAGATGGTCTTTGTTCCTTAGAATTTTTGGCAAGCAGCTCTTGAGTCTGCTCACCTCCTCTTCCAGGATGGTGTTTTGGGCGATTACATCGTAAAAGAAGCCCAGGTCATCATCAGTAGTTCTGAATCACCTGACCTCCTGATAGGATCAGGATGAACATGCACTGAGTGTAGCTCAGTTGTAGCATGTGCCCCTTTGTCTTGGAATCGGAGACTTCCTGCCTCAGGACTTTGTCCTTCATCAGCAGTTGCCTCTGGTAAGGTCTTAGTAATGGTACCAACTACAACCTGATCATATGCTGAAGCAGGAGAAGTGGCAGCCTCACCAGAAGTTCCAATCTCCATTGCTACACCAGGAGAGGAACATTATAACCCCTATGCTGTGGGTTCGCAGCTGCACTTTGGTCCTCCCCCTCAATGGTAGAGGTATTCCCAGTTGTAATTGGTATCTGGGGAGGGGGTGAGGAGTGCAACTAAGTCAACACTTGTGCAACAAGTAATGTAGGACTTTGGGGGGCGGTTGCATGTGGTGATTGGGTGGAAGCAGATTGCACCCGGGGTGAATGGTGCGCTTCAATGGTAACCCTCTCAAGTGAGATAGGTTCCAGCAGTGTAGGTTCCCCAATGTTGGTTGCAACAGGATCCTGTTGAGAGATACCTGTGCGGCTTTGGCTGGTTGAGTCAGTGTCACAACTGGGGGGTTAAGACCAGTGTGTGGTTCTTGTGTTTGTGGTACAGGGGCATTCTCAGGGGACTCATCTCCTGAGTAGCCTTTTTGGTTTTGGATTTGGGTGTGTAGTGGGGACTTTGGTTCTGGAGTGGTGGCTGTGGGTTCCAACTGCGTGGGTTTTCGCAGCCTGGCAGCCTGTTTCAACGTTTGGTCAGAGTTGTGCCTGGAGTATCTTCAGGCAATACAGCCGTTGCAGGGACTCCGAGGCCAACAAGTCCCTCAGCTTTTAGCTGATTCTCTATTATGGCCATAATGAACCGAGGATATAATATCCAGCGGTTAGAAATAGATTTTGAGGCCATGTCCTTAAGTTCCAGAAAAATGATTTCAGAGAAGTTTAGGTTCTGTTGCTCAAGGATAGAGAATAGTACATGCTGCCACCTTGTAGACATTTGATCCCAAGAGGAAGTCTTAGGAGCCAACAGACATTTACCATGTGAAATATGAGACGTTCAGCATCATGGAAATGTTTCTTCAGTATGGTGGAGGCACTAAGGTTTCCCTGATATCCATGGTGGGCAAAGGATAAATCAGTTGTGCCATTTGGATATCCAGCAGGAAAAGTGGCATCACCAGGTGTAGGGTTTGACGAAGTATATCGGGAGTGATGACCACTTGGTGGTTGTTGACGACCGACGGAGAGACTCTGTGTTGTTCTCCCCAGTGGTGAGGGTGACGTTCATCCAAAACTGGTTAGGGATTCGGCATGAGGGATTGGATTGAGAAGAAGGCCTTTTTGTAGGCTGACTGGACCATAAGATCAATAGCGTTATCGAACTTAGCCCAGAATGGCGATTTGGTGAGGTAAGCTACACAGTTGTGTCGCGGTTGAGCTGCATGGTCGCCATTAATGAGAGAGAAGTTTTGGAGATATGAACGTTAGGCTTGAAGAAGATGAGGCTCTGAATGATTAGGTCGGGGATATTTATAGGGTACGGGTTAGAAAATGACTGAAAGGTTTGGTGTTAGTCATTGTAGTTTTAAAACGACTGTGGACATGGTATTACCCTTTCAGACGTTGAAATAGCTGAAGTCGTGGTTTTAGGCATCAGCAGTTATAAAACTACTGAAGACCATGGTTTTGACTTCAGATGTTTGAAAACAACTGATAACATGGTATTAGTCATCAGTAGTTGTGAAAACTTGAAGACATGGTTTTGTCATCAGTTGTTGTAAACAGCTGATGACTTGGTATTAGTCATCAGTAGTTGTGAAATACTGAAGACATGGTTTTGTCATCAGTTGTTGTAAACAGCTGATGACTTGGTATTAGTCATCAGTAGTTGTGAAACTACTGAAGACATGTTTTGTCATCAGTTGTTTAGAATGAAACAACAGTTGTAGAAACAACTAAAGAGAAAGTTCTCATCAGTAGTTTTCGTCATTCATAGCCTTTCAGCTGTTTCATACTGTCCTCAACACTTACTCATCAGCCTTTTTGTTGTTTTCAGTTATTTCATAGGACATTAGTACTTATCTGTTTTGACAACATCAGTAGTTACAACTACATCAGTGGTTGTTACTTTATCAGTTGTTGTAACAGAAGCAGTACAATATGTGATATGGTCACTAATGATCATTAGTACTTATTTACTGAGATCATCAGTAGTTATCACTTATTCTAGCTGCAGCATACCAAGCCTTAACACAAGGTTTTGGAAAGTAGAACTATCCAAAGGCTTAGTAAAAATATCTGCGAGCTCATCAACACTAGGCACAAAGTTAGGATCAATCAGACCTTTTTCAAAACAAACCCAAATAAAGTGATGTCTGATCTCTATATGTTTGGTCCTAGAGTGCTGGACTAGATTTTTGACAATACACAGAGCTGAAGCACTATCCATTAATAATGGAGTCTTAGTCTCTATAATGCCATAATCCAAAAGTTGGTTCTGAGCCAGAGTACCTGAGAAGTACAACTTGCAGCAGGAATGTACTCGACTTTAGCAGTTGATGTAGCAACAGATGTTTGTTTCTTACTCTGCCAAGAAATCAAACAGTTGCCTAGGAATTGACAACCACCTGAAGTTGACTTTCTAGTTAACTTGCACCCTGCATAGTCACTATCTGAAAAGCAACTAATTTGCAAGAGTGTCCAATGGAATACCATAAACCTAGAGATTGTGTACCTTGCAAATATCTAAAGATCTCTTGACTGCAATCAAATGAGACTCTTTAGGAGCACCTGAAATCTAGCACAGACACAAGTAGCAAACATGATATCTGGTCTAGAAGCTGTTAAATACATCAAGGACCCAATCACCTGTGTAAAGTGTTTCATCAACAGCTTTAACTTTCTGATCTGCATCCAGTTGTGTGGTGTTGCACATGGGAGTAGAACAGGGCTTACAGTTTTGTAAATCAAACTTATTCAAAAGATCTTTTGTATATTTTGACTGATGAATAAAGGTTCCATCAGCCTTTTGTTTAATTTGCAAGCCTAGAAAGAACTGTAATTCTCCCATTGCACTCATTTCAAACCTCTTTTTCATTAATGTTGTAAAATCATCACACAACTGGGGATCAGAGGATGCAAAAATGATATCATCAACATAAATCTGAACAAGTAGCTTATGCTGATCCACCTTCTTAATAAACAAAGTTTTATCAATGGAGCCTCTAGTGAAATTATTCTTAAGAAGAAAAGTGGAAAGTGTCTCATACCAGGCTCTAGGAGCTTGTTTCGACCCATAAAGAGCCTTATCAAGTTTATACACCCATTCAGGATGTTTATTATCCTCAAAACCTGTGGTTGACACCCATAAACTTCTTCCTTTATTTTACCATATAAAAATGCACTTTTGACATCCATTTGAAAAACTTTAAGATTGTGGAATCCAACATAGGCTAAAAACAATCTAATTGCCTTTAGTCTGGCTACAGGGGCAAAGGTTTCATCATAATCAATACCTTCTTCTTGTGAAAACCCCTGTACAACCAGTCTAGCCTTGTTCTTAACAATAAGCCCATTTTCATCAGTTTTATTCCTAAACACCTATTTAGTGCTTATTGCACACTTACCTGGGGGAAGAGGAACCAGTTCCCACACTTGATGTTTCTTGAACTGAAGTAGCTCAAGCTGCATGGCTTCAACCCATCCATTGTCTCTCAAAGCATCATGATAGTTCTTTGGCTCTAGCTGACTGATGAAGAGAGCATAGAAGCAGAAGTTAGACAATTGACTTCTTGTTGAAACTCCAGCATTGATATCACTAATAATTTGAGACATTGGGTGATTCTTCAGTTCTTGATAAACAATGAGATTTGCAAGTGTTTGTAGGACCTTCAGAGCAGCAGATGTTGATGCAGACTCTTGAAACCAAGAATTGGATGGTAACTCAAAAGATGTAGAGGAATCAGAGATCTCATCAGCATTTGTTGTGGATGGAATTGCTGAAGCTACAGGAACATCAAATTTAGCAGACACAGGCAGTTGGTCACTAAACTTGAATAGGTGAGTATTGATATTATCATCATCATCATCAATACCACCAGGTGGAAGACATGCTGCAGAAGATGATTTATCCACATGATCTGCAACAGCTAGAGGTTGATAAGGAACATATTGCAGTATGTCCAAATCAAATAACTCCACAGGGTTTGTGGAATCTTGTCCATAAGATTCATTAAACTTCACATGCAAAGTCTCTTCAACTATCTTTGTTCTGCAGTTGAAGACTCTGTATGCCTTGCAAGTAGATGAATAACCACCAAAATACCCTGCATCCACCTTAGGATCAAATTTTTGGAGTTGATCCTTTGTGTTGAGAATAAAACAGGGACACCCAAATGCTTTGAAAAATGAAATTAGAGGAGCCAAGTGATGGAGAACTTCATATGGAGTCTTCATCAACCTCTGATTTACTAAGGCTCTATTCTGCACATAGCAAGCTGTGTTAACAGCTTCAGCCCAAAAGGTCAGTGGCAAACCAGAGTCAGCCACATGGACCTTGCAGCTTCAATTAGGGTCCTGTTCTTCCTCTCCACTACTCCATTTTGTTCTGGAGTCCTTAGGATGCTAAACTGCCATTTGATTCCCTTTGAAAGATAGAAGTCATCAAGTGTATGGTTTCTTAATTTAGTTCCATTGTCACTCCTTATACACTTGACTGAAAGGGAATACTGCTTCTCAACATACAACACAAAGTGAATAATCTTCTGAGCAACCTCATCCTTTGAATGTAGAAAGAAAGTCCATACAAATCTGGAGTAATCATCCACAATTACCAGACAGTATTTATTCTTTGCCATGCTCATCACTCTCACAGGACCAAATAGATCCATATGCAGTAATTGCAAGCAGGCAGTGGACTTAGGGTCTTCAATAGGAGGGAATGAGACTTTGTGCTGTTTTCCTTTTAAACAAGCAGTGCAAGTTTCATCACAGTGGAACTCCTTTATTGGTAAGCCTCTGACTAAACTATTGTGGATCAGCTGATTCATGTTTTTGAAATTAACATGACCCAGCCTTCTGTGCCACAGCTTAGATTCTTGAGGAGAGGCTTTGGAAAATAGGCAAGGATGGCCTCTGAGATCTATTTTCTTGGAAAGATCTAAGGCATACACTCTTCCTGTCCTGTTGGCTCTCAGGAGAGTGTGATCATCCAACACCTTATCAATCAAATGCAGAACTTTGGATGACAGAATCCTACAGTTCTGACTGGTGAAAAGAGCAACATGGCCTTTATCACATATTTGACTGACACTCAAGAGATTGTACTTGAGATTTTCCACATGATTAACATCATCAAACTTTATTTCTCCATTGGAGACAAAGCCTTTTCCAATATGTAACCCCTAGCATCATTGCCAAAAGAAACAAACCCCTTCTTTCCTTGAGAGTAGTCATGAAGAAGAGAGTTGTTCCCAGTCATGTGCATAGATCCCCCACTGTCTACATACCAGATGCTACTTTGGCATGTTGAAGAACCCTATAAGTATAAACAATCAGTTAGTTTTGGAGACCCAAACCTTTTTGGTCTTGGGCCTGTTCTCATCAATAGATGGTAAACTAACAGGTTTGATGGAAACAACAGCTTGAGAGGAAGAAGATGGTGAAGAAGAGGAATCCTTTGGCTTGGACCTCCTTTTCTGTGGTTTCAACATAGGAACATCTAATTGGTTAACTCTTCCCAATAGATGTTGAACCATCATAAGCAGCTGTGTCTGACTTTGTGATAAAGCTTTCAGCTCTTCAGACACATTGGCATTGGAGTTTGATAAGTTCCTATGTTGCACCTTCTTCTTTTGAGCAATCTGAGCTGTTACCTGTTTAACCCCTTCTTTTTTGGATTTCTTTATGGACTTAAGGGTTACAGGATTTGATGTTGCTGATACAAATGTGGCTTCAAACTCAGTTTTCATTTTAACCATTTTCTCTTTAATTTCTTCTTTATGTTTGAGTTTGGATCCTCTTTTGTACCAACAATCATCAGTAAGATGATTGAACAAGCCACATACTTCACATGGTTTCTTCTTCATCTTATGTTGATCATCAACTAAAGAGGATGAAACTACTGAAGACTTGCTCTTCAGTACTTTGGAAGCATTGTTTGCTTTCTTGACTTCCTCTTTAGTAGTCTTCAAACTCTTTCTACTGACAGTTTTCTTCTCTTCAGTACTGACAGTAGTTGGAGTTTGAACTTCAGGTGTTAAATCTTGCTCTCCATCCTTTCAGGACTTTCAGAATTAACTCCTGAGTTGATCAACTCTTTGATCATGTGAGTGTCAGCAGTGGAACCATCAACATCAGCTGATAGGTTCTGAGAGGGCTTAGTGCTGACTTCTACTTCTGATGGTGCTGTATCAGAAAGTAGATCACATGATGAAATGGATTGGTTATTGCTCTCACCATTAGATTCTACCTCTGCTCGGGGAGTAAAATCTGTAGGTGGAACAGTGTGATAATAACCAATTCCAAACTTCACATTGGAAGCAGATTGCTTACTAAGAAGCATTTCAAAACCCTTGCAAGAATTTACCCATCGATCACACTCTACCTGGGTAGTTGCAAGTGTTTCCTTGAGATCTCTATACTTCTCTAGAAGTATCTCTTCCCTAGCCTTATCATCAGTGATTTGGCATTTAAGTTTGTAAATCTCATCATTCTTATCATTAAGCACAGACTCAAATTCAGCTTTGCTTTTGGAAATTGTTTGTTCTAGCTCAATGTTCTTATTAATTAAAGCTACATTTGCTTCTCTAATAGATGCAAATGCGGCTATGCATGATTCAGAACATAGTTTGGCTTTTGCCTCAGAGGATACCTGTGATACCTTTGGTATAGAGGCATTAGGGGATGAAGTATCAGCAGAATCCAAAACCATAAGAGCTAGATTTCCACAGGGACTGTCACCACCATGCTGACCAACACCAGTGAACAGTTGTTCATGACCAGACAAATCATCTGGTAAACTGCTCCAGTCAACAACTCCTGGGGTGAAGAAGCTGTATTGTTGAGGTTGAGTTTGTTGATGAGATTGGGAAGGTTGAGGTTCAGGCAATGCATGTGATTATTGTGAAATGGAAGCTTGAACCGGATTTGACAGAGGCAAGTAATAGCAGGGAAAAGGATATGACATTGGACCCTGGGGGACAAAGTATGCAGGAGATCTAGGGTGTGAATGATGACCAGAAGCAGCAGGATGTTGCCCTCTGTTTTGTGGACTAGTACTAGGAAAAGTCACAAAGGGTGCAGAAGAGTTAGATCCAGTTGATCTACACTCTCTTCCAAAGTGTCCCAGCCTTTGGCATTTGTGACACCTTAACTTACTCTTGTCAAAACCAACTTTGGTTTTGCTAGAGAGTCCAGGAAATTTCCTGCCAGTTCTCTTGTAGACCTTCTGAGATCTGATATTAATCAATGCCATTTGGCTCAGAATATCCATCTCTTCTAGATCATCATCAGCTATTCCTTTCAAATCATCCATGATGAAGCATAGATTGTCACTATTACTGCCAGAATGACTATCAATACCAACAAATGCATGATCAGAACTATTTGAAGAAAAATCAATATGCTCATCATAATTGCTTTCAGATGCAGCATATTCTGACTCATGACCAACCAAGGCAGTATTCCCTGGTACAAAGTCATCAGTGAGCTTTCCTGATGAGGACAGTTTCCTTTTCTGCTCTATCTCTCTTTCGAATGTAAGTAGTTTCCCATGAAGTTGGGTGAGAGATAGGCTATCCAGATTTGCACTGGAACGTAGGACAATTGTGTATGTGTCCCATCTCTCAGGCAGTGATCTAAGGAACCTATTATTCATCTGGCTGTTGGTGTATTCCTGTTTCACCATTTTCAGCTCAGAGATCAAGCAGGAAAAATGTTCAAACTGTTGAGTCAGTGTCTCACCCTTTCTATGAGAGAATGTCTCATATTGTTGAGCAAGGATTTCTCTGTTGTTTGCTAAGACCTCATCTGTGCCTCCGAATTGTTCCTTCAAGGCATTCCAGAGATCATGAGCAGTTTCATGATGCATAAGCCCTGAATAGATTTCATTAGGCAGTGCCATGGCCAGAATTCCATGGGCTTTAGCATCAATCTCAAACAGTTTCCGATCTTCATCAGAGTATTGTTCCTTCTTCTTCGGAACCATTTGATTGGTTTCCGGATTGTTCACCATAGGCTTATGTGGTCCATGTACCACAGATGTCCAACAACCTGAACTGTTAACAGACAGGTGATGAAGCATTCTTCGCTGCCATATGTTATACTCGGTCCTAACCAGCGTTGGGGGCTTGGTTGAGGAACCGGTATTGTGAGGATCATTAGAAGGAGTAGTCATCTCAGATTCAATCAAATTCATTAAGCTATAACATATTTAGAAGAGAAACACAACAACCAATTGAACCAAGAGAGATCTCAAAATAAATGAACGAAAGCGTTAGAAATTCAATAATCTATAACCAGTTCTTGCAAATATGCTAATTCAATCAAACATAGATATCAATTAGCAGTTTCAATGATCAATTGTTAGATCGATCAATGATTAACCTGCTCTGATACCACTTGTTAGGCAGCTTGAGCTACTTCAGTTCAAGAAAGAACATGTGTGGGAACTGGTTCCTCTACCCCTAGGTAAGTGTGCAATAGGCACTAAATGGGTGTTTAGGAACAAAACGGATGAAAATGGGCTTATTGTCAAGAACAAGGCCAGACTGGTTGTTCAGGGGTTTTCACAAGAAGAAGGTATTGATTATGATGAGACCTTTGCCCCTGTAGCCAGACTGGAGGCAATTAGATTGTTCCTAGCCTATGCTGCATTTCACAATTTTAAAGTTTTTCAAATGATGTTAAAAGTGCATTTTTATATGGTAAAATAAAAGAAGAAGTTTATGTATGTCAACCACCAGGTTTTGAGGATAATAAACATCCAGATTGGGTATACAAGCTTGATAAGGCTCTTTATGGATTGAAACATGCTCCTAGAGCCTGGTATGAGACATTATCAAATTTTATTCTTCAAAATAATTTCACTTGAGGCTCCATAGATAAAACTTTATTCATTAAGAAGGTGGATCAGCATAAGCTAGTTGTTCAAATTTATGTTGATGATATTATTTTTGCATCCTTTGATCCCCAGTTGTGTGATGACTTTACCAATTTAATGCATAAGAAGTTTGAAATGAGTGCAATGGGAGAATTACAGTTCTTTCTAGGATTGCAAATCAAACAAAAGGCTGATGGGACTTTCATTCATCAGTCTAAAGATACAAAAGATCTTTTGAATAAGTTTGATTTACAAAATTGTAAGCCCTGTTCTACTCCCATGTGCACACCACACAACTGGATGCAGATCAGAAAGATAAAGCTGTTGATGAAACACTTTACAGATATATGATTGGGTCCTTGATGTACTTAACAGCTTCTGGACCAGATATTATGTTTGCAACGTGTGTTTGTGCTAGATTTCAGGCTGCTCCTAAAGAGTCTCACTTGATTGCAGTCAAAAGGATCTTTAGATATCTGCAAGGTACACAATCTCTAGGTTTATGGTATTCCACTGGACACTCTTGCAAATTGGTTGCTTTTTCTGATAGTGACTATGCAGGGTGTAAGTTAACCAGAAAGTCAACTTCTGGTGGATGTCAATTCCTAGGCAACTGTTTGATTTCTTGGCAGAGTAAGAAACAAACATCTGTTGCTACATCCACTGCTGAAGCAGAGTACATTGCAGCTGCAAGTTGTACTTCTCAGGTACTCTGGCTTCAGAACCAACTTTTGGATTATGGCATTACAGAGACTAAGACTCCACTATTAATGGATAGTGCTTCAGCTCTTTGCATTGTCAAGAATCCTGTCCAGCACTCTAGGACCAAATATATAGGATCAGACATCATTTTATTAGGGACTGTTTTGAAAAAGGTCTAATTGATCCAAAGTTTGTGCCTAGTGCTAATGAGCTTGCAGACATTTTTACTAAGCCTTTGGATAGTTCGACTTTCCAAAACCTAGTGTTAAGGATTGGTATGCTGCAGCTAGAATAAGTGATAACTACTGATGATCTCAGTAAATAAGTACTGATGATCATTTGTAACCATATCACAAATAAGTACTGATTCTGTTACAAGAACTGATATAGTCATAACTACTAATATAAGTACAAACAGATAAGTACTGACGTCCTATGAAACAACTGAAAAACAGTCAAAAAGACTGATGAGTAAGTGTTGAGGACAGTATGAAACAGCTGTAAAGCTATGAATTGACGAAAAGTACTGATGAGAATTTTCTCTTCAGTTGTTTCTAAAACTGCTGCTTCATCTTAAACAACTGATGACAAAACCACGTCTTCAGTAGTTTCACAACTACTGATGAGTAACACCACGTCGTCAGCTGTTTACAACAACTGATGACAAAACCATGTCTTCAGTAGTTTCACAACTACTGATGACTAACACCAAGTTATCAGTTGTTTCCAACATCTGAAGCTAAAACCATGGTCTTCAGTAGTTTTATAACTACTGACACCAAAAACCAAGACTTCAGTTGTTTCGACATCTGAAGGTTAATACCACGTCATCAGTCGCTTAAAACTACTGATGACTCATACCAAACCCTTCAGTTGCATTATAACCCATACCCTATAAATACCTTCTCTTACAGAGTTCATCATCTCAAACCTAACGTTCAAAAACTCAAAACCTTCTCTCACACCAATGGCGAACATGAAGCTTAAACCACGACACAACTGTGTTGCTTACCTTACTAAATCACCCTTCTGGACATAGTTTGATAATGCCATTGATCTAATGATCAACTCTCCATACAAAACGACTTTCCTTCTAAATCCTACCATTCATGCCGAATCCCTCCAGCAGTAACGTCACCCTCATCACTGGGGAGAATGACACCGACTCACTCCAGTCGTTCGTCAACAATCGTCAGGTGGTCATCACTCCAGAAATCCTTCGCCAAACCCTACAACTGGATGATGCCACTTTCCCCACTGGGTATCCAAAGGGCACCACTGATCTATCATTTGCCCAACATGGATACCAGGGTAACCTTAGTGCCTCTACCATCCTGAAGAAACATTTCCATGATGCGGAATGACTAATTTTTCATATGGTGAATGTATGCTTAGCTCCTAAGACTGCTTCTTGGGATCAAATGTCGACGAGGTGGCAGCAGGTATTATTCTCTATCCTTGACCAACAAAATATAAATTTTTCTGAAATATTATTTCTTGAACTCAAGGATATAGCCTCCAAGCCTATAGCTAACCGATGGATATTATATCCTCGGTTCCTAATGGCCATTATAGTAAACCAACTGAAAGCTGAGGGACTTGTTGGCCTTGGAGTCCCTGCCACGGCTGTATTGCCTGAAGTATGCTCCAGGCACAACTCAGACCAGTCACTAAAACTGGCTGCCAATCTGCGAAAACCCACGCAGCTGGAACCCACAACCACCACCTCCAAATCCTTTGTCCCCACCAAACCCAACACAAGAAAGCCAAAAAGGCTACTCAGGGAATGAGTCCCCTGAGGATGCCCCTGCAACACAAACGCAGGTTATATCTACTGGTCATAACCCCCCAGTAGATACACGGACTCACTCACCCTCAACCGCTCAGGTTTCCTCTCAACAGGAGCCTGTAGCAACCATCTCTGGGGCACCTATACATCTGGAACCTTCCTCACTTGAGGAGGTTTCCATTGAAACGCACCACTCTCCCTGGGTGCATACTGCCTTCACACCCTCTCCCACTGCAACCGCCCCCCAAAGTCCTACCATCATAATTGCCAAAGTGCTGACTCAGTTGCACTCCTCACCTCCTCCCCAGATACCAATCACAACTGGGATAGCTCCAACCATTGAGGGGGAGGACCAAAGTGCTTCAGACACCCCACAACACAGGGGTTACCATATTCAATCTCCAGGTGTAGAAACGGAGATTCAAATGTCTGGTGAGGTTGCCACTTCTCCTGCTTCAGCATATGATCAGGCAGAAGTTGGTAACATTCATAAGACCTCACCAGAGGCAACTACTGATGAAGGACATGGTCTTGAGGCAGGAAGTCCCCAGTACCATGACCAAGGGGCACATGCTACTACTGATCTACACTCAGAGCATGTTCATCTTGATTCTATCAGGAGGTCAGGTGATTCAGTAAACACTGATGATGACCTGGGCTTCTTTTATGATGTTTTAGCCCAAAACACCATCCTCGAGGATGAGGTGAGCAGACTCAAAGAGCTGCTTGCCAATATTTCACAGGATCAAAGACCATCTAACCCTCACAACCCACAGATGGCACCTTCCTCTGAAGGTCTCCCATACACTGAGCCACTCCAAACCACTCAGCCACCTGCCTCTGCTTCTGGCACTATTTCTCAGGGACAGAACCCCCCTGAGCAAATAGCTGCTATCTTTCAACATCCTTACCTCTCATCACATCAACTATCACTGATATGGTCCTTAAAACCCTTGATGAGAGGCTTCCCTCAGTTATACAACCCATGATAGAGGATGCTGTGAGCAAAAGGCTTTCTGACAATCAAACCCTTGCAACCAATGCAACCAAAAAGGGGGAGATTCAGTCAGTGAAAGCAAAAAGAAAGAGGAGGGCAGATAGGAAAGAAACTGAAAAGGAGAAGGTGAAGGAGCTGAATGGAGAAAGTGACTGAAAGTACTAAAGACTTTCATGTCACATACAAGAAAAGGAAGAATGAGAAGGAGACTGACTTGGAGACAATGGTGAAGAAGGCTGATGCCGAACACAGCCGATCAATGGATAACATCATTGATCAGTTGTTTAGGCAAGGCCACGACACTGAAAAACTTGACTCAAAATCAGAAGACTAGAGATTGAAGTAATCCAAGCTATATGGGCAAGTTATGATGTGTTGGAAAGGGAAAGGTTAGAGATCATGATCAGGTTCATAGCGAAATATCTGGGTAGATCATTGATTGAGATCAAGGCATGGTCCAGGGACAACATCTTGGCAATAACCACCAAGATCTGTTCGTCTGAAGTATACACAAAAGGATTGGTTATTGAAGCCTTAAACGAAGCTGGTGCTAGGAGCAGGACTGAACTAGTCAAGCAATCTAAAGCCGACCTCACATCCAGAATGCTAGAACAGCCTGTCAACATTCCCACACCAAAACCACCACAACTACAACCCACCAAACCAACTCCTCTACCCTCAAAACCAGTAGCCGATGAATTACCCTAGAAGAGGAAGAGAAGGGTACTGAGGCTAGAAGAAGATGACGAAGATAATGATGAAGATGAAGATAGGCTGCCACTCTCAGCTGTTATACAGTTGCCGAAGGCCATAAGTCACTCTCCAACAATTACTCCTGAAACTCAAAGACAAATTGTGAAAGTGAAGCTAGAAGAAGAAGAGCTTCACAAACAACATGATGAGGAATTGTTGAGGAGAGTTGACAAAGCATATGCTGCCACATCTTTAATCATCAACATGAAGAAGCATGCTCTCAGATTATACACTCTTAAACATACATTTCAATATCAAAAGGAGAGAGTGAGGATTTGGCCTGATCCCAGGGTGTCTCATAGGATTCACAAGAAAAACATTCCACAGAGATACATTGGCCAAGTGAAGAAGATTGTAGATGAAGTGATCTCACTGGTCTTTGTAGTATCACCCTGGGAAATCCTAGATGACTTCAAGAAAGCCTATAAAGCTAACCTGACCCCACAGAAGATACTGGAAAATAAAATGGTGAAAAAGGGGTTAGTATATAAGAGTCTTGAGGAAGTCAAAAAGAATGAGCTCCAGTTGTTCTTAGAGGGTAATCACCCTGATGAATTTGCTTATAGAGTAATAACAACTGTGGAACTCAAAAATGGGAAACAGGTCAAATACCTATCTGAATATTATGGGCCAGAATCACTTTTTGAAGGAGGAGATGAAAAACTTACCATGGAGGAACACATAACCTTCCTTGAGGCCTATACAAGGGAGTCATACAGACTCATTGTTGGGAAGTAGATCTCATGGACGGGGTAACAGCTCTGTGTCCATTTCCCCAAGACAGAGTTCGCATTCATCCTTTGCCAAACAGATCATCGAGACTTCTTCCCAGGCCTGTGCTTACATGGGTTACTTCTGAGCTGATCTAGAAGACAAAAAGACCAAATCTTTCTGCCATAATAAGTGGGACATCTTCAATAAATTTAGAGGTTTTGGCTGCATTGGTTCAGGGGGAGTTTGTTGGACCAAAAGAACCAATGAGCCTGATCAGAAAAACCTCTAAGTCCCACAGACATCACAACAACTACTGAAGACTTGATCAGCTGAAGACTAAAGTACTGAAGACTTCAACAGCTGAAGACTAAAGTACTGAAGACTTCAACAGCTGAAGACTAAAGTACTGAAGACTTCAACAGCTGAAGACTAAAGTACTGAAGACTTCACAACTGAAGACTAAAGTACTGAAGACTTCAACAGCTGAAGATCTTTCTGCCATAATAGTGGGACATCTTTGATTTGTAGAATTCTTTCTATAATCGTTTGTTCTTACTTTGAATATCAACTGTATTCTTGTGAATTGTATAAATTCATTGTTTGATTTCCGCTGCAATACTCTCTAATCAATCAAACTTAGATCACTGATCGTAACAGATTTGAATATAGATACAAGTTAATCTACTTGAATGCAGTAGAACGATAAACAAGTTTCTCACAAAAATTCTTTTTTAAAAACAGTAGATCTAATACAGAAAAAACTGACAAATCTACAAGATTCAAAGCAATTAAACACAACAAACACTGATAGATCAATTGATCTAAATCAATGAGCACTTGGCTCTGATACCACCTGCGAATCCAAGGATCGCAAACAGGAATTATCAGTGTTGGTTGATGTCAAGTCAACGTTTGCGGAATCAACGTTAATTTGGTTTAATTGTTTTTTATAACTTTAATAATCAGTGAATATTCAAGAACACACTAACAGAAACACAATTAATGAATAATATGTATTTCATTAAAATATGTTAATGATTACAAAATAACAAATGAATGATATCAAAGTTTGTTATGATGTGACGGCTGCTAGGGTTTGGTTGAGAGATGGTGATTGTCGTATTGCTATTGATGTTGCTTGTTCAATCAATCATCTAAAACAACCGTGTTTGCATCGAAACCTAGGATCCATATATATAGAAAATGATGTTTTTGTTATAGGAAACACCAGATCTCTTGGGATTTGATTTGTGTCAGTTAAGGAATCATCAGATTTCTTGGAATTCTCATAACTGCCTTGTTGACTTGTCACACTAGCATTATACAAGTGTTTGGACTCCGTAGGAATAGTGTCTTTCGTAGGAATTATTCTTCAGTAGAAGTCTTGTTATTCCATAGAAAACTTGTTCTTCCGTAGGAATCTTGTTCTTCCGTAGAAAACTTGTTCTTCCGTAGGGATCTTGTTCTTCCATAGAAGACTTCCACTTCCGAAGCAAACTTGTTCTTTAGTTTTGGTTGTTCATCCACAGAGGATCTTTGGATGTAATGTTACTTGTAAGAAGCATATCTATGGAAGAACAAAATGTTCATCCGTAGATGTTTCTTACACTTGGTCAATTGCATAAATTGACCAAGACTAATGTTTGTACCTACAATTAACCATAACACACATATATTGGTTAGCATATACAATTAATGCATGCATAATAAATGAAAATTAAAAATATTCATTACAAGAATTAATTAAAGTTCTAAGCCTATACAAATTGATCTAGACCTATAAGTCCTAGATCTAACACAACTATTCTCCTGTAAAGCTTTAGTGATGTTTTTAGGGAGAATTTGAGAAAGAAAACACGAGTATACTCAAATGTTTGCTTGCTTTGTATGACTTCTCGTAGTTCTCCCATTCAAAGAACCTATAATCTGTGAGATGGGATGTCTCTTGTGAATACGAGTAGTTGGAATCTCGTCTGCTTGAACATTCACATCTAGATTTGTTTGGTTCAAGTCGGAGAGCTGATGCAACAAGTTTGATGAATGTGGAGTGAAATTCGGAACTTGAGTTGGTGAGTTGATGAAATAATCAAGCTTGTCATTTATATATATATCTCCTCATACAGATGAAGTTCCAGACTCAGGTTGTTGAATTTCTGGTCCATCATTAGGAACTGGTTGAGAAACATCAAAATTTACATAGACTTGGTGTGCTCATTAATTGGTTGATCATGAACATCTGAATTGAATATAAAATCTCTCACAAATGAGAAAAATGGATAGTCCAGGCTTGAATCATCCATATCGTCAGAGTCTGAATCGTCACTAAAGGTGCCAAGATCTCCTACCTGTTTCCTGTGAACATAAGAAGAATCAAACATATTAGAATTGAGTGAATTTGATATTGAATCTAAATCAAATAACCACGCTGGACCATGTGCAACTGATGGAAATGAATTCAAGGAAATTAGCATTGAAAGTTTCAATAATAACATTCGTCTTAAAGTTATAAACTATATATGCTTTAGAAGCTGATGAATATCCAAGAAAGAATCTGTTGGACCAAAAGAACCAATGAGCAAGATCAGAAAACCTCTAAGTCCCACATGGTATCACAACAACTGCTGAAGCTTCATCAGCAGTTGACAAGTGCTGAAGACTTCAACAGCTAAAGATCAAGTGCTGAAGACTTCAACAGCTGAAGAACTAAAGTGCTGAAGTACAACAGCTGAAGAACACAAGTACTAAAGCTGAACAGCTGAAGAACACAAGTACTGAAGCTGAACAGCTGAAGAACACAAGTGCTGAAGCTGAAAGACCAAAGTACTGAAGCTGAAGAGTTTACAAGTGCTGAAGATCAACAACTGATGTACAAAGTCTGAAGACAAAGACTGAAGACATCAGCTGATGATATCTACTGAAGTCATCAGCTGATGAAACATCTGAAGGTCAAAGTCTGAAGATCAAGTACTGAAGTGTCAGTAGTTTGTCACAACTGCTGAAGAGTACTCTTCAGTAATTGTGATATCAGTAGTTTTATATTTCTAGTTTCAGTAGTTTTGTAAAACGACTGAAGAGCTTGTTCTTCAGTCGTTGTAGTTTCAGTAGTTTTATATTTTTCAGTAGTTATAACAACTGATAACACTTAGAACTTTTTGTAAGAAGATGTCAGCTGTTTTGACATCTTCAGTAGTTGTGTTTCAGTTGTAATAAATCTGTTAGATGTCACTATCAAGTGACATCAGCAGACGTCACATCTCTTATATAAGAGGTGTCGACCTAATCATAAATGTGACATTCTGTTACCACGAAAGCGAATATTGAATGAAATATATTTGCAGATATTCTCTCTCTCTAAACCGTCTTTGTTCTTCATTGAATATCGTTTTGTTCTTGTGAATCGACTAATTCATTGGTTGAATTCCGCTGCAATACTCGTCAATCAATCAAACATAGATCACTGATCTTAACAAGTGGTATCAAAGCATGGTTAATCATTGATCGATCTAACAATTGATCATTGAAACTGCTAATTGATTTATGTGTTTGATTGAATTAGCGCATTTGCAAGAACTGTTATAGATTATTGAATCTCTGCCGCTTTCGTTCATTTATTTTGAGATCTTCTGGTTCAAATGGTTGTTGTGGTTTTTGTTCTAAATCTGTTTTGGTTTAACCGAATTTGTGTTGAATCGAGATGACGACTCCTTCTAATGATCCTCACAATACCGGTTCCTCAACCAAGCCTCCGATGCTGGTTAGGACCGAGTATAACATATGGCAACGAAGAATGCTTCATCACCTGTCTGTTAACAGTTCAGGTTGTTGGACATCTGTGGTACATGGACCACATAAGCCTATGGTGAACAATCCGGGAACCAATCAAATGGTTCCGAAGAAGAAGGAACAATACTCTGATGAAGATCGGAAACTATTTGAGATTGATGCTAAAACCCATGGAATTCTGGCCATGGCACTGCCTAATGAAATCTATTCAGGGCTTATGCATCATGAAACTGCTCATGATCTCTGGAATGCCCTGAAGGAACAATTCGGTGGCAATGATGAGGTCTTAGCAAACAATAGAGAGATCCTTGCCCAACAATATGAGACATTCTCTCATAGAAATGGTGAGACACTGACTCAACAGTTTGAGCGCTTTTCCTGCTTGATATCTGAGCTGAAAATGGTGAAACAGGAATACACCAATAGCCAGATGAACAATAGATTCCTCAGATCACTGCCTGAGAGATGGGACACATACACTATTGTCCTACGCTCCAGTGCAAATCTAGAAGGCCTATCTCTCACCCAACTTCATGGGAAACTGCTTACATTTGAAAGAGAGATAGAGCAGAAGAGGAAACTGTCTCATCAGGAAAGCTCATTGATGACTTCGTACCAGGAACACTGCCTTGATTGGTCATGAGTCAGAATATGCTGCATCTGAAAACAATTATGATGAGCATATTGATTCTCTTCAAATAGTTCTGATCATGCATTTGTTGGTATTGAGAGTCACTCTGGCAGTAATAGTGACAATTTATGCTTCATCATGGATGATCTGAAAGGAATAGCTGATGATGATCTAGAAGAGATGGATATTCTGAGCGAGATGGCACTGATTAATATCAGATCTCAGAAGTTCTACAAGAGAACTGGCAGGAAATTTCCTGGACTCTCTGGCAAAACCAAGGTTGGTTTTGACAAGAGTAAGTTGAAATGTCACAAATGCCAAAGGCTAGGACACTTTGCAAGAGAGTGTAGATCAACTGGATCTAACTCTTCTGCACCCTTTGTGACTTTTCCTAGTACTAGTCCACAAAAGAGAGGGCAACATCCTGCTGGTTCTGGTCATTATTCACATCCTAGATCTCTGCGTACTTTGTTCCCCAGTGTGAAAGTCATATCCTTATCCCTGCTATTATGTGCCTCAACAAAATTCTGTTCAAGCTCCAATTGCACAAAACCACAAGCATTGCCTGAACCACAGCCTTCCTAATCTCATCAACAAACTCAACCTCAACAACACAGCTTCTTCACCCCAGGAGTTGTTGACGGAGTAGTTTACCAGATGACATGTCTGGTCATGACAACTGTTCTCAGGTGCTGGTCAACACGGTGGTGATAGTCCATTTGGAAATCTAGCTCTTATGGCTTTGGATTCTGCTGATACTTCATCTCTAATGCCTCTACACCAAAGGTATCACAGGTATCCTCTGAGGCAAAAGCCAAATTATGTTCTGACACATGCATAGCAGCATTTGCATCTATTAGAGAAGCAAATGTAGCTTTTATCAAACAAGAAACATTGCGCTAGAACAAATTATTTCCAAAAACAAAGCTGAATTTGAGTCCGTGCTTAATGATAAAAATGATGAGATTTACAAACTGAAATGCCAAATAACTGATGATAAGGCTAGGGAAGAGATACTTCTAGAGAAGTATAAAGATCTCAAGAGAAACCCTTGCAGTTACCCAGGTAGAGTGTGATAGATGGGTACAATCCTGCAAAGTTTTGAAATGCTTCTTAGTAAGCAATCTGCTTCCAATGTGAAGTTTGGCATTGGTTACAATCACACTGCTCCACCTACAGATTTTACTCCAAGAGCAGAGGTAGAATCTGATGGTGAGAGTGATAACCAATCCATCTCATCATGTGATCTACTTTCTGATACAGCACAATCAGAAGTAGCAGTCAGCATCAAGCCCTCTCTGAACCTATCAGCTGATGTTGATGGTCAAATGCTGACACTCACATGATCAATGAGTTGATCAACTCAGGAGGTATTCTGAAAGTCCTCAAAGGACTAGAGAGCAGGATTTAACACTTGAAGTTCAAACTCCAACTGCTGTCAGTACTGAAGAGAAGAAAACTGTCAGTAGAAAGAGTTTGAAGACTACTAAAGAGGCAGTCAAGAAAGCAAACAATGCTTCCAAAGCATTGAAGAGCAAGTCTCCAGTTGCTTCACCCTTTAGTTGATGATCAACCTAAGATGAAGAAGAAACCATGTGAAGTATGTGGTTTATTCAATCATGTTACAAATGATTGCTGGTACAAAAGAGGTTCCAAACTCAAACAAAAGAAGAAATTAAAGAGAAAATGGTAAAAATGAAAACTGAGTTTGAGACCACATTTGTATGAGCAACATCAAATCCTATAACCCTTAAGTCCTCAAAGAAATCCAAAAAGGAAAGGGTTAAACAGGTGACAGCTGAGAGTGCTCAGAAGAAGAAGGTGCAACATAGGAACTTATCAAACTCCACTGGCAATGTGTCTGATGAGCTGAAAGCTTTATCACAAAATCAGACACAGCTGGTTATGATGGTTCAACATCTATGGGTAGAGTTAACCAACTAGATGCTCCTATGTTGAACCCACAGAAAGGAGATCCAAGCCAAAGGATTCCTCTTCTTCACCATCTTCTTCCTCTCAAGCTGTTGTTTCAAATAAACCTGTTAGTTTACCATCTATTGATGAGACCAGGCCCAAAACCAAAAAGGTTTGGGTCTCCAAAACTAACTGATTTTTTATTTTGCAGGGTTCTCCAACATGCCAAGTAGCATCTGGTATGTAGACAGTGGGGGATCTATGCACATGACTGGGAATAGCTCTCTTCTTCATGACTACTCTCAAGGAAAGAAGGGATTTGTTTCTTTTGGCAATGATGCTAGGGGTCACATCATTGGTAATGGCTTTGTCTCCAATGGAGAAATCAAATTTCATGATGTTAATCATGTGGAAAATCTCAAGTACAATCTCTTGAGTGTCAGTTAAATGTGTGATAAAGGCCATGTTGCTCTTTTCACCAGTCAGAATTGTAGGATTCTGTCATCCGAAGTTTTGCATTTGATTGACAAGGTGTTGGATGAACACACTCTCCTGAGAGCCAACAGGACAGGAAGAGTGTATGCCTTAGATCTTTCCAAGAAAATAGATCTCAAGGCAATCCTTGCCTATTTCCAAAGCCTCTTCTCACGAATCTAAACTGTGGCACAGAAGGCTGGGTCATGTTAATTTCAAAAACATGAATCAGCTTATCCACAATAGTTTAGTCAGAGCTTACCAATAAAGGAGTTCCACTGTGATGAAACCTGCACTGCTTGTTTAAAAGGAAAACAACACAAAGTCTCTCTCTCCTATTGAAGAGCCTAAGTCCAATGCCTGCTTGCAATTACTGCATATGGATCTATTGGTCCTGTGAGTGATGAGCATGTCCAAGAAGAAATACTGTCTGGTAATTGTGGATGATTACTCCAGATTTGTATGGACTTTCTTTCTACATTCAAAGGATGAGGTTGCTCAGAAGGTTATTAACTTTGTGTTGTATATTGAGAAGCAGTATTCCCTTCCAGTCAAGTGTATCAGGAGTGATAATGGAACTGAATTCAGGAATCATACACTTGATGACTTCTATCTCTCAAAGGGAATCAAAAGGCAGTTTAGCATCCAAGGACTCCAGAACAAAATGGAGTAGTGGAGAGAAAGAATAGGACCCTCATTGAAGCTGCAAGGTCCATGCTGGCTGACTCTGGTTTGCCACTGACCTTTTGGGCTGAAGCTGTCAACATAGCTTGCTATGTGCAGAATAGAGTTTTAGTAAATCAGAGGTTGATGAAGACTCCATATGAAGTTCTCCATCATTTGGCTACTCTATTCATTTTTCAAAGCATTTGGGTGTCCTGTTTTATTCTCAACACAAAGGATCAACTCCATAAATTTGATCCTAAGGTGGATGCTGGGTATTTTGTTGGTTATTCATCTACTTGCAAGGCATACAGAGTCTTCAACTGCAGAACAAAGATAGTTGAAGAGAATCGCATGTGAAGTTTAATGAATCTCCTTTGGACAAGATTCCACAAAACCCTGTGGAGTTGTTTGATTTGGACATACTGCAATATGTTCCTTATCAACCTCCAGCTGTGCAGATCCTGTGGCTCAATCATCTTCTGCAGCATGTCTTCCCACTGGTGGTATTGATGATGATGATGATAATATCAATACTCACCTATTCATGTTTAGTGACCAACTGCCTGTGTCTACTAAAACTGATGTTCCTGTAGCTTCAGCAGTTCCATCCACAACAATGCTGATGAGATCTCTTTTTCCTCTACATATTTTGAGTTACCATCAAATTCTTGGTTTCAAGAGTCTACATCAACATCTACTGCTGCTGAAGGTTCTACAAACACTTGCACAGATCTCATTGTTTATCAAGAACTAAAGAATCACCCCATGTCTCAGATATTGGTGATATCAATGCTGGTGTTTCAACCAGAAGTCAATTGTCTAACTTCTGCTTCTATGCTCTCTTCATCAGTCAGCTAGAGTCAAAGAACTACCATGTTGCTTTGAGAGACAATGGATGGGTTGAAGCTATGCACTTGAGCTACTTCTTCAAGAAACAGCAAGTGTGGGAACTTGTTCCTCTTCCCCCAGGTAAGTGTGCAATAGGCACTAAATGGGTGTTTAGGAATAAAACCGATGAAAATGGGCTTATTGTTAAGAACAAGGCTAGACTGGTTGTACAGGGGTTTACAAGAAGAAGGTATTGACTATGATGAAACCTTTGCCCCTGTAGCCAGACTAGACGCAATTAGATTGTTCTTAGCCTATGCTGCATTCCACAATCTTAAAGTTTTTCAAATGGATGTTAAAAGTGCATTTTTATATGGTAAAATAAGGAAGAAGTTTATGTGTGTCAACCACCAGGCTTTGAGGATAATAAACATCCTGAATGGGTACAAACTTGATAAGGCTCTTTATGGGTTGAAACAAGCTCCTAGAGCCTGGTATGAGACACTCTCTACTTTTCTTCTTAAGAATAATTTCACTAGAGGCTCCATTGATAAAACTTTGTTTATTAAGAAGGTGGATCAGCATAAGCTACTTGTTCAGATTTATGTTGATGATATTTTTTGCATCCTCTGATCCCCAGTTTTGTGATGATTTTACAACATGATGAAAAAGAGGTTTGAAATGAGTGCAATGGGAGAATTACAGTTCTTTCTAGGCTTGCAAATCAAACAAAAGGCTGATGGAACTTTTATTCATCAGTCCAAATATACAAAAGATCTTTTGAATAAGTTTGATTTACAAAACTGTAAGCCCTGTTCTACTCCCATGTGCAACACCACACAACTGGATGCTGATCAGAAAGGTAAAGCTGTTGATGAAACGCTTTACAGATGTATGATTGGGTCCTTGATGTATCTAACAGCTTCTAGACCAATATTATTTTGCTACATGTGTTTGTGCTAGATTTCAGCTGCTCCTAAAGAGTCTCATTTGATTGCAGTCAAGAGAATCTTTAGATATTTGCAAGGTACACAATCTCTGGGTTTATGGTATTCCACTGGACACTCTTGAAAATTAGTTGCTTTTTCAGATAGTGACTATGCAGGGTGCAAGTTAACTAGAAAGTCAACTTCTGGTGGTTGTCAATTCCTAGGCAACTGTTTGATTTCTTGGCAGAGTAAGAAACAAACATCTGTTGCTACATCAACTGCTGAGGCCGAGTACATTGCTGCTGCAAGTTGCACCTCTCAGGTACTCTGGCTTCAGAACCAACTTCTGGATTATGGCATTACAGAGACTAAGACTCCATTGTTAATGGATAGTGCTTCAGCTCTGTGTATTGTCAAAAATCCAGTCCAGCACTCTAGGACCAAACATATAGAGATCAGACATCATTTTATTCGGGATTGTTTTGAAAAAGGTCTGATTGATCCTAAGTTTGTGCCTAGTGCTGATGAGCTTGCAGATATTTTTACTAAGCCTTTGGATAGTTCTACTTTCCAAAACCTTGTGTTAGGCTTGGTATGCTGCAGCTAGAATAAGTGACAACTACTGATGATTTCAGTAGTAATTACTGGTGATCATTGGTACCCATGTCATATATAAGTACTGATGAGTCTTTTCCCTTCAGTAGTTTTATAACTACTTATGGCTAAATGCCTCACAAGTACTGATGTACTTTATCTGTTCCAAACTACTGATGTAGTTAAAACTACTGATGTAGTTACAACTACTGAAATCAGTATAAACAGATAAGTACTGATGTCCTATGAAGCACCTGAAAATCAGATGCAAAGTCTGATGAGTAAGTGTTGAGGACAACATGAAACAGCTGAAAGGCTATGAATTGACGACAACTACTGAAGAGAACTTTCTCTTCAGTTGTTTCAACAACTGCTGTTTCATTCTAACAACTGAAGCAAAACCATGTCTTCAGTAGTTTTATAACTACTGATGACTAGTACCAGTCTTCAGTGTTTACAACAGCTGATGACAAAACCACTGTCTTCAGTAGTTTCACAACTACTGATGACAAACACCAAGTCCTCAGTTGTTTCAATCATCTGAAGTCAAAACCACGGTCTTCAGTAGTTTTCTAACTTCTGATGCCTAACACCACGACTTCAGCTGTTTCAACGTCTGAAGGATAATACCATGTCACAGTCGTTTAAAACTACTGATGACTAACACCACATCCTTCAGTCGTTTTCTTACCCGTACCCTATAAATATCCCTGACCTAATCCTTCAAAGCTTCATCTTCTTCAAACCTAACTTCCTCTCCAAAACTTCTCTCTTCTCTGGCGTCCATGCAAATTAAACCGCGACACAACTGTGTTGCCTACCTTACTAAATCGCCTGTCTGGGCTAAGTTCGATACTGCTATCGATCTTATGGTTCAGTCCCAATACACAACGGCATTTCTTCTGAATCCTATTCTACATGCCGAATCCCTCCAACAGTTTTGGATGAACGTCACCATTACCACTGGGAGAACAACACACCATCTCTCCAGTCGGTCGTCAACAACAAAGAAGTGGTCATCATCCTGCAATAATCCGCCAAATTCTCAATCTGGATGATGCCATTTCTCCTGCTGGATATCCCAAGGGCACTACAGATCTATCCTTTGCCCAACATGGATATCAGGGCAATCTAAGTGCCTCCACTATCATGAAGAAACACTTCCATGACGCCGAACGCCTAATTTTTCACATGGTGAATGTATGTTTGGCTCCTAAGACTTCGTCTTGGGATCAAATGTCGACAAAGTGGCAGCAGGTAATGTATTCTATTCTTGAGCAACAACCGTTAAACTTTTCAGAAAATATTTTCGGAGCTCAAGGATATGGCTCAAAAACTAACTGCTAACCGTTGGATACTATATCCACGTTCATAAGGCCATCATTACAAACCAGCTTAATGCTGAGGGACTTGTTGGCTTGGAGTCCCTGCTACGGCTGTTCTGCCGGAAGTATACTCCCGCACACTCTGACCAGACACTCAAATTGGCTGCCAAGCTGCGCAAACCCACGCAGCTGGAACCCACAGCCACCACCTCCAAATCAAAAGTCCCCACCAAACCCACCAAAAAGAACCCAAAATGCTACTCAGGGAATTGAGTCCCCTGAGGATGCCCCTGCAACACAAAAGCAGGATATTCCTGGTCCAAACCCCCTAGTGGATATAAGGACTCTTCCAGCCATAGCCGCTTAGGATTCCTCTCAACAGGAGCCTGCAGCAACCACACAAGGGGTACCTACACATCTGGGATCTTCCTCACTTGAGGGGATTGCCATTGAAGAGCACTAACCTCCCTAGGTGCACACTGCTTCTATCCCTTCACCCCATACAACCGCCCCTCATAGCCCAACTTTAATAGTTGCACAAGTGCTGACTCAACTGCACTCCTCACCTCCTCCCCAGAAACCACTTACTACTGGGAACACCTCTACCAATGAGGCGGAGGAACATAGTGCAATTGAGAACCCACAGCACAGGGGTTTACCACTTATATCTCCTGGTGTAGATAAGGAGATTAGAATATCTAGTGAGGCTGCCACCTCTCTGAATCAGCACATGATCAGAATGAGGCTGGTAACATTGCTAAGACCTCACTAGAGGCAACAGCTGATGATGGACATTGTTCTGAGGCTGGAAGTCCCCAGTACCAAGAAAAAGGGGCACAGCAACAACTGGTCTACACCCAGTGCATGTAAATCCTGCTCTAAGCAGGAGGTTAGGTGATTCAGCTTCGGCTGATGATGACCTGGGCTTTTCTATGATGTTCTTGCCCAGAACACAATCCTTGAGAAGAAAGTCAGTAGGCTGCAAACCTACTTGACCAACTCTCACAAGGAGAAAGACCATCTGCCTCCACCAACCCATAGATGGCACCTTCAGTTGAAGGTTTCCCAACACTGAGCCACTCCAAACTCACCACCTGCCTCTGCTTCAGGCACTATTTCTCAGGAACAGAACCCTCCTGAGCAAATAGTTGCTATACTTCAAAATTCCCTCCCTCTCATCACACCCATAATCACTGACATTGTGACTAAAGCCATTGATGAGAGGCTTTCCTCAACTTTACAACCCTTGATGATGCTGCTGTGCAAAAGACACTTTCTGTGGTACAAACCCCTTCCACCAATGCATCCAAAAAGGGGGAGAGTACTGTAGTGAAAGAAAAGAGAGAAAAGAAGAGGAAAAAATAGAGGAAGAGAAGGAAGAGAAGGCTCAGAGCAAGCCCAAGAGGAGGAGAAAGAAAAGCAACCACTGCTCACTTACAAACGAAAGAAAAGTGCTGATAATCAACCTACTGCTGAAGACAAATCCTTGGAAGAGCTGGTAAAAGATGTTGATACTACACACAGCCGATCCATGGATAAAATAATTGAACAACTCTTCAGGCAAGGGTTTGATACAGCCACATTGGATAGTGAGATCAGAAGGTTGGAAGTGCAAGAGATTCAAACCCGATGGGCTGGGTATGATGCTCTTGAAAAAAGAGATTGGAGATCATGATCCGCTTCATTGCAAAATACTTAGGAAGATCTTTAATGGAGATCGCGCGTGGACCAGAGACAGTATTCTGGCTATAGCCACCAGAATCTGTCTGTCTGAGCAATTCCACAAGGGGATTATTGTTGAAGCCCTTGATGAGGCTGGGGCTGGTAAAAGGTTAGAAATGGCAAAACTTACAAAGGCAAAACTTACTACAAAGATGCTGGATCAACCTTCCCTTCCACCCACTGAAACACAGCCTACCCCTCAAATCTCCAAACCAATCTCTAAGCCAAAATCCAAACATCCTCATTCTTCAAACCAATTCCTTTACCAACCCAACCATCATCCAGTGATGCACTAGAAGGAGGAGAAGGGTGCGAGGATGGAAGAAGAAGAAGAAGAGGATGAAGATGATAGTCTGCCACTCTCTGCTGTTCTAAAGCTACCAAAACCCAGAAGTCAACCCATGATCACACCTGACTCTCAAAGGAAATGGTCAGAGTCAAGATAGAAGATGAAGAACAGCAGAAACAACACGATGAGCAACTATTGAAGATGGTTGACAAGGAATTTCCTCAGTCATCATCTATACAAGCCATGAAAGGCATGCTCAGAGGCTGTACACTCTCAGGCACACATTTCAGTATCAGAAGGAGAGAGTGAGAGTATAGCCAGACCCCAAGGTGAGTTCTAGAATCTATAAAAGAACTATTCCACACAGATACAATGGCCAGGTTAGAAAAACAATAGATTCTACCATCATGTTGGCCATTGTAGTCTCACACCTTGGGAAATAATGATGAATTCAAGAAAGCTCATCAAGCAAAGATGACCCCTCAAGCTTTACTGAAACAAGATGATCAAAAAGGGTTATTATATAAAAAGCTTGAAGACATCAAGAAGAATGAGCTCCAGTTACTCCTTGAAGGCACCCATCCTGATGAATTTGTCTATAGGGAGGTAACTACAGTGGAGCTGAAAAATGGCAGGACCATGAAGTACTTATCTGAGTACTATGGTCCAGAGTTCTTCTTCGAAGGAGGAGTAGAAGAACTCTCCAAGGAGGAAAGTTGTTCTCCTTGAGCCTATGTTCGAGAGTCATACAGACTCATTATGGGGAAGTAAATCTCATGAATGGGATAACAACTCTGTGTCCAGTTCCTCAAAAAAGAGTTCCCATTCATACCCTGCCAAACAATATCTGAGATTTCTTCCCAGGCCGGAGCTTACATGGGTCATCTTCTCTACTGATCAAGAAGGAAAAAGACCAATCTTTTGCCAACAATAGTGGGATAATAATAATTTAGAGGTTTTGGTGCTGCATTGGTTCAGGGGGAGTTTGTTGGACCAAAAGAACCAATGAGCCAAGATCAGAAAACTCCTAAGTCCCACATGGTATCACAACAACTGCTGAAGCTTCATCAGCAGTTTGACAAGTGCTGAAGACTTCAACAGCTGAAGATCAAGTGCTGAAGACTTCAACAGCTGAAGAACTGAAGTGCTGAAGTACAACAACTGAAAACACAAGTACTGAAGCTGAACAGCTGAAGAACACAAGTACTGAAGCTGAACAGCTGAAGAACACAAGTGCTGAAGCTGAAAGACCAAAGTACTGAAGTACAACAGCTGAAGAGTTTACAAGTGCTGAAGATCAACAACTGATGTACAAAGTCTGAAGACAAAGACTGAAGACATCAGCTGATGATATCTACTGAAGTCATCAGCTGATGATATCTACTGAAGTCATCAGCTGATGATATCTACTGAAGTCATCAGCTGATGATATCTACTGAAGTCATCAGCTGATGAAACATCTGAAGGTCAAAGTCTAAAGATCAAGTACTGAAGCGTCAGTATTTTGTCACAACTGCTGTAGTTTGTCACAACTGCTGAAGAGTACTTCTTCAGTAGTTGTGATATCAGTAGTTTTTATTTTCTAGTTTCAGTAGTTTTGTAAAACGACTGAAGAGCTTGTTCTTCAGTCGTTGTAGTTTCAGTAGTTTTATATTTTTCAGTAGTTATAACAACTGATAACATTCAGAACTTTTTGTAAGAAGATGTCAGCTGTTTTGACATCTTCAGTAGTTGTGTTTCAGTTGTAATAAATCTGTTAGATGTCACTATCAAGTGACATCAGTAGACGTCACATCTCTATATAAGAGGTGTCGACCTAATCATAAATGTGACATTCTGTTACCACGAAAGCGAATATTGAATGAAATATATTTGCAGATATTCTCTCTCTCTATACCGTCTTTGTTCTTCATTGAATATCGTTTTGTTCTTGTGAATCGACTAATTCATTGGTTGAATTCCGCTGCAATACTCGTCAATCAATCAAACATAGATCACTGATCTTAACAGAATCCGTCATCAGACTTTGCATCAAATTTGCCTAGCTGATCATTTGAGTTTAGAATCAAAACTGGACAACCAAGTGATTTAAGAAAATCTATGTTTGGTTTCCTGCCAAACATCAATTCATAAGGGGTTTTATGTTTGTCTTTTACCAATAGAGTACGATTGAATGAAACACACAGTTGATATTGCTTCATCCTAGAGTGTGATAGGAATCATAGCATCTGCTAACATTGCATGGGCTGCCTCAATCAATGTTCGATTCTTCCTTTCTGCAACTCCATTTTGTTGAGGAGTTCTTGGAGCACTGAACTGATGAGCTATCCCTTTCCCCACACAGAACATGTCAACATTAGCATTCTTGAATTCTGTTCTGTTATCACTTCTAATTATTTTGACTTTTTGATCAAGTGGATTTTCTAGTTTAGTGATAAAGTCTTTTAATAATTCTACCATTTTAGATTTTACACGTTAAAAGAAAACCCAAGAAAATATTGTATAGTCATCAATGATAACCAGACAATATGATTTCTTTACAATACTTTGTACATTTACTGGACCAAATAAATCCATGTGTAACAACTGCAAAGGCTTGGAATTTGAGTTTATAAGTTTGGACTTATAAGACGCCCTGTGCTGCTTCCCTTTCAAACAAGCTTTACAGAGATCTGTTGTAGCAAACTTCTTTGATGGTATGCCCACAACATGATTTCCTGTTGCAAGTTTGTTAATATTTTTGAAGTTGGACGATGTCTATGCCAAAGCTGGCTTTCATCATTTGAAGCATGAGCAATGAGACAAGTTGTTTCAGTTGAAGGATCAACGTGAGACATATCTAGCTTGTAGACATCTCAATCTCTAACAGCTTTTACAACCATCCATTCCTTTCTGATCTTGAAACATGGCTTTAAAATATAACAATATGAGTCATTAAATAAAGCAGAATATGATTTATCACATATTTGAGAAACGCTTAAAGGGTTAAAGTTCAGTTGAGCACAGAAGTTGACTTTATCAAAACTTATAACTCCATTAGATACCATTCCTTCTCCGGTTATCTTTCCACCTGCATCTCCACCAGAAGCTACATTTGTACCATATTTTGTCTTAAAGTCTTGTAATAAGGCTTGGTTGCCTGTCATATGCGGGCTACACCTACTGTCAACATACCATGTATTCATTGGTCTTCTTAGGCATACTACATTTCAAAGACATTTAAGTTGAGTTATCAACCCAATTCAATATGGTATTGGGCTTGCCATATTAATCCATAATGGTAAATTGCTTGAAGTGGAGTTTGTGCAAATCAGGTTTCTTTTGAAATTTAGGATTTTCAAATCCTCTTTAAAAACTAGTTGATTATCTTTTCTTTGTTTTAACCTCAAAGCATTAAACCGATTCTCAAGATCCTCATTATGATAATTTGAACTATCATTTAAAACATTCTTTGATAATTTTTTCGTGTTAAATGTTTCATTTTTCATTCTCATTGAACGTGGAATGAAATTCCTTGATTATACTGCTATGACCTGATAGGATACTGATTATCATAATCAGAATTGATTCTTCTCAGAGATCTCAAGCCTAAAGAAGATTATTTTGATAGTCTTTGAAACCATAATTTTGATTTCTTTGAAATCTTTAATTATCAAAGTCTTTCTTAGGCGAGTTGTTTCGAAACAAGCAATCTTTAGTATTATGATTTCTTTCATCACATAAGGCATAGTATTTATTGAATAACAATCAGTCGTTGAGTGATTTTTCATATTACAAATGTGATAGTACTTCTTAAAATAACACTCAGGTGTGTTATGATTGTACATATCACATATGTAATAGTACCACTGAGATTGTTTGAACAATATTTGCTTAACCCTAGATGTGGAAGCCACATTAGATCTTTGTCAAGATTTAGGTGTAGTCAGGTTAAATTGTTGTTTTGACTATGTAAGTTTGGTCTTTTGATTTTTAGGATTTGGATTTTTAACATTTTCACAATTCTTTAACTCCTTAGATTCAAATCTCTTATGAATAGCGGAAGAGAAGATTTGGGACCTGAACCTGTTTTCAGATCAGAGTGAGATTTGATCTTAGGTTTTGATGTTGTTTCAGAAATTGTGTTTATGTCAAATGTTCCAACTAACACAAACTTTACTGGTTTAATTGATTTGTTTGATTTATTGTTCATATTGTTTGGCTTTAGAAGATGCTTTTCATCTTCTTTGATTTCTTGTTCTTGATGAAGTTTTAGTGCTTTGGGTTTTGATTGAATCTTGAGAAGATTCTTTTCAGATTCTTTCAATTTTTGATCAATAAGGTTTGTTTCAGAAGAGCTTGAATCATCATCCAAACATGAAGTCTCTGATTTCTCTTCTTTTGATTTTCCTTTTAATTTGTTATACTCTCTTTCAAGTTCACTCGTGTAAAAACACATTCACACTTTGGAACAAATAGCTTTTTGTTCCATTGTCGAGGTTCATAAGATTTTATTTTAATTGGATGACCATTCTTTATCTTCTTTAAATCTCTGTCTTCAAATATTTTAATGTTTATCTTTTCGATTTCACTCTTGACATTCGATTGAACAATCCTTTTCTTTTCTTGATATTCTTTAAGCTTAGATTTATTCTCCGGTGAATGATCATGGTATTAAAATTTTCAATTAAGGTATTGGAGATTGATTCAGGCATTGGTTCATGTGTGAATCCTAATCATGTTTTATCCTTATCTTTTCTACCATTCACCAACTACTCAACACAGTTTTTGAGCTTTTTACTTTGGCTAAATCAATTTGAGTTACTGCATGAGCCAATTTTTCTTGTTCAAGTGTTTTTGACATCTCTTCAAGTTGTTTCTTGACAAGTTCAAGTTCTTTTAAAGTTTTGTTCCAAGAAAAATGGAGAGATATGATTTTATCATTAGAAATTTTGTGATCAGCTTTCAGCTTACTGTGCATTAATTCTTCTTGTGTCAGTTTATCACATATTTTGAATAAGTAGGTTCTGTAGTGTTCTACTTGTTCAAAACATGCTTTAGTGCATATTTTTCCCTTACCTCCACTGGAATTTCTGGATAAGAGTTTGAAGATTCAGTGTTAGTGTCAGATGATGAGTTTACAACCTTGGGTTGTTTAGACTATGCCATAAGAGCAACTTTGTCAGGATCAGTAATCACAAGTTTGATGTATTAGAGCATAGCGCAGCGGAATAAGAACGAGAATTAGACAAATTGTAGCAAGAATTTGATACTCGTATGCATTAAGAACAAATACGGTTATAACGAGAGAATATATTTCTGTAACAAGGAATGTTTCAATAATAGTAAATATTTATGATCAAATCATTCATTTTATTACAATAGGTTTATATAGAGAGCACCCGCTGCTGTTATCACGGGAAAGTGACAACTGGCAGATCTATTACAAAAATAACTAACTCTTAACAAACTACTGACATGTTCACAACTACTGAGAACATATCAGAGTGCTAAGTACAAAATATGAAACTACTGAAACTAAAATACTGAAACTACAACGACTGAAGAACAAGCTCTTCAGTCGTTTTACAAAACTACTGAAAACATAAAACTACTGAAAGGTAAACCGTCACAACTACTGAAGAAGGCCTCTTCAGCTGTTGTGACAACGTCTGATACTTTGGTCTTCAGTACTTGTGTCTTCAGACTTTGTCTTCAGTACTTGTGTCTTCAGACTGTCCTCAGCACTTGTCTTCAGACTTTGTCTTCAGCACTTGTCTTCAGACTTTGTCTTCAGCACTTGTCTTCAGACTTTGTAATCAGTTGTTGTCTTCAGCTGTTGTGGACTTCAGTAGTTGTTATGACGTCTGTGGGACTTAAAGGTTTTTCTGATCCGGCTCATTGGTTCTTTTGGTCCAACAAACTCCCCCTGAACCAATGTAGCCAAAACCTATAACTTTATTGAGGTCCCACTTATTGTTGGCAGAATGGTTGGTCTTTTTCCTTCTTGATCAGTTGAGAAGATGACCCATTTAAGCACTGGCCTGGAAATGAGTCTCTGATAATTTGGTTGGCAATGTATGGATGGGAGCTCTGTATTGGGGAATTGGACACTGAGCTGTTCCCCCATCCATGAGACTCACTTCCCAACTATGAGCCTGTAGGATTCCCTAGTGTAGGCCTCCAAAAATACAATTTGCTCCTCCATTGTGAGCTCCTCTGCTTCACCATCAAAGAATCCTTCTGGCCCATAGTACTCAGATAGGAATTTGACCTGCTTTCCATTTGTGAGTACCACTGTTGTAATCTGTCTGAAAACAAATTCATCAGGATGATGACCTTCTAACAGCAGTGGTAACTCATCCTTTCTGATCTCATTCAGCCTCTTATACACCAGCCCTTTCTTGATCATTCTATTCTCCAACATCTTTTGTGGGGGCATGTTTGAGGTGTAGGCCTTCTTGAAATCTTCAAGGATCTCCCAGGGTGAAACTACAAGGGCTAAGGAGATCACTTCATCTACAATCTTTTTCACTTGCCATTGTATCTCTGAGGGATATTTTTCTTTTGTATTCTGTGAGCCACCCTGGGATCAGGCCAAATTCTTACTCTTTCTTTCACATATTGAAAAGTATGTCTAAGAGTATAAATCCTCTGAGCTTGCTTTTTCATATTAATGATGGAGGAAGTGGCTGCATAAGCTTTATCTACTCTCCTCAATAACTCTTCATCGTGCAATCTGTGTTGTTCTTCTTCTTCCAATTTCACTTTGATTGCATCTCTTTGTTGCTCAGGAGTTATTGTAAGAGAGAGATCTTTGGCCTTAGGCAACTGCAGAACAGCTGAGATCGGCAGCGTATCTTCTTCATCATCATTTTCTTCTTCTTCCACAAGCCTCAACACCCTTCTCTTCTTCTGCTTAGGTGCATCATCGGCTGTTGGTTTTGAGGGTAAGGGAGTTGGTTTTGTGGGTTGTGGTTGTGGTTGTTTTGGAGAGGGAATGTTGACAGGCTGAGTTAGCATCTTGGAGGTAAGTGTGGCTTTTGAGTGTTTGGCTAGCTCAGTCCTGCTCCCTGCTCCTGCTTCATTCAAAGCTTCTACTACTAATCCCTTAGTATATGCCTCAGACGAACAGATCTTGGAGGTTATGGCCAAGATGCTGTCCCTGGTCCATGATTTTACTTCGATCAATGATCTCCCAAGGTATTTGCTGATAAATCTGATCATGATCTCAAGTCTCTCTCTATCCATAGTGCTGTAGCTGGCCCATCTTTGTTGGATCTCTTCGATCTCTAATCTTCTTATTTCAGAATCTAGCTTTTCAGTGTCGAAACCTTGCCTAAACAGCTGATCAATGATATTGTCCATTGATCTGCTGTGTTCAGCATCAGCCTCTTTAACCATTTCGTTCAAGTTCTTCTCTTTCTCAGCACTCTTCTTTTTCTTGTATGTGACATGAAAATCTTTTTGACTTTCATGTACTTTTTCAATTTCAGCTCCCTTCTCAATCACATTCTCCTTCTCTTTTTCAGCCTCATACACACAATCCTTCTCTTTTTCCACCTCTTTATCCTTCTCTTTCTCTTTCTCCTTCTCCATCCTCTTTCTTTTAGCTTTCACTGCTGAACTCTCCCCCTTTTTGGGTGCATTGGTTGCAAGGGATTGAGTAGCAGAAAGTTGTTGGCTCAGTACATCCCTCCACAGGGTTGTAAGACAGAGGAAAGTCTCTCATCAACAGTTTTAATAACAAATTCGGTTAGCTGCGGTGTGATGAGAGATAGGGGATTTGAGGGATAGCATCCATTTGCTCAGGGGGTTTGGGTCCTAGAAATGGTGCCAGAAACAGAGGCAGGTGGCTGAGAATTTTGTAGTGGCTGTGTTTTAAGTGACCTTCAGAGGAAGGTGCCATCTGTTGGGTTGATGTGGTGGCAGATGGTCTTTCTCCTTGAGAGAGTTGTCAAGTAGTTTTTGCAGCCTACTGACTTCCTCCTCTAGGATTATGTTCTGGGCAAGAACATCGTAGAAGAAGCCCAGGTCATCATTAGCAGATGCTGAATCAGCTGACCTCCTACTTGTAGCAGGATGTACATGCACTGGATGTGGACCAGATGTAGCATGTGCCCCTTTGTCTTGGAACTGGGGACTTCCAGCCTCAGGACTATGTCCTTCATCAGCTGTTGCCTCTAGTGAGGTCTTAACTATGTTACCAGCCTTAGTCTAATCATGTGCTTATTCAGACGAGGTGGCAGCCTCACTAGATGTTCTAATCTCCATATCCACACCAGGTGAGAAACCTGTAAACCCCGGTGCTGTGGGTTGTCAGAAGCATGGAGATCCTCTTCCTCAATGGCTGTGGTTCTCCCTTTGTTGGTGGTTGTTGGGGAGGAGGAGAGGCATGCAGCTGAGTCAGCACGTTTGCAATGATAAGGGTTGGACTTTGTGGGGCGGTTGCATGGGGAGATGGGGTAAAAGCAGTGTGCACCTGGGGAGAATGGTGCTCTTCAATGGCAATCTCCTCAAATGAGGAAGATCCCAAATTTGTGTTACCCCTTCTGTGGTTGTTGCAGGCTCCTTTTGAGAGGAATCCTGAGCGGTTGTGGCGGTAGAGTCTCTGATACTGCTGGGGGTTTAAACCAGCAAGTATATCTTGCCTTGGTGGTACAGGAGCATCTTCAGGGGACTCATCTCCTGAATAGCTGTTTTGGGGCGTTTGGTGTTTGGTTTGGTGGGGACACTGGATTTGGAGGTGGTGGCTGTGGGTTGCAGTTGCGTGGGTTTGCGCAGCTTGGCAGCCATTTTGAGTGATTGGTCAGAGTTGTGCCGGAGTATACTTCCGGTAATACAGCCATAGCAGGGACTCCCAGGCCAACAAGTCCCTCAGCTTGAAGCTGGTTTTCAATGATGGCCATTATGAACCGAGGATATAGTATCCAACGTTAGCAAGTTGTATTTGGGCCATATCCTTGAGCTCAAAAAATATTATTTCAGAAAAATTTAAAGGTTGTTGCTCAAGGATGGAGTACATTACCTGTTGCCACCTTGTGGACATTTGATCCCATGATGAGGTCTTGGGGGCAAGGCATACATGACCATATGGTATGAGACGTTCAGCATCCGGAAAATGTTTCTTCAACAAGGTAGATGCACTCAGGTTACCCTGGTATCCATGGTGGGCAAATGATTGATCTGTTGTGCCCTTTGGATAACCAGTTGGGAAAGTGGCATCATCCAGATTAAGGGTTTGGCGAAGAGTGTCTGGAGTAATGACCACTTTTTGACCATGGACAAATGATTGAAGAGACTCCGTATCATTCTCCTCAGAGACCAGAGTGACGTTTGTCCAGAATTGGTTAAGGGATTCGGCATATATGGTGGGTTTACCAGAAAAGCAGTTTTGTATGGTGACTGAACCGTTAAATCAATGGCGTTGTGAAACTTGGTCCAGTATGGCGATTTGGTGAGATGTGCGACACAGTTGTGTCGGGGTTTTAGTTGCATGGTTGCCATTGATGAAGAGAGGGTAGAGAGTTTTTGAACGTTAGGATTGAGAAGAGAAGATAAAACCTCTGAAGGTGGGAAAGGTATTTAAAGGGTCGGGTTAGAAAACAACTGAAGGTTTTGGTGTAGTCATCAGTTGTTGAAACTACTGATGACGTGGTATTAACTTTCAGAGGTTTGAAAAGACTGACCGTATTGGTGTGATCACAAGTTGCTATAAAACAACTGAAGACTTGTTTTAACCGTCAGACGTTGAAACAACTGAAGTCTCTGATTTAGTCATCAGTAGTTTAAACTACTGAAGACAATTTTGACTTCAGGTGGTGAAACAACTGAAGACTTGGTGTTAGTCATCAGTAGTTGTAAAACTACTGAAGACAGTGGTTTTGTCATCAGTTGTTGTAAACAACTAAAGACTTGGTGTTACTCATTAGTAGTTGTAAAACTACTGAAGACAGTGGTTATGTCATCAGTTGTTGTAAACAACTAAAGACTTGGTGTTAGTCTTCAGTAGTTGTAAACTACCAAAGACATAGTTTTGGCTTCAGTTGTTATAATGAAACAGCAGTTGTAGAAACAACTGAAGAGTAATTACTCATCAGTTGTTTTCGTCAATTCATAGCTTTTCAGCTGTTTCTGTCTGACCTCCATACTTACTCATCAGACTGAGATCTAAGTTTCAGACGTTTCATCGGTCATCAGTACTTATCTTTTTCTGACATCAGTAGTTGTAGCTGCATTAGCTGTTGACTACATCAGCTGTTGTAGCTACATCAGCTGTTTTAACAGATAAAGTACTTCAGTACTTGTGAGGCATGTAGCCTCAGTAGTTATAAAACTACTGAGGATAAAAGAACTCATCAGTACTTATATGTGACAATAATGAACTAATGATCATCAGTACTTATGAGCTGAGATCATCAGTAGTTGTCACTTATTCTAGCTGCAGCATACCAAGCCTTAACACCAGGTTGTGGAAAGTTGAACTATCCAAAGGCTTAGTAAAAATGTCTGCAAGCTCATCAGCACTAGGACAAAATTTGGATCAATCAGACCTTTTTCAAAACAATCTCTAATAAAATGGTGTCTGATTTCAATATGTTTAGTCCTAGAGTGCTGGACAGGATTCTTGACGATACAAAGAGCTGAAGAGCTGTCCGTTAACAATGGGGTCTTAGTCTCTGTTATGCCATAATCCAGTAATTGTTTGAAGCCAGAGTACCTGAGATGTACAGCTTGCAGCAGCAATGTACTCTGCTTCAGCAGTTGATGTAGCAACTGAGGTCTGTTTCTTACTCTGCCAAGAAATCAAACAGTTTCCTAGGAATTGACATCCACCAGAAGTTGATTTCCTGGTCAACTTACATCCTGCATAGTCACTGTCAGAAAAAGCAACTAATTTACCAGAATGTCTAGTAGAATACCATAAACCTAGAGATGGAGTGCCTTGTAGATATCTAAAGATCCTCTTGACTGCAATCAAATGAGACTCTTTAGGTGCAGCCTGAAATCTAGCACAAACACATGTAGCAAACATAATATCTGGTCTAGAAGCTGTTAAATACATCAAGGACCCAATCATACATCTGTAAATTGTTTCATCAACCACTTTACCTTTCTGATCTGTATCCAGTTGTGTGGTGCAGCACATGGGAGTAGAACAGGGCTTACAGTTTTGTAAATCAAACTTTTCCAAAAGATCTTTTGTGTATTTGGACTGATGAATGAAAATTCCACCAGCCTTTTGTTTGATTTGCAAACCCAGAAAGAACTGTAATTCTCCCATGGCACTCATTTCAAACTTCTGTTGCATCAACTTTGTAAAGGCATCACACAACTGTGGATCAGAGGATTCAAAAATAATATCATCTACATAAATTTGAACAAGTAGATTATGCTGCCCTGCTTTCTTAATGAATAAAGTCTTATCTATGGAGCCTCTAGTGAAATTATTTTCCAGAAGAAAGTTTGATAATGTCTCATACCAGGCTCTGGGAGCTTGTTTCAACCCATAAAGAGCCTTATCAACTTATACACCCAATTAGGATGTTTATTGTCCTCAAAGCCTGGTGGTTGACATACATAAACCTCTTCTTTAATTTTTCCATACAAAAATGCACTTTTGAGATCCATTGAAAAACTTTAAGTTTTGATAAGCAGCATAAGCTAAAAACAATCGAATTGCTTCCAGTCTGGCTATAGGGGCAAAGGTTTCATCATAATCAATACCTTCTTCTTGTGCAAACCCCTGAACAACCAGTCTGGCCTTGTTCTTAACAATCAGCCCATTTTCATCAGTTTTGTTCCTAAACACCCATTTAGTGCCTATTGCACACTTACCTGGAGGTAGAGGAACCAGTTCCCACACTTGCTGTTTCTTGAACTAAAGAAGCTCAAGTTGCATGGCATCAACCCATCCATTGTCCTTTAAAGCAATGTGATAATTCTTTGGCTCTTGCTGACTGATGAAGAGAGCATAGAAGTAGAAATTTGACAATTGACTTCTTGTTGACACGCCAACAGTGATATCACCAATGATTTGAGACATAGGGTGATTCTTCAGATCTTGGTACACAATGAGATCTGTGCAAGTGTTTGTAGCAGGTTCAGCAGCAACAGATGGTGATGGTGAATCATTTCCTTGAAACAGAGCTATTGGAACATCAAGTCTAGTTGAATCAGGCAGTTGATCACTAAACCTGAAGAGGTGAGTACTGCAATCATCATCATCATCACCCAGCAGTACCACCAGGTGGTGAACTGTTGACAGGAGCAACAGCTGGAGTTTGATAAGGAACATATTGCAGTATGTCCAATCAAATATCTCCACAGGGCTTTGTGGAATCTTGTCCTTGGAGATTCATTAAACTTAACATGTAGAGTTTCTTCAACCATCTTTGTTCTACAGTTGAAGACTCTGTATGCTTTGCAAGTTGATGAATAACCAACAAAGTACCCTGCATCCACCTTAGGATCAATTTTTTGGAGTTGATCCCGTGTGTTGAGAATGAAACAAGGACACCCAAAAGCTCTGAAAAATGAAATTAGAGGGGCCAAATGATGAAGAACTTCATATGGAGTCTTCATTAACCTCTGATTTACTAGAACTCTATTCTGTACATAGCAAACTGTATTGACAACTTCAGCCCAAAAGTCATTGGCAGTCCAGAATCTGCCAACATGGACCTTGCAGCTTCAATAAGGGTCCTGTTCTTTCTCTCCACAACTCCATTTTGTTCAGGAGTTCTTGGGATGCTATACTGCCTCTTGATTCCCTTTGATAAGTAAAACTTATCAAGTGTGTGATTTCTGAATTCAGTACCATTGTCACTCCTCACACACTTAACTGGTAGGGAATACTGCTTCTCAACATGTAACACAAAGTTAATAATGGACTGAGCAGCCTCATCTTTGAATGCAAGAAGAAAGTCCATACAAATCTGGAGTAATCATCCACAATTACCAGACAGTATTTCTTTTAGCCATACTCATCACTCTCACAGGACCAAAGAGATCCATGTGAAGAAGCTGCAAGCAGGCAGTGGACTTAGGTTCTTCTATGGAGGGAAATAAAGCTTTGTGTTGTTTTTCTTTTAAGCAAGCAGTGCAGTTGTCTTCACATTTGAACTCCTTCATAGGCAGTCCCCTTACTAAACCATGGATTATGAGTTGATTCATGTTTTTGAGATTAACATGACCCAGCCTTCTGTGCCATAGAGTAGATTCTTGAGGGGAAGCCTTGGAAAATAGGCAAGGATGGACTTTGAGATCTATTTTCTTGGAAAGATCTAAGGCATACACTCTCCTGTCCTGTTGGCCTTTAGGAGAGTGTGTTCATCCAACACCTTATCATTAAGCTTAGAACTTTGGATGACAGAATCCGACAGTTCTGACTGGTGAAAAGAGCAAGATGGCCTTTGTCACACATTTGACTGACACTCAAGAGGTTGTACTTGAGATTTTCCACATGGTTAACATCATCAAACTTTATTTCCCCATTGGAAACAAAGCCTTTGCCAATGATGTAACCCTTTGCATCATTGCCAAATGACACAAACCCCTTCCTTCCTTGAGAGTAGTCATTAAGAAGTGATCTGTTTCCTGTCATATGCATGATCCTCCACTGTCTACATACCAGATGCCTCTGAGGCATGTTGAAGAACCCTGCAAAACACAACAAATTAGTTAGATTTTGAGACCCAAACCTTTTTGGTTTTGGGCCTGTTCACATCAACAGATGATAAAATAACAGGTATGTTGGAAACAACAGCCTGAGAGGAAGAAGATGGTGAATGAAGAGGAATCCTTTGGCTTGGACCTCCTTTTCTGTGGTTTCAACATAGGAACATCTAATTGGTTAACTCTTCCCAATAGATGTTGAACCATCATAACCAGCTGTGTCTGTTTTGTGATAAGGCTTTCAGCTCTTCAGACACATTGGCATTGGAGTTTGATAAGTTCCTATGTTGCACCTTCTTATTTTGAGCAATCTCAGCTGTTACCTTTTAACCCCTTCCTTTTTGGATTTCTTTTTGGACTTAAGGGTTACAGGATTTGATGTTGCCGGTACAAATGTGGCTTCAAACTCAGTTTTCATTTTAACCATTTTCTCTTGATTTCCTCTTTATGTTGTGTTTGGATCCTCTTTTGTACCAACAATCATCTGTAAGATGATTGAACAAACCACATACTTCACATGGTTTCTTCTTCATCTTATGTTGATCATCAACTACAGAGGATGAAACTACTGAAGACTTGCTCTTCAGTACTTTGGAAGCATTATTTGCTTTCTTGACTTCCTCTTTAGTAGTCTTCAAACTCTTTCTACTGACAGTTTTCTTCTCTTCAGTGCTGACAGTAGTTGGAGTTTGAACTTTAGGTGTTAAATCTTGCTCTCCAGTCCTTTCAGGACTTCCATAAATACTCCTGAGTTGATCAACTCTTTGATCATGTGAGTGTCAGCAGTGGAACCATCAACATCAGCTCATAGGTTCTGAAAGGCTTAGTGCTGACTTCAACTTTTGATGATGCTCTATCAAAAAGTGAATCACATGATGAGGTGGATTGGTTATTGCTTTCTCCATCAGATTTCACTTCTGCTCTTGAAGCAAAATCTATAGGAGGAGCAGTGTGATTATAACCAATGCCAAAGTTCACATTGGAAGCTGATTGCTTACTAAAGAGCATTTCGAAACCTTTGCATGATTGTACCCATCGATCACACTCTACCTGGGTGACTGCAAGGGTTTCTTTGAGACTTCTTTGGTCTTCCGGAATAACCTCTAGCTTAGCCTTTTCATCATTTAATTGGCATTTAAGCTTATAAATCTCATCATTTTTACTATTAAGAGCAGACTCAAACTCAACTTTACTTTTGGAAATGGTTTTCTCAAACTCAAGTTTTTGATTTATTAATGCTACATTTGCCTCTCAAATAGAGACAAATGCAGCTATGCATGATTCAGAACATAACTTGGCTTTAGCCTCTGAAGATACCTGAGTTACCTGAGAAGATGATGCATTTGAGCAGGAACCCTCAGTAGACTCCAGGGCCATGAGAGCCAGATTCCCAAAAGGACTATCACCACCATGTTGACCAGCACCTGTGAACAGTTGTTCATGACCAGACATGTCATCTGGTAAACTGCTCCAGTCAACAACTCCGGGGGTAAAGAAGTTGTGTTGTTAAGGTTGATGATATTGAGATGGTAGAGGTTCTGGTAGTGCATGAGGGTGTGGTACCATAGGAGCTTGAACTTGATTTGACTGTGGCATGTAATAACAAGGGTAAGGATATGGCATTTGACCTTGAGGAACAAAATATGCAGGAGATTGTGGTTGAGGATGATGACTAGAATTGACAGGATGTTGCCCTCTGTGTTGTGGACTGTTGCCAGGGAAAGTCACAAAAGGTGCAGAGGAATTAGATCCAGATGATCTGCATTCTCTAGCAAAGTGTCTAAGCCTGTGGCATTTGTGACACTTCAACTTACTCTTGTCAAAACCAACTTTGGTTTTGCCAGAGAGTCCTGGGAACTTTCTTCCAGTTCTTTTGTAGAACTTCTGAGATCTGATATTATCAAGGCCATTTGGCTCGAAATATCCATCTCTTCTAAGTCATCATCAACAATCCCCTTGAGATCATCCATGATAAAGCATAGATTGTCATTATTATACCCAGTAAACTGACTATCAACACTCACAAATGCAGAATCAGAAGTGTTTGAAGAGAATCAATATGCTCATCATATTGGCATTCAGATGAAGCATATTCTGACTCATGACCAACCAAGGCAGTGTTGCCTGGTACAAAGTCTTCAGTGAGCTTACCAGATGAAGACAGTTTTCGTTTCTGTTCTATCTCTCTCTCAAATGTGAGCAATTTCCCATGGAGTTGGGTGAGGGATAGTTTGTCCAAATTTGCACTGGAGCGTAGGACAATAGTATATGTGTCCCATCTCTCAGGCAGTGATCTGAGAAATCTGTTATTCATCTGGCTATTGGTGTACTCATGTTTGACCATTTTTAATTCAGAGATCAAACATGAGAACCGCTCAAACTGTTGAGTCAGTGTCTCACCCTTCCTATGAGAGAATGTCTCATATTGTTGGGCAAGGATTTCTCTATTATTTGCCAAGACCTCATCTGTTCCTCCAAATTGTTCTTTCAAGGCATTCCAGAGGTCATGGGCAGTTTCATGATGCATTAGCCCAGAATAGATTTCATTGGGCAGTGCCATGGCCAGAATTCCATGGGCTTTTGCATCAATCTCAAACAGTTTCTTATCCTCATCTGAGTATTGCTCCCTCCTCTTTAGAACCATTTGATTGGTTTCCGGGTTATTCACCATAGGCTTGTGTGGACCATGTACCACTGATGTCCACAACCTGCGCTGTTAACAGACAGGTGGTGGAGCATTCGACGTTGCCATATGTTATACTCACTCCTGACCAGCATTGGAGGCTTGGTTGAGGAGCCAGTATTGTGAGGATCATTGGAAGGAGTAGTCATCTTAAGTCCAAAAACAATTTAATTCAAGCTTTTTTAAAAGATTTTACACAGACCACAACAGACTCAATGAAAACCAAGAGAAAATCTCAGGATGAATGACCAGAAACACAGAAAATTCAATCTCTATAACCGTTTCTTGCAAAAATTCTAATTCAATCAAACTTGGATCTTGAATAGCAGTTTCAATGATCAATTGTTAGATCAATCAATGATTAACCTGCTCTGATACCATTTGTCAGGATCAGTAATCACAAGTTTGATGTATTAGAGCGTAGCGCAGCGGAATAAGAACGAGAATTAGACAAATTGTAGCAAGAATTTGATACTCGTATGCATTAAGAACAAATACGGTTATAACGAGAGAATATATCTCTGTAACAAGGAATGTTTCAATAATAGTAAATATTTCTGATCAAATCATTCATTTTATTACAATAGGTTGACACTCCTTATATAGAGTGCACCCACTGCTGTTATCACGGGAAAGTGACAACTGGCAGATCTATTACAAAAACAACTAACTCTTAACAAACTAATGACATGTTCACAACTACTGAGAACATATCAGAGTGCTAAGTACAAAATATGAAACTACTGAAACTAAACTACTGAAACTACAACAACTGAAGAACAAGCTCTTCAGTCGTTTTACAAAACTACTGAAAACATAAAACTACTGAAAGGTAAACCGTCACAACTACTGAAGAAGGCCTCTTCAGCTGTTGTGAAAACGTCTGATACTTTGGTCTTCAGTACTTGTGTGTTCAGACTTTGTCTTCAGTACTTGTGTCTTCAGACTGTCTTCAGCACTTGTCTTCAGACTTTGTCTTCAGCACTTGTCTTCAGACTTTGTCTTCAGTACTTGTGTCTTCAGACTGTCTTCAGCACTTGTCTTCAGACTTTGTCTTCAGCACTTGTCTTCAGACTTTATCTTCAGCACTTGTCTTCAGACTTTGTAATCAGTTGTTGTCTTCAGCTGTTGTGGACTTCAGCAGTTGTTGTGACGTCTGTGGGACTTAAAGGTTTTCCTGATCCGGCTCATTGGTTCTTTTAGTCCAACAAACTTCTTTAGAATCTTCCTTTGGGTCTGATTTGTCACTCCAGTCATAGTCTTCCTCATTGTCTGAATCTCCTTTTGTCTTTGGATCTTTATCTTTAGACCAATCTTTAGTGTTGATCTCAACAACAAGTGCTAGACCAGAAGTAGGATCTGTAGTAAACTATTTTGCGTAAGCACTCCAATCATAACCATCCTTGATGCTTACTACTAGAGCTTTCTTTGGTTCCTCAGTGGTCTTTGATTCTTCTTTCAGTTCATGCATTGGTAGACTCTAATAAGGTTTCTGAAATGTCTTCTGAGTCTATTGATGATACCTCTGACTATTAGAGCTACTTTGACCATTTCCTCCTTGTGCTCTTGGAGCTTTGCACTCTCTAGAAAAGTGGCCATAGCTGTTATAGTTAAAAACACCTTGACTTCGACTTATCAAAGCTAACTCTTTTTTTTGCACTTGGCTTATAGTTTCTGTTCACATATGAATGCTTTTGTGTTCTATAAGCTATCATCACCATTTGCCACTTGAGATCCGTTTCTTCAATGTCATCTGGATCCATTCAAATAGATCTTACAAAATTAAATCAACTAGTGTTAAATGGCTACCTTGGAATGCTTGAAAACTTGCCATAAAGGCTGTAAATGTAGATTTTGACTCTTGATCCTGTAAAAGAATGTGTATAACATCTTTAACTTTGCTAGAGTTGTTGGACCTCATATGCCCAAGACACATACAAGATTGATGTGGTTGGTACGTCATGATCCAAGTTGGGTCATACCTAATAACAAGCTATACAAACACCAATTAATATTTATTTGTTGCTAGGACCAAACAAATAAATACCGACCCCAATTTAGAAAATGGGTTTTTCTAAACACGTTGCTTTTGTAAAAGGACAACATTATGTGGATAATTTGTTCATGAGAAATTATTTGTTTCATTATTTAAGTTGGTTAAATAATGACAAATAAAAGTGTGTTATTGTAATAAAATTAAAAGAGGTTTTAATTTTATAAAATTAAGGGTTAAGAGTGTAACTTTTTATAAAATTAAAATGAGGGGGAAAACCCATTTGCATGGGTTATTTTGGCCGCCCAAAAGGCCTTGGGGACCAGCCATTTAGTCTTGGTCTTTGCAATACTTTCCCCTCTCCAACACTCTTCCATCATTCACACTTTTCTCCCTTACAACACTTAGCAAGAACTCTCTCAATACCATTGCAGAATTTTCGGATTTGAAGCTCAAACTAGGCTGAAAATTCGTTTTTCTTTGATAGTACATTTGTAGAGTTTTGGTGTTGAGCTCCCAAACTAGCTAGGTCTTTGGAAGAGCTTGTGGGTATCACTACTTGAGGCATTCTCTCTTGGGGACTGAACTTTCAAGAACACCATCTTCTTCTTCTTATACATCTACAACATCTTGTGCAAGAAAGGTTGTGTCTTTGAACATCCTATGGTTGATTTTGGTTTGATAGCACACTTTTTCACATATATTTATATGATCCACATTCTTGGGTTTTGTTTATGTTTTGAATGGTGAAAAATTTCAGAATGTAACAACATGATTAATTCATATTTCCGCTACGTTTTACAAGTTTAAAATTGTTTAACTTGCTTTGATTAACTTGTTGCAAAACCCATCATTGGCATCTAGAGCCGGTTATGTGAAATGTGTGCGTCAAAAGGTCTTGAAAAGTTAGTTTTCATGGACCTTTTCAACCGATTAGGGGATTTTTTGTTGTGGATGTATGAATCCCTTATGTTTCAAGGTTTAATCTTGCATGCTTTAGTATAAACCTTGAAAGATTTACATCGAATGGTTGATTGTGTTGTTTGAACAACCTTAAAGTTTTAGTTTATGTTGGCTGAAACTTTGGGGCTGAAATAAGGGGTCCATTGTTTTTCTTGAATATGTTTCTCTTTATTGTGCATAACATAGCCCTGGCCTTATGTGTTTGGTTTTGGTTGATTGTTGTATGTCATGTTGGTTTTGATTCTTGTAAGGGTTGTAGTTTTGTGTTTTGTATTTTGGGTTGTAATTTATTTATTCATTTGGTTATCTAATAAATAGATTAGGTGCATTTCTTTTATTAGAAAAATTGTATTAGGATATGATTTTTATAAAAGAAGATGCACAAGATGAAGACTCAAAGAAGGACACAAAAGACATGGACACTTGAAGTTTTGGATGTGGATTCAAGTGGGAGTTCATGGACACATTTTGATGTGTCATCTCAACCCTTAGGAAAGACCTTATGACAACACTTGTGATGGCAAACAAGTGTGGTCAACTAGGTGGCTATGGTTATGCACTCATGTTTGTATGTTTATGCTTGTTTGGATGATTGTTATTTGATTGTTTGGTTGATATTTGGATATGCATTACAAACTCATTAGCAACTTAACAAGCTGAAATTTTGATGGTTCTTTATCATTAAGTGGTTAATAAAAGGTTATTAAAAGGATTAATGGTTTTAATAAAATAGGTTTTATTATTAGTGAACCATAGGGCACCTTGTATTTGAAAGCATGCAAATATAAGGTACATAGAGTTTTCTAAACTAAGATTATGAAAACTTAAATTTTTTTTAAAACAAGTTTAACACCGTCCTTTTGCACAACACTTGAGTCATTTGGAAACTCTTAATGGGATAAAGGTCACGTAACCGTTTTGAGGGAACTTGTGACTTGAGGCGGGGATACCATATTTGTGGGATAAAGATCACCTAACCACTTATGTTGGAAAACTCACACATGTGTGCAAGTAGGGAAACTTGCAAACCATGTTAAATGAATCACCTACAATATGGTATACATAGGTGTTGATGGGATAAACATTCCGACTATACATATGATGTTTTATAGTCGATCCCATACCCTAGAAGTTGCAAAGGGTTGCAATTGTCAAAACGTTGACCACCTTGTTAATTTAAATAATGGGATAAAGGTCACCTAACCACTATTTAAATGTAATGTTGGATTCTAGATTTAAATTTGTGTAAGACACTTTAAAAGGGTTTTTAATTATTAAAATATGAACAACATCGAAATTACTAAAATTGAACTTTGTTATATTTTGTAGATGACCACCAACAATAATGAAAACCATGAAATCACGTCCCCTCACTCACTATCACTAAGGACCATTCTCCAAAAGGAGCGTGTAAACCATAATAACTTTATTGATTGGTTTCGAAACTTGAGAATTTTTCTCAAGCAAGAGAAACGATCATACATATTAGACGATCTGATTCCCAATCAACCTAGTGAGGATGATGAGGAGGCCTACAATAATTGGGTAAATTACACTGAGAACTCGGTCCAAGTGTCTTGCTTCATGTTGGCGAGTATGACTCCAGATCTCCAAAAGGAGTATGAACATCATGGAGCATACGACATGATAACCCAATTGAAGGAAACGTTCCAACAACAATCACGGGTTGAGCGCTTCGAAATGGTTCGAGCACTCCATGCGTGTTGTATGTACGACACCCAATCTGTTTCATCTTATGTACTTAAGATGAAAAGCCACATCGACCGCCTTGAAAGGCTGAATTGTCCGTTCTCGAAAGAGTTGGCTACGGATTTGATCCTCAACTCTTTGTCAAAAAGGTTTGACAACTTTGTCATGAGCTATAACATGAACGGGTGGGACAAGAACATAAGTGAGCTTCACTCTATGCTCAAAACTACCAAGGTGGCCATGGGTAAAAGGGTTTTACCCGTTCTCACCATTAATGAAGGTGGGAACAAGAAGAGGCCTCACCCCACACCCAAGGCAAATGTTGACAAGGGTAAAGGCACAATAGGGGAAAGGGAAAGGGAGTGGTAAGAGCGCCACCACCAAAACCAGCAAAGAAGAAGCAAAAGGTTGCTTCAAATGACCCATGCTTTAAGTGTGGGGAGATTGGACATTGGGCAAGAATTTGCCCAGTCCATCTCAAAGAGTTGCAAGCAAAGAGGGATGCCGGGCAAACCTCAGGTACAATTTTCATGATTCATATTGATCTTAATTTGATACCTCTAACACATGGGTATTGGATACCGGATGTGGAACTCATATTTGCAACTTATTGCAAGGGTTCAAAAGAAGTAAGGACTTCAAGAAAGGGGATGTAAGCCTCTACAATGGGAATGGGGCAAAGGTTCAAGTTGAAGGCCAATGGGACTACATCTTGAAGCTTCCAAGTGATTTGGAAGCAATTTTGAACAATATTTTGTATGCTCCTAGGTTGACTAGGTACATTATTTCTGTTGCCCAATTAAGACAATATGGTTATGCACTAGACCGGACGTGTCATGCGCTTTGAGCATGACAAGTCGATACCAACAAAATCCTGGAAGCAGTCATTGGATGGCTGTTAAGAGCATACTTAAGTACCTAAGGAGGACTAAAGATATGTTCCTAATCTATGGATCTGGTGAGGAGGAACTCGTAGTAAAGGGTTACTCAGATGCGAGTTTCCAAACTGATCGGGATGATTCACGATCACAATCGGGGTACATTTTCATCTTGAATGGAGGAGCAATATCTTGGAAGAGCTCTAAGCAAGATGTGGTGGCATTATCCACTATAGAGTCAGAATACATTGCCTCTTCATTAGCAGCTCAGGAAGCTGCATGGTTAAAGAAGTTCATTGCCGATCTAGGGGTGGTCCCTTCCATTCAGGACCCCTTAGAAATTCTTTGTGATAACGAGGGCGCAGTTGCTCAAATCAAGGAACCCCGTGCACATCAGAAGACTAGGCACATTGAACGAAGATTCAACTACATAAGGGATGAAGTTGAAAAGGGAAAGATATGCATTTGCAAAGTTCACACGGATCAAAACGTTGAGGATCCACACATGAAGCTTCTTGAAAAGGCGAAGCATGAAAGTCATGCTTGTGCCATGGGACTTCAATATTCTAGTGACTGGATTTGATCTTTAATTTTTGTAATGAGATATTGTAACCCTTTATTTACTTGAATGAATTATTTGGTTATAATGATTCAACTAATATTCGTATTTTGCATGTTTAAAATCCATGAGTAAATTATTTTCTCAAAATGTCTGTAGTTGTTCATGCTTGTGGGAACAAGTATGAAGGCAATGCTATTATGAACTTGGATTGGTAGATATTCATATGGATGAATATAGAGCAAAAGGTTGTCGCCAAAGTTCATCGGTATTTATGGGATGCAAATATTGGATTGACCTGCATCCCAAATATTACTACATGGAATCTTCTTGATTGATCATAAGTAATTTTCAGTAAAGGAGAACATCATTTGGTATCCTCTAAACTGAGATACATATTGGGTCTTGATATTTACCGAATATTATACTTTGACTTAGCTCTTCGCTATTCTGAAACATGGCAGTACATAAGTCTGAGTTCAGGTATGATATAAGGTAATTGTGAGAGACGTATGTTGTCAAGATGTGATTTGATCCTCTTATTCGTTGAGAGTAAGATGTCTAAGTCCTGATAAAGTTAAATCAATGGAGAATGATCACTCTGTGTCTCTAGGATTTAACATGACATCTGCGACAAAAAATATAGATGATTGATTCACCTAAAACATTTCAAGTATGGTACTTGAAGGAGATGATGTTATTGAACGGCACTTAGTCATACGTATTAAGGGTAGTAAACCATTGTTAGGCGGTATTTACTGCTTGCATCAATCATCTATGAATCTTGTGCAAGTGGGAGATTGTTAGACCACATATGCCCAGACACATACAAGATTGATGTGGTTAGTACGTCATGATCGAAGTCGGGTCATACCCAATGACAAGCTATACAAACACCAATTAATATTTATTTGTTGACAGGATCAAACAAATAAATACCGACACCAATTTAGAAAATGGGTTTTTCTAAAAACGTTGCTTTTGTAAAAGGACAACATTATGTGGATAATTTGTACATGAGAAATTATTTGTTTCATTATTTAAGTTGGTTAAATAATGACAAATAAAAGTGTGTTATTGTTATAAAATTAAAAGAGGTTTTAATTTTATAAAAGTAAGGGTTAAGAGTGTGACTTTTTATAAAATTAAAATGAGGGGGAAAACCCATTTGCATGGGTTATTTCGGCCGCCCAAAAGGCCTTGGGGACCAGCCATTTAGGCTTGGTCTTTGCAATACTTTCCCCTCTCCAACACTCTTCCATCATTCACACTTTTCTCCCTTACAACACTTGTATACCATTGTATAATATTCGGATTTGAAGCTCAAACTAGGCTGAGAATTCATTTTTCTTTGATAGTACATTTGTAGAGTTTTGGTGTTGAGCTCCCTAAATAGCTAGGTGTTTGGAAGAGCTTGTGGGTATCACTACTTGAGGCTTTCTCTCTTGGGGGCTGAACTTTCAAGAACACCATCTTCTTCTTCTTCTTATACATCTACAACATCTTGTGCAAGAAAGGTTATATCTTTGAACCTCCTATGGTTGATTTTGGTTTGATAGCACACTTTTTCACACATATTTATATGATCCACATTCTTGGGTTTTGTTTATGTTTTGAATGGTGAAAAATTTCAGAATGTAACAACATGATTAATTCATATTTCCGCTGCGTTTTACAAGTTTAAAATTGTTTAACTTGCTTTGATTAACTTGTTGCAAAACCCATCAAGAGTTACCAGAGTTAGAAGATGGAGTCTCATTTTGAGTTTTAGGTATTTGAGGTTTTGGAGGAAAGTATGGTTGTGGTTGAGTTAAGTAGACAGGTGTACTAGAAAAGAATCCTGCTCCCATAAACAGATCACCCTCATCTTCTAGAGTAGCTTCATCCTTAGCATGAAAAGCATTCTCTAAAGTATTTCCTGGAGAAGAAACATACTTATATTGAGAAGTGGATGCAGCTCTATTATTATTCCTTGAACTTTCATCAATTTCCACTGACTCAACCTTTGCAATTAACAGATCAAGATCCATGGGAAACTTTTCAGTATGCTTTAACAAGGTTACTGTTTGTTTCTAAGATGATGGAAGTGCATTTAGAAGTCTATCATTAGGTCTTTAAGATCATTCTTAATCCATAAAGTTGACATTTCTGTGTCAAGTTGCACATACCTTTAGTCTGATGTTTTAGCTCTAAGTGACCAGTTCTTGAAGTCAGCTATGTTCCTTAACTTTGGCACTATGTTCTTAGAATCTTCAGACATAACCATGTTTAAGTTTTGAGATTAAGAAATTATACTATTTTTGTTGTTTTAAATTTTTAAAGGAAGAAACGAAATTACAATATTTTTGGATTTTTTTTATTTTTTAAAAATTTTCTAAGTGTTGAAAGAAAAGTCTGAATCTGATGCGCCTGAATAGTTTTGAAGCATCCACTTTGACTTGAAAACGTCCAAGGGAATGCCTTAGTGAATTTCTAAAAAGTCCAAAGGTAGAAACTCCTGAATAGTATCAAAACGCCAAAATAGTTTCAAAACGCCCAAACAGTGATGAAGCGCGTGAACAGTTCTAAAGCGCCTGAACAATTCCAAAGAGCCTAGGACTTAGTTTCTGAAAAACGTCCAAATAGTGATAAAACGCTCCCAAATAGTGTCAATACGTCCACTTTGAAAACGCTTAAATAGTGCTAAAGCGTCTTAACAGTGTTATGCGCCTAAACACTTAGGTGAATTTAAGATGATTTCAACACACCAAACACCTAATTCATCATCTTTGTAACAACCTGATCTTAACTAACTTTTCAAAACTTGATTAATTGATCTGAAACTCTTCAATCAAGTGTGTAATACACCAAATATCAATCCTTTAACTTCATTTTCCTCCAATTAACAACAAATAATCAGAATTTTGCTGAATTAGTGTTCGACTATTTGAAGAACTTTTTGCACTCAAATCTGGCAAAAATTCAGATCTGAGGACGTTAACTCACTCAATTGTGATTCAATTCATGTTTCTAAGGTGAAACACAACTGAATTCAACAATCTATTCATCAATTGCTATAAAAAACACAAATTCAAGTGATTCACAAGCTCGAATCATTGAATCGAAAGCTCTGATATCATTTAATAGGTTCAAATGGATTGATATATGTTAATGATTAACTAGAATTTACAATAATATGCACAAAGTAATCAACTAAGCAAATTATCAGAAAAATTCATAGTAATTACATTGATATTAGCAAAGGATTACAAGTACAAATAAGAGAGTTCTGTTGCAAAAATCTCCCGGCAAAATACAAATAATCCTATTTATACTAATATAAGAAACTAAGGAACATATATTTACACAATAAGTCCCTATACTATGATAAAACAAAAACTAAAAACTAATGCTAATCTTTAAGGCCCCAACACATCTTCATAAGTCAGTCAAAGTATGTACAAGACTTACTTAAAAGATTCAACATGACTGATTGTAAGGTCGCTAAGACACCCATAGCCAGAAACCACTCTCTTGGACCTAATCTTGAGGGGGAGTGTGTTGATGAGCATCTCTATAAGCCAATGATTGGGTCTCTTATGTACCTTATAGCTAGCAGGCCTGATATCATGTTTGCTGCATGTATTTGTGCAAGATATCAAGCGAACCCCAAGATGTCACACTTAATCATTGTGAAGAGAATTTTAAGATATCTCAAAGGTGCTCTATCATTTGGCCTTTGGTATCCAAAGAGCTCTGACTTCAATCTATATGCTTATACAGATAGTGATTATGGTGGTTGCAACATGACTACAAAGTCTACATTTGAGGGATGTCAGTTTCTTGGTGGAAGGATAGTCTCTTGGCAATGCAAGAAACAATCATGTGTGTCTGCAACAACTGCTTAAGCTTAATACATTGCTGCTGCAAGCTGCTGTGCTCAAGTACTTTGGATTCAGAATCAGATGCTGAACTATGGATTCAACTTGAAGGAGACTCCCATTCATATAGACAACAACAGTGCTATCTCTATCACAGAGAATCCTGTGCAGCATTCAAGGATAAAGAACATTAACATCTGGTATCATTTGATTATAGATTACTTTGAAAAGGTATTAATCAAACTAGTCAATGTTAACACACATGAATAATATGCTGATCTGTTTACCAAAACCTTTGATGAACAGAGATCCAAATATCTTGTATAAGCGATTAGGATGATTAACTTTGAGTAGGTTTTCTTAAAACTCAATCATATTATTTCTAAAACATGTGTGTCCTAAGTTGTCTATTTTATCATCTTCATAAGCGCTTGTTCTCTTAGGAAGAAAAACCTTTTTAAAAGACATTCCTTAGATTTTTGAAAATTTTGATCTTTTTATCATTTGGAAGATTTATAATTACCTTTGGAAGAAACTTATGTCTTAGAAAACAGATATCTACGTCAGTTGTTTTCCTTTGGAAGAAATTTCCGAAATATCTTCGATAGCTTAAAATTAAGTTAAGTACTTCTATATTTTCAAAGAACAATTTTCTTTCGAAAGCAATTTCCCATCGGAAGTTTTTATTCTTCTTAGAATACAAACTCTAAGTAATAAATCTCTTCCGAAGCAAAATTCTCAAAAACCTTTGGAATATCCTCCAAAGCGTGAGGACCATTTTCGTACGGAGTACTAATGGATTCTGCGTGAGACCAAATCAAATAGTGCGGAATCCTATTTGATAGGCGATCCAATCAGTGAGAATGATAACCTGATCAATCTAACGATGAATAAAACGTTAAGAATTTAGTAGAAATAGATCAGGAACGAACTATGAAGTTGGGTAGGCTGCTTAGGGCACTCTGGACGGCTAGGGTTTGTGAATATTCGAAGTCTCTGTTTTTCCACAAATTATGTGGTATTTAGAGGTTTTCAGTTTCATTCGTACGACCGAACCATTAGCATGGTTCAGTCGTGCAACTGACTCGTGCAGTTGATTCATACGTGCGACTGAAGGTTCAGTCGTACGACTGAATCAACCTTATGTCTCAGTCATACTACTGATCCAGTCTCCTGGTTTAGTCGTGCGACTGGTCCATAAGTATGATTCATTCGTGCATATGATCCATAAGTATGGTCCATTAGCATAAATAACCACCTGACTAAGTTGAACACATTTCTCAATCATTATTGACTTAGAACTATGTAAAACAACATCAAACCTATATATGATGTTCATACATTTGAATTATACTAAATACAATAATAATATGAAATACTCAAAGACAAATAAACATCAAGATGCATATAGTATTTCATTAAGTAGTCATATTACATATGTGTAAGAAATGAAAGACTTTACATTTAAGAACATAAACTAGGAACATGATGTATCAACAAACTCCCCCTTGAACCTACCTTATCCAATTTTCTAACATTCTTCACATGCTCTTGGAATTTCTTGTACTTCTCTTCTTGGTGAGGACCATTTTATATCAGAGTACTAACGGATTCTGCGTGAAACCAGATCAAATAGTGCGGAATCCTATTTGATAGGCGATCCAATCAGTGAGAATGACAACCTAATCGATCTAACGATGAAACAAATGTAAGAATTGAGTAGAAATTGATCAGGAACGAACTATAAAGTTGGATAGGCTGCTTAGGGCGCTCTGGACGGCTAGGGTTTGTCAATATTCTAAGTCCTCATTTTTCCACGAATTATGTGGTATTTATAAGTTTTTAGTTTCATTCGTATGACTAAACCATTAGCATGGTTTAGTCTTGCAACTGACTCATGCGGTTGATTCATATGCACGACTGAAGGTTCAGTCGTACGACTGAATCAACCTTATGTCTCAGTCATACGACTGATCCAGTCTCCTGGTTTAGTTGTTCGATTGGTCCATAAGTATGATTCATTCGTGCGTATGGTCCATTCGAATAAATAACCACCCAACATAGTTGAACACATTTCTCAATCATTATTGACTTAGAACTATGTACAACAACCTCGAACCTATATATGATGTTCATACATATGAATTATACTAAATATATTAATAATATGAAATACAAAAAGACAAATAAATATCAAGATGCATATCATATTTCATTAAGTAGTCACATTACATATGTGTAAGAAATGAAATACGTTTACATTTAAGAACATAAACTAGGAACATGATGTATCAACAAACTCCCCCTTGGACCTAGTTTATACTATTTTCTAACATTCTTCACATGCTCTTGGAATTTCTTGTACTTCTCTTCTTTGGTGACTCCCACGTGGATCTTAAACGCGAAGCAGAGCCGTATAACATGTTGGAATTGAAGAGCTTGTATAATATATTGCATGTCATAGAACAGTGGCTACTTTTATAGAGTGTAAACATCTTCAACAGACAAGTTTGTAAGCCACATTGGGTCAAATACCCTCATAGTCTCGATCTTACCTTCTTTGTTCAGAACTATGACCGTGTAGGACCGGTTAAGGGTATGCACTTACAACACAACAACAAAATAAGGAGAGTTGCTTAGAACACTTAACAGATCAAATAGGGAACCAGTTAATGAAAGATGCTAAGAACACAAGTAAATGTGAGATAGAACAAGATTGCAAAACATCGATAGAAAGTTACAAGTACTTGAGATACTTTATACTACATCCTACAGCCGGCCATACTTTGAAAGCCAGCAGGATACAATTGTCTAGACAACTACAAAATCAAATGTAGAGTCAAAAGGCATATCTGTCTTTTGACTTGTGACTATGACATGCCATAGCTCACATCCTAATATATTACAAAAAGGATAAAAGTACATAAAGTAGAAAGCATGGACTCAAGACCTCAATGTATAGTTACCAAAAGCATGGACCATTCACCACTCATGTAAGTTGGTAACTTTATAGAGTTACAGCGGAAAGGTGGTCCAGCATTATGGTAAAGTACATCAGATACAGGCATATCTCTAAAAGTCTTCGGAAGAAATCTGTCTTCACTCTTTGGCTTTGGAAGACTTTGTCTTTGAAGCTTCGGAAGACTTCACTTTTGGCTTCGGAAGATGTTGGTCTTGGCTTTGGAAGATTTTACACTTAGAATATTTCTAGTGCATGGTGTAAAACTTCAGAAGCATTTCTACTTCTGTTCTTTCTGCATTCTTGCAAGAGACTTTGGATGTTTTGGCTGCATTAGACTTATAAGAGTCCTTACAAACTCCCCCTAGGGTGAAGCTAACAAAAACCTTTAGAAGATATTCAGATGTTTGTAGTCTTCAGCATAATGATGACCATACCGTTCTTCATTAGATGGTCAGGATCATTCAGACTCTCATAATATCTTCTCATCTCAAAGAGATCATGCAAAGGTAAGTTGATTATGTCTTGCCATGTATAGACATTCTCAACACAGTGAAGGTCCAGGATAAGATGGGTATCTCAGCTGCAAGAGGATCCACTTGAATTGGAGTAGATTAGGCTGCCTCTTCATGCACTTTCTCAGGTTGATCTGACTCAGCCTGAGGTGTAAAGGTGGATGATTCAGGCTTCTTCTTCTTAGAAATTGGTTTAGAAGCCATCCTCTTCTTCCTCTTAGAAGACTTTAACTGAAAAGACTGGTCTGCAACACCTTGTTGATTATCCTTGTCTTTCTCAGTTGGGTGTTCCTCCCTCACAGGTTCAGAAGGAGAGGGAGTTTGACCCTGCTATGGAACAGAAGATGAAGCTTGCTGAGGCTCAGCAGGAGGTCCAGGTTGTGTTGTCTCAGGTTGTTCAACCTTAACCTCCACTTCAGGTGGGATTTGACTTGGAGGAGAGCATAAGTCAATCAGCTCTCCACTCTTGATCTTCTGCTTGATTACCCTGATATGCTCATCCATTGTGGATAGAGACATGGGGCAAAGTCTCCTTCTGAAGAATCCATATAGCTTCAAAAAGCTCATCATCCTTTGTCTGTCAGCAGATTTTTTCATACTCTTTTGGATGATAGCTCTTGACTTTGCAGCATCTTCCTTCATCTTTCTTTTTGTTGCCTTTTGTTCTTTGAGCACTTGAAGTTCAAGCTGTTTGAGATACTCAAACTCAATGTACTTAAAGGACAAGAGAAGAAATGCAGATGCCTAGTAGAGACTTGTGGCACTCAGGTAGTTGATCATGTTATGCCAATATGTTTCCTTGTCTACGTGAAGTTCTTGTGTAGCAACCATATCCTCTTGCATAGGACTTTCCTTAACTGGGGAGAGAGTTGGAGCATGCTTGTATAATCTTTTCTATCTCTTCTCTTCTTTAAATTGGAGAAGTATTTTGCATCCTCTTTTTCCTTCATCTCTCTTGACACTTCCATGTCAGCCAGTTCATTTAATTTCTCTAAGGGGAGAGATATAATCTCATCTATGTCATAGTTCCTGGTCTGCAGGTAAGTAATCCTGACTGCCCTTAACTCATCTTCTTGAGTGTTTGGTCTGGGGGCAGCCCTGATTGCAGCTTGCATAAATCCTGAAGACCTAGAGGAAATTTCTCCCCTTAGCTTCCTCTTCCTTTCTCTATCCTCCTCCTTAATCTCCTCAGGAGTCAAAATCCTTTTCCCTTTGTCACCCACAGACCTTTGTGACTCAGGGTGGATAGAGGTTTGGTCTTCATTGCTTGGTGTAGCATTCAAGTTCTGGCTAGAGAGAGGTTTTGAGACACCTTCACCGACAGTTGTTTCACTGAGGGAATGAATTTCTAAAGCAGCTGTTGGTGTGACAGGGCTTTCAGGCTCTATCACTGGGCCTTCAACCAAGGTTTTCCCTTTGAAGCTAATCTCAGGGTCTGTCTCAGCATCCAGTTGACCAATGACATTACCTGAACTCTTCAATAATTCTGTCTTGAATCCTGAATGCTAACCTGTTAGCTTGTCTTGATATGCTTGGTTGACAAGTGGCATGTTGATCAGGTCAATACCTTCATAGTAGTCCAAAGTCTAAAAATTGAACACTTCTTGCTGCCCTTGAACTCTGTGAAGAATGAGGGCTCTTCTATCAGCATCATACCTCCACCCAATAATGTAGTTTGAAGTTCCTTGAGGTGGAGAAGACACAGCGCTTAGAATGCCTTCCTCAAAGAGACTCCTAATGATAGAGTCAATTATGTCCACCTTAATGTGAACTTGAGGAAGTTGCTGAGTATGCACAATTGCAAGTGAGGATGGTGAATCTCAATGTCCATACTCCCTGAAGAACTCCCAGGTCCTCTGACTGTAATGACTTTCTCCCCCTTTTTGGTAGCATCACCCTCTTGCATAGGTGAGCTAGAAGTTAGATCAATTACATTCACAGGTTCTTGTGTTCCTGGTTGAGCTCTTCTTAAAGGTCTCCTAGCTAGTTTTTACCTGAGATAAGATATCTCAAGTGGCTGATCATTGACCCTATTATGCAGGGTAGCCACCTGAGATTCAAGGTGACTAACCTTAGAGACTAAATAGGAGCATGTTTTTGACAAGTTTTGAACCTTTAGTCTCATATTCCCCTGTTCTTCATCAGAAGAATCATTTGGGGATGAGATGATTGGACCAAAGTCCTCTCTCTCACCACCAGCCTCAGGTTCTTGGCTGCTGGATTTTCTCTACACATTGACATCCTTAGTTGAGGTGTCAATGGGATGAGTTACTATGGTTGAGGTCTTAATGATGTAATCACTTGTAAAAGTGAGAGCCTCTTCCATATGGATATCCTAAACAGGTTCAAAAGTATCCACTTGAGTTATGAGTGACTGATGTGGGCTAGACAAAGGAGACTCAGGAGTACTCATCTCTCTTTGAGTAAGGGAAGAGTAGAGAGACTCATGGTACCCAGTTAAACCTAAGTATTCATCAGTATAGAATGAGAGTTTGGGAATGGGTTGATTTAAGTCTAATGGCTGGGGATGGTAACTGTCCCCTGAAGGATGTTCACTTGAGTGTTGAGACTCAGTGTGAAGGTTTAAGGCAGTTGGGCTTGTGAGCTCATAAAGGTGTGCATGAGGAACCTCAGTCCTGATTGTTGAAGAGATGGGAGTGGTTTGCTCCTCAGGGGAAGTGAGAGCTCTAGTGTCCACTTCCTCCTGTATGGGTGAGTATATGGGGCGTGCACAGACTCCATAGCTTGAGCAGGGGTTCGTTTGGATTTTCTTTGGTAGGTGAGGGTAACTTGGGGCCTTTTTGGTGGTTGAGAGGTAGAAGGTGTGGGTTCAACACTAGCTTGGGTTGCTAGATTGTCACCTTGAGCAATGAGCTCTAACATTTATGGGCCTAGGGCTGTTTCTACCCATGAGAAGCCTACAGTTGGCTTCTTCATAAATTTAAAGCTGTCGGGCTTCATCTGTCACAATTTAAGAATATTATCTGTTTCCCTCACTGTGAGCCCAGTTCACAGTTGAGAATGTGTTAAACATATCTAGGAAACATATAATACTCTAAGGAGTCCAAGTTAGCAAGCAAGTTTGGATACACAAATTGAGAATACCTAAACTTCACCCCTTGAACCATTCTGTGTACTATGAAGGAGAGATCCTCAGGAATCTGGTCCCACCCTCCATGCTTGTTTGACAAGCTGTGGATAACCACATGAAGCAGGTATTTCCACTGGGATGAGACCTTCCCTTTCCTGAAGGTCTTTACAGAGAAATCTCCATCATAGTCCATCTACTCAAAGGAATGACTTACAACTTTCTTTGGGAAGGAGAACTCACCTTCTTCATCTTCCAGCTGCAAATGAGTGTTTATGATGGCTGGAGTGATGAAGATTGTCCTCCCTTGCACTGTGCCGACAATGCCTTCTCCCCATCCATAATGACCTCTTGGCAGGTCTTCCAAAATTCAAGCAGATGATCCTCATAGAGAGTAGGATCAATGATTAGGGAGGTGGAGTAGTTTGATAGAGCTAAGAAACGGAAAATCTCTGAGAAACTTTCATCTTTCTCAGAGCTTAACAGAGCAACTTGGTTATGTTGGCTGTTAAGTTGCATGGAGAAATCTGGGTTGTTTCTAAGGTTTAGGTTGGCCATTTTTGAAGCTTAAGGATGAAGAAAGATGAAGAACAAAAGGCGGTTTGGGAGAATTTAGTTTATGGAATAGTGTAATTGAGGAAGATACAGAAAGAGGGGGGAACCATTGGGCATTTACTTGAAAAGGATTTGAGACAAATTTAATGAAAGAGGATAAACTTTGAAATCCAGATGTTGGTCCCACCTCTAAAAAGCAGTTTACTTTTGCTGAAAAAATAGTTTTCTTGAAAGTCGAGACATCTTTTGAAGGTTATTTGCTTCGGAAGTTCTAAAGAAAATGCTTTCAAAGGCAAATTGGTTTCGGAAGAGATTTCAATGGTATTTGAGAATTTTGCTTCGGAAGAGAATTTTACACTCAGAGATTTTATTGGAAGAAGAATAAATACTTCCGAAGGTAAGTTGCTTTCCAAAGAAACTTGTTCCTTGAAAACATACAGAGTATTTATGCTTCAGAAGATATTTCAGAAATTTCTTTCGATTGTAAAATCACTGAAGTAATTATTTGTTTACTAAGACATAAACTTCTTTCGAAGGTAATTTTTAATCTTCCGAAGAGATCAAGATTTTCAAAAATCTAAGAAAGGTCTTCTGAAAATATTTTCTTCCAAAGGAAACAAGGGCTTATGAGGGTGATATAGTAGACAACTTAGGACACACAGGTTTTAGAAATAATATGATTAATCTTTAAGAAAAGCTATTCAAAGTTAATCATCCCAATAGCTAATAGAAGATATTTAAATCTCTGCTCATCAAAAGCTTTGGTGAAAAAATCAACATATTGTTCATTTGTGTTGACTTTGACTAGTTTGATTAATCCCTTTTCGAAGTTATTTCTAATCAAATGATACCTGATTTTAATATGCTTTGTCCTTGAGTGCTGCACAGGATTCTTTATGATGGAGATAGAACTATTGTTGTCTATGTGGATGGGAGTCTCTTTAAAGTTAAATCCATAGTCCAGCATCTGATTTTGAATCCAAAGCACTTGAGCACAGCAACTTGCAGCAGCAATGTATTCAGCCTCAACAGTTGATGTAGACACACAAGATTGTTTCTTGCATTGCCAGGAGACCACTCTTCCACTAAGAAATTGACATCTCCCTGATGTAGACTTTGTAGTCATGTTTCAACCACCATAGTCGCTATCTGTATAAGCATACAGATTAAAGTCAGAATTCTTTGGATACCAAAGGCCAAGTGATGGAGCACCTTTGAGATATCTTAAAATTCTTTTGACATTGACCTGGTGTGACATCTTGGGGCTGGCTTGATATCTTGCACAAATGCATGTAGCAAACATGATATCTGGCCTGCTATTTGTGATGTACATAAAAGACCCAATCATTGCCCTATAGAGATGTTCATCAACACACTCCCCCTCAAGATCAGGTCAAAGGGAGTGATTTCTGGCTATGGGAGTCTTAGCAACCTTACAGTTAGTCATGTTAAACCTTTTAAGTATGTCATGTACATACTTTGACTAACTTATGAAGATTCCATTGTCAACTTGCATCACTTGAATTCCTAGAAAGACATTGAGTTCCCCCATGGCACTCATTTCAAACCTGTCTTTCATCAGCTTCTCAAAGTCTTTGTAGAGCTTTAGCTTAGTTGACCCAAAGATAATGTCATCCACATATACTTGAACTAGCATTATATCATTTCCTGTTTCTTTGAAGAAGAGAGTTCCATCTATAGTACTTCTTTTGTAGCCATGTTGATAAAGATACTGAGATAGAGTCTCATACCACTTTCTTGGTGCTTGGTGCAACTCATATAGAGCTTTCTCAAGCCTGCAGACATAATCAAGATGATCAGGATTTGCAAACCCAGCTGGTTGTCAAACATACACCTCTTCATCAATCAACCCATAAAGAAAAGCACACTTGACATCAAATGGGTAGACCTTGAAATTCTTGGATGCAGCAAAAGCTTGGAATATTCTAACAGGTTCAAGTCTTGCCACAGGAGCAAAAACATCTGTGTAGTCAATTCCTTCTTCTTGAGTATATCTTTGAACAAGTAGTCTTGCCTTGTTTTTGATGACAAGTCCTCTATCATCCTTCTTGTTCCTAAAAATCCATTTGGTTCCTTTGCTAGTCTTCCCTTGAGGGAGAGGACATAGGTTCCAAACCATTTGCCTCTTGAATTGAAGCAGCTTCTCTTGCATAGTTTCAACTCAACTTCCATCCTTTAGAGCCTTATCAATTTTCTTTGGCTCTATCTCGGACAAGAAAGAAGTGTGAAGACAAACATTTGCTTCATGGGTTTGTCCTCTTGTTCTCACTCCTGAATCAACATCTCCAATGATGTTTGTGGTAGGATGAGACTTGTGGATCCTTAGCTGAGGGATCACAACAAGTTGCTTAGATAGATCTAGTTGCAAAGAGGATTCACCCTCCACATCACCACACTTATCAAGATTGACTTGATCCAATGAGTGTGTGACATCATTGATGTTGTCTTCAATGCAGTGGTTATCAGCATCAAGAAATTCTTGATCACTTTCACCACCACCATTTTCTCCAACATTTGAAGCTCCTTCTTATGAGTTTTGTGCCACTAAGCTGGAATTTGAAGGCACCCCAGAAGCATCAGCAGGATTTGTTATTGATGTGCCGGTACAAGCTTCATTTGCAGGAATAGTTACCACTGGAGCTGAAGATGTGTAACCTGAAGGTCTTCAAAGCTCAAATCTTAGGTTAGGAACACCTGTTGGTAGTATATCTGTAGATCCTGAAACATTCTCACAAGATTTGTTAAAACAGTTGGTAACTAAATCAAGATCAAATAGCCAATCCGGACCAGAACCTTTCACACTAGGAGTGTGCTCATAGAAAGTCACATTGGCTGACTCCTCAACTACACTAGGTCTGAGATTGTATAATCTATAAGCTTTAGCTTAAGAAGAGTATCCAATAAAGTGTTGATAGGATCAATTGAGCTAATCTGTGATGATGTATGAACACAATTCAAAGAAATACAAACAAAGTAATCAAATCAAGCAAGATATCAACAAAATTCATAGTTTCATTAATATCAAGAAAAGACAATTACAAAGTCAGTAAGCAGTTTTCAATCTGTTCTAAAACAGTTGTTCGACCTCTCTCTCTCTAACTGTCTAAGCTATTTATAACGAAACACAAGGAACTAACAAATTACAAAACTAGTCCCTATACTATTACAAATAGTAAAAAGACATATAAAGACAACATGTTAATCTTTCTAGAGTCCTAACAATACTCCCCCTAAGATTTACATGGTCTTCGGTCTTCAAAATCTTCAATCTCGACCTTTTATCTTTCACCAGCTTTATTTTCATCTTCAATCGTTTCTCATCAGCTTTTGTCTTCTATCTTCATCACTCAAAGAAATCAGTAGGTTCTTCTTTGATCTTAAACATTGGCTTCTTTTTATACATCTCTTGTTCTTTCAAAGCATTTTCAATTGCAGACTTAATTTTGCTAGCAAGTATGCCTTGTTTTGGTTTTGCTTCTTTCGTCTTTATCTCCATTTTACTCATTCTTTCCAATGTATCTTTTGATAGACATGTGATATCAATATTAGCATATAACTCAATAGGATTTTGACTTTCCTTTGAGTATATTTCTAATAATCCTTTTCTTCAAATTCTCAAGAATTCAATGTCTTTGATTTCCTTCTTAACAATGTTTGCATATGCAAAAGCTTTCCTTAATGATATTCTTTTCATTGCAGCATTCGTCACATTGATGATAGAAAGAAAATACTTCTTATCTTGCTCTGCAATCTCTGGACATACTTTTTCAAACTTTTGCACAGATAGAAATGATATATAACTTGGATGCAATAGTTTCAGTTCAAAAGCACCAAATAATGTAATCATATCCTTATCCCATTGTTCGAGATTTTGGACCAGTTTAAGCTCCAACGTCTCTGAGTTATGGAACCATCTGAGATTTGGCTTTGATTCTGATTACCATCAATCACTTTTAAACCAAGAGTTGTGACTTTTTCAAAATACTTATCATAAAATTCTATCATGAAATGTTCTTCTTCAGATTGTAATCCTTTAAGCTTTTTGTTCTTCTTTAATGTAGCAAAGTACACCTTATCTTCTTGACCACATCTTGTTTGAAGAAGATTACTTCATCTATCCATTCCTCTTCTCAGTAATTCTATCATCATCTTACCACGTTTAGAATCAGATAGATTAATCAGAGGTAATCTGTTTAACTCTTTCAAGTCTTGCACTGGAAGTTTAATGATGCTTGAGTAAAAGTGATATACATCACAAACTGCATTTACTCTTTTTATCAAAAATGCATCAAATATCTCATCATACTTCCATGCTATTATCTTTACTTGGTTTGTGAAATCAGGAGCAATCATAGCATTTAACAACTCAGAAACTGATTGTCCTTTTTGTAATACATTTCTCACCAAGTCTTTAGTGGATCTGGCATTATCAAAGATTTGTCTTTGTTCAGAGGAGGCTTTATATACTTTCCTTTCAGTACTAGAAAACATTTTAATCAGATCTTTTCTGCTATCATGAGCATCTGATTTTCTTGCCATCTGTTTAATTTCTTGAGGCTTCAACACTCTTGTTCTTTTGGTAATCTCAAGGTATTTAGGATTATCAGTATCAAGAATGATCATCTTCTTTGATTGTTTTTTAGTCTCCTAAAAACTTCTAACAAGATTCCTCAAAGATACAGATTGTAATCTTTTTAGTTTCCTCCATGGATAATTCCTAGCTTGCAACCAAGATCTTAATGCTGGAATACTCATATGATGAGGGTCAGGATGGTGCATCTCAGAGCTTGATAATTCATCTACATTAATACTTTCTTTTGCTCTATTCCATTCACCATGTTCCATTACAATCTCATTTGAATCAATAGGAACAATTGACTCTGCAGCAATGCATTTCTCATATTCATCATTTATTTGAGAAACAGTCAGTCCATCCAAAAAGACTCTATTGTATTTCATCTTCATAAGATAGTTGTATCTATCTTCAAAGTCTTGTGGAATTTCATATTGATCTTGAGTTAGTTCTTATGAAGAGAAATTTGATACAAATTGAGCTTCATCTATGTCTTCTTCATCTAAGACATAATCAAACCAGTCATCACTGTAAACCTCTTCAATGTCTTCTAAAGCTTAAATTTGTTCTTGAATGTGTTGCTCTTCAACAGTTTCTTCTATTCTTTGAACCTTTGAAGATGACTCTATTACAATTGTATCTGCTACATCATCAAGTTTCCTTTTGCCTTTGATCACCTCAGGATTCTCTTCACCAATATTCATATCAAAACTTATCATTTGATCTGGTGAGATAGGCTTTTGAGATTCTTTCACTTTTATTAATTCATTTTTCAATTTTTCATTTTCATCAGATAATTTCTTGAATTTCTCTTCAAGAATGTCGTAATCCTTTATCATAACTTCAAAATTTTTGATAAAATATTCTTTGTCTTTTGCATAGCTCACAAGCTTTTCATCTTTGTGTAAATTTTCTTCTTTCAACTTAGAATTTTCATCCTTTAACTTTTGAATTTCTTTTTCAAGAGATATATTCATCTCTTTCAATCTTTCATTCTCAACTTTTAATTATTCAATTTCTTTCTCTTTAATCATATTTTCTTCTTTCAAATTCTCCATCTCATCTATATCAACTATCTCCTTTGTTTGTACTAACACATTGTGTGTTGTACTCATAGGAATTTCTTCAACTTCATTCACTTCAGCTTGATACACTGGTTTAGAAAATATATCATTCATGAACTCAAAATCAAAAGTTTGATTTTGTGAATCTTCTTCATGGACAAAATCATCATGAATATCAACATCAGTAGTTTCTTCAGCTAAATTTTGAGTTTCATTGACATTATCATCATCATTCCTTTCATCAATAGCTTCTTGATGTGCTTCAGTTGCACCATCATTACCATCATTATCTTCTGATTAGCTTTCAGTAGCTTCATCATCACTTTCATCATCATCATCATTAATCATACCAACTAGAACATCCTCAATAAAATCATTTGGATCTATTGGTTCATCTTCAGATAAATGATACTGTTCTTGATTGATGTCTACTTCATCCATAGCTACATTCCTTATATAATCAAATACTGGAATGTTTTCAGCACCAGTAATCATAGAAAGTCTCTTATACACAGCTTCTGACATGTGCTCTAATTGCAACTTATCTCCTTCAACTCCTTCAACATATAAAATATGGATTCTCATCATTAATAAGCAATTGGAGAAATCGTGGATACATCAAGTATTTGTTTCTCTTTCTTCTTTCAAGATTGAATATAAATCCATTCATTATCCACTTTGCCATGTTAAACCTTCTGTTTGTGGCTAGAGCAATGATAGGAGATGCAATGTCCACTGGGAATGAATCCCAACCAGCATATCTTTTGGACATGCAATTTTGAATATATAACACAACAATTTCCAGTGTTTATATATTGTTGCTTTGAAGAATTTTTTCTTAGGAAAGTGATCAGGATGACCCATTTGTAGAAATACATCTCTACATTCATTGAAAGTATACTCAGATAAGTCTTCTGGATCATTTTCCCCAAGCTTATGAGCTGTTCTCATTGCTTGTTTAGAAAGTTCAAGCATTCTATCAGCTGTAATAAAAGCTCTTAAAACTCTATTTCCTGCATCATCTCTTTCTATTTCTGCTGTTCTCCAGAATCTTTTGATCAATCTTGCATTAATCATAGGTCTTGCACACATTACATAGACATATTTTGTTCTGAGCAGAAATCTTATCATCTCTTTCATATCCAACAGCTTCTTTGTTTTCTTCATCTAAAAATGCAGCAACATTATTTTTAGGCTCAAACTTCAAAGTTGCCATCTGCAAAATATAGAGAAAAAGAATATTAGAATTCTTTTTATTACATCTGATAGAATGTCACAATTTGAAAATTGCAAATTCATCAATATTGCAAATTCAAGCATTCAAAATTGTGACATCTTAAATCAAGCATTCAAAATTGTGACATCTTATTGCAAATTCAAGCATCAATAATGTAATAAAAGGTCTTAATATTCATCAATATCTTAAATCTATCAGAAACTTCAAGCATTCAAAATTGCAAATTCATCAATATTGAATTCAATTTTGACTTATGATTTTGACTTTTGACTTATGAATTTAAATTGTGACATCTTAAATTTATTTATTTTGTATCTATCATTTTTATCAATCAGTTATTTGAATTCTGATTTATCTACTTTTTATTAATTTTTTTTATTCAAAAGTTGAATGTTGTCTGTTCATCGTCTTCTTCTTCCTTCGAAGAACTGACTGATCAATCTGTAATCAACATCATTCACAATTTCAGTTGATAAACAATATATCAAATTACTCAAAATTTGATATATATCAACAATCCAAAATCATATTTATATATGATTAAGATTTGATTAGTTAAACTTTGAATGTTATAGTGTTCAAACGCCCGAATAGCAGTCCAACGACTATGCCAATCATCATGTTTTAACCAAAATCTACTGATTTGAATCACAAACTTACATTTATAAACTCAAATGATATCTAACAATGAACAAAGATTTGCTTCAAACACTGAGAATCTGAGAATTTGATGAATATCGAGAGTCGATAGTTTAGAGAATTTTGTTTTTGAAAATTTTGAGTGTGAATGAGAAACTGTGTAAGTGTTCAATATATATTAAGTGAAATTTTAAACGCATGAGCACTGTTTGTGCGTATGAAACCCTAAAATTCACAAAATAATGAGACGTTTGAGCACTGTTTGGTTGTATGGACTCAAACGCATGAGCAATCTACAGACGCATAAGCACTATTTAGGTGTTTTTGCACTGTTTAGCAGCATTTGCACTGTTCAGTCGCATTTGCACTGTTCAGCCATCTGAAGATCCTGAAACGTTTAACACTTGGATGAAATCAGACTCATTCACTGTTTAGGTGCATGGGTTTGTCTAAAATGCCCAAACACTTGGTTAAACTCATGGACTTATTGCAACTGTTTAGGCGCATGGGAATATGAAAACGCCCAAACACTTGTATAAATTCCTGAAAGTTCATCATACTCCTATTTAGACGTATGAACACTATTTAGGTGCATGAGTTGACTTTGAGTTGACTTTCATGAGTCTTACACTTGTGCTTTTCAAAATTCTTCACCTGCACACTGTTTAAACATATTATTAATATTTCATACTAATATTTAAACATGTTAAGCATATTTTTGAATTTCCCAAAATTTACATTTTAGTCCCTCAAATTTGAACTTTATACATTTTGCACACTCGAATTTCATTTTTAACAATTTTTAATTCTTCACCTGTTGCTTAACTTTTTACAATTTTTCTTTCCCTTCATTTTGGTCTCAGAACATAATCAAATATCTATTTTTCAACTTTTGAGAGAAGCATTTCCACTTGCAAATTTATATGGTTCATATTATCATTTTCAAAGGTTACATTATCACACTCACATACACTTTGAACATATAGCATCATCCTTTCAATTCAACGTTTTAACTTTGATTTTGATTTTTTGAGAAATACTCTTCCATTTATAACTCCCCCTAAACTTTTAAGTTTTAACAACTTATAAGTTTCCTAAGGTAACATAATAAGATCACACATCTCATTGTTTCATTGCCTTCACACACGGTAAACATGCATAAAATCAAAATGAAAGCAGAATCAAAATCTAGTATAAACAAAAGAATTAATGTGTGCAATGAGATCATATCAATGAAGATCAACATATTAAAATAAAAAATTGTGAATAGTCATAGACAATAAATAAATCGTGATCAAGTGTGTTCCAAGTCAGTGATATCACAGCAAAGGAGACACAAGATCTAAGGACAAACAATGAGTGTTTTTGACAAAATATCAACTCACTTACTTTTTCAATTCTTGGATTGATTTGGGTATTTGTAGATATGACATGTTGTAATTCATACAAAGACTTAGAGAGCTCAACCATCACCAAGATATGCAAGAAATAACACATACTCAACTTATTACCTCAAAGATATGTATAACCAGAGCTCATGTTACTTAAAGTAATAGAGAATTGTAAGGCCCCGTTCCCGGGACGCTTACAGCTGGTAAATCATTTTGCATAAAACATACACTTTCATTTATCTTACAAAGATATTGCAGCGGAAACATTCAAAAATGACATCTCATTACATTAATTAAAACTTTTGCCAATAATACATCGTTAATCAGTTAAAAAATACATTGTTGCATTATATCACAAAAGCATTAAATAAACAAATGCCATCCCAAAAGAGCCGAGTAGCCGCCCTTGCCATCCTCAACAATCATTACCTGCCAAGCGGAAACACATAAAAGTCAGGGTTGCTGAGTGAGTTCTAGTTTTATAATAAAACATACTTTTCTATAGTTAAAACCGTTCTTTACTATCTATCAAATCATACTACGCTTTACATTCATTCGTGACCATACAACATGCATACACATTGATAATATAGTTATTATGATCCATTACATTCGTTCACTTCGTTCATTTTACACGTTCGTTCTTCCGCGTCTGATGCGACAACAAGGTCGCTCACCTCATTAGCAATCCCATCGATTGAACGATATCCGAGTCTGTAGCAACCATAGGGTTGCTCACCTCATTGCGAATCTCAACGATAGCACGCTATCCGAGTCTCTTGCAGCAACAGGGTTGCTCACCTCATGGCAACCTCAACGACAGCATACTATCCGAGTCTCTTGCAAGAACAGGGTTGCTCACCTGATGGGCAATCTCAATGATTACATGCTATCCGAGTCTGTTGCAACCATAGGGTTGCTCACCTCATATGTGTGCTTGCAAGCCTTTCCTTCGTTCATTCATCATTCAATAATGCATGCATTCTTACTTCATGTTCCTCTTTCATTATCTTTCACTTTACGTTACATAATACTTCATTCATTCATTAACATGACATGTAAAGCCACAAGAAACATAAACATACATCATAATAAGGAACATATCATACACGGGTCATCATCATCATACAGGGCAACATCATACATACATAACATGCATAATCATGCAACATCATCATCATGCCCAACATGCTCTCTAAGGCCTCAATCGTCATCTTACATGCTCTTACGGGAACCTTTACGTCAAAACTTACATCTACACTTTCCCCCAAAAGTCATAAGTTACAATACATTATTCCTTGGGTGGAACAACCCTATTCGAGCGTATGGACACCCTTCAGTGGCATGGCCTCCATGCGACTGAACATCATATGAATGAACCAATGCGGATGAACACTCATGCGAATGAACACCCAATCATGCGAATGGACTAATGCGGATGGACCTTATGCGAATAGGACTAATACAGATGAGCACTTATGCGACTTGACCTTCAATCGCATGACCTCTATGCGACTGGCCCTTCAATCGTATGAATGGACCCTCAATCGTGCGAATGAACCTCAATTGTGCGAATGAACCCCAATCACACCCTATTTGACCGTATGGCCTCCATTCGGTCTCCAGTCGTCGCCTAGCCCTAGCTGATGTAGAATGCAGTTCCAGCATAACGAAAACTGCCCCTTTCGACTTCCAAACTCATCTAAACCCATTCTAAACCCAAATCGACCATCCTAAACCTTAAGGATGCTTACCACAACACCATTCAAGCACATAGAAATCCGGGAACATACTCTAAATGCATCACACGCAACACACCCAAATGGGTCAAACACATACACATACAAAAACGGTTTTTCTATGCTTCCTGCCCCAAAATCATTTGAAAACAAGTAAAAGTGGGGTGCTAGAACTCACACAAACAACACCAAGAAGTAGAGCTTCGGTTTAACTCGCTTCTCAATGATTTTGGCCACCCGAACCAACACTTTTTTCTTCTTTTTCTCTTCTCTCTCTCTTCTCCTCTTTCTTTTGGCTGATTTGTGAGTGTAGGGAGAGGGTAAGGGCCGCCCTCCCCCTTATATACTCCCACTCACCCGACTTTCTTTTGTTGGCGAGTTTGGTCCCTCGACTTAGGACTTTATTTCTTTTTCTTCCTTTGTCGGCTTCAAAATAATAAATAACCAGGTGTTACAAGTCCACCCCCCCTTAAATAGGTTTCATCATTGAAACCTGGTATTCCTTGAACAAACGTGGATAATGTTGTCTCATATCTTGCTTAGTCTCCCACATTGACTCGGATCCCTCCTGTGCTTTCATTGTACACGCACAAGAGGAACCACTTTATTTCTCAGCCTCTTTTCTTTTCGACCGATGATTATCACTGGTTGCTCCACTTAATTGAGCCGCTCATCTACTTTGATATCCTCCAGTGGAACAATCATGTCTTCATCTACCAAGCACTTCCTTAGATGAGATACATGGAATGTCGAGGGAATTCTACTTAACTCATCCGGTAACTCCAATCTATAGGCCACCTCTCCTACCCGAGCAATGATTCGGAAATGGCCTATGTATCTCGGCCTCAACTTGCCCTGCTTTCTAAAATGAATGATACCCTTCCAAGGTGAGACCTTCAACATGACCCAGTCACCCACCTGGAACTCCATCGGTATGTATTGTTTGTCAGCATATGACTTTTTTCTGTCTTGGTTGCCTTCATGAAGGCTTTGATCTTTTCAAGCTTCTAAGTCATAGCCTCGATTACCTTGATGCTCCCTAATTCCTTATGACCAATATCACCCCAACAAACGGGTGTTCTGCATCTCCTACCGTATAGCATCTTGTATGGTGGCATGCCAATGCTGGCATGATAACTGTTGTTGTATGAGAATTTAGTTAATGGTTGGTGGTCATCCCAACTTTCCCCAAAATCAGTCACACATGCCCGAAGCATGACCTCTAATGTCTGAATGGTCCTTTCTGACTGACCATGAGTTTAGGGATGATAAGTCGTGCTAATATGTAACATCGTCCCCACAGCGTCGTGGAATTTCTTCCAAAATTTAGATGAAAACCGGGTGTCACGATCACTCACAATAGACACCGGCACACCAAGATGAGTAATAATTTTCCGGATGAATAGATCAGCCAACCTCTCGGATGAATATGTCTCGCGGATCGGTAGGAAGTGAACACTCTTCGTCAGGCGGTCTACAATCACCCATATGGCATCGTACCCTTTCAGAGTACGCGGCAGCTTCGTAATGAAATCCATGGTGATGTGCTCCCACTTCCATTCCGGAATATCCAAAGGCTGGATCCTCCCATACTGCTTCTGATGCTCGGCCTTCACCTATAGACAAGTAAGCATTTACTCACATACTCCACCACATCACGCTTTATACCCGACCACCAATAATCTTTCTTCATATATTGGTACATTTTCGTAGCACCTGGATGAATGGAGTATCGAGTCTTGTGAGCTTCATCCATGATCTTCACCCGTAGATCCCTAAAACGAGTAATCCACACCATCCAAATCGGGTATTAACACCAAGTGTGCTTTCACCCAATTCCCCAACCATACCTCTCATCCTTTCAGAGTTAAGATGATCTTCTTTCAATGCCTCATCTTGAAACTCTTGACTTGCTTCATTACATTAGAGGTCATGATTAGTTGATATGCTTTCACCCGAATCGGCTCGGGCCTCTCTTTTCGGCTAAGGGCATCAGCCATCATATTGGCCTTGCTCAGATGGTAGTGGATTCACAATCATAATCCTATATAAGTTCCAACCACCGTCTCTGCCTCATGTTCAGATCCTTCTGCTCGAAGAAGTACTTCAAGCTCTTGTGGTCCGTGAATATGGTGCACTTCGTTCCATTAAGATAGTGCCTCCAAATTTTTAACGCAAAGACCACGATTGCTAGCTCCAAGTCATGGGTGGGATAATTGACCTCATCAACCTTCAACAGTCGGGATGCATAAGCTATAACCTTCCCTCTCTGTAATAACACGCAACCTAACCCTCAATAGGAAGCATCAGAATAGACCACCAGATCTTCGCTTCCATCGGGTAATGACAGAACAGGAGCTTGAGTCAATCTCGTCTTCAATTCTTCGAACGCCTTCTCTTGAGCTTGACCCCATATAAACTTTACATCTTTTTGGGTCAACTTGGTTAGCGGAGAAGCGATTTTAGAGAAGTCTTGGATAAATCTTCTATAGTAGCCCGCCAAACCCAAGAGGCTAAGAATCTCGGATGGCGTCTTCGGTGACTTCCATTGCATGACTCCCTCCACCTTGGCCGGATCCACCATAATCCCATCGGGATTTACCACATGACCCAAGAACTGAACTTCGCGCAACCAGGATGCGCACTTGGAGAATTTAGCATACAACTTCTCATTTCTCAATGTCTCTAAAACCTCCCGAATGTGACCGGCATGCTCTACCTCGCTCTTTGATTAAATCAGGATATCATCAGTAAACACAATCACGGATTTGTCCAGCATCGGCCAACACACTCGATTCATCAGATCCATAAAAGCAGCTGGCACGTTGGTCAAACCAAAAGACATGACGAGAAACTCGTAGTGACCATAGCGCGTGCGAAAAGCTGTTTTAGGGATGTCTTGTTTCTTCACCTTCAACTGATGGTAGCTGTCACACCCCAACCTTGACGGCGGAAATGTCGAGGAGTGAGAGTTAATATCGTTCACAGCCATATAACGCTATTAATAACCCAAATATATATTAAACATAAGTTCCAATTGTACTATTACAATCATAAGTCTCAAAGAAATTAAAAGCATAACATAAAATGTGCCAAGTCCTTTTATTTCACTTATTTATCTAGGTCCATTCCTAGATGTGTGAGCTTCAAAGAGTAGAAATCAAGCTTCAGTATTTCCTGAAACATGTTAAAAATAAAGGGTCAACAATAATGTTGGTGAGATTTCCATAGTTTGTAATACATAAGTATATAAAAGATGGCAATTCATGTTGTAAGTTAGAGAACAAAGTAAACTATGGATGTATGACAGAATGCACAATTAAACCTCGACAAAGTTTTACAAGTCTCAAATGTTTAAAAGTATATACGATTAGCTAAATGTACTTGGATCAACCAAGCAGGCTTGTCTGGCCCATAGATCTATGACTTCACTAGGCTAGCAATAGTTAATGATTGTACATATATTCGACATTACATGATAGCTACAAAGTTCAGCTAACTACAACATACAGGTGAAATGCCATAAGTTTACAAGAATCAAACGTGTTTACAAGTGCAAAGTTTATAAAGTAACATGTTTCACCCCAAAGTGTAAAAATATTAAAAGGGGTATAGAAATACTCACTTGATCAATAATATATAATTGATGATTAATATGATTAATAATAAGCAACGTTTCAACGTAGTCTTTCACAATGCACCTAAAACAGTTATATATTTACAAGGTTACAATTTAATAATATATTTAATGGTGAAATGAGACTAGGGTTTCAATTTGGTAGTAGGGGGTTTTAATATTTAGATAACGTTGATTAGTGAGATCATATATATATTTTAGTCCAAGAAAAATGTCATGTATGAAATTTTAAAGGAATTAAATCCTTTATAACGATTTGTGAAGGTTAATTATAAAATATATAAATTCTATAATTATCATGATTATCCATAATTATAAAATGTATAGTGTCCAAATAATAATTCAATGATTTACAAATATTATATAAAGTCTATTTTTATAAAAATAACTAAGCACAATATTTGTTAATTTTATTTTATAAGAAAATTGTTAGGGTATGTTAAAGTGATAAATTTGTAGAAAATAATCGGATAACTTTAAAAATAAACAAAGTTTACAAAACTACTTTTAAAACTTTCAGAAAATTTTCTATATTTTTAAGGCTGAAAATGCCTAAAAAAATATGTTGAGGGTGTCCGGTTCGAACCGGGACCTCAAGGATGAGAGTGCTTAATCTTAACCAGTAGGCGAGGGCGCCTAAGCCTGTTAGAACCCAGTTCTCATACTTTATAAATACAAATTAAATGGAAACCCCCAAATTGCATAAACCCTAGAATCAACTTGATCAAATTGAACATCAACTTGATTCTGATAATGTTGATAATCATGAGGCTTTCTCTCCCCATGTAAAGACGAGTGTGTAGATATATATGACTTACACGATTGTGAACGGATTGATGCAATTTACTTCGGTTTATCTTTGGTTCCTTTGCAATGAACAGGGGATTCGATTTCGAGGTTTGTCTGAAGTTTTCGTGAAATTGAGGTTACAGAGAGTTGAAAAGGGTCGAAGGGGACATTTGCCCTTTGTTAAATAGTTTCGATTTGAATGATTCCGACCCGAAAGGGTTTCAACTTTGATTCGAATATTTCGGTTATAATTCAAAGATTAAAGGTTCGTTTAATTCAAATTAATTCCTGCATTTAGTTTCGAAATGATTACACATACATTTAAGAACATTCAATCAACTTGATTTGATCAATTTGGTGTGATCGGTCTATTCGGTTTCGGTCATACCCCACCAAATGACTTCAATTTCACTTAATATTGTGTTCGAAACTGATGTAGAATAGTTAAGAAGATGTTTAATTTGCGTTTTAACAGGCTATTTTGAGGCGTTTGAGGGTCGCCGGAGCTCCGCCGGAGTGGTGGCCGGTTTTGCGGGGGTTGAAAAAAGAAAGGGGGTTTGGGTTTTAAAAATTTATACAAGTGGTCCCTATGGTTTGTATTTTTATACCTTATGTTTAAAAACATTCTTCTGAAGTTTCAATAATTGCAATATTACCCCTCAAACCTAGTTATCTTATGTTTTCTAAACACTTTTAGATTAGTAACTTTTATAAATTATTAGTATTGCTTTTATTATTATCATTATTATTTTTGAATGTTATTATTATTATTACCATGATTTATTATTATTATTACTATTATTATTATGATTATTGTATATATATATATACTAGTAATATTATTATTATTATTATTATGCTCATTTTATTAACTTAATTATTAACTTCCTAGTTAAAGGATTTAAGAACAAACTAAGATATGAACATAATAACCCATATATCACATAATTGGCAACATTGATCCTTACAAGAATTTAACGACATAACTTTTAATTACCAAAATTACAAGATGTCACAGTAGCCCGATCGAAGATCTATTCTTGAGAACCAACTGGCACCTTGAAGCTGATCAAACAAATCATCTATCCTCGGTAAGGGGTATCGGTTCTTCACCGTCAACTTGTTCAGGTCTCGGTAGTCAATACACATCCTCATGCTACCGTCTTTCTTCTTCACAAACAGGACCAGAGCACCCCAAGGAGAGATACTCGGTCTAATGAACCCTTATCAAGCAGCTCTTGCAACTGCTCCATCAACTCTTTTATCTCTGTCAGAGCTAACCGATACGAGGCCTTGGAAACAGGTTGGGCACCCGGTATCAAATCCATCTGGAACTTGATCTCTCTATCAAGTGGCGCTCCTGCTAAGTCTTCTGGAAACACATCTAGAAAGTCACACACAACTGGAACATCGGATTGTTATGGTGTTGGCGTATCCACATTCTTTAGATAGGCCAAGTAGGCACTACATCCACGCCTCATACACTTTCCCGCCACCGCCATCGAGATCACCTTCAGAATATTAGTAACCCAATCACCATAAACCATAACTAAACTACTGTCGGGCGCTGTCAAACGAATTATCTTCTTGCGACACACAATGTTCGCCTCGAAGTCCACCAACCAATCCATCCCAAGAACAAAATTGAAACCGCCTATGGTCATCACAAACGGCCTAACAGGAAACTTATCACCCTCAAGTTCCACGTCATAGTTCTCTATCATTTCGGAAATCCCGGTAGACTTACCTATGGCAGTTTCTACATCAAAGGGCGCATCAACACGTCTACTACTAACAAGCAGCTTAGCACAAAAAGTAGCAGAAAAAAAACTTTTACCGGCACCCGAATCAAATAACACAGAAGCCAAAGTTTGGTTCACCAGAAACATACTGGACACGACATCAGGGTCCGTCCTAGCTTCCTCCTGTGTCATGGTGAATGCCCTGGCACTCGCCCTCGGTCCTTCATCTCCCGACTTCTTCGCCCCAGAACTCAGCCCTTGGCTTCTTGCAATCGCTACTCATGTAACCCTCTTCCCCATAGTTATAGCATCAGACCGCATGACAGTCCTTGGCTATATGCCCCGGATTCCCTTATTTGAAGCACACATTCAACCCCAGTCTACATTCCCCACTATGTTCTCTCCCACGCCTACCACACTTCTTTATACCAGCACCCGATGCGACCACACGGCGGTCGTCCACCCGTGCCTTCTTGATACCCGTCGAGGCATCACCCCGACCAAACCTCTTCCCTTGCCAGTTTCAATCACCACCGCTCTTATTTCCACCTTCAGTCACCACCACCGTCCTCTCATCATACAATCTCCCTGCCAAATCCATTACCGATCTAAACATGCTCGACCGGGTAGCGATCATGTGCCTGCGAATGTCCGCTGACAAACCTTGAATGTACCTCTAGATCTTTTGAGACAGAGGTGTCACCTGATCCCGCACCAGACGTGCCATCTCGTTGAATTTCATGGTTTACTATTAGTGCGTCATAGTTCCCGCCTCCGGTTGCAAGAACTCCCTTTTGACCTTGTCCATTTCCCGATGAGGGTAAAACTCCTCAATCACCAACTTTTTTAGCTCAGTCCATCTCATCATCTCGATGGCCCTGCTACCCTCAGCTTGGACAATGTTGTCCCACTAGCACAGAACTGAATCTACAAAAGAATGGGTAGCGAACTTCCCCTTCTGATCTTCACGGCACTCACTGATATCAAGAACAGCCTCCATTTCCCTCACCCACCGGTGAGCAGCAGTAGCAGTGCCATTTCCATCAAAAGTTGGGGGCTTGCATCTCATAAACGCCTTGTAGTTACAGCATCATGCCGCCTTCGGCACAAGCTCTTCTTCCTCCTCCACTTCATCATCAGAGAGAATCGTTTCTTGCTCTGTTTGCTCTCATTCTCCCGAGGACATGTTTCTATCTTTTCTTTCCCTATCTAGTACAACCTTGATAACTTCGGTCACTACAGATGGCAAGATCGTCTGCATGACCTGATGAACTTCTTCGACCACCGCCTCTTTCACCGAGGCCCTTAGGTTTGCACTCTCATCCCCACCCTCCGAATATGGGGTCTATGGTTCTTCATGAACCACTTTCTCGACTTTGGGTCTCCCTCTCTTAGGTTGCGGTTCAGCACCGTGACCTCCACCTCGGGAAGCTTTTGAAGATCTATCACCGGCCATCACACACACACTGAAAGGTTCAAACACCAACACGGTCATTCAAGGGAACAGCTCAGTTTATGTCAAGTATAGTAAGTCCCTAATTACAGTGGTGAGTTGTGATTAGCCACTTACTTTACTCTTCATACCCCAAGCATTACCTATCCTCACTACATCAGTATTTAAATCTACATACAACACATAACCCCATACCATGTGCACATAGAACCGCTTAACTTTACGAAAATACGTGATGGCATGCAGCTACTCAGTTTGGCATCCCATTCCCATTCCGTCCCATTCTTATTTTAAGTTAAGATTTATTTTGAAAATTTACCTGGTTCACTTAAACTTTGGTTCTGATACCAACTTGTAAGGTCCCGTTCCCGGGACGCTTACAGCTGGTAAATCATTGCACATAAAACATACACTTTCGTTTATCTTACAAAGATATTATAGCGGAAACATTCAAAAAAGACATCTCATTTCATTAATTAAAACTTTTGCCAAATAATACATCGTTAATCAGTTACAAAATACATTGTTGCATTATATCACAAAAGCATTAAATAAACAGATGTCATCCTTAAGAGCCGAGTAGCCGCCCATGCCATCCTCAGCAATCATTACCTGCCAACTGGAAACACATAAAAGTCAGCGTTGTTGAGTGAGTTCTAGTTTTATAATAAAACATACTTTTCTATAGTTAAAACCGATCTTTGCTTTCTATCAAATCATACTGCGCTTTACATTCATTCGTGACCATACAACATGCATACAAATCGATAATATATTATTATCTTTCATTACATTCGTTCACTTCGTTCATTTTACACGTTCGTTCTTCCGAGTCTGTTGCAACAACAGGGTCATTCACCTGATTAGCAATCCCATCGATTGCACGCTATCTGAGTCTGTTGCAACCAGAGGGTTTCTCACCTCATTTCCAATCTCAACGATAGCACGCTATCCAAGTCTCTTGCAATAACAATGTTGCTCACCTCATGGAAACCTTAACGATAACATACTATCCGAGTCTCTTGGAACAACAGGGTTGCTCACCTCACGGGCAATCTAAACGATTGCATGCTATCCGAGTCAGTTGCAACCATAGGGTTGCTCACCTCATATGTGTGCTTGCAAGCCTTTCTTTCATTCATTCATCATTCAATAATGCATGCATTCTTACTTCATGTTCCTCTTTCATTATCTTTCACTTTACGTTACATAATACCTCATTCATTCATTAACATGACACGTAAAGCCACAAGAAACATAAACATACATCATAATAAGGAAGATATCATACACCATCATCATCATCATACAGGGCAACCTCATACATACATAATATGCATAATCATGCAACATCATCATCATGCCTAACATGCTCTCTAAGCCTCAATCGTCATCTTACATGCTCTTACGGGAACCTTTACGTCAAAACTTACATCTGCACTTTCCCCGAAAGTCATAAGTTACACTACATTTTTTCGCTGGTGCAACGGCCCTATTCGAGCGTATGGACACCCTTCAGTTGCATGGCCTCCATGTGACTGAACATCATACGAATGAGCCAATGCGGATGAACACTCATGCGAAAGAACACCCAATCGTGCGAATGGACTAATGCGGATGGACCTTATGTGAATGGGAATAATGCGGATGAGCACGTATGCGACTGGACCTTCAATCGCATGACCTCCATGCGACTGGCCCTTCAATCGTATGAATGGACACTAAATCGTGCGAATGACCTCACTCGTGCGAATGAACCTCACTCGTGCGAATGAACCCAATTGCACCCTATTCGGCTGTATGGCTCCATTCGGTCTCCAGTCGGTCCCCTAGCCCTAGCTGATGCAGAATGCAGTTCCAGCCAAACGCAAACTGCCCCTTTCGACTCCCAAACTCATCTAAACCTATTCTAAACCGAAATCGACCATTCAAACACACACAAGTCTAGGAACATACTCTAAACGCATCACACGCAACACACCCAAATAGGTCAAACACATACACATACAAAAACAGGTTTTCTATGCTTCCAGTCCCAAAATCATTTGAAAACAAGTAAAAGTGGGGTCCTAGAACTCACAGAAATGACACCAAGAAGTAGATCTTCGGTTTGACTCGCTTCTCAATGATTTTGGCCACCCGAACCAACCCAAACCAACACTTTTTTCGTCTTTTTCTTTTCTTTCTCTCTTCTCCTCTTTCTTGTGGCTGATTTGTGAGTGTGGGGAGAGGGTAAGGGCTGCCCTCTCCCTTATATACTCCCACTCACCCGACTTTCTTTCGTTGGCGAGTTTGGTCCCTCGACTTAGGACTTTATTTCTTTTTCTTCCTTCATGGGCTTCAAAATAATAAATAACCAGGTGTTACAAGAATGATCATGAATAACCATTTGATCAACTCTAACTATTCGTTTGAATAGATTGTGCACATTGGCATCTTTTGCATCAACAAGAAAATCCAGGTCTGTAATCACTTATGACAAAGGATATCTTAACACTTTAGGTCTATGATCACTCATAACAGAGAAGTGAAATGATGCTTGTAACAGATCTCATGATTAATCACATTACCATCAGGAGTGAGTGGTGTAACTTAACAAGCAATCAATCCGATAAGTCAAAACTTCTCAAAAGTACTCAGATGAATATAAAGATTTAGTGTAATCACAAGAATTTACCTTTTTAGTATAATAGCATGATATTGGCTACACATCATATCTAATCATGTCAGACTTTATTAATGAGTGAAGTATGCAACTGATCTCATTAATGTACTATCATTTCTCACGTATTGCATAAACATATTCTTTTCGAAAAATAAACTTAAATTTAGAAAAAGACTGTATTTTTGGATTTTTGATTTATACTTTTGTATTTGTTTTTTTAAGAAAAATAAAACAACACCCACAAAATACAAACACGCAATTAACATTGAGAGGATCACTTATGATGATCTTTTGATTTAGAGAGTTCACATATGATTAATAAGACCAATTGACTCCACTAAATACTCAAACCATCATGGTAGGAAGGCCTTAGTAAATAGATCTGCCAATTGTTTTTCTATTGTAATTTGAATCAATATGATTAACCCTTTTTTAGAGTTATCTCTAAGAAAATGATATCGAATTTTGATATGTTTTGTTTTTGAATGTTGAACAGGATTAGCTGTACTGAACATAGCAGCAGTGTTATCATTGTAAATAGGTGTTTAAGAAAAATTGAACCCATAATGTAGTAGTTGATTTTGCAACCAGAGGATTTGAGAACATCCTGCTAATGCAGCAATGTACTCAGCTTCTGCAGTTGAAACAGATACATTTATGTCATACCTGGTTATTTTAAAGTCAAAGAAAAGAATGAATAAATTGAAAGAAAAGAAGGAAAAGAAATAAACCCAAAGCCTAGGGGTAAAAAGTGTCCAAAAGGAAAAAAATGTTTGAAAAGTGGGTGTAAAAAGTAGCATGGCGGCCCATGCCATTCCACTTTTCACTTTTGGAGTTCGGATTTTAGAGAGAGAAAGAGCCTCGGGTTTGAAGAAGAACAAGAAGAAGGAATTCGAATTCAAGGTAAGAATTCATGCTTTTATGGTGTTCTTGACTGGTCTTATCCTCGGGTTTATGCTCATGTGTGTTTGTATGTGTTTAGGTATGTTTTTAGTGGGTTTCTAAGCGGTTGAATTCAATTTGCAAGTGAGTTTGGAGGAAGCCATACTCAAAGAGCTGTAAAGGTGAGTTCTAAGACCCCTCTTTTACTGATTTTTAACTGATTTTGGGGCTAGAAATGCATGGATGTATGTTTTTATTAAACTAGGTTTCGGACCCGTATGCTTGAATGTGTGTATGATGATGTCAAGATGTGATGTGTGACTATGTTCATGCTTGATGATGTATGATTGTGTTCTAAGGCTTAGAGGGTAAGATTTAAGCTTAGAACCTAATAAATGGTGCATGGGAATCGAATATGATGTTTTAGACCCACTTGATAAGTCTTTAAATCTGCCTAAGTGTTTGGAAGTAAATCTGGATGAAAAGGGTTAATGCGGATGAACATTAACCAATGGGTAAGTCAATGCGGGTGAAGTCAATGCGGATGAAGTCAATGCTGATGAACATTGACTAAGTGCAGGCACTGCGGATGAGCATTGACTAAGTATAGAAATGCGGATGAGCAATGTAAGTCAATGCAGATGAAGCGAGTCAATGTGGATGAGCATTGACCAAATATTGAAATGCGGATGAACAATGTAAGTCAATGCGGATGAAATGAGTCAATGCGGATGAGCACTGACTTAGTATAGAAATCCAGATGAGCAATTCAAGTCAATGTGGATGAAGTGAGTCAATGCGGATGAAGTGAGTCAATGCGGATGAGCATTGACTAAGTATAGAAATGCGGATGAGCAATGTAGGAAATGCGGATGGCTATAAGAAACGTGTTGGACCAAAAGAACCAATGAGCCGGATCAGAAAAACCTTTAAGTCCCACAGACGTCACAACAACTGCTGAAGTCCACAACAGCTGAAGACAACAACTGATGACAAAGTCTGAAGACAAGTGCTAAAGACAAAGTCTGAAGACAAGTGCTGAAGACAAGTCTGAAGACAAGTGCTGAAGACAAAGTCTGACGACAAGTGCTGAAGACAAAGTCTGAAGACAAGTGCTGAAGACAAAGTTTGAAGACAAGTACTGAAGACACAAGTACTGAAGAAAAAGTCTGAAGACACAAGTACTGAAGACCAAAGTATCAGACGTTGTCACAACAGCTAAAGAGGCCTTCTTCAGTAGTTGTGACGGTTTACCTTCAGTAGTTTTATGTTTTTCAGTAGTTTTGTAAAACGACTGAAGAGCTTGTTCTTTAGTCGTTGTAATTTCAGTAGTTTAGTTTCAGTAGTTTCATATTTTGTACTTAGCACTCTGATATGTTCTCAGTAGTTGTGAACATGTCAGTAGTTTGTTAAGAGTTAGTTATTTTTGTAATAGATCTGCCAGTTGTCACTTTCCCGTGATAACAGCAGCGGGTGCACTCTATATAAGGAGTGTCAACCTATTGTAATAAATGAATGATTTGATCAGAAATATTTACTATTATTGAAACATTCCTTGTTACAGAAATATGTTCTCTCGTTATAACCGTATTTGTTCTTAATGCATACGAGTATCAAATTCTTGCTACAATTTGTCTAATTCTCGTTCTTATTCCGCTGCGTTACGCTCTAATACATCAAACTTGTGATTACTGATCCTGACAAATGGTATCAGAGCAGGTTAATCATTGATCAATCTAACAATTGATCATTGAAACTGCAATTCAAGATCCAAGTTTGATTGAATTAGCATTTTTGCAAGAAACGGTTATAGAGATTGAATTTTCTGTGTTTCTGGTCATTCATCCTGAGACTTATTCTTTGTTTTCATTGAGTCTGTTGTGGTCTGTGTAAAATCTTTTAAAAGCTTGAATTAAATTGTTTTTAGACTTAAGATGACTACTCCTTCCAATGATCCTCACAATACTGGCTCCTCAACCAAGCCTCCAATGCTGGTTAGGAGTGAGTATAACATATGGCAACGTTGAATGCTCCATCACCTGTCTGTTAACAGCGCAGGTTGTTGGACATCAGTGGTACATGGTCCACACAAGCCTATGGTGAATAACCCGGAAACCAATCAAATGGTTCCGAAGAGGAAGGAGCAATACTCAGATGAGGATAAGAAACTGTTTGAGATTGATGCAAAAGCCCATGGAATTCTGGCCATGGCACTACCCAATGAAATCTATTCTGGGCTAATGCATCATGAAACTGCCCATGACCTCTGGAATGCCTTGAAAGAACAATTTGGAGGAACATATGAGGTCTTGGCAAATAATAGAGAAATCCTTGCCCAACAATATGAGACATTCTCTCATAGGAAGGGTGAGACACTGACTCAACAGTTTGAGCGGTTCTCTTGTTTGATCTTTGAATTAAAAATGGTCAAACATGAGTACACCAATAGCTAGATGAATAACAGATTTCTCAGGTCACTGCCTGAGAGATGGGACACATATACTATTGTCCTACGCTCCAGTGCAAATTTGGACAAACTATCTCTCACCCAACTCCATGGGAAATTGCTCACATTTGAGAGAGAGATAGAACAAAAATGAAAACTATCTTCATCTGGTAAGCTCACTGAAGACTTTGTACCAGGCAACACTGCCTTGGTTGGTCATGAGTCAGAATATGCTTCATCTGAATGCCAGTATGATGAGCATATTGATTTCTCTTCAAACACTTCTGATTCTGTATTTGTGAGTGTTGATAGTCAGTTTACTCGGTGTAATAATGACAATCTATGCTTCATCATGGATGATCTCAAGGGGATTGCTGATGATGACTTAGAAGAGATGGATATTTTGAGCCAAATGGCCTTGATAAATATCAGATCTCAGAAGTTCTACAAAAGAACTGGAAGAAAGTTCCCAGGACTCTCTGGCAAAACCAAAGTTGGTTTTGACAAGAGTAAGTTGAAGTGTCACAAATGCCACAGGCTTGGACACTTTGCTAGAGAATGTAGATCATCTGGATCTAATTCCTCTGCACCCTTTGTGACTTTCCCTGGCAACAGTCAACAACACAGAGGGCAACATCCTGTCAATTCTAGTCATCATCCTCAACCACAATCTCCTGCATATTTTGTTCCTCAGGGTCAAATGCCATATCCTTACCCTTGTTATTACATGCCACAGTCAAATCAAGTTCAAGCTCCTGTGGTACCACAACCTCATGCACTACCAGAACCTCTACCATCTCAATCTCATCAACCTCATCAACCTCAACAACACAGCTTCTTCACCCCTAGAGTTGTTGACTGGAGCAGTTTACCAGATGACATGTCTGGTCATGAACAACTGTTCACAGGTGCTGGTCAACATGGTGGTGACAGTCCTTTTGGGAATCTAGCTCTCATGGCCCTGGAGTCTACTGAGGGTTCCTGCTCAAATGCATCATCTTCTCAGGTAACTCAGGTATCTTCAGAGGCTAAAGCCAAGTTATGTTCTGAATCATGCATAGCTGCATTTGTCTCTATTAGAGAGGCAAATGTAGCATTAATAAATCAAAAACTTGAGTTTGAGAAAACCATTCCAAAAGTAAAGCTGAGTTTGAGTCTGCTCTTAATAGTAAAAATGATGAGATTTATAAGCTTAAATGCCAATTAAATGATGAAAAGGCTAAGCTAGAGGTTATTCTAGAAGACCAAAGAAGTCTCAAAGAAACCCTTGCAGTCACCCAGGTAGAGTGTGATCGATGGGTACAATCATGCAAAGGTTTCGAAATGCTTCTTAGTAAGCAATCAGCTTCCAATGTGAAGTTTGGCATTGGTTATAATCACACTGCTCCTCCTACAGATTTTGCTTCAAGAGCAAAAGTGAAATCTGATGGAGAAAGCAATAACCAATCCACCTCATCATGTGATTCACTTTTGGATACAGCATCATCAAAAGTTGAAGTCAACATTAAGCCCTCTGAGAACCTATCAGCTGATGTTGATGGTTCCACTGCTGACACTCACATGATCAAAGAGTTGATCAACTCAGGAGTTATTTTTGGAAGTCCTGTAATGACTGGAGAGCAAGATTTAACACCTAAAGTTCAAACTCCAACTACTGTCAGCACTGAAGAGAAGAAAACTGTCAGTAGAAAGAGTTTGAAGATTACTAAAGAGGAAGTCAAGAAAGCAAATAATGCTTCCAAAGTACTGAAGAGCAAGTCTTTAGTAGTTTCATCCTCTTTAGTTGATGATCAATATAAGATGAAGAAGAAACCATGTGAAGTATGTGGTTTGTTCAATCATCTTACAGATGATTGTTGGTACAAAAGAGGATCCAAACTCAAACATAAAGAGGAAATTAAAGAGAAAATGGTTAAAATGAAAACTGAGTTTGAAGCCACATTTGTACCAGCAACATCAAATCCCGTAACCCTTAAGTCCAAAAAGAAATCCAAAAAGGAAGGGGTTAAACATGTAATAGCTGAGATTGCTCAAAAGAAGAAGGTGCAACATAGGAACTTATCAAACTCCAATGCCAATGTGTCTGAAGAGCTGAAAGCTTTATCACAAAATCACACACAGCTGGTTATGATGGTTCAACATCTATTGGGAAGAGTTAACCAATTAGATGTTCCTATGTTGAAACCACTGAAAAGGAGGTCCAAGCCAAAGGATTCCTCTTCTTCACCATCTTCTTCCTCTCAGACTGTTGTTTCCAACAAACCTGTTAGTTTACCATCTGTTGATGTGAACAGGCCCAAAACCAAAAAGGTTTGGGTCTCAAAATCTAACTAATTTGTTGGGATTTTGCAGGGTTCTTCAACATGCCTCAGAGGCATCTGGTATGTAGACAGTGGAGGATCCATGCATATGACAGGAAACAGATCACTTCTTAATGACTACTCTCAAGGAAGGAAGGGGTTTGTGTCAGTTGGCAATGATGCTAAGGGTTACATCATCGGCAAAGGCTTTGTCTCCAATGGGGAAATAAAGTTTGATGATGTTAACCATGTGGAAAATCTCAAGTACAACCTCTTGAATGTCAGTCAAATGTGTGACAAAGGCCATGTTGCTCTTTTCACCAGTCAGAACTGTCGGATTCTGTCATCCAAAGTTCTAAGTTTGATTGATAAGGTGTTGGATGAACACACTCTCCTAAAGGCCAACAGGACAGGAAGAGTGTATGCCTTAGATCTTTCCAAGAAAATAGATCTCAACGGCCATCCTTGCCTATTTTCCAAGGCTTCCCTCAAGAATCTATTCTATGGCATAGAAGGCTGGGTCATGTTAATCTCAAAAACATGAATCAGCTGATAAACCATGGTTTAGTAAGGGGACTGCCTATGAAGGAGTTCAAGTGTGAAGATAACTGCACTGCTTGCTTAAAAGGAAAACATGACAAAGCTTCATTTCCCTCCATAGAAGAACCCAAGTCCACTGCCTGCTTACAGCTTCTTCACATGGATCTCTTTGGTCCTGTGAGAGTGATGAGTATGGCTAAAAAGAAATACTGTCCGGTAATTGTGGATGATTACTCCAGATTTGTATGGACTTTCTTCTTGCATTCAAAGGATGAGGCTGCTCAGTCCATCATGAACTTTGTGTTACACGTTGAGAAGCAGTATTCCCTACCAGTTAAGTGTGTGAGGAGTGACAATGGTACTGAATTCAGAAACCACACACTTGATGAGTTTTACTTATCAAAGGGAATCAAGAGGCAGTATAGCATCCCAATAACTCCTGAACAAAATGGAGTTGTGGAGAGAAACAACAGGACCCTTATTGAAGCTGCAAGGTCCATGTTGGCTGATTCTGGACTGCCAATGACTTTTTGGGCTGAAGCTGTCAATACAGCTTGCTATGTACACAATAGAGTTCTAGTAAATCAGAGGTTGATAAAGACTCCATATGAATTTCTACATCATTTGGCCCCTCTAATTTCATTCTTCAGAGCTTTTGGGTGTCCTTGTTTCATTCTCAACACACGGGATCAACTCCAAAAATTTGATCCTAAGGTGGATGCAGGGTACTTTGTTGGTTATTCATCAACTTGCAAAGCATACAGAGTCTTCAACTGTAGAACAAAGATGGTGAAGAGACTCTACATGTTAAGTTTAATGAATCTCCAAAGGACAAGATTCCACAAAGCCCTGTGGAGATATTTGATTTGGACATACTGCAATATGTTCCTTATCAAACTCCTGTTGTTGCTCTTGTCAACAGTTCACCACCTGGTGGTACTACTGGTGCTGATGATGATGATGATTGCAGTACTCACCTCTTCAGGTTTAGTGATCAACTGCCTGATTCAGCTAGACCTGATGTTCCTGTAGCTCTAGTAGCACCATCCACAACAAATGCTGATGAGATTTCTACAACTTCAACTTCCTTTGAATTACCATCTACTGATTGGTTTCAAGGAAATGATTCACCATCACCATTTGTTGCTGCTGAGCCTGCTACAAACACTTGCACAGATCTCATTGTGTACCAAGATCTGAAGAATCACCCTTTGTCTCAAATCATGGTGATATCACTGCTGGCGTGTCAACAGAAGTCAATTGTGAAATTTCTGCTTCTATGCTCTCTTCATCAGTGAGCAAGAGCCAAAGAATTATCACATTGCTTTAAAGGACAATGGATGGGTTGATGCCATGCAGCTTGAGCTTCTTCAGTTCAAAAACAGCAAGTGTGGGAACTGGTCCTCTACCTCCAGGTAAGTGTGCAATAGGCACTAAATGGTGTTTAGGAACAAAACTGATGAAAATGGGCTTTGTTGGACCAAAAGAACCAATGAGCCAAGATCAGAAAACCTCTAAGTCCCACATGATATCACAACTGCTGAAAGCTTCATCAGCAGTTCGACAAGTGCTGAAAACTCCAACAGCTGAAGATCAAGTGCTGAAGACTTCAAAAGCTGAAGAACTAAAGTGCTGAAGTTCAACAGCTGAAGAGTTTACAAGTGCTGAAGATCAACAACTGATGTACAAAGTCCGAAGACAAAGACTGAAGACATCAGCTGATGATATCTACTGAAGTCATCAGCTGATGAAACGTCTGAAGTTCAAGTCTGAAGATCAAGTACTGAAGTTTCAGTAGTTTGTCACAACAGCTGAAGAGTACTTCTTCAGTAGTTGTGATATCAGTAGTTTTATGTTTTTACTTTCAGTAGTTTTGTAAAACGACTGAAGTGCTTGTTTTTCAGTCGTTGTAGTTTCAGTAGTTTTATGTTTTTCAGTAGTTGTAGTAACTGATAACACTTAGTATTTTTGTAAGAAGATGTCAGCTGTTTTGACATCTTCAGTAGTTGTGTTTCAGTTGGAATAATTCTGTTAAATGTCACTATCAAGTGACATCAGCAGACGTCACATCTATTATATAAGAGGTGTCGACCTAATTTGTAATTGTGACATTCCATTACCACGAAAGCGAATATTGAATGAAATATATTTGCAGAATTCTCTCTTTCTATAACCGTCTTTGTTCTTCATTGAATATCGTTTCGTTCTTGTGAATCGGCTAATTCATTGTTAGAATTTCACTGCTATACTCTCTAATCAATCAAACATAGATCACTGATCCTAACAAGTGGTATCAGAGCTGGTTAATCATTGATCGATCTAACAATTGATCATTGAAACTGCTAATTGATATCTGTGTTTGATTGAATTAGCATATTCGCAAGAACTGGTTATAGATTATTGTATTTCTGTCGCTTTCGTTCATTTATTTTGAGATCTCTCTTGGTTCAATTGGTTGTTGTGTTTTGTTCTAAATCTGTTTTAGCTTAATTGAATTTGATTGAATCTGAGATGACTACTCCTTCTAATGATCCTCACAATACCGGTTCCTCAACCAAGCCTCCGATGCTGGTTAGGACCAGTATAACATATGGCAACAAAGAATGCTTCATCACCTGTCTGTTAACAGTTCAGGTTGTTGGACATCTGTGGTACATGGACCACATAAGCCTATGGTGAACAATCCGGAAACCAATCAAATGGTTCCGAAGAGGAAGGAGCAATACTCAGATGAGGATAAGAAACTGTTTGAGATTGATGCTAAAGCCCATGGAATTCTGGCCATGGCACTGCCTAATGAAATCTATTCAGGGCTTATGCATCATGAAACTGCTCATGATCTCTGGAATGCCCTGAAGGAACAATTCGGTGGCACAGATGAGGTCTTAGCAAACAACAGAGAAATCCTTGCCCAACAATATGAGACATTCTCTCATAGAAAGGGTGAGACACTGACTCAACAGTTTGAGCGCTTTTCCTGCTTGATCTCTGAGCTGAAAATGGTGAAACAGGAATACACCAATAGCCAGATGAACAACAGGTTCCTCAGATCACTGCCTGAGAGATGGGACACATACACTATTGTCCTACGCTCCAGTGCAAATCTGATTAGCCTATCTCTCACCCAACTTCATGGGAAACTGCTTACATTTGAAAGAGAGATAGAGCAGAAAATGAAACTGTCATCTTCAGGAAAGCTCACTGATGACTTTGTACCAGGCAACACTGCCTTGGTTGGTCATGAGTCAGAATATGCTGCATCTGAAAGCAATTATGATGAGCATATTGATTTCTCTTCAAATAGTTCTGATCATGCATTTATTGGTATTGAGAGTCATTGTGGCAGTAATAGTGACAATTTATGCTTTATCATGGATGATCTGAAGGAATTGCTGATGATGATTTAGAAGAGATGGATATTCTAAGCCAAATGGCCTTAGTTAATATCAGATCTCAGAAATTCTACAAGAGAACTGGTAGGAAATTTCCTGGACTCTCTGGCAAAACCAAAGTTGGTTTTGACAAGAGTAAGTTGAGGTGTCACAAATGCCAAAGGCTGGGACACTTTGCAAGAGAGTGTAGATCAACTGGATCTAACTCCTCTGCACCCTTTGTGACTTTTCCAAGCAATAGTCAACAAAGCAGAGGGCAACATCCTGCTGGTTCTGGTCATCATTCACACCCTGTATCTCCTGCATATTTTGTTCCCCAGGGTCAATGTCATATCCTTATCCCTGCTATTATATGCCTCAACCAAATCTTGTTCAAGCTCCAATTGCACAACAACCACAAGCATTGCCTGAACCACAACCTTCCCAATCTCATCAACATACTCAACCTCAACAACACAACTTCTTCACCCCAGGAGTTGTTGACTGGAGCAGTTTACCAGATGACTTGTCTGGTCATGAACAACTGTTCTCAGGTGCTGGTCAACATGGTGGTGAAAGTCCCTTTGGAAATCTAGCTCTTATGGCTTTGGATTTTGCTGATACTTCATCCACTAATGCCTCTACATCAAAGGTATCACAGGTATCCTCTGAGGCAAAAGCCAAATTATGTTCTGAAACATGCATAGCAGCATTTGCATCTATTAGAGAAGCAAATGTAGCTTTAATCAATAAAAACATTGAGCTAGAACAAATAATTTCCAAAAGCAAAGCTGAATTTGAGTCTGTGCTTAATGATAAGAATGATGAGATTTACAAACTTAAATGCCAAATAACTGATGATAAGGCTAGGGAAGAGATACTTCTAGAGAAGTATAAAGATCTCAAAGAAACCCTTGCAGTTACCCAGGTAGAGTATGATAGATGGGTACAATCATGCAAAGGTTTTGAAATGCTTCTTAGTAAGCAATCTGCTTCCAATGTGAAGTTTGGCATTGGTTACAATCACACTACTCCACCTACAGATTTTACTCCCAGAGCAGAGGTAGAATCTGATGGTGAGAGTAATAACCAATCCATCTCATCATGTGATCTACTTTCTGATACAGCACAATCAGATGTAGAAGTCAGCATCAAGCCCTCTCAGAACCTATCAGCTGATGTTGATGGTTCCACTGCTGACACTCACATGATCAAAGAGTTGATCAACTCAGGAGTTAATTCTGATAGTCCTGAAAGGACTAGAGAGCAAGATTTAACACCTGAAGTTCAAACTCCAACTACTGTCAGTACTGAAAAGAAGAAAACTGTCAGTAGAAAGAGTTTGAAGACTACTAAAGAGGAAGTCAAGAAAGCAAACAATGCTTTCAAAGCACTGAAGAGCAAGTCTTCAGTAGTTTCATCCTCTTTAGTTGATGATCAACATAAGATGAAGACGAAACCATGTGAAGTATGTGGTTTGTTTAATCATCTTACAGATGATTGCTGGTACAAAAGAGGATCCAAACTCAAACATAAAGAGGAAATTAAAGAGAAAATGGATAAAATGAAAACTGAGTTTGAAGCCACATTTGTATCAGCAACATCAACTCCTGTAACCCTTAAGTCCATAAGGAAATCCAAAAAGGAAGGGGTTAAACAGGCAACAGCTGAGGTTGCTCAAAAGGAAATGGTGGATCACAGGAACTCATCAAACACAAGTACTGATATGTCACAAGAGCTGAAAGCTTTGGCCACAAATCAGACACAACTTGTTATGATAGTTCAACATTTGTTCGGGAGAATTAACCAACTAGATGCAAATGTGATCAAACCACTGAGAAGGCATTCCAAGTCCAAATCCAAGGAATCCATCTCAGCACCATCTTCTTCTTCAGCTGTTAATCATGAGAAACAAGTTATGGTTAAATCTGTTGATAAAAAAAACAGACCCAAAACCGAAAAGGTTTGGGCTTCAAAACCTAGCTGTTCCTTATGATAAATTCAGGGTTCTTCTGCATGAAACTAAGACTCCATTATTAATGGATAGTGCTTCAGTTCTGTGCTTTATCAAGAACCCTGTCAAGCACTCTAGGACCAAACAAATAGCGATCAGATTTTGAAAAAGGTCTGATTGATCCTAAGTTTGTGCCTAGTGCTGATGAGCTTGCAGACATTTTTTTACTAAGCCTGTGGATAGTTCAACTTTCCAAAAACCTAGTGTTAAGGCTTGGTATGCTGCAGCTAGAATAAGTGACAACTACTGATGATTTCAGTAATAATTACTGGTGATCATTGGTAACCATGTCACATATAAGTACTGATGAGTCCTTTCACCTTCAGTAGTTTTTATAACTACTGACGGCTAAATGCCTCACAAGTACTGCAGTACTTTATCTGATCCAAACTACTGATGTAGTTACAACTACTGATGTAGTTACAACTACTGAACTCAGTACAAACAGATAAGTACTGATGTCCTATGAAACACCTGAAAAGCAGATGCAAAGTCTGATGAGTAAGTGTTGAGGACAGTATGAAACAGCTGAAAGGCTATGAACTGACGAAAACTACTGCAGAGAACTTTCTCTTCAGTTGTTTCTACAACTGCTGTTTCATTCTAAACAACTGAAGCAAAACCATGTCTTCAGTAGTTTTATAACTACTGATGACTAATACCAAGTCTTCAGCTGATTACAACAACTGATGATAAAACCACTGTCTTCAGTAGTTTCACAACTACTGATGACAAACACCAAGTCCTCAGTTGTTTCATCATCTGAAGTCAAAACCATGGTCTTCAGTAGTTTTCTAACTACTGATGTCTAACACCACGACTTCAGTTGTTTCAACGTCTGAAAGGTAATACCATGTCAACAGTCGTTTAAAACTACTGATGACTAACACCAAATCCTTCAGTTGTTTTCTAACCCGTACCCTATAAATATCCCTGACCTAATCCTTCAGAGTTTCATCTTCTTCAAACCTAACGTTCATCTCTCCAAAACTTCTCTCTTCTATATGGCGTCCATGCAAATCAAACCGCGACACAACTGTGTAGCTTACCTCACCAAATCGCCATTCTGGGCTAAGTTCGATACTGCTATCGATCTTATGGTCCAGTCACCCTACAAAACGGCATTTCTTCTCAATCCAATCCTTCATGCCGAATCCCTCAAACAGTTTTGGATGAACGTCACCCTCACCACTAGGGAGAACAACACAGCGTCTCTTCGGTCGGTCGTCAACAACCACGAAGTGGTCATCACTCCCGAAATACTTCGTCAAACTCTACACCTGGATGATGCCACTTCTCCTGCTGGATATCCAAAGGGCACAACTGATTTATCCTTTGCCCACCATGGATATCAGGGCAACCTTAGTGCCTCCACTATACTGAAGAAACATTTCCATGACGCTGAACGTCTAATCTTTCACATGGTAAATGTCTGTTTGGCTCCTAAGACTTCATCTTGGGATCAAATGTCTACAAAGTGGCAGCAGGTAATATATTCTATTCTTGAGCAACAGCCTTTAAATTTTTCAGAAATAATATTTTCAGAGCTCAAGGATATGGCTCAAAAACTAACTGCTAACCGTTGGATATTATATCCGTGGTTCATAATGGCCATAATTACTAACCAGCTTCAAGCTGAGGGACTTGTTGGCCTGGGAGTCCCTGCTATGGCTGTTTTGCCTGAAGTATACTCCCGGCACAACTCTGACCAATCACTCAAACTGGCTGCCAAGCTGCGCAAACCCACGCAGCTGGAACCCACAGCCACCACCTCAAAATCAAAAGTCCCCACCAAACCCACCAAAAGAAACCCAAAACGGCTACTCAGGGAAATGAGTCCCCTGAGGATGCCCCTGCAACACAAACGCAGGCTATATCCACTGGTTATAACCCCCTAGTGGATATCGGGACTCTTCCAGCCATAGCCGCTCAGGATTCCTCTCAACAGGAGCCTGCAGCCACCACACAAGGGGTACCCACACATCTGGGATCTTCCTCACTTGAGGAGATTGCCATTGAAGAGCACCATCCTCCCCAGGTGCACACTGCTTCTACCCCATCACCCCATGTAACCGCCCCCCAAAGCCCTACATTGCTTGTTGCACAAGTGCTGACTCAATTGCACTCCTCACCCCCTCCCTAGATACCAATTACTACTGGGAACACCTCTACCATTGAGGGGGAGGACCAAAGTGCAACTGAGAACCCACAGCATAGGGGTTACAATGTTCCTTCTCCTAGTGTAGCAATGGAGATTGGAACTTCTGGTGAGGCTGCCACTTCTCCTGCGTCAGCATATGATCAGGTTGTAGTTGGTACCATTACTAAGACCTTACACAGGCAACTGCTGATGACGGACACAGTCCTGAGGCAGGAAGTCCCCAGTACCAAGACAAAGGGGCACATGCTACAACTGAGCTACATTCAGTGCATGTTCATCCTGATCCTATCAGGAGGTCAGGTGATTCAGTATCTACTGATGATGACCTGGGCTTCTTTTACGATGTAATCACCCAAAACACCATCCTGGAGGAGGAGGTGAGCAGACTCAAACAGCTGCTTGCCAAAACTTCTAAGGACCAAAGACCATCTGCCTCCACCAACCCACAGATGGCACCTTCAGTTGAAGGTTCCCCAAACACTTTACCCTCTCACTCCAATGAGCCTCCAGCTTCTGCTTTTGGCACTATCTCTCCGGGACAGAACCGCCCAGAGCAGATGGTTGCTGTATTCCAACAATCCATACCTCTCATCACTCCCATTATCAATGAAATTGTTACTAAAGCCATTGATGAGAGGATTTCCTCAACTCTACAACCACTGATTGATAATGCTGTGCAAAAGACACTTTCTGCGGTACAAACCCCTACCACCAATGCATCCAAAAAGGGGGAGAGTACTACAGTGAAAGAAAAGAAGAGGAAAAGAATAGAGGATGAGAAGGCACAAGAGAAAGCCCAGGAGTTGAAAAAGAAAAGCAACAACATTGATCACCTACAAAAGAAAGAAAAGTGCTGATGATCAACCTACTGCTGAAGAAAAATCCTTGGAAGAGCTGGTAAAAGATGCAGATGACACACACAGCCGATCCATGGATAAAATCATTGAGCAACTCTTCAAGCAAGGTTTTGATACAGCTACATTAGATAGTGAGATCAGGAAGTTGGAAGTGGAGGAGATTCAAACCGATGGGCTGGGTATGATGTACTGGAGAAAGAGAGATTGGAGATCATGATCCATTTCATTGACAAATACTTAGGAAGATCTTTGATGGAGATTCGTGCATGGACCAGAGACAGTATTCTGGCTATAGCCACCAGAATCTGTCTGTCTGAGCAATTCCATAAGGGGATTATCATTGAAGCCCTTGATAAGGCTGGGGCTGGAAAAAGGTTTGAAATGGCAAGACTTACAAAGGCTAAACTCACAACCAAAATTCTGGAACAACCTTCCCTTCCACCCACTCAAAAACAGCCTACCCCTCAAATCTCCAAACCAATCTCAAAGCCCAAATCCAAACTTCCTCAACCCACAAAACCAACTCCCTTACCATCTAAACCAACAGCCGATGATGCACCTAAGAAGAAGAAGAGAAGGGTGTTGAGGCTAGAAGATGAAGAAGAAGAGGATGATGTGGAAGAAGATAGGCTGCCTCTGTCTGCAGTTCTAACATTGGCGAAAGCCAAACCTATGCCCATCACTCCCACCACACAGATGGATGCTGTGAAGGTAAAGATTAAAGAACAGCAGCAAAAGCTTCATGATGATGAAATGCTGAAAAGCATTGACAAAACTTATGCTGCTTCGTCATCAATTATTAGCATGAAGAAAGAAGCTCTGAGGTTGTACACTCTCGCCAACACATTTCAATATCAGAAGGAAAGGGTGAGAGTATGGCCTGATCCTAGGGTGGCTCACAGGATTGTAAAGAAAGATATTCCTTCGAGATACAAGGGCCAAGTCAAAAGGATCGTAGATGAAGAGATCACAGTGGCCCTTGTAGTATCACCCTGGGAGATTGTCGAAGACTTCAAGAAGGCCTACGAGACTAAACAACCACCCCAGAAGATGCTAGAGAACAGAATTATTAAAAAGGGGTTAGTCTACAAGAGGCTTGAGAACTTCAAACAAAATGAGCTCAGTCTGTTACTTGAAGGAACTCATCCTGATGAGTTTGCATACAGACAGATTACAACAGTTGAGCTCAAAAATGGCAAACAGGCCAAGTACATCTCAGAGCTGTATGGGCAAGAAGGATTGTTTGATGGTGAAGCCGAGAACCTGACCATGGAAGAACAAATCATGTTTCTCAGGGCATACACCAGAGAATCCAACAGGCTTATACATGGGACGTAGATCTCATGAATGGGATAACAACTCTGTGTCCAGTTCCCCAAAACAGAGTTCCCATTCATATCTTGCCAAACAAATATCTGAGATTTCTTCCCAGGCCGGAGCTTATATGGGTCATCTTCTCTACTGATCAAGAAGGAAAAAGACCAACCTTTTTGCCAACAATAAGTGGGAAAATAAATAAATTAGAGGTTTTGGCTGCATTGGTTCAGGGGGAGTTTGTTGGACCAAAAGAACCAATGAGCCAAGATCAGAAAACCTCTAAGTCCCACATGATATCACAACTGCTGAAAGCTTCATCAGCAGTTCGACAAGTGCTGAAAACTCCAACAGCTGAAGATCAAGTGCTGAAGACTTCAAAAGCTGAAGAACTAAAGTGCTGAAGTTCAACAGCTGAAGAGTTTACAAGTGCTGAAGATCAACAACTGATGTACAAAGTCCGAAGACAAAGACTGAAGACATCAGCTGATGATATCTACTGAAGTCATCAGCTGATGAAACGTCTGAAGTTCAAGTCTGAAGATCAAGTACTGAAGTTTCAGTGGTTTGTCACAACAGCTGAAGAGTACTTCTTCAGTAGTTGTGATATCAGTAGTTTTATGTTTTTACTTTCAGTAGTTTTGTAAAACGACTAAAGAGCTTGTTCTTCAGTCGTTGTAGTTTCAGTAGTTTTATGTTTTCAGTAGTTGTAGTAACTGATAACACTTAGTATTTTTGTAAGAAGATGTCAGCTGTTTTGACATCTTCAGTAGTTGTGTTTCAGTTGAATAATTCTGTTAGATGTCACTATCAAGTGACATCAGCAGACGTCACATCTCTTATATAAGAGGTGTCGACCTAATTGTAATTGTGACATTCCGTTACCATGAAAGCGAATATTGAATGAAATATATTTGCAGAATTCTCTCTTTCTAACCGTCTTTGTTCTTCATTGAATATCATTTCGTTCTTGTGAATCGGCTAATTCATTGTTAGAATTCCGCTGCTATACTCTCTAATCAATCAAACATTGATCACTGATCCTAACAGGCTTATTGTTAAGAACAAGGCCAGACTGGTTGTTCAGGGGTTTGCAAAAGAAGAAGGTATTGATTATGATGAAACCTTTGCCCCTGTAGCTAGACTGGAAGCAATTCGATTGTTTTTAGATTATGCTGCTTATCAAAACCTTAAAGTTTTTCAAATGGATGTCAAAAGTGCATTTTTGTATGGAAAAATTAAAGAAGAGCTTTATGTATGTCAACCACCAGGCTTTGAGGACAATAAACATCCTAATTGGGTGTATAAGCTTGATAAGGCTCTTTATGGGTTGCAACAAGCTCCTAGAGCCTGGTATGAGACATTATCAAACTTTTTTCTGGAAAATAATTTCACTAGAGGCTCCATAGATAAGACTTTATTCATTAAGAAAGCAGGCAGCATAATCTACTTGTTCAAATTTATGTAGATGATATTGTTTTTGCATCCTCTGATCCACAGTTGTGTGATGCCTTTACAAAGTTGATGCAACAGAAGTTTGAAATGAGTGCCATGGGAGAATTACAGTTCTTTCTGGGTTTGCAAATCAAACAAAAGGCTGATGGAATTTTCATTCATCGGTCCAAATACACAAAAGATCTTTTGGAAAAGTTTGATTTACAAAACTGTAAGCCCTGTTCTACTCCCATGTGCTGCACCACACAACTGGATACAGATTAGAAAGATAAAGTGGTTGATGAAACACTTTACAGATGTATGATTGGGTCCTTGATGTATTAACAGCTTCTAGACCAAATATTATGTTTGCTACATGTGTTTGTGCTAGATTTCAGGCTACACCTAAAGAGTCTCATTTGATTGCAGTCAAGAGGATCTTTAGATATCTGCAAGGCACTCCATCTCTAGGTTTATGGTATTCTACTAGACATTCTGGTAAATTAGTTGCCTTTTCTGACAGTGACTATGCAGGGTGTAAGTTGACAAGGAAATCAACTTTTGGTGGATGTCAATTCCTAGGCAACTGTCTGATTTCTTGGCAGAGTAAGAAACAGACCTCAGTTGCTACATCAACCGCTGAAGCAGAGTACATTGCTGCTGCAAGCTGTACATCTCAGGTACTCTGGCTTCAAAACCAATTACTGGATTATGGCATAACAGAGACTAAGACCCCATTGTTAATGGACAGCTCTTCAGCTCTTTGTATTGTCAAGAATCCTGTCCATCACTCTAGGACTAAACATATTGAAATCAGACACCATTTTATTAGAGATTGTTTTGAAAAAGGTCTGATTGATCCAAAATTTGTTCCTAGTGCTGATGAGCTTGCAGACATTTTTACTAAGCCTTTGGATAGTTCAACTTTCCACAACCTAGTGTTAAGGCTTGGTATGCTGCAGCTAGAATAAGTGACAACTAGTGATGATCTCAGCTCAAAAGTACTAATCATCATTAGTTCATTATTGTCACATATAAGTACTAATGAGTTCTTTTACCCTCAGTAGTTTTTATAACTACTGAAGGCTACATGCCTCACAAGTACTGAAGTACTTTATCTGTTAAAACAACTGATGTAGCTAAAACAGCTGATGTAGTCACAACAGCTGATGCAGCTACAACTACTGATGTCAAAAAAACAAATAAGTACTCATGACCGATGAAACATCTGAAACTCAGATCTAAGTCTGATGAGTAAGTATGGAGGTCAGACTGAAACAGCTGAAAAGCTATGAATTGACGAAAAAGCTCATGAGTAATTACTCTTCAGTTGTTTCTACGACTGCTGTTTCATTAAAACAACTAAAGCCAAAACTATGTCTTCAGTAGTTTACAACTACTGAAGACTAACACCAAGTCTTCAGTTGTTTACAACAACTGATGACAAAACCACTGTCTTCAGTAGTTTACAACTACTGATGACTAACACCAAGTCTTCAGTTGTTTCACCACCTGAAGTCAAAATTGTCTTCAGTAGTTTTTATAACTACTGATGACTAAATCAGAGACTTCAGCTGCTTCAACGTCTGACGGTTAAAACCAAGTCTTCAGTTGTTTTATAACAACTGGTGATCACACCAATACGGTCAGTCTTTTCAAACCTCTGAAAGTTAATACCACATCATCAGTATTTTCAACAACTGATGACTAACACCAAAAACCTTCAGTCGTTTTCTAACCCGACCCTTTAAATACCTTATCCCACCTTCAGAATTTTCATCTTCTCTTCTCAAACGTAACGTTCAAAAACTCTCTACCCTCTCTTCATCAATGGCAACCATGCAACTAAAACCCCGACACAACTGTGTCGCACATCTCACCAAATCGCCATACTGGACAAAGTTTCACAACGCCATTGATTTAATGGTTCAGTCACAGTACAAAACGGCTTTTCTGGTAAAACCCACCATATATGCCGAATCCCTTAACCAATTCTGGACAAACGTCACTCTGGTCTCTGAGGAGAATGATACAGAGTCTCTTCAATCATTTGTCCATGGTCAAAAAGTGGTCATTACTCCAGACACTCTTCGCCAAACCCTTAATCTGGATGATGCCACTTTCCTAACTGGTTATCCAAAGGGCACAACAGATCAATCATTTGCCCACCATGGATACCAGGGTAACCTGAGTGCATCTACCTTGTTGAAGAAACATTTTCCGGATGCTGAACGTCTCATATTCCATATGGTCAATGTATGCCTTGCCCCCAAGACCTCATCATGGGATCAAATGTCCACAAGGTGCCAACAGGTAATGTACTCCATCCTTGAGCAACAACCTTTAAGTTTTTCTGAAATAATATTTTTTGACCACAAGGATATGGCCCAAAAACAACTTGCTAACCGTTGGATACTATATCCTCGGTTCATAATGGCCATCATTGAAAACCAGCTTCAAGCTGAGGGCCTTGTTGGCCTGGCAGTCCCTGCTATGGCTGTATTGCCGGAAGTATACTCCCGGCACAACTCTGACCAATCACTCAAAATGGCTGCCAAGCTGCGCAAACCCACGCAGCTGGAACCCACAGCCACCACCTCCAAATCCAGAGTCCCCACCAAACCAAAAACCAAACGCCCCAAAACAGCTATTCAGGGAGATACGTCCCCTGAAGATGCTACTATACCACCAAGGCAGGAAATACTTGCTGGTTTAAACCCCCCCAGTAGTATCAGAGACTCTACCGGCCACAGCCACTCAGGATTCCTCTCAAAAGGAGCCTGCAACAACCACAGAAGGGGTACCCACAAATCTGGGATCTTCCTTATTTGAGGAGATTGCCATTGAAGAGCACCATTCTCCCCAGGTGCACACTGCTTTTATCCCATCTCCCCATGCAACCGCCCCACAAAGTCCAACCCTTATCATTGCAAACATGCTGACTCAGCTGCATGCCTCTCCTCCTCCCCAACAACCACCAACAAAGGGGAGCACCACAGCCATTGAGGAAGAGGATCTCCATGCTTCTGACAACCAACATCACCGGGGTTTACAGGTTCTATCTCCTGGTGTGGATATGGAGATTAGAACATCTAGTGAGGCTGCCACCTCGTCTGAATCAGCACATGATCAGACTGAGGCTGGTAACATAGTTAAGACCTCACTAGAGGCAACAACTGATGAAGGACATAGTCCTGAGGCTGGAAGTCCCCAGTTCCAAGAGAAAGGGGCATATGCTACATCTGGTCCACATCCAGTGCTTGTACATCCTGCTACAAGCAGGAGGTCAGGTGATTCAGCATCTGCTGATGATGACCTGGGCTTTTTCTACGATGTTCTTGCCCAGAACATAATCCTAGAGGAGGAAGTCAGTAGGCTGCAAAAACTACTTGACCAACTCTCTCAAGGAGAAAGACCATCTGCCACCACATCAACCCAACAGATGGCACCTTCTCTGAAGGTCACTTAAACACACAGCCACTACAAAATTCTCAGCCAGCTGCCTCTGTTCTGGCACCATTTCTCAGGACCAAAACCCCCCTGAGCAAATGGATGCTATCCCTCAAAATCCCCTATCTCTCATCACACCGCAGCTAACCGAATTTGTTATTAAAACTATTGATGAGAGACTTTCCTCTGTCTTACAACCTTAATGGAGGATGTACTGAGCCAACAACTTTCTGCTACTCAATCCCTTGCAACAATGCACCCAAAAAGGGGGAGAGTTCAGCAGTGAAAGCTAAAAGAAAGAGGATGGAGAAGGAGAAAGAGAAAGAGAAGGATAAAGAAGTGGAAAAAGAGAAGGATTGTGTGTATGAGGCTGAAAAAGAGAAGGAGAATGTGATTGAGAAGGGAGCTGAAATTGAAAAAGTACATGAAAGTCAAAAAGATTTTCATGTCACATACAAGAAAAAGAAGAGTGCTAAGAAAGAGAAGAACTTGAACGAAATGGTTAAAGAGGTTGATGCTGAACACAGCAGATCAATGGACAATATCATTGATCAGCTGTTTAGGCAAGGTTTCGACACTGAAAAGTTGGATTCTGAAATAAGACGATTAGAGATCGAAGAGATCCAACAAAGATGGGCCAGCTACAGCACTATGGATAGAGAGAGACTTGAGATCATGATCAGATTTATCAGCAAATACCTTGGGAGATCATTGATCGAAGTAAAATCATGGACCAGGGACAACATCTTGGCCATAACCTCTAAGATCTGTTTGTCTGAGGCATATACTAAGGGATTAGTAGTAGAAGCTTTGAATGAAGCAGGAGCATGGAACAGGACTGAGCTAGCCAAACACTCAAAAGCCACACTTACCTCCAAGATGCTAACTCAGCCTATCAACATTCCCTCTCCAAAACAACCACAACCACAACCCACAAAACCAACTCACTTACCCTCAAAACCAACAGCCGATGATGCACCTAAGCAGAAGAAGAGAATGGTGTTGAGGCTTGTGGAAGAAGAAGAAAATGATGATGAAGAAGATGCGCTGCCGATCTCAGCTGTTCTGCAGTTGCCTAAGGCCAAGATCTCTCTCTTGCAATAACTCCTGAGCAACAAAGAGATGCAATCAAAGTGAAATTGGAAGAAGAAGACAACACAGATTGCACGATGAAGAGGTATGAGGAGAGTAGATAAAGCTTATGCAGCCACTTCCTCCATCATCAATATGAAAAAGCAAGCTCAGAGGATTTATACTCTTAGACATACTTTTCAGTATGTGAAAGAAAGAGTAAGAATTTGGCCTCATCCCAGGGTGGCTCACAGAATACAAAAGAAAAATATCCCTCAGAGATACAATGGGCAAGTGAAAAAGATTGTAGATGAAGTGATCTCCTTAGCCCTTGTAGTTTCACCCTGGGAGATCCTTGAAGATTTCAAGAAGGCCTACACCTCAAACATGCCCCCACAAAAGATGTTGGAGAACAGAATGATCAAGAAAGGGCTGGTGTATAAGAGGCTGAATGAGATCAGAAAGGATGAGTTACCACTGCTGTTAGAAGGTCATCATCCTGATGAATTTGCTTACAGACAGATTACAACAGTGGTACTCAAAAATGGAAAGCAGGTCAAATTCCTATCTGAGTACTATGGGCCAGAAGGATTCTTTGATGGTGAGGCAGAGGAGCTCACAATGGAAGAACAAATTGTATTTTTGGAGGCCTACACCAGGGAATCCTATAGGCTCATAGTTGGGAAGTGAGTCTCATGGATGGGGGAACAGCTCAGTGTCCAATTCCCCAATACAGAGCTCCCATCCATACATTGCGAACCAAATCATCAGAGACTCATTTCCAGGCCAGTACTTATATGGGTCATCTTCTCAACTGATCAAGAAGGAAAAAGACCAACCATTCTGCCAACAATAAGTGGGACCTCAATAAAGTTAAAGGTTTTGGCTACATTGGTTCAGGGGGAGTTTGTTGGACCAAAAGAACCAATGAGCCGGATCAGAAAAACCTTTAAGTCCCACAGACGTCACAACAACTGCTAAAGTCCACAACAGCTGAAGACAACAACTGATGACAAAGTTTGAAGACAAGTGCTGAAGACAAGTGCTGAAGACAAAGTCTGAAGACAAAGTCTGAAGACAAGTGCTGAAGACAAAGTCTGACGACAAGTGCTGAAGACAAAGTCTGAAGACAAGTGCTGAAGACAAAGTCTGAAGACAAGTGCTGAAGACAGTCTGAAGACACAAGTACTGAAGACAAAGTTTGAGACACAAGTACTGAAGACCAAAGTATTAGACGTTGTCACAATAGCTCAAGAGGCCTTCTTCAGTAGTTGTGACGGTTTACCTTTCAGTAGTTTTATGTTTTCAGTAGTTTTGTAAAACGACTGAAGAGCTTGTTCTTCAGTCGTTGTAGTTTCAGTAGTTTAGTTTCAGTAGTTTCATATTTTGTACTTAACACTCTGATATGTTCTCAGTAGTTGTGAACATGTCAGTAGTTTTTTAAGAGTTAGTTATTTTGTAATAGATCTGCCAGTTGTCACTTTCCCGTGATAACAGCAGCGGGTGCACTCTATATAAGGAGTGTCAACCTATTGTAATAAATGAATGATTTGATCAGAAATATTTACTATTATTGAAACATTCCTTGTTACAGAAATATATTCTCTCGTTATAACCGTATTTGTTCTTAATGCATACGAGTATCAAATTCTTGCTACAATTTGTCTAATTCTCGTTCTTATTCCGCTGCGCTACGCTCTAATACATCAAACTTGTGATTAATCCTGACAAAACGCAGATGAACACTTAGAAAAATTCTGACTTTTTGGGGGAAAAAGGAGTAACGTAGGCTTTGACCTAGGAGATTCCGGGGTTATGAAAGTTGACTTTTGAGGTCAAGATGGTATGTTGGGCATGTTATGTATTGTGATTGATGCTTATGCATGATGATGATGATGTTGCATGGTTATGCATGATGTATGTTATGTATGTATGATGCCCTGCATGATGATGTATGAATGATATGTTTATGATCCTCGTGATGATGTCTGTTTATCTTTCCTATGACTTACGTGTTATGATAATGAATGAACGAGGTATTATGTAACGTAAAGTGAAAGATAATTAAAGAGGAACATGAAGTAAGAGTGCATGCATTAACAGGTAAGGAAGTAATGATAGCCTTGTAGGCATGGCATGCACATCGAGGTCTTTCTTTGTTATTGACCATTTGCATAGAACTATTACTGCATATCTTAGGTATTGTGACCACGAGGTGCGATGCACCAGTATAGAAGGTATATGTGAGGCCTAGGTCCAAAACTATGAACAGAAAGGTATTGCTTATGGCAATGGTACATGTACATTCATACCTTAGGTACTGTGACCACAAGGTGCGATGCATCGTTTTAGAAGGTCTATGAGAGGCCTAGGTGCATAACCATGAACAGAAAGATATTGCATAGTAAACCTAAACTTTACCCTAGGTACTGTGACCACGAGGTGAGATGCACCGTTATAGAAGGTCTATGATGGGCCTAGGTTTAGTACCATTGGGTTTATGGATGACAGGAAAGATAAGTAAAGAATGTGGCACGAATGATTAAAGAAGATAATGAATATATTATATATGTGTACGTATGATGTATGATCACGAACGAATGAAAAAGTATAATATGATTTTAAGAGAAAGGATGGTTTTATGAAAGAAAAGTAAGTTTTATTATAAAACTAGAACTCGCTCAGCAACGCTAACTTTTATGCATTATCCTGTTGGCAGGTGAGCATTGCTGAGGATGGCACGAGGCGGCTGCTCAACTCTTTTGGATGGCATCCATTTATATATAAAGCTTTTGTGATGTAATACAATAATGTAATTTTGTAACCGACAAACGATTCATTATTTTGCAAAAGTTTTTATGATGAAATGATATGCCGTTTTTGAATGTTTCCGCTACGAATGTTTATGTAAAATAACTATAAATGTATGTTTTATGTGCAATGGTTGACCAGCTGTAACCGTCCCGGAAACGGGGCCTCACAAGTTGGTATCAGAGCCAAAGTTTAAGTGAAATGGGTAAATTTTCAAATGAATCTTAACTTAAACTGAGAATGGGACGGAAAGGGAAAGGGATGCCAATCTGAGTAGCTGTGTGCCAGCAGGTATTTTCGTAAAGTTAACCGGTTTTATGTGCGCATGTTGTGTGGTTATGTGTTGTATGTAAATTTAAATGCTGATATAGTCAGGACATGTAATGCTTGGGGTATGAAGGGTAAAGTAAGTGGCTAATCACAACTGGCCACTGTAATTAGGGACTTACTATACTTGCGAAGAGAAATTTAAACCGTAGTCCTGCATTTGCTGTTGAATCCAAATGATTTGAGAACAGCAACTTGCAGCGGCAACGTATTCAGCTTCACAGGTTGATAGTGCAACCGAGGTCTGCTTCTTACATTGCCAGGTCACTAATCTCCTCCCAAGGAATTGACACCTGCTGATGTAGACTTGTAATTCATCTTGCAGCCCCCGTAATCCGAGTCACTGTACGCCGTGAGCTCAAAGTCATCATCATGAGGATACCACAACCCAAGTGTGGGTGTGCCCTTCAGATAACGAAATATCCTCTTGACCACAATCAGATGGTTAACCTTTGGTTTAGCCTGATATCTAGAACATAGACATGTAGCATACATGATATCAGGTCTAGAGGCAGTAAGGTACATGACAGATCCAATCATTCCTCGGTACATTGTTGCATCTACCGGATCTCCATTTTCATCAGGTGCTATATAATGGTTTGTAGCAAGTGGAGTCCCAGCTGCAGAGGCATTCTCCATGTCAAACCGACTGAGAATGTCTCCCACATACTTGGTCTAATGTAGAAAAATCCCTTTGGGTGTCTGATCCACCTGTAACCCGAGAAAGAATTTCATTTCCCCCATGGCACTCATCTCGAACTCTGCCTTCATTACTCCTTCAAATTCTTTGCATAACTCTTCATTCTTTGTACCAAAGATTATGTCATCGACATATATCCGTACTAGCAGTAAATCTCCATCCTTTTCTTTGATAAACAGTGTGCAGTCAATGACACCCCTGCGAAAGCCGTGTTTCACAAGATGAGTCGAGAGTTTCTCATACCAGGTTCTTGGAGCTTGATGAAGCCCATATAAGGCCTTGTCAAGTTTGTAAACTCTGTCCCGATGATAAGGATCTTCAAATTCCTTGGGTTGACTGACATAAACTGTCTCTTGAATTTCATCATGAAGGAATGCACTCTTCACATCTAATTGATAGACTTTGATCTTCATATACGATGCATAGGCAAGGAAGATACGGATGGCTTCCATCCTGGCCACGGGTGCAAACACTTCATTATAATCAATCCCCTTGACTTGTCGAAATCCTTGAACTACCAGTCGAGCTTTGTTGCTGATAATGACACCTTGATCATCCTTCCTGCATTTCAAGACCCATTTGGTGCCGATGACCTTAGCACCTTTAGGTCTATCTACCAGTGTCCATACACCTAACTTCTTGAGTTGAAGAAGTTCCTGTTGCATAGCACTCACCCATGCCTCCTCCTTCAATGCTTCACTGACATATTTTGGCTCAAACTGCGAGACAAAACACCGATAAGCACCATTGTGAATGTATCCTTTTTCCATTATTGAGGCATAATCAGCTGAGTACAGCTGATTTCTGGTTGGCACTCCTGATCCGACATCCCTAATGACATTTTCTAGGGGATGATAGACATTTAGACATGATCCTGGAGTGGTAGGAGCAACTACCTCGGAGCGAAGATTATGAACATTTGGTTCTGCATCTGAGGTAGAAGGAGTTTGAGGATCCGAAGTCGAAGAAGCATCACTATTAGATGTTTGTGGACTTGCAGGAATTGGTACCTGTGTCTCTTGATTGTTCTGGTCATCCTCTGTCGATTCATCTTTTGAGTAGGAGTCACTGTCTTCTAGTGCTCCCCCTGAGTGATGAGATGATTCTCCCAGTGAGCTCGATGATGTTGGATCACGATATGGTGTATTCAAGATATCATACATCATTCGTGTAGCTAACTCGTCATCAGAAGGGGAGATAGGGATGTTGAAGGACTTGAAGAATCCATCATAGTCGAAAAAGTAAGCGGGTCCTTTTCCAGTAGGGGGTGTGGTATATCTCTGAACATCAACATTACACCACACTTCTACTAAACCCGTTGAGTTGTTGTAAACTCTCTTGTTCGGTATGTTGTATCCTAAGAAGATCCCTTCATCAGTCTTCTCACTAAATTTTCCTTCTTGAGTTTTCTTTAGAAGTGTGCACAGCGCGCCAAATGGTTCGTGATACTCCAGATTAGGTTTACGTCGTTGTAGTAATTCGTAACATGTCTTGCCATGGCGCTTGACTACCAGGACTCGATTTAATGTATAACATGCATTAGCTACTGCCTCATTCCAGAATTGGATAGGCAGTTTTGAGTCTGCTAGCATTGTCCGTGCTGTCTCTATCAAGCTTCTATTCTTTCTCTCAGCAACACCATTCATCTGAGGCGTGTAGGAGGAGGTGAACTGGTGCACAATTCCCTTTTCCTTGCAGTAAGCCTCCATCCACTGATTCTTAAATTCAGTCCCGTTGTCTGAGCATACCTGTCTCACCTTCAGCTTGTAGAGAGATTCCAGTGTGGTTACTAATTCTTTGAATGACTCAAATGTTTCTGACTTGGACTTCAAAAACATTACCCAAGAGAATCTTGAGTATTCATCAGTAACCACATAACAGTACAAGTCACCTGCAATGCTCTTTGTACTGACTGGACCAAACAGATCCATGTGAAGAAGTTCAAGAGGAAGCTCGATAGAATGAACTTTCTTTTCCTTATTAGTCTTCTTCGTCTGTTTGCCTTTCTTGCATGCTACACAGAAATCAGGAAGTTGGAAATTTTTGACGTTAACACCTCTCACTAGATCCTTCTGAATCAAGTGATTCATCTTCCGTTGATTTATGTGTCCCATTCTCTTGTGCCAAGAAATGGAGTCATTCTCAGTAGCTTTTGATAGGAAGCACTGAACTTCATGATCCGTTGTAGAAGCCGTTCAGAGATCCAAAACATAAAGGTCTTTATATCTTGAAGCTGTCATCAGAACTTGGTCCTCCGGAATCACATAGTCTTTCTTTAGGACGTAACACTTCTTGTTGTCAAATACGACTTTAAACCCTTTGTCACATATTTGGGAAAAAGAGAGTAAGTTGTTTTGAAGTTGTTGAACGTAGTTCACTTTGTCAAATTTAACTTTCTGATTTCCAACCTCTCCCTGAGCTGTGATATAACCTCCTTTGTTACCAACAAACGAAACATGTCCGCCTTTTATTTGTTTGACGTTTGATAAAAGAGCCATGTTTCTTGTCATGTACCTGGATGCTCCGCTATATACAATCCACGTGTTGTTTTCAGCACTGTAGCGAACACCCTGCACATACAATTTAAATCATTAGTTAAGGTTAGGAACCCAAGCCTTTACTGGCTTGGGTTTCCAGAGGCATCACACATCATGAATTCAACCCATTGACCCTTAGAGGGTGAGAGTAGCTCAGGTGCCTTCTTGTCATCATTATCAGACACAGAGGATGACTTTTCTTTCCATAAGCCAGATTTGTGTAAGGCCTCTTTGTGATAAACAGACGACTGGCTAATGGGTTGAACTTTGGGTTCACTAGTTCTTCTAGGTGGAGTTAAAGAACTCCTCTTAGAAGACCTAGGTTTTGAGTTCTGAAGTTCAATTTTCTTCCTAGGTGTCTGAAAGTAAGGACAAAAGAAAGCAATGTGTCCACACTCTCCACAGTTGTAGCATGACCTGCTATCAACTTCATGATTAAACTTTCATTGTGGAGATGTGTGTGACATCCTAGTGACATCATTTTGTTTGGGTTTTGACTCTACTTCTTTTGATGTATGATGTTGTTTAGCAAACTTAACTGTTTTGACATTCTTAACAACTTTTCCATTTTGGTTAACTGGACTTTGACGTGGGACTTGTGTAAGGTTAACATTAACAGTCTTTTTAGGTTAGATTTGACTTTGTTTAACCCTGACTTTATATTAGCCTTTTCAAATTCTTTTTCCAATTAACACAAGGCATTTTACCCTTTGCCTTTGAAGTGGCCTCCTTTTGTTTTGTTCCAAATTCAATTGAAGAACCTGAGGAATTTGGATCACTTACAAAAGGAGTAGACACCACATGATCCTTGATGGGATTGTTACTTATTGGTTTACACTTAGTGTTCATCAAGGTCTCAGGGGGTGGTGGAACCACTTTATAGCCCAAGCCCTCCCCATTGTTACGCTCTCTCACTAAGTGTTGGACAATATGAGATGAACTTGTCCAACTGTGCAGTTTTTGCTTTAAAGAGTTAACTTCTACTTCTAAGACTGCTTTTTGTTTCTTAGTGTCTTCTAGGGAGTTAAGATAGTACCTAATGTCATTAGCTTGGTTAAATGCTACTACTTCAGTTCCCTAAGCTGTTTATTCAACAGGTCTACCTTTTCTTTGTAACTATGCTCATTTTGTTTTAAAACTCTATTTGCCTCAGTGCACAGTTTCAAATCCTTTACTAGGCTATCATTATGATCTAACAACCTAGCAAATTTCTGATCTATGCTTTCTCTAAATTTATCACAGTCAGAACAAGCATGATTTTTGAAAAGTTGGTCAGTAGAACTTACGTGAGGAGATTCTGATGAAGTAGTCATCAGTGCAGCATCAGATGTCTCTGGTTCTGGTGATTCTTTCTTTGTTGTAGACGTCCCTTCTTCAGGCTTGTAGCTGACCTCTGTTGCAGTTTCTTCACTATGTGACATCGCTATCTCAACTGCTATATCTCTTTCACTTGCGGAATCATCATCTAAGTCATCCACGCTCGTAATATTGGATTCTCCCGGAGATACAAACCTAAAGCTCTAGTCGTGTCCTTCATCATCATGGGCAGTCAAAGCTTTTGGATCCTTGCCTGATGATGTAGAACTGCTAGCTTGCTTATCTTGACGAGTGAAGGACGAGAATGGATTCCGTTTCCAGTCTTCTTTGGCTTCACACATTCTCTTTTGAAGTGCCCCTTTTCTCCACAGTTGAAGCAGGTCACCTTGCTCTTGTCAAAACCAAAAGTAGTGTCCTTAATAGCAACCAAGTTTTGTCCGGTCTTCTTCACGAACTTCTTTGCTCTCCGGACAGCACTTGCTAAGGCCCACATAATATCCTTCCTTTCCAGTTCAGTCTCATCAACCTGCTCATAGTCCTCATCTGCCAGATGGCAGTTTCCAATTTTCCCAGCAATGAGTCCATCATAGGAATGGACCACTGCTGCCAAGAGATCCATGTGCTCTCGAGCTACTTCTACTGTCACGCTTCCAAGATTCTCAGTCTTCAGTCTCGTAACATTTGCTTCGGATCCGATATATTGGGTACTAGAAGACCCTGATGTTTCTGATCCTGAAGGAGGGACTTGTGAAGGATCAGATGAGCTTGACACAAAAGCAGTCTGAAGAGGTGCTCCAGACGTCTTAACTTGAGGAGTGGCATTGTACAAAGCTGGATTCTAAGTGTACGAAGACTTCTGAGCTTGTTACTTCAGCCTTAGTGCTTCTTCTCGCAGCCTTAGTATGAAATCATTGATGTCCAACTTTGATAGCAATCCTTTGTCAGATTTGACACAAAAGAAGCCCGACTTTCTGGCAACCCGTCAGCAAAATTTGACACTTTATCTTCCATAGTAGTTGTGACACCATGTGTGTGCAACTCGCTCATCAAATGGTAGAATCTATCAATGACATCGTCTAAACTCTCTTTTCCCATCGATGAAAAGTTGTCAAATTCTTTCTTCAGTTCCTTAGCTTTAATCGCCTTCAACGAAGCATTCCCGTCATATCTTTTCTCCAGCTCATCCCATAACTTCTTGGCTTGTTATTCTCTGAGAATTGGTGAAAAATGTCCTTAGGGATAGACTGTGTTAGCAATGCATATACTCTCTTTTCAGCATTATATTTAACTTTTGTGCATCAGTCATTCCTCCTAGAGTAAGTTTCACCCCATCTGCTCCCACCGGCATACTGTATCCTGTCTCAATAGCTTCCCACATATTTGGATCCACTCCATTGAGGTAGATCTCAAAACGTTGTTTCCAGTGGGGAAACTCATCTAATGTTATAAGCTTCGGGGGTTTATTATGATTCCCCACCTCACTTTCCAGTAGCAGTAAGTTCTGAATCCGTGAGTCCTTCCTGGCTGTAAACGCTGACAACTGATCCTCCATCTCGATTAACTTTAAGTCTCTTAAAAAATCTGTTAACTGGTGTGAATGGAGCGATGCGAATGGGCTACCCGTGTGAATGAAACTATCCAACTGGTTCAATCGTGCGGCTGAACTAAGCGATTGGTCCGGTCATGTGAGTGAAACTGATGCGTATGAACAATGTGACCGGTAGGCTTAGTCGTACGACTGAAGATGCGACTGAGTTCAATCGTACGTCTAGGGATGCGAATGAAGTCCAATCGTGCGATTGGGTCAATCGGGCGACTGAGAGCTGCTGTTTTTTTTAATTTCTAGGTTTAACGTGTTTTAGCCGTAAAAAACCAAATTTTCACCACCCTATCGCCTTATGGCGTAGAATCCAAAACTTGATGAGCAGGGGACGTCCAAGACAACTTTTGACACAAAAAGATTGCGCTTTTAGTAAAAAAAACACAACCTTTGTATCAAAATTGATTGAATCAGATGTAATCAAGAGCCAAAGCTCTGATACCACTTGTTAGGATCTTGTATTCGAACGAAATACAAACTAATTAACGTGTAGACCAAACCAAATAGTGCAGAATCCTATTTGATTGGCGATCCAACAGTGAGAACCACGTAGAAACAATAAGATATTGTATCTAACGTGAAGAATCGATTGGGAATCGATCAGCAACGTTCTGTGAACTTGGAGTACGAACTTGGAGGCTTCCGGACGGCTAGGGTAGTCTAGAATTGAATAGGAATGAATGCTTCTTAATTGTTTTTTTCACATATTAAGTGGTGTTTATAGGTTAATGTTGCTCATTCGGGCAACTGAACCATTAGCATGGTTCAGTCGTGCGATTGATCCATGCGTTTGATCATTCGCACAACAGAGCTTTCAGTCATGCGACTGAGTTAGATGCATGAAGTTGTTCAGGCGTATGGACTATTTAGGCGCATGAACACTTAGTCGCATGGCCATTCGGATGCATGAGATCTTCACTTCAATAAGTTTGAGTGTATTTAACATATAACATTATGCATAACACTTCAAACAATCACAAACCTATATAATTACGTCAATATGCGTTAATCAACTCATTAATGAAATATTTAAACATTATAACACACACCAAATATTTGTATTTCATTAAGTACCCAATAGTTACATAAGTGTAAGAGATATTACATTCAGATCAGGATCTAGGTACATATATGTATCAACATGATATTCACCAAATGTTGTACCTGAGCTAGTTCTTCACTGCTCTGAAATAATGGACAATACATAAGGCTATGATCAGGTGTGACATGAGGTGATTGGGAGAAACGTATGTTGTCAAGATGGAATTTGTTCCTCTTATTCGTTGAGAGCAAGATGTCTAAGGCCTGATTAAGTTAAATCAACAAGGAATAATCATTCTGTGTCCTTGGATTTAACATGACATTTGTAACAAAAGGATAAATGATTGATTCACCTAAATCATTTCAAGTTGGATACTTGAAGGGGATGATGTATTGAATGGCTTTTAGTCATGCGTATTAAGGGTAGTAAACCTTTGTTAGGCGGTATTTACTGCTTGCATCAATCTTCTATGAATCTGTGCAAGTGGGAAATTGTTGGATTCTTTATGCCCAAGACATATAGAATATTGATGTGGTTAGTACGTAATGATCCAAGTCGGGTCATACCTAATAAGAAGCTTAGAAAACACCAATATAAATATTTAATTGATGATATGATCATTGAATTAAATAAATACACCAATTTAGAAAATGGTTTTTCTACATAAATTGCATATGAGACGAAACAACTTATAAGATATTTTGTTCATGGATATTATTTGTCATGTTATTTAAGTTTGTTAAATAACATCAAATAATAATAATAGTGTGTGTATATTATATAATTAAAAGGTTAATTAGATAACTTCTAGTTTTAATTAGTTAAACAAAAAAGGAGTTTTTTGGGGGGGGGGAACCCCAAATACATTTGGTTTTCGGCCGCCCCCTTTAAGGGGTCTTTGGCCTTTTGTTTTGACTACCTTTTTCTTCTTGAAGACACACACACTTGCTTTCTTCTCTCTCTCACATGCAAATGACCAAGAAACCCCCTTCTCTCTATTTTCTTGAAGGTGTTGAAAGCTCATCTTGGTTCGAGATTCGTGCTCAAATCCTAGCAACAAGGTGTTTGCTTGATGCTTGTGGGTATGGATGCTTGAGAACACCTCTCCTTTGTGTTTTTGTCATTCAAGAACCTCATCTTCTTCACCCAAATTCGTTTTTCTGCAGCTCTACAAAAGGTAGTTTGTATGATTTGTTTTGGTTTTTAGTATTCTTGACAGCTAGTTCATACACATATAAATGATCCTTATGTTCTTGGGTTTGTTGTTATTATGATATGGGCCTTAATTTTCTTATTACAAATTATAATATTAAGGTTTTAATCCGCTGCGTTTTCATGTTTATATGGTTAAACTACTTTGCAAATGGTCTAACAAACCCAGCAATAATTGACCAGCTCATCCAATTAGGAGCTGCCAATGAAGAAAACACTCCTGCTACCACTAGAGGAGCCGGTGGAACTAGAAAAGGAAACCAGGATGCAACATGAGAAACAACAAGAAGCAAGCAGGTTGGCCTTAGAGAAAGAGAAAGAAGAAGAACTGAAGGAGGCTAATTTGTAGCAGAGGAGAGAAAGGATAGAGTTCCTAATCTCAAGAGGCTTCAATCTTCAAGAACTCTCACCACACAACAATGAAACAATCCTATGGCTCTATAACAAAAAGCATGATCAAATAGAGAAAGAGAGAAGAAAGGCTGCAAGAGAAAAGCTAAAGGAAAGGAAGAAGAAGGAGGAAGAAGCAAAGGTCACTGCAACCGGGAAGCTCAGTTAGAAGGCCTGGATAAAGGACTATCTTAGGGCTCATGGCTTCTCTGGAAAGCAGGTGGGTCCCATGTTGGAGAGGACACCCCAACGGATTGTTAGCGAAATCAAGGCCGACATCCGATTGGGAAAGAGAAAAGAGATGTATAGAAGGGTAAAGGGGATGACCTTCACTGTAACTACTCAACCACAACCTGATCCCTCACCCTTACCCTTCACCATCAAAACCGAGCCCTTCACCCCTGAACCCACATCCTCACCCTCACCCATTTCATCACCTCAACCACCTAAACTTCCCATCCTTCAACCAAAAACACTTCCTAGAACCTCTGAACCACAACCTACCCAACAACCAACCAAACCATCTCCTCGGCCTTCTCAACATCTCTCTCTTGAGGAGTTCAAGGCAAGCAAGACTAAGCTCACCAACTGTTCAACTTTGAGTGAAGTCTCATGTGTGGAAGACTCTGTCAATATCACCTATGTTGATGGATCTTCATGTTCCCTCACAAGAGATCAATTCCTTGATTTTCCTAGAGGAACATTGGACCAGGCATCTAGACTTCTAGGCCTCAACTCAGATTCACTGAATGATGAAGAGAAGAAACTTAGAAGGAAACTGGTGACTCTGCTGGATATTAAGAAAGAGGACAAGATTTCCAGTCAGGCTCTTGTGCCTAGAAAGAGAATAATCCAGTGGAAGTTCAATGAAACTTACCACAACTTTTTTGGGGAAAAGGAGAATGGCGAAGTCAACAGACTTAATGCAACCTCTCTGTCACACTCCAGCAGATTTGATATTGCTGAGTTAGCAGAGAAGCCATTCTCCAACCTCTCCAACTCTGAAACTGTTGCACTTATCAGAAATCATCTCAGCAGTCTTCATCTAGCCGAGCTAACTGCAAAGACATGATTGAAGAAGAGTTGAAGTTGAGAAGACAAGACAACAAGGAAAGACCTCATACCAAGTGCAATGCCTTTCTACAGATGGTAGAGGGTCCTGAATTGGAACCTATAGTTAGATGGGGATATGATTACAATTCCCAGCAACTAACTCTTTTCAAAGGGCAACAACAGAGGGTACACATCATCCAAAGTGACAGACTGGACTTCCTGTCTACCAAGGATGTGTACAAACTTCTAAACACCACATTAGGGAAGAACAAGGAAGCAGATATATATCTACTCTCCTTGGTGCTGAAAGTTTTGAGAAGCAGAAACAAGTGAGCTTTTGCTAGCATCAGCCTAGGGGGAGTTTGTTGGATCAAGAAGAAGGCTGGTGCAACCAAAACAAAATCACTTAGATATTTTTGGTGTTACATGCAAAGGATTCTAAAGTTTAAAATGGAACTTCTAAAGGTTGTAGAGTTCTTCCAAAGACAAAGTGAAAGATCAACTTCTGAAGTCAAAACTCTACTTCCAAAGTCAGGGCATACTTTCGAAGATCAAGTCTTAAGAGAACAATCAGAAGACTACTTCTGAAGTATGAAGAAAAGAAGAAGTCTCCAAGCCTTGGAAGAAGCAGCCTCTTCCGAAGTATAAGTGGCTTCAGAAGTACTTGTTCTTCCGAAGCCATTTAACCTTCGGAAGACACTGCTATGAACTAGTGGACATAAGTATGGCCTTTCTCAATCCGCTACAAACCTCTGATATTGTATGGCGTTTTCTCAAAGAGCCATGCAGTTGACCATACTTCATTCCACTATTTATCTTTTATGATAGTACATGTTACCAACTTTAGTGGTGACAAAAGGTAAGTCAGGGACATGTCCTGACTACCAAATCTCAGATAAGACTTTATCCGAGATACCTTAAACTATAGCCTTGTACTATAGGCTTTAGTTGTAGGATCCCAGCTGGTATCAAAGTATATTCTGCTGTAGGTAGTATTATATAAAGTTTCTCTTTGTAACTCAAAAAGATAAGCTTGTAAGAGTCTTGTAATATTTGAGTTGAGAAGCAATATATGCAAGTACCGTGAAAATTACTTTTTGTGTTCTTTATTACTTACTATATTATGATGAACTCTTATTGACTTTATCCTGATCCGAGTGTTGTTCAAGTGAGTCTGAGAGAAAAACAAAGTGTTAAGTGACTTTAACCGATCTGGCAAAATATATGTTTTATGTGCGATGATTGACCATCTGTGAGAGTCCCGGAAACGGGGCCTTACATACAATCAGGAAAATTTCATTCCACGTTTAGTGAAAATGAAAAATGACACACTTAACAAGAAAATGTTGAACATACATGTGTACCTAGTTTATGATATTAAATGTAAAAGTCTTTCATTTCTTACTTATGTGTAATTTGACGATATAACGAATTAAGAGATATGCTTTGATGTTTATTTATCTTTAATTCATATGTATGACTTCTTATATAGGTTTGAGGTTGTTGTGCATAGTTCTTAGTCAATAATGATTGAGTATTATGTTCAAACTAGTCGAATAAGTTTTCATGCTAATGACCCATACTTATGGATTATACGCATGAATACATCATGCTTATGGACCAGTCGTACGACTGAACCAGGAAGCTGGATCAGTCATCTGATTGAGACATAAGATTGACTCAGTCGCTCGACTGAACCTTAAGTCGTACGAATAGAAACCCCTAACCTATAAATACCACCTAATTTGTGGAAAAATAAAACACTGGAAGAGATATTACGCATACACATAAACCCTAGCCATCCAGAGCGTCCCAAACAACCTGTCCAAGTTCTTAGATCGTTCCTGATCGATTCCTACTCGTTCTTAACATTTAGCTTCAATCTTATATCGATCGGGTAAATGTTCTCACTAATTGGATCGCCAATCAAATAGGATTCCGCACTATTTGATCCCGTATAATGTAAAATCAGTTAGTACTCCGTACGTACACGGTCCAAACAAGTGGTATCAGAGCCTTGGTTCTTGATTTTGTGTTTGATTCAATTAGGTTTGCTGTTAAAACCAACGTTTTAATCAAAAGAGTCACCATGTTTGCTTCAACAGGTGTTTTCGACGTTTTTAGGTGTTAAAGTTGTGATTTTCACTATACGGCAAATTAGGGTTCTTGGAAAAATCGTATTTTGTGTCTAAGTGTCAAAATCTTCGATTTTGCGAAAACAACAGCCTTTAGTCGCATGACTAACTCATTCATACGATTGAACTCATTCGTTCACTCCATTTGCACGACTGAACTCAGTCGCATAGCTCATTCGCACGACTGAACAACTCTAGTCGGCTGCTTCCAATCGCCTTATTCATACGCATGAGTGAATCCAGTCACAAGTTTGAGTTCATTCGCACCCTTCATTCACACGAGTGATCCATACTCATTGTCCATTCACACGATTGAAGCTGTCCTGTTCTCCAAGTACAAAGTTTATAGAAATGGAAGATCAGTTTGTGGTGTTTACTGTAGGAAATGACTCACGCACCCAGAACCTACTTCTTTTGAAAAATGAGATTGGTAATAACAATAAACCGCGAAAGCTGTTAATGTTAAACAAATATCCGCAGTGAAAATAGTGGTTTGAGATTTACCTAAATGGACTGGATCCCAACCTTTGGACTTCCATAGAGACTGGTTACACGGTACCAGTCAGTGCTAATGTAGTCAAGTTGACGTTGGGAGGAGTGAGTTAAGCTCAGAAGATACTCTTCAATGCTAAGAAGAAAGTTTATACCCTATTGACTCAGTCAATCCTCAAAGACATCTTTCATCAGTTTTTTAAGAACAACAGGCCAAAAAGCTATGGGAAGCACGAGAGAAGAGATATGATGGAAACGCGATGCTAAAGGCACTGAAGGCTAAGGCTCTCAAGAAGGAGTTCGATAACTTCTCTTTTATTGGGAATGAGAGCTTACGTGATATTATTGATATATTTTATCATCTAATTAGTGAGCTACACACTCATGGTGTAACCACCTCAAAGGAAGACAAAGTTTCAAGCTTTGCTGATAGTTTGCTTGAGAAATGGGACTCATTTTTGTCTAACCTGAGACAGAACGACATTCTTGCAATGTTAGACATAAATGACTTCATCTTGAAGTTAAGAGAGGAAGAACTGAGAATGAAATACAAGTCGAAGAAAGGAATCTACTTTTAGAATCCTTCACTCTACAACTCAGTTCCCACTCCAGCCATTTCAGGAGCACCATTAAAAGCATAATTCGTGTCTAGATCCGCGGCTCCTACCCAAACCTCTGCTTCAGGACCAGAAAAGTCTGGGTCATCAGGGATCCAATACATAGTGCTTGAAGTTAATACTACAAAGTTGAACACCAAGAATCTCGGTAATATCAGAGTGGAAGTTGCAAAGGAGCATATTATTCTGCTAGCAGCAGTGGTTCAATCATATGATGGTTTAGTTATTGGGAAGATCGTAAATTGTCATCTTGTAGATGAAGACTACGAGCAAGTTGACGAGAACGAGCTGGAAAGAATGGACATCTTGTGGGCTCTAGCAAGTGCAGTTAGAAGAGCCAAAAAGTTGGTTAAGAAGACGGGACAAAATCTAGTAGCCATGAATGATACGACCATTGGTTTTGACAAAACCAAGGTCACTTGCTTCAATTGTGGTTAAAAGGGGCATTTTAAACGTGAATTTGTGAAGCCAAGAAAACTGGAAATGGTAACACATTTCCTACTTTCAACCGTCAAGATAAAGAAGTGATTGGAACTAGTTCTTCAAGTAAAGAGACAAAGGCACTAACTGCTCAAGGTGATGAAGGACATGGTCATTCTGATTTGTTTCTCCTTGAGAAATAAAATTGCCTTTGTCGAAGCATTGGATGATGGGTCTACCAGTGAAGGTGAGATTGCAGCTGAGCAAGTGATGTCAGATACAAAAGAAGCTGTGAACGTGGTAGATCACTTGGTTGAGGAAGAGCTCAGAGCAACAAGTTCAGAATCTCTAGCAATAGAAGAGTCTGACTTTGCTTTGATGACTGATTCAATTGACTCCTCACAAGTCAGTTCTTTAGATCAATTATTTGCAAAACATTCTTGTTCTGAATGTGAAAAAATTAGGGAAAGCATTGATCTAAAAATTTTCAGGTTATTAGAACACAATGATAACTTAGTAAATGACTTACAACTCAGCACTGAAGCTAATCGTATATTAAAACAAAATGAGTGTAGTTTTAAAGAAAAGATAGAACTTTTAGGGAAACAGCTAAGGGAAACCAAGGTTGTTGCTCTAAATCAATCAAATGATGTAATGTTTTATGATTTATACAAGTAAATCTTATTTACTAGGTCATACAAAAACTACATAGTTAGGCTAGTTCTTCTCACATAGTTCAAAACTTAGTGAAAGAACGAAACAATGGAGAAGGTTTGGGATACAATGTAATTCCACCACCACATGAGACCCTCTCGAATACAAAATGTTGACCTATCAGTATCAACCTAGTTAAGGATCATGTGGTGTCTACTCCTCTGGTTAGTGATCCTGATTCCACAGGTAAGCCGGTGAAATCTTGCACTAAACAGAAGAGTGTACTTTGAAATCAAAAGCCAAGATTCCAGTTGAGAATTTAGATGATGAAGTTAAAAGGGTTAATTAAAGTCAGGTTCCCAAACGTCCATTTCAAAACTCAAAATGACTAAAACAGTTAACCAAAAACATATAAATCATAAAAGTCTAAACAAAGTGCAAGTTAAAGATGGTCAATAAGTTAAAACAATTAATGTTGGGAACAAGGCTGAAACATCTAAAAGAGAAGTGATAAAACCCAACCAGACTCACCTCACATATTCACCAAACTCAACATCACATAAAAGTTTTCTTCAATCTGGAGAAGCAAGATCTTGCTACAGTGGTGGAAAACGAAGACATATCTCCGCTAATTGTCCTTATTATCAGATGCCCAGAAAGAAAATTGAACTTTATGATGCAAAACCAAGTTTTTCTAAACTAAGATCTAACACTCCACCTAAGAGTGTTAGTGAACCTAGAGTTCAAACCCTAAGTCAGTCGTCTGTTATCACAAACAGGCCTTACACAAAACTGGCTTATGGAAAGAAAAATCAAGTATAGTGTCTGATAGTGAGGACAAGAAAAAGATAGATATACCCTCAGCCTCTAAGGGACAATGGGTTGAGTTTATGATGTGTGATTCCTCTGGGTCACCCAAGCCAGTTAAGGCTTGGGTCCTAAATCTGAACTAACAAGTTTCTTTGAATGTGTAGGGTGTCCACTAGGCACATGATAGGGAATTCATCCCTACTTTTCAACGTCAAACAAATTAAAAAGGGACATGTTTCATTTGCTGGACACAAAGGAGGTTACATCACAACACAAGGTGAAGTAAGAAACGAAAAAGTAAAGTTTGACAAGGTCAACAACATTCAACAACTACATAAAAACTTACTTTCAGTCTCCTAGATCTGTGATAAAGGATTTAAAGTTATATGTGACAACAAGAAGTGCTACATGTTGAAGAAGGACTATGTGATTGAGGAGGATAAGGTTCTTATGTCAGCCTTAAGATATAACGACTTGTATGTCTTGGATCTATCAAAAGCCTCCACAACCGATCACACTGTTCAATGCTTCTTGTCAAAGGCAACTGAGAGGGACTCTGTCTCATGGCATAGGAGAATGGGACATACCAATCCTAGGAAGATGAATCAGTTGATTTAGAATGATCTAGTGAATGGTGTTAATGTCAAGAACTTCTAACTTCCTGTTAGGATCTGGTATTTGAACGAAACACCAACTGATTAACATGTTAAACCAAATCAATTAGTGCAGAATCCTATTTGATTGGCGATCCAATCAGTGAGAACGCACGTAGAAACAATAACGTATTGAATCTAACGTCAAGAATCGATTAGGAATCGATCTACCGCGTTCTATGCACTTGGAGTATGAACTTAGAGGCTTCTGGACGGCTAGGGTATGTCTGGAGTCGAAGTGGATTGAATGCTTACATTTTTCCATGAATTAGGTGGTATTTATAGGTTAGGGTTGCTCATTCGGGCGACTGAACCATCAGCATGGTTCATTCGTGCGATTGAGCCATTCGGTTGATCCATTCGCACGACTGAGCCAATCTCATGTTATAGTCATGCGACTGATCCAGTCTCCTGGTTTAGTTGTGTGACTGAGTCATTCGTATGAAGTTGTTCATGCGTATGGTCCATTAGCATGGGCCATTCGCATGATGACTTCATGTTATTAAGTTTGAATGTATTAATTGTCATAACATTATTTAATTAATTCAAACAACCACAAACCTATATAATCAAATCAATATGTGCTAAACAACTCATTAATGAAATATTAAACATTATAAACACAACCAAATATTTGTATTTCATTAAGTACCCACGATTACATAAGTGTAAGACAATAAAGACATATTACATTCAGATCAGAATCTAGGTACATATGTATCAACAACTCCCCCTTGGACCTAGATCTTTCTAATTTCTTACCTTGTTCATAACCTCTTCATACTTCTTGTACTTCTCCTATCTTGTGACTCTTGCGTGTATCTCAAATGCAAGTAGCGTCGTATCACATTTTGGAATTCGAGAGCTTGTACAATATCTTGCATGTCATAGAATATTGGCCACTTGTATAATGTGTATACATTATCAGCAGACAAGTTTGTGAGCCACATTGGGTCAAATACTCTCATAGTATCCATTATGCCCTTTTTGTTCTGAACTATGACCGCCCCCCCCTGTTCTCCAATCATAGTACCACCACTTAAAGTGTGGGGTGAAGTCCTGCGGCATTTCCCTAAGAGGGATTCTTGACATTGTTCTTGGGAGACTCCACTTCAGCACTATCTTGGGCTTTCTAGTTATGGGATCAACTTCAGATCGTCTGATATACCTCGTAGGTTGTTGAGGTTTGAAGTTGACCCACCTGGTATGGTACTCTTTCTTCAGGGCAGGCTCAAACCAGCCTGACATCTTCCTCGGGTCAGCATATAGTACCTTTTATTTACCCAGCTGGTTGAGCTCAAAACCAGGGAGAGACTTTAGATCATGTGGGAATCTAAAGTACTGAATACCCTTCTCTCTCTTTACCGGGTATACGTTAAGATCATCAAAATGAGCCCACGCGATAATCTTGCCTGACACATTGTGATGTTTCTTCACGTTGTAGAGCTTGGTGTTGACATTTAGTTTAGGAGCAGCATGTTGTGCTCGGATCTCCTGAAAACATGCATCCCATTCAGCCTTTCTGATATCAACATCGGTGTTTGAGGCTTGGGCTTGTTCTTTAATCTTCTCAGCTTCTTGCTCCATCTGATCCAATATCTCGAATGTATCACTGACTAGGGAATCACCCAGATTGAGGACGACATTTCCCTTTTTGTCAGCGTACTCGGGATAGTGCTCTGCTGTGACGTCCTCGATCTCTAGCTCATCATGTCGTTCAGCTCATCGTCACTGTCCTTTTCAAAAGTTGGAGCATCATTTACAATCTCATCGGGGTTAAGCTTTAACTTTTAGCATGTTCATCAGTAAGGTTGTGAACCCTTCTTAAGGGGTGTAACTCACTGATGTCCTGAAAATCACTTGCAGATCAAGAATCATGGTTAGTTGAGTCTTGACCTGCTGAAGGAGTTCAGCATCGTATTCATCCCTGTGAAACTGTGGATCTGCTTGATTTAAACATTCAACACATCAAATATTAGTTAATAATCAAGACATGACCATAATAATAAAAAACATAACTATTTATATTACATATAAACATGTATTTCATTAATTTCATACATGATCCAAATACAAAAGATTTTAAATAACAATAAAACATCTAAGCATTACTCTTGTCCTGGATCATGTGTTATTCTGCTGTCGGAGCTGATGTCGAGGCACCCGGATCTTGAGTCTTTTTGGTCCGCCTCGCACTAGCTTCTTCTCCATCCCCTTCGCTGATCTTTAACGGCTCATCTCTGGATCCTTTGAGCTTTAGCAGGATGGACTTGTTTGCAGCCTCCAGCTCCTCAATCTTCTTGTTGTGTTGCTCCTGGAGCTGAGACATCTGATGAGCCTGCTCATCGATCAATCGAGCCTGATGCGACAGCTGTTGAGATTTGGCAGTGGTCAGGTCTATAAGCTGTCGTATCTGAGTGCTCTTCTCCTCATCTGCAGCTAATAACCTCAGTACCATACGGTTGAGTGCTGAGAGCTGTTCCTCTACCCCACTAAGAGGTAGAGGTGATCTTGATGAATATGGGGTGAAAGAAGATGGTGCTGCAGGATGGCTAGTGGTGGTGGTGATAGTGGTGAAGATTGAGGGTAGTATAGGTGAAGGTGCTGGTGGTGTGGGTGTGGAAGATGTAGTGAAGATTGGGGGTAATATAGGTGAAGGTGGTGGTGGTGTGGGTGTGGCATATGTGGACTGATGGTGTGGCTGTAGAGCTGGTAGTGGTAGTGGCTGTGGTGGTGGCTGTGGTGGTGGCTGTGGTGGTAGTTGTGGTGATGATGAAGGTGAGTCTGTGCTTCTTCTTCTTCATGCCATGGGGCTGACCCGTCCTCTTCTTCCTCAATCCTGTCGAGGAGGATGCTCCCCCTAGAACACTGCATGGCGGATCGGGAGCATATGTAGGGTCAGCAGTTGTCTCTCCCGATCCACCGGGGCGTTCACCAACCACCCGGAGCCCTCGTTCTGTGGGAACGACTTTACTTCCCATAGTCTGAGTCAGAGGCTCCTCATCCGACTCTTCCTCTTCCTCACCAGGTATGAAACCCTGGTGGAACCCAGCAGACTCTGCTATATCTCAAGTGGGGGCAGATACCGGAGATGTACTATCAGTAGTGGGGCGCCTTCGTAGAGTGGGCAATGTATCTCTAGCATTCCCGCTATCGTCATCATTAGAGTCATGCTCTGGGAGCTGGAGTTGGTCATCATCTGAGTCACTGTCTACGTGACGCCACTGACGTCTTCCTGGCACCACGTACCCCTCATTGGCCAGATGGCCTATCAGTCTCTTTACCTTGGGCTTTACCTACTTACCCCGGTAAACTCTCATACGACCCAGGGTCGTATCGTCCATGATCCCTAAAGCCACAGCATTGTGGCGCTCCTTAGGAAGTGATGGCAGCTTCTCATCGAAAATCAGCTGCAAGAATCTGGGGTACATGCAAAAACCATCTTTACCCTTTGCCTCCAGATTCTCCACAAGGTAAGAGAAGATCATGCTCGAGAAGCTGAAGGGGTGGTTCAGCACCAGTGCCACATAGGCATTCTGAATCTGGTCTGTAAGATCATCAAACCCACCCCTTCTGGAAGAAATGCACTTCACAATAACATGGCCAAGTACTTGTACTGGGGACACAGGTCGCTCTTGTTTAGCACACCTGAGTTGATGTCCCTAGTGTACTTGATCCTCAGAAAACATCCTCTCACCATAAGTTGGTGAAGTCTGGTGGGGTGATCAGTATCGTCTCCCAGCTCAAGTACTCTCTGAATATGGGCAGCAGTAGTCTCAATATCTATACCACAGATAGAACTCCTTATGCTATATGGCTCACGTGATCGATCAACAGAAGCATTCTCCCAAAAGGCCTAGTGTAAAGACCTGTAGGGAGTGCATGGAGTAGAGATGGCCTTGTGGATCCTTGATCGCCTAAGAAAAGCGATGATCTATGCAAACTCGGCACCATTCCGAGTAGTATGGTCTAGATGAGCACATATATTATGCTTAGGGTTGATAGTCCATCTATCAGCCATCAATTTGAAACACAAGACACATAAACATTAGATAATAACATACCAGAAATAAGTTCTAAGTATATTGTTTGAATTCATTCTGATTCATTCATGTGAATGAATCATGCGACTGTGGTCAGTCGGTTGTCCTATCATGCGACTGGACTCATTCGGGTGAATGAATAGACGACTGAGTTCAATCTGCTGGCTGAGCTTGCGATTGATTCAGTCGGCCGACTGATCTCATTCGCATAATCCATTCGGCCGATTGACCCATTCGGTCGGCTCAATCATGCGATTGGAGTTCATCCAGACGACCAGTCGCATAACCCACTATTTGGTCGACTGAGGTTCGAATCTTGACCAATTCATGTAATTAACGTGGTTTAATGGTTCTTTAAACTCACAATCTCATAACTAATAGCCTATTAAACTAGTTTTAACATTTTACTTAGTTTCAGTAGGTTATTGGGTCATTTAAAGGTTCGGTTCTTGTTCCAATTGAATATCACAATTTGGGCACCATTTCTTCTGATTGTGTAGATTTCATCTTATTATACCTGTATAAATGCAAACACAAGTCAGAAGATCAAGAAGGATGTATAATCAGGTCTAAAGAAATTTGGGCAGAGTAATGGTACAATGTGCGATATAAGAGCGATTGGGAGTGGTGAGGAGAATGCGATCGACTATGGCCCTTTATATACTGAATCTGAGTTTAATCGGCTGACTGGCCTCATTCGCTCAGTTCATTGAGGTGAATGAAACTCAGTCGGGCGATTAGCTCAGTCGATCACATTCAGTTGGCCGACTAAAGCTCACTCGGTCGACTGACTCATTCGTACACACTCATTCGGTCGAATGGGTCAGTCTGATAAGCCATTCGGGTGAATGGTTCATACTCATGTCCATTCGGCTATTTAATGCATGAGTATGGTCCATTCGCAGATTGGTCCATACTCAGGGTCCAGTCGTACGAATGGGTCATACACTTGACATTTTTCTGACTTTATGACCATTTGACATTTAAGCCCTTTTAAACTGTTAATTTAATATTATGAACATTTGATCATCTCCGACATGATCATTTTAGACTCAAAAACTTTTGATCACCTGAGACGTGATCCTTTTAAGACATTTTGTCACCTCAGACGTGACCCAATTTTTTTTGAAAGCACGTGTGGTCACCTCAGACGTGACCTTTCAGACAATAAGGTCCCTTATCAACTTCCATGACATACTCTGATACTACACACAACTGAAATAGACTAAATTTGTATTTATGTAAAAGAAATAGCAATGAAAATTACACTAAGATGTATTTTGTGTTTTGTGAGTGTTAATTCCTAAGATGTAACTCTAAGGAATAATTTTTCTGAGAGGGCAGCTTCAATCTTTTAAACTATACATGGACCAATTCAAGCTGGAATCATACAGGATATTCAAATCATTTGGGACAAGTTAGCTAAAACCTTTGATGCTCTTTCCTTCTTTTTCATCTAGAGTCATTTAGCAATTTAGGAAATCATACTAGTACTATTAGGTCCCCACACTGATTTGAACTTTCAAGAATTGTAGGCACAATGATTATCAGTATACTTGTCCTCTTAAATCCATACACAGACTTTCAACACAGTTTGGTGATCGTTTTAAGGTTTGTCTATTTCAACAAGCATTTGTGGATCCCACACTTATATGGTAATCAACATTCCTCAGGAGATTTTTGAGCGGTCTTAGGGTAGAATTCAAGAAGAGACTATTCTTAGAACATTCAAAGAGAAGCCAATCCTCAGGTCAGTGCCATCGCACAGCAGAGAGGCGGCAAACAACAATGAGTTCTAGAATATAGGTTATGTTTATCCTCAGGTCAGTGCCACCGCACAGCAGAGAGGCACATAACCTATCTTCTTGTTTGAGCAATTTTTCTTCTTTTTGCACAGATCTCACCAACAACATAGGTTATTAGTTTGATTGTATTTGCATTTTTCATATGCTTTTGCTCATGCTTTGGTATTACGCACACTTTTATGGTGTTTATTTGCACGTCACCCCTTATTGGAATCTTTTTTATTGTGTTAACCAGGGATAAGGTGTTACCCACAGCTAGTCAAACATTTTAATTTAATCTTCAGATCATCAAAAGGTCTAGTCATCTATTGTGTTGAATCTACCGACATATCATCTGTGGTCTAGCAACCTCCAGGTCTACTTTCTTTATGTTACCTTAGTATAGCTAGCTTATCTTTCATGTTTCCTTTTATATTGCTCAGACTGCACAGACTTATACTTGAACTTTGCATCTTTTTCAATTTTGAATTTGAAAGTCCCAAATGGTTTGTGTTGGACCAAAAGAACCAATGAGCCTGATCAGAAAAACCTCCAAGTCCCACAGACGTTACAACTGCTGAAGAAGATCATAACAGCTGAAGACATCAGCTGATTACAAGGTCTGAAGACAAAGTCTGAAGACAAGATCTGAAGATTTTTACTGAAGACAAAGACTGAAGACCAGAGTGATTAGTAGTTGTCATAAGAGCTGAAGTTATTAACTTCAGTAGTTGTGATGGTTTTCCTTTTCAGTACTTGTAATTTACCTTTCAGTAGTTTATAGTTTCAGTAGTTTTAGTTCAGTAGTTTTATGTTCTTGTACTTAGAATTCTCTGAGATGTGATCAGTTGTTGAGAACATTCTCAGTAGTTTGCATAGTTTCAGTTGTTTGTATAATTCTGTTAGATGTCACTATCAAGTGACATCAGCAGACATCACATTCCTTATATAAGGAATGTTGACCTAATTGTAACCTGTGACGTTCAGCCACCATGAAAGAATTTGAATGAAATATTCCTTTGCATAATTCTCTCTCTCTCTATAACCGTGTACTATTCCATTGAATATCAATTGAGTTCTTGCTAATTGTCTAATTCATTGTTCGAATTCCGCTGCAATCTACTCTAATTAATCAACTTCAATCACTGATCCTAACAAATGGTATCAGAGCTAGTTAATCATCGATGGATCTAACAATTGATCATTGAAACTACTATTTCGATATCTAAGTTTGATCGAATTAGCATATTTGCAAGAATTGGTTATTTCTGCTGCTTTCGATTATTTGCTTTGAGATTTCTCTTGGTTCGTATTGAGTTTGTTGTGTTTTGCGCTAAATCGGTTAAAACTTAATTGAATTTGATTGAATCTAAGAATGACTACTCCTTCTAATGACCCTCACAATACTGGCTCCTCAACCAATCCTCTGATGCTGGTTAGGACTGAGTATAACATATGGCAACAAAGAATGCTCCATCACCTATCTGTTAACAGTTCAGGTTGTTGGACATCTGTGGTACAAGGTCCACACAAGCCTATGGTGAACAATTCGGAAACCAACCAAATGATTTCGAAGAAGAAGGAACAATACTCAAATGAGGATCAAAAACTGTTGAGATTGATGCTAAAGCCCATGGAATTCTGGCCATGGCACTGCCGAATGAAATCTATTCTGGGCTTATGCATCATGAAACTGCTCATGACCTCTGGAATGCATTGAAAGAACAATTTGGTGGAACAGATGAGGGCTTAGCAAACAATAGAGAAATCCTTGCCCAACAATATGAGACATTCTCTCATAGGAAGGGTGAGACACAGATTCAACAGTTTGAGCGTTTTTCCTGTTTGATCTCTGAGCTGAAAATGGTCAAACATGAATACACTAATAGCCAGATGAATAACAGATTCCTCAGATCACTGCCTGAGAATGGGACACATATACCATTGTCCTACGCTCCAGTGCAAATCCGGATAGCCTATCTCTCACCCAACTCCATGGGAAACTGCTTAAATTTGAAAGAGAGATAAGCAGAAAAGGAAACTGACATCATCAGGAAAGCTCACTGATGACTTTGTACCAGGGAACACTGCCTTGGTTGGTCATGAGTCAGAATATGCTGCATCAGAAAGCCATTATGAAGAGCATATAGATTTCTCTTCAAACAGTTCTGATCATGCATTTGTTAGTGTTGATAGTCAGTCAGGCTGTAATAGTGACAATTTGTGCTTCATTATGGATGATTTGAAAGGTATTGCTGATGATGACTTAGAAGAGATGGATATTCTGAGCTAAATGGCCTTGATTAATATCAGATCTCAAAAGTTCTACAAGAGAACTGGTAGGAAATTTCCAGGACTCTCTGCAAAACCAAGGTTGGTTTTGACAAGAGTAAGTTGAGGTGTCACAAAATGCCACAGGCTTGGCACTTTGCAAGAGAGTGTAGATCAACTGGATCTAACTCCTCTGCACCCTTTGTGACTTTTCCAACAATAGTTCACAAAACAGAGGGCAACATCTTGCTAGTTCTGGTCATCACTCACAACCTCTATCTCCTGCATATTTTGTCCCTTAGGGTCCAATGCCATATCCATATCCCTGCTATTACATGCCACAGCCAAATCAAGTTCAAGTTCCTATTGCACAACAACCTCAAGCCTTACCTGAGCCTCAACCATCTCAATCACAACCTCATCACAGCTTCTTCACCCTGGTGTTGTTGACTGGAGCAATTTACCAGTGATCTTTCTGGTAATGAGCAATTATTTTCTAGTGATGGTCAACATGGTGGTGAACATCCTTTTAGGAATCTTGCTCTCATGGCCCTGGAGTCTACTGAGGGTTCATGCTCAATGCATCTTCATCACAGGTAACCCAGGTATCCTCTGAGGCTAAGGCCAAGCTATGTTCTGAATCTTGCATAGCTGCATTTATCTATTAGAGAGGCAAATGTAGCTTTAATAAATCAAAATCTTGAGCTAAGCAAACCTTTCAAAAGAAAGCTGAGTATGAGTTTGTCCTTAAAGATAAAGATGATGAGATTTATAAGCTTAAATGCCAATTAAATGATGAAAAGGCTAAGGTTGAGGTATTTGAGAACCACAGAGATCTCAAAGAAACACTTGCAGCTACCCAAGTTGAGTGTGACCGCTGGGTATCATCCTGCAAGATATTTGAAATGCTTCTCAGCAAGCAAACAGCTTCGAATGTGAAGTTTGGAATAGGTTACAATCACATTGCACCACCTACAGATTTTACTCCAAAATCAATAGTAAAACCTGAAGGTGAAAGTAATTTCCAAACCACATCATCATGTGTATCATCCTCAAGAGATCCCAAAATCAGAAGATGAAATCAGTGTTGATACTCAGCAAATCAATTGCCTGATGGGTTAACTACTGATAAGCACATGAAGCTGAGTACTTAGATGTTGTCCCTCAAAGTACCTCAAGTACTGAAGGGCAAGTCATAACATCTGAAAAGCATTTCAAATCAACCAAATAAAAGGATTAACAACTACTGAGGAATCTATCATACGGTCTTTCAGGACGGATAGAGAACAGCTGAAGAACAAGTCTTCAGTTGTTACAGATCCTTCTGTACTTAACACAAGTACTGAAAGGAGGAAAGTACTGAAGATCACACCTTCAGTAGTTTCCACTTCAGCAATTGATCAATCCAAGATAAAGAATAAGCCATGTGACATATGTGGTAATTTAATCATCTTTCTGATGAATGTTGGTACAAAAAGGGTTCCAAACTCAACAGAGATAAGCTTATTAAAATGCAGATGGAGAAATGAAAGTGAGTTTGAGACCAAGTTTGTACCACAGTCATCCCAAATTGATAAACCCAAGGCTTCACCCAAATCCAAAAGAAGGATAGGTTTATCATAAAACAGCTGATAGTGTTCCTCATGATAAAAATCAGACTAAGTCTGTGAATTTCAAGGAGGAAATGGTGGGCCACAAGAACTCATCAAAAACAAGTACTGATGTGTCACAAGAGCTGAAAGCTTAGCTACAAATCAGACACAACTTGTTATGATGGTTCAGCATTTGTTGGGGAGAGTTAACCAACTAGATGCACCTGTGATCAAACCACTGAAAAGGTATTCCAAGCCCAAATCCAAGGAATCCATTTCAGCACCATCTCCACCTTCATCATCTGTTAATCATGAGAAGCAAGTTATGGTTAAATCTGTTGATAAAACAAACCCAAAACCACAAAGGTTTGGGTCTCAAAACCTAACTAGTTCCTTGTGATGAATGCAGGGTTCTTCAGCATGCCAAAGAAGCGTCTGGTATGTAGACAGTGGAGGATCTATGCATATGACAGGGAGCAGTTCTCTTCTTAATGACTACTCTCAGGAAAGAAGGGATTTGTTTCATTTGGAAATGATGCTAAGGTTACATCATCGGGAAAGGATATGTGTCTAATGGAGAAATCAGATTTGATGATGTTAACCATGTGGAGAATCTCAAGTATAATCTACTGAGTGTCAGTCAGATGTGTGATAAAGGGTATGTTGCACTTTTCACAAGCCAGAACTGCAGGATTCTGTCTTCCACAGTTCTGAGGCTGATTGACAAGGTATTGGATGAACATACTCTCCTAAAGGCCAACATGATTGGAAGAGTATGTGCACTGGATTTGTCAAAGAAGATTGATTTGAAGGGTCATCCTTGCCTGTTCTCCAAAGCCTTTCCTCAGGAATCTAAACTGTGGCACAGAAGGCTGGGTCATGTAAATCTCAAAAACATGAATCAGTTGATCCACAATAGTTTAGTGCGAGGTCTACCAATAAAGGAGTTCCACTGTGATGAAACCTGCACTGCTTGTTTGAAAGGAAAACAGCACAAAGTCTCACTCCCTCCTATTGAAGACCTAAGTCCACTGCATGCTTGCCTTACTGCACATGGATCTATTTGGTCTTGTGAGAGTGATGAGCATGGCAAAGAAGAAATACTGTCTGGTAATTGTTGATGATTACTCCGGACTTGTATGGACTTTCTTCTTGCATTCAAAGGATGAGGTTACTCAGACGATTATAAACTTTGTGTTATATGTTGAGAAGTAGTATTCCCTATCAGTCAAGTGTATAAGGAGTGATAATGGAACAGAATTCAGAAACCATACACTTGATGATTTTTATCTCTCAAAGGGAATCAAGAGGCAGTTTAGCATCCCAAGGACTCCAGAACAAAATGTAGTAGTGGAGAGAAAGAACAGGACCCTAATTGAAGCTGCAAGGTCCATGTTGGCTGACTCTGGTTTGCCATTGACCTTTTGGGCTGAAGCTATTAACACAGCTTCCTATGTGCAGAATAGAGTTTTAGTAAATCAGAGGTTGATGAAGTCTCCATATGAAGTTCTACATCATTTAGCTCCTCTAATTTCATTCTTCAAAGCCTTTGGGTGTCCTTGTTTCATTCTCAACACAAAGGATCACTCCACAAATTTGATCCTAAGGTGGATGCAGGGTATTTTGTAGGATATTCATCCACATGCAAGGCTTACAGAGTCTTCAACTGCAGAACAAAGATAGTTGAGGAAACCTTGCATGTGAAGTTCAATGAATCTCCTAAGGATAAAATTCCACAAAACCCTATGGAGTTGTTTGATCTGGATATACTGCAATATGTTCCTTATCAACCTCCAGTTGTTGCATATCATGTGAATAAATCATCTTCTGCAGCAAGTCTTCCACCTGGTGGTACTGAAGATGATGATGATATCAGTACTAACCTTTTCAAGTTTAGTGATCAACTGCCTGAGTCCACTAAACTTGATGTTCCTGTAGCTTCAGCAGCTCCATCTCATACTTGGTTTCAAGAGTCTGGATCAACATCTGTTGCTGCTGAACCTGCTACAAACACTTGCGCTAATCTTATAGTGTACCAAGAGCTGAAGAATCACCCCATGTCTCAAATCATTGGTGATATCAATGCTGGTGTCTCAACCAGAAGTCAATTGTCCAGCTTCTGCTTCTATGCTCTCTTCATCAGTCAGGTAGAGCCAAAGAACTATCATGTTGCTTTAAGAGACAATGGATGGGTTGAAGCCATGCAGCTTGAGCTACTTCAGTTCAAAAAGCAGCAAGTGTGGGAACTGGTTCCTCTACCCCCAGGTAAGTGTGCAATAGGCACTAAGTGGGTGTTTAGGAATAAAACTGATGTAAATGGGGTTATTGTCAAGAACAAGGCTAGACTGGTTGTCAGGGGTTTTGACAAGAAGAAGGTATTGATTATGATGAAACCTTTGCCCCTGTAGCCAGACTGGAGGCAATTAGATTGTTCTTAGCCTATGCTGCATTCCACAATCTTAAAGTTTTTCAAATGGATGTCAAAAGTGCTTTTTATATGGAAAAATAAAAGAAGAGGTTTATGTGTGTCAACCACCAGGTTTTGAGGACAATAACATCCTGATTGGGTGTATAAACTTGATAAGGCTCTTTATGGGTTGAAGCAACCTCCTAGAGCCTGGTATGAAACACTTTCAAATTTTCTTCTTCAAAATAATTTCACTAGAGGCTCATAGATAAAACTTTGTTTATTAAAAAGTGGATCAGCATAAGCTACTTGTTCAAATTTATTTTGATGATATAATTTTTGCATCCTCTGATCCCCAGTTGTGTGATGATTTTACAAGTTTAATGAAACAAAAGTTTGAAATGAGTTCAAAGGAGAATTACAGTTCTTTCTGGCTTGCAAATCGAACAAAAGGCTGATGGAACCTTCATTCATCAGTCAAAATATACAAAAAAATCTTTGGAATAAGTTTGATTTACAAAACTGTAAGCCCTATTCTACTCCCATGTGCAACACCACACAACTGGAGGTAGATCAGAAAGGTAACTGTTGATAAAACACTTTATAGATGTATGATTGGGTCTTGATGTACTTAACAGCTTCTAGACCAGATATTATGTTTGCAACTTGTTTTGTGCTAGATTTCAGGTTGCTCCTAAAGAGTCTCATTTGATTGCAGTCAAGAGGATCTTTAGATATCTGCAAGGTACACAATCTCTAGGTCTTTGGTATTCCACTGGACACTCTTGCAAATTAGTTGCTTTTTCTGATAGTGACTATGCAGGGTGTAAGTTAACCAGAAAGTCAACTTCTGGTGGATGTCAATTCCTAGGCAACTGTTTGATTCTTGGCAGAGTAAGAAACAAACATCTGTTGCTACATCCACTGCTGAAGCAGAGTACATTGCTGCTGCAAGTTGTACATCTTAGGTACTCTGGCTTCAGAACCAATTATTGGATTATGGCATTACAGAGACTAAGACTCCATTGTTAATGGATAGTGCTTTAGCTCTGTGTATTGTTAAGAATCCAGTCCAGCATTCTAGGACCAAACATATAGAGATCAGACACCATTTTATTAAGGATTGTTTTGAAAAAGGTCTGATTGATCCAAAGTTTGTGCCAAGTGCTGATGAGCTTGCAGATATATTTACTAAGCCTTTGGACAGTTCAACTTTCCAAAACCTTGTGTTAAGGCTTGGTATGCTGCACCTAGAATAAGTGACAACTACTGATGATCTCAGTAAACAAGTACCGATGACCATTAGTAAACATGTCACAAATAAGTACTGATAAGTTTTATATTCAGTTGGTTTCATATACTACTGTAGACTAATTACTTAAAAAGTACTGTACTTTCTGTTAAAAGAAACTGATGCAGTTACAACTACTGATGTAGTTATAACTATTGATGTTAGTAAAACAGATAAGTACTGATGTCCTATGAAACAACTGAAAACAGCTAAAAAGTCTGATGAGCAAGTGTTGAGGATAGTATGAAACAGCTGAAAAGCTAAGAATTGACGAAAACTACTAATGAGAATTTTCTTTTCAATCGTTTCCACAAACTGTTGTTTCACCTTAAACAACTGATGATAAAACCATGTCTTCAGTAGTTTCACACCTACTGATGACTAACACCAAGTCCTCAGTTGTTTCCTACACCTGAAGCCAAAACCAGGTTTTCAGTGGTTTCATAACTACTGATGACCAAAACCAAGTCTTCAGTTGTTTCAAATGTTTGATTGTTAAAACCAAGTCTTCAGTTGTTTTCCTACAACTGATGACAACACCAACACTTTCAGTTGTTTTCTTTTCAGCCTTTTCTTAACCTATAAATACCTGCACTTATAGCCGAACGTTTCATTAGCCGTTTTCTCTCCTTTTCTCTCTCAACAATGGCGACCATGAAACTCAAACCCAGACACAACTGTGTCGCCTACCTCTCGAAATCGGCCTTTTCGAACAAATTTGATAATGCCATCGATCTTATGGTGGATTCCCAATATAGAACCGCTTTCTTTTGAATCCTACCATATACCCCGATTCCTTAAACCAATTCTGGACCAACGTCTCTGTAACAACTGGTGAAAATGATAGCCAAATCACTCTCCAGTCGTTGGTCAACCAGAAACAGGTGGTAAGCACCCCTGACATCATTCGCAAAACCCTAAATTTGCATGATGCCACCTGTATTATAGAATACCCGAAAGGCACCATTGATATGTCTTTCATCAACAACGGGTATGAAGGAGACTTAAGTGCTACAACCATTCTCAAAAAGCACTTCCATGATGCTGAAAGACTTATCTTCCACATGGTGAATGTCTGCCTTGCTTCAAAGACATATTCATGGGATCAGATGTCCTCACGATGGCAAGAAGTATTGTACTCTATCTTTGAACGACAAACTCTAAATTTTTCTGAGATAGTGTTTCTCGAACTTAAGGATCTGGCTCAGAAACCTGTGACAAACAGATGGCTAATATATCCCAGGTTTCTGATGGCCATAATTTTAAATCAATTAAAATTTGAAGGCCTTGTTGGTCTTGGAGTCCCTGCTCCAGCTGTCTTAGCTGAGGTATACTCCAGGCATAACTCTGACCCTACTCTTAAAGGGGTTGCCCGGTTGCTCAAACCCAAGCAGAGGGAACCCACAGCCTCCACCTCCAGATCCAAAGTCCCCACCAAACCCAAACCCCAAAAGCCCAAAAAGGCTACCCAGGGAGATGAGTCCCCTGAGGATGCCCCTGTACCACCAATACAGGAAACACATACTGGTTCTAACCCCCCAGTCATGTCAGAGACTCAACCAGTTGAAACCGCACAGGTATCCTCTCCACAGGATCCTGTGTAACCAAATTTGGGGATACCACATTACTGGAACCTATCTCAGTTGAGAAGGTTACCATTGAAGAGCATCTCTCACCCCGGGTGCAATCTGCTTCTGACCAATCTCCAAATGAAACCGCCCCTCAAAGCCCAACCCTTATAGTTGCTAAGTGCTGAGTCAGCTGCATTCCTCACCCCCTCCCCAGAAACAATTAACACTAGGAATACCTCAACGATTGAGGGGGAGGACCAAAATGCTGCTGATAACCCACAGCACAGGGGTTATAATGTTCAATCTCCAAGTGGAAGAGGAGGTTAGAACATCTGGTCAGGCTGCCACTTCTACTGATTCACAAATGAACAGGATGAAGTTGGTAACATATATAAGACCTCACCAGAGGCAACTTCCAATGAAGGACAAAGTCAAGAGGCAGGAAGTCCCCAGAACCAAGAACAAGGGGCACATGCATATACTATCTACACTCAGGGCATGTACATCCTGATTTAATCACGAGGTTAGATGATTCAGCAAAGACTGATGATGACCTGGGCTTTTTCTTTGATGTCTATAGCCTAACACAATCCTAGAGACTGAGGTGAGCAGACTCAAAGAACTGCTAGCCAAATGTCTCAGGATAAAAGTCCATCTACCCCAATAAACCCCCAGATGGCACCTTCATTGAAGGTTCACCAAACACACAGCCAATACACTTAACTAAGCCACCAGCCACTGCTTTGGCACCACCTCTCAGGGACAGAACCCCTCTGAGCAGATGGTTGCAACCTTTCAAGCTCCTTACCTCTCATCACTCCCACATCACACTGAGATAGTATATAAAGCCATTGATGAGAGGATCTCCTCAAATCTCCAAACACTCCTTGATGATGTTGTTCACAAGTCACTTTCTGCCTTTCAAGCCCCTGATCCCAATGCACCCAAAAAGGGGGAGACTACTAAGTCTAAGGCAGTGAAAGAAAGAAAAGAAGAGAGTAGAAATGAGAAAGACCAGAAAAAGAAAAGGAGTTGGAGAAAGAACAAGAACTGATCTCAGAGAAACAGCTGATCACAGTGCAAGAGCTGAGCACAGACAAAGAGCAGAAAGATCAGCTGATCACTTACAAAAGGAAGAGAAGTGCTGAGTCAAAGTCTGATGGAGAAAAGTCCTTAGAAGATCTAGTCAAAGAAGCTGATGAAGCTCACAGCAGATCTATGGACAAAATAATAGATCAGCTCTTCAGACAGGGTCATGACATAACCACCTTAGATGTTGAGATCAAAGGCTGGAGATAAATGAAATTCAAGCAAGAAAGGCTAGTTACAGTGTGATGGATAGGGAAAGGTTGGAGATTATGATCGGTTTATTGCCAAATATCTAGGAAGATCATTGATAGAGATGGAGTCTTGTTCAGAGACAGTATCTTGGAGATAACCAAGAAATCTGTTCTGCTGGAAGCTATAACAAAGGGTTGATCATCGAAGCACTGATGAAGCAGGTGCTGGGAAGAGAACTGAGATGGCAAAGCTCTCAAAAGCCAAACTCACCACTAAATTGCTATCAGCCTTCTCATACTCCCACTCAAAAACAACCCTCAAAGCAATCATCTCTAAATCTACCATTTCTATCCCTAAACCAAAACCACCCACAACTCAACCCACAAAACCAATTCCACTACCCAAAACCATCTCAACCACACCCATTGATACACCAGAAGGAGGAGAAGGTGTTGAGGGTAAGAAGAAGAAGAAGAGGATGAGAATGAAGACAGTCTGCCAATCTCTTCTGTTCTCAAACTTAAAACACCTAGCCCAGAAGTCAACAGATGATCACACCTGACTTGCAATGCAAATGGTGAAAGTGAAGATTGAAGAAGTAGAACAGTAGAAGCAGCATGATGAGTAATTTCTCAAAATGGTTGACAAGGACTTCCCTCAGTCCTCATCCATTCAAGCAATGAAGAAACAAGCTCTGAGTTGTACACTCTTAGGCATACATTCCAACATCAAAGAGAAAGAGTGAGGATTTGGCCAGACCCCAGGGTAAGTTCCAGAATACAAAGAACATACCAAGTAGATATCATGGCTAAGTGGAAAAGACTTTGAATGCTGCAATTATGTTGGCTATGGTAGTCTCACCCTGGGAGATTATAGAAGAATTCAAGAGAGCACACAACTCAAAGACAACCCCTCAATCTCTATATGAGAACAAAATGATCAAGAAGGGGCTGTTATACAAGAGACTTGAAGATCTTCAAAAGAGTGAACTCCAGTTGTTACTAGAAGGCTCTCATCCAGATGAATTCGCATACAGAGAGATCATAACTGTTGAGTTGAAGAATGGGAAGACAGTAAGGTATCTGTCTGAATATATGGCCTGAGTTCTTCTTTGAGGGAGAAGCAGAAGAACTCACCAAGGAGGAACAAGTTGTTCTCCTTGACGCCTATGCAAGAGAGTCTTACAGACTCATCAATGGGAATTAGGTTTCATGGTGGGACAAGACGTTGTGTCCAGTTTCCCCAAGACAGAGTTTCCTTCCACACTTAGCCAATCAAAAGATCAGAAACCTTTTCCCGCCTGTGCTTACATGATTACCTCTGAAGCTGATCAAGAGGGTGTTTCTGCCAAAGAATAAGTGGGATCATCAATAAACTTAGAGGTTTTGGCCGCATTGGTTCAGGGGGAGTTTGTTGGACCAAAAGAACCAATGAGCCTGATCAGAAAAACCTCCAAGACCCACAGACATTACAACTGCTGAAGAGATCACAACAGCTGAAGACATCAGCTAATTACAAAGTCTTAAGACAAAGTCTGAAGACAATATCTGAAGATTTTACTGAAGACAAGACTGAAGACCAGAGTGATCAGTATTTGTCATAACAACTGAAGTTATTAATTGAGTAGTTGTCCAACACTGAAGTTATTAACTTTAGTAGTTGTCACAACAGCTGAAGTTATTAACTTCAGCAGTTGTGATGGTTTTCCTTTTCAGTACTTGTAATTTACATTTCAGTAGTTTATAGTTTTAGTAGTTTTAGTTCAGTAGTTTTATGTTCTTGTACTTAGCATTCTCTGAAATGTGATCAGTTGTTGAGAACATTCTCAGTAGTTTCAGTGTTCTTGTATAGTTTTAGTTCAGTAATTTACATTGAATAGTTTCAGTTGTTTGTATAATTCTGTTAGATGTCACTATCAAGTGACATCAGCAGACATCACATTCCTTATATAAGGAATGTTGACCTAATTGTAACGTGTGACTTTCAGCCACCACGAAAGCATTTGAATGAAATATTCCTTTTGCAGAATTCTCTCTCTTTCTATAACCGTGTACTATTCCATTGAATATCAATTGAGTTCTTGCTAAATTTTCTAATTCATTTTTCAATTCCGCTGCAATGTACTCTAATTAATCAAACTTAAATCACTGATCCTAACAGTTCGTACATGTGTACTATCATATTCCAAACATTGAATCGGTATCACACATACGATCTTATTTATTTTCAGCTTGCCTCTCCTTTTCCCTCGTTTTTTTTATTTCCTAGAACTATTCTCCCCTAAAATTATAAAACCACTATGGATTTTCATTTTAAGATTTTAATGGCAAGGAAAGACACTAATTATAATTAAACTAATTAAACAAACACAAAAGAAAAAACTAAAATAACAATTAAATTTTAAAATTAAAATAAATAGGACACAACGCATCGGACTATACATGGTCTTCTTCAGGAATGACCTCACTTTTCTTTTTAACGCCATTGACCTCTAACAGATATAGAAAACGTGGTTTGTCAAAAGCCTTTGTATAGAGTTCAGTGCGTGAAAATCAGGTTTATTTTTATCATATCATTAAATTCTTTTCAAAACAATCACATATGAAGTGATATTTGATTCCGATGTGTTTGGTCTTAGGATGTTGGACCGGGTTTTTAGTGACTGCAATCGCAGCAGAGTTATCAACAAAGATAGGAGTGGAAGTGAAATGCAAATCGTAATCCCGCATTTGCTGTTGAATCCATATGATTTGAGAACAGCAGCTTGCAGCAGCAACGTGTTCGGATTCACAGGTTGACAATGCAACCAAGGTCTGCTTCTTACACTGCCAGGTTACTAATCTTCTCCAAAAGAACTGACACCCTGCTGATGTAGACTTGTAGTTCATCTTTCAGCTGCCGTAATCTGAGTCACTATACGCTGTAAGTTCAAAGTCATCGTCATGAGGGTACTACAACCCAAGTGTGGGGTGCCCTTCAGATAATGAAATATCCGTTTGAGCCCAATTAGATGGTTCACATTAGGTTTTGCCTGATATCGTGAGCATAAACATGTAGCATACATGATATCAGGTCTTGAGGCAGTGAGATACATGAGAGATCCAATCATCCCCTGGTACATAGTGGCATCTACCACATCACCATTCTCATCGGGTGCTACATCATGGTTTGTAGCCAATGGAGTGCCAGCTGTGGAAGCATTCTCCATGTCAAACCGACTGAGAATAACCCCTACATACTTGGTCTTATGTAAGAAGATCCCATTTGGTGTTTGATCCACCTGTAACCCGAGAAAGAACTTCATCTCCCCCATGGCACTCATCTTAACTCCGCCTTCATTACTACTTCAAATTCTTTGCATAATTCTTCGTTCTTTGAACCGAAGATTATGCCATCTACATAGATCTGTACTAGCAGTAAGTCTCCATCTTTATCTTTGATAAACAGTGTGCAGTCAATGACTCCCCTACGAAAGCCGTGTTTCACAGACGAGTCGAGAGTTTCTCATACCAAGCCCTTGGTGCTTGATGAAGCCCGTATAGAGCCTTGTTGAGTTTGTAAACTCTGTCCCGATGATATGGATCCTCAAATCTCTCGAGTTGACTGACATACACTATTTCTCTGATCTCACCATGAAGGAATGCACTCTTAACATCTAATTGATAAACTTTGATTTTCATATAAGATGCATAGGAAAGGAAGATGCGGATGGCTTCCATCCTTGCCACTGGTGCAAATACTTCATTGTAGTTTATACCTTCAACTGGTCGAAAACCCTAAACAACAAGCCGAGCCTTGTTTCTGATGATCACTCCTTGATCATCTTTCTTACATTTCAAGACCCATTTGGTGCCAATGACTTTTGCTCCTTTAGGTCTATCCACTAGTGTCCATACACCTAACTTCTTAAACTGAAGGAGTTCTTCCTGTATGGCACTAACCCAAGCCTCATCATTTAGTGCTTCACTAACATACTTTGGCTCAAACTAAGACACAAAGCAATGGTTGTCCAAAGGATGATAGACGTTTAGACGTGAGCCAGGGGTTGTCGGAACAACCACCTCAGAGTCAAGATTATGAACACTTGTATCCGGATCTTAGGCAATAGGAGTCTGTTTTGATGGTTCAGAAGCATCACTAGCTGATGCTTGTGAACTTGTCATAGTCGGGACTTATACATCCTGATTGATCTGATCATTTTCTTCATTTTCTTCATCAGAGGGGGAGTCACTCACATCAACTGCTCCCCTGAATTGGTAGGATCATGACTTGTTTAATCTTGAGATGGTGTGTTGAAGACATCGTACATCATCTTGTTAGCCAACTCGTCTTCTGAAGAAGAAAGAGGTATGTTGAAGGACTTGAAGAATCCATCATAGTCGAAGAAGTAAGCAGGTTCTTTTCCAGCAGGCGGTGTGATACATCTCTGAACACTAACATTACACCACACCTCTACTTGACCCGTTGAGTTGTTGTAAACTCTCTTGTTTGGTATGTTGTTTCCTAAAAAGATCCCTTCATCAACCTTCTCATAGAATTTTCCCTCCTGAGTCTCTTCAGCAGGGTGCACGGAGCACCAAACGGCTCGAGATATTCCAAGTTAGGTTTACGTCGATGTAATAACTCGTAGCACGTTTTTCAATGGCGTTTTACTACCAGAACTCGATTAAGAGTATAACATGCATTTGCCATTGTTCATTCCAAAATTGGATAGGCAGTTTCGAGTCTGCCAACATATTCCGTGCCGTCTCTATCAAGTTGCGGTTCTTCCGTTCAACAATGCCGTTCATCTGAGGGATTTAAGTCGAGGTAAATTGATACACAATTCCCTTTTCCTTGCAATAGTCCTCCATCCTCTGATTCTTGAAGTTGGTTCTGTTGTTTGAGCGCACATGTCGTACCTTCAGCTTGTATAGGGATTCTAGTGTAGTTACTAATTCCTTGAAGGATTCAAATATTCGGATTTGGATTTCAGAAACATTACCCAAGAGAACCTTGTGTAGTCATCAGTAACTACATAGCAACACAAGTCACCTGCGATGCTTCTTGTACTGACTGGACCAACCATATCCATGTGAAGGAGCTCAAGAGGAAGTTCTATAGAATGAACTTTCTTTTCCTTATGAGACTTCTTCGTCTGTTTGCCCTTTTTGCACGCAACAAAAAATCCGGGAGTTGGATGTTTTTGACATTTACTCCTCTCACAAGATAATTCTGGATCAAGTAATTCATTTTCCTCGGATTTATGTGTCCCATTATCTTATGCCATGAGATTGAGTCCTTCTCAGTAGCTTTGGACAAGAAGCATTGGACTTAACTATCCGTTCCGGAGGACTTTGAGAGATCTAATACATAAAGATCATTATATCTTGAAGCTGACATTAGGATCTGGTCCTCTGAAATCACGTAGTCCTTCTTTAGAACATAACACTTCTTGTTGTTAAAAACTACCTTGAATCCTTTATCACAGATTTGAGAAACTGAAAGCAAGTTATTTTGTAATTGTTGGACATAGTTACCTTATCAAAGTTAACTTTCTCATTTCCTACTTCTCCTTGGGCTATGATGTACCCGCCTTTGTTTCCAGCAAATAAAACATGCCCTCCTTTAATTTGTATGACATTTGATAAGAGAGATCTATTCCTTGTCATGTGCCTGGATGCTCCGCTATCTACAAACCACGTGTTAGTCTCAGCACTATAGCGAACATCCTGCACAATCAATGAAACATTAGTTCATGTTAGGAACCTAGGCCTTAACTGCCTTGGGTTTCCCTGAGGCATCACACATCATAAACTCAACCCATTGACCCTTTGAGGTTGAGGGAAGCTCATATTTATGTTTGTTCTCATTTTTAGACACTGAGGAGGGTTTTTCTTTCCATAATCCAGATTTGTGTAAGGCCTGTTTGTGGTAAACAGACGACTGGCTGATGGATTGAACTTTAGGTTCACTAGCCCTTTTTGGAGGCGTCACAGAGTTCCTCTTAGAAGAGCCAGTTGTAGTTGCAAAAAGGTCAGCTTTCCTCCTTGGTGTCTGGGAATAAGGACAATGAGACGCTATGTGACCATACTCTCCACAGTTATAGCAGGTTCTGCTTTTAACTTGATAGTTTGGGTTTTTTGGTGGAGATGCAGATGTCACACAATTGACCTTATTATGTTTGGATTGAGACACTTCTTTGTTAGATGTATGAGTTGGTTTTACAAAGTTAATTGCTTTACCTGGTTTTACATCTTTGATATCTTCTTTACCTGGACTGTAACATGATGCACGTGATTGATTAGGTTTTATAGTCTTTTTAGGTTCTTGTTTGACTTTGTTTGACCCTGACTTTAAACTAACCTTTTCAAATTCTTTTTCCAGATTAACAGAAGGCATCTTTCCTATTGCCTTTGAAGTGGCCTCCTTCTGTTTAGAGTCAGATTCACTTGATTTACTTATGGAACCTGGATCATTAACCAGAGGAGTGGACACCACATGATCCTTGATGGGGTTATTATTAATCGGTTTACTTTTGGTGTTCATCAAGGTCTCAGGTGGTGGTGGAGCCACTTTGTATCCCAGCCCCTCCCCATAATTTCTCTCTCACTAAGTCTTGGGCAATATGTGATGCGCTTGTCCAACTATGCATTTTTTGTTTTAACGAGTTTACTTCTACTTGTAAAACTGCTTTTTGCTTCTTAGTGTCCTCTAGAGAGTTCAGATAGTACCTAATGTCATTCGCTTGGTTAAAAGCAACTACCTCAGTTTCCCTAAGATGTTCATTCAATAGGTCTATCTTTTCCTTGTAACTGTGCTCGTTTTGTTTTAACACTCTATTTGCCTCCGTGCATAGTTCCAGGTCCTTTACTAAGCTATCATTATGATCTAATAACCTAGCAAATTTTGAACCTATACTTTCTCTGAATTTATTACATTCTAAGCAAGCGTGATTATTAAACAGCTGGTCAGTAGTACTTACCTGAGATGTTGAAGAGGAATCAGCCATGAGTGCAGACTCGGTTGTCTCTGGTTCTGGTGATTCAGATGATGATGCAGATCTTTCTTCTTCAGGCAGGTGGTTGACCACATTTGCAGTGTCTTCAGAATTTGTCATCGCGAGCTCTACTGCTATATCTCCTTCACTGGCAGAATCATCATCAATATCCTCTACACTAGCTATGTTGGACTCTCCCAGTGAGACGAACCGGAAGCTCCAGTCCTGTCCTTCATCCTCGTTAGCAGTTAAGGCTTTTGGGTCCTTACTGGATGAGGTAGAACTACTAGTTGTGGCCTTGTCCTGATGATTAAAGGACGAGAAGGGATTGCCATTACCCATCTTCTTTGGTTTTACACACTCCCTCTTGAAGTGTCCCTTCTCACTGCAGTTGAAACAAGTAACCTTTGACTTGTCGAACCCAAAGGTTGTGTCTTTTGTGGCAACCAAGTTCTATCCGGTCTTTTTGACAAACGTTTTAGCTCGTCGGACAGCACTTGCCAGAGCCCATATTATGTCCATGCGTTCCAACTCCATCTCGTCCACCTGCTCATAATCTTCATCTGCCAGGTGGCAGTTTCCTATCTTTCCAGCAACTAATCCATCGTAGGATTGAACCACCACAGCTAAGAGGTCCATATGTTCTCTGGCCACCTCCACAGTCACATTCCCGAAGTTGTCAGTTTTTAGTTTTGCTGCATTAGCTTCAGGTATCATATATTGGGTGCTCGACGACCTTGACGTTTTGGATCCTGATGTTGAGGGTTGTGCTCGAACAGCTGTGCTTGAGATGAAGGCAGTTTGCAGTGGTGCTCCAGATGCCTTCACCGAAGGAGTAGCATTGTAGAGTGCAGGATTTTGATCGTAGTTAGCCTTTTGGGCTCGATACTTCATCCTAAGCTCCTCTTCTCTCAGTTTTAGAATGAAGTCATGTATATCTAACTTCGAGAGCATTCCATTCTGTCTGAGATTTGAGACAAACGAAGCCTATTTTTCTAGTAATCCATCAGCAAAATTGGATACCTTATCCTCCATCGATGTAACCACTCCATGAGTGTGCATCTCACTCATCAAGTGGTAGAATCTATCGATCACATCATCAAGGCCTTCTTTTCCCATAGAAGAGAAGTTGTCAAACTCCTTCTTCAAGGCTTTTGCCTTGATGTCCTTCAGAGATGCATTTCCAGCATACCTCTTTTCCAATGCATCCCAAAGTTTCTTTGCTTGAGTATACTCCGAATACTGATGGAAAATATCCTTCGGACTAAACTGAGTAAGAAAAGCGTAGACTTTCTTCTTAGCGTTGTGTTTTACCTTCTGAGCATCCGACATGCCACTTAGAGTAAGTTTGACTCCGTCAGCTCCTACTCGCATGCTATAACCCGACTCGATGGCCTCCCACAAATTTGTATGTACACTATTGAAGTAGATTTCGAAACCTTGCTTCCATTGTGGGTAGTCGTCTAACGTAATAAGTTTTGGGGGTTTATTGTGAATCCCACTTCGTTCTTCAACAGCAGTAGATTTTGAATACATGTGTCTCTACTTGCTGTATATGCTGAAAACTGATCCTCCATTACACTTAACTTTATTATTTAACAAACTGCTAATGTATGCGAATGAAGGTATGCGATTGAACTGATTCGTGCGATTGAACAAATATGGATGGTTCAATCGTGCGACTGAACAAATGCGGATGAGTCAGTCGTCCGAATGAACTAATGCGCTCCAACAGTCCGAAAGAAAATCTCAGTCATACAATGAAGGTACGAATGAGTCTAATCGTGCGGTTAGAGAGTGCGAATGAACTCAGTCGTGCGATTGGTCTAATCGTACGATTGAACTTGCTGAAGTTTGATAATTCGAAGGTTTAACTTGTTTTGTCCGTAATAACTCGAATTAGAGCAAACCCTAATAGCCGTAAGCCGGAAAAACTCAACTTTTCGATCAGGAAACGTCTAAGACTCCGTTAGACACAAAAATATTGCGTTTTTGATGCAAAAACACAATTTTTGTATCAAAACTATTGAATCAACACGTAATCAAGATCCAATGGCTCTGATACCACTTGTTAGGATCTGATATTTGAACGAAACACCAACTGATTAACTTGTTAAACCAAAACAAATAGTGTGGAATCCTATTTGATTAGCGACCCAATTAGTGAGAATGCACGTAGAAATAATAATGTATTGAATCTAACATCAAGAATCGATTAGGAATCGATCTACCGCGTTCTATGAACTCGAAGTACGAACTTAGAGGCTTCTGGACAGTTAGGGTACGTCTGGAGTCAAAGTGGATTGAATGCTTACATTTTTACACGAATTAGGTGGTATTTATAGGTTAGGGTTGGTCATTCGGGCGACATAACCATCAGCATGGTTCATTCGTGCGATTGAGCCATGCGGTTGATCCATTCGTACGACTGAGCCAATCTCATGTTATAGTCATACGACTGATCCAGTCTCCTGGTTCAGTTGTGCGACTGAGTCATTCGTATGAAGTTGTTCATGCGTATGGTCCATTAGCATGGGCCATTCGCATGATGACTTCAATTTATTAAGTTTGAATGTATTAATTGTCATAACATTATTTATATTAATTCAAACAACCACAAACTTATATAATCAAGTCAATATGCGCCAAACAACTCATAATAAAATATTAAACATTATAAATACAACCAAATATTTCTATTTCATTAAGTACCCAACGATTACATAATTGTAAGACAATAAAGACATATTACATTCAGATCAGAATCTAGGTACATATGTATCAACGCTTCTAGACTTTTGCATAGCATGTAAGAAAGGGAAACAGACCGAAGAAAGCTCACAAGGCAAAGAAAGTTAATTCTATTGATATGCCTCTCGAGCTTTTGCACATGGATCTGTTTGGCCCTGTCAGCACAAAGAGCATTGCTGGAGAACTGTATTGCTTTGTAGTAACAGATGATTACTCAAGATTCTCTTGGGTGATGTTTCTGAAATCCAAATCAAAAACTATTGAATCATTCAAACATCTGGTAACTACATTGGAATCACTCTACAAGCTGAAAGTAAGGTAGATTCGATCAGACAACGGCACTGAATTCAAGAATCAATTCACCTCTGCTTACACTCCATAGATGAACGGTGTAGCTGAAAGGAAGAATCAAAGCTTGATAGAGACTGCCAGGATAATGCTAGCTGACTCGACACTACCTATTCAATTCTAGAATGAGGCAGTGGCTAATGCTTGTTACATGCTCAATCGAGTCTTAGTGGTCAAACGACTTGGAAAAACATGTTATGAACTACTCCATTGATGTAAACCTAACTTTGAGTATCTAGAACTGTTTGGCGCACAATGCACGTTGTTACACAAGACTCAGACTGGGAAGTTCATTGAGAAGGCAGAAGAAAGTATCTTTTTTGGATACAGCATACCAGAGAAGAGAGTTTACAACAACTCAACGAGTCAAATAGAAGTGTGGTGCAATGTTGACGTTCAAAAATACACCACCCCGTGCTGGGAAAGGACCCTCATTCTTCTTCGACTATGATGGATTGTTTAAATCCTTCAATCTGCCGCCTTCTCATACCGATGACCAGACTTGACATCAACTTGTCCATTAGATGATACTTGTAGCCCTTTAGGGGGAGACGTTGAAGTAAGTGATTCTTTATAGGATGATGAAGCAGTTGAGACTGCTAATGTGGACCAGGAGGAACACGTTCCCACCAATGAAAGTACACAAGCATCAAATCTTGATGCCTCTGACACTTTGGAACCTCATACTCTAACAGCTACAGAGACTGAACCTGAGTTTAACAATTTGGATAATGAGGTAACTGTTCCAACAACTCTTGGATCTCGGCTAAATGTTTATCATCCCTTGGAAAATGCCATTGGGATGTTTGATGGGGAGTACAAACCAGAAATCAGCTATACTCAGCTGATATGCCTCGGTAATGGAAAAGGGATATCTTCATGATGGTGCATATTAACGTTTTGTGTCTCAATTTGCGACAATATATGTTAGAGAAGCCTTAAACGATGAGGCATGGGTCAGTGCGATGCATGAAGAACTCCTACAGTTCAAGAAGTTAGGTGTATGGACCCTTGTGGACAAACCAAAAGGTGCTAAGGTGATTGGCACTAAATGGGTGAAATCTGACAAGTTCAAGGAATAAGGCTCGACTTGTAGTTCAAGGATTTCTACAAGTCGAAGGCATAGATTACAATGAAGTGTTTGCACCGGCAACAAGGATGGAAGCAATACGTATATTTCTAGCCTATGCATCCTACATGAAGATTAAAGTTTATCAACTAGATGTAAAGAGTTCATTCCTTCATGTGAAATCCGTGAGACGGTCTATGTCAATCAACCCGAAGGATTTGAGGGTCCTTATCATCGGATAGAGTTTACAAGCTGGACAAGGCTCTTTACGGCCTCCATCAAGCCCCTAGAGCCTGGTATGAGAAACTCTCGGTTAGGACCGTGTACGTACGAAGTACTAACTCATAATGCGTGTATACCCCTAATAAAATAGTGTAGAATCCTATTTGATTGGAGATCCAATTAGTGAGAACGCAGTTTCGATCAATCTAAAGATTAACGAAACGTTATGAACGATTAGAACATGATCAACCGCGAACTATGAAGTTGGAATAGGTTCTCTTGAGTCTCTCGACGGCTAGGGTACGTATGTGAGTCAAAATTCTTGAAGTGTTTTGTTTTACCATGAATTAGGTGGTATTTATAGGTTAGGGTTTGTCAATCATACGACTAAATCATAAAAATTGGTCCATACGCACGACTAAAGGTTCAATTGTGCGACTTAAGTGTCAGAGGCATCAACATCTGATGCTTTTGTACATTCAGTAGCAGGAACCTGGGCCCCTGTTCCACCTGAGCATTCTCTGCTCCTTCATCGTTAGAGGAAAAGTGACTAACCTTTAGTGCTCCCCCTGAAGGACTAGAAGACTCACCTTGTGAACATGATGTTGTCGAGTCTAGTGACGGTGTGTTTAAAGAATTGTACATCATCTTGGTCGATAACTCATCATCAGAAGGAGAGAGAAGGATATGGAAAGATTTAAAGAATCCATCATAATTGAAGAAGAATGCGGGTCCTTTTCTATTAGGAGGGTTGGTGTATGTCTAAACATCAACATTGCACCACACTTCTACTTGACCCATTGAGTTGTTGTAAACTCTCTTATTCGGCATGTTGTATCCTAGAAAGATTCTTTCTTCAGCCTTTTCACTGAACTTCCCTGACTGATTTTTCTTCAGTAGCGTACATGGTGCGCCAAACGGTTCGAGGTACTCTAGATTAGGTTACGTCGTTGGAGTAACTCGTAACATGTCTTACCATGATGTTTGACCATAGGACTAGATTAAGGGTGTAACATGCATTGCAACTGCCTCATTCCAAAATTGGATGGGCAGTTTCAAGTCAGCTAGAATCGTTCATGCGGTCTCTATCAGACTCTTGTTCTTCCGTTCAGCAATGCCGTTCACTTGTGGAGTGTAGGCAGATGTGAACTGATGTACAATTCCTTTCTCTTTGTAGAATGCCTCCATCGACTGGTTCTTGAATTTCGTGTCGTTGTTTGAGCGGATTTGCCTTACCTTCAGCTTGTAGTGTCACTCCAAGGTAGTTACCATTTCTTTGAATGATTCAAATGTCTCTTATTTGGATTTCAAAAACATCACCCAAGAAAATCTTGAGTAATCATTTGTAACTACATAGCAGTACAAATCACCGGCAATGCTCTTTGTACTGAATGGGCCAAACAAGTCCATGTGAAGAAGCTTAAGAGGCAGGTCAATTGAATGAACTTTCCTTGCCTTGTGAGACTTCTTTGTTTGTTTCCCTTTCTTACACGTGACACAGAAATCCAGTAGTTGGAAGTTCTTAACATGTACTCCACGTACTAGATCATTCTGAATCAAGTGATTCATTTTCTGTGGATTTATGTGTCCTATTCTCCTATGCCGAGAGATGGAGTCTTTCTCTGTTGCCTTTGACAAGAAGCATTGTACTTGATGATCGGTTGTGGAGGCCTTTGATAGTCCAAGACATATAAATCATTATATCTTGAAGCTAACATTAAGACTTGATCCTCCGGGATGACATACTCCTTCAACACATAGCACTTCTTTTTGTCAAAAAATACCTTGACTCCATTGTCATAGATATGGGATACAGAAAGCAAGTTATTTTGTAATTCTTGGATGTAGTTGACCTTGTCAAACTTGACTTTCTGATTTCCCACTTCCCCTTGAGCGGTGATGTAACCTCCTTTATTTCCATCAAATGAGACATGTCACCCTTTAATTTGTTTGACATTTGAGAGGAGATACAGGTTCCCGGTCATGTGCCTAGATGCCCCACTATCACTAATCCGGGTGTTTGTGATAGCACTGTAATGGACACCCTGCACATTTAGAGGAAATTATTAGTTCAGGTTTGGGACCCAAGCCTTAACTGGCTTGGGTGACCCAAAGGAATCACACATCATGAATTCAACCCAATGTTTATTTGAGGGAGAGGGCATATTGTTCTTCTTCTTGCTCTCATTGTTAGTCACTTGACATAACTTTTCTTTCCATAAGCCAGTTTTGTGTAAGGCCTGTTTGTGATAAACAGACGACTGGCTTATGGTTTGAACTTTAGGTTCATAGATTCTTTTTGGTGGGGTAATTGAACTCCTTTTTGAAGAACTTGGTTTAGTATCACGAAGCTCAACTTTCTTTCTTGGTGTCTGATACTAAGGACAATTAGAAGCGATTTGTCCTCTCTTTCCACAAGTGTAGCAGGATCTACCTTCTACATGTTGGGAAATTTGTCTTTGTGTGGAAGTGTGTGATACCGATGTGACTTTGGTCTGGTTGGGTTTAGACACTTCTTGTTTAGATAATTTAATTTCTTTAACAAAATTCATTGTTTCAACGTTTTTAACATCTTTAACCTTTTGTTTATTTGGACTGTGACGTGGAGCACGTGGTGGGTTAATTGGTTTGGCCATTTTGGGTTCAAGAAAAGACATGTTTGTCCCTGACTTTACATTAACCTTTTCAAATTGTTCTTCCAAATTCACAATAGGCATCTTACCTTTAGACTTCAAAGTAGACTCCTTCTGTTTAGTGACAGATTCCACTGGTTTACTTGTGGAATCTGGGTCACTAACTAGAGGAGTGGACACCACATGATCCTTAATAGGATTGTTATTTATTGGTCTACATTTATCATTTAACAATATCTCATATGGTGGTGGAACCACTTTGTAACCCAACCCTTCCCTGTTATTTCGTTCTTTCGCTAAGTGTTGAACTATGTGAGAAGAACTAGTACAACTATGTAATTTTTTGTTTTAGTGAGTTGACATCGACCTCTAAAACTGCCTTTTCTTTCTTAGTTTCTTCTAGGGAGTTTAATTAGAACTTTATGTCATTTTCTTGATTAAAAGCAACAACTTCGGTTTCCTTAGTTGTTTATTTAAAAGTTCTATTTTCTCTTTATAAATGTGCTCATTTTATTTTAAAATCCAATTAGCTTCTGTGCATAGTTGTAAGTCATTTACTAAGCTATCATTATGGTCTAATAACCTAGAAAATTTTAAATATATGCTTTCTCTAAATTTGTTACATTTACTACAAGCATGATTATCAAAGAGTTGGTCTGTGGTACTTACCTGTAAAGATTCGGTTGAATCAGCCATCAGTGCAGAGTTTGACTCTTCAGATGCTGGAGATTCTAAACAAGTCGTTTTGAGATCTTCTTCAATCAGGTGATTGACCACATTTGTAGTATCTTCATGATCTGACATTACTAGTTCAACTGCGATTTAACCTTCACTTGCAGTGTCATCATCCAAACCTTTAACATTTGAGATGTTCGATTCACCCAAAGATACAAAATGAAAGTTCCAATCTTGACCTTTGTCATCTTGTGCAGTCAAAGCCTTTGTTTCTTTGCTTGACGAGGCTGCTCCACTTGTGGGTTTGTCTTGACGGTTGAATAATGAGAAAGGATTCCCGTTACCTGTCTTTTTAGGCTTTACACATTCACGTTTGAAGTGCCCCTTTTCTCCAATGTTTAATCATGTAACTTTGGTTTTGTCGAAACCAAAAGTTGTATCCTTTGTGGCTATCAAGTTCTGTCTTGTCTTCTTTTCAAACTTTCTCGCTCTCCTAACAGCACTTGCTAAAGCCCACATAATGTCCATTCTTTCTAATTCATTCTCGTCCACTTGCTCGTAATCCTCATCAGCCAGATGGAAATTTCTGATCTTTCCTGCAACTAGACCTTCATAAGAATGAACAACCGTAGCTAAAAGGTCCATATGCTCCTTTGCAACCTCCACAGTGATATACCTAAGATTCTCGATCTTCAACTTCGTAGCATTTGCTTCAAATGTGATATAGTGGGTACTAGATGACCCTGATGTTTCTGATCCTAAAGCTGTAGGTTAAGAAGAAGCGGTTGAACTAGACACAAATGTTGTTTAAGGAGGTGCTCCTGAACTTGTTGAAGTGGAAGAGGATTTATAAAGTGAATGATTTTGATCATAGGTTCCTTTCTGTGACCTGTACTTCATCCTCAGTTCCTCCTCCCTCAATTTCAGGATGAAGTCGTTTATGTTGTTTAAATTAGTCAAGCAACATCAAATAATAAAAGTGTGTGTGTGCATATTTTATATAATTAAAGGTTAATTTTGTAATTTATAAGATTAGTCAAATTAAAAGAGTTTTTAAAAGAAAAAAAAACCCTAATAAGGGTGAGGGGATTTTCGGCCGCAAGGCCTCTTCCCTCTCTTCTTTTTCTTCTTGTTTTGAAACAAAAACTCTCTATGAACATACACACATCTGATCTACTCCTCTTTCTCACATGAAATCGCACAAGAACTCGAGTTTCTCTTATGTACTTCATCCTCGTTCAATCGTGTGTATGGGACCTAAATTGTTCTGTCTCAAATTAGACACAAACAAGTCCCACTTCTTTGGCAGACCAACGGCAAAGCTTGAGACCTTATCTTCCATTCACGTTGTGACTCCATGAGTGTGCAGCTCACTCATTAAATGGTAGAACCTGTCTATGACATCATCCAAGCTTTCTTTACCCATCGAAGAGAAGTTATCAAACTCCTTCTTCAAAGCCTTTGCCTTTAGAGCTTTCAATGATGCATTCCCATCGTTTCGTTTCTCCCAGGCTTCCCATAACTTCTTTGCCTGTTTGTTCTCAGAAAACTAGTGGAATATATCCTTAGGTATCGATTGAGTCAACAGAGCATACACTTTCTTCTTAGCATTGTACTTCACCTTCTGGCTATCAGTCATGCCGCCCAAGGTAAGTTTAACATCATCAGCACCAACCGACATGCTATAACCTGTCTCGATTGATTCCCATAGATTGGGATCAACTTCATTTAGTTAAATCTCAAACCTTTGCTTCCATTGTAGGTAATCATCTAACGTTATAAGTTTAGGGGGCTTACTGTGATTCCCTATTTCATTTTCCACAAGCAAAAGGTTCTGGATATGAGAGTCTCTACCGGTAGTAAACACAGAGTACTAATCTTCCATTTCTATAACTTTGAACTTTAACGAAGACTTATTCACTTGTGCGAATGGAGAGGTACGAATGGACCAATCATGCAATTGAAACAATGCGGATGGGTCAATCGTGCGGTTGGACAAATGCGGATGGATAACCGTGCGATTGGACAAATGCGGATGGACAATGCGAATGGGGTGGTTCAGTCGTACGAATGGATGGGCGACTGAGTTCAATCGTGTGTATGGGATGTTCGGTTGAGCCAATCGTGCCACTAAAGGCTTTGTTTTTGAAAATTTGAAGGTTTTTGATACTTTGAAACAAAAACCCGAATTTTCAAGAACCCTAATCTGTCGTATGCCGAAAAACTTAAACTTTTAGATCTGGAGACACTGAAAACACTATTTTACTAAAAAAAGATGACTCTTTTGAATGAAAAACGTGATTTTTGCACCAAAACTAATGGAATCAAATGCAAAATCAAGAGTCAAAGCTCTGGTACCACTTGTTAGGACCGTGTACGTATGGAGTACTAACTGATAATGCGTGTATACCTAATCAAATAGTGCGTAATACTATTTGATTACCGATCCAGTCAGTGAGAACGCAGTTTCGATCAATCTAAAGATTAACGAAACGTTATGATGTTGGGTTTGTTGTGCCAAAACAATGTTGTTTAACCATTTAAACAAGAAAAACGCAGCGGATAAACATTTAACAAATACCATTTGTAATCTGAAAATTGATGTTCATAACTTAATTTCAACAAACCCAAAGACATAGGATCATATGTATGTGAATAAACTAGTTATCAACAAGCTAAAACAACCAAAACAACATCAACAAACTACCTTATGGGCGATTTGAAGAACCGACATTAGAGCTGCTGGAAATCACGTTTTGTTGAAGAAGTGGCTGTCCTTGGATGGCCAAAACACCAAGGATAGGTGTCCTCAAGTGTACATACCCACAAGCCCTCAAGAAACACCATGTTTGCTAGGATTTGACACCAAAAATCGCATCAAAAACCCTGCTGAAAACCTTTTCAGCCGTGAAACATCAAGGAGATGTCAAAGGCTTTGTTCCAGCCGTATGACTTCTCTTCCATAAGAGAAACTCGAGTTCTTGTGCGATTTCATGTGAGAAAGAGGAGTAGATCAGATGTGTGTATGTTCATAGAGAGTTTTTGTTTCAAACAAGAAGAAAAAGAAGAGAGGGAAGAGGCCTTGCGGCCGAAAATCCCCTCACCCTTATTAGGTTTTTTTTTCTTTTAAAAACTCTTTTAATTTGACTAATCTTATAAATTACAAAATTAACCTTTATTATATAAAATATGCACACACACACTTTTATTATTTGATGTTGCTTGACTAATTTAAACAACATAACAAATAATATCCATGAACAAAATATCCTCATAATTTGTTCATTCTCACATATAATTTATTTAGAAAACCCATTTTCTAAATTGGTGTAATTATTTAATTGCATGATCATATCATCAATTAAATATTAATTGGTGTTTGCTAAGCTTGTTATTGGGTATGACCCGACTTGGATCACAACGTACTAACCACATCATGTTCTATGTGTCTTGGGCATACAGAATCCAACAATCTCCCACTTGCACAAGATACATAGAAGATTGATGCAAGTAGTAAATACCGCCTAACAACGGTTTACTACCCTTAATACGCGTGACTTAAAGCCATTCAATAACATCATCCCCTTCAAGTATCCAACTTGAAATGATTTAGGTGAATCAATCATCTATCCTTTTGTTACAGATGTCATGTTAAATCCAAGGACATAGAATGATCATTCCTTGTTGATTTAACTTAATCAGGCCTTAGACATCATGCTCTCAACGAATAAGAGGAACAAATTCCATCTTGACTACATACGTTTCTCACAATCACCTTATGTTGTACCTAAACATAGCCTTATGTACTGACCATTATTTCAGAGCAGCGAAGAACTAGCTCAAGGTATAACACTTGGTGAATATCAAAACCCAATATTATCTCAGGTCAGAGGATACCAAATGACATTCGCCTTTACTCAAATTTACTTATGATCAATCTAGAATCCCCATGTAGTAAAATTGAGATGCGGGTCAGTCCAATATTTGCATCCCACAAATATCTATGAACCTTGGTAGCAACCAATTGCTCTATATTCATACCTTATGAATATCTACCAATCCATGTTCATAATAGTCTCATATTCATATTTGTTCCCACAAATATGACCGACTACGGACATTTAGAATAATAAACATATTCATGGATGTAAACATGCTAAAAGGGAACACGACTCAAAAGGTCAAAATTACAATTGTTCCATACATTAAATGCTAAATAGATCAATTCCAATCACTAGAATATCGAAGTCCTAAGGCACAAGTATGACCCTCATACTTTGCCTTCGCAAGGAGCTTCGTGAGTGGATTCGTAACGTTTTGATCTTAATGAACTTTACGAATACATATCTTTACCCTTTTCAACTTCATCCCTTATGATGTTGAATCTCCGCTCAAGGTGCTTAGTCTTTGATGAGTACGGGGTTCCTTGATTTGAGCAATCCCACCCACGTATTACCAAAGATCTCTAGGGAGTCTTGAATGGTAGAGACCACCCCTAGATAAGCAATGGACAAGCTTATCCATGCAGCTTCCAAAGCTGCCAATGAAGCGGCTATGTATTCGGATTTTAGACTGAATAATGCTACCGTGTCCTGCTTTGAACACTTCAAGGATACCACACCTCCATTCATAATGGAAGTACACCTGATTATGATCGAGAGTTGTATCGATCTGTTTTGGAAGTCCTTATCTGTGCAACCCTTTACACAGATTTTCACTTCAACAGATCCGTATATTAGAAACATATCCTTAGTCTTACTAAGGTGCATCAACATACTTTTAACAACCATTCAATGGTTATTTCTATTGGTATCTACTTTGTCATACCTGATAAGCATGACTCGTCCGGTTTAGTGCATATCATGAGACAAATGACGGATCCTATAGCATGCGTATGGGATATCCTTCATTTGATTTTGCTCATCCTATGAGCTTGGACATTGAGACGTAGTCAACATGGTCTCTCTTTGAAAGGGTATCAACCTTTCTAAGAGATTTCCATCTTGAACCTTTTCAAGATTTTATATATGCACTTTGGTTGACCCTATCAACCACCTCGATCTATCCTTATAGATCCTTATTCCAAAATATGGGTGATTTCAAAGAGATCCTTTTATGAAAAACATCTTCCAAGCAAGGTTTTAACACCTTCCAAGGTTGGAATATATTTTTCAAATAGCAGTGTGTCATCAGCATACAAACTGAGAGTATACTTCTGCTCCCACTAGCTTTCATATATACACACCCTTTGATGCTTGTTTCAATCCATAGATCTATCACTTTAACTTGTATACTTTATTGGGATGTCGCGGATCGACAAAACCTTCATGCTGAACTATGTGGACAGTCTCTACGAGATGTCCATTAAGGAAAGCGGTTTTGACATCCATTAGCCAAACTCATATTCAAATATGCAGTTATGGCACTTAACATCCTAATCGACCTTAGCATTGCCACGGGCGTAAGACTTTCATCATAATCAACCAATTGAGTTTGATGAAAACCTTATGCTATAAGTCTTGACTTATAAGTATTCAAGTCTCCATGTATATTTGTTTCATCCAGAAAACCCACTTGTATCCAACCGATTTGGAGTTTAAGTGGAGGTTCAACCAATTGCCAAACTTGGTTGTTATACATGAATTGCATCCTTACGTTCATGGCCTCTAGCCATTTGTCCCAATCCAAATTGGACATAACATCTTGGTGTATGGTTAGCCTACAGGGTATAACCACATAGCATCCATTCATGAAATATCCTTATCTTTCAGATGGAATACTAACTCTACCAGATTTGTGAACATTTTGTGTGTGTTGATCAACCTCTTGATCTTTATCAACAACCTCCTGCTGATTGCTAGTGTCAATCAAATGTGTATCGCCTTGTGGATTTTGATCCTTATCAAGTTCCACAGTTCTATACGTCATTCCTTCCATAAAGGACTTGGTTTCAAGAACCATAGACTTTGGAGCAATAAATACTTCTGATTCGTTGAGTCAAAGAAACGGTATCTTATACAGTCTCTTTGGATTCTAAATGAATACACACTTTCTTTGTCCGGGTCATATTCATAATATGAGCCTTAGAGAGCGATGTGAAAACCCAAAATGATAAAGGTGGTAAGTTCATAGCCATAATAAATTGAACCATATCCAAATAGGGTTCAGTTTCTCCTTTATCTGAATGAAGAGCATAGATAACTATGCGGAGTTGATTTTCTACTTCATTATTGAAGATTTTGAACATTTCAAAAGCTTCATACTTATGTGTCATCAAGTGCACACAATAATAGCGACTGCAATCGTCGTTAACATTAATGAAGTATCTTTCACTAGTCATAGACATTGTCTTAAAAGGATCATATGCATCCAAATGCATCATTCCTAATTAGTCTTTGGTTCATACTTATCAAATGAAACATTTTCATTTGTTTCCAAAAGACCATTCTTTTGAAGTGTTTGAATCTAATTCTGGTTAATATGACCAAGGCGACAATGTCAAAGATAGTAATAACTTAAACCCATTTTAAGTTTCTTTATGCTAAATGTGTATCAACGAGTTATAATAGGATGATCTATCATGAACCAATTCATGGATGTCATTAAAAGTCATATCCTTAAAATGATATACATCATTCAAAACTCAATACCATTATTTACAAATTTTGAATCATGATCATATTGTTTTAAAAGGAAACATTAATCATGTTCCTAGTCAAACTAGGTGCATACAAAAATGTTTTGAGAACAACTTCCAACCATTTGAAGTTTTCAAAATAGAGTTTCCTTCTTGAAGCGGACATTTCTTTTGAACCCTTTTGCAACAATTGCAAGTATGAGTCTCACATCCGGTATCCAATACCCATGTGATTGAAGAAATGGCTTTTAAAACAGCGTATGAATCATGGAATTGTATTTGAGGTTTGCCCAAAACCCTTCTTGTGTTTCAACTCCTTGAGATAGAAGGGACAATACCTTTTCATAGTCCTATCTCTCCATACTCAAGCATGGATCGTTCTCCGTTACCTTAGGCTTCATAAGCTTAGGTTTTGAGGTTTCGCTATAACCTTTGTTTTGACGTATTCCTTTCTTTAGCAATAATTGCTTTAGGATCGGGATTGGCCACTTCTTATAGCCTCCGTTATTGATTGAGAGAATAGGTAGAACCTCTCTACTTATCCCGCCTCGGTTGCTTTGAGCATTGCATGAGGTTCACCGATGCTCTTGTCCCATCCGTTCATATTACAGTTTATTATGAATGTCTCAAACCTTTAGTTAGGCAATCAAGGATCAAATCCTTGGCCAACTACTTTGAGACAGGACAGCAAAGCATCTTGAGGCTATCATATGGCTTTTATCTTAAGGATATATAAGATGATATTGATTGGGTCTTTTCATGTGACATGTATAAAGTGCTTGAACCGTTTCAAAGCAATCTTATTAAAGTTTGTGGAAGGAACATTTCCCTTTTAGATTAACATGTCATGTGCCCCATGAGGCTCCAAACCCTTTTGGAGTCTGGGAATCATATTCCCAACATGAGATCGGATGCTTGCACAGAATCCTAAGTGTGCTTAACTCAATCGTCAAAAGGCCATAACATCAACAGCGTGGGTTGGTGAGGTATGGGATCGTCAAGGACATAGACCTTTACTCATTCTTGAGAACGATTCTCAAGTTTCAAAATGAGTCCATAAGATAATTATGGTTAGGACTATCCCTCTCGAGAATAGGTCTCAGTGATAGGGAAGGGACGATCGGGGGGTAGCATTATAGTAAGAGGTCATCATTACAATTGACAAAGTTCATATTAGTATTTCTCATAAATTTATTTTAATCGTTAATACCCTTAAATGTCTCATAGACAATTAACAATTAAAATCTAGAATCCAACGTTACATTTAAATGATGGTTAGTGACCTTTCCCATTATTTAAATTAACAAGGTAGTCAACAGTTGACAATTGCAACCTATTGCAACTTCTAGTCTTATGGGATCGTTAAAATCATATGTTTAGTCGGCATGTTTAATCCCATCAACACCATTGTACGCCATGCTTCGGTGACCCTAAGCACATGGTTTCCAATTCAAGTCGTCCTACTTACACACCATGTGAGTTTTTACATATAAGCGGTTAGGTGACCTTTATCCCACAAGTATGTTAGACTCACCTCAAGGACACAAGTTCCCTACAAGTGGTTAGGTGACCTTTATCCCACAAGTAGTTCCCAAGTGATTCGAGTGTCGTAAAGGATGTGTTAGTTTACTGTGTTACAAGGGTTTTAAGTTTCCATTAATTTTAGACTTGACTTCTACTGTACCTTGTAATTGCATGCTTTCAAATACATGGTACCCTATTTCTCTTTTAATAAAACCTCTTTTATTTTGAAATCATTAATCCTCTTAATAACCTTTTATTAATTACTTAATGATTTAGAACCATAAAATTCAGCTTGTTATCATAATTTATTTAGATTGTTAAGCATATTCATATATCAAACAATCAACATAAAACAAAAGCATAATCATACAAACATATGTGCATAACCATAGCCACTAAGTTGACTACACTTGTTTGCCATCACAAGTGTTGTCATAAGGTCTTTTCCTAAGGGTTCAACACAACACAAATGATGAGATCTCCAAAGACCCCCACTTGAACTTGCATCCAATGCTTCAAGTCCATCCTTTGTCTTCCTTTTGTGCTTCCTTCCCGAGCATCTTCTTTTACAAAATATATACATCCTAATACATATTTTCTAGTAAAGGAAAAAATGCTCCTAATCTATTTATTACATTGCCAAATGAATAAATATTACAAACCAAATGGAAACACAAAAGAATTACTACAACCCATAAAGAAAGAATACAATCAACATGACAATTCCATAATCAACCAAACCCAAAACAACCATGGTCAAGGCTATGTTATGAACTAAAATTATGTATCCATATACATCATACTAAGAACCAAAATGAACCCATTGACCCTAAATTTTCAGCCAACATAAACCAAAAATCTAGGGTCTTTTGTCCAAACAAAACACAATCAACCAAATTGATATCTTTCCTTTCAAGGTTTAATCACTAGCATGTTGATATAACCTTGAAAGATTGGGGTATCATCAAATCAATACAAAACAGCCCTAAAATTGGTTGTTAAACCTTATATAACCAATTATACAAGAACACATGAAACTAATCATCCACATAACCGGCTCTTGATGCCAATGTTGGGTTTGTTGTGCCAAACAATGTTGTTTAACCATTTAAACAAGAAAAACGCAGCGGATAAACATTTCACAAATACCATTTGTAATCTGAAAATTGATGTTCATAACTTAATTTCAACAAACCCAAAGACATAGGATCATTGTATGTGAATAAACTAGTTATCAACAAGCTAAACAACCAAAACAACATCAACAAACTACCTTTATGGGCGATTTGAAGAACCGACATTAGAGCTGCTGGAAATCACGTTTTGTTGAAGAAGTGGCTGTCTCTTGGATGGCCAAAACACCAAGGATAGGTGTCCTCAAGTGTACATACCCACAAGCCCTCAAGAAACACCATGTTTGCTAGGATTTGACACCAAAAATCGCATCAAAAACCCTGCTGAAAACCTTTTTCAGCCGTGAAACATCAAGGAGATGTCAAAGGCTTTGTTCCAGCCGTATGACTTCTCTTCCATAAGAGAAACTCGAGTTCTTGTGCGATTTCATGTAGAAAGAGGAGTAGATCAGATGTGTGTATGTTCATCGAGAGTTTTGTTTCAAAACAACAAGAAAAGAAGAGAGGGAAGAGGCCTTGCGGCCGAAAATCCCCTCACCCTTATTAGGGTTTTTTTTTTCTTTTAAAAACTCTTTTAATTTGACTAATCTTATAAATTACAAAATTAACCTTTAATTATATAAAATATGCACACACACACTTTTATTATTTGATGTTGCTTGACTAATTTAAACAACATAACAAATAATATCCATGAACAAAATATCCTCATAATTTGTTCATTCTCACATATAATTTATTTAGAAAACCCATTTTCTAAATTGGTGTAATTATTTAATTGCATGATCATATCATCAATTAAATATTAATTGGTGTTTGCTAAGCTTGTTATTGGGTATGACCCGACTTGGATCACAACGTACTAACCACATCAATGTTCTATGTGTCTTGGGCATACAGAATCCAACATATGAAAGATTAAAACATGATCAATTCTTGAAGTGTTTTGTTTTTACACGAATTAGGTGGTATTTATAGGTTAGGGTTTGTCAATCGTACGACTGAATCATACCATTGGTCCATATGCACGACTGAAGGTTCAATCGTGCGACTGAGCCAATCTTATGTCTTAATCGTGTGACTGATCCAGTCTCCTGCTTTAGTCGCGTGACTGGTCCATTAGCATGAAGTATTAATGTTTATGGTCTATTAGCATGGTCCATTCGCATGAAGACTAAGTTTGAACATGTTTCTCAATCATTATTGACTAAGAACTATATAAACAACCACAAACTTATATAGTTAGTTCAATATGCTTTATTACACAATAAACAATGAAACATAAACAATATAAGCATCAATCACATATTTTATTTCATTCAACTCATTCATTACATATATATAAGACATGAAAGACATTTTACATTAAGCTCCTAAACTAAGTACATCTGTGTCAACACTCTCCACTCATCTTGTGAAACACAGTTTTCATAGAGGAGTGATTGACTGTACATTATCAAAGAAAAATATGGAGATTTATTGCTAGTACAGATTATGTTGAAGACATAATCTTTGGTTCCAAAAACAAAGAATAATGTAAAGAAATCAGAGTTTGAGATGAGTGCCATGGTGGAGATGAAGTTCTTTCTCGGCTTACAGGTGGATCCGACACCAAAGGGAATCTTCCTGCATCACACCAAATATGTAGGAGATATCCTCGGTCGATTCGACATGGAGAATGCTTTGGTAGCTGGAACTCCACTTGCCACAAACCATGACGTGGCACCTGACAAAAATGTTGATCTGGTTGATGCCACCATGTACAGAGGAATGATAGGATCTCTCATGTATCTCACAGCCTCGCGTCCTGATATCATGTATGCCATGTGTCTTTGCTCCCGATATCAGGCGAAGCCAAAAGTAAATCATCTCATCTGGGTTAAAAGGATCTTTTGTTATTTGAAGGGTACTCTAACACTCGGGTTGCGGTATCCTCATGATGATGATTTTGAGCTTACAGCGTATAGTGACTCGGATTATGGTGGTTGCAAGATGAATTACAAGTCAACATCTATGGGATGTCAGTTCTTTGGTAGACAGTTAGAGTAACTTCAGGATAATCACACTTGAGTCAAATCATGAAGATTATAGATCAAAATATGATAATCACAATTAAAACCCCTTTGATCTTCAATTAGATTGCAAAATATGTTTACAAGTAATCCCTCAATCTATTGGTCATTCATCCCTCATCAAAACCTAATTACAATTAACCTATTTATAGTTTAGACTAATATTCACTAATTGCACTAAACCCCTTAGACTTAGGCTAACTAATACAAAATTACATATTAAGCATAAAAATGACTAAAAACCAGATAAAATATATTTTGTTCACACAAATTATATTTATTACAATATAACTCCTAATCATCTAAATCTTCAACGTCTTGTCTCGGTTCTTCGTCTCGAACGTGTCGGGTTTGACTTTTGTTGACTTTGACCATGACTTTGACTTTTGTTTACTTTGACTATATTGAAAAGATAGAATATCTTGTACAACTCCAACAATACTCCCCCTTAGTCTATCATTAGAAAGATATTCAATTTTAATCTTTTTGAATCTAAGTAGAAAGATTATTCGTTTCATAAGCTCCCCCTATTTATGTGCTCCCCCCTTTTTGAATGCAACCTTTGCATGGATATTGGAACAAATTTCCCAAGTTTCTAATCTTGGGAGCTTCAGAAGATGTAGGAGGAGGATTCCTAGCTTGGTATCTTCTACAAACTTAAGGAATAGGTTCTCTGATCAGGTATACTGCTCAACTGATGATCGGCCATCACTTACAGCTAATATCTGAAACACATTCTCAAACACAATCTCGACATTTCTAATTAGATCATTTGATTTTAACAAAATAAACTCGTAATTTATCTGTGTGTGAAAAACAAGCGAACCCGTCTTCGTTTGTGCGCAATTTCTATGAAATGATAAACTTGTAATAGCATAATATGGAAGACCTAAAAGAATTTTGAAAGAAATTTATTATAATTTCTTTTAATTTTATATATCTATTTTTTATAACCGGCAACTGAATCGATCATGAGATCATATCCTCAAGATATACTTTAGCACAAAGATGAATTTAAACATCGACAAGCAATGAGATCACACTAATAACTGAATTTAATCATAGTCTTTGAATGATTTTGAAATTCTTAAACAGATCAATAACTATTGCTGATATGTTTGTCCACTTAAACCCATGCCCTATCTTTTTCAACAAGCAGCATATGATTTGTTAAGGTTCGATTAAATATTTTAGAATTCTAGGACCCCATAATAATTTAGCAAAAACCCTCACTCAACCTCAGGATTTCTTGAATTTTGTTATGATCTTTATAAAGCAAGGCTTGTGTATTAGTGTGCAAGTGATTATCAACAAAACGTTTCATTCTATGATGAATTCATCGTTTAGATGATTTGACACTAAGTAGACCAAAATAGTGAGAGCACCAGGTCTATACTCATGTATAACAAAGGAGATGACCATTTAATAATGTGCCGATGAGAGCTACATGTCCGTACTACCGTACAGAGATTAACACAAACACAAGACACATAAATACACCAATCATGGCACAAAGATATGGCTTATATGATTTGTATCATGGTGGGTGAAAGATCAATTCTCAATCCAATTTCTGTCGGGACTCATTTTTCGTGCAGGTCAAAATGATTGCATAAATCCAGACGTCCTTAAGCATATATTTTAATTTAAATTATTATATTGCTATCTACTTTATTTTTCAGGCTGAGTCTACCAAGCATATAATTAAAGCGTCTGTTTGTTTTTCTATTATTTGCAATTAAAAATAAGATGTAAATCAGATAACAACATCAGTTACTATTATTTCTCATTTTAAAAACACAAGTCATGCAAAAACAAGCATTGCAAGAAGATATGCAATCATCTCGAATCAAATTCCCAGTTCTCTTTTTATTTTTATTTACTTATACTCTCCCCTTAAATTTTTATTTTTGCAAACTTATTTCTTTTATATATATTTTTTATTTTTTAATTTTTAATTTATTTATAAAACTTTTAAAATAGAAATTACCAAAGAAGGTCTTCCCAACTACACTGATATGAATATAAGAAATGAATTCTCAAGATATATGCAGTGATTCTGAAGTGAGAACGGTGATTGTGTAGATAAAAATCCAGATTATGAATAAAATACCGTGACCAAAACTTGTTTGTTCTGCCTTAAATTGATTTAGGAACAATCTCTATTAGTAAACCGGATTACTAATAGTCCTCCTAAATTGTTCATGTACTCATAAACAAATTAGTTTGAATGGGGAACCCAGGCCATCGTAGTCCTGGAAGTTCCATTTTCATCGATATAAGAAACTTGCTTCTGCACACAACTGTTTAAACAATCGGGGATATCTGTATCCTTTTTTTAATTTGTGAAATTTGTTTTGGTTCAATTAATTTGGATTTGAATGACCTAAATTTGGAAAACATTTTATGTTTAAGAGCAAAAGGAAAATAATTTGGTTTGCATGAAAAGGTTTGCATGGAGGGTTTTTCATCCAACCATTCAAAGATGTGTGCTTTTTACCTCTTGATCTAGAGAAGCAACCCATGTTGCCTTTACCGTCTCAAATATTCTTTGTAGACTTACATTCGGAAAAGCAATTTGTTTTGCCTTTACCATTCGAAGCAAGTCTTTGAAGGCACTTCTTTACCACATGACCTTCTTTTCCACACTCAAAACAAGCCTTGAATGGCTTTTGATTCTTTGTAGTCCCATGTTGTGCAGGTGCTGAGAAGGATTGCTTTGAGCTTGTAGCAGATTCTTGCTTGTTTTGACATTTGCTATGCTGAATAGGGAATGAGATCTTCACTGATTGACTGGGTTGCTTTGCAATTGGAGAAGAGATCCGTATTGGTCTTGATTCAGCTTTTGGAAGCTTTTGTGACTTGACAATTTTGGAGACATCTTGATCTATGAGGAACTAACACGCACCTCTGTGATTGATTTATCATCTGAGCTTGTCCAATCTCGTATACACAGATCTTTCTCCAACCGATCTTGATTGACATCTCCTATTGTGTCGGCTTCGCTTATAGGATTCTGATTGCTTGATGATTCGACAACTATTCCTTCTTTAACAAACTTGACAGGAACAAACAAAGGAATATTACCTGTTTTGAATTTGTTGAAGAAGGTTGGAGAAGCAACTAATATTAGTTTTGGAACACCAGAGGCGGAATCGTCATTAATCTTATCAGATCTCTGCCCAAGGAATCCCAAACCTACAAGAGAATTATGCACATCTCTAACCTCTTTAAGATTAACGTTGCTTAAACCTACATTTAAACTATTAGTTTCTGCAGCTTCAATCAAATCATTAAATGGATAAGGTTGAGGCATAGGAGAATAACAATGAGTGCTAGGAGGAGGATAGACGTATGGATTTTCACCATAACCCACTCCCGTTTTAATCCTAGCTCCCCTTTGTTACATAGTAACTCTTCGGGTTTCATTCCGGATATGGTCCATCTGTCAAACTTTGTTTTAAGCTTGCTTGTTTCAAATTCAGCCAAGGTGACTCTTTAGTTTATGTGATTAATTTCAGCATTACTTTCAAGAAGAGTTCGTTTTAAATAATCATTTTCTTTTAAAGCTTCATTTAATTTTATGAAATACTTGGCTTCCTTCTTTTTAAGTTCTGCGTTTATGGTGGTTAATTTCTTTTGGTTATCTAAAAGTAACCTATTAGCTTTATACACGCCAAATAGTCTACTTTTGCAAGCAGAAGAACACATATCCTGAACTGTCTCGTATGAAAGATCCAGGATGACTCTTTCAGCAGTAAGAGCCTTCTCGCAGTTGCAAACTCTGGTATTTCACTTCCATTCCTCTTCCTTCTCAGCATCAAAAACTTTATCATTCAACTCAGCTCCACCTTTACCCATTGATGTCTGCTTAAGCTCCTATTGTACCTCTTCAGTTCTTGGTTTTGGTAAACCATCAGAATTGGTGCTAGAGTTTGATCTCTCTTCTAGTTTCTCTATGGAGTTTGAAGGGATCTTTGGAGTTAGATATGTCGCTTCATAGTACTCACGACGTTTGATATCCAACTCCATTTCTTTTAGTTCGTTGATCACCTCCATTAGTTTGTAATCCGGAAAACTTCTATCTCATTTAATCGATTTGTCGTGTGAGCTCCATTCTGATGGGAGAGAATCAAGCAATCTTAGAACTTGATCATGATTTCCCAGTTGGGCATCAAACTTCTTTCGATTGTTTGCCACCAACAGAAAACGATCAAGAAAATCGGACATCCTTTCATTCTTTAAAGCAGCAAAATTATCAAACCGACATTGTGCAATTGGTAGAATACCAAATTTAACGGATTTAAACAGCTCTGCAAAAGTCATTTTTATTTTCAAAAATATATTTCCCAAAATTTGTAAAATAATTCTCCCCTAAGAAAAAATATTATATTTAAATGTCACACTAGACAATCTTAGCAACTTTATCGGGATGAAATCAATTAATCCCAACTAGTGGGAAAAAGTCATCTTTGACATTATAGTTTCACTGAAACAAAATGATAATTTCGCCGAAATTCTATTTTTGCAGAGCTAGTTTCATAGGAAAATCTAGTTTCGTTGAGCCGATAGTAGTTTCGCTAGAAATTTTGGCAGCAGTTTCGCTAGCCAAATGCTTTAGATTGCTTAGTTTCGCCGACATTCGCACAAAACAAGCTTGAACTTTCATTCAAAGATACTTTCGACAACAATTTCGCTTGTAATATGCACACAAGCACTGTTGAACTTTTGTTCAAGATCACTACTTTCGCTGAGATGCTGAAATTAACTACAAAGTGTAAAACACTTGTAGTTTCGCTCAAAGAACAGGCACTTTTGCCGGATGAATTGGTAATTTCGCTGGATGAAGCTGAAAAGCTTTTTCAACATGAAATCAATCTGAAAACGCCCAAATCTCAATGGATTTGAACTTGATGATTAACAAAGCTTTCTCAACCAATAACAAGCAAACTTCAATCAATTTCCATATCAATAACACTCAAATTTGATCCAAAATTTATGAAAACATAATATTGAACAAAAATAACCAAAACCTCAACTTCTCACTCTAAAAATCTTCAAATCTTTAGTGAATTTGATCTAAAATAGCTCTGATACGAAATTGTAACTCCAAGATAATCACACTTGAATCAAATCATGAAGATTACAGATCAAAATATGATAATCACAATTAAAACCCCTTTGATCTTCAATTAGATTGCAAAATTTGTTTACAAGTAATCCCTCAATCTATTGATCATTCAAACCCTCATCCAAACCTATTTACAATTAACTTGTTTATAGTCTAGACTAATACTCACTAATTGCACTTAACCCCCTAGACTTAGGCTAGCTAATACAAAATTACATATTAAGCATAAAAATGACTAAAAACAAGATAAAATATATTTTGTTCACACAAAGTATATTTTGTTGGAGCATATATAGTTATATATAGTGTGTCCGTCGCTTGTTGAATAGTCTAGGCTTAATGTTATACACCTGATATGTTGTAAACACATGAAACTGGGTCATTCGCAGGAGCATATGCGAATGAGACTCAGTCGTATGACTGACCATGCTAATGGACCAGCCGTGCGACTGAGAGATGCGATTGGGACATTCGTAAGACTGAACCATAAGTATGGTCCAGTCATACAATTGAACCATACGCATGGTCTAGTCGTACGATTGAACCATACGCATGGTCCAATCGCACGAATGGGCCCAGTCACATCTAATATGGGCTGAGGCCTATATATACTAGTTTCAATGTGTAGAGAGATTAAAGGATGGAGAGGAAGTCTGCCCGGAGCCTAGGGCTGCCGGATGAGAGGGGAGATCATGCTCGATTTTCCCCTTGCCAAGAGTCTTGATTCTTATGTTGTAACGAGCTTGTAATCGTTAGGTTTTATCAATGAAACCAATATTTGATAGTTCGTGTTATTGATTTGATTTTTGGTTTTGGTTGTTCATCCTTCCGTCAAGAACATGCTCGGATGTTTATCGATCCGGAGAGAAACCGACTTCACATATTTATTACAATATAACTACTAGTCATCTAAATCTTCAACGTCTTGTCTCGGTTCATCGACTCGAACGTGTCGGGTTTGACTTTTGTTGACTTTGACCATGATATTGACTTTTGTTGACTTTGACTGTGTTGATAATATAGACTATCTTGTACACGTCCAAAAGGGGAGGGTTTTCCCTCCTAAACTTGTCTTATATCACACATTAATAAGTCATGTACTAGACTTATTAAAATTGTGACATATACCTTCTCTAATTAAACATTTTAACTAAAGTATACTCATATGTTATTTGTGTTATTTAAACCCTTTTAAATAACAAAATAATAATAAACCCATCAACAAATTATCCTTATAACTTGTTTCATCTCGCAGATAATTATTTAGAAAACTTTTTTTTTCTAAATTTGGTGTAATTATTTAATTGTATGAACCCATCATCAATTAAATAATTCTTGGTGATGCAAAGCTTGTTATTGGGTATAACCCGACGTGGATCATAACGTACTAACCGTATCAATATTCTACGTGTCTTGGGCACATAGAATCCTACAGTAGGTTAGTGTTAAATTGCAGTATTTAATTACTTAAAAAACAAGAGGGGAGGGCAGGTTAGTCGAAAGAAGTGAAACCAAATCTGTGATTTTGATTCAAAGCTTATGAAAAGTGATAGTACACAGGGAATAAATTGGTTGAAGTTCAAAATGATTTTGCTCAAAATGCGAAATTCAAAATACAAGTCTGAGAAGTCTAAGCACAACTAAAGAAAAATGATAGTTAAACTAGTTTGTTACTAAGGTAACAAAGAGAAAATAGACCTAGAGGTTGTTAGCTCATTATATGATGTGTCGGTAGAGTCAACACAATAGATGGTAGACTTCATTGGTGAATTAAAATTCAAACTAACTTGTTCAACTTGTTGTGGGTTCTCATCTTATCCCTGGTTAACACAATCAACGCATTTCCAATAAGGGTGGCGAGCAAAATAAACGCCACAAATGTGTGCTGATGACAATAATTATGAGCAAAGCACATGTAATAACTACTAAATACAATCAAGCTAATGACTTATGTTGTTGGTGTGATATGTGCGAGAAAAATAAATGCTCTAACAAGAAGATAGGTTGTGTGCCTCTCTGCTGTTTGGTGGCATTGACCTGAGGATAAGCATAACCTAAATATTCTAGAATTCATTGTTGTTTGCGCCTCTCTATTATGCGATGGCACTGACCTGTGGCTTGGCATCTCTTTGAAAGCTCTTAGAATAGTTTCTTCTTGTCCAATACCTGTAGACTGCTCAAAAATCTCTTGAGGAATGTTGATTACCATATAAGTGTGGGATCCACAAATGCTTGTTGAAATAATTAAACCTAATTCATCACCAATGTAAGTCAAAAGTCTGTGTATGGATTTAAGTGAACAAACATATTGACAATCATCGTGGCTGCAATTCTTGAAAGTCAAAATCATTGTGTGCATATTATAGCTCTAGTATGATTTCTTGAAACTGCTAATGACTCTCAGACAAAACAAGAATCTAGCATCAAAGTGCATACTAAAAGGGGTTCCCAAACGATTCTAATATACTTGTATGATTCCATAATGAATCATTTCAGAAATGATCAAATTAACTTGAAGTTGTTCTACTCAACCCAAAACAACAAAAATATGTCTTGTTTTTCTTTTAAATTTCTAAGCTATTATGTATTTTCTAGTATTTTGTAGCATAGATGTCGGACTATACAACTGCATGTAATCTATGAATCACTCACTAAAAGGGATCACGTCTGTGGTGACCAATCGGTTTTTAATTCAAAGGATCACGTCTGAGGTGCTCAAACGGTTTTAACTTAAAAAGATCACATCTGAGGTGATCAAACGGTTTTTCAATTACAAAAGGTCATGTCTGAGATTATCGTTGTTCATAATATAAGATATCAAAAGGTAAAAGTTTAAGGGTTTGAAGGTGTATGAGGTCAAACTAATAAGTATGAACCAATTTCACGAATGAATCATAAGGATGAGCCAATCACACGATTGAACCATAAGTATGAGCCAGTCACACAACTGGACCATGAGTATGGGACAACCATGCGATTGGACTACAAGACTGAACCAATCACACGAATGAATGAAGAAGTATGAGTCAGTCGCACGACTGAACCCTAGTCACACAACTACAACATGAGTATGGGCTCAGTCGCATGACTTCAACATGAGTATGGGTCCAGTCGCACGATTGAACATTAAAACAGTATAAATAGAGACGTGAGTCGGTCGCATTTCTCACCACCCTTCAAAGCATTTAAACTTCTCTCATACACAGACACTCTGCCCAAATTTCATTTACCTAGTTGCTTGCTGATTCTGATTCTAACTAATTTCTCATTCATCTATAGGTATTGTGAGACTGAAATAGACCCTAATGACCAGTTTATTCGAACCCTAAGGGCTGATTGGGCTAAAACCTAGAACCAAGACTAAAATCTAAAATAGACCACTTAACTGGACATAAATGTTTATTTAAAGGACATTAAGTGTTATTTCGAGTCTCTGGGAGTCTAATGCATCTAAACACAAAGTCTAATATCATGTTTTGACAAAGATTCGATTCTAGGGTGTTCAACAGTGTAGGATACAAATGCTCATGCTGATGAACACTAGTCGCACGATCAAGCAAGGTGAACGACTCAATCGTATGTATGAATCATGCATATGGGTTTAGTAACACGTCTGACTAAACCGCATGGTGTAACAAACATCTAAGCTCAGTCGCAAGCTCAATAGCACGACTGAACTCAACCGCAGGCTCAATCGTACGACTAAAACTCAGTCGTATGGTTCAATTGCATGATTGAACCAGTTTGATCTAAAACAGATAAAGTTTTAATTGTCATCTTCTATACACAACTCTAATGTATATCTTTCTTGTGTTACAACAACATGGCTAATAGATGAACCATGAGCCCCAAGCACAACATTCGTGCTCACTTAGATGCTACCACTCGGAATGCTTCTGAGTTTGCAGGGATCATAGACTTTCTCAGGAGATCGAGGATCTTCAAGGCCATATCTACACCACGCACTCCATACAGATCACTCTAGTAGACCTTCTGGGAAGGGGCTACTGTTAATAGGTCCATTAAGCCCTATAACATCTGGAGCTCGATCTTCGAACAAGAGATCAATGTTACAGCACCCGATCTCAGGCAAATCTTGGATCTTGGTGAAGATGGAGACCACCCAACCAAGCTACACCCTCTCATAGTTAGGGGATGCTTCCTGCGGATGAAGTACACTAGGGACATCAACACAGGTGTGCTCAATAAATCAACCTGTGCCCCCAGTTTAAGTACTAGCTCACATCATCCTCAATTGCATTACATCAAGGAGCGGAGGATTTAACGAGATGTCAGATCGAATCCAGAATGCATATGTTCCTCTGGTGCTGAACCACCCGTTTAGTTCCTCCTAGGTGATATTCTCATACATGGTCGAGAACATAGAGGCAAAGGGGAAGGAAGGGTTCCCCATGTCCCAAGATTTCTACAGATGATCATTGATCAGAAACTCCTTTCACCGCCTAAAGAGAGGGAGGATGCAGTTGTTTTAAAGGTTATGGATGATACAACATTGGGTAGGTTGAAGGTCTACGAGGGGAAGCAAGTAAAGCGCCCGGTGAGGAGACTGTTTGGTCATTTGGCCAACCCGGAGTACGTGGCACCATCTCACAAGAATTGGCATCACGGTGATAGTGACTCTGATGTCAAGCCCATCACGGCACCCACAGATGAAGACGACGACGATGATCAAGGTCAAGGTGGTGAGGCACCTGGTGGAACAGAAAAGGTTGCTTTCCACCAAGACTTCATGGTCGATAGAGATGAGGAGTCAGATGATGAGCCGTTAGTGAGGACTGTTAGAAGCCAGGTTGTGGCCACCGATAATGGATAGAGGCGGTTGGCGAACGCCAGTCTGAGTCGAGGGGTGTTGCTGTTGATGTTACTAATCCTACTTACACCCCTGACCAGCCCATCAGCCAAGGGAGAGCTTCTGGTTCTAAGGGCTCCAGGAAGAAGAGAATGGCCTATCCTTATGGGAAGAAGACTAAGAGACCAAGGTTTACTTTGATGACTTCTTCCACACCCACTGCCACAGCCACCACTCTAGCCACAGCCACCACCACTTCCACTACCACCACCACCACAGCTCCCACTACCACTATCACTCCTCCCACTACCACTATAACTCCTCCCACCGCCACTACCACGACCAGTCAACCACATCCTACTCCCATTCTACCTCCCATCTTTACCACATCCACAACCACCACAACTAATCACCATGTTGGACCCTCCACCCAATCCACAGTTACAACTGGATTCACTCTACCAAATGTCGGGTTAGAAGAACAACTTGCTAACCTCAACTGCATTGTGCTGAGGCTGATTGCCACCGATCAGCTAAGGGCTACTCAGCTACACAAGATGATGGAGGTGAATGCAGCTCAGGCAAAGCAGATGGTACGGTTGAGCGAAAAAAATGCTCAGTATGAAAGAGCGTTTGGCCGAGCCCACCAAGCACTGACAAGTCAAAATGAGCTGGAGTTGGCTTCGGTGAAGAGGATAGAGGTGCTTGAGAAGAAGAACAATAATATACTGCTAAAGCTCAAGGTATCAAAGAGCTAGCCATTAAAGATAAAGGATGGTGATAATGGTGATGATGATGATGATGATGAGGATGAAGATGATTTTGAAGCAGATGTTGAGGAAGGAGGACTGAGCAAAAAAGATCAAGAGGATGATGATGATCACGAAGGTGATGCATCTGCATCAGCCTCAAATCCTCAAGTTTAGGAGAGACGCACTAAAAGAAGCCAAGATCAAGGATCCTCGTCCTCAGCTCCTCCAGCTGAAGAACCAACCAATCAAGACAAAAGTAATTGTTAGATGTCTTTGTATTTAAAAACTTTTGTACTTGAATTATATATTACATATTAATGGTCATTCATGTTTGTTTATGTTTTAATGTTTTTTATATTGACTTATATGTGATGTGATTAATGTTTAATCAAACAGATAAAGCTCAACAGATAGACGAGTATGATGTTGAACCCCTTCAGCAAGTCAAGACTCAACTTACCATGATTCTTGACTTGCAAGGGATAGTCAGGAGATCTGTGAGCTACACTCCGGAAGCGGGAGAGATTATTCATGATTTGATGGATGAACAGATCGTTCAAATATTTAGACTAAATCCTGAAGAGCTTGTAAAAGATGCTCCAGAAGTAGATGTTGTGAGTGACGATGAGCTGAACGATGTAGATGAAATTGAGATCGATGATGTCACTATTAAGCATTATCTAGAGTACCTAACCATGAAGGCAATGTTATCCCCAACTTGGGTGATACTTTTGGCAGCTACGTTTGGGAAACTGGAGGAGATGTAAAAGGAGAAAGAAAAAAGAAGAAAGCATAGCCCTAGCTTTGAATGCTAATGTTGGTATCAAGAAAGCTAAATGGGCAGCTTGTTTTGCAGAGATGAAAGCCCAACGCTCAACCCCAAAGCAGAATGCCTACAAAAAGCTTTATAGAGTCAAACGACATTAGAAAGTATCAGGCAAAATTATAGCGTGGGCGTATTTTGAAGACTTAGAGGTCTATGCTGTGAAAAGGGAGAAAGGAATCGAGTACTTTAGATATCCTCATCATCTAAAGACTCTTCATTCTTTTGAGCTCAACCGTCTAGCATGTTTAGATCTTGTATATGCAAATCCGAGGAAGATGTCATGATGGATTGAGGCTGTGTGAAAGAAGGAATACCACACCAGGTGGGTAAACTTCAAACATCAACAACCTAAGAGGTAGATCCGTAAGTTTGAAGTGGACCCTATATCTAGAAGACCTAAGGTGGTGCTGAAGTGGAGTCCCCCGCGCACGATGTCAAAGATTCCCTTACGGGAAATGCCACAGGACTTCACTCCACACTTCAAGTGGTGGTATTATGACTAGTGGATAGGGGAAGCGGTCATAGTTTTGAATAGAGATGGAAAAATAGAGACAATCAGGGTATTCGACCCAATGTGGCTCACTAACTTGTCAGCTGAAGATGTCTATACACTATACAAGTGTCCACTGTTCTATGACACGCAGGACATTATACTAGCTCTATAGTTCCAACATGTGATAAGACTCTGCTTTGCATTTGAAATACATGCAGGAGTCACAAAAGAAGAAAAGTACAAGAAGTTCCAAGAACATGTTAAGAATGTTAGATGATAGAGGAAACTAGGTCCAATAGGGAGTTTTTGTATACATGTGTACCTAGTTTATGAGATTAAATGTAAAAGTATTTCAATTCTTACTTATGTGTAATTTGATGATATAATGAATTATGATATATGCTTTGATTTTCATTTTTATTTAATTCATATGTATGACTTCTTATATAGGTTTGAGGTTGTTATGTATAGTTCTTAGTCAATAATGATTGAGTATTATGTTCAACCTAGTCGGATGAGTATTCCTGCTAATGGCCCATACTTATGGATCATACGCATGAATACATCATGCTTATGGACTAGTCAAACGACTAAACCAGGAAACTGAATCAGTCGTATGATTGAGACATAAGATTGACTCAGTCGTGAGTATGACTCAATCGCAAGATTCAGTCATACGAATGGAAGCCCCTAACCTATAAATACCACCTAATTCATGGAAACACAGAACACTGGAAGAGATATTACGCATACACATAAACCCTAGTCGTCCAGAGCGTCCCAAACAGCCTGTCCTAGTTCATAGATCATTCCTGATCGATTCCTACTCGTTCTTAACATTTAGTTTCAATCTTATATCGATCAGGTAATTCTTCTCACTGATTGGATGGCCAATCAAATAGGATTCCGCACTATTTGATCCGGTATAATGCATAATCAGTTAGTACTTCGTATGTACACGGTCCAAACAACAGTTTTCTTAGAATATTTCAAATGATGGTTCAAAATTTGTTGATGATGATAATGAGAATTGTTTTAATGCTTTGAGGTCAAAACAAAGAAAAGATAATCATACACTTTTTCAAAGAGGATTTGAAAATCAAATATCTCAATAGAAACCTCATGTGAACAAACTCGATTTCAAGCAATTTACCATTATGGATAAATGTGGCAAGCCCAAGACCATCTCGGCTTGTGTTTATAACTCATCTTAAATGTCCTTGAAATGCAGGTATGCCCAAGAAGACCAATGAATACATGGTATGTTGACAGTGGCTGTAGCCGGCATATGACAGGCAATCAAGCTTTAAATCAAGACTTTAAGACAAAAGATGGTACTCATTTAGCTTTTGGTGGAGATGTAGGTGGACAGATAACCGGTAAAAGAACGGTATCTAATGGAGTGATAAGCTTTGATAAAGTCAACTTTTCTGCTCAGTTGTACTTTAATCTTTTAAGCCTTTCTAAAATATGTGATAAATCATATTATGTTTTATTTGATAACTCTTATTGTTATATTTTGAAGCCATGATTTCAGATTAGAAAGGAATGGGTACTTGTTAAAGTTGTTAGAGATAGAGATGTCTACAAGCTAGATATGTCTCATGTTGATCCTTCAACAAAAACAACTTGCCTCATTGCTCACGCATCAAATGATGAAAGCCAGCTTTAGAAGAGATGTTTTGGACATTCCAACTTCAAAAACAAGAACAAACTTGCAATAGGAAACCATGTGGTAGGAATTCCATAAAAGAAGTTCGCTACATCAGACCTCTATAAAGCATGTTTGAAAGGGAAGCAACTCAAAGCGTCTTATAAGTCCAAGCTGATAAACTCAATTTAAAGCCTCTACACATGTTACACATGGATTTATTTGGTCCATTAAACATGAACATTGGAAAGAAATCATATTGTTTAGTTATCATTGATGACTATACAAGATTTTCTTAGGTTTTCTTTTTGCTTGCAAAATCTGATACAGCTGAATTATTAAAAGAGATTATCACTAAAGAACAAAGTCAACTTGATCAAAAAGTAAAAATAATTAGAAGTGAAAATGGAACAAAATTAGGGAATGCTAATGTTGACATGTTCTGTATAGGCAAAAGGATAGCTCATCAGTTCAGTGCTCCAAGAACTCCTCAACAAAATGGCGTTGAAGAAAGGAAGAACCGAACATTGATTGAGGCAGCTCGTGCAATGCTAGCAGCTGTTATGATTCCTATCACTTTTTGGGATGAAGGCATATCAACTGGATGTTTTATTGAGAATCAAACTCTATTGGTGAAAGAAAAATAGAAAACACCTTATGAGTTGATGTTGGGCATGAAACCAAACATAGATTTTCTTAATTCTTTTGGTTGTATGGTTTTGATTCTAAACTCAAGTGATGAGCTAGGCAAATTTGATGCAAAAACTCATGACGGATTCTTTCTTGGATATTCGTCAGCTTCTAAAGCATATAGAGTTTATAACTCTAAGATGAATGTTATCATTGAAACTTTCAATGTTAAATTCCTTGAAAATTCATTTCCATTAGTTGCAAATTGTCTAACATGGTTATTTGATTTAGACTCATTGTCAAACTCATTCAATTCTAATATGTTTGAATCTTCTTGTGTCCACAGGAAACAGGTAGGAGATCTTGGATGCTTTAGTAACGATTCAGACTCTGACAATATGAACGATTCAAGCTTGGACTATCCGTTTTTCTCATTTGTTAGAGATCCAATATTCAATTAAGAGAATCATGATCAACGAATTCCTAAGCAACACCAAGTTCCTGCAAATTCTGATGTTTCTCAACCAATTCCTAATGATGGACCAGAAATTCAACAACCTGAGTCTGGAACTTCATATGTATCTGGAGATATAGTTGTCAATGACAAGCTTTATTGTTTTATCAACTCATCGACTCAAGTTCCGAATTTCACTCCATATTCTTCTAACATATTGCATCAGCTCTCCGAATTGAACGAAAACAATTTTGATGAGAGTGTTCAAGAAGATGAGATCCTAACTTCTCGTATTCACAAAAAACATCCCATCTCATAGATAATTGGTCCTTTGAATGAGAGAACAATGAGAAGTCATACAAAGCAAGCAAAATTTGCTTATACTCATGTTTTCTATCTCAAATTGTCCCTAAAAATATAACTGAAGCATTACATCACAATAGTTGGATTGAAGCTATACAAGAAGAGTTACAGCAATTTCATAAAGAGGAAGTCTGGACTTTTTTTGATTTGCCTGAAGGAGAGAATGACATTGGCATAAAATGGTTGTTCAGAAACAAATAAGATGATCGAGGAATAATTGTTCAAAACAAAGCGAGGCTAGTAGCACAAGGTTACACCCAGGAGGAAGGAAATAATTATGATAAAGTGTTTGCTCCAGTTGCAAGACTTGAAGTAATTCGTATCTTCCTAGCATATGCTTCTTATATGAAATTCAAGGTGTACCAAATGGACGTTAAAGGTGCATTTTTGTATGGGCCAATCACAGATGATGTGTATGTCGAGCAACCTCAAGGTTTTGAAGATGTCGAATTCCTTCATTATGTGTGCAAGCTAAGAAAGGCTTTATATGGTCTACATCAAGCTCCAAGAATCTGGTATGAGACCTTATCCCATCATTTGATCCAACATGGATACACATGAGGGAAAATTGATCCGACTTTATTCATAAAGAAGGATGCAAATGATCTCTTATGTGTGCAAGTGTATGTGGATGATATCATATGTGGTTCAACCAGTCAGAAATTGTGCTCAGAATTTGAAGAGATTATGAAATCATGTTTCCAGATTAGTTCTATGGGAGAAATCAATTTCTTCCTTGGATTGCAAGTAAAACAATCTGCAAATGTCATTTTTATCAATCAAGAGAAGTTTGTTGATAAGCTATTAAAGAAATTCAAACTGCAAGATTGTCAATCTATCAAAACTCCAATTGACATCAATACCAAGATTGATTCTTATCCAAAAGGAAAATCTATTGACTAAACATTATACAGATCTATGATTGGATCTTTGATGTATCGCACTGCATCTAGACCTAACATAATGTATGTTGTTTTTGTATGTGCAAGGTATCGATCAAACCCAAATGAATCTCACCTAATCGCAGTCAAACGCATATTCAGATAATTTAAAGGAAAATCGGCTCTAGGGTTATGGTATCTTTATGAAGGAAACTTCGAGTTACATAGATATACTTACAGTGATTACGGGGGATGTAGTCAAGATAGAAAATCTACTACAAGTGGTTTTCAGTTTTTAAGTGCCTGATTAGACTCATGGTAGTGTAAGAAACAATCAAATGTCTTAGTCTCAACTGCAGAAGCTGAGTACATAGCTGCATCAGCACGATGTTCTCAACTCCTTTGGTTACAAAACCAACTGCTGGATTACAGGTTCAATTTTCTTAAAACTCCTATTTACATTGATAACACGGCTGTAATATTTATAACAGCTAATCCTGTCCAACATTCAAAAACAAAGCATATTGAAATTCGATATTATTTTCTCAGAGATAACTCTAAAAAGGTTTAATCATTTTTATTCAAATATCAACTAAAAAGCAATTGACTAATCCATTTTCAAAAGCCTTTTTACGAGGAAGATTTGAATATTTGGTTGAGTCTATTGGTCTGATTATTCATCTTGAAATTTGCTTTATCAAAATGATAAGAACCCTCCCTTATTTTCAACAAATTAAAGAGAAACCATCAAAGTTAACTGCCTTACTATATATATTGTGTGTGTGCGTGCTAAAAGAAAAAGCAAATACAAAATTAGAAAATTGCAAAATCAAAAGAGAAAAATATAAAATGAAAATACAAAATATAGTTAGTTGTTAAATTTTTTAGGACTGAGTCTGCCATTACAATATGTGAGAAATGATAGTACATCAGTGTTTAATCAGTTGCATACTTCACTCAATAATAAAGTCTAGCGTGATCAGATATGAAATGCAGCCAAGGTCATGCAATTATACTGAAAATGTAAATTCTTGTGATTAAACTAAATCAATTATGCATTTGTGTGTATCCATTTTAGTTCTAATGAGTGGTGTTGACTTATCTGATTGATTGCTTGACAAGTCACAACCTCACACCTAGTGGTGATATGAATAACTATGAGATCTGATTAAATCATTTATTCACTTCTTTGTTATGCGTCGTTACAGACCTGAAGTGACGATCTGTTGTAAGTCATTACAGACCTGGATATTCTTAAATGATGCAAAAAGATGCCAATGTGCATATGCTCAATGATGAATATATCATCGTCCAAAACATGAGATCTGGTTATAAGTATTTTTTAGGTTAATAAGTTGAGTAAAAGTGCTTGATTGCATACTTTGCCAAGGGTCGGACTCTCTAAGTCTAAGTGTGGGTTACATAATGTCATTCAAATCAAACCTTAATCAATCCAAGAATTGAAAAAGTAAGTGTGTTGATACTTCTAGCATGAAACTCATTGTCTGTCTTTAGATCTAGTGTCTCCTTTGCTGCAATAACGCTGACCTGGAACACACTATATCAGGATTTAATCATTGTTCATGGCTATCCACAATTGTTATGTTAATGTGTTGATTATTATCTTATATGATCTCACTACAGGCATGTGATTCAATGTGTTAATAGTATAATTTTATACTGCTTTATTTTGATTTTTGCATATTTTTTGTGTGCAAGCATGTTGATAATGACTGGTTTTTCTCAAATTATCAACTTATATAAATTTCTAAGTTTGTGAACTTAAAAGTTTAAGGGGAGTAAAGACAGAAAAAGATATAATCAAAATCAATGTTTGGATGAAAAGGATGAAGCTGAATATACAAGCTTGTGTGTGTTTGATTTGTTTTAAAAATGAACATGAAGAGATTTCAAATTATTTTTAAATATGAAAAGCTTCCTACAATTTTAAAATAAAAGAATTGAGATTGTTTGAATTTAAAAAAAAAATTAGACTAAAATGACGGGAAATTAATTTAAAATTCAAGGTAAAAATATAAGTGAGAAATAAATTTTTTAAAAGGTCAAAAAGTCAAAGTCTTAGTCAAAATCCAAAGTTTGACCAAATATTTGAATTTTTCATGAAGAATAGTGAGAATGGTCAAAATTAGGGTTTGAATGATTTTTGTGAAAAATTTCAAGTGTTAGACTTATAGAAAGGTGTCATACGCCTGAACAGTGGTAAAAAGTCTAATTCAGGTGTATGATGAATTTTAGGATTTTATACAAGTGTTGGGCGTTTTGTTAAACCTCATGTGCCTAAATAGTTGTCCTAAGTCTGGAATTTTGGTTAAGTGTTCGGCGTTTTTCAAAGCTCATGCGCCTAAACAGTTCTCATACGAAATGAGGGTTCATGCATTTGTCTAAATGTTAAACGTTTCAGGATAGGTCATGTGCCTTAATAGTGTTGGGCGTTTTACAAAGGTATATTACACTATGTTATGCTATGCATAACTTATAATACTAAAGTGTTTCTAAAAAACTTCTCCCCCAAAAAACAATGTATAGAAAAGTAGGGCATTGAACTCACCTAATGTGCAAGCTAATAAGAAAGCTTAGCAAAAAAGCTTAACAAATCCTAAGTGCTCAATCAACACATTGATTCAAGTGATTTGGAAAACACTGACTCGTTAGACCCAGTGGACCCATTTGACCCATTGGTGACATATTAGGTGAAATCTATCAAGTATAGCATTTTATTATCCAAGATTATCATGCTAACCATTCAAGCATATCATATTATGAACCTTAAGTTCTAGTAAGATCATTATACTAACATAGTTTACAATACAAACACATACGAACCTCAACAATCATCATGCTCAACATAAGTAGAAATAAATCCCAATAATATATCAGACATTAAATTTAATCATGCACTACATGCCATGTTAAGAAACTCACTACTTTACATCCTAAACCCTACCAATCCTACTAAGTAGGGGCCTCAAATTCGTATGCGTGTATGATGTTGACCATCATATTCCCAAACATTATTCATACCAATCAAACTCAGTAATCATACATAATAATCACATACTATAATAATAGCACATTTCCATAATCTTCTACCATGAACTCATCACATTGCACATATTCGTTCATGAACTCTATATTTCCTAAACAGCAACATAGCATCCAAATGATCAACCAAGGCGTTCTAATACATTAAACACTATCAACAAGCAACCTAGAAGGATTCTAACACAACATGCATGCCCAATTCAAAAGATCAAACCAAACATATCAAGAAAGTTTCCTTTCTGGAAAGTAACACCCAACAACCAACATATCATCAATTCTATCTATTGATTCATGTTGGGTTTGTTGGACCATTATCAAGATAGTTTAACCATTTAAACTTAAAAAACACACAGCGGAATAATACCTTAACCTAATGATTATAATCTGAAAAATTAAGGTGAATAACATAACATCAACAAACCCAAGAACATAGGATCATATATATGTGTTTGAACTAGCTATCAAGAACAAAAAACAACCAAAACAAAGACATACAAACACCTTGATAGAGCTGCTGAAAAACATGATTTAGGAGGAAGAATATGAGGTTCTTGAATGACCAAAACACCAAGGAGAGGTGTCCACAAGCATCCATACCCACAAGCATCAACCAAGCACCTTGTTGCTAGGATTTTGACACCAAAATTGCAAGAAGAAGCTACAGAAAAACCCTTTTTTAGCCTTGTTTTTCTTCTAAGATGAGAGAAAAGATAAGTCTTGCATGTATGAGAGAGAGGAGAAAAATGGAGAGTGTGACTAGTTCAAGTGGGTGTGTAGTTTCAAGGCAACAAAAAGACCAAGACATACCCCTTAAGGGCGGCCGAAAGTTCTGTTTAAAATGGGTTTCCCTCCCCATTTTAAACACCCACTTATTGTGAATTAGTTACATTATTAGTTTTATAATTAATCTCATAATTATATAACTTAAACACACTATTATTATTTGATGTTATTTAACCAACTTAAATAACATTATAAATAATATCCATGAACAAAATATCCATATAAGTTGTTCTTTCTCACATATAATTTATTTAGAAATCCATTTTCTAAATTGGTGTAATTATTTAATTACATGATCATATCATCAATTAAATATTAATTGGTGTTTGCTAAGCTTGTTATTGTGTATGACCCGACTTGGATCATAACGTACTAACCACATCAATGTTCTATGTGTCTTGGGAATAAAGAATCCAACAATCTATCACTTGCACAAGATTCATAGAAGATTGATGTAAGCAGTAAATACCGCCTAACAACGGTTTACTACCCTTAATACGCATGACTTAAAGCCATTCAATAACATCATCCCCTTCAAGTATCCAACTTGAAATGATTTAGGTGAATCAATCATTTATCCTTTTGTTACAGATGTCATATTAAATCCAAGGACATAGAATGATCATTCCTTGTTGATTTAACTTAATCAGGCCTTAAACATCTTGCTCTCAACGAATAAGAGGAACAAATTCCATCTTGACTACATACGTTTCTCACAATCACCTAGTGTCACACATGATCATAGCCTTATGTATTGCCCATTATTTTAGAGCAGTGAAGAACTAGCTCAAGATATAACATTTGGTGAATATCAAACCCAATATGTAAATCAGGTTAGAGGATACCAAATGATATTCACCTTTACTCAAATTTACTTATGATCAATCAAGAAGATTCCATGTAGTTAAATTTCAGATGCGGGTTTGTCCGATATTTGTATCCCATAAATATCTACGAACCTTGGTAGTAACCAATTGCTCTATATTCATGCCTTATGAATATCCACCAATCCATGTTCATAATAGTCTTACGTTCATATTTGTTCCCACAAACATGACCGACTATGGACATTTAGAATAATAAACATATTCATGGATGTAAACATGCTAAAATGAATATAACTCAAAATATCACAAGTATATAAAGAGATAATATTACATTGTTTCAAACTTTTAAATACTAAACATATCAATTCCAGTCACTAGAATATGAAAGTCCTAAGGCACAAGTATGACTTTCATGCTTTGCCCTTTCAAGGAGCTTCGTGAGTGAATCCGTAATGGTTTAATCGGTGTGAACTTTACGAATACACATCTTTCCCTTTTTCAACTTCATCCCTTATGTAGTTGAATTTCCGCTCAATGTACCTAGCCTTTTGATATGCACGGGGTTCCTTGATTTGTGCAATCGCACCCTCGTTATAACAAAAGATTTCTAGGTGTAGGATCAGTGATCTACGTTTGATTGATTAGAAAGTATTGCAGCGAAATCAAACAATGAATTAGACAATTCACAAGAATACAGTTGATATTCAAAGTAAGAGCAAACGGTTATAGAAAGAATTCTGCAAATCAAATATTTCATTCAATACGCGCTTTCGTGGTGGCAAAATCTCACACATACAATCAGGTCAATCATCCCTTATATAAGGTATGTCGTGGTGGAACATTCCTTATATAGGAGATGTGACGTCTGCTGATGTCATTTGATAGTGACATCTAACAGAATTATTTAGACTACTGAAAGTTAACACAACTACTGAAGATGTCAAAACAGCTGACATCTTCTTACAAAAATACTAAGTGTTAACTATCACTACAACTACTGAAAAGAAACTACTGAAACTACAACGACTGAAGAACATGCTCTTCAGTCATTTTACAAATACTGAAACATAAAAGAAAACTTTTGAAAGGAAACCATCACAATAACAGCTGAGATTGGCAGCCTGTCTTCATCTTCATCATTATCTTCTTCTTCCTCTTCTAGCCTCAGTACCCTTCTCTTCCTCCTCTAGGGTACATCATCGGCTATTGTTTTTGAGGGTAAGGGAATTGGTTTGGTGGGTTGTGGTTGTGGTGGTTTTTGGGGTAAAGGGATTGTTTTAGTGGGTTTTGGTGTGGGAATTTTGACAGGCTGTTCTAGCATTTTGGATGTGAGTTCGGTTTTAGATTGCTTGACTAGTTCAGTCCTGCTCCCAGCACCAGCTTCATTTAAGGCTTCAATAACCAATCCTTTGGTGTATACTTCAGACGAACAGATCTTGGTGGTTATTGCCAAGATGCTGTCCCTGGACCATGCCTTGATTTCAATCAATGATCTACCAAGATACTTCGCTATGAACCTGATCATGATTTCTAGCCTTTCCCTTTCCAACACATCATAACTTGCCCATCTAGCTTGGATTTCTTCAATCCCCAGTCTTCTGATTTCTGAGTCAAGTTTTTCAGTGTCGTGACCTTGCCTAAACAACTGATCAATGATGTTATCCATTGATTGGCTGTGTTCGGCATCAGCCTCCTTCACCATTGTCTCCAAGTCAGTCTCCTTTTCATTCTTTCTTTTCTTGTATGTGACATGAAAGTCTTTAGTACTTTCAGTCACTTTCTCTATGTCAGCTTCCTTCACCTTCTCCTTCTCAGTTTCTTTCCTATCTGCAATCCTCTTTCTTTTTGCTTTCACTGACTGAATCTCCCCCTTTTTGGTTGCATTGGGTGCAAGGGTTTGATTGTTAGAAAGCCTTTTGCTCACAGCATCCTCTATCAAGGGTTGTATAACTGAGGGAAGCCTCTCATCAAGGGTTTTAAGCACCATATCAGTGATAGTTGATATGATGAGAGGTAAGGAATGTTGAAAGATAGCAGCTATTTGCTCAGGGGGGTTCTGTCCCTGAGAAATAGTGCCAGAAGCAGAGGCAGGTGGCTGAGTGTTTTGGAGTGGCTCTGTGTATGGGAGACCTTCAGAGGAAGGTGCCATCTGTGGGTTTTGAGAGGTAGATGGTCTTTGATCCTGTGAAATTTTGGCAAGAAACTCTTTAAGTCTGCTCACCTCATCCTCGAGGATGGTGTTTTGGGCTAAAACATCATAAAAGAAGCCCAGGTCATCATCATGTTTACTGAATCACCTGACCTCCTGATAGAATCAGGATGAACATGCTCTGAGTGTAGATCAGTAGTAGCATGTGCCCCTTGGTCATGGTACTGGGGACTTCCTGCCTCAGGACGGTGTCCTTCATCAGCAGTTGCCTCTGGTGAGGTCTTATGAATGTTACCAACTTCAGCCTGATCATATGCTAAAGCAGGAGAAGTGGTAGCCTCACCAGAAATTCAAATCTCCATTTCTACACTTGGAGATTGAATATGGTAACCCCTGTGCTGTGGGGTGTCAGAAGCACTTTGGTCCTCCCCCTCAATGGTTGAGGCCATCCCAGTTTTGATTGGTATCTTGGGAGGAGGTGAGGAATGCAACTGAGTCAGCACTTTGGCAATTATTATGGTAGGACTTGGGGGGCGGTTGCAGTGGGAGAGGGTGTGAAGGCAGTATGCACCCGGGGAGAGTGGTGCGTTTCAATGGAAATCTCCTCAAGTGAGGAAGGTTCCAGTTGTATAGGTGCCCCAGAGGTGGTTGCTACAGGCTCCTGTTGAGAGGAAACCTGAGCGGTTGAGGGTGAGTGAGTACGTGTATCGACTGGGGGGTTATGACCAGTAGATATAACCTGTGTTTGTGTTGCAAGGGCATCCTCAGGGGACTCATTTCCCTGAGTAGCCTTTTTGGCTTTCTTGTGTTTGGGTTTGGTGGGGACATTGGATTTGGAGGTGGTGGCTGTGGGTTCCAGCTGCGTGGGTTTTCACAGTTTGGCAGCCAGTTTGAGTGATTGGTCTGAGTTGTGCCTTGAGTATACTTCAGGTAATACATCCGTGGCAGGGACTCCAAGGCCAACAAGTCCCTCAGCTTTCAGCTGGTTTACTATAATGGCCATTATGAACCGAGGATATAATATCCATCGGTTAGCAATAGGCTTGGAGGCCATATCCTTGAGTTCAAGAAATAATATTTCAGAACAATTTAAGCTTTGTTGGTCAAGGATAGAGAATAATACCTGTTGCCACCTCGTCGACATTTGATCCCAAGAAGAAGTCTTAGGAGCTAAGCATACATTCACCATATGAAAAATTAGTCGTTCTGCATCATGGAAATGCTTCTTCAGGATGGTAGAGGCACTGAGGTTACCCTGGTATCCATGTTGGGCAAATGATAGATCAGTGGTGCCCTTTGAATACCCAGTGGGGAAAGTGGCATCATCCAGTTGTAGGGTTTGGCGAAGGATTGCTAGAGTAATGACCACCTGATGGTTGTTGACGAACAACTGGAGAGAGTCGGTGTCATTCTCCCCAGTGATAGGGGTCACGTTCGTCCAAAACTAGTGTAGGGATTCGGCATGAATGGTAGGATTTAGAAGGAAAGCCGTTTTGTATGGAGAGTTGATCATTAGATCAATGGCATTATCAAACTTTGTCCAGAAGGGTGATTTGGTAAGGTAAGCAACACAGTTGTGTTGTGGTTTAAGCTTCATGTTCGCCATTGATGTGAGAGAGTGTTCTGAGTTTTTGAATGTTAGGTTTGTGATGATGAAGCTCTATAAGATAAGGTATTTATAGGGTACGGGTTATAAAGAAACTGAAGGGTTTGGTGTGAGTCATCAGTAGTTTTAAACGACTGATGACGTGGTATTAACCTTCAGAGGTTGAAACAACTGAAGTCTTGGTTTTAGGCATCAGTAGTTATAAAACTACTGAAAACCATGGTTTTAGCTTCAGATGTTGGAAACAACTGATAAGTTGGTGTTAGTCATCAGTAGTTAAGAAACTACTGAAGACATGGTTTTGTCATCAGTTGTTGTAAACAGCTGACGACGTGGTATTAGTCATCAGTAGTTGTGAAACTACTGAAGGCATGGTTTTGTCATCAGTTGTTTAAGATGAAACAGCAGTTTTAGAAACAACTGAAGAGAAAATTCTCATCAGTTGTTTTCGTCAATTCATAGCTTTTCAGTTGTTTCATACTGCTCAACACTTACTCATCAGTCTTTTTGGCTGTTTTTCAGTTGTTTCATAGGACATTAGTACTTGTCTGTTTGTACTGATATTAGTAGTTATAACTACATAAGTAGTTGTGACTGTATCAGTTCTTCTAACAGAATCAGTACTTATTTGTGATGTGGTTAAAAATGATCATCAGTACTTATTTACTGAGATCATCAGTAGTTATCACTTATTCTAGCTGCAGCATACCAAGCCTTAACACTAGGTTTTGGAAAGTCGAACTATCCAAAGGCTTAGTAAAAATGTCTGAAAGCTCATCAGCACTAGGCACAAACTTTGGATCAATCAGACCTTTTTCAAAACAGTCCCTGATAAAATGATGTCTGATCTCTATATGTTTGGTCCTAGAGTGCTGGACAGGATTCTTGACAATGCAAAGAGCTGAAGCACTGTCCATTAATAATGGAGTCCTAGTCTCTGTAATGCCATAATCCAAAAGTTGGTTCTGAAGCCAGAGTACCTGAGAAGTACAGCTTGCAGTAGCAATGTACTCTGCTTCAGCAGTGGATGTAGCAACAGATGTTTGTTTCTTACTCTGCCAGGAAATCAAAGAGTTTCCTAGGAATTGACATCCACCAGAAGTTGACTTTCTGGTTAACTTAGACCCTGCATAGTCACTATCAGAAAAAGCAACCAATTTGCAAGAGTGTCCAGTGGAATATCATAAACCTAGAGATTGTGTACCTTGCAGATATCTAAAGATCCTTTTGACTGCAATCAAGTGAGACTCTTTAGGAGCAGCCTGAAATCTAGCACAAACACACTTTGCAAACATGATATCTGGTCTAGAAGCTGTTAAGTACATCAAGGACCCAATCATACATCTGTAAAGTGTTTCATCAACAGCTTTACCTTTCTGATCTGCATCCAGTTGTGTGGTGTTGCACATGGGAGTAGAACAGGGCTTACAATTTTGTAAATCAAACTTATTCAAAAGATCTTTTGTATATTTAGACTGATGAATGAAAGTCCCATCAGCCTTTTGTTTGATTTGCAATCCTAGAAAGAACTTTAATTCTCCCATTGCACTCATTTCAAACTTCTTATGCACTAAATTGGTAAAGTCATCACATAACTGGGAATCAGAGGATGCAAAAATAATATCATCAACATAAATTTGAACAAGTAGCTTATGCTGATCCACCTTCTTAATGAATAAAGTTTTATCTATGGAGCCTCTAGTGAAATTATTTTGAAGAAGAAAATTTGATAATGTCTCATACCAGGCTCTAGGAGCTTGTTTCAACCCATAAAGAGCCATATCAAGCTTGTATACCCAATCTGGATGTTTATTATCCTCAAAACCTGGTGGTTGACACACATAAACCTCTTCTTTTATTTTACTATATAAAAATGCACTTTTAACATCCATTTGAAAAACATTAAGATTATGGAATGCAGCATAGGCTAAGAATAATCTAATTGCCTCCAGTCTGGCTAAGGGGCAAAGGTCTCATCATAATCAATACCTTCTTCTTGTGAAACCCCTGAACAACCAGTCTGGCCTTGTTCTTAACAATAAGCCCATTTTCATCTGTTTTGTTTCTAAACACCCATTTATTGCCTATTGCACACTTACCCGGGGTAGAGGAACCAGTTCCCACACTTGCTGTTTCTTGAACTGAAGTAGCTCAAGCTGCATGGCTTCCACCCATCCATTGTCTCTCAAAGCAACATGATAGTTCTTTGGCTCTTGCTGACTGATGAAGAGAGCATAGAAGCACAAGTTAGACAATTGACTTCTGGTTGAGATGCCAACATTGATACCACCAGTGATTTGAGACATGGGGTGATTCTTCAGCTCTTGATGCACAATAAGATCAATGCTAGTGTTTCTAGCTGGTTCAACATCAGCAGATGTTGATTCAGATTCTTGAAACCAAGTAGTAGATGGCAAATCAAACGATGTAGAGGAATCAGAAATCTCATCAGCATTTGTTGTGGATGGAGCTGTTGAAGGTACAGGAACATCAAGTTTAGCAGACTCAGGCAGTTGGTCACTGAACTTGAAAAGGTGAGTACTGATATCATCATCTTCTTCAGTACCACCAGGTGGAAGACTTGCTGCAGAAGACGATTTATCACATGATCTGCAACAGCTGGAGTTTGATAAGGAGCATATTGCAGTATGTCCAGATCAAACAACTCCACAGGGTTTTGTGGAATTTTATCCTTAGGAGATTCATTGAATTTCACATGCAAGGTTTCTTCAACTATCTTTTTTCCGCAGTTGAAGACTCTGTAAGCCTTGCAAGTAGATGAATAACCAACAAAATACCCTGCAGCCACCTTAGGATCAAATTTGTGGAGTTGATCCTTTGTGTTGAGAATGAAACAGGGACACCCAAAGGCTCTGAAAAATGAAATTAGAGGAGCCAAGTGATGTAGAACTTCATATGGAGTCTTCATCAACCTCTGATTTACTAAGGCTCTATTCTGCACATAGCAAGTTGTATTAACAGCTTCAGCCCAAAAGGTCAGTGGCAAACCAGAGTTAGCCAACATAGACCTTGCAGCTTCAATTAGGGTCCTGTTCTTTCTCTCTACTACTCCATTTTGTTCTGGAGTTCTTGGGATGCTAAACTGCCTTTTGATTCCCTTTGAAAGATAAAAATCATCAAGTGTATGGTTTCTGAATTCAGTTCCATTGTCACTCCTTATACACTTGACTGATAGCGAATACTGCTTCTCAACAAACAACACAAAGTTTATAATCTTCTGAGCAACTTCATCCTTTGAATGCAGAAAGAAAGTCCATACAAATCTGGAGTAATCATCCACAATTACCAGACAGTATTTCTTCTTTGCCATGCTCATCACTCTCACAGGACCAAATAGATCCATGTGCAGTAACTGCAAGCAGGCAGTGGACTTAGGTTCTTCAATAGGAGGGAATGAGACTTTGTGTTGTTTTCCTTTTAAACAAGTAGTGCAGTTTCATCACAGTGGAACTCCTTTATTGGTAAACCTCTCACTAAACTATTGTGGATCAGCTGATTCATGTTTTTGATATTAACATGATCATCTGTGCCACAGTTTAGATTCCTGAGGAGAGGCTTTGGAAAATAGGCAAGGATGGCCTTTGAAAGCTATTTTCTTGGAAAGATCTAAGGCATACACTCTTCCTGTCCTGTTGGCCCTCAGGAGAGTGTTATCCTCCAACACCTTATCAATCATATTCAGAACCTTAGATGACAGAATCCTGCAGTTCTGACTGGTGAAAAAAGCAACATGACCTTTATCACACATTTGATTGACACTCAAGAGATTGTATTTGAGATTTTCCACATGATTAACATCATCAAACTTTATTTACCCATTGGAGACAAAACCTTTTCCAATGATGTAACCCTTAGCATCATTGCCAAAAGAAACAAACCCCTTCTTTCCTTGAGAGTAGTCATGAAGAAGAGAGCTGTTCCCTGTCATATGCATAGATCCTCCACTGTCTACATACCAAATGTTACTTTGGCATGCTGAAGAACCCTGCAATCATAAACAATTAGTTAGTTTTTGAGACCCAAACCTTTTTGGTTTTGGGTCTGTTCACATCAACAGATGGTAAACTAACAGATTTGCTATGAAGAACAGCCTGAGGGAACGGAGATGGTGAGGAAGAAGAATCCTTTGGCATGGATTTTCTTCTCTGTGGTTTCAGCACAGGAGCATCTAATTGGTTGACTCTCCCCAATAGATGTTGAACCATCATAACAAGTTGTGTCTGATTCTGTGATAAAGCCTGCAGCTCATCAGACACATTATTGCTTGAAAGTGATGGATTCCTGTGTTGTACCATCCTCCTTTGAGCAACCTCAGTTGTTGCCTGATTAACCCCTTCCTTTTTGGATTTCTTTTTGGATTTAGGGGTTACAGGTTTTGATGTTGCTGGTACAAACTTGGTTTCAAACTCAGTTTTCATTTTATCCATTAGCTTTTTAATGTTCTTATTATGTTTTAGTTTGGAGCCCTTTTTATACCAGCAATCATCAGTAAGATGATTGAATAAGCCACATATTTCACATGGCTTTTTCTTCATCTTAAGTTGATCATATGCTGAAGAAGATGAAACTACTGAAGACTTATTCTTCAGCAGTTTGCTATCAATACTAGCAGTTTTCTTCCCTTTAGTACATGCTTTCTTGATATCTTCTTCAGTAGTTTTCTCACCCTTTCTACTTGTAGTTTTCTTCCCATTAGTACATGCAGTAGTTTGGGTTTGTTCTCTAGGTGTTATGACAAGCTCTTTGGTACTTTCAGTACTTTGTGAAATACCACCTGGAGTGATCAACTTTTTGATCATGTGAGTGTCAGCATTTGAACCATCAACATCAGCTGATAGGTTCTGAGAGGAATTAATGCTGACTTCAACCTCTGATGGTGCTGTGTCAGATAGTAGATCACATGAAGAGAAGGATTGGTTATTGCTTTCTCCATCAGATTCTACCTCTGCTCTGGGAGTAAAATCTGTAGGAGGAGAAGTGTGATTATAACCAATGCCAAACTTCACATTGGAAGTAGACTGCTTACTAAGAAGCAATTCAAAACCCTTGCAAGAATGTACCCATCAATCACACTCTACCTGGGTAGTTGCAAGTGTTTCTTTGAGGTCTATGTACTTCTCTAGAAGTACCTCTTCCCTAGCCTTATCATCAATGATTTGACCTTTAAGTTTGTAAATCTCATCATTCTTATCATTAAGCACAAACTCAAATTTAGCTTTTCTTTTGGAAATTATTTGTTCTAGCTGAATGTTTTTGTTAATTAAAGCTACATTTGCTTCTCTAATAGATGCAAATGCAGCTATGCATGTTTCAGAACATAGCTTGGCTTTGGCCTCAGAGGATACCTGTGATACCTGTGGTGTGGAGGCATTAGAGGATGAGGTATTAGCAGACTCAAGAGCCATAAGAGCAAGGTTTCCAAAAGGACTGTCTCCACCATGTTGACCAGCACCAGAGAACAGTTGTTCATGACCAGACATATCATCTGGTAAACTGCTCCGGTCAACAACTCCTAGGGTGAAAAAGCTGTGTTGTTGAGGTTGAGATTGTTGGTGAGATTGGGAAGGTTGAGATTCAGGTAATGCTTGTGGTTGTTGTGCAATAGGAGCTTGAACCAGATTTGGCTGAGGCATGTAATAGCAGGGATATGGATATGACATTGGACCCTAAGAGACAAAGTATGCAGGAGACAGAGGGTGTGAATGATGACCAGAACTCCCAGGATGTTGCCCTCTGTTTTGTGGACTAGTGCTTGGAAAAGTCACAAAGGGTGCAGAGGAGTTAGATCCAGATGATCTGCACTCTCTAGAAAAGTGTCCAAGCCTTTGGCATTTGTGACACCTCAACTTACTCTTGTCAAAACCAACTTTGGTTTTGCCAGAGAGTCCTGGAAATTTCCCTCCAGTCCTCTTGTAGAACTTCTGAGATCTGATATTAATCAAGGCCATTTGGCTCAGAATATCCATCTCTTCTAGATCATCGTCAACTATTCCTTTCAAATCATCCATGATAAAACATAAATTGTCACTATTACAGCCTGAGTGACTATCAACACCAACGAATGCATGATCTGAACTGTTTGAAGAGAAATCTATATGCTCATCATAATTACTTTCAGATGCAGCATATTCTGACTCATGACCAACCAAGGCAGTGTTCCCTGGTACAAAGTCATCAGTGAACTTTCCTGATGATGCCAGTTTCCTTTTCTGCTCTATCTCTCTCTCAAATGTAAGCAGTTTCCCTTGAAGTTAGGTGAGAGATAGTTTATCCAGATTTGCACTGGAGTGTAGGACAATAGTGTATGTGTCCCATCTCTCAGGCAGTGATCTAAGGAATCTGTTGTTCATCTGGCTATTGGTATATTCATGCTTGACCATTTTTAGCTCAGAGATCAAAAATGAAAAACGCTCAAACTGTTGAGTCAGTGTCTCACCCTTCCTATGAGAGAATGTTTCATATTGTTGGGCAAGGATTTCTCTGTTGTTTGCTAAGACCTCATCAGTTCCACCGAATTGTTCCTTCAGTGCATTCTAGAGGTCATGAGCAGTTTCATGATGCATAAGCCCTGAATAGATTTCATTAGGCAGTGCCATGGCCAGAATTCCATGAGCTTTAGCATCAATTTCAAACGGTTTACGATCTTCATGTGAGTATTGTTCCTTCTTCTTCGGAACCATTTGGTTGGTTTCCGGATTGTTCACCATAGGCTTGTGTGGACCATGTACCATAAATGTCCAACAACCTGAACTGTTAACAGACAGGTGATGAAGCATCCTTCGTTGCCATATGTTATACTCAGTCCTAACCAGCATCGGAGGCTTGGTTGAGGAACCGGTATTGTGAGGGTCATTAGAAGGAGTAGTCATTCTCAGATTCAACCAAAATCAATTAAGTTTTAACAGATTTAGAACAAAACACAACAAACCAAATTGAACCAAGAGAGAGCTCAAGTGAATAAACGAAAGCAGCAGAAATTCAATAATCTATAACCAATTCTTGCAAATATGCTAATTTAATCAAACATAGATATCGAATAGCAGTTTCAATGATCAATTGTTAGATCCATCAATGATTAACCTGCTCTGACACCAATTGTTAGGATCAGTGATCTACGTTTGATTGATTAGAGAGTATTGCAGCGGGAATCAAACAATGAATTAGACAATTCACAAGAATACGGTTGATATTCAAAGTAAGAGCAAACGGTTATAGAAAGAATTCTGCAAATCAAATATTCATTCAATACGCGCTTTCGTGGTGGCAAAATGTCACACATACAATCAGGTCAATCATCCCTTATATAAGGTATGTCGTGGTGGAACATTCCTTATATAGGAGATGTGACGTCTGCTGATGTCATTTGATAGTGACATCTAACAGAATTATTTAGACTACTGAAAGTTAACACAACTACTGAAGATGTCAAAATAGCTGACATATTCTTACAAAAATACTAAGTGTTAACTATCACTACAACTACTGAAAAGAAACTACTGAAACTACAACGACTGAAGAACATGCTCTTCAGTCATTTTACAAATACTGAAACATAAAAGAAAACTACTGAAAGGAAACCATCACAACAACTGAAGAATGCTTCTTCAGCTGTTGTAACAAACTCTGAAGGCTTCAGTACTTGTACTTGAACTTCAGCTGTTTTCATCAGCTGATGTCTTCAGCTGTTGTCTTCAGTCTTTGTACTTCAGCTGTTGTCTTCAGTCTTTGTACTTCAGCTGTTGTCATCAGCTGATGTCTTCAGCTGTTGTCTTCAGTCTTTGTACTTCAGCTGTTGATCTTTAGTACTTTAGTCTTCAGCTGTTGATCTTCAGACTTTTGTCTTCAGCTGTTGAAGTCTTCAGTACTTTAGTCTTCAGCTTTTGAAGTCTTCAGTACTTTAGTCTTCAGCTTTTGAAGTCTTCAGTACTTTAGTCTTCAGCTGTTGATCTTCAGACTTTGGTCTTCAGTTGTTGAAGTCTTTAGTACTTTGTTCTTCAGCTGTTGCTCTTCAGACTTTGTCAAACAGCTCATCAAGTCTTCAGCAGTGTTGTGATGTCTGTGGGACTTAGGGGTTTTTCTGATCAGGCTCATTGGTTCTTTTGGTCCAACACTAGGGTTCTTGAAAGGTAGAGACCACCCTAGGTCGACGATAAATTTCTTTATCCATGCAGCTTTCTGAGCTGCTAATGTTGCAGTTATGTATTTGGATTTTGTAGTGGACAATGCTACCCCATTCATAATGAAGACATACCCCGATTATGATCGAGAATCATCTCGATTGGTTTGGAAACTCGCATCCGTGTAACCCTTTACAACGAGTTCCTCTTCATCAGATCCGTGTATTAGAAAATTTTCCTTAGTCCTCCCAAGGTATTTCAACATACTTTTAATAGCCATCCAATGGCTATTACCTGGATTCTACTAATATCTGCTTGTCATGCTTAACTCGCATAACATGTTCAGTCTAGTGCATATCATTGCATACATGATGGATCACAAAGCAGACGCATATGGGATGTCCTTTATTCAATCTTGCTCATCCTTTGAGCTTGGACATTGAGATGTACTCAATATTTTCCCTCTTTGAATAGGTACCATACCTTTCTTATAGTTTTCCGTCTTGAACCTTTTCAAGATTTTATCAATATATGCACTTTGGTTTAAACCTATCAACCGCCTCGATCTATCCCTATAGATCTTTATTTCCAAAATATAGGTGGCTTCCCCAAGATCTTTTATGCAAAAACAACTTCCAAGCCAGGTTTTAACACCTTCCATGGTTGGAATATCATTTCCAAAGAGTAGTATGTCATCAACATACAATACTAAGAATGTATTATGCTCCCACTAGCCTTCTTATATACACAAGCCTTATCAGCGTTCTTGATGGAACCAAATTCTTGATCTCTTCATCAAAACATTGATTCCAACTCCTCGATGCTTGTTTCAATCCATAGATTTACCTCTTTAACTTGCATACTTTATTAGGATGTTTTGGATCGACAAAACCATCAGGCTGAACCATATGGACAGTCTCTTCGAGATGTCCATTAAGAAAAGCGGTTTCGACATCCTTTTGCCAAATCTCATAGTCAAAATATGCAGCTATGGCAAATAATATCCTAATTGACTTTAGCATTGCCACAGGCGAGAAAGTTTCATCATAATCAACCCCTTGATTTTGAGTGAAACCTTTTGCTACAAGTCTTGCTTTGTAAGTATCCAAGTTTCCATGTATATCCATTTTCTTCGTGAAACCCACTTGCATCCAACCAGTTTGGAGTTAAGTTGAGGGTGAACCAATTCCCAAACTTGATTGTCATACATGGATTGCATCTCAACGTTCATGGCTTCCGGCCAATTTCACAATCCGAATTGGACATTGCATGATGGTATGTACTTGGCACATCGGAGTCAACCACATAACATCCATTCATGAAAAATCCATATCTTTCTGGTGGAATGCTAACTCTACCAGATCTGCGAATGTTTCGTGTGTATTGATCGACCTCTTGATCATCATCAACAACCTCTTGTTGATTGCTAGTGTCAACCAAACGTGTATCGGCTTGTGGATATTGATCCTCATCAAATTTCACTGTTCTATACGTTATTCCTTCCATACGGAACTTAGTTTCCAAGAACTCAGCCTTTCGATCAATAAATACTTCTATTTTGTTGGATCAAAGAAGTAGTATCCTATACAGTCTTTAGGATACCCAACAAATATACACTTAGTGAATCGACTTTCTTGGTCAGGGCCATATTCAAAATACGAGCCTCGGAGAGCAATACGAAACCCCAAAATGATAGAGGTAGTGAGCTTATAGCCATCGTAGATCAAACCATATCCAATAGGGTTCGATTTCTCCTTTTAGACACACCATTATGTTATGGTGTTCCAGGTGGAGTAAGTTGTGAGACGATCCCACAACTTCTTAGATGATCCTAAAAAGCCTCACTTAGGTATTCACCTCCTCTATCTGAATGAAGAACTTTGATAGTTTTATTGAGTTGATTTTCTACTTCATTCTTGAAGTTTTGAACATTTCAAAAGCTTCATGTTTATGTGTCATCAAGTACACATAACCATAGCGACTATAATCGTCGGTAAAGGTAATGAAGTATTTTTCACCATTTCTAGTCATTGTCTTAAAAGGACCACATACATCCGAATGTTTGATTTCCAATAAGTCTTTTGCCCTCTCGTTAGTACCACTAAAGGGTGACTTGGTCATCTTCACTTGTAAACAAGATTCACACTTACTAATTGAAACATTTTCATTTGTTTTCAAAAGACCATTCTTTTGAGGTGTTTGAATCCGATTCTTGTTAATGTGACCAAGATGACAATGCCAAAGATATGAATCACTTAAGCCTGTTTTAAGTTTCTTGGTGCGTGTTTGGTATAGGGAGTTATCAAAGGATGAATTATCATGAACCAATTCATAGATCCTATTAAAAGGCATAGCCTTGAAATAAAATACATCATCCATACAAACATAAATACCATTGTTAACAAACTTTAATTCATAACCACATTGTTTTAAAAGGGAAATCTAAATTATGTTCTTAAGAACAACTTCCAACCATTTGAAAGTTTCAAATATTGTCTCCTTGGGCTTCGACATCAACTTTTGCTCCGTTTCCCATGTAGAGACTTGTGTTTCCCTTCTTAAAGTGCTTATTTATTTGAACTCCTGCAACAAATTGCAAATGTGAGTTCCATATCCGGTATCCAATACCCATGTGTTTGAAGAAATAACATTTAAACCAATTTGAATTATGAAAGTTGTACCTGAGGTTTGCCCGTCATCCCTCTTGTTTCTCAACTCTTTAAGATAGGTTGGACAATTCCTTTTCCGATGTCCTATCGCACGCACTCAAAACATGGATCGTTCTTCGTTACGTTAGGCTTCTCAAGCTTAGGCTTTGGAGGTTCCGCTTTAGCCTTCCCTTTCCCTTTACCTTTGATGTACCCCTTTTCTTTGGCAACATTTGCCTTGGGTTCGGGGAATGGCCTTTTCTTATTGCCTCCCTCATTGATCAACAGAACAGGTAGAACCTTTCTACCCATCCCTGCCTGGGCTATTTTGAGCATTGCATGAAGCTCACCAATGCTCTTGTCCCACCCGTTCATATTATAATTTCATTATGAAGGTCTCAAACCTTTTGGTTAGGCCATTAAGGATCAAATCCATGGCCAGCTCCTTTGAGACGGGACAATTAAGCCTCTCAAGGCGATCAACGTGGCTTTTCATCTTAAGAACATAAGATGATACCGATTGGGTTTCTTCCATGCGACATGCGTGAAGCACTTGAACCGTTTCGAAGCGTTCTACCCTAGCTTGTTGAAGGAACATTTCCTCAACTGGGTAATTATGTCATATGCCCCAAGATGCTCAGTGTATTGAAGCCAATCGTTATAGGCCTCAACATCCTCGGGGTCGGGTTGGTCAGGAATGGGATCGTCAAGGACATAAGCCTTTTTTCTCTAGCTTGAGAAAAATACTCAAGTTTCCAAACCAATCCATAAAGTTTTTATGGTTAAGAAGATCTCTTTCTAAGATGGTTCTCAGTGATAGGGTAGGGACGGTCAGGGTGGTAGCATTATTTTTTGCTGCCATTTCTACAATCACAAAGTTCATTTTAGTATTTCTGAAAAATTGCATTTTAGTTATTAATACCCATTACACGTCTCATAGAAAATTAATAACTAAAATATAGAACAAACGTTACATTTAAATGATGGTTAGGTGACCTTTATCCCATTATTTAAATTAACAAGGTAGTGAACATTTGACAATTACAACCTAATGCAACTTCTAGCTTTATGGGATCGGTTAAACATCTTATGTTAAGTCGGCATGTATAATCCCATCAACACCATTGTACGCCATGCTTCGGTGACCCTATGCACATGGTTTCCAATTCAAGTCGTCCTACTTACACACACGTGTGAGCTTACACATACAAGTGGTTAGGTGACCTTTATCCTACAAATATGTTAAGCCCACCTCAACACACAAGTTCCCTAAAAGTGGTTAGGTGACCTTTATCCCACAAATAGTCCTCAAGTGATTTGAGTGTCATGTAAAAGGATGGTGTTAAACTTGTTTCCAAGGGATTTAGGTTTTCATTAATTCTAGTTATGAAAACACTATATACCTTGTATTTGCATGCTTTCAAATACATGGTACCCTACGGTTCTTTTTAATAGAACCTCTTTTATTTGAAATCATTAATCCTTTTAATAACTTTTATTAACATATTAATGATTAAGAAACATGAAAATTCAGCTTGTTATGATCATTTTTTAAGATTGTTAAGCATATCCACATATCAAACAATCAATCATAAAATGAACAATCAAACAAACATATAAGAAACAACCACATGTGCATAACCATAGCCACTTAGGTGACCAAACTTGTTTGCCATCACAAGTGTGGTCATAAGGTCTTTTCTAAGGGTTAAACACAACACAAAAGATGAGATCTCCAAAGAGCCCCACTTGAAGTTGCATCCAAATGCTTCAAGTCCTCTCTTTGTGTCTTCCTTTTGTGCTTCCGTCTTGTGCATCTTCTTTTACAAAATTTATATCCTAAAACAAATTTTCTAATAAAATAAAACACACTTAATCTATTACATTCCATTGAATGAATAAATAAATTACATCCAAATACAAACACAAAAGAATAATATTACAACCTATTATGACTGAAATCAACCATTCATCCAAAACCAAACCAACACAAGGTCAAGGCTAGGTTATGCATCAATATGAAACATCATATACAACATCCAAGAACCAAATAAATCTCATATGACCCTAAATTTTCAGCCAACATAAACCAAGAATTTAGGGTGCTTTTGTCCAAACAAAACACAATCAACCATTTGATATCTTTCTTTAAGGTTTAATCACAAGCATGTTAGATATAACCTTGAAAGGTTGGGGATTCATAACATCACCACAAAACAGCCCCTATAAGGTTGTTAAAGTCCTATAAAACCAATTTTACAAGGACAAAAGAAGCTAGTCATCCACATATTCGGCTCTAGATGCCAATGTTGGGTTTGTTGGAACATTATCAAGATAGTTTAACCATTTAAACTTAAAAAACGCAGTGGAATAATACCTTAATCTAATGATTATAATCTGAAAGATTAAGGTTAATAACATAACATCAACAAACCGAAGAACATAGGATCATATATATGTGTTGGAACTAGCTATCAAGAACAAATAACAACCAAAACAAAGACATACAAACACCTTGATAGAACTACTTAAAAACGTGATTTAGGAGGAAGAAATGAGGTTCTTGAATGACCAAAACACCAAGGAGAGGTGTCCTCGAGCATCCATACCCACAAGCATCAAGCAAGCACCTTGTTGCTAGGATTTTGACACCACAATCGCAAGAAGAGGTTGCAGAGGAACCCTTTTTCAGCCTTGTGTTTCTTCTAAGATGAGAGAAAAGATAAGTCTCGCATGTATGAGAGAGAGGAGAAAAATGGGAGAGTGTGACTAGCTCAAGTGGGTGTGTAGTTTCAAGGCAACAAAAAGACCAAGACATACCCCTTAAGGGCGGCTGAAAGTTTGTTTAAAATGGGTTTCCCCCCCTTTTTAAACACTCACTTATATGTGAACTAGTTAAATTATCAGTTATATAATTAACCTCTTAATTATATAACTTAAACACACTATTATTATTTGATGTTATTTAACCAACTTAAATAACATTATAAATAATATCCATGAACAAAATATCCATATAAGTTATTCTTTCTCACATACAATTTATTTAGATAACCCATTTTCTAAATTGGTGTAATTATCTAATTGCATGATCATATCATCAATTAAATATTAATTGGTGTTTGCTAAGCTTGTTATTAGGTATGATCCGACTTGGATCATAACGTACTAACCACATCAATGTTCTATGTGTCTTGGGCGTAAAGAATCCAACAGTTCATCAATTTTATACCTAATCTAGTTCATAGAAATTATCTAAGCATAGTAAACCTCAAGAAATCATCAAATTCTAATTTCTCAATAATAAATGTTTCTTCTTATAGTAACGTATGAACGAGACATCAATTCTATAAACTTCGTGCATAATCCATGTAAACTAACATCAATAAAATCAAACTAACATCATAGCATAATCAAACAATATTGATTTCTAATTATTAAGGCCAATTGAACTAGGGCTTGCTCGATAATTAAAATCATGAGAAACATGTCAAAAACTCCCCTTAAATCGTGTAGTGATCAAGATTGACACTTGCTAACACGTTGTAGGAATTAAGACTAAGAAAAGTCGATGGACTATTGTTTTTTCTTGATCAAAAATAGCAAGGGAGGGGAGTGGGGTTGGGTTCGGCTGAATGGGGGTGAGGTATGGGGGCTAGGGTTTGATTTTTACTAATATTAAGTTTAATAGTTGTTACAAAATTAACCCTCCCTGTTCATCCTTTGTAAAAATTAATCTTTTTACAGGTTTTAAATAGTTTTAGCTAGAAAACAAATGAATTATTATTAACCATTTATAATCATATATTCCAACTAGTAAACACTACATCACACGTAGTCACATTATAATACGAAATCCATAAATAATACTTAACATTCATGAATCGCATAACCACTTATTAATAATCAACATTGTTAATCAAGTTATTAAGTCACCAACATTTAACGACAACTAGTGTGTGTACAACATGTGTGTAAAAGTTCTAACGGAACTAACAAAACTAACGGAGTTTTCCTAACGGAACTAACGGAGCTTTGGTAACGGAAAATTACTGCATGTCACATTATCCTCGTGTTGAAAGAATTCTCATCTCAAAAATTGCGTTACATGATTGTGTTACATCACTAGTCTACTGTATTGGCATAAAGAAATCATGAATTGTCATCTCAAGCCCATGTTGAAAGAAATTTCTCCCTGAAATTTAATTGTTACCTTTATTGGCTGTCATTGTCTTTTCAAACAAATGTTGATACTTAAGATTTATCTGATCTTCATGTTCCCACGTCAATTTCGATCCATGTCTTGAGTTCCAACAAACATTAACTACAGTATATTGCTCTACTTAAGTGTCTTGACCTCACGATCCACAACCTCAACTTGATCTTTAATGAATTGTAGTTGTTCATTTACGTGTACTTCATCGAGTGATACAGCCAAAGTCTCTTCGAGTAGATTAGTCAATGGTACAGCCCCTATGTTAGGCTTATAAATAGAAAGTTCAAAATTTTATGATGTATCCCTTGCAACCTTAATTTTCTACTTTCTTTATTTTTATCATCAATAAAAAGAAGAACATTATGAGTACTATTATTGTTCATATTACATGTTAACTAATTATTGATCATTGTCATTCCCCATGATGATTTAATAGCATAAATCAGTATATTTGATCTATCAAAATCCAACTTATAGAAAAAAAATCATTGTTGAGCTCAGATGGTGATAAGACGTCTGTTGATGAGGTTAAATAAACGATGGAAATAATAATAAAAACTAAGTCAAAACAAATGCAAAAACAAATATATCAAATCCTTTCAAGGGCTAAAACCAAATTTGTCTCTTCGTGCCATCCCACCTAAGAAAAGGATGAAGAAGTGGATCAAGAAAATGGCGAAATTAGTGATCAATAGGTAGTTTGCTCTTATTTGGTTAAATGTATTGAACAATTTGATGCAAACTATTATATAGTTCTTACATGTTTTAGTTTTTTATATTAGAATAGAACTATGTTTGTTACGATTATTTTATTTTGTATTTTTTGAAAAACTAAAAATTAAAAAAAAATATGTACGAGACACTATAGTGATGACTTGGCATCACATAGAGGTGAATCATTTAAAAATCATAGTGTTGGATAAGAAGAAGGCTAATGCAACCAAAACTATATCACTTAAGTTATTTTGGTGCTGCATGCAAAGGCTTCCGAAGCTTATCATGGAACTTCCGAAGGTTGTAGAGTTCTTCCGAAGACAAAGTAAAAGATCAACTTCCGAAGACAGAACTCTACTTCCGAAGACATGTGCATACTTCCGAAGTTCAAGTGTTAGAAGAATAAAGTAAAGACCACTTCCGAAGTATGACGAAAAGATGAAGTCTCCAAGCCTTGGAAGAAGCAGCCTCTTCCGAAGTATAATTGGCTTCGGAAGTACGTACTCTTGCCAATCCATTTAACCTTCAGAAAACACTGCTATGAACTAGTGGACACAAGTATGGTCTCTGACACTCCGCTGCAGACTTCTGATATAGCATGGCTTCTTCCCAAAGAACCATGTTGTTGACCATACTTTGTTCTACTGTTGCCTTTCTATGATAGTACATGTTACCAACTTTAGTTGGTGACAAAAGGTAAGTCAGGGACATGTCCTGACTACCATATCTCAGATAAAACTTTATTTGAGATACCTTAAACTATAGTCTTGTAGTATAGGCTTTAGCTAAGGAATCCCAGCTGGTATCAAAGTATATCCGGCTATAGGTAGTATTATATATAGGTTCTCTTTGAAACTCATTGAAACAAGTGAGACATAACAACCTCTGCTTGTAAGAGTCTTGTATTTTGAGTTGAGAATCAATATATAAAAGTATCTTGAAAATTATCTTTCTATGTTCTTTATTACTTTCTATATTGTGATCAACTCTTATTGATTCTTCATATACCCGAGTGTTGTTCTAGGTGAGTTTGAGAGAAAACATTGTGTTTAAGTGACAAACACCGTTCCTGCAATTGGTATCAGAGCTTTTCAGGCTCTTGATTGCGTGATCTAACCATCCAAATCAACTTATTTTTACTCCTCCCTACCACTCACTCACTCAATGGCCCTTAACAAATCCGATGTACAGATGGGAACAATGACAAAAGCTCCTATCATTACCCCTGAAAACTTCAGATCTTGGAGTAGAAGAATAGAAGGCTTCATCAGATACCAAGACAGCAAACTATGGAACTCCATAGTCAATGGACCGTATAAGCCAAAGGTGGCATCACCTGGTGGAAACGGTGCCATGATAGAGAAGGCTGTCGAGGACTATTCTGATGAAAATAGAAAGAAGATGGACATCGATAGCAATGCTATGAATATTCTCATGACTACAATACTAAACTCTATTATGGTGGGGTTCGAGCATTGCAAGACTGCTAAAGAACTGTTTGATGCACTTGCCCAGATGTATGCTAACTCCAACGACTCAAAGAAGGACTCACTGAAGCAGCAGTTCGAGAACTTCACTCATATTGCTGGAGAGACCCTCAGCCAGTAGTATTTCAGGTGCATGGATCTTATCTCTTCTCTTCAGTCTATGAAGATCACTCCAGAACTTAGAGATCTCACCAGAAAGTTCATGAGTGCTCTTTCCAATGAGTGGACATTCTACTGTGTCTCTATCAAGAGAATAGAAAACTTGAACACTATGTCCATGACTGAACTCTATGGCATCCTTGATGGATATCGCCTAGAGATGGAGAGTAAAAGGGCCCCCAAACAAGCAGACCCATGAATCTTCTTGCTCGCAACGCTTTAGTGGTTGCTGAAGGCTCATTGACCCCTCAACCTCAGCACAACCTCACATACCAGCAGCCATCCTTCTCTTCTGGACCTTACATCACTTTTCCTTAGACTCTAAGGTCTCAACAGGCTCAACACAACTCCTTCCAGGAAAGTTGTGCCTTCGTTTCAGGAAGTGGATACTCCGGAGATTTTCAACACTGTTTTGATGATCTTGAGTGTTTTAGTCCAGATGATGTAGAGTACGTGGACATTGTCTAGCAGATGGCTCTTTTAACTTATAGAGCGAAGAAGTTCTTTAAGAGAACTGGAAGGCACTTCCCTCAAAACCCAACTACCAGCAAGTTCAGGTTGATAAGACCAAGGCAAAGTGTTACAACTATAACCAACTGGGTCACTTTAAAAGGGAATGCAAGGCTCCCAAGACCAATCCAGGAACCCCACAAGCCTCCACACATCCCTCAACCTCAAAGCCCACTATGCAATGGCTCAAGAAGTTGACTGGAGCTTCATGGTACAGGATGTGACTCCTGCTCAAGCTCTCATGGCCGGAACAGATGATGCCCAAGTATATGAACATCTTTGTACTCCAGCCTGTATAGCTAAAGTTAAACTCTATCAGGATTACAATATGGAAATCAGATTTGATATTGAGTCTTTAAATATTCTAAAATCTGATTTTAAAAGAGCTAAATCTGACTATCAAAAGAAAAATGATGAGTTAGAGAAAACTGTATCTCTTTTAAAACATGAATACAGTAACTACAAGACTCAAATCAAGGATCTGATATCCAAATTGTCTAAGGCTCAAGCCCAGCTTGTCACTGCTGAGGCTCAGGCCAGGAAGCATGCTTTTTCTGAGCAGAACTTCCAAGCTATTCTTGCATCATCCTCCCATTCCAAACTCTGTTATCAGAACAAAGGAGGGTGGGAACCAATGAAATTGCTCCACCACATTCCTATGAGTCTATTAGACAGCCTAGATGTGGTAGTGAGGATCAAGAGGTTCGAACTGTTGACCCTTCCTTTCCAGAGCTGAAGGATGAGTCATCAATAGAGGCCAACACAGGGAAGGAACATGTAGATGTACCCATCTCCTCCTGTGAAGACCAAATCCTAACCACTAAAGCCAGAAGAAGCAGAGTTAAAACTGCTAGAAGAAATGCTAAGAAGGTGGTTGTCCAAACTGAAAATTGACCCCAAGCAGAAGGGTGTCTTTATCTCAGCTAGATTCCAAGTGTTAGGTACTTCTGATTTAGGAAAGGAGTGTAATACCAGCATTCCTATCCTACCAAAGGATCAGAAGTTAAAGGGAGAAGTTGCTGATGAAGAAAGGAAACCCAAGTAACAGCAACCCTCACTTTCCCAAAAGACTAACATTGCATGCATCATGTGTGGCCTGCAAAATCACATGGCAAAAGATTGTTACTACAATCCTGCAAGCACACATTATGCAAATAATGTTAGAAAAGAAGGAGTCAGGGAAGGTTTCACATTTGGACCTTTTCATACGGTTCAAGTATTGAAGAAGGGAAAGCTAGTTTCCGAAGCCAAGTTGCTTTCGGAAGAAACTCTTTCTTCCAAATGGAAAATGACTTCGGAAGCAAAAGCAACTGAGGTTCAGAAGAACAAGAAAGCCCCCTTGAAACCATCCTAGAAGAAGACTGCTTCGAAAGAAAAGGTGGTGAAGGCTTCTTCCGAAAAGAAAGAAGCTTCGGAAGAAGGCCATGCTGCAAATGCTTCAAAAAGCTCATCCTCCAAGGTCAGCCAAACGGTGGACTGGAAGATCAAGGAAGATGTTGCAGCCCAAACCTCTTCTTCAAAGACCTTTATTGAACCCCCATGCATATCATTTAGTTCAGTCATGTCATTATCTTTGGAAGAACCCAAGACCAGCAAGGCTTGGGCTTCCAAACAAACTAACAATCTCATCTTATGTGCAGGGACATCTATTTGACAAGAACAACAATGTCTGGATTGTAGATAGTGGATGCTCCAAGCACATGACAGGGAACAGATCTCTACTTCAACAGTTTCAGAACTATGACGGAGGTCCTGTCCAATTTGGAGGTGAGGCTGGAAGATATATTTCTAGCAGAGGGAGTATATCAAATGATAAATTAAAAGTTGACAAAGTTCACTTTATCAAACAGCTTGAACACAATCTGTTAAGTGTTTCTCAATTCTATGATCAAAAGCACCAAATGTTATTCACAGAACATGAGTGCATTATCCTCAAACTAGGGATGACAATTCCTTCGGAATTGGTGCTTCTTAGAACTACTTTGTACCTTTAAGTAGACACCAATGCTATCAATATAATACCCACAAAGGCCGTAAAATCCCGCAAATGAACTATCATCCCAATGTACCGTAAAAGGAGTTCCTCTTACATCACCAAATGGTCCATAAGCATTTTTGTTCGTCATAAATGATATCGATGATATTATCATGTAACCGGCATATGGCCCCCTTGATAATGCAACTGTTCCACTAATACCAACAATTTCTTCATTCCAATCAAATGTTACCTAAGAAATATGTAAAAATAAATTCAAATAATCATATCAAATGTTGCCTAAAAAATTTTTAAAATCAAATTTAAACAATCTTCATATGGTAAGTTATTTGAGTCAAGGACAATTACCTCGGAAACAATATCTCCATCATTCCATCCACCTGCCTTTGTAGGACTGCCTATTGACTCTTCAGGTTGGGTGGTGAACATTAGAGAGTATATAAGATCACCATTATCAATAGTTATCTTCCTTAAATGGTGATTTCTCTCAACTTGGAAGGACCAAATATTTTGTGGTCCTCCAATACTAGATGTTCCCCATGTTCCGACTCTCATGATTTCATGAGGTGGTTTCACATATACACTAATGCCATCAATGTAAGAGCCAGCAGTGCCGTAAAATCCAACTATTGAGCCTTTATCGAATGGTATGGAGAACAAAGACTTGGATGCTTGCCCAAAAGGTCCATAGGTTCTCTTATTTGTTATGAAAGATAATGATGAAATTATTTTATCAACACCTTGAGTTTTGATACTTCCATTAACACAAACTACTTCCTCATCGAAATCAAACATCACCTGCATATATATATGTGTATGCTAATAGTAAGATTACGTTTGAAAAACCATGTTTATGTGTATTATTAATATTTATTCTCACCTCAGAAACTCTCTATCCACCAGTCATACCACCAGCCTTGTTAGAAGTGTGCAAAACACCTCTACATTCAGAGGTGAACATAAGGGAGTGTATCACATCATCACTGGAATCAATACTTATCTTTTGTAGCTTGTGACCTTCCTCAATTTCAAAAAACCAGTTACTTTGAGAACCTCCACTTTTTTTCCCCAAGTTCCTAACAATATAAGTCCTACTACTTTGCTATTGACCTTGATAAAAAGATTATAGACAATGAAGGAAAACTATTAAGTTAGTAATGGTTTTTATTTTATGTTATATGAGGTGTTATCTTCTCAGATGATACTTACTTGAAGCTCCAACGCCTTTTCGAGTTTCTGCACGATCCAGACCATCGTTGGCCGCTCAATGCGTTTTTGTTTCAAGCACTGATATGCAACCATAAAGAAAATGTTTAGTGAATCAAGCTTCATTTCACTCTTGATACTAGGAAGGATTATCTCATACAATTTGTTTTGTTCACAAGATCGTTGAGCGAGTGAAGAAAGAGATCATTGATCATCGTTATGTGTAGTAACAAATGCCAGCCTTCCACACAATATTTCAAATAGAACGATCCCAAATGAATACACATCTGATTCCTTAGTTAGAATTAAGGTTCTACATATTCAGGATCAACATAGCCTGGGGTGCCACAGACATTAGTAGCAAGAAATGTTAACTCAACATTGGCAGGACCTATTTTTGACAATCCAAAATCAGATACTTTTGCTTCCCAGTTTTCACCTAGAAGAATGTTTGAGCTCTTTATGTCGCGATGCAACAACCTATGCTGGTGTCCTACCTTATTATGAAGGTAATTAAAACCACGGGCTGCACCAAGGCTTATTTTCAACCGTTGCAACCAGGAAAGCTTATCGTCACGTATGTATCTATCAAGGCTTCCATATTTTGCATGCTCATAAACAAGTATATTTTCTTCATTTTCTTTACAAAACCCAACACGAGAGATAAGGTGTTTGTGCCTATAACACGAAAGCATTTGAATTTCCATCACAAACTCACAGTCTCCTTGTCCTAGTGCACGATCTAACCTCTTCACCGCAACAGTAATCATTTGCCCAGATCTACTGAGTTTCCCCACATAAACCTTTCCAAACCCACCTCTTGCAATAAAATTTTAATCACTAAAGTTGTTGGTTTCCAAATTTATCTCTTCAAGAGGAATTTTTAAGTGCTGTAGTTTTTCCATGGAGAGAACACTGTAGAAGTTCAAATAAAAATTCAAGTGGAATTAACTACAATCATAGTTATATTGTAAATTTTAACAAATTTATACATCAACTACCATGTTATTGCGAATGTTGTATCAAAAAAACCCACATGGACTAACAAAAATTAATGAGTTATACAAACAAAATAAAAACCTTTGGTTTAACCTTTCATAATTTGAATAGGAGCAAGATTCATAATCTTTTAGAATTCTATGAAGACATATGTATAAATACATATGTATGTATGTATATATATATATATATATATATAGGATAAGGTTCTAATGATAACCCTTAGTTTTTGTAAGAACCTTTTAACTCTATTTGCTCCATTGATTTGTTTTGAGATAGATGAGATCTTGCCATATGTAAATTTGATTTAATAGAAAAGGGTAATTTGGTCAATTAAGCAATTCAAAAAAATTAAGTTGAATATGGTGGTGACAATTATCATCACCTACGTTTCTCTCTCTTCCTTTATATTTATAAAAATAACTTTACATCCGATTGTTTTTATACATTCATAACTTTATTATACTATATTGTTTTTTATAATAATTACACTATTAATTCGTATTTTTTCTCTCTTTTATTTCCATATAATCTCAACAATTTTTGTATGCTTTAGCTAAGATGCTTGTAGTTACATCACACTAACTAGTATTTACAACACATAAAAACCATCTAAAACACCTAAAACCATTTTACAACACCTAAACTACATCTTACATCAGTATAACAAAACTACATCAATGTAGTCAAACTAAAATACAATTAGTAAGCGAAGAACATATGCACTAACAACATAACAATAAGTAGTATGACATCTCATAATATTTATAACGAATTACATCATGTTTATTTGAATAAGAAAAACAATTATTAAACAATTATGTGTAAAACACCAAGTTACACTATGAAACACCTAATATTACACAATGTAAACCAATGTAAACTGATGTACATAAATATTAACAAATAAAATAAATCTATAAACAAATATAAACTTATGCAACTTACTGTTACGTTAATATAAATAAGTGTAACAACATTGTAAGAACCTAAAAACCATATAAAACACCTAAAACCATTTTACAACACCTAAACTACATCTTACACTAGTATAACGAAACTACATCATAATTAGCCATATTAAAACCCCAAATGACATTACGACATGTTGAAACTATGTGTAAAACATCAAATTACACTATGAAAACCCCAATATTAACCAATATTACACCAAATGACATACTCCATGTTATACTAATGTTATACTAACAACCAAATGACATTACACCATGTTATACTAATGTAATCTTTACCAATTTTGTAATGAAAAATCTACTTACACTGTTAAATACATGATATTACAACACTTTTAACTAAAAGTAGCAATCATTACAACAACCAAGCAACATTACATCTATGTAAACCAATGTAAACCAATATAAACTAATGTAAAACATTTTGTTAAACAAATTTAAAACAAACTAATCACCATTACACACGATATTATACCATTCACATATAAAACACCTAAAACCATTTTACAACACCTAAACTACAACTTACACTAGTATAACGAATTACATCATAATTAGTAAGCTAAGAACATATGCAATAACAACATAACAATTAGAAAATAATTATGTGTAAAACATCAAGTTACACTATGAAAACCCCAAATATTTACCAATATTACACCAATGACATTAAACCATGTTATACTAATGTTATACTAACAACCAAATGACATTACTGAAGGATTCTGTGTGCCCAAGACACTTAGAATATTGATGTGGTTAGTACGTAATGATCCAAGTCGGGTTATACCCAATAACAAGCTTATCAAACACCAATTAATATTTAATTGATGATATGATCATGCAATTAAATATTTACACCAATTTAGAAAATAGGTTTTCTAAAAGAGTTGCATATGAGATGGAACAATTTATTAGGATATTTTGTTCAATGAGTTATTTGTAATTTTATTTAAATTAGTTAAATATATTGCAAAACTTATAATGGAGTGACTAGATTATACAATCAAATGGTTACTTGTATATGTGTCTAGTTAAAAAGACTAGTTAACTTGTATTATGTGTTATAATTTTAAGAGGGAATCTCTTAAAATTTAAAACACATGGCTGCCCCCTTGTTGCATTCTCATTGGACCTTTGTGTTTTGAGACTTGCAACTCTTAACTAGCAATTCACTCCACCTCTAACAACACATCCATTCATGCAACAAATCAAAAGACTCTCAAAAATCCTCTCTCTTCTCTCTCGGATTTGAGACTGCAGAATTTGGAGTTTTTGGTTTGATTTTGGTGAACTATTCCTAGCAAAAGTGGTGTGTGCTTCACAAGGCTTGGGGTATAAGCACTTGAGGACTCCTCCTTGAAGTCTTGGCCAAAAGAACAAGCATCAACACCTCATTTTGGTCGACATTTGCTGCTGGAACAAGGTAGTTGTCACAGCTTGTTCAAGCTGTGATTTTATGTACGTTTATGTATTGTCATAGCTTGTTTCATTCACATACATGATCCTTTTGTTTGGGTTTGCTTTTCTACATTAAATGGACACTAAGAACATGAAATATTCAGCTTATAATGGGTTTTAAAGCTATATATAGTCCGCTGCGTTTTTCTGAAAGTTTAAATGGTTAAACATGGATTTTGTGTTCTTGCAACCCCATCAATGGCATCTAGAGCCGGTTATGTGGATGACTTGCTTGTGTTGTTCTTTAAAATTGGTTTTAAAGGATTTATAGACATATTTTAGGCTGTTTTGGGCTGTTATTGTTTGGTTGAATGATTCCCCAACTTTGAAGGTCATATCACACATGCTAGTGATTAGATCTTGAAAGATACATATCTTGATGTGTTGATTGTTTGGACAATATTTAAAACCAAAATTTCAGTTTATGTTGGCTGAAATTTGGTGGTTTTAAAAGGGGTTTCATTAGATGTTTTGATGTTATGATCATTGGATGATAAAGTGCATAACCTAGCCATTGACCTTGTGATGTTTGGATGCTTGTGTTGGTGTATTCATTCATTCAATTTGGTTGTAATTTTGTTTCATTATTTGGTTGTAATTATTCATTCATTTGGGTTTGTAATAGATTAGGTGCATTTCTTTTATTAGAAAAATGTATTAGGATACAATTTTGTAAAAGGAAGATGCACAAGTTCAAGACCCGAAGATGGACATCAAAGACATGGAACTTGAAGCATATGGATGCAAGTTCAAGTGGGGTCCAAGATGACCTGCATTTTGTGATTGTTTTCAACCTTAGAAAAGACCTTATGACAACACTTGTGATGGCAAACAAGTGTTGTCAACTTAGTAGCTATGGTTATGCACTCATGTTTGTATATATATGCTTGTTTGATTGTTTGGTTTGTATTTGAATATTCATAACAAACTCATTAACAAACTTAACAAGCTGAAAATGTTGGTTCTTTAAAGTTAATAAAAGTTATTAAAATGGTTTAATGATTTTAAGATTAAAATTGGTTTTAACCTAAGAACCATAGGGTACCTTGTATTTGAAAGCATACAAATACAAGTACATAGAGTTTTCTAAACTAGAATTAAGAAATCTCTAAAATTTTAAAAACGAGATCAACACCGTCCTTTTACACAACACTTGAGTCACTTGGGAACTCTTAGTGGGATAAAGGTCACCTAACCATTTTGAGGAACTTGTGATTTGAGGTGAGAATGCCTTACTTATGGGATAAAGGTCACCTAACCATTTGTTTTGGCAAACTCACACGTGGTGTAAGTAGGATGTCTTGATTTGCAAACCATGTTAAATGGATCACCTACAATGTGGTTTCCAAATGGTGTTGATGGGATTTACATGCCGACTTTACATATGATGTTCAAGAGTCGATCCCATACCTCTAGAAGTTGCAAATGGTTGCAACCGTCAATCGTTGACCACCTTATTAATTTAAATCGTGGATAAAGGTCACCTAACCACAATTTAAATGTAATGTTGGGTTCTAGATTTTAATATATAATTGACCTTAATAGGCATTAATTATTAAAATTGATAATATCGAAAATACTAAATAAAACTTTGTTAAATTTTGTAGATGGCCTCTAATAATGATAATTCCGATAACTCATCCGCGTCCAACCAATCTTTACGAGCGATCCTCCAAAAGGAACGTCTAAATCACAACAACTTCATCGATTGTATCGAAACTTGAGAATCGTTCTCAAGCAAGAGAGAAGATCGTACGTTTTAGACGACCCTATCCCTGATCAACCTAGCGAGGATGATGAGGAGGCCTTCAATGATTGGCTAAAGTACACTGAGGACTCCGTCCAAGTGTCTTGTCTCATGCTAGCGAGCATGACTCCGGATCTCCAAAAGGAGTATGAACACCACGGGGCTTATGACATGATAACCCAGCTGAAGGAAACGTTCCAACAGCAAGCGAGGGTTGAGCGTTTCGAAACGGTTCAAGCACTCCATGCATGTCGTATGGACGACAACCAATCTGTTTCATCTTATGTACTTAAGATGAAAAGTCATATTGACCGCCTCGAGAGGCTTAATTGTCCCGTCTCGAAGGAATTGGCCACGGATTTGATCCTCAATGGCCTTACCAAAAGGTTCGAGACATTCGTGTTGAACTACAACATGAATGCTTGGGATAAAAGCATTGGTGAGCTTCACTCAATGCTCAAAACGGCCGAGGCGGCCATGGGTAAAAGGGTTTTACCCGTTCTCACCATTAATGAAGGTGGGAACAACAAAAGGCCTCGTCCCGCACCCAAGGCAAAGGTTGCCAAGGGTAAGGACCCGCTTGGGGAAAAGGGAAAGGGGTGGCAAGGGTGCCACCCAAACCACAAGAGAAGAAGCAAAAGGTTGCTACAAATGACCCATGCTTCAAGTGTGGGGAGATTGGACATTGGGCAAGGATTGTCCGGTCCATCTCCAAGAGTTGAAAGCCAAGAGGGATGCCCGGCAGACCTCAGGTACAATATACATGATTCATATTGATCTTAATGTTGCATCTTCTAACACATGGGTATTGGATACCGGATGTGGAACTCACATTTGCAATTTGTGGCAGGGGTTCACAAGAAGTAGGGACTTCAAACAAGGGGTGTTAGCCTCTTCATGGGAAATGGAACTAAAGTCTTAGTTGAAGCTCATGGAGACTACATCCTACGACTTCCAAGTGGTTTGGAAGTTATTTTGAAGAATGTTTTGTATGCTCCTAGTTTGACTAGGAACATTATTTCTGTATCCCAATTAAGACATTATGATTATGTATTATCTTTTATTGAAAATGATATTCATGTTTCTTTAAATGGTATGTTCTATTTTAAAGCTATTCCAATTAATGGTATTTATGAATTGGTTCATGAAAATACTTTAAATAGTTCATTGTACCAAACTAACACCAAAAAACTCAAGTTGGACTTAAGTGATACCTATCTTTGGCATTGTCGTCTTGGTCATATAAACAAGAAACGTTTACAAACACTTCAAAAGAATGGTCTTTTAAAAACAAATGAATGTGATTCATTTGATGTTTGTGAGTCTTGTTTACAAGGTAAGATGACTAAGGCACCCTTTAGTGGAACTACCGAAAGGGCAAAAGATTTATTAGGAATCATACATTCGGATGTATGTGGTCCTTTTAAGCCAATGACTAGGAATGGTGAAAGATACTTCATTACCTTTACCGACGATTATAGTCGCTATGGGTATGTGTACTTGTTAAGGCACAAAGACGAAGCTTTTGAAATGTTCAAAATCTTCAAAAATGAAGTAGAAAATCAACTCAACAAGTCAATTAAAATTCTTCGTACCGATAGAGGAGGTGAATACCTAAGTGATGCCTTTCAAAATCATCTTAGAAGTTGTGGGATTGTCTCACATCTCACTCCACCTGGAACACCACAACATAATGGTGTGTCTGAGAGGAGGAATCGAACCTTATTGGATATGGTCCGATCTATGATGGCTAGAAGCACATTACCTCTATCATTTTGGGGTTTCGCTCTGCTCTCCGCGGCCCGTATTCTAAATATGGCCCCAACCAAAAAGGTGGAAAGGACACCTTTTGAGATATGGCATGGAAGGGTTCCATCCCTATCATACTTAAGGGTTTGGGGTTGTGAGGCTTATGTTAAAACTCCCACCCCAAACAAATTGAAGTCCGATCCACCAAGTGTATCTTTATTGGATATCCTAGAGATTCTATGGGATATTATTTCTATGATCCACTGGAACAAAAGGTTTTGTTGCCAGAAAGGGTGAGTTCTTAGAAGCAAAGTTCCTTATGGAAGGAGCTGGCAGTAGAACAGTGGATCTTGAAGAGGATCAAGAACCACAACCCGATATACGTTTGGTTGAAAGTAGCACTCAACATGAGGATGTTGAGGATGATCAAGGGGTTGATCAAGACACACAAGACGTTTGCAGAAGTGCTAGAATTAGTAATCCGCCTGAAAGATACGAATTTTTCATGGATGGATGCTATGTGATAGATTCTGATGAACCAACCACATACCATGATGCAGTGTCCAATACGGATTGTGACAAATGGCTTGAAGCCATGAACGTTGAGATACAATCCATGTATGACAATCAAGTATGGGACTTGGTTGTACCACCTCTTAACTCCAAAATAGTTGGAAGTAAGTGGGTTATTAAGAAGAAAACGGATATGCATGGAAACTTGGATACTTATAAAGCTAGACTTGTAGCAAAAGGTTTCACTCAAACTCAAGGGGTTGATTATGATGAACCTTCTCACCTGTTGCGATGCTAAAGTCTATAAGGATATTGTTTGCCATAGCTGCTCATTATGATTATGAGATTTGGCAAATGGATGTCAAAACCGCTTTCCTAAATGGATATCTTGAGGAAGATGTCTATATGGTTCAGCCTGAAGGTTTTGTCGATCCAAAACATCCTAATAAAGTATGCAAGTTAAAGAAATCAATCTATGGATTGAAACAAGCATCGAGAAGCTAGAATCATCGTTTTGATAAGGAGGTCAAGAAATTTGGCTTCATCAAAAACGCTGATGAAGCATGTGTGTATAAGAAGGCTAGTGGGAGCACAATAACTTTCCTAGTATTGTATGTTGATGACATACTGCTATTTAGAAATGACATTCCAACCTTGGAAGGTGTAAAAACCTGGCTTGGAAGTTGTTTTTCCATTAAGGATCTTGGTGAAGCCGCCTATATTCTGGGAATAAAGATCTATAGGGATAGATCAAGGCGGTTGATTGGTTTGAATCAAAGTGCATATATTGATAAAATCTTGAAGAGATTCAAGATGGAGAACTCTAAGAAAGGTACCGTACCTATTCAAAGAGGAACGATGTTGAATACAACTCAATGTCCAAGCTCAAAGGAAGAGCAAGATAAAATGAAGGCCATCCCATACGCATCTGCTATTGGATCCATCATGTATGCAATGATATGCACTCGACCGGACGTGTCATGCGCCTTAAGTATGACAAGCCGTTACCAACAAAATCCTGGAAACAGTCATTGGATGGCTGTTAAGAACATACTTAAGTACCTAAGGAGGACAAGAGATATGTTCCTAATCTATGGATCTGGTGACGAGGAACTCGTTGTAAAAGGTTACACGGATGCGAGTTTCCAAACCGATCGTGATGATTCACGGTCTCAATCGGGATACATTTTCATTCTGAATGGAGGAGCTGTCTCTTGGAAGAGCTCCAAACAGGATGTGGTGGCTCTATCAACTACAGAATCAGAATATGTCGCCGCCTCATTGGCAGCTCAAGAAGCTGCATGGTTGAAGAAATTCATTGCCGATCTGGGGGTTGTCCCTTCCATTCAGGAACCCCTAGAGATCTTTTGTGACAACGAGGGTGCGATTGCTCAAATCAAGGAACCTCGTGCTCATCAAAAGACTAGGCACATTGAGCGGAGATTCAACTACATACGAGATGAAGTTGAAAAGGGAAAGATATGTATTCGCAAAGTTCACACGGATCAAAACGTTGCGGATCCTCTCACGAAGCTCCTTTAAAAGGCAAAGCATGAAGGTCATACTTGTGCCATGGGACTTCGATATTCTAGTGATTGGATTTGATCTGTAAATTTTGTATTTGGATATGTGGAACTTTCTATTATTTGAATAAAGTTATTTGGTTATAATGTTTCAAATAATATTCCAATTTAGCATGTTTAATCCATGAGTAAAATGTTTACTCTAAATGTCCGTAGTCGTTCATACTTGTGGGAACAAGTTTGAAGGTAAGACTATTATGAACTTGGATTGGTTGATATTCATAAGGATGAATATAGAGCAATGGGTTGCTGCCAGGGTTCATAGATATTTGTGGGATACAAACATTGGACTAACCCGCATCTCAAATTTTACTACATGGAATCTTATTGATTGATCCTAAGTGAATTTGAGTAAAGGCGAATATCATTTGGTATCCTCCGACCTGAGATACATATTGGTTTTGATATTCACCAAGTATCACACCTTGAGCATATTCTTCACTGTCCTGAAAATAGTGGACAGTACATAAGGATATGTTCAGGTATAACACGAGGTGTTCGTGAGAAACGTATGTAGTCAAGATGGAATTTGTTCCTCTTATTCGTTGAGAGTAAGATGTTTAAGGCCTGATTAAGTTAAATCAACAAGGAATGATCATTCTGTGTCCTTGGATTTAACATGACATCTGTAACAAAAGGATAGATGATCGATTCACCTAAATTATTTCAAGTAGGGTACTTGAAAGGGATGATGTTATTGAATGGCTATAAGTCATACGTATTAAGGGTAGTAAACCGTTGTTAGGCGGTATTTACTGCTTGCATCAATCTTCTATGAATCTTGGGCAAGTGGGAGATTGAAGGATTCTGTGTGCCCAAGACACTTAGAATATTGATGTGGTTAGTACGTAATGATCCAAGTCGGGTTATACCCAATAACAAGCTTAGCAAACACCAATTAATATTTAATTGATGATATGATCATGCAATTAAATATTTACACCAATTTAGAAAATAGGTTTTCTAAAAGAGTTGCATATGAGATGGAACAATTTATTAGGATATTTTGTTCAATGAGTTATTTGTAATTTTATTTAAATTAGTTAAATAATATTGCAAAACTTATAATGGAGTGACTAGATTATACAATCAAATGGTTACTTGTATATGTGTCTAGTTAAAAGGACTAGTTAACTTGTATTATGTGTTATAATTTTAAGAGGGAATCTCTTAAAATTTAAAACATATGGCTGCCCCCTTGTTGCATTCTCATTGGACCTTTGTGTTTGAGACTTGCAACTCTTAACTAGCAATTCACTCCACCTCTAACAACACATCCATTCATGCAAACAAAAATCAAAAGACTCTCTCCTCTCTCTCTTCTCTCTCGGATTTGAGACTGCAGAATTTGGAGTTTTTGGTTTGATTTTGGTGAACTATTCCTAGCAAAAGTGGTGTGTGCTTCACAAGGCTTGGGGTATAGCACTTGAGGACTCCTCCTTGAAGTCTTGGCCAAAAGAACAAGCATCAAACACCTCATTTTGGTCGACATTTGCTGCTGGAACAAGGTAGTTGTCACAGCTTGTTCAAGCTGTGATTTTATGTACGTTTATGTATTGTCATAGCTTGTTTCATTCACATACATGATCCTTTTGTTTGGGTTTGCTTTTCTACATTAAATGGACACTAAGAACATGAAATATTCAGCTTATAAATGGGTTTTAAAGCTATATATATGTCCGTTGCGTTTTTCTGAAAGTTTAAATGGTTAAACATGGATTTTGTGTTCTTGCAAACCCCATCAATTACACCTTGTTATACTAATGTAATCTTTAGCAATTTTGTAATGAAAACCTCTACTTATACTGTCAAATACATGATATTACAACACTCTTAAGTAAAAGTAGCAATCATTACAACAACCAAGCAACATTACATCTATGTAAACCAATGTAAACTAATGTAAAACATTCTGTTAAACAAATTTAAAACAAACTAATCACCACTACACACGATATTATCCTATTGAAACTAACAGTAATATCATCATTACAACAATCTAACAACCAAACGACATTGAATCAGGTAACTACATGTCTACGCCACGATAACCAAATTTCAAAACTACAAAGAAAATAAAAAACAAAACTACACCACTATAACATCATTGACCTAATGTACAACAATTTGTAAAATAATATAAACCAAACTATAAAACTATTGTAATTACACCACTAACAGTTTTTCAATGTAAACTAGTGTAACTAAAGAAAAAATAACATTTTCTCTTGTGTGTCTTCTACTAATCTATAAACATGCTTGAAAGCTTGAATGAGAGATTGAAAACTCATTTAGGTTTGTGTTTTGAGAGAGAGACTTACTTTTGATGGAAACCCATTTCTAGGTTTCCTTGTTTCCTTCATTTTTAACAAATAACCATCTTCTTCTTTTGAGGAAAAACCACTTTTGGTTGATAAACCCAAATCTGTACCATAATGTGAACCCATATCTGAACTGAGGTCTAAAAGATGGTGTGGTGGTGGCAATAGTGCAAACCTAGATCTGTACCATATCTAAACCCAGATCTGTACCATATCTAAACCCAGATCTGGACCATATCTGAACCCAGTTCTAAACCCATATGTGAACCCATATCTTCAGTGGAGAAAGGGTAGTGTTTGACCTGTGGTCGAGATGAAGAAGAGATGTGAAGTCAATGGTGAAAGGATCGTCAACGGTGAAGTCAATGGCCGCTGGAATTGAAGAATCATGGCGGAGATTCGCCTTCATTGACATAAGCAGCGATCTCCTTCCACCAACCTCTCGCTGAGATCTTCAAGGTGTGTGTGTTTTGTGTATGTGTGATGGTGGCGGTATAGTGGTAGAGGTGGTAGTGTGGCGGTGGTAGAAGGATTGGGTTATCAGGTGTCTTCTAAATGAGAAAAGAAAAAAACGAATTTTATGTAAAGTAGATGAAGATTAGGTTCAACTCAAGTACAATAGTTAAAAAGACTAATTTACCCTTCATTAGATCTAGGCCATCCATTTTAAAAAAGTATAAATTTCAGAAAATCAAAGGCCATCAGATGAGTTAAAGGGTTCTCATAATAACTAAGGGTTCTCATATGAACCCAATCCTATATATATATATACACACACACACGTATATATACGTATATATACGTATATATACGTATATATGTATGTATACACATATATACGTATATATGTATGTATACACAAATATACGTATATATGTATGTATACACATAGATACGTATATATATATATACACACATATATACGTATTATATGTATATATGTGTATATATACATATATACGTATATATGTATATATACGTATATACGTGTATATGTATATATATGTAACGTATATACGTATATATACGTATAGTTACGTATATACGTATATATACATATAATACGTATATATACGTATATACGTATATATACATCTATATATACGTATATACGCATATATAGGTATATATACGTATATATACGTATACATGTATATATATACGTATATATGTATATATATATATATATACATATATATATACGTATATATATATGTGTGTATATACGTATATATACGTATATATATATGTATGTATATATACGTATATATATATTTGTGTATATATATACGTATATATATAGATATATATACGTATATATATACACGTATATATACGTATATATACGTATATATCTATATATATACGTATATATCTATATATATACGTATATATATATATATATATATGTATATATATACGTGTATATATATATACATACGTATATATATATATACGTATATATATACGTATAAATATATACGTATGTATATATATATTATATACTAATCTATTGCAGGATCGTTGAAGGGTGTAAGTTACAACACAAAGAGGAGATTAACAAAACATAATCAAAAGTAAACTGGATTAACCAAGGTAAGACACTAAGAACACAAGTAATGTAAGAAACATAACACAAAGAACAAAAGTGTATGGTTTTCAAGAATGCAGTATATTGCTTTCTCTATGTTCTATTACAAGTGTTATAAAGCATAATTAAAAAATATAAGAGCATGAGATACTTATACTACATCCTAAAGCTGGCTATAGTTTGAAAGCCAGCTGGATACAATTGACTAGACACAAACAAAATCAATTGTAGAGTCAAAAGGCAGATTGCCTTTTGACTTGTGACTATGACATTCCATAGCTCACATCCTTATCAATTACAAAAAACATAAAATACATAAAATAGAAAGTTACAGACTCAAGACCTCAATATACAGTTACCAAAAACATGGACCTTTTCACCAACTCGTGTAAGTTGGTGATTTGCAGAGATGCAGCGGGAAGGTGTCCAGCTTTATGGAAAAGTACATCAGAAAAAGCATATCTTCAAAGTCTTCGGAAGAAATCTATCTTCATAGGTTGTAGCTTTGGAAGACTGTCTCTGAGGCTTCGTAAATCTTCATCTTTGGCTTCGGAAGATATTGTTCTTGGCTTCGGAAGATATTGGTCTTGGCTTCGGAAGATTTCACACTTAGAGTATTTCTGTTGCATGTGTGAAACTTCCGAAGCATTCTTCTTCGGTACTTGTGCAACATGCATATACGATAACCTTTGGATGTTTGGTTGCATTAACCTCTTCATTAGTCTCTACATCTATATATATACGTATATATATACGTGTGTATATATATATATACATATATATACGTATATATATGTATATATACGTATATATACGTATATATATATATCTATATATATATATATGTATATATATACGTTTGTGTGTGTGTGTGTGTATATATATATACGTATACGTATATATATGTGTATATGTATACGTTTATATATACGTATATCTATATATACGTTCATATAGATATTAATACATATATACGTGTATATATTATATATATATATATATATACACGTATATATACATACACGTGTACATATATATATGTGTATACATATGTGTGTGTATATATATACGTATATATACACGTATATATATACCTATATATATACGTATATATATACCTATATATATATACGTATATATATATATATACGATATATATATATATATATATACGTATATATATATATATACATATATATATATATACGTAATATATATATATATATTTATACGTATATATATTTATACGTATATATATATACACGTATATATGTAAGTATATACGTATATACGTACATACATAAATACTTACATACGTACATACGCACATACGTACATACGTACCTACGCACATACGTACATACGTACATACGTACATACGCACATACGTACCTACGCACTTACGCACATACGTACATACGTACATTTACGTATATACGTACATACGTACGTACGTATATACGTAAGTATGTACGTACATACGTATATACGTGTAAGTATATACGTATATACTTATATAGATACATACGTATGCATGTATATACGTACATACGTATATATACATACGTGTATATCTACATACGTATATATATTTACGTATATATATACGTATATATATATATATATATATGTATATATATACGTATATATATATGTATATATATATATAATATATATATATATTATATATTATATATATATAATGTATATATATATATATATATACACGTATATATATACACGTATATATGTATATATGTATATACGTATATATAAATACGTATATATATATACGTATGTGTGTGTGTATATATGTATATATATATATAATATACATACGTATATGTAAATAGATATATATAGGTATATATATGTATATATACGCGTATATATATATATATCATATATATACGCATATATATGCGTATATATATACACATATATATGGGTATATATACACATATATATGGGTATATATATACGCAAATATATGTGTATATCTATGCGTATATATATACGCATATCTATACGTATATATATACGCATATATATACGGATATATATACGTATATATATGCGCATATATATACGTATATATATACGTATATATATGCGCATATATATACGTATATATATACGTATATATAGGTATATATACGTATATATATGCGTATATATATACGTATATATATAGGTATATATATACATATATATACACGTATATGTAATCATTTTAGAGGGAGTATTGTTGGTTTTCAACAATGGAATAAACTGAAGCTTACCAAATCATAATCACAGCTAACTGAAGATCTCATTGTACAAGTTTAGAGATCAAGTTGATTACAACAAAATAATAATACAAGACAATACAACATGACAAAGTCAAGATCAAGACAATTAAAAAGTCAAAATTAGGTAATGTTGTAATAATAATATAAATAGACCCACTAGTGTATTTTTGCAAGTGTGGCTTTTATGTGTGTATTTCTCATCCTCTTCTTTAGGTGGGTTTGATTTCACTAGACATCTATGATTATTATTGTAACTTGTTTATTATCATCAATGAAATAATAACATTATTATTATCCATCTTGTTGTTCTTTGAATCACACACGTCCCCCATCTTAATTTTTTATCACATGCAAATGACATGTTATTTTTCTCTTTTTTAAAACGTTCATAACTATATGCTATATATACATATGTATATATATACATATATATATATATGTATATATATGTGTATATATACATATATATATATATACATATATATATATAATTTAACTGACCTTGAGGATTTAGATTAAGCACTAACGGATTTGATGAGTCTAAAAATTACAAATTTGAAACTTCTTAGAAATATATATTCTAGAAGTCGCTAGATTTTCGTCACCCCACGATTACACCCTTAGAACAAGATCTAATATGTATTCCTTAATAATAACAATTTGTCAGTAATAAACCCACGGACTGAAAAATCATGATTTCTTATTTCTTTCAAAGTAATAAAAATATTAATTTTCTTATATTGCGTTTTTTGTATTTAAAATTTTAGTTTTATTTTGTTTTTAATCAACAGTGGTGAACTGCCATCGCTACCAACCGGTCTCGTACATGCCATTATCTTGAAAGCTTGTTAGGTTACTTCAAAAGCGCATTATTAAAGAATCTCTAACAATAAAGTTACTTCTATTGTGCCCATTGACGAATACATCAAGGTCATATGCTTCTTATGGTTGAAATTAGAGCAAGTTACTTAATTTAAAGTGGAATCACTTGTTCAAATTTAGCTTGTAGTGTAACTATCGGTGAAGTTGTTGAGTTGTTGTACCATTTTAGCTGGTTTTTAGAACTTTCCTAGTAATATATATACTCTCGTTTAAGAAAAAGATAGGTGAATATACAATTTCTATTAGTTAAATTATTCTTAAACACATGAGCCTGCAAACCATAAATTAATTCTAATAACCGAAAGATTCTAGTTACTATATATTCAGAAGCTGCAACCAAGTAATGAAAATGATTCAAACCTCTACTCCTTTGACGTTTCTTTTGATCAGATCGACGGGTGGCCTGAACTCTTGAAAGTTGATTTGGATTGTTGACACTTGAAAATCAATTAAGTGACAAGTTATTGAAGGAGTATTGTGTGTTTAAATATTACTCATGCATGAGCTGAAACCTAATTTATCGTTTGGTCTTTCTTAATAAGTAATTGACTTCGATGATTTAATAAGAGAGAGTTGCTGGCCACATGCATTTATAAAACTTAATATTAATTAATAAATCGTTAATAATTAATAATGAGAAATAATTTTACTTAATTAACATTAATTAAACAAGTTGTATATAAAACTGCAACGAATGCACAAATCGAGAAATTATATTACTAAGAAATTTTAAAATTTACAAAGGTTCGTGTTTATAAACCTAATAATTTGAAAATGATATTAATAGTTTTTTGAGGTATTGTAAATTGACTCCACTTGAGTACCAACGTTTATTTTGTCTCATTATTGGCCTAAGTTTTGCAAATCGTTTATAGTTTGACCCTTTTAACTAACGGTGTTAAAATTTTATGTTATACGAGTGTTAAAAAGACAAAAATACCCCCAGCCCCTTTCACTTCCTCTCACACTCTCCCTCTTTCTTCTTTCTCCACAACACCACACACCACCGCCACCACACACCAGCATCATCACAAACCACTTGAATAACATCAAATAGCTCTAACTCATCTCAAATAGCTGCAACCACCACAAACCACCATCAATTCCCCACCTCCGGCCAGCACCGCCGCGGTCGGTAGCCAGCGGTCGTACCAGGCTACACCGGGGAACCATACAAAGCCTCCAAAATTCAAATATCTCTCTTGCAATCCGACATGCTGCCACAAACCGAACAATTATCAAGTGTAGATCTTGTTCGAAGGCAAAAATGGTTCAAGAACCATACCCAAAGTCGTCGGAAAACGAGAGAGAGAGAGAGAGACAGACGAGACAAAGGGCGGAACCTTAGTTGCCGCCACCTTCATCTGCCGATAACTTTCACACAACCGTGAGTTTGATAAAACAGTTACCACTGTTGGAAAGTGCTCGACGAGGGGACGAAGAGCATGTGCCGCACTCGCCGGCTCCGGTGGCCGGAACCCCGCTGGAACCCTAGCCGCTGCCCCCTTCTCCCTTCCATATCTCCACCGTCGTTGCGAATCAGAGTGACCACCACCACCATCGTGATCAGGACGTTGTCTTTAGTGGGGGTAGGCTGAGACTTCGTCGGAAACCACCTTCCGCCGCCGCGGCTCCGCCGTCCACCGCCGCGGCTCTGCCGTGCAGCCCCTAGCTCCAGCGAAAGCGGCTGCAGCAACCCTTGGGAGCATTTTTTTTGTTTTAGGGTTTGCAAATGAAGGAAATGAGGGAAATGTTTGCTTAAATACCTAGGGTTTTTAAGTGGGCTTGTTTTTAAAAAAATCGCGTATACATGCCGTGATCTTTGTTATCGCGTATCGACCGGTCTTTTGGATAAAATCTCATTAGAAGACCTATGATAGATATATCTAATTACATATGCTTGAAATAAAACAATTCGGTATATTTATCATCGAATTTTCGGGTTTGACTAAATCTCAGGCCCGTACACGCCTCGGTCGCGCCTCAAGTCATATTTTGCTCTGGATAAACGTCTCACTTCTAATTTAGAGTGTTATAATAAATATAATAATTAGATAAATATTTACGATGTTATAGGGCTCGGTTGACGTATTAGATATCAGTTAAATGTTGGCGTATCCAGTATTCGCGTTTTTCCGACGTATCACAGTTGATTATGCACGTTTGATTTAGAATCTTTTTGCAAGCATCATTTACAATACGAATCATGATTAAATGAATTTAGTTGGACATCAAGCCAGTATAAGGAAATTCCAATGTAACTTAAACGTTAGCACGTGTTAGATTACCGAACTTTACCCGGTATGGGATTTGAATTTGTTTTTCGTTTGGATTCTTCTATATATGATTCGAATCTCCTAACGATTCATTGCTTAAGATCACTTATTTATTTTGTTGGTAAATGTGTATTGGGCCTTTAATGTGCCCGAAATATTAGTTTCTTGTCTAAGTTTTCTTTGGTAAGTCCAAATGAATCTGGGCCTTTACTAGGCCCTATAATGTTTCAAGTTTCTTATTGGGCTGAATTTCTAGGGTGTTACATTCTCCCCTCCTTAAAGAAATTTTGTCCTCGAAATTTTGTCCTCGAAATAAGTCTTAAGGATTTGCAAATTTTTGGCCGGGCATACCAGGACGAATGCTGCTGATTTTGCATCAAATTACTGGGTTTGATTTTGATTCAAGTAACTATCCCGATGTTAGAACATGCATGATAAAACTAGAGGGTCGTTTCACAAAGAGATATTTGGTTTCACCATACGATTATATAACTTTTGTATAGATTTGAGAAGAATAGATTCCCCACTGTGATTTGACGTATAATCCTACTAGGCAGCTCTAGCAAGGAGACAATTTCCACAACCCCAACGGCATTGTAGTTCACACGGAGGGTCATATAAAGGGTTGAAAAGGATAAGATGTTAGTGTGATAATCTTTCATTAGACAGGAGATTCAGGATATAATAGATTAAAGGTTTCAGATCAAAAAGGGTTTGGGTTTTCTGAAAGAGTATAGATTAATGACGGGAACCCATATGATTGTTCCTATCAAGCCAAAACTATGAAGTTTTCTTGATTGATAAGAACGAAGAAATTAGGTCATACGTAAAAGTCTCTACCTTTCAAAGCTTCCTTTTTAACCCTTAACTTTCTTTAAAAGGCTTCCTTGGCCTCTTCCTTCTAGGATTTTCATCCTGAGAGGGTTAAGCCTTTTTCTTCTACCAAATGCTTCTTCTAGTATGCTTCCTTCCCCAGAACGGTATTGTATATCACAATCTCTGTCTTTGAGTAGGTCCATCCATATTGTCTGACACGCATTGAGGGTTTTCCGATCTGGGGCGCGCTATAACCTCTTATGATTTGCGTAACTTATACATACGGTAACCATACAGGTGATGCATCCAAATATTTTCTTGCATAACTTAACTTTCCACATGTTTCTTGAGTGGTCAAGTGTCTAGACGATTGTCTTGTCCCATGGCATTCCAAGCTTCTGATCCATGCCTAGACGAATTCATCACTTTTCTGGGGTAAAAATAGCAGTCGTATAGCTACACGAGTGAAGTTTTTATTAATCCTTTTCCCATTTTTGTTTAACCCTAATCATGAACGCATCTCAACGAGGTTTTTAGCACTCTCCAGACTTAGATGGGCCTAACTTTTAGTGAATTGTCTTCCATTTCATGCACATTAGCAATGACAGGAAAGCATACATGCCTAAGTACGTCTTACAAATCCTAGCCATGAGGCTCATTGTTAGGATCTCAACATCTAGTTTGATCAATTCGATTGGATTTGCAGCGGAATGAGCCCACGAATTAACAAATTTAAACAAGAACACACGACATTTATCAATGAAACAGTGTTTGTTATAGAGAGTGAATTTCTACCAAAAGGAATATATTCATTCAATACATGCTTCGGCTGGCTTCCCCCTAGTTACAATTAGGTCATCTTTCCTTTTATAAGGTAAGCTGACGTCAGCTCATGTCACTTGACAGTGACATCTAACTGTTATTTAACTACTGAAAGTTAACACAACTACTGAAGATGTCAAACAACTGACATCTTCTTACAAAAATACCAAGTGTTAACTATCACTACAACTACTGAAAAGAAAACTACTGAAACAATGACTGAAGAACTGCTCTTCAGTCGTTTTACAAGTACTAAAATGGAAAAGAAAACTACTGAAAGGAAACCATCACAACTGAAGAATGCTTCTTCAGCTGTTGTGACAAACTCTGAAGGCTTCAGTACTTGGACTTCTTGAACTTCAGTTGTTGTCATCAGCTGATGTCTTCAGATGTTGTCTTCAGTCTTTGTACTTCAGCTGTTGATCTTCAGTACTTTAGTCTTCAGCTGTTGATCTTCAGACTTTGGTCTTCAGCTGTTGAAGTCTTCAGTACTTTAGTCTTCAGCTGTTGATCTTCAGACTTTGGTCTTCAGCTGTTGAAGTCTTCAGTACTTTAGTCTTCAGCTGTTGATCTTCAGACTTTGGTCTTCAGCTGTTGAAGTCTTCAGTACTTTAGTCTTTAGCTGTTAATCTTCAGACTTTGTCAAACAGCTGATCAAGTCTTCAGTAGTTGTTGTGATGTCTTGTGGGACTTAAAGGTTTTTCTTATCTGGCTCATTGGTTCTTTTGGTCCAACAAACTCCCCCTGAACCAATGCAGCCAAAACCTTTAAGCTTATTGAAGATGTCCCACTTATTATGGCAGAAAGATTGGTCTTTTTGTCTTCAAGATCAGCTCAGAAGTGACCCTTGTAAGCACAGGCCTGGGAAGAAGTCTCAATGATCTGTTTGACAAAGGATGGATGGGAACTCTGTCTTGGGGAACTGGACACAGAGCTGTTACCTTATCCATGAGATCTACTTCCCAACTATGAGTCTGTAAGACTCCCTTGTATAGGCCTCAAGGAAGATTACTTGTTCCTCCATGGTAAGCTCTTCTGCTTCTCCTTTAAAGAGTGACTCTGGCCCATAATACTCAGAGAGGTATTTGACCTGCTTCCCATTTTTTAGTTTCACAGTTGTTATGACTCTATATGCGAATTCATCTGGGTGAATACCCTCTAAGAACAACTGGAGCTCATTCTTTCTAACTTCCTCAAGCCTTCTATACACTAACCCCTTTTTCACCACTTTATTCTCCAGCATCTTTTGTGGGGTCAGTTTAGCTTTATAGGCTTTCTTGAAGTCATCTAGGATCTCCCAAGGTGATACTAGAAAGGCCAGTGAGATCACTTCATCTACAATCTTCTTTACTTGGCCAATGTATCTCTGTGGAATATTTTTCTTTTGAATCCTATGAGACACCCTGGGATCAAGCCAAATCCTCACTCTCTCTTTTTGATATTGAAAGGTAGTCTGAGAGTGTATAATCTCTGAGCATTTTCTTCATATTGATGATTGAAGACGTGGCAGCGTATGCTTTGTCAACTCTTCTCAATAGTTCCTCATCATGTTGTTTGTGAAGCTCTTCTTCTTCTAACTTCATTTTCACAATTTGCCTTTGAGATTCAGAAGTAATTGTTGGAGGGTGACTTATGGCCTTAGGCAACTGTATAACAGCTGAGATTGGCAGTCTGTCTTCATCATCATCATTATCTTCTTCTTTCTCTTCTAGCCTCAGTACCCTTCTCTTCCTCTTCTGGGGTACATCATCGGCTATCGGTTTTGTGGGTAAGGGAATTGGTTTAGTGGGTTGTGGTTGTAGTGGTTTTGGTGTGGGAATTTTGACAGGTTGTTCTAGCATTTTGGATGTAAGTGAGGCTTTAGATTGTTTGACCAGTTCAGTCCTGCTCCCAGCACCAGCTTCATTCAAGGCTTCAATGACCAGCCCTTTGGTATATACTTCAGACGAACAGATCTTGGTGGTTACTGCCAAGATGTTGTCCCTGGACCATGACATGATTTCAATCAATGATCTTCCAAGATACTTAGCTATGAACCTCATCATGATTTCCAGCCTTTCCCTTTCCAACACACTGTAACTTGCCCATCTTGCTTGGATTTCTTCAATCTCCAATCTTCTAATTTCTAAGTCAAGTTTTTCAATGTCATGACCTTGCCTAAACAACTGATCAATGATGTTATCCATTGATCGGTTATGTTAGGCATTAGCCTCCTTCACCACTTTCTCCAACTCCTTCTCCTTCTTTCCACTCTTCCTTTTCTTGTATGTGACATGAAAGTCTTTAGTACTTTCAGTCACTTTCTCCATTTCAGCTTCCTTCTCCTTCTCCTTCTCAGTCTCTACACCCAACTCCTTCTCATTTTCCACCTCTATCTCTTTTTCTTTCTCTTTCCCTTCCTCAATCATCTTTCGTTTTGCTTTCACTGACTGAATCTCCCCGTTTTTGGTTGCATTGGTTGCAAGGGTTTGATTGTCAGAAAGCCTTTTGGTCACAACTGCCTCTATCAAGGGTTGGATAACCGAGGGAAGCCTCTCATCAAGGGTTTTAATCACTATATCAGTGATAATTGATGTGATGAGAGGTAAGGAATTTTGAAAGATAGCAGCTATTTGCTCAGGGGGGTTCTGTCCTTGAGAGATAGTGCCAGAAGTAGAGGCAGGTGGCTGAGTTTTTGGAGTGGCTTTGTGTATAAGAGACCTTCAGAGGAAGGTGCCATCTGTTGTTGTATTGGGGCAGATGGACTTAGATCCTAAGACGTTTTGGCTAGCAGCTTTTTGAGTCTGCTCACCTCAGCCTCTAGGATGGTGTTGTGGGCTAAGACATCATAGAAGAAGCCTAGGTCATCATCAGTTTGTGCTGAATCATCTGACCTCCTGATAGAATCAGGATGTACATGCACTGTGTGTAGATCAGTATAAGCATGTGCCCCTTGGTCTTGGTTCCGGGGACTTCCGCCTCAGGACTTTGTCCTTCATTGGCTGTTGCCTCTGGTGAGGTCTTATAGATTTACCCTCTTCATCCTGGTCATTTGCTGAAACAGGGGAAGTGGCAGCCTCACCAGATGTTCTAACCTCCTCTGCTACACTTGGAGATTGAACTGTATAACCCCTGTGTTGTGGGTTAGCAGCACATTTTGATCCTCCCCCTCAATTGTTAAGGCTATCCCAGTTTTGATTGGTAGCTGGGGAGGGGGTGAGGAATGCAACTGACTCAGCACTTTTGCAACTATTATGGTAGGACTTTGGGGGGCGTTGCAGTGGAGATGGTGTAAAGCAGTATGCACCCGGGGAGAGTGGTGCATTCAATGGCAACCTCCTCAAATGAGGAAGGTTCCAGATGTATAAGTGCCCCGAATGTGGTTGCTGCAGGCTCCTGTTGAGAGGAAGCCTGAGCGGTTGAGGTGGGTGAGTACTTGTATCTACTTGGGGATTATGGCCAGTAAATATATCCTGCGTTTGTGTTGCAGGGACATCTTCAAGGGGCTTATTTCCCTGAGTAGCCGTTTTGGGATTCTTGTGTTTGGGTTTGGTGGGGACTTTGGATTTGGAGGTGGTGGTTGTGGGTTCCAGCTGCGTGGGTTTTCGCAGCTTGGCAGCCTGTTTGAGTGACTGGTCTGAGTTGTGCCTGGAGTATACCTCAAGCAATACAGCCATGGCAGGGACTCCAAGGCCAACAAGTCCCTCAGCTTTCAGTTGGTTCTCTATAATGGCCATTATGAACCGTGGATATAATATCCATCGGTTAGCAATAGTTTTGAGACCATATCCTTAAGTTCAAGAAATATTATTGTAGAAAAATTAAGTTTTGTTGCTCAAGGATAGAGAAGAATACCTGCTGCCACCTGGTTGACATTTTGTTGCTCAAGGCTACGCAGACATTGACACCATATGAAAAATAAGGCGTTCCGCGTCATGGAAATGCTTCTTTAGGATGGTAGAAGCGCTGAGGTTACCCTGGTATCCATGGTGGGCAAAGGATAGATCAGTGGTGCCATTTGAATATCCAGCGGGGAGGTGGCATCATCCAGTTGTAGGTTTGGCGAAGGATTGCCGGAGTGATGACCACTTACGGTAGTTGACGAACGACTGGAGAGACTCGGTGTCATTCTCCCCAGTGGTAAGGGTGACGTTCGTCCAGAACTGATTTAGGGATTCGGCATAAATGGTAGGATTGATAAGGAAGGCCGTTTTGTATGGAGAATGGACCATTAGATCAATGGCAGTATCAAACTTCGTCCAGAAGGGTGATTTGGTAAGGTAGGCAACACAGTTGTGTCTTGGTTTAAGCTGCTGGTCGCCATTAATATGAGAGAAGGTTCAGAGTTTTTGAACGTTAGGTTTGAGATAATGAAGCTCTGTAGGATAAGGTATTTATAGGGTATGGGTTATAAACAACTAAAGGTTTGGTGTTAATCATCAGTAGTTTTAAACGACTGATGACATGGTATTAACCTTCAGAGGTTGAAACACTGATGTTTGGTTTTAGGCATCAGCAGTTATAAAACTACTAAAAACCATGGTTTTGGCTTCAGATGTTGGAACAACTGAGGACTTGGTGTTAGTCATCAGTAGTTGTGAAACTACTGAAGACATGGTTTTGTCATCAGTTGTTGTAAACGACTGAAGACTTGGTGTTAGTCATCAGTAGTTATGAAACTACTGAAGACATTGGTTTTGCTTCAGTTGTTTAAGATGAACACAGCAGTTGTAAACGACTGAAGAGAGAATTCCCATCAGTAGTTTTCGTCAATTCTTAGCTTGTCAGCTGTTTCATACTGTTCTCAACACTTACTCATCAGACTTTTTAGCTGTTTTCAGTATTTCATAGGACATTAGTACTTATCTGTTTTTACTGACATCAGTAGTTATAACTGCATCAGTTTCTTTTAACAGAATCAGTACATATTTGTGAGATGTTTACTAATGATCATCAGTACTTGTTTACTGAGATCATGAGTAGTTGTCACTTATTCTAGCTGCAACATACCAAGCCTTAACACAAGGTTTTGGAAAGTTGAACCATCCAAAGGCTTAGTAAAGATATCTGCAAGCTCATCAGCACTTGGCACAAACTTTGGATCAATCAGACCTTTTTCAAAACAACCCCTAATAAAATGGTGTCTGATCTCTATATGTTTGGTCCTAGAATGCTGGACAGGATTCTTGACAATGCAAAGAGCTGAAGCACTATCCATTAATAATGGAGTCTTAGTCTCTGTAATGCCATAATCCAAAAGTTGGTTCTGAAGCCAGAGTACCTGAGATGTACAACTTGCAGCAACAATGTACTCTGCTTCAACAGTGGATGTAGCAACAGATGTTTGTTTCTTACTCTGCCAAGAAATCAAACAGTTGCCTAGGAATTGACATCCACTAGAAGTTGACTTTCTGGTTAACTTACACCCTGCATAGTCACTATCAGAAAAAGCAACTAATTTGCAAGAGTGTCCAGTGGAATACCATAAACCTAGAGATTGTGTACGTTGCAGATATCTAAAGATCCTCTTGACTGCAATCAAATAAGAATCTTTAGGAGCAGCCTGAAATCTAGCACAAACACAAGTTGCAAACATGATATCTGGTCTAGAAGTTGTTAAGTACATCAAGGATCCAATCATACATCTGTAAAGTGTTTCATCAACAACTTTACCTTTCTGATCTGCATCCAGTTGTGTGTGTGGCACATGGGAGTAGAACAGGGCTTACAGTTTTGTAAATTAAACTTATTCAAAAGATCTTTTGTATATTTAGACTGATGAATGAAAGTCCCATCAGCCTTTTGTTTGATTTGCAATCCTAGAAAGAACTGTAATTCTCCATTGCACTCATTTCAAACTTCTTTTGCATTAAATTGGTAAAATCATCACACAACTGGGGATCAGAGGATGCAAAAATAATATCATCAACATAAATTTGAACAAGTAGCTTATGCTGATCCACCTTCTTAATGAACAAGTTTTATCTATGGAGCCTCTAGTGAAATTATTTTGAAGAAGAAAATTTGATAATGTCTCATACCAGGCTTTAGGAGCTTGTTTCAACCCATAAGAGCCTTATCAAGCTTGTATACCCAATCTGGATGTTTATTATCCTCAAACCTGGTGGTTGACACACATAAACCTCTTCTTTTATTTTACCATATAAAAATGCACTTTTAACATCCATTTGAAAAACTTTAAGATTGTGGAATACAGCATAGGCTAAGAACAACTAATTGCCTCCAGTCTGGCTACAGGAGCAAAGGTTTAATCATAATCAATACCTTCTTCCTGTGCAAACCCCTGAACAACCAGTCTGGCCTTGTTCTTAACAATAAGCCTATTTTCATCTGTTTTATTCCTAAACCCCCATTTAGTGCCTATTGCACACTTACCTGGGGGTAGAGGAACAGTTCCAACACTTGCTGCTTGTTGAACTGAAGTAGCTAAAGCTGTATGGCTTCAACCCATCCATTGTCCCTTAAAGCAATGTGATAGTTCTTTGGCTCTTGCTGACTAATGAAGAGAGCATAGAAGCAGAAATTGGACAATTGACTTCTTGTTGAAACTCCAGCATTGATATCACCATGATTTGAGACATTGGATGATTCTTCAGCTCTTGATAACAATGAGATCTGTGCAAGTGTTTGTAGGACCTTCTGTAGCAGTAGATGGTGATGCAGACTCTTGAAACCAAGAATGAGATGGCAAATCAAAAGATGTAGAGGAATCAGAGATCTCATCAGCATTTGTTGTGTGGAACTGCTGAAGCTACAGGAACATCAAGTTTAGTGACTCAGGAAGTTGATCACTAAACTTAAATAGGTGAGTATTGATATTATCATCATCATCAATACCACCAGGTGGAGAATTGTTGACAGGAGCAACACTGAAGCCTGAGAAGGAACATATTGCAGTATGTCCAAATCAAATAACTCCACAGGGTTTTGTGGAATCTTGTCCTTTGAGATTCATTAAACTTCACATGAGAGTCTTTTCAACTATCTTTGTTCTGCAGTTGAAGACTCTGTATGCCTTGCAAGTAGATGAATAACCAACAAAATACCCTGCATCCACCTTAGGATCAAATTTGTGGAGTAGATCCTTTGTGTTGAGAATGAAACAAGGACACCCAAATGCTCTGAAAAATGAAATTAGAGGAGCCAATGATGTAGAACTTCATATGGAGTCCTCATCAACCTCTGATTTACTAAGGCTCTATTCTGCACATAGCAAGCTGTGTTACAGCTTCAGCCCAAAAGGTCAGTGGCAAACCAGAGTCAGCAACATGGACCTTGCAGCTTCAATTAGGGTCCTGTTCTTTCTCTCTACTACTCCATTTTGTTCTGGAGTCCTTGGGATGCTAAACTGCTCTTGATTCCCTTTGAGAGATAAAAATCATCAAGTGTATGGTTTCTGAATTCTGTTCCATTATCACTTCTGATACACTTGACATATAGGGAATACTGCTTCTTAACATACCACAAAGTTTATATCGTCTGAGCAGCCTCATCCTTTGAATGCAAGAAGAAAGTCCATACAAATTGGAGTAATCATCCACAATTACCAGACAGTATTTCTTCTTTGCCATACTCATTACTCTCACAGACCAAAGATATCCATGTGTAGTAATTGCAAGCAGGCAATGGACTTAGGTTCTTTAATAGGAGGGAATGAGACTTTGTGTTGTTTTCCTTTCAAACAAGCAGTGCAGTTGTCTTCACATCTGAACTCCTTCATTGGCAATCCCCATACTAAACCATGATGTATCAGCTGATTCAGGTTTTTAAGATTCACATGACCGAGCCTTCTATGCCATAGAATAGATTCTTGAGAGAAGCCTTGGAAAATAGGCAAGGATGGCCTTTGAGATCTATTTTCTTGGAAAGATCTAAGGCATACACTCTTCCTGCCCTGTTGGCCCTCAGGAGAGTGTGATCATCCAACACCTTATCAATCAAACTCAGAACTTTGGATGACAGAATCCTGCAGTTCTGACTGGTGAAAAGAGCAACATGGCCTTTATCACACATTTGACTGACACTCAAGAGATTGTACTTGAGATTCTCCCATGGTTAACATCATCAAACCTTATTTCCCCATTGGAGACAAAGCCTTTGCCAATGATGTAACCCTTAGCATCATTGCCAAAAGAAACAAACCCCTTCTTTCCTTGAGAGTAATCATGAAGAAGAGAGCTGTTTTCCTGTCATATGCATAGATCCTCTACTGTCTACATACCAGATGCTACTGTGGCATGCTGAAGAACCCTGCAATCATAATAAATTAGTTAGTTTTTAGACCCAAACCTTTTTGGTTTTGGGTCTGTTCACATCAACAGATGGTAAACTAACAGATTTGCTATGAAGAACAGCCTGAGGGGATGGAGATGGTGAAGAAGAAGAATCCTTTGGCATGGATTTTCTTCTCTGTGGTTTCAGCACAGGAGCATCTAATTGGTTGACTCTCCCCAATAGATGTTGAACCATCATAACAAGTTGTGTCTGATTCTGTGATAAAGCCTTCAGCTCATCAGACACATTAGTGCTTGAGATTGATGGATTCTTGTGTTGTACCATCTCCTTTGAGCAACCTCAGCTGTTGCCTGATTAACCCCTTCCTTTTTGGATTCTTTTTGGATTTTGGGGTTACAGGTTTTGATGTTGCTGGTACAAACTTGGTTTCAAACTCAGTTTTCATTTTATCCATTTTCTTTTTAATGTTCTCATTGTGTTTGAGTTTGGAGCCCTTTTTATACCAGCAATCATCAGTAAGATGATTGAATAAGCCACATATTTCACATGGCTCTTTTCTTCATCTTAATTTGATCATCTGCTGAAGAAGATGAAACTACTGAAGACTTATTCTTCAGCAGTTTGCGATCAGTACTAGCAGTTTTCTTCCTTGCAGTACATGCTTTCTTGATATCTTCTTCAGTAGTTTTCCCACCCTTTCTACTGGCAGTTTTCTTTCCTTTAGTACATGCAGTAGTTTGGGTTTGTTCTTCAGGTGTTATGACTTGCTCTTTAGTACTTTAGTACTTTGTGAATACCACCTGGAGTGATCAACCTTTTGATCATGTGAGTGTCAGCATTTGAACCATCAACATCAGCTGATAGGTTTTGGGAGGAATTAATGCTGACTCCAACCTCTGATGGTGTTGTATCAGATAGTAGATCATGATGAAAAGGATTGGTTATTGCTTTCTCCATCAGATTCTACCTCTGCTCTGGGAGTAAAATCTGTAGGAGGAGCAGTGTGATTATAACCATGCCAAACTTCACATTGGAAGCAGACTGCTTACTGAGAAGCATTTCAAAACCCTTACAGGAATGTACCCATCGATCACACTCTACCTGGGAAGCTGCAAGTGTTTCTTTGAGGTCTCTGTACTTCTCTAGAAGTACCTCTTCTCTAGCCTTGTCATCAGTGATCTGGCATTTAAGTTTGTAAATCTCATCATTCTTATCATTAAGCACAGACTCAAATTCAGCTTTTCTTTTGATATTATTTGTTCTAGCTCAATGTTCTTGTTAATTAAAGCTACATTTGCTTCTTTAATAGATGCAAATGCGGCTATGCATGTTTCAGAACATAGCTTGGCTTTGGCCTCAGAGGATACCTGTGATACCTGTGGTGTGGAGGCATTAGAGGATGAGGTACCAGTAGACTCCAGGGCCATAAGAGCAAGGTTTCGAAAAGGATTGTCACCACCATGTTGACCAGCACCAGAAACAGTTGTTCATGACCAGACATATCATCTGGTAAACTTCTCCCTCAACAACTCCTGGGGTGAAAAAGCTGTGTGTGTTGAGGTTGAGATTGTATGATGAAATTGGGAAGGTTGAGGCTCAGGAAGAGCAGGTGGTTGTTGAGCAATGGGTACTTGAACTTGACTGGTTTGTGGCATGTAATAGCAGGGATATGGATATGCCATTGGACCCTGAGGGACAAAATATGCAGGAGATAGAGGTTGTGATTGATGACGAACTAGTAGGATGTTGCCCTCTGTTTTGTTGAATATTACTTGGAAAAGTCACAAAGGGTGCAGAGGAGTTAGATCCAGATGATCTACACTCTCTTGCAAAGTGCCCAAGCCTGTGGCATTGTGACACCTCAACTTACTCTTGTCAAAACCAACTTTGGTTTTGCCAGAGAGTTCAGGGAATTTCCTACCAGTTTTGTTGTAGAACTTCTGAAATCTGATATTAATCAAGGCCATTTGGCTCAGATATCCATCTCTTCTAAGTCATCATCAGCTATACCTTTCAATCATCCATAATGAAGCACAAATTGTCACTATTACAGCTTGACTGACTATCAACACTCACAATCCATGATCAGAACTGTTTGAAGACTCTATATGCTCATCATAATTACTTATCTTTCTGATGCACCAATTCTGCTCTCCCCGACAGACCAGGCAGTGTTCCCTATAAAATTTTCAATTTCTGCTCTCTCTCTTTCAAATGTAAGCAGTTTCCCATGAAGTTGGGTGAGAGATAGGCTATCTAGATTTGAATTGGAGTGTAGGACAATTGTATATGTGTCCATCTCTCAGGCAGTGATCTGAGGAATCTGTGGTTCATCTGGCTATTAGTGTATTCATGTTTGACCATTTTTAGCTCAGAGATCAAACATGAAAAACGCTCAAAGTGTTGAGTCAGAGTCTCACCTTCCTATGAGCAAATGTCTCATATTGTTGGGCAAGTATTTCTCCTTTGTTTGCTAAGACCTCATCAGTACCACAAATCTTTGCCTTCCAGAGGTCATGAGCAGTTTCATGATGCATAAGCCCAGAATAGATTTCATTAGGCAGTGCCATGGCCAGAATTCCATGAGCTTTAGCATCAATCTCAAACAGTTTTCGATCCTCATCAGAGTATGTTCCTTCTTCTTCGGAACCATTTGGTTGGTTTCCGGATTGTTCACCATAGGCTTATGTGGACCATGTACCACAGATGTCCAACAACCTGAACTGTTAACAGACAGGTGATGGAGCATTCTTCGTTCCATATGTTATACTTAGTCCTAACCAGCATCGGAGGCTTGGTTGAGGAACCAGTATTGTGAGGGTCATTAGAAGGAGTAGTCATATTCAGAATTCAGACAAATTCAAGGTAAACAAATTAAATCTAGCTCAAAACCACTTAGAACCTCAAACAAAATAGCCAGAAGCAACAGAAACTCAATCTCTATAACCGAATCTTGCAAATTTGCTAATTCGATCAAACGTAGATAGCAAAAGAATAGTTTCAATGATCAATTGTTAAATCGAGCAATGATTAACCCGCTCTGATACCATCTGTTAGGATCTCAGCATCTAGTTTGATCAATTCGATTGGATTTGCAGCGGAATGAGCCCACGAATTAACAAATTTAAACAAGAACACATGAAATTTATCAATGAAACAGTGTTTGTTATAGAGAGAATTTCTGCCAAAAGGAATATATTCATCCAATACACGCTTCGGCTGGCTTCCCCCTAGTTACAATTAGGTCATCTTTCCTTTTATAAGGTAAGCTGACGTCAGCTGATGTCACTTGACAGTGACATCTAACTATTATTTAACTACTGAAAGTTAACACAACTACTGAAGATGTCAAACAGCTGATATCTTCTTACAAAAATACCAAGTGTTAACTATCACTACAACTACTGAAAAGAAACTACTAAAACAACGACTGAAGAACATGCTCTTCAGTCGTTTTACAAGTACTGAAATAGAAAAGAAAACTACTGAAAGGTTTCATTACTTGGACTTCTTGAACTTCAGTTGTTGTTATCAGCTGATGTCTTTAGATGTTGTCTTCAGTCTTTGTACTTCAGCTGTTGATCTTCAATACTTTAGTCTTCAGCTGTTGATCTTTAGACTTTGGTCTTCAGCTGTTGAAGTCTTCAGTACTTTAGTCTTCAGCTGTTGATCTTCAGACTTTGGTCTTCCGTTGTTGAAGTCTTCAGTACTTTAGTCTTCAGCTGTTGATCTTCAGACTTTGGTCTTCAGCTATTGAAGTCTTCAGTACTTTAGTCTTCAGCAGCTGATCAAGTCTTCAGCAGTTGTTGTGATGTCTTGTGGGACTTAAAGGTTTTTCTGATTTGGCTCATTGGTTCTTTTAGTCCAACACTCAAGAATACCATGAAATGTGTAGGTCCTCCCACGCAGGCTTGACTATAACCCCCATACTTGACACATTTTGTTTTAAATGCTACCTTGGTAACATCGGTTTCCTTATATCCAAGCTGATAATATTTAAGATGTAGGTAGCATCATATAATTGATTAAGCGGGTTAACAACTCTAGGAAGAGAGTATCACTTCTCTTTGGTGACTTTATTTAGCCCTCAATAGTCTATCCATATTTGGAGCATCTATTCTCCATCCACAGGAGTATCAAGTTTCCCCATGGTGACATACTAGGCCTTATGAACCATTTATCTAATAGCTCTTGAATCCGCTTTCCCTTTACAAGCTGCTTAACATATGCTTCAAATTTAGTTCCTCCATAAATAATGTCTTCTCTCCAATCCAAATTCCTTAAGAGCAACCTCAATTGTTATCTTAAACTACAAAATTGATACAAATGTTCCCGCACATTCCTTTATAGTGCTTTCCAATTAACGTCAACCTCTCAGATGACTTTTTCTCGCTCCCTTTTATCCCAAGTAAGCGTGTCCCGTAGAAGGTCCACTCGTGAAGCAAGTACTTCATCTAAACCCTTGTTACTTATAAGCCTAGCAATTATTCCAATGAAATATGAAAGTAAGCCTTCTCGCTTGAATTTTAACGCACAGAGTTTTCTAGGGTATGGCATTGGTGAATTACTCTTAAGAAATTTTTAAGGACTTTGAGGGGAAAATAATTAATGCTTTCGACCAGTGATTGTTGTGCCGGTCATTGTCGCGTACTATCTTCCTCTAGTCCATCACCTCATTGTAGTTGGATCTCAAGTGACTTAACACATGAGATTTCTTGTAGCTGATCTTATGTGTCATTTAATACATCTTTTGGAGCAATGCAATCCTTTAAGCCCATCTGAGAGCCTTCTCATAAGAACTATTCATTATCATTGGCACATTAACTCGAACGAGTTTGGAAATTCATAAGAAGACTTTCAACGTATCACCAGTCGGTAATGGAATTAGGATGCACTTCTCGAAGCATAGAATTTCCATATGATGTTTGGCTAACCAATCCATGCCAATGATAACATCAAAGCTTCCCAATTGCATAGGAATAAGGTCGACGAAGAACTCATGTTCGTTAAGGCTCAAGGTACAATTACGCATTACGACGTCAATGATGATAGACTTTCCATCGGCGACTTTGACTGTGAAGGATCTTTCCAGATTAACACGTGGTTTAGAATGTATAGGCTTGAATTCCAAGGACACAAAACTCCAATCCGCACCCGAATTAAACAATACAAATGCATAATGAATATTTACAAGATACATACATGTTTGATAATAACCCATTATTGGTATGATGAACACATATAGGAATTTTTATAAGACAAGAAACGATTTAAAAGGAGTTCAACAACGTACCATTCACCACATCATTGATAGCTTGGGCTTGATTGGCATTGATGTTGAAAGCCCTTCCACGAGTCGGTGGCATGGTTCCCACATTTCGAGGACATTGCGGACGAATATGACCAGGCTCACCATAGTTATAACAGGTTCCGTTGGTAAGCATTGCAGTGTTGTTTGGCACACGAAGGCAAGTAGCCACCAAGTGCCCACAATTTCCACACAACGAGCATACTCGGCATGGAATGTTGCTTGCATGATGGTAGTTTCATGTGTTACACATAGGATGTGGCCCAGCATAAGCTTTAGCCATGGGAGCTTGATTTGCAACCACCATTTGTTTTTGAGGAGCATTTGGGGCGGTCACAGCGTAGTTACGTCTCGGGGTGAACTTACGTTTCTTGTTTTGGGAAGACGACTCAGCCTTTACCTCGTTTGTTGCCTCGGGTGTCACCTTCGCAGTAAACTTGGAACCCTTTGCCGACATAGTGCCGGCTCTCATATGATTCTTGGTGAGATGCGCAGTGATAGTAATCGCCTCCTCCAAAGTTGTGGGCCTACTACCCCACGGCATCTTGAATTTGAGGTGGCACCCCCTTGATAAATTTCTCAATGTTACGGGGCACGGTGTCCACCATGTGTGGTAGGAGCATACTCAACTCATGATGTCGGGTGGAATAAGCCAATGATTCCCACCATCTTGTTTGAGGTTCCAGAACTCCTCCTCTAGCTTTTGCAACTCCCTTCTTGGGCAGAACTTTTGAATCATGATATCCTTAAATTCTTTCCAGGGCAACACCATTGCAACCTTAGTTCCACGGTTTCTCTTTTCACTATTCCACTATGTTAGTGCCCGTTGTTGAAGAACACTTGTGGCATAGCGAACCTCGAACTCGTCGGGGCACTCGCTAACAATGAACGTGTTCTTCATACTTTCAAACCACTCGAGAAGTCCAGTGGCTCCTTCTTTTCCACTAAAGCTAGTGGGTTTGCATGAGTTGAAGTGTTTGAAAGTGCAGTGCGAGTGTTCCCTTGTTGATTGTTGTTATTCTCTCCATGAGCACCGCTATTGTTCCCATTGGTGTTGTTGTTGCTCATAGCCATTATGGTGCTATTAAGTTCAGCAACCATGCTTGGGATGACAGCAGCCATTTACCGGCAATCATGGCGGCTAGCTTATGGTCAGAACTTTCACACTTTCCATGGTGACGAGACATGCTAGATATACAAAAATGAGTTAGTTACAGGGATGAGGATAAAAAAGAATAGTAGTTTAGACCAAGACAAGCTATGAGTTATAAGGTACACAAAATGATTCCATTTGGTGACGCATTACCATTTGGAAATGTTGACACGTCAAAGTGACTTGACCCAATTGCCTTAGAAACTTGTGTATATTGACCATAGCTTATCACTCATCCCAGAAATCCCCAGGTAAGCATGACTAGTCCCGTAGGATTTATGCTAATGCTTGCCTTAGCCCAAGGCCTTTTGCCAGGAAATCCAGAATACAGGTGTCTATGTGTCACACAATATTTCTTAGGTCATGGAATCAAAACCTTAATGAGATTTATACAGATTAGACATAACATCTAAAGATCCAAGTCATAACATAGGCATAAGATTCCACGTGTCGTCGAGAGTAAGATTAAGAGGTTTCATGTTCGGGGAGAGTCAAAGAGTCAAACTTAAGTTTAGGGAGACAAGTAACAATGTTTAGGCAATCCTATGCTAAGGCATCAAATTGCACATAAGAGGGCATATCATTATGTAGCATGCAAACTATATAATTTACAAGATAGAATTATAATTCTATAAGGTTCATGCATACTATAGTCTAGGTCACCATTTCTAATAACCTAAATACCTATAGTTATGGGCTCTGATACCAATCTATCACACCCCAACCTTGATGGCGGAAACGTTGAGGTGTGAGGGTTAAGATTGTTCACAGTCACATAACGCTATTAATAACTCAAATATATATTAATCATAAGTTCCAATTGTACCCTTACAACCATAAGTCTCAAAGAAGATAAATAACATAACATAAGATGTAATAAGCCAATTTATTTCATTTATTTAGCTAGGTCCATTCCTAGATGTGAACAAGCTTCAAAAGTGGCGATCAAACTTGAGTATTTCCTGAAACATGTTAAAAATAAAGGGTCAACATAATGTTGGTGAGATTTCCATAGTTTGCAATACAATAGTATATAAAAGATGGCATTCATGTTGTAAGTTAGAGAACAAAGTAACTAGGGATGTAAGACAGAATGCACAATCAAACCTTTACAAAGTTTTACAAGTCTCAAACGTTTACAAGTATATACGATTAGCTAAGTGTACTTGGATCAACCAAGCAGGCTTGTCAGGCCCATAGATCTATGATGTCGCCAGGCTAGCAATAGTTAATGATTGTACATATATTCGACGTTACATGGTAGCTACAAAGGTTAACTAACCATAACATACACGTCAAATTGCTATAAGTTTACAAGAATCAAACGTGTTTACAAGTGCAAAGTATATAATGTAACATGTTTCACCCCAAAAGTGTAAAAATATAAAAAGAGGTATAGAAATACACACATTATCAATAAGTATATAATTGATGGATAATAAGAAAAATAATAGCTGTCGTTCCAACGTAAACCTTTTAGTACTAAAAATTAAAAGAAATTCTACTTGTTATTTGAACAAACTAAAAATAATAGAGTCAATATACTATTTAATCATTTTAGTACTAAAAATTAAAAGAAAACCATTCTTAACAAAATCTAAATATAGTTTAAACAAACTTTTAAAATAACTCTTATTTTGAACAATAATATATACTTGTTATTTGAACAAATAATGATATAGTGAGTTATAACGATATTCAATGTCTATTTATAGAAAAATAATTTAAATGTATTATTTGAGCAAATAACTATTTAGTAAATTAAAATAATATTTTAAGTTTAACTTTTAAGAAATAATCTAAATATATTATTTGAACAAATAATGATTTAATAACTTAAACAATAACTAAAGTCTATTTTATACGAAATTGAACTAATTATATCATTTGTTTAAAATAGTTAAAAAAATATCAAAAAATTATAAGAAATAAATTTTCAGAAAATTAATTAGGTGATTTTAAATATATTTGAAGTTTTTAAATGAAACTAGTATATTTATTATAAATTTTCTGAAATTTATTTTAGGCTAAAACTGCTAAAAAAATAACATGATGGTGCCCAGGTTCGAATCCGGGACCTCATGTGTGTGAGACGAGTACCTTAACTAGTGAACCAGGGCCGTGGCCTTGGTATCACTTGGTTTCATTTCTTAAAAAGCCATATAAACAAAAACCCCCCAAATATTTAGAACCCTAGAATCGATTAGAACCAAATTGATCATCAATTCGTTGTTGTTAATCGAATTAAGCATGAGGCTTTTACTTCCCATGCTTAAACGAATGTTTTCATGTGTTTAATTACCTGGATTGATGTAATTTCAATGAAGAACGCGTACAAGAACAAATCGCGATCGTGTAACACTGGTTTGATACCCAAACAATGATGATAATCAAATTCGTTGTGCAGGTAGTTTCTAATGATATTAAGGATAAAGAGCCCTCTGTTAATTTCAGAATATGAAGCCTAAAAGATGGTGTTCGAGTAACTATAGATCCACGAGAGGATAGTGACAGATTTTGTAACACCCGATTATTTGAAAAAGACAAGAAATGAAGAATAAAAAGAATGAAAAGTAATAAAGTCCAAGTGGAGGGACCAAAAGTGTCCAAAAGGACAAATCTTTGAAAAAGTTGGTGTAAAGGTGGGCATGGCCGCCCACCCTCCTTCACATCATCATTTTCTTTGGTTTTAGAGAGAGAGAGAGCTCTCGGCTGAAGAAGAAGAAGAAGAAGAGAAGTTGAATTCAAGGTAGATTCAAGGTTTTTATGTGTTTATGACGGGTTTTATCCCGGTTATATGTTTATGTGCTTATGTGTTTGCGTATGTGCTCAGGTGTGTGTGTTTGTGGTGTTTGAACTCAGTTGCAAAAGGGTTAGAAGGAAGAAACGCCTAAGTTGCACCGGTGAGTTCTAGACCCCAGTTTCTACTTGTTTTGAACATCTTTGGGGCTGAAAATGTGTTAAAAAGATTTTCAAATGTTTATGTATGATTACCCGTATGTATTATGCATGTTAAATGTTGATCCTTAAATTCTTATAGGTTGTTCATGTTTAGAATAACCATGATTAATATTAGTACAGATTGGTTGGAGGATTGGGTTTGAAAACACACTAAAAACCTGTTTTACAGTTGGTTCATACGCCTGAAAATGCCATAGAAGAATTTAAGTGTAACTCATGCGCCTGAACAGTGGTCCATGCGCCTAGAAATGTTAGTTGGGCGACTAAGCGTAGGGCCATGCGCCCCAATAGTGCCCATGCGCTCAAGAGACCCATGCGCCTAAGTGTTCATACGCCCGAATAGTGCCCATGCGCATGAATAGCTCATGTGCCTAAGTGATAAAATGATTTAAGTGTTGGTTGATACGCCTATATAGTAATGAAGCGCCCAGACAGGGCTCATGCGCCTGAATAGTGTCAAAGCGCCTAGCACTTAGAAATTTCTACAGAATATTCTGGGAGTCTGTGCTTTTAGGGTTTTCACCGAGGTTGACTAGGGCTTATTTATGATGATGTTTCATGCATGATTATGATCGCTTTATGATTGCCTTATGATTGTTCCTTATTATTACTATTGCTAATATTATTATTACTTATAGAATGTGACTTTACGTGGTGTGTTTATTATCGTAACGTAAAGTATATTGTAATAATAAAGATAAAGAGCAATAAAGAAAAGAAGAGGAACATTTATAAAATGTTAACATGTCTTTCAAGCTTACAGGAGGGACATGACCGTGTTGTCGTTAGCTCAACTGTGCTACGGTTAGCTACCCTATTATGCACACAGGGCCAATCAATTGAGAATGGTAGGACCTTTGTACCGTACCCTGGGTGATTGGGTCGGACTTGTATACAGTACACAACACCCTTTTGAGGGATACAGTTGACCTTTTTGAGGGATATAGTCGACCCTTTCGAGGGATATAGATGGCCCATCATTTTTTTTCCATCGAGCATATAGTTGGGGTATTGCTCATTGGTCCATACAGATAGTGAAAGATAAAGATAAAAGTTTACGGAACATACAAGGCATACGGTAAAGAGAACGAACAACATTTGTTCATATAGTTAATGCGTGCTCGCATATACAGTAAAGAGTTGTATTTTATTGAAAGAGTATTTTCATATACAACATACATAAAGTATTTTATTAATGATAAAACTAGAACTCACTCAGCAACGCTGACTTTTATACATTTTTAGTTGGCAGGTAATTATTGCTGAGGATGGCACGAGGGTGAAGCCATGTGATAGGTAAAGACTGCTGGATCGTTGAAGGTCTAGTTACAACACAACAACACAAAGAGGAGATTAACTAAACTTTAATGAAACAGTAAACTGGATTAACCAAGTGTTGAGATACTAAGAACACAAGTAATGCAGGAGACAGAACACAAAGAACACAAGTATTTGGTTTTCAAGAATGCAGTATATTACCTTCTCTATGTTCTATTACAAATGTTACAAAGCATATTCGAAAGATACAAGAACATGAGATACTTGTACTACATCCTATAGCCGGCTATACTTTGAAAGCCAGCTGGATACAATTGACTAGACACAAACAAAATCAATTGTAGAGTCAAAAGGCAGATTGCCTTTTGACTTGTGACTTTGACATGCCATAGCTCACATCCTTATCTATTACAAAAAGGATAAAGTACATAAAGTAGAAAGTTACAGACTCAAGACCTCAATGTACAGTTACCAAAAGCATGGACCTTTTCACTAAACCATGTAAGTTGGTGACTTGCAGAGGCACAACGGAAAGGTGTCCATCTTTATGGAACAGTACATCAGATAAAGCATGTTACTAAAATTCTTCGAAGAAATCTGTCTTCATGAACTTGAAGCTTCGAAAGACTTTGTCTCTAGGCTTCGAAAGACTTCATGTTTGGCATCGGAAGATATTGGTCTTGGCTTCGGAAGAATTCACACTTAGAGTATGTTCTGTTTCATGTATGAAACTTCCTAAGCTTCATCTTTAATGCACTTGTGCAGCATGCAGGAAAGACTAAAGATGTTTAGGTTGCATCAGCCTCTTCATTAATCTCTACAAACTCCTCCTAGGCTGATGCTACCAAAACACTTTGAAAACTTCAGATATTAACAGTCCTTATTAGGATGATCACCATTCCTTTCTTCATAAGATGATCAGGATCCTTCAGGCTGTCAAAGTGTCTTCTCATGTCAAAGAGGTCATGTAGAGGCAACTGAAACATATCTTGCCATGTATAAATGTCTTTAATGCCTTGATCTCTAATAACATGGCATCTTTCTGGATTTATGGTGTATGTCCAAAACAAGATGGGTCTTCCTGATGCTAGAGGAGTTGTTTGAATTAGAGTTGGTGTAGCATCCTCTAGCTGCACATCCTCAGGTTGTTCTGATTCATCCTGAGGTTTAGAAGGGGATGCAGGCTTCTTCTTCTTCTTAGGCTTTAGTCTAGAAGCCATCCTCTTCTTTGTCTTTCCAAATTTTAACTGAGATGACTGGCCTGCAGTACTAGATTGATTTTCACTGTCTTTCTCAGTTGGGACTTCCTCTCTCTCAGGTTTAGATGGAGTGGGAGGTTGACCCTGCTGTGGATCAGAAGATGAAGCTTGCTGAGCATTAGCAGGAGGTCCGGGTTGTTTTGTGTCTGGTTGTTCAACCTAACCTCCACTTTAGGTGGAGCCTGACTTGGAGTGGAGTGTAAGTCAGTGAGCTTTCCACTTTTAATCTTCTTCTTGATTACCCTGATATGCTCATCCATAATGGATAGAGACATCGGTCCAAGTCTCCTTCCGGAGAATCCATACAGCTTCAAGAAACTCATCATCCTCTGCCTATCAGCAGACTTCTTCATGCTCTTTTGGATGATGACTCTTGATTTTCCAGCTTCTTCCCTTAGCTTCTTCTTTGTTGTCTTTGTTTCCTTGAGTAACTCAAGCTCAAGTTGTTTTAAGTACTCAAACTCAATATAGTCATAAGGTAAGGGAAGGAGTGCATCTGCCTGATAGAGGCCTGTGGCACTCAGGTAGTTAATCATCTTGATTCTGTCTTCTTCCTAATCTACCTGAGGTTCTTGTTGAACCACATCCTCTTGTTCAGGACTTTCTTGAACTAGTGAGAGGGTAGGCATACCATTATACAGTCTTTTTCTTCTTCTCTTTTCTTTGACTTGTACTAGGAGTTCTGCATCTTCTGCCTCCTTCTTCTCTCTTGACCTTTCCAGGTCAACCAATTCATTCATTCATTCAATTCATCCAAGGGAAGAGAAATGACACTATCAATGTCATAGTTCCTAGTCTGCAGATAGTTAATCCTGACTGCCCTTAACTCATCATTCTGAGTATCTGGCTGGGGGCAACCCTCATTGCAGACTCCATGAGTCTTGGAGACTCAAAAGAGGAACTTTCTCCCCTAGCCTCCTTTTCCTCTCTCTCTCCTCCTCCTCAATCTCCTCAGATGTCATCTTTCTTTTCCTTTGTCACTCATAGACCTTTGTGACTTAGGGTGGAGAGAGCTTTGGCCTTCATTGACTGTTGCAGCATCTGAGCTCAGGCCAGAGAGAGATTGAGAAGCACCTTCACCAGCAGGTGTCTCTGAAGGAATATGGATCTCTGCAGTAGTTGGAGATGATGAGACGGGCTCTCAGGTTCTGTCACTGGGCCTTCAGTCAAGGTTTCCCCTATGAAGCTAATCTTAGGGTCTGCCTTAACATCTAGTTGACCGATGACATTGCCTGATTGCCTAAGTCTCCTTCTTAAGCTGAACTTTGTAGTGATCCTATCTTGGATTCTTTTAGCCAGTCTGTCAGCTTGTCTTGATTGGTTGGGTTGACAAGTGGCATGTTGACTAGTCCAGACCTTCATAGTAGTACAAGGTCTGAAAATTGAAGACTTCTTGCTATCCTTGAACTCTTATGATGATGAGGGCCTTCCTGTTGTTGTCATACCTCCACCCAATGATGTGATTGAAAGATGGTGAAGGTGACATAGCCCTTGGTATCCCATCCTGAAATAGACTCTGTATGAAGGAGTCTGTGTAGTCCACATCAACGTGAACTAGAGGTGGTTGCTGAGAATGCACAGTTACAAGTGAGGATAATGAGTCCTCAATGTCCATTCTCTCTGAAGAACTCCCAGGTTCTGTGCCTGTAATGACTTTCTCCCCCTTTTTGGTATCATCACCCACTTGCATAGGTGAGCTGGAAGATAGGTCAATCACATCCACAGGTTCTTGTGCTCCTGGTTGAGCTCTCCTTAAGGGTCTCCTAGCTAGTTTTTCCTTAAGATATGAAATCTCAAGTTGCTGATCATTGATCCTGTTGTGTAAGGTAGTCACCTGAGATTCAAGGTGACTGACCTTTGAAACTAAATAAGTGCATGTTTTAGACAATTTTTGCAGCAGTAGTATTAGATTCCCCTCATCTTCATCAGAAGATTCATTGGGGGATGAGATGATTGGACCAGAGTCCTCTCTCTCACCACCAACTTGAGGTTTTTGGCTGCTAGTTTTCCTCTGCTCACTGGCAGTCTCAGTTGAGATGTCAGTGGGCTGAGTTGCCATGGTTGAGGTCTTAATGATGTAATCAATTTCAGAAGTGAGAGCCTCTTCCATATGGACATCCTGAACAGGTTCAGGAGTGTCCACCTCAGTTGTAGGTGACTGATGTGGGATAGATGTAGGAGACTCAGGAGTACTCATCTCTCTTTGAGTAGAGGTAAAGAAGAGAGATTCATTATACTCACTGAAACCTATATCTTCAGCAGTGTAGAAATCAAGGTTGGGAATTGGTTGGTTGAGATCTATAGGCTGGGGATGGTAACTGTCCCCTGAAGGTTGATCACTTGAGTGTGGAGACTCAGAGTGTTGGCTTAAGGCAGTAGGGCTAATGAGCTCATCAGGCTGAGCATGAGGAACCTCAGCACTGATTCCTGAGGAGATGGGAGTGGTCTGCTCCTCAGGAGAAGTGGGAGCTCCAGTGTCCACTTCTTCCTGTATGGTTGAGTATATTAGGGCCTCCACAGACTGAATAGTTTGAGTAGGGGTTTGTTTGGATTTTCTTTGGTAGGTGATGGAGATTTGAGGCTGTGTGGGTGGTTGGGAAAAAGCAGGTGTGGGTTCAACTACTTTCTTGTGCTGCTAGGTTGTCACCTAGAGCAATGAGCTCTAACATTTTTGGGACTAGGGCTGTTTCTACCCCAGAGAATCCAACAGTGGACTTTCTTAGTATTTTAAAGATGTCGGGCTTCATCTGTCCCAATTTAAGAATGTTACCTGTTTCCCTTAACTGTGAGCCCAGTTCATAGTTAAGAATGTACTAGACATACCTAGGAAACATGTAATACTCTAAGGAGTCTAAATTAGCAAGTAAATTTGTATAAACAAACTGGGAATACCTGAATTCGACCCCCTAAACCATTCCATGGATTATGAAGGAGAGATCCTTAGGAATCTGGTCCTATCCACCATGCTTGTTTGATAAGCTGTGGATGACCAGATGGAGCAGGATTCTCCATTGGGATGAGACCTTCCTATTCCTAAAGGTCTTTACAGTGAAATCTCCCTCATATCCCATCTGCTCAAAGGAATGACTGACAGCTTCCTTTGAGAAAAACACTTCACCTTCTTCATCATCCAGCTGAAGATGTCGGTTGATGATGGCCGGAGTGATAAAGATTGTTCTCCCCTGCACTGTGGCAGACAGTGCCTTCTCCCCATCCATAATGACATCTTGGTAGGTCTTCCATAATTCAAGCAACTGATCCTCATAGAGTGGGGGATCAATGGTTAGGGAGGTGAAGTAGTTTGACAGAGTTAGGAAACGGAAAACCTCTAAGAAATGAGGATCTTTCCCAGAGCTTAAAAGAGCAACCTGATTATGTTGTTTGTGTAGCTGCATGGTAAAGTTAGGATCATTTCTATGAGCAAGGTTGGCCATTTTGAAGTAGCTTAAGGATGAAGAAAGAAGAAAGAAAGAAATTTTAGAGAGAAATTTGGGGTTTTAGGTTTGGAGGAAGAACAAATGATAAAAAGAGGGGGGAAACCGTTGGGTTTATATGTGAGAAGGATTTAAGATAAAGTTTAATGAAAGAGGATAAACTTTGAAATCCGGATGTCGGTCCCACCTCTGAAAAAGTAGTTTACTTTTGCTCAAAATGTAGTTTTCTTGGATGTCAAAAAGCTTCCGAAGGTTAATTATCTTCGGAAGTTTTAATTAAAAAGCTTCCGAAGCTAAAATGACTTCGGAAGAATTTCTTGAGAGCTTTGAGAATTTTGCTTCGGAATAAGAATTAAAACTTGAGTGCTTTGTATATAAACTAACAAAACTTCCGAGAGTTAATTTTGCTTCGGAAGTAAATGGTCCTTGAAAAATGAGTAAGTTTCTGAGACAAGTATTTAAGCTTGGAAGATAAATTTGAAGACTCTTCTAAAGGTAAATCTCTTATACAGTTAGTTATTTTGAAGGCATGATTTACTTCCGAAGTTAAAAGCATAAGTTCCGAAGTATCAGAAAATTTCAAAAGTCTAAGGAAAGTCTTCAAAAAGAAATTTTCATCCAAGAAAAACATGAGCTTATGAAAGTGATGAACTAGACAACTTAGAACACATATATTTTAATGAAATAATAAGAATTAGTTTTAAGAAAAGCTTACTCAAAGTTTATCATCCCAATAGCTGATATTAGATATTTAAATCTCTGTTCATCAAAGGCCTTTGTAAACAGATCAGCATATTGTTCATCTGTGTGAACTTTGACTAGTTTAATTAATCCCTTTTCATAGTTATCTTTTATTAAATGATACCTGATATTGATGTGCTTTGTCCTTGAGTGCTGCACAGGGTTCTCTGTGATTGAGATAGCACTGTTGTTGTCTATATTAATGGGAGTCTCCTTGAAGTTTAACCCATAGTCCAACATCTGATTTTGAATCCAAAGTACTTGAGCACAGCAGCTTGCCAGCAATGTATTCAGCTTCAGCAGTTGATGCAAAGACACAGGATTGTTTCTTGCATTGCCATGAGACAACCCTTCCACCAAGAAATTGACATCCCCCGGATGTAGACTTTGCAGTCATGTTGCAACCACCATAATCACTATCTGTATAGGCATACAGATTGAAGTCAGAATTCTTGGGATACCATAGTCCAAGTGTTGATGCACCTTTAAGGTATCTTAGAATCTTCTTAACAGTGATTAGGTGAGACATCTTAGGGTTGGCTTGATATCTTGCACAAATACATGTTGCAAACATGATATCAGGCCTGCTAGCAGTAAGATACATAAGAGACCCAATCATAGGCCTATATAATGCTCATCTACACACTCCCCCTCAAGATCAGGACCAAAAGAGTGGTTTCTAGCTATAGGTGTCTTAGCAATCTTACAGTCAGTCATGTTGAATCTCTTGAGTATGTCCTGCACATACTTTGACTGACTTATGAAGATGCCATCTTCAACTTGCTTCACTTGAATTCCCAGAAAGAAATTGAGTTCCCCCATGGCACTCATTTCAAATCTGTCTTTCATCAGCTTCTCAAAGTCTTTACAGAGCTTTGGATCAAAGATGATGTCATCCACATATACTTGAACTAGCAATATGTCTTTTCCTTGTTCTTTGATGAAGAGAGTTCCATCTATAGTACCTCTCCTGTATCCATGTTTACAACGATACTCAGATAGTGTCTCATACCATTTCCTGGGTGCCTGATGCAGCCCATAGAGAGCTTTGTCAAGCTTGCAGACTAATCAAGATGATCAGGATCTACAAAACCAGGTGGTTGTTTGACATAAACCTCTTCATCTATCACTCCATACAAAAAGGCACACTTCACATCAAGTTGAAAGACCTTGAAGTTCTTGGATACAGCAAATGCCAGGAATATCCTAATAGCTTCTAATCTTGCCACTGGAGCAAAGACATCAGTGTAGTCAATCCCTTCTACTTGTGTGTATCCTTGAACAACCAGTCTAGCTTTGTTCTTGGTGATGATGCCCCTATCATCTTTCTTGTTCCTACAACCATTTGGTTCCAATGGTAGTCTTCCCAGAAGGAAGAGGAGAAAGGTTCCAAACTTTCTGCCTTTTGAATTGAAGTAGCTCTTGTTGCATAGCTTCAACCCAACTTCCATCCTTTAGAGCTTCATCAACTTTCTTTGGCTCTATCTGGGATAAAAACAAGAGTGAAGACAAACATTTGCTTCATGGGTTTGTCCTCTTGTCTTTACCCCTGAGACAACATCTCTAATGATGTTTGTGGTAGGGTGAGACTTGTGGATCCTAAGCTGAGGGATCACAACAAGTTGTTGAGAAAGATCAAAATTAGAGAAATTTAGATCTGGCATGGATGTTTCTCCCACCACATCAGCACACTTTTCAAGTGAAACTTGATCCATGTAGTGTGTGACATCATTGATGTTCTCATCAATGGTGTGGTTAGTGGCATCAAGAAATTCATGGTCACTGTCACCACCGCCATTGTTGTTTTCCACAGTTGAGGTGTTCTTATCTCGTTGTAGAGCCTCTGAGCTAGAATTTGAAGGCATACCAGATGTATCAACTGAATTTGTTATTGTTGTACTGACAGAAACCTTATTTGCAGAAATGGTTCCAACTGGAGCTGAAGATATATGTCTTGAGGATATTCCTAGTTCAAATCTTGGATCAGGATCATCTGTATATAATTTTGCTGCAAATCCTGAAACATTCTCACAAGATTTGTTAAAACATTTGATAACCAAATCAAGATCAAACAACCAATCCGGACCAGAACCAGCAACACAGGGTGTGTTCATTGAAAGTCACATTGGCTGACTCCTTAACAATTACAGTTCTAAGATTGTATACTCTATAAGCCTTAGCTTGGGAAGAGTATCCATAAAGTGTCCATCATCTGATTTCTCAGCAAACTTGGCAATTTGATCTTTGGTATTCAAGATGGTGCAAGGACATCCAAATAACCTGAGAAAACCAATGAAAGGTTTCCTCTTGTGCCAAAGTTCATAAGGAGTCTTGCCATGAGTCTTAACTACTAAAACTCTGTTCTTCACATAGCAAGCAGTGTTAACTGCCTCTGCCCAGTAGGTGATGGGCAGTTTAGAGTCAGAAAACATGGTTCTTGCAGCTTTAATCAGTGTCCTGTTTCTCCTCTCAGCAACACCATTTGCTAAGGAGTCCTGGGAGCACTGAATTGTCTGAAATACCTTTTCATCACCGAATGTATCAAGGATATGGCTCTTGAATTCGGTTCCTTGATCACATATTATGATCTTGACCTTGTGATCAGACTGATTCTCAATCTTTAACATGAAGTTCTTCAGAATCTTAGGAGTCTCATCCTTAGTTCTAAGGAAGAAAACCCAAGTGAATCTTGTAAAGTCATCTATGATCACTAGAAAGTATAAGTTCCTTCCTAAACTCATTACACTGGTGGGGCCAAAGAGATCCATATGTAACAAGTGTAGGGGTGTAGTGATGGAGTTCTTTTCCTTAGGCTTGTGAGATACCTTATGTTGATTCCCTTTCAGGCATGCAACACAGTGGTCATCACTTGTAAACTCTTTCTTTGGCATTCCTGTTACCAAATCATGCTTAATTAATTTATTCATGTTGTTAAAGTTTATTTGCACATTCTTTTATGCCATAGGAAAGACTTATCACTATTGGCTTTAGACAGAAAGGATGAAACTTCTCTAGAGGGAGAGGTTTCTTGCAAATCCATCTTGTACATGTTTCCTTTCCTGGGGTCTCTAAGCAGGATATGCTCATGAGGAATGACCACACTAGGCTTCAGAACAATGCACTCATGCTCAGTAAAGAGCATGTTATGACTCTGATCACAAAATTGAGATACACTCAGAAGATTGTATCCAAGCTCCTTAACAAAGTTTACCTTTTCTATGCTGAGCTTACCATTTGTGACCTTGCCCCTTCCAGAAATGTAACCGCCTTCATCTCCTCCAAAAGCAACTGGTCCTCCATCAATCCTTTCAAAGTTCTGGAGTAGTGACCTATTGCCTGTCATGTGCTTGGAGCAGCCACTGTCTATGATCCAGACATTTCTGTCTGGCTTCAGCTGTCCTTGCACAAAGAGAATGATTAGTTACATTTGGAAACCCAAGCCTGCTTGTCTTGGGCTCATTTGCAGAAGGTAATCAAACAGTAATAGATTCTATGGTTGTACTAAGAGGATCTTGAGCTGTTGTTGATGGAGAAATCTCAATCACTTGGTCTTTCTTAGACATCCACACCACCTTTGGAGTCTTGGACTGACCTTCAAAACTTTAGAAGCTTTTGGAACTTTAGAAGTCTGATGACTGAACCTTCGGAAGATTTCAAACACATACAGTAGACTTCGGTGCTTCAGAAGAATTCCTTTCTCCGAGAATAAATATTCTCCGAAGGGAATTTCCACTTCCCTTCTTGTTAGATTTGGAGCTTCCGAAGGAAATAGTTTTTCCTTTGAAGCTTGAATTTTCTTAGAACTCTTTGAAAAGCCTTTGTCTTGGTCATATGGACAGTCCCTTTAGGATTGAAGGGACAATCCTGGCAATGGGAGTGTACTTTCACACATGACACAGTTCAGATTCTTTCTCACAAGAGCCTTTCTTGGAATAGGACTGTCTTGGTCACATCCCTCCCACCTTCATCTTTGCAGGGATGAGACAATCCTCTTGGGCTGAGGCCTGTGCTGGAGTTTGATGTTCCAGGGCTTGTGCATTAGTGGTACATAGCAGATCAGTCTTCTACTTGCTGCTGAGATGAGTTGCTTGAACAAGAACCAGAACTCTTAGCAGAAAAGAGGTTTTGGTTGATGTCTTCAGTCCAGCTACCACTTTTAAACATGCCAGACGGATAGATAAAAACTTGTTTTTTCTTGGAGTAAAAAGTAGTCTTGATCTCTTGAGCCTTCCTTGCATTTCTTTTGCTCTTTCTGATCAAGTTCTTTCTCATGGAACTTGGTCCATTACAGTCTTCACTTTCTCATCAGAAGGATAGGGCCCTTCTTGGAATCCTCTCTTACTCTTTTCAGAGGGATTCTGCATTAGTCTCTTCTTCATCCTCTTCACTCTTAGGATTAGGGAGGAAGCTCATCTCACAAGTTCCAACCTAGAGATCTTAGTGACAAGATTGTGTGTGGAGGGGAAGCTATCTCATTGGATATCCCAGTCCTGCCTGGTTTTGATAACACACTTTGTGTGCAGGGATGGGATTATGTTCTGTTGGACCAAAAGAAACAATGAGCCAAGATCAGAAAACCTCTAAGTCCCACATGATATCACAACAACTGCTGAAGGCTTCATCAGCAGTTCGACAAGTGCTGAAGACTTCAACAGCTGAAGATCAAGTACTGAAGACTTCAACAGCTGAAGACTAGAACTAAAGCTGAAGCTCAACAGCTGAAGAACACAAGTGCTGAAGCTGAACAGCTGAAGAACACAAGTGCTGAAGCTGAACAGCTGAAGAACACAAGTGCTGAAGCTGAAGACCAAAGTACTGAAGTACAACAGCTGAAGAGTCTACAAGTGCTGAAGATCAACAACTGGTGTACAAAGTCTGAAGACAAAGACTGAAGACATCAGCTGATGATATCTACTGAAGTCATCAGCTGATGAAACGTCTGAAGTTCAAGTCTGAAGACCAAGTACTGAAGTTTCAGTAGTTTGTCACAACAGCTGAAGAGTACTTCTTCAGTAGTTGTGATATCAGTAGTTTTATGTTTTTACTTTCAGTAGTTTTGTAAAACGACTGAAGAGCTTGTTCTTCAGTCGTTGTAGTATCAGTAGTTTTATGTTTTTCAGTAGTTGTAGTAACTGATAACACTTAGTATTTTTGTAAGAAGATGTCAGCTGTTTTGACATCTTCAGTAGTGTGTTTCAGTTGGAATAATTCTGTTAGATGTCACTATCAAGTGACATCAGCAGACGTCACATCTCTTATATAAGAGGTGTCGACCTAATTGTAAGTGTGACATTCCGTTACCACGAAAGCGAATATTGAATGAAATATATTTGCAGAATTCTCTCTATCTATAACCGTTTTTGTTCTTCATTGAATATCTTTTCGTTCTTGTGAATTGGCTAATTCATTGTTAGAATTCCGCTGCTATACTCTCTAATCAATCAAACGTAGATCACTGATCCTAACAAGTGGTATCAGAGCAGGTTAATCATTGATCGATCTAACAATTGATCATTGAAACTGCTAATTGATATCTATGTTTGATTGAATTAGCATATTCGCAAGAACTGGTTATAGATTATTGAATTTCTGTCGCTTTCGTTCATTTATTTTGAGATCTCTTGGTTCAATTGGTTGTTGTGTTTGTTCTAAATTGTTTATAGCTTAATTGAATTGATTGAATCTGAGATGACTGACTCCTTCTAATGACCACATAAGCCTATGGTGAACAAATACGGAAAAACCAATCAAATGGTTCCGAAGAAGAAGGAACAATACTCTGATGAAGATCGGAAACTGTTTGAGATTGATGCTAAAGCCCATGGAATTCTGGCCATGGCACTGCCTAATGAAATCTATTCAGGGCTTATGCATCATGAAACTGCTCATGATCTCTGGAATGCCCTGAAGGAACAATTCGGTGGCACAGATGAGGTCTTAGCAAACAACAGAGAAATCCTTGCCCAACAATATGAGACATTCTCTCATAGAAAGGGTGAGACACTGACTCAACAGTTTGAGCGTTTTTCTGCTTGATCTCTGAGCTGAAAATGGTGAAACAGGAATACACCAATAGCCAGATGAATAACAGGTTCCTCAGATCACTGCTGAGAGATGGGACACATACACTATTGTCCTACGCTCCAGTGCAAATCTGGATAGCCTATCTCTCACCCAACTTCATGGGAAACTGCTTACATTCGAAAGAGAGATAGAGCAGAAGAGGAAACTGTCCTCATCAGGAAAGCTCACTGATGACTTTGTACCAGGGAATACTGCCTTGGTTGGTCATGAGTCAGAATATGCTGCATCTGAAAGCAATTATGATGAGCATATTGATTTCTCTTCAAATAGTTCTGATCATGCATTTGTTGGTATTGAGAGTCATTCTGGCAGTAATAGTGACAATCTATGCTTCATCATGGATGATTTGAAAGGAATAGCTGATGATGATCTAGAAGAGATGGATATTCTGAGCCAAATGGCATTGATTAATATCAGATCTCAGAAGTTCTATAAGAGAACTGGCAGGAAATTTCCTGGACTCTCTGGCAAAACCAAAGTTGGTTTTGACAAGAGTAAGTTGAGGTGTCACAAATGCCAAAGGCTGGGACACTTTGCAAGAGAGTGTAGATCAACTGGATCTAACTCTTCTGCACCCTTTGTGACTTTTCCTAGTACTAGTCCACAAAACAGAGGGCAACATACTGCTGGTTCTGGTCATCATTCACATCCTAGATCTCCTGCATACTTTGTTCCACAGGGTCAAATGTCATATCCTTATCCCTGCTATTATATGCCTCAACCAAATCCTGTTCAAGCTCCAATTGCACAACAACAAGCATTGCCTGAACCACAACCTTCCCAATCTCATCAACAAACTCAACCTCAACAACACAGCTTCTTCACCCAGGAGTTGTTGACTGGAGCAGTTTACCAGATGACTTGTCTGGTCATGAACAACTGTTCTCAGGTGCTGGTCAACATGGTGGTGAAAGTCCCTTTGGAAATCTAGCTCTTATGGCTTTGGATTCTGCTGATACTTCATCCACTAATGCCTCTACACCAAAGGTATCACAGGTATCCTCTGAGGCAAAAGCCAAATTATGTTCTGAAACATGTATAGCAGCATTTGCATCTATTAGAGAAGCAAATGTAGCTTTAATCAACAAGAACATTGAGCTAGAACAAATAATTTCCAAAAGCAAAGCTGAATTTGAGTCTGTGCTTAATGATAAGAATGATGAGATTTACAAACTTAAATGCCAAATAACTGATGATAAGGCTAGGGAAGAGATACTTCTAGAGAAGTATAAAGATCTCAAGGAAACCCTTGCAGTCACCCAGGTAGAGTGTGATAGATGGGTACAATCATGCAAAGGTTTTGAAATGCTTCTTAGTAAGCAATCTGCTTCCAATGTGAAGTTTGGCATTGGTTACAATCACACTGCTCCACCTACAGATTTTACTCCCAGAGCAGAGGTAGAATCTGATGGTGAGAGTAATAACCAATCCATTCATCATGTGATCTACTTTCTGATACAGCACAATCAGAAGTAGAAGTCAGCCAAGCCCTCTCAGAACCTATCAGCTGATGTTGATGGTTCCACTGCTGACACTCACATGATCAATGAGTTGATCAACTCAGGAGTTAATTCTGAAAGTCCTGAAAGGACTAGAGAGCAGGATTAACACCTGAAGTTCAAACTCCAACTACTGCAGTACTGAAAAGAAGAAAACTGTCAGTAGAAAGAGTTTGAAGACTACTAAAGAGGAAGTCAAGAAAGCAAACAATGCTTCCAAAGCACTGAAGAGCAAGTCTTCAGTTGCTTCATCCTCTTTAGTTGATGATCAACATAAGATGAAGAAGAAGAAACCATGTGAAGTATGTGGTTTGTTCAATCATCTTACAGATGATTGCTGGTACAAAAGAGGTTCCAAACTCAAACATAAAGAGGAAATTAAAGAGAAAATGGTTAAAATGAAAACTGAGTTTGAGACCACATTTGTATCAGCAACATCAAATCCTGTAACCCTTAAGTCCACAAAGAAATCCAAAAAGGAAGGGGTTAAACAGGTAACAGCTGAGATTGCTCAGAAGAAGAAGGTGCAACATAGGAACTTATCAAACTCCACTGGCAATGTGTCTGATGAGCTGAAAGCTTTATCACAAAATCAGACACAGCTGGTTATGATGGTTCAACATCTATTGGGAAGAGTTAACCAATTAGATGCTCCTATGTTGAAACCACAGAAAAGGAGGTCCAAGCCAAAGGATTCCTCTTCTTCACCATCTTCTTCCTCTCAGGCTGTGTTTCCAATAAACCTGTTAGTTTACCATCTGTTGATGAGACCAGGCCCAAAACCAAAAAGGTTTGGGTCTCCAAAACTAACTGATTGTTTATTATTGCAGGGTTCTTCAACATGCCAAAGTAGCATCTGGTATGTAGACAGTGGGGGATCTATGCACATGACTGGGAACAGCTCTCTTCTTCATGACTACTCTCAAGGAAAGAAGGGGTTTGTTTCTTTTGGCAATGATGCTAGGGGTTACATCATTGGCAACGGCTTTGTCTCCAATGGAGAAATAAAGTTTGATGATGTTAATCATGTGGAAAATCTCAAGTACAATCTCTTGAGTGTCAGTCAAATGTGTGATAAAGGCCATGTTGCTCTTTTCACCAGTCAGAACTGTAGGATTCTGTCATCCAAAGTTCTGCATTTGATTGATAAGGTGTTGGATGATCACACTCTCCTGAGAGCCAACAGGACAGGAAGAGTGTATGCCTTAGATCTTTCCAAGAAAATAGATCTCAGAGGCAATCCTTGCCTATTTTCCAAAGCCTCTTCTCAAGAATCTAAACTGTGGCACAGAAGGCTGGGTCATGTTAATTTCAAAAACATGAATCAGCTATCCACAATAGTTTAGTTAGAGGCTTACCAATAAAGGAGTTCCACTGTGATGAAACCTGCACTGCTTGTTTAAAAGGAAAACAACACAAAGTCTCATTCCCTCCTATTGAAGAGCCTAAGTCCACTGCCTGCTTGCAATTACTGCATATGGATCTATTTGGTCCTGTGAGAGTAATGAGCATGGCAAAGAAGAAGAAATACTGTCTGGTAATTGTGGATGATTACTCCAGATTTGTATGGACTTTCTTTCTACATTCAAAGGATGAGGTTGCTCAGAAGATTATTCACTTTGTGTTGTATGTGAGAAGCAGTATTCCCTTCCAGTCAAGTGTATTAGGAGTGACAATGGAACTGAATTCAGAAACCATACACTTGATGACTTCTATCTTTCAAAGGGAATCAAAAGGCAGTTTAGCATACCAAGGACTCCAGAACAAAATGGAGTAGTGGAGAGAAAGAACAGGACCCTAATTGAAGCTGCAAGGTCCATGCTGGCTGACTCTGGTTTGCCACTGACCTTTTGGGCTGAAGCTGTTAACACAGCTTGCTATGTGCAGAATAGAGTCTTAGTAAATCAGAGGTTGATGAAGACTCCATATGAAGTTCTCCATCACTTGGCTCCTCTAATTTCATTTTTCAAAGCATTTGGGTGTCCCTGTTTTATTCTCAACACAAAGGATCAACTCCATAAATTTGATCCTAAGGTGGATGCAGGGTATTTTGTTGGTTATTCATCTACTTGCAAGGCATACAGAGTCTTCAACTGCAGAACAAAGATAGTTGAAGAGACTTTGCATGTGAAGTTTAATGAATCTCCTATGGACAAGATTCCACAAAACCCTGTGGAGTTGTTTGATTTGGACATACTGCAATATGTTCCTTATCAACCTCCAGCTGTTGCAGATCATGTGGATAAATCATCTTCTGCAGCATGTCTTCCACCTGGTGGTATTGATGATGATGATGATAATATCAATACTCACCTATTCAAGTTTAGTGACCAACTGCCTGTGTCTGCTAAATTTGATGTTCCTGTAGCTTCAGCAGTTCCATCCACAACAAATGCTGATGAGATCTCTGATTCCTCTACATCTTTTGAGTTACCATCTAATTCTTGGTTTCAAGAGTCTGCATCAACATCTGCTGCTGCTGAAGGTCCTACAAACACTTGCACAGATCTCATTGTTTATCAAGAACTGAAGAATCACCCATGTCTCAGATTATTGGTGATATCAATGCTGGTGTTTCAACAAGAAGTCAATTGTCTAACTTCTGCTTCTATGCTCTCTTCATCAGTCAGCTAGAGCCAAAGAACTACCATGTTGCTTTGAGAGACAATGGATGGGTTGAAGCCATGCAGCTTGAGCTACTTCAGTTCAAGAAACAGCAAGTGTGGGAACTGGTTCCTCTTCCCCCAGGTAAGTGTGCAATAGGCACTAAATGGGTGTTTAGGAATAAAACTGATGAAAATGGGCTTATTGTTAAGAACAAGGCTAGACTGGTTGTACAGGGGTTTTCACAAGAAGAAGGTATTGACTATGATGAAACCTTTGCCCCTGTAGCCAGACTAGAGGCAATCAGATTGTTTTTAGCCTATGCTGCATTCCACAATCTTAAAGTTTTTCAAATGGATGTCAAAAGTGCATTTTTATATGGTAAAATAAAAGAAGAAGTTTATGTGTGTCAACCACCAGGTTTTGAGGATAATAAACATCCTGAATGGGTGTATAAACTTGATAAGGCTCTTTATGGGTTGAAACAAGCTCCTAGAGCCTGGTATGAGACACTTTCCACTTTTCTTCTTAAGAATAATTTCACTAGAGGCTCCATTGATAAAACTTTGTTTATTAAGAAGGTGGATCAGCATAAGCTACTTGTTCAGATTATGTTGATGATATCATTTTTGCATCCTCTGATCCCCAGTTGTGTGATGATTTTACAACATTAATGAAAAAGAGGTTTGAAATGAGTGCATGGGAGAATTACAGTTCTTTCTAGGCTTGCAAATTAAACAAAAGGCTGATGGAACCTTTATTCATCAGTCAAAATATACAAAAGATCTTTTGAATAAGTTGATTTACAAAACTGTAAGCCCTGTTCTACTCCCATGTGCAACACCACACAACTGGATGCTGATCAGAAAGGTAAAGCTGTTGATGAAACACTTTACAGATGTATGATTGGGTCCTTGATGTATTTAACAGCTTCTAGACCAGATTATGTTTGCTACATGTGTTTGTGCTAGATTTCAGGCTGCTCCTAAAGAGTCTCATTTGATTGCAGTCAAGAGAATCTTTAGATATTTGCAAGGTACACAATCTCTGGGTTTATGGTATTCCACTGGACACTCTTGCAAATTAGTTGCTTTTTCAGATAGTGACTATGCAGGGTGCAAGTTAACTAGAAAGTCAACTTCTGGTGGTTGTCAATTCCTAGGCAACTGTTTGATTTCTTGGCAGAGTAAGAAACAAACATCTGTTGCTACATCAACTGCTGAAGCCGAGTACATTGCTGCTGCAAGTTGCACTTCTCAGGTACTCTGGCTTCAGAACCAACTTCTGGATTATGGCATTACAGAGACTAAGACTCCATTATTAATGGATAGTGCTTCAGCTCTGTGTATTGTCAAAAATCCAGTCCAGCACTCTAGGACCAAACATATAGAGATCAGACATCACTTTATTCGGGATTGTTTTGAAAAAGGTCTGATTGATCCTAAGTTTGTGCCTAGTGCTGATGAGCTTGCAGATATTTTTACTAAGCCTTTGGATAGTTCTACTTTCCAAAACCTTGTGTTAAGGCTTGGTATGCTGCAGCTAGAATAAGTGACAACTACTGATGATTTCAGTAAAAAGTACTGGTGATCATTGGTAACCATGTCACATATAAGTACTGATGAGTTCTTTCACCTTCAGTAGTTTTATAACTACTGACGGCTAAATGCCTCACAAGTACTGAAGTACTTTATCTGTTCTAAACTACTGATGTAGTTACAACTACTGATGTAGTTACAACTACTGAAATCAGTACAAACAGATAAGTACTGACGTCCTATGAAACACCTGAAAAGCAGATGCAAAGTCTGATGAGTAAGTGTTGAGGACAGTATGAAACAGCTGAAAGGCTATGAATTGACGAAAACTACTGAAGAGAACTTTCTCTTCAGTTGTTTCTACAACTGCTGTTTCATTCTAAACAACTGAAGCAAAACCATGTCTTCAGTAGTTTTATAACTACTGATGACTAACACCAAGTCTTCAGCTGTTTACAACAACTGATGACAAAACCACTGTCTTCAGTAGTTTCACAACTACTGATGACAAACACCAAGTCCTCAGTTGTTTCATCATCTGAAGTCAAAACCATGGTCTTCAGTAGTTTTCTAACTGCTGATGCCTAAAACCACGACTTCAGCTGTTTCAACGTCTGAAAGGGTAATACCATGTCAACAGTCGGTTTAAAACTACTGATGACTAACACCAAACCCTTCAGTCATTTTCTCACCCCTACCCTATAAATACCTGTCCTCTCTCTAATGTTTCATTAGCCGTTATTTTCTGAACTTCTCTCTCTCAAACATGGCGACCATGAGTCTGAAACCACGACATAACTGCGTTGCTTACCTTACAAAGTCGGCTTTCTGGAACAAATATGATAATGCCATTGACTTAATGGTGGATTCCCCATATCGCACAACTTTCTCTTGAATCCGACCATCTACCTGAATCCCTCAGTCAATTCTGGTCAAATGCTTTTGTTCATACTGATGAGTCTACCGGTCAGATCTCTGTTCGGTCCCTTGTCAACCAGAAACCAGTGGTCGTTACAGCCGACATCATTCGTCAGGCATTACACTTACACGACTCCACCGCTGTGACTGCATACCCAAAGGGCATAACAGATATGTCATTTATCAATCATGGGTATGAAGGTGATCTTCGGGCTACAACCGTTCTAAAGAAACATTTCCATGACGCTGGAGAAAGTTATTTTTCACATGGTAAATGTCTGCTTAGCCTCCAAGACATCTTCTTGGGATCAAATGTCATCCCAATGGCAACAGGTATTGTATTCTATTCTAGAACACCAACCGCTAAATTTTTCTGAAATGTTTTCTAGAAATAAAGAACTTGGCTCAGAAACCTGTGGCAAACCGATGGCCATTATATCCCAGGTTTCTGATGGCCATTATTTTAGATGAATTAAAATCTGATGGCCTTGTTGGCCTTGGAGTCCCTGCACCAGCTGTTTTGGCTGAGGTATACTCCAGGCACAACTCAGACCTTACACTCAAAGAAGCTGCCCGAATGCTAAAGCCCAAGCACAGGGAACCCACAGCTTCCTCCACCAGAACCAAAGTCCCCACTAAACCAAAACCAAAACACCCCAAAACAGCTATTCAGGGAGATGAGTCCCCTGAAGATGCTCCTGTACCACCACAAGCAGGATATACTTGCTGGCTTAAACCCCCCAGCAGTATCAGAGACTCTACCAGCCATAGCCGCTCAGGATTCCTCTCAAAAGGAGCCTGCAGCCACCACACAAGGGGTACCCACACATCTGGGATCTTCCTCACTTGAGGAGATTGCCATTGAAGAGCACCATCCTCCCCAGGTGCACACTGCTTCTACCCCATCTCCCCATGCAACCGCCCCCCAAAGTCCAACCATAATTATTGCAAACGTGCTGACTCAGTTGCATGCCTCTCCTCCTCCCCAACAACCACCAACAAAGGGGAGAACCACAGACATTGAGGAAGAGGATCATCATGCTTCTGACAACCCACAGCACCGGGGTTTACAAGTTCTATCTCCTAGTGTAGATAGGGAGATTAGAACATCTAGTGAGGCTGCCACCTCTTCTGAATCAGCACATGATCAGAATGAGGCTGGTAACATAGCTAAGACCTCACTAGAGGCAACAGCTGATGAAGGACATAGTCCTGAGGCTGGAAGTCCCCAGTTCCAAGAAAAAGGGGCACATGCTAAAACTGGTCTACACCCAGTGCATGTAAATCCTGCTACAAGCAGGAGGTCAGGTGATTCAGCTTGCTGATGATGACCTGGGCTTTTTCTATGACGTTCTAGCCCACAACACCATCCTGGAGGCTGAGGTAAGCAGACTACAAGAACTGCTTGCCAAGAAGTCTCAGGATGTAAGTCCATCTGCCCCCACCAACCCACAGATGGCACCTTCATTTGAAGGTTCCCCAAAACACTTTACCCTCTCACTTCACTGAGCCTCCAGCTTCTGCTTTTGGCACTATCTCTCCGGGACAGAACCCCCAGAGCAGATGGTTGCTGTATTCCAACAATCCCTACCTCTCATCACTCCCATCATCAATGACATTGTTTATAAAGCCATTGATGAGAGGATCTCCTCAAGTCTACAACCACTCATTGATGATGCTGTGCAAAAGAAACTTTCTGCGGTACAAACCCCTGCCACCAATGCATCCAAAAAGGGGGAGAGTACTGCAGTGAAAGAAAAGAAAAGAAAAGAACTGAGGATGAGAAGGCACAAGAGAAAACCCAGGAGTTGGAAAAAAAAAAAGGAACAACAACTGATCACTTACAAAAGAAAGAAAAGTGCTGGTGATCAAACGAATGCTGAAGAAAAATCCTTGGAAGAGCTGGTAAAAGATGCAGATGACACACACAGCCGATCCATGGACAAAATCATTGAGCAACTCTTCAAGCAAGGCTTTGATACAGCCACACTAGACAGTGAGATCAGGAGGTTGGAAGTAGAGGAAATTCAAAACAGATGGGCTGGGTATGATGTGCTGGAGAAAGAGAGATTGGAGATCATGATTCGATTCATTGCCAAATACTTAGGAAGATCTTGATGGAGATTCGTTCATGGACCAGAGACAGTATTCTGGCTATAGCCACCAGAATCTGTTTGTCTGAGCAATTTCATAAGGGGATTATCATTGAAGCACTTGATGAGGCTGGGGCTGGAAAAAGGTTTGAAATGGCAAGACTAACAAAGCCAAACTCACAACCAAAATGCTTGAACAACCTTCCCAATCACCCACTCAAAAACAGCCTACCCCTCAAATCTCCAAACCAATCTCAAAACCAAATCCAAACATCCTCAACCTTCAAAACCAATTCCTTACCACTAAAACAACCCAACCATCATCCAGTGATGCACCTAGAAGGAGGAGAAGGGTGCTGAGGATAGAGAAGATGATGAAGAAGAAGAGGATGAAGATGATAGTCTGCCACTCTCTGCTGTTCTAAAGCTACCAGAACCCAGGAGTCAACTCATGATCACACCTGACTCTCAAAGGGAAACGGTTAGAGTCAAAATAGAAGATGAAGAACAGCAGAAGCAGCACGATGAGCAACTACTGAAGATGGTTGACAAGGAATTTCCTCAGTCATCATCTATACAAGCCATGAAAGGGCATGCTCAGAGGCTGTACACTCTCAGACACACATTTCAGTATCAGAAGGAGAGAGTGAGAGTATGGCCAGACCCCAAGGTGAGTTCTAGAATCCACAAAAGATCCATTCCACATAGATACAATGGCCAGGTTAGAAAAACAATAGACTCTACAATCATGTTGGCCATTGTAGTCTCACCATGGGAAATAATCGATGAATTCAAGAAGGCTCATCAATCAAAAATGACCCCTCAAGCTTACTGGAAAACAAGATGATCAAAAAGGGGTATTATATAAGAAGCTTGAAGACATTAAGAAGAATGAGCTCCAGTTACCCTTGAGGGCACTCATCCTGATGAATTTGTCTATAGGGAGGTAACTACTGTGGAGTTGTTGAAAATGGCAGGACTGTAAAGTACTTATCTGAGTACTATGGTCCAGAGTTCTTCTTTGAAGGAGGAGTAGAAGAACTCTCCAAGGAGGAACAAGTTGTTCTCCTTGAGGCCTATGTTCGAGAGTCGTACAGACTCATAATGGGGAAGTAGATCTCATGAATGGGATAACAACTCTGTGTCCAGTTCCCAAAACAGAGTTCCCATTCATACCTTGCCAAACAATCTCTGAGATTTCTTCCCAGGCCAGTGCTTATATGGGTCATCTTCTCACTGATCAAGAAGGAAAAAGACCAACCATTTTGCCAACAATAAGTGGGAAAATAAATCAATTAGAGGTTTTGGCTGCATTGGTTCAGGGGGAGTTTGTTGGACCAAAAGAACCAATGAGCCAAGATCAGAAAACCTCTAAGTCCCACATGATATCACAACAACTGCTGAAGGCTTCATCAGCAGTTGACAAGTGCTGAAGACTTCAACAGCTGAAGATCAAGTACTGAAGACTTCAACAGCTGAGACTAAAGTGCTGAAGCTCAAGAGCTGAAGAACACAGTGCTGAAGCTGAACAGCTGAAGAACACAAGTGCTGAAGCTGAAGCTGAAGAACACAAGTGCTGAGCTGAACAGCTGAAGAACACAGTGTGAAGCTGAAGACCAAAGTACTGAAGTACAACAGCTGAAGAGTCTACAAGTGCTGAAGATCAACAACTGGTGTACAAAGTCTGAAGACAAAGACTGAAGACATCAGCTGATGATATCTACTGAAGTCATCAGCTGATGAAACGTCTGAAGTTCAAGTCTGAAGACCAAGTACTGAAGTTTCAGTAGTTTGTCACAACAGCTGAAGAGTACTTCTTCAGTAGTTGTGATATCAGTAGTTTTATGTTTTTACTTTCAGTAGTTTTGTAAAACGACTGAAGAGCTTGTTCTTCAGTCGTTGTAGTATCAGTAGTTTTATGTTTTTCAGTAGTTGTAGTAACTGATAACACTTAGTATTTTTGTAAGAAGATGTCAGCTGTTTTGACATCTTCAGTAGTTGTGTTTCAGTTGGAATAATTCTGTTAGATGTCACTATCAAGTGACATCAGCAGACGTCACATCTCTTATATAAGAGGTGTCGACCTAATTGTAAGTGTGACATTCCGTTACCACGAAAGCGAATATTGAATGAAATATATTTGCAGAATTCTCTCTATCTATAACCGTTTTTGTTCTTCATTGAATATCTTTTCGTTCTGTGTTGGCTAATTCATTGTTAGAATTCCGCTGCTATACTCTCTAATCAATCAAACGTAGATCACTGATCCTAACATTGTTTTTTGTTCCTTGAAGGTCTCTCCTCTTCAAGAACACTTTTCTGCCTTCGTTTTGCGATCAAAGCTCAGCTGTCACCCCTGGCACTCAGTTAACTAGTATGAGATCTTGATCGGAATCTAAAAGTATTGTTCATGTTTTAGAACTGAATGATTTTCTCTAAGTCCTCTATTTTCAGGCTTATAATCATTTCACGGACTTCTAAAATTAGATTTTAAATGTTTAAGGAACTCAACGTCAGATCTCAGTTCCAAGTTGTAGGACCTGTAACTTGTTAACTTTAGTAATGCATTCAAGAGTAAAGAGATGTTCTAAAAACCATGTCTTCATCATGATCAGCCATTAGTGCTTGGTTTGGGAAGCATCTTCCACCTAAAAGCTCCAGTCAAAAATTCCTTCTTCACCAGCAACAGCAGCTGCTGCTTTGACTTCTTATTATGGAGAGCTTTTGTCAGTGTAGTTTGGTCTGGATTGTGTATGACCACCATTTGTTCTAGGTGCCTTACACTCTCTGGAAAAGTGGACCATCAAGTTATAGTTGTAACACTTGACTTTGCCTTTGTCCAGTCCAAACTTTCCACTGGTTGCATTGCTTGGAAACTTCCTTCCAGTCCTCTTTTGAACTTCTTGGCTCTGGAGTAAGAAGAGCCATTGCGACTATTCCATATATCCAGATCATCTGGATGATACAATCCAGGTCTTCAAGAGTGAAAAGAGAGTTGCCACAACTTTCATCAAATGACACAAAAGCTTGAGAAGAGCTTGTCTCTTGGAATGGGCTTCCTTGAGTGTAGTTCTCATTTGGTGTCTCTGGGAAGGTGATGAAAGGAGCCTTTGGTGAGTTGTCAGGGTAGCATAAGAGATGATGTTGGGTTCTATGCTATCCCTTTCAATCACATGTAGGACTGAACCCATCTGATTGTTGGAGTTGCCAAATGAACCTTGCATGTTCATCTCCATCTGGTAGCCACTGAGATCCCATATAACTTAGTCAGAGTAAGAGTTTTGAGATTTTCAGTTCTCTTGATCACCACACAGTAGTGTGTCCATTGCCTAGGAAGTGAGGACATGAACTTCCTTACAATGTCTCTGTTTTCAAGAGGAAACTCCTCCATCCACTAGGGTATCCACAATCTCAACATACCTGAAGTACTGCTGAGTCATGGTTTCACCTGTTTTGAAGGTGAAGTTTTCAAACTGCTGCTTCAGGAGATTGTCACACCCTCAAAATCCACTTGCAGAGTTTTCCCGCGAGGCGTGTGAACAAACTAGGATCACAGTCAACAGTTACTCGGAACGACTCTATATGCCATAATTTAAATAAAATCAACCAAAGTACAAACTTTAAACTGTGCGGAAGCGTTTTGAAAACAACCCAAAGAAATAAAAGTATAACTATGGCAAAACATGTGCCAACCCAAAAGAGTAAACAATAATCATTAAAATGCTAAAAATGTCTTGAAGATCGAGTCTTAGAATGCAAGTGAACCATGCAGTGCTCCTATGGCAAGCAAGCTAATGACCTGAGAATAGCATACTAAAATGTCAACACAATGGTTGGTGAGTTCAAGAGATATTCAAACATAAACAGTTTAATAATAGAGATATAAAAGTAGTGCATTGTAACAAATAGCTAGTCCATTAACAATAATTATTATTCATAGTGATTTCACAATTGAAGCTGATTGTGTTAATTTGTTGCCTCCTGTCATGACGTAACAGGTCGTGACAATGTTTATTAGGACAAATTGCACCCGGTTGACCTCGAGTCACACAGGTGGGGCTCGTCAGACCCAGTAGTACTACCCAAATTTCCCCGCTATTCAATATTAACAATTCGAAAGTGTGAGGACTTTTCCATGATATCAACACTATATAATATTATACACAACTTGTATATATAAGGCGTTTGTGATTTACCAGTATGCTATCTCCCCCAAAAGAGATTAAATAAAGAGTGGGGCATGAACTCACCTGATATGCGTATAGATACTTAGAGTTTGACTTGACAAACAGAATAAACAGACAACCTTCAGAGGTTACCTAGATCATATAAGTACATGAGTACGTGTAAGCAAAGAACATGTGGAACCCTAAGTACACTACAACCAAGGAATCAAGATTTCAAACAAAACATACATGTTTGACCCAGTTGACCCGTTTGACCCGTTGGTGACTTTATGTGTTGTAAGCCATTCAAGTAATCATACACACATATCATACATAGTTAACATTTAAAAATAGATCATATGTATGCTATATTATCCAGGTGTATCACTTAGATCATCATACAACCAAGTATCAACAAGTCATGCGAATCTAGAACATTAACATGTCTACTAGTTATAACATAACTAACATGCCACACAAAAATCAAACCACACACCACATGCCATGTGAAGCCACTCACGACTTCACATCTTAAACCCTACTAATCCTACTAAGTAGGGGCCTTAGATTCGCACACGTGTATGATGATCACAATCGTATTCAATACATCCAACATACACCACAATAATCAATTCCAGTCCCAAACATGATGTCCTACTACTAATCAACATCCAAATCATACATGATCATAAATGTCCAAATATCATTCATGATTACCCCAGCATCACATACAACCAAATTACCATGTTCTACCACATTAGAATTCATCCATGATCATACTAACATGCTCCGAACATCCCAAACATGTTTAAACTATCATTTTTCAGACTTTATGCAATTAGAGTTTCCCTTTTTAGAAAGTACATACCAACATCTATCAACCACCCAATGTATTCATGAATTCATCATAATATACCATCTCAAGCTCATAACAATATCTAGACATGATCAACAATACCTAATCACCATAATCTAACAATCTTCATGAACAAAAGTTTCTACTTTTGGCAAGCTATGAACAACAACATCCATTCAAGGATTTCTAGTATTCATAACAACAATCTAGCATCTAATCATCATCATGAACACATCCATAACATCAATTCATCAATAATTCAACATTACATGCAAAATAAAGTTACTATTATTAGTAAGCTATGAACATCAACATCAATTTCTTGCAAAATCAATGTAACCTAGCATTCATACAACCTATTAATCATCAAACATTCATCAAACAATCATCATTCATCCATAATCCTACCAATTTTCAAATTAGGGTTTGCTTATCATCAAAGTTCATGATCAATCCACTAAAAACATACAATTCATGCATAATCAACGTTAAACAACATGTAATCAATCTAACTAACGTGCTAACACCAACAACTAACATCAATTTCGACTCCATGAAGACCAAAGTCGCATTAGGGTTCGGCCTCAACAAGAACCCACAAAAACATGAAAAATCTAACCTTTAAACGTGTTATAGCTTGCAATTGATGATTCCAACAAGTTGTATGCCTTGAAATCGATCCAAAGTCGCAGCCACTTGCTTGTTCTAGGTCAAAATCGCAATGGTAGGGGAGTGGGAGATGAGGACGAGGCCGATGGGGGGGGGGTTTCTAGGGTTTGGGTTGTTTTATTTTTTTTTTATTTTGCATAATTACCATTTAAACCCTTGTAATTTGTATTTTATAAAAACTAGGCTTTAAACTCTTTGTAAAGTGTTTTTAACTTAATAATATAAAGATATAAACTAATGAAAATCATTATATATCTTATCTTTATAAAAACACAAGACATACGAATAAATAGGCACGTTTCCGCGTTACGCGATTAATTTTCTAATTAACATTTTAAAAACATGCAAACATATAAACGTAACACAATAATCACATAATCAATTAGATTCTCATTAATTTAACATTATTCATTATTATTACGTCACCAACGTTAAACGACAACTAGTGTGTGTTCACGACACGTGTATGCAAGACTTAACGGAACTAACGGAGTTTGGTAACGGAAATTACCGGATGTCACATTATCCCCATGTTGAAAGAATTTTCGTCCCGAAAATTGCGTTACATGGTGAGAGTGTTCCATCACTGGTCTACTGCATTGGCACACATAAATCGAAATCGAGTGAGTTTTGGATGAGTTGTCACATCATCCCCATGTTGAAAGAAATTTCATCCCGAAATTTTGATCAATACCTTCGCCTGCTGGCATCGTCCTTTCAAATAGTTGAGGGTACTTAAGCTTCATTTGATCTTCTCGTTCCCATGTGAATTCCAGTCCACGTCGTGAATTCCAATGGACTTTGACAATGGGTATCTTGCTTTGCTTAAGTGTTTTCACCTCACGGTCCATCACCTCAACTGGTTCTTCAATAAAACGCAATTGTTCATCCACTTGAATTTCTTCTAGTGGTAGAACCATTGTTTCATCAGTTATGCACTTCTTCAGGTTTGACACGTGAAACACATCATGGACTCCACTTAGCGAATCAGGCAGGGCTAGTCGATAGGCTACTGGACCTATTATTTCCACTATTTCAAATGGTCCAACGTACCTCGGATTTAGTTTCCCCATTTTACCAAACCGAACTACGCCTTTCCATGGTGAGACTTTCAACAAAACCTTGTCACCAACCTGAAACTCTAAAGGTTTCCGTCTATTGTCAGCATAACTCTTTTGTCTGTCTCGCGCTGCAGCCATACGGTTCCGTATCTGTACAATCTTCTCAGTTGTCTCATGAATTAACTCGGGACCTGTTAGCTGACTATCACCAATTTCTGCCCAGCAAAGTGGTGATCGACATTTTCTCCCATACAACGCCTCGAAAGTTGCTGCCTGTATACTAGTATGATAACTGTTGTTATAAGAAAACTCCACCAATGGCAGGTGAATTTCCCAGTTATTCCCGAAGTTAATCACACAAGCACGTAGCATATCCTCCAACGTCTATATGATACGCTCACTCTGGCCATCCATCTGTGGATGATATGCAGTACTCATATCTAATCGTGTACCCAAAGATTTCTGTAACGATTGCCAGAAATGTGACGTGAAACGAGCGTCACGATCGGAAATAATTGAGATCGGTACACCGTGTCTCGAAACGATCTCTTTAAGGTACAATCGAGTTAATTTCTCCATCTTGTCAGTTTCCTTAATTGCAAGGAAGTGAGCAGACTTTGTCAATCGATCCACAATAACCCATATCGTGTCACAACCGGTACTAGTCCGGGTTAGCTTAGTAATAAAATCCATGGAGATCTGTTCCCATTTCCACATTGGTATCTCAGGTTGTTGTAACAGTCCGGATGGTTTTTGATATTCCACTTTTACTTTCGAGCAGGTCAAACACTTGCTCACATACGTAGCTACATCCGCTTTCATGTTAGGCCACCAATAGTACGCCTTTAGGTCATGATACATCCGCTTTCGGATCTAGGATGTATAGAATACTTAGATTTGTGTGCCTCGCTCATAACTAAATCTCTCAGATTTCCATAAACAGGCACCCAAAGTCTATCCATGAAATACCGAATTCCATCCTCTTTCACCACTAACTGTTTATCCATTCCCCTTAATGACTCAGAACCAACATTTTATGCTTTTAAAGCTTCTATCTGCACCTCCTTAACTTGTTTGGGCAGTTGGGTACTGATAGTAAGTTGTAAAGCTCGCACCCGTCGGGGTTTAGCTGTTTCATTCCTGCTTAGGGCATCGGCAACTACGTTCGCCTTTCCCGGATGGTACTTAATAGCGCAATCATAATCGTTTAGTAGTTCCACCCAACGTCGCTGCCTCATATTCAACTCTTTTTGCTCGAAGATATGTTGAAGACTCTTGTGATCGGTGTAGATAGTCACTTGGTACCGTACAAATAATGTCTCCAGATCTTTAAGGCAAAAACCACTGCACCCAATTCTAAGTCATGGGTGGTATAGTTCTTCTCATGAACCTTTAGTTGTCTCGAGGCGTAGGCTATCACCTTATCTCGTTGCATCAAGACACAACCCAATCCTTGAATGGATGCATCGTATACACCACAAAGTCATCCGTTCCCTCTAGTAATGCTAATATCGGGGCAGTACAGAGTTTTTGTTTTAATAATTGGAAAGCTGATTCTTGACTCTCGCTCCATTTGTATGTCGTTCCTTTGTGAGTCAAGGCAGTGAGAGGTTGTGCAATCTTAGAAAATCCTTCTATGAATTGTCGGTAATATCCTGCTAATCCCAGAAATTGTCTTATCTCGCTCGATGTTTTGGGTGTAGTCCAATTGTTTATCGCATCAATTTTGGAAGGATCAACATGTATCCCCTTCTCATTAACAATATGACCTAGGAATTGCACTTCTCTTATCCAAAAGTCACACTTTGAGAATTTGGAATATAGCTGCTCATTTTTCAACAGTTCCAAGGTCATTCGTAAGTGCTCTTCATGCTCCTCCTTGGTCCTAGAATATATCAGTATATCATCGATGAACACAATGACAAACTGATCAAGATAAGGTTTGCACACGTGGTTCATGAGGTCCATGAACACAGCAAGTGCATTAGTCAACCCAAAAGGCATGACCAAGAACTCATAATGACCATAACGAGTACGAAACGCGGTCTTGGGAATGTCTTCTTCTCGAACTCTAAGTTGATGATAACCAGATCTCAAGTCAATCTTCGAATAATAGCTTGATCCTTGAAGCTGGTCGAACAAGTCGTCGATACGAGGTAAAGGGTATCGGTTCTTGACTGTTACTTTGTTTAACTCTCTATAATCGATGCACATCGGAATGTGCCATCCTTCTTCTTAACAAAGAGAAAGGAGATCCCCAAGGTGATGTGCTAGGTCAAATAAAGCCCTTATCTAAAAGCTCCTGAAGTGGTGATGACAACTCTTGTAGCTCGTTTGGTGCTAATCGATAAGGTGCCCTAGCAATCGGAGCTGCGCCGGGAGTCAACTCAATCTGGAATTCCACTTGGCGGTGAGGTGGTAATCCAGGTAGATCCTCTGGAAAATCATGTACTATGGGAATATCCTCCATTCTCCTTTCTTCTGCTTGCTTATCGGTTACAAGTGCTAGGATAGCCACACGACCCTTTCGTAACAACTTTTGAGCTTTCATGAATGAGATGATGCCTATCATAGCACCACTCCTATCACTTTGACGGTAAGGATTTTATCATCAACAGGGATTCGTATGATCTTCTCATGACATATGACTTCCGCTTGCTTGCTAGAGAGCCAATCCACGCCTATCACAACATCAAAACTCCCCAGCGTAACATGCATGAGATCTATAGCAAAAGTATGACCGGCAAGTTCTATCTTACAGTCTTTAAGGATATGCGTTACATGGATTTGTTACCATCGGCTAATTCCACAGTGTATCTAGATTCTAAAGCAGAGGGTATATCACTTAAAAGACTACAGAACTTTAAGGACACAAAACTCCTATTGGCTCCAGTATCAAATAGTACCGTAGCAAAACAACCATTAACAGAGAATCTACCAGTAACAGTTGTTGGATCATTTAGAGCCTCACCTGAGCCAATGACGAAGGCTCTCCCCTTGGCTCCATCTTTATTTCCGCCATTACCAGTACCATTTCCACCGTTGTTGTTATTACCGTTGTTGTTGTTGTTACCGTGATAGTTGTGGGTAGTTTCGCCTGTAATGCCCTTCTTTCCCATATTTGAAACAACCCTTGGGAGTTTCTTGAGGTTGTTGTGGCCTCCTTACCAGTTCACCACGACAATCCTTTGCAGCGTGTCAATTTTTCCACAACGTTGACACTTGAAGCTATCACACCTTCCCACATGATGGTAATTACACGAGTGCACTTCGGATGCCTACCACCATAACCATTGCGTCCTTGATTATTTGCAGACGTCTGGTTGAAGTTACGGCGATTGTCGAACCTCCGTTGCTGCTGAGCGGCTGTTGTTGCTGTTGAGGTTGAGGTTGACCGCTTGAAGATGATGATGCTTTGGGTTGTTGGCATTATCCCACTTTCTTTTGTTGTCGGGCACGCTTGCCACAGCGCCTGTTTGGGTAGACGTCCTTGCTCCACGGCTTGGTCAGTTAGCCTGTGAGCTAGCTGGATGGCTTGCTGAATTGTGGCTGGATTGGAAGCAGTTACCATACTTTGGATTTCGGGTACCAATCCCCGTATGTAATGCTCTACCCTTTTAGGCACCTCATTCACCATTCCCGGGCACAAAGTTGCTAATTCATGGGTTTTGGTGGTGTAAGCCTCGATTTCCGATCCCTGCATCTTCAATGCCAGAACTCCATCTCTAACTTCTGCACTTCGTTGCTAGGACAGTACTCCTCAGTCATCATTGCTTTGAACTCATCCCATGGAAGTCCATTTGCCATCACCTGTCCTAGCATCTGGACTTGCGCGTTCCACCAAGACAGAGCAACACCCTCTAAAGTCCGGTGGCATACTTTACTTGATCCGCAGGTGGACAGTTGAATTTAGAGAAGATAGACTCAGTCTTCTCGAACCATCGCACAAGCCCTACAGCACCCTCTGTACCGCTGTAGGTGTGTGGCTTACACTCCATAAAGGACTTGTAGGTACACACTGGTGGTCTTGTTTTAACACAACACACATTAATCAGACATCCCATACAGTTATGAAGGATATTAGATTTATCGTTCTATCATTGTTTACCTGCTGGCTGACCCGCGTGGGCAGCAGCCACTGCCGCCTAAACATGCTCATTAATTAGAGCAGCTAGTTCTGCGGGGGTCATGTTAATAGCACCACCGCCCTGTTCTCCGGTGCCACATCCACGTCCGCGTCCACGACCACGTCCACGTCCACGTCCACGGGCGTCCATTCTTTTCACTTTATATTCACAAATAAAATAATGAGTAACATCAAACACATTTAACTCATTGAAGCACAATAAACAGTAAATAAAAGAAATAATGCATCATCACAACCACAACATTCATAACAAAAATAATAACCCAGTAAATAAATTGTAAATGAGTCACAATGTATATATCAATGTCATAATTTAAGTTTGTCGTTCGTGTGGGGAAACAACCCTTCCCACATAGGTTTCAAAAAGAAAAACACTACATAGTCTAAGTCATATAAAGAAGTCAATCGACAACATCTGACCCATCACTGTCATCCTCCATCTCCTCCGGTTCCTCCTCCTCGGGTCCCTCCTCCTCGGGTCCCTCCTCAGGATCCTCATCCTCAGGGTCTGCTGCAGGAGCAGGAGCTATAGCAATCTGAAGTGTAGCTAGTTGCGCTTCTAAAAAGGCAATCCTATTATCGGCTACGGCGTCCCGCTGTTCACGAGTAGTCACACGCCCTTGGAGTGCCATGAGACCATCTTGCATATGGTGACACCCATTTAGGGTCTTCCCGTGTTGCTCCTCGAGTTCATCCAGTTGATGTCTTAGTTTGTACACCTCTTGCTGCAGTGTACAGACATCACCCGTGAGCCGCTTGACTCGATGCTGCTCAGTGTCCAGTGCAGCCACTAGTGCAGCAATCAGTTGCTCGTTGGACTGCACCGTCCGTGGGAGTGAAGGCATTGGTTGGTCGGCATTGTTCCTAGTCCTGGGCCTTGGGACAGGTACGCGCTCCCTAAACATAATATGATCAACAAATCTAGGATAGAAACGCCAGTCTCGCCGAGGGTCACGCTTCATCAATGCAAAGGGTTGATCCCAGTCAATCTCATCTTGAGGATAAGCCAATCGGGTCCAATCGAATCCATCATCAGGTACAGGTGCGGGAGGTGGGGATTCAGATCGTGAAGGTGATTCAGGTCTTTTTCCCAGAGCTCTCGATGACAATGCCATGCTGCAGAGAGTGTGACGGTATGCCAATGAGTATACAGTAGATGAGAATAAGGCACATGTAACTAATTAACTGTGTGCGGTTATAGTCTAGTGTGTATGCAACCTAGTTCCCTATAACCAATGGCTCTGATACCATTCTGTAACACCCGGCCCCTCACATCAACATTATTGTCGCTTTGCCCACGAGGAGCTCACAGATTTGCTTTTGGTTGCCGGGTGAAAACTTCCCAAGGAGGTCACCCATCCCTGGATTGTTCCCACCTGAGCACGCTTAACTGTGGAGTTCTCCTCTCATCCACAACCAATACGCCCAAAACGCGTTGTTAATGTTAAAGGCCAGATAATCCTTATGAACCAGGAATCTCTCCTGTCCACGGCCGATGTGGGACATGTGTAGGGTGTCACAATAAGAAAATCAAAATTGATCTTAAAGCATACTCTATTTTGACTCAAGCACTCAAAATGGATGTGCTGAAAAGACTGGAAAAATATGGAACTGCTAAAGCTGTTTGGGATGCTCTCAAAATTATGTGTGAATGTAGCAGTGAAGTTGCTAAAATTAACAAAGACAAGCTGGTCAATCAGTATGAAACCTTCCATCACACCAAAGGAGAATCCATATCAAAACAACTGCGTAGATTTGTACAGTTGGTCAATGACTTGGAAATTATGGGTGTTTCATACAACATTAAAGAACTCAACAAAAAAATGCTTCACAGTCTGCCTGAAAGCTGGAAGCAAAATGTCACAATGTTGAAAAATACTCTTGATCTTGAGAGTACCAGTCTAGACATTATGATAGCAAAGGTTGAAGCTTTGGAACTTGATGAACGAAGCAGAAATATGAGTGGGCCAAGAGTGATTGAAGCCTACAAATTACCTTGAGAACCACAATCTGTTGAAAATTCTTTCATCACAGAGGAAGATGACTTCATCTCATCAAGAGTTCAAATGAACAATACTGGTTCATTGCATCTCCATCATTCAATCACCATTCAACTTCAGCACAAGCACCAAAAGTCTCCACTGCACCTCTAATCTCTCCAGAAGACTTAAAATCAGAATAGAAAAAGGCAACCTACAATGCCTTTGTTGCAAGTTTTGAAGCCTATCTTGGGGGAAGACTCACTTCTGCCCATTTAATACTGGAAGATTTAGAAGAATTAGATCCTGATGATGTTGAGGAGATGGATCTACAGTGGCAAATGGCAATGATTGCCATGAGAGCAAAGAAATTCTTTAGAAAAGGAAGAAAATTTAGCTTGAATGAGAAAACAAAGCGTGGATATGACAAATCCAAGGTAAATGCTTCAACTGTGGCATGACTGGCCATTTCTGAAGAGAGTGCAATGCTCCTAAAAGAACCAACCATTCAAGGAACTCTCCTGGTCAATCATCCTCACAGCCTAATTCAAGCTATCACTTAAACAATCAACAATAGCAGTACCATCATTCTCACCATCAACAAACATACCAAAATCAACCATAACTGACAAATCAAGCCCATGCAAGCAATCAGCCTTCTGCCAGTGCACTTGTGATCAAACAAGATGGGATATGTGAGTGGAGTTTGTATGCTGAGGAAGTCAAGCCTCAATTCCAGAATCATGCTCTCATGGCTCATATCAATGATGGACCATCTGCAATGCCTACTGAGGTATAGTGAGAAATGCATAAATGAATTACAAGAGTATAGAGAACACAATCATAAACTGGTAGATAAAATTAAAGAAGAAAAGGTGAAGTTAGACATGATGAAGAGAGAACTAAAAAGTTTTGAAATCAAAATCAGATCTCTCATTTCTGACATAGAAAAATTGCATGGTGAGAAATACAATCTTGCAGCTAAAAAGGAGCTACTTACTGAAAAGTTAGCTCAAGCTAAAGCTCAAAAATCTATGACTGAAGTGAAACTTGAAAAGTTTCATATATCTTCAGTCAAGCTGTAAGAAATGTGGATTCACAAAAGGATCCAAAGGACATGTCAGGGATTGGGTACAATTCATGTCCTCTACCATACAATGACAATACACTGTCATGCGTGACTCTGTATCACTCTCTGAATCAATAGAACCTAAAATTATGGAACCTAAATCAGTAGTGAAACAAGTGATGAATCTTCAAAACAAACCTGATGTTTATTTTGAACCAATAAGGATAAAATCAAGTTAGGACACCCAATCAAAATCAAAGAGTGATTAGACAAGACAGTGAATGTCATGAAACCATCAAGCCCTGTAAAAGCGATCGTACCTTTATAAAATTCATACCATCTATTTTACAGGGAAAAAGAAATATGTTGGAGCATATATAGTCATATATAGTGTGTCCGTCGCTTGTCGAATAGTCTAGGCTTAATGTTATACACCTGATATGTTGTAAACACATGAAACTGGGTCATTCGTAGGAGCATATGCGAATGAGACTCAGTCGTTCTATTGAGCCATGCTAATGGACCAGCCGTGCGACTGAGAGATGCGATTGGGACATTCGTAAGACTGAACCATAAGTATGGTCCAGTCGTACCATTGAACCATACGCACGGTCCAATCACACAAATGGGCCCAGTCGCATCTAATATGGGTTGAGGCCTATATATACCAGTTTCAATGTAGAGAGTAGAGGATTTCCAGAGGATCTCAAAAGGGTTTTAGAGAGAGTGTGCCCGGGAGTCTAGGGCTGCCGGATGAGAGGGGAGATCATGCTCGATCTTCCCCTTGCCAAGAGTCTTGATTCTTATGTTGTAACGAGCTTGTAATCGTTAGGTTTTATCAATGAAACCATTCAATTATAGTTCGTATTATTGTTTGACTTTTGGTTTGATGTTGTTTATCCTTCCGTCAAGAACATGCTCGGATGTTTATCGATCCAAGAAACCGACTTCACAAAATATGTCAAAACAGTGAAACCCACTACTGAGAGTAGTTTTGATAATGAGATAGTATCTCCACAAAATTCAAGCAAATCAGAAAAGGTTTCACTGAAAAAGAAACCAACTATAAAACTGAGTTCAACACTTAAAACTTCATCAGACCCTCAGTCATCCAAATTAAGGCAGGGAGTTGGATTTAATATGTGTAACAAAGAACAAGTTGACCAGTTTGATAAAGAGGTGAGAAGTAGGTTGAAGAAACAGAAACAACCCAGACAACTGAACAAAAGTAGTATTGTGAAACAATCTACAAAAAGGGTTGATTCTGATTGATCACCTAAAGAAAAGAAAGTGACTCATTAAAAGAAAGTACCAGTTGAGTCACTCAAAGAAAATCTTATTCGAGAAACAAACAAATGTATTGTGATTTGTGACATGTTCAATCACAAGACAGATAAATGCTTCTTCAACCATATTATTCTATCTGTAATATGAACAATCACTCCACCAAAAATTGCTATTTTAACAAGTATTGTTCAATCTGTGACATGAACAATCACAATACATCTGATTGTTACTTCAATCAGAAGGGGTTGAGAATTCCACAACACAAGCCCATCGCAAAAACATCTACTGTGATGCATTCTGTCAAACCTCATCTTCATAATACTCAATCTAGGTCTCCTAGATCTACAAATGATAGAATAAGTCGAAGGATTTAAGGAAGGGTCAAAGAAATCGTCTCACAATGAAACACAAACTTGACCTTCCTAAGCAAAAACCAACTTTTGATAACGAAACTCGGGCTAAATTTTTACAAAGAAATAGAGACCAACGATTTCATTATTCATCTAAATCCTTAGTAGATGTAGATGAGATGACTCGACCAATTCATTATCAAAAATCTTCCAAATCACCTCATGTAAATCACCATTTGGAGGGAAATACCAGGAGGTGACTATCATGAATAGGAACAGGAAACCCAAGACCATCATGGCTTGGGTTCCTTATTCTAATTAGTTCTTTTTGTTTATAGGTTCATCCACACAGGTCTAATAGCCTATGGTATGTAGACAGTGGATGCTCCCGACACATGACTGTAGATCGTTCCCTCCTTCATGATTTCAAGTACATACAAGGAACTACTGTGGCATTCGGTGGAGATTCAGAAGGTGGTAGGATTACAGGAGAAGGATCTGTGACAAATGGGATACTGAGCTTTGACAGAGTGAATTACTATGAACAACTAAATTTCAATCTGCTAAGCGTGTCTCAGATCTACGACAAAAAATATTCCACTCACTTTACAGACACTCACTACTACATTCTGAAACCTGGATTTCAGATTCCTGAAGAATGGTTGTCTTAAAGACTCCGAGGAAGAATAATACATATGTCTTAAACCTGTGTTCTGCATCACCTAAGGAAGAAACATGTCTTTTGTCTAAAGGATCATTTGATGAGCCACAACTTTGGCATAGACGTTTGGGGCACACTAACTTTAAAAATATGAACAAGTTAGTCAAAGGAAACCATGTAATTGGTCTTCCTCAAAAGGAATTCAATTTTATTGATCAATGTTCAGCGTGCCTCAAAGGAAAACAACATAAATCATCTCACAAAACCAAGCTGGTGAACACTAACAATACTCCATTGAAGCTACTTCACATGGATCTGTTTGGACCAACTCATGTAATGAGTATGGGAAAGAAACAATATTGTTTAGTGATCATTGATGACTTTTCTCGATTCACATGGGTGTTCTTCCTACTTCATAAAAATGAAGCATCCCAAATCATGCAAGAACTTATCACTAAATTTGAAAATCAACTTGATCTCAAAGTCAAAATAATAAGAAGTGATAATGGCATAGAGTTTGAAAATGAAAATATGAGTTCCTTTTGTGCAACCAAAGAATTGCTCATCAATTCAGTGCAGCTAGAACTCCTCAACAAAATGGGGTAGCTGAAAGGCGAAGTAGTACACTGATTGAAGCAGCAAGAACTATGCTAGCCGATGCTAAACTGCCAATCACCTTCTGGGCAGAAGCAGTTAACACATCGTGCTTTGTGCAAAATCAAACTCTGATTGTTAAAGAAAGTAACATGACACCTTATGAACTAATATTTCATAGGAAACCATTTATTGGATTCCTCAAACCATTTGGTTGTCCAGTCTCAATATTAAACACCCATGATCATTTGGGAAAATTTTCATCTAAGTCTAATCAAGGATGTTTTGTATGTCATTCTTTTGTGTCAAAGGCTTATAGAGTGTTCAATCCTAGACTGAACATTATTGATGAATCCACAAATGTTCAATTCAAGGAACATTCATTTCCCAAATCTACAAATGGTCCTGATTGGTTGTTTAATATTGACACTTTTACTAAATCATTTGACCAAATTCACTTGTCTGATGCAGGAAATACACATTCAGGTGATACTTCATCAACTGTAGAAAGAAGAGAAAATTATCCATTGATTCCACCTACATCTGATGAACATACGAATGAAGATGTTCCTCTTCAAGCTGATCCCATCAGACACTTGTCACAAAACCTTAGTGTTTCTTCTGACGAAGGTCCCAGCCTGGTACCATCTCACTCAGATGACTTGTCACTTGAGATCAGAAATCAAAAACAGGCTTTTCATCCAGAAGAAACTCAAGGTACTTCAAATGATGGAAGCAACCTCAGTGCTGCTGAAAATGTAGCAGTTACTGAAACAGAAATTGACAATATTCATAATTCCACAACAATACAAGATGATTGTGTCTCTGACCATAATGAACTGAATGTCTCCAATCTTTATGTAACTATTTCTGATGACACCATTCCCACCACAAGAATACACAAGAATCATCCAATTAAAACCACTATTGGTGATCTTAATGAGAGGGTGACAAGAAGCAAGTCAAGTATTGCAAACATCTGTTTGTTCTCATTATTTCTATGTCAAACAGTACCCAAAAACATCAAAGAGGCACTTCAAGACATAGTTGGATTGAAGCAATGCAGGAAGAATTGCTCCAATTCAAGAAACAAGAAGTATGGCAGCTGGTAGATCTTCCCGAAGGACAATACCCTATCAATACCAGATGGCTGTACAGAAACAAGACTGATGATAGAGAGATAGTCATCAGAAATAAAGCAAGACTAGTGGCACAGGGATACACTGAGGAAGAAGGAATAGACTATGACGAGGTGTTTGCTCCTGTTGCCAGACTAGAAGCAATCATAATCTTTCTTGCATATTCTGCGTCCATGAAATTTACTGTTTATCAAATGGATGTAAAGTGTGCATTTTGTATGGAAAGATTGCTGAAGAAGTCTATGTAAGTCAACCACCTGCCTTTGAAGATCTAGATTTCCCTCACAGAGTGTATAAGCTTGATAAAGCTTTGTGTGGTCTTCATCAAGATCCAAGAAATTGGTATGAGACTCTATCATCCTTTCTTCTTAAACATGGGTATGAAAGAGGAAAGATTGATCAGACTCTCTTCAGAAGAATAAGAGGAAAAGACGTGATGTTAGTCCAGATCTACGTGGATGACATTATATTTGGCTCGACAAACAAACAACTCTGCAAAGAATTTGAAGATCTTATGCATTCAAAGTTTCAAATGAGTGCTATGGGGGAACTCACATTCTTTCTGGGGGTGCAAGTCTAGCAAACAGCAGATGGAATCTTCATCAATCAATCAAATATGTAGAAACCATGCTGAAGAAATTCCACTTTGCTGACTGTCAGTCTATCAGAACTCCTGTAGATACTAAAGTGAAGATTGGATCTGACCCTGAAGGAAAATCAGTGGATCAAACTCACTATCGATCAATGATAGGTTCACTTATGTATCTAACAGCCAGTAGGCCTGACATTATGTTTGGTGTTTGTGTGTGTGCTAGATATCAAGCTGATCCAAAAGAATCACATGTGAATGCTGTCAAGAGGATATTCAGATATCTGAAGGGCAACCAGCTCTTGATGGTATCCAAAGGAAGGAGAATTTAATCTCTATGCCTACACAGACAGTGATTATGGAGGATGCAGCTTCAACAGAAAATCGACTTCTGGTGGTTGTCAATTTCTTGGTCCCAGACTAGTATCCTGGCAATGCAAGAAGCAGACAAATGTGTCTGTGTCCACAGCCGAAGCTGAGTATATTGCTGCTTTGGCATGTTGCTCTCAAGTTCTCTGGATTCAAAACCAGATGCTTGATTATGGTTTTAACTTTTTGCATACACCAATTCTATTGACAACACAGCTGCTATCTTTATAACTCATAATCCAGTTCGGCAATCAAAAACAAAACATATTGAAATTAGATATCATTTTTTGAGAGACTGTGCTGAAAAGGTTTTAATCAAATTGATTCAAGTACCAACAGAAAATCAATTAGTTGATTTGTTTACCAAGGAATTTGAACCTAGTAGGTTTGAATTTCTGGTTCAGTCAATTGGCATGATTAACCTTGAGTAAAAACTATGAAAAACACCAAAAATATTTTAAAACATCAGAAAACCCACAAAAACAAATCAAGTCTTATGAAGAAAAGAATCTAAGGGAAATGACATAATTACAGTCGTTATATCATTCACTGTGCTTAATTTCAAAATGTAAAAGACTGAAATGACTTACCAGATATGTTGGTAGGTTCAACTTGGATGAAAAGATACATGCAGTGATGAATTAAAGACATATTCAATTGTGAAACACTCATCACAAAGTACAGGTATGTATTGGCTTATCTGAATGCATGTGTGTAGTAAACTAAACACACCAGGTAATGATACTTTATGAATCTCTTTCACCACATCATGTTTCAACTTTGTTTTGCTGAGCAAAGACCTAATGAAACTTGCACATAGTGCAGATGTCATGATCCAAAATATTCCCAATGAGGAACACATCCAAAATTGGATGAATTAACAAAGTAATACATTCTAAGTGAATGAACAAAGAATCCTATCATGGATCACCTTCCAAAGTGAAGTGAAAAGAATCCCAATGAGGATCAACATGAAAAAGGATCAATTTAAAAGAATCCCAATAAGGATCAGTGAACATGAGATTTCATGACTTAAGTAACCTGGTAAGAAAAGTTGTGACAAAGTTCTACCATGCATTTTATAAGGAGGGTTGATCATTCCATGCTTATGTGTGTGAGGTAAACATTGAATAATAAATCAACCAAAACATGATAAAAGTCATTTGCATCAAAATATCAACTAGGTATGAGCTTAAGAGGACAAACATACCTTCAATCATCAAGTTCATAATCATGTCCATTTAATCATAAAGGATGCACATGTGTAATGAAAGATTGATATGATCCCCACAAAGAGATTCTGTCTTTATTATTAATATTAATCAAAATAATATTCAAAAATTTTAAAACTTTAAAGTTTCTCTCCAACTGTGGACATAAACTTTAGGGGGAGTAATTTAAAATTTTTGAGTAAGTTCAAATTTTTGTTTGTTAACTCAATATTGAAAAACAAAACAAAAATAATTTTAGTTGGTGTTGTTGCAATAAGTCATACCATTATATCTCAGCTTATGCAGATTCTTAGAAGCATGATAAGCCCAAGATCTGTCAAAATTAGGAAACTTGAATTAGTTGTAACATACAAGTCAATCCAAGCCAAAATTGACAACTTCAATAGCCAACTACATAAAAAAAATCAATCAAGGACACCTTTTCATAAGATGAATAATCAATACAATCATATTAACTTTTGATTAAGTTCAAAAGATAATGCAGGTAAGTGCATTAGTTAATGCGGGTGAAGGTAACCCATGCATATAACTAATGCGGGCAACAATAATTTTTGAAGTGCAACTAATGCGGACAATGATTTTACTCTACCGCATTAGTGTGTGAAGTGAATGTGAAGTTTACTCTACCGCATTGAATAAAGTTAACTAATGTGTATGAACAGGTCTTTATCGCATTTGATACAGTGATGTGTTGACTTGTCAACCGCATTTGTAGTTGTACAAATGGAATTTGTTCTATCGCATATGTTACTGTAATTTGGATATGGGAAAACAATCCATTCAACCACATTTGTTACAATGTTCTTCCGCATTTACTACAACTCAAATGCGGACAATCAAAATTTTATGTTTAACTCCGCATTTGCAATAGTATACAATGCGGACAGTCAAAATTTTAAGTTTAACTTCCGCATTTGCAACAGTAAACAATGCGGAGAGCCAAAATTTCAAGTTTAAACTTCTGCATTTATAACAGTAGACAAATGTGGACAGCTAAAATTTCAAGTTTAAACTTCCGCATTTACAACAGTACACAAATGCAGAATGAATAAAAATTAACAAAACTTCCGCATTAGTAATAGTAGAGTAATGCGTATAGTCAGTCGAAAATTAAATCTTCCGCATGACCTACAGTCACAATGCGGATGACCAAAGAAGTCAAATACGAACTGTCCATGTCAAAAGTTTGTCTTCCGCATTTGCTACAGTCAACCAATGCGGATGATCAAAATTAGACAAATTAACCTTCAGCATTTGCTACAGTGTTGACTGTATCTGCTTGTAAACTTAAAAAATTTCTCAAATTGTATTATTTAACTATTTAAAGGAATTGGAATGGGTCATTTAATACTTTTCAAATTCGAGAGAACTTATAGTGAAACGAGCGCAAACCTACAGTACACCACCATCAATCATCATCATCATCACAAACATTCAAAGAATTTGTTGTGTTTCATCTTTAGACATTCTTATCATCAATTCAGAACCACAATCGTTTTGAAGATAAGGTATAACTTCAACAGAGTTTGAAACCAAAACCTAAGTCTCGAACTGTTACCCTAAATCGAACGATGACCAGAAAATTATTGAAGAACACCAAAATCAAACTCATTAATGTGATGTAATACACATTTTCGATGTCAATAAACATGTAAATTGATAGGAATTTAACTAATAATGAAAATCATGATAACCATGTTTACTGATAAAAACAGAGCAATTGATTTAGAAGAAGGAGAAATTACAGATGAAGATGAAGTTAAAAAGGATGTTCTCATGGATAGTCCTATTAAAGAAGAACAGTCAGTAGAAGACATGGTAACCAAAGCTCAAACTGATGACTTGATGATTAAAGCCATGTTTTTGATCAATCAAGGCTATGATCCTGATGAAGTGTTTGTAATGACGTATGAGAGAATGAAAGAGGAGAAAGAGAAAGTGAAACTGTTGCTTGATCCAACAATAGCCACTGAATATGAGAAGACAATGACAAAGGACACTCCAAAACACAAAGACTCATCCTTGAAGAAATCCACAAGGTATGAAATTCCACTGCCAAGAAGGGGTCCTCTACAAAAGCAGTCAAAAATGAAGAAATCAACCTCATCCCATGAATCATTATTTCCTGTTCCTTATAACATGTCTGATAAGGAAATGAAGGAATATCTCTCAAGTCAGGGATTCACAAAAAGAAAGATTGCCAACATGAAGACAAATTCATTAAGGGCTATAACATTTCAATTGATCAATGTAAAGAAAGATAAACTCAAGAAACTGGAAGAAGAATTGACAAAGACCAAAACCAGAAACAGAATGTCAGCTGAAGACATGCTGTTGAACATAAAAGACCAAGAACTACTTGCCCCAGTGCTCCACAAATACCCTGAATGGTTTACAGAACCATCTCAGTTGAAGCTGCAAGAAGGACTAACTACTGCTGAACTGATCAGAGGGGTGTCTACTCCCAAGGGGAAGATAGATCAGAAGATAATAGCATGGAAGTATGATAGCACCTCGAACATGTTCATGGTGAAAAGAATCTCAGGGCTAGTACAATTCTTTACAGAGTACTCAGTTCTAGTAAATGCCCTTGAGATTCATGATTTGAAGGAGCTAGCTCAACTTGAACTCATCAATCATGCAACTATGTTCAGGGGATATGAATTTGAGAATATACTTAAGATGTTCAGAAGGACAAACAATTTCAATTCATTAAAGACAATTTGCTTAACAAAAGATAAAACTTTTAACAATCCCCTGGATAAGAAGAAAAAGGTGGAAGCAAAAGAAATTGTATTCCCTGAGTTGAAGGTAAAGCCAACTGAGTCATTAAAGAGGAAAGTAGTGTCTGGTACTCATTCTTCCACTCCCATATCAAATGTGTACTATGATGAGAAAACCTATGAGCTGGTGATAGAAAAGAAGTGGGGAGGAAAAGAAGGAGCTGACATTAGACTTTTCAGTGGATATGAAGTAAGATTACTTGATGAATCATACATCCACTACATTTATACCAGGCACTTCAGGGAATTAAACAACAAATTGGGTGAACAAGACATGCACTTCTTTCTGAAATGCATCAAATTGTTGAAACTGGCCTATGATAGAATAAAGATTAAAAGAGATAAAAGAAAGAAGAAGAAAACCCCACTGCAACTTGGAAACATTGTTAAGTTTGAAGTGGATGTGGGAGGGAGTTTATTGATTCATAGAGATGGTATTTCCACAATCTCCATATGGGAACCTATTTCTCTGAAAAAGTTACCAATGGAAGCCATCTACAACATGAGCAGAATGAAAACACATGTGCTGAGTAGAGACAGGATAGTAGAAGCAACTGATTTTGTAAACATGATCAAGGCCATTCTGGATCCCACCAAAGCAGCTTTCATACTACCTCCTGAAGACCCAGCTGAATCTTCACAACATCAATCACCTCCTAAACATTGAGGAAAACTAGGCTGTATAATCCTTAGGGGGAGTATTGTTGCACCCTGAAAGGATCATACATGCCAACTCAATGGGTGAATTGATGATTGTTCAGCTGGAATCCCACAAGTCCAAGATGTAATGCGGATGAGATATGCAAGAAAAATAACAAATGTTATCTTCCGCATTAGTCAATGCGGAAGACAAAAATCTGATGCGGACAAGTGTTTACTATTCTGCATTAACTAATGCGGAAGACACAATACTTGTGCTGAAGAACAAGTTACTCTTCCGCATTGACTAATGCGGAAGAACAATAGAAGATGCGGACAAGACTTTGATCATCTGCATTGACAAATGCGGATGACCAACCAAATGCGCACAAGTATTTGTTCATCCGCAATAACCAATGCGGATGACCAACTTACTAATGCTGATGATCAAGTGGAAATGCTGATCAAGATTAACTCATCCACATTTGTCAATGCGGATGAACAAGCAGAGATGCGGATCAAGACTTAGACTAGTTTCTGATGTAATAGGTCAGGGGTAGTTTAGTTAGTTTGTAAAGGCATCTTGTCTTGTCTATAAATAGAATAGTTAACCTCGTACTGAGGTGACGGCTGATACATAGAGAATTTTTGTGGTAATTATTCTCTGTAACTTATCAACTTCCATATATCAATACAAACAACATTTATGAGTAATTTTCTTTCTTGAATGTTCTTTGATTGTTTGTTTCTGCCACTCAATCATTGACTTGATTATCATATTCGATTCTCAGTAAGAATATCACTCTTACTTAAACCCAGTCAGTCTGTGGGTCCTCAAGTGTTTGTCTCTAAACGTTCTCCCCATTTTTGGTACCATCATCTTGAGAGCTAGATGAGCTAGAAGAAGAAGTCAATGAGATCTGAACAAGTACATGCCTAACAGATCTCTCAGTCTGTTTCTCAACTAGTTGAGCCTTGAGATTGTCAATCTCAAGTTGCTGAGTGGCAAAAGGTCTTTTATGAGGATTTGCATGCTTCCCTCATCTTCTTTTGAAGAATGATGGGGAGATGAGGTAACATACCTAGTATGTTTAGTCTCACCACCAGATGTGGTTTCTTGGCACCCTGGTTTCCCTTGCTGAATGATGTCTCTTTCAAAGTTATGAAACAACATGGTTGCCACAAATTCAGTTCAGATATGTTACCACTATTCATAGGGTCCATTGAGGCACCTTCTGTAGTGGCAGCTGAATCTATATGAGTCCCCACCATATTAGTGGGACTTACCTCAGTTGTGGGTTGCTGATGGGGGCTAGAGATAAGGGATGTCTCTGGGCTTTGTTGATCTTGGAGAGCGTGTTATAGATCAATTTCCTTACCGTGGAGAGATGTTTCTCTTCATCAGTTTTAAAAAGAAGGTTAGTGAAAGATAGGGATGTTAAGCCTACTGACCTGGGACGTTGGTAAATGTCTACAGGCATTGAGCCTTTGGTGGTGTTGTCCCTTGTTGGCTACTCAGAAGAGTGTAAATACTCATTCTGAGGGCTATTGGTTGGGTATCAGGCTCATGGGTTTGAGACCGAGGAGACTCAAAACCCAAATTGAGGTCGAATGAGAAGGATGGTGAGACCTCAGACTAAGTGGGAGCCCATGGTTCCACTCTAGTCTTTTTGGATTGAATAGGAGGGGCTTGCTCAATCAGAGTAGATTGAAAAAGGGTTCGTTTAGGGTGTCTCTGGTAAGTTATGGTGATGGGTAGAGAAGGCAGTGTTGGCATTGTGGAGGTGGTTGCTGGTGTGGGTTCATCACCTGTGGGGTGAACAGGGATGTCACCAGGAGCTATGCGCTCAATCATACCTGGAAGTAAAGAAGTGTACCTTCCAGTGAAGTTTATGGACACCTTCTTCAAAGTCTTGAAGCTGGTAGGCCTCATGTGAGGGATAGTCAGAGCAGCTGCACAGACAAGCGTACTCTGTTCCAACTCATAGTTGATTATGTGTTGAATGAGTCGGAGATACATAAAGAATGTCTCCCTTTGAGGATTCCCAATGAGATTGGTGAACACAAATCTTGAGTAAATTAAGTGGAGGCCTCTAACCAATCCATGAACTAAGCATCCTAGTTCATACGAGATTTGATGCCATCCCCCAGATATGTTTGACAGACAGTGGAAAACAACGTGCAGGAGGAACTTCCAGTTGTAGGAGAAGTTGTACTTGTAGACTGTCGACCTGCTCATGTCTCCACCATATCCTATGAGGAGATAAGTGCTGCCTAAATCTTCTTTGGGGAATTCAGTTGGAGCTCCTTCATCATGAAGCTTGAGATGCTCCCTGATAAGTTGTTTAGTAATGACCAACTTTTGTCCACAAATGCTGGACCTTAGTACACAAGTCCCATTTAGGTTTTCGACTTGACCATTTTCCCATGGCCATTTGATTGGAGTAAATAGTGGGGTTAACAGTAAGGGTTGTGTAGTAAGATGATTGGTTGAGAAAGGAGATGATTCCAGAGAAGTCAGCATCAATTGAAGAATCAAGAAGTGCGACTTGGTTGTGCTAAGGGTTGAGTGCCATTTGAGAAAGGTGAATGAGGATGAATTTGAGCTTGGGTAAAGTTAGGGTGGAGAAAATCTATAGGGCAGTAAAAATTGAAATTAAGAAAATGAAAGTGAATAGTCGGGAATATCTAAAAGAGGGTGGAAAGGCGGTAATGGTGGTTAGGATAAGGTGATGTGATGCTTAAGTAGGAGATTTGATGGGGGTGAAAAGGTTAAAATCAGTTAAATAATCCGACATGATTAACAAAATCTTTTCTTTCTACAGTGTAGGGCCCAAAAGATTTCCGTTACACAGTAAAATCTCTCTCTAAAGTGAAAAACATTTCCGAAGGTAATTTGTCTTCCGAAGGCAATTGTTACTTCCGAAGGTAAAAGTTACTTCCGAGAGTAGAAATTGCTTTCCGAAGGGAGAGATTATGTAAGCTTCGGAGTAGATCTGATAGTTAATCAATCGCTTCTTCCGAGGCTAAAAACTCTTCCGAGAAGAAAATTATCCTTGAAGAAATTTTGCATCGGAAGAACCGTGAAGTATCTTCCGAAGGTTAATTTCTCTTCGGAAGGAATTTGTACTTAGAAATTTTAGAGAGATCTTTTGTAACAGCACTTAAATAGTATTGACATAAGACATTACATAGTAAAAGGTTTTCAAAAGAGGTAGGCTAATCAATATTTATCATACCAATAGCTGTGATGAGATACTTGAATCTTTGTTCATCAAAAGATTTGGTTAACAAGTCAGCATATTGTTCATTTGACTCAACTTTGATCAGCTTAATCAGATTTTTCTCATGAATATCTCTAATGAAATGGTACATGATGTCAATATGCTTTGTATTGGAGTGCTTCACTGGATTTTGAGTAATGGAGATAGCACTGTTGTTGTCAATATGGATAGGAGTACTCATGAAGTTGAATCCATAGTCTAACATCTGATTCTGAATCCATAGCAGTTGAGCACAGCAGCTAGTAGCGGCAATGTATTCAACTTCAGTAGTTGATGTAGAGACATAGGATTGTTTCTTACATTGCCATGAGATGATCCTTCCACCAAGAAATTGACATCCTCCTGATGTGGATTTCTTGTCAATGTTGCAGCCGCCATAGTCACTGTCAGAGTATCCATAGAGATTGAATCCTTGTTTTTGGGATACCAAAGACCTAGTTTAGGTGCTCCTTTGACGTATCTAAGGATTCTCTTAATAGCAGCTAGATGAGACACCTCTTGAGCACCCTGATATCTTGCACAGATGTAGGTAGCAAACATGATATCAGGTCTACTGGCCGTGAGATACATCAGGGAACCAATAATTGCCCTATACTGATGTTGATCAGTATCCTCCCCCTCAAGGTCAGGACAAAGATTATGGTTTCTGGGTATGAGTGTCTTGGCAGGCTTACAATCTTTCATCTCAAATCTTTCTAAGATGTCAGAAGCATACTTAGATTGATTAATGAAAAACCCTTCCTTCATTTGCTTTACCTGAATTCCAAGGAAAAAGTCCATTTTCCCATGGAACTCATCTCAAACTTTTTCTTCATAATGCTTTCAAAGTCCTTACACATTTGGTCATTTGAAAACCAAATATTATGTCATCGACATAGACTTGAACAAGCAAAATGTCCTTTCCATACTTTCTGATGAAGAGAGTCTTGTCAATGGTACCTCTAGTGTAGCCATTCTTTAGAAGAAACTGAGACAGAGTCTCATACCACATCCTAGGCGCTTGGTGCAACCCATATAGAGCTTTATCCAATTACACACATAGTTGGGGTGCTGTGGATCTTCAAATTGTGGAGGTTGGCACACATAGACTTCCCTATCTATATCCCCATATAGAAAGGCACACTTGACATCAAGTTGTTAAATAGTTAAGTCCTTGGATGTAGCATAAGCAAGGAAGATCCTAACTGCCTCAAGTTTTGCAATAGGTGCAAAGACATCAGTATAATCGATTCCTTCCACTTAGGTGTATCCTTGAACTATAAGTCTTGCTTTGTTCTTGATGATCAAGCATCTATCATCTCTCTTGTTTCTAAAAACTCATTTAGTGACTATAGGTACTCGACCAGATGGTAGTGGACATAGGTTCCATACCTTCTGTCTCTTGAATTGAAGCAGCTCCTCTTGCATCGATTGAAGCCAGCTACTATCTTTCAAGTCATCTCCACCTTCTTGGGTTCCATCTATCTGTCCTCTTGTTCTCACACCTTTAGAGACATCCCCTATGATGTTCTCAGTTGGATGAGTGTTATAAATCCTAAGACGAGGAATCACTTCCAGTTGTAGAGATAGATCTAGATTGGACATATTCTGTTCAGGAACTAGTACGCTCTGTCCAGCTGTTGTTTCAAAGTCATTCAATGAGGACTGATTGAATGAATGAGAAACATCATCAATGGTTGGCTGCGAAGTAATATTAACAGTTGCATGTTCCTTTAAAACACTACTTCCTTCTGCCTGGTGTTGTGGTGGATCACCTAATGAGTTTTGAGGCTTAGCAAGTGAGTCACTTGTTGAAGTTTCACTATTCCTTGATATGGTTAAGCTATCAGATGTGTGAATAGTGGAAGCTCGATGTATTGCAGCACTTGGAGAATTTGCACGAGGTCTGGGTAGCTCAAACAGTTGATCATCAGCAGTAGTATCAGCATCATTTTGAGCACCTGTTCCAACTGAAACATTCTCACAAGATGGTTTAGAATAGTTTAGAAACAATTCAAAATCAAAGATATGATCAGGGCCATTCCCCCTAACACAAGGTGTGTGCTCATTAACAACTATATTGGATGACTCCTCAAATTGTTGATTCTTAATGTTGTATACTCTATATGCTTTGGAGCTACAAGAGTATCCAACAAAGATAGTTTTGAATCAGCTAACATAGTTCTAGCAGCCTCAATAAGTGTCCTATTTCTCCTCTCAGCAACACCATTTTGTTGAGGAGTTCTCGGAATACTATATTGTTTGGCAATCACTTTTGAGTTATAGAATGAGTCAAGAACAAAGTTCTTAAACTCAGTCCCTTGATCACTTCTAATTATTTTAACCTTATGATCAATTTGATTTTCTATTTTAAGAATAAAAGATTTTAATGTTTCAACAATTTTATCTTTAGTTCTTAAAAAGAATACCCATGTAAATCTGGTAAAATCATCAACTATCACAAGGCAGTATGATTTTCTTCCAATGCTCATTATACTTGTGGGACCAAAAAGATCCATGTGCAATAAGTGTAATGGAGTAGTGATAGAGTTAACACATTTGGATTTATGAGAGGTCTTGTGTTGCTTCCCTTTCAGGCATGCAACATTGTTATCTTTGCAGAAAAACTCCTTTTTAGGCAAACCATGTACCAAGTTATTTGAAGCCAATTTATTCATTGTTTTAAAATTTACATGACACATACGTTTATGTCATAGTGTTGACTCATCACTATGAGCTTTGGAAAGAAAGCATGATACTTCACCCATTATGGAAGCATTGTTCATATCCAGCTTGTACATATCCCCTTTTCTGGGAGATCAAAGAAGCACCAATTCCGGAGGAATGGTCATCCCTGGGTTAAGGATAATGCACTCATGTTCTGTGAAAAGCATCTGGTGCTTTTGATCACAGAATTGAGAAACACTTACCATATTGTGTTCAAGCTGTTTGACAAAGTTAACTTTGTCGACTTTTAACTTACCATTAGATATACTTCCTCTGCCAGAAATATATCATCCGGCCTCACCTCCAAATTAGAAAGGACCTCCATCAAAGTGTTGAAACTGTTGAAGGAAAGATCTGTTCCCTGTCATGTGCCTGGAGCATCCACTACCACAATCCAGACATTGTTGTTCTTGTCATATTGATGTCCCTGCATAAAAGATGAGATTGTTAGTTTTGTTTGGAAGCTCAAGCCTTGTTGGTCTTGGGTTCTTCCAAGGATAATGACATAATTGAACCAAAAGATATGCATAGGGGTTAAACAGAGGTCTTTGAAGAAGAGGTTTGGGCTGTAGCATCTTCCTTGATCTTCCAGTCCATCCTTTGGTTAATCTTAGAGGATGAGCTTGTTGAAGCTTTTGCAGCATGACCTTCTTCTGAAGCTTTTTTCTTTTCGGAAGAAGTCTTCACCACCTTTTCTTCCGAAGCACTCTTCTTCTGAGATTGTTTCAAGGCAATCTTCTTGTTCTTCCAAACTTTAGTAGCATTTGCTTCCGAGGCCATTTTCCCTTCGGAAGAAAGAGTTTCTTCCGAAAGCAACCTTGCTTCGGAAACCAGCTTTCCCTTCTTCATCACTTGAACCGTTTGAGAAGGTCCAAATGTGAAACCTTCCCTGACTCCTTCTTTCCTAACATTATTTGCATAATGTGTGCTTGCAGGATTGTAGTAACAATCTTTGCCATGTGGTTTTGCAGACCACACATTATGCATGCAATGTTAGTCATTTGGGAATGTAAGAGATGCCGTTTCTTGGGCTTTTTCACTTTATCAGCAACCTTTCCCTTCGACTTCTAATCCTTTGGTAGGACAGGAGTGCTGGTATTACACTCCTTTCCTGAATCAAAAGTACCTAACACTTGGAATCTAGCTGAGATAAAGACACCTTTCTGCTTTGGGTCAATCTTTGCTTAGACTCAGCCACTTTCTTGGTAGTTCTTTTAGCAGCTTTATCTTTGCTTCTTCTAGCCTTAGTGGTTAGGGTATGATCTTCATAGGAGGAGATATGTACTTCTACCTGTTTCTTCCCTGTGGTGGCCATTATTGTTGCTTCATCCTTCAACTCTAGTGAGGAAGGGTCAACAGTTGGAACCTCCTGCTCCTCAGTACCATATCTAGATTGTCTTATAGAGTCATAACAATGTGGTGGAGTGATTTCATTGGTTCCCAACCCCCTTTGTTTTGATAATAGAGTTTGGAGTGGGAGGATGATGCAAGAATAGCTTGGAAGTTTTGCTCAGAAATAGCATGCTTCCTGGCCTGAGCCTCAGTGTGACAAGCTGGGCTTGAGCCTCAGACAATTTGGATATCAGATCCTTGATTTGAGTCTTGTAGTTAGTGTGTTCATGTTTTAAAAGAGATACCGTTTTCTCTAACTCCTCAATTTTCATTTGATAGTTAGACTCAACTCTCTTAAAATCAGATTTTTAAATATTTAAAGACTCAATATCAGATCTGATTTCCATATTTTAATCCAGATAAAGTTTAACTTTAGCTATACAAGCTGGAGTACAGAGATGTTCATATTTCCAGCCATGAGAGCTTGAGCAGGAGTCACATCCTGTACCATGAAGCTCTAGTCAACTTCTTGAGCCATTGCAGTTGTTTCAATTGACTTCCCAGTAGGCTTTGAGGTTGAGGGATGTGTGTAAGCTTGTGGGGTCCCCGATTGGTCTAGGGAGCCTTGCATTACCTTGCAAAGTGACCAAGTTGGTTATGGTTTTAACACTTTGCTTTGGTATTGTCAAACCCAAACTTGCTGGTAGTTGGTTTTTAAGGAAATTGCCTTCCAGTTCTCTTAAAGAACTTCTTTGCTCTATAACTTAAAAGAGCCATTTGTTGGACAATGCCCACATACTCTACATTGTCTGGATTAAAGCACTCAAGATCATCAAAACAGTATTGAAAATCACTGGAGTGTCCACTTCCTAAGACAAAGGCACAACTTTCCTGAAAGGAATTGTGTTGAGCCTGTTGAGACCTTGGAGTCTCAGGAAAAGTGATGTAAGGTCCAGAAGAGAAGGATGGCTACTAGTACGTCAGGTAATGTTGAGGTTTTGGGGGTGCTGAGCCTTGTGCAACCATTAAAGTGTTGCTAGCAGGAAGACTCAGAGGACGGCTTGCTTGGTGGCCCTTCTTACTTTCCATCTCTATATGATATCCATCAAGGATGCCATAAAGTTTAGTCATCGTGAGAGTGTTCAAGTTCTCTAAGTTCAGGAGTGATCTTCACAGACTGAAGAGACGAGATAAGATCCATATACCTGAAATACTGCTGGCTGAGGGTCTCTGCAGCAATATAAGTGAAGTTCTCAAACTGCTACTTCAGTGAGTCCTTCTTTGAGTTGTTGCAGCTTGAGTACATCTGAGCAAGAGCATCAATCAATTCCTTTGTAGAATTACAATGCTCAAACCCCACTATGATGGAGTTCAGTATTACAGTCTTGAGAATGGTCATAGCATTGCTCTCGATGTCTATCTTCTTTTGGTCTTCGTCAAAATAGTCTTCAACAGCTTTTTCTATCATGGCACCATTTCCACCAGGTGATGCGACCTTTGGATTATATGGGCCGTTGACAATGGAGTTCCACATTTTGCTGTCTTGTTATCTGATGAAGCCTTCCATTCTTTTGCTCCAAGATCTGAAGTTTTCAGGAGTAATTATGTGAGCCTTTGTCATAGTTCCCATCTCTACTTCGGATTTGTTAAGGTCCATTTTGAGTGAGTGAGTTATAGGGAGGAGTGAAAAATAGGTTGATTTGGATGGTTAGATCATGCAATCAAGAGCCTAAGAAGCTCTGATACCAATTGCAGGATCGGTTAAAGTCACTTAACACTTTTTTTTTCTCTCAAACTCACTTGAACAACACTCGGATGAAGATAGAGTTAATGAGAGTTAATCACAATACACTAAGTAATAAAGAACACAAAAAGTAATTTTCAGGGTACTTGCATATATTGCTTCTCAACTCAAATATTACAAGACTCTTACAAGCTTATCTTTTCGAGTTACAAAGAGAAACTATATATAATACTATCTACAGCCAAATATACTTTGATACCAGCTGTGATCATATAACTAAAGCCTATACTACAAGACTATAGTTTAAGGTATCTCGGATAAAGTCTTATCTGAGATTTGGTAGTCAGGACATGTCCCTGACTTACCTTTTTTCACCAACTAAAGTTGGTAACATGTACTATCATAAAACGTAAACAGTGGAATAAAGTATGGTCACCTGCATGGCTCTTTGAGAAAACGCCATACAGTATCAGAGGTCTGTAGGGGAGTGTCAGAGGCCATACTTATGTCCAGTAGTTCATAGCTGTGTCTTCTGAAGGTTAAATGGCTTCGGAAGAACAAGTACTTCCGAAGCCACTTATACTTCGGAAGAGGCTTCTTCCTCCAAGGCTTAGAGACTTCTTCTTTTCTTCATACTTCGGAAGTAGTCTTCTGATTGTTCTCTTAAGACTTGATCTTCGGAAGTATGCTCTTGACTTCGGAAGTAGAGTTCTGTCTAAGTTGATGTTTCACTTTGTCTTCGGAAGAACTCTACAACCATCGGAAGTTCCATGTTAAGTTTCGGAAGCCTTTGCATGTAGCACCAAAATTATCTAAGTGATTTTGTTTTGGTTGCACCAGCCTTCTTCTTGATCCAACATATTTACATTATGTTTAATAAAACATCGCAGTGGAAACATTAAAACAAAATTTCATTTCATTACAATTGCTTTTGCAAAATAATAAAACATTCATTACAAAACATCATTTGTTCGCATTACAATGCAAAAACATTATACAAAAGAATGCCATCCAACATGAGCCAAGTAGCTGCCCCGTGCCATCCTCACCACCATTACCTGCCAACTGGAAACAAATAAAAGTTAGCGTTGTTTAGTGAGTTCTAGTTTTAAAATAAAATAATTTACTTCCTTTTAAAACATTCTTTACTTTTGTTCAAAACCATTCTTTACTTTTATACATGATCACACATCATACGTACACATAGATAATATCATTATTATCTTCATCATTCGTTCATTAACATTCATTCATTCATTGTACATCATTATCATTCACTTTCATTCGTAAACTTCATTACTTTACTTTCATACCTTCATTACTTTCGATGACATGTACACTACCCCGAACATTGTGCAAGAAGCTGGGTACCGGGCCTAAGGTCTGTCATCGACCTCGAACATTATGCACAAAGTTGACTCGAGTACCTAGGGCAAATACATTCATCACTTATCTTTTCATTCTCTACCAATGCCATATGCTATACCCCAAACATTGTGCACGAAGATGGTTATTGGGCATGAGATCTTTCATAAACCTCGAACATTACACACAAAGTTGACTCCAGTACCTGCGACAAGTGGTAAGGACCCCAAGCATATGGTCAATCACAAGGATTAGTGCCCACTGTGCATCCTTCTAGGGTAGCTAACCCGCACATAATTGAGCTAACACCCTTCATTGGGTGTGAACCTTCATACTTTGCTTGCAAGACTTTCTTACTTTCATTAATTCGTTAATGCATGCATTCTTTCATTACGTTTCTCTTTTCATTATCTCTCACTTTACGTTACAAAATACTTCTCATTTCATTCATCAATATCCAACGTAAAGGCAAGGAAAATAATCATACATATTAACGAAATTAAACAAAAACAAAAACATAAACATAAACATAAACATAAACGTAAACGTAGACGTAGACGTAGACGTAGACGTAGACGTAGACGTAGACGTAGACGTAGACGTAGACGTAGACGTAGACGTAGACGTAGACGTAGACGTAGACGTAGACGTAGACGTAGACGTAGACGTAGACGTAGACGTACGTAGACGTAGACGTAGACGTAGACGTAGACGTAGACGTAGACGTAGACGTAGACGTAGACGTAGACGTAGACGTAACGTAGACGTAGACGTAGACTAGACGTAGACGTAGACGTAGACGTAGACGTAGACGTAGACGTAGACGTAGACGTAGACGTAGACGTAGACGTAGACGTAGACGTAGACGTAGACGTAGACGTAGACGTAGACGTAGACGTAGACGTAGACGTAGACGTAGACGTAGACGTAGACGTAGACGTAGACGTAGACGTAGACGTAGACGTAGACGTAGACGTAGACGTAGACGTAGACGTAGACGTAGACGTAGACGTAGACGTAGACGTAGACGTAGACGTAGACTAGACGTAGACGTAGACGTAGACGTAGACGTAGACGTAGACGTAGACGTAGACGTAGACGTAGACGTAGACGTAGACGTAGACGTAGACGTAGACGTAGACGTAGACGTAGACGTAGACGTAGACGTAGACGGACGTAGACGGACGTAGACGTTGACGTACACGTAGACGTACACGTAGACGTACACGTACACGTAGACGTAGACGTAGACGTAGACGTAGACGTAGACGTAGACGTAGACGTAGACGTAGACGTAGACGTAACGTAGACGTAGACGTAGACGTAGACGTAGACGTAGACGTAGACGTAGACGTAGACGTAGACGTAGACGTAGACGTAGACGTAGACGTAGACGAGACGTAGACGTAGACGTAGACGTAGACGTACGTAGACGTAGACGTAGACGTAGACGTAGACGTAGACGTAGACGTAGACGTAGACGTAGACGTAGACTAGACGTAGACGTAGACGTAGACGTAGACGTAGACGTAGACGTAGACGTAGACGTAGACGTAGACGTAGACGTAGACGTAGACGTAGACGTAGACGGACGTAGACGGACGTAGACGTTGACGTACACGTAGACGTACACGTAGACGTACACGTACACGTAGACGTAGACGTAGACGTAGACGTAGACGTAGACGTAGACGTAGACGTAGACGTAGACTAGACGTAGACGTAGACGTAGACGTAGACGTAGACGTAGACGTAGACGTAGACGTAGACGTAGACGTAGACGTAGACGTAGACGTAGACGTAGACGTAGACGTAGACGTAGACGTAGACGTAGACGTAGACGTAGACGTAGACGTAGACTAGACGTAGACGTAGACGTAGACGTAGACGTAGACGTAGACGTAGACGTAGACGTAGACGTAGACGTAAATAACGTAAATGTCACACCCTCAAAATTCACGTGCGGAGTTTTACCGCGAGGCAGGTGAACAAACCAGGATCACAGTCAATAGTTACTCGGAACGACTCTATATGCCATAACTTAAATAAATCAACCAATGTACAAACTTTAAACTGTGCGGAAGCGTTTTGAAAAACAATCCGAAGAAATAAAAATGTATACTATGGCAAAACATGCGCCAACCCAAAAGAGTAAACATTAATCATTAAAATGCTGAAAATGTCTTAAAGACCGAGTCTTAGAATGCAAGTGAACCATATAGTGCTCCTATGGCAAGCAAGCTAATAACCTGAGAATAGCATACTAAAATGTCAACACAATGGTTGGTGAGTTCAAGAGATATTCAAACATAAACAGTTTAATAATAGAGATATACAAGTAGTGTATTGTAACAGATAGCTAGTCCATTAACAATAAATATTATTTCATAGTGATTTCGCAATTGAACTTGACTGTGTTACATTGTTGCCTCCTGTCACGACTTAACAGGTCGTGACAATGTTCAATAGGACAAATTGTACCCGGTTGACCTCGAGTCACACAGGTGGGGCTCGTCAGACCCAGTAGTACTACGCGAATTTCCCCGCTATTCAGTATTAACAATTCGAAAGTGTGAGGACTTTTCCATGATATCAACACTATATAATATTATACACAACTTGAATATATAAAGCGTTTGTGATTTACCAGTATGCTATCTCCCCCAAAGAGATTAAATAAAAAGTAGGGCATGAACTCACCTGATACGTGTGATAGACACTTAGGTTTTACTTGACAAATAGAGTGGACAAACAACCTTCAGAGGTTACCTAGATCATATAAGTACATAAGTACGTGTAAACAAAGAACATGTGAAACCCTAAGTAGACTACAACCAAGGACTCAAGATTTTAGACAAAACAGACATGTTTGACCCAGTTGACCCGTTTGACCCGTTGGTGACTTTATGTGTTGTAAACCATTCAAGTAATCATACACATATATCATACATAGTTAACATTCAAATAGATCATATGTATGCTATATTAACCAGGTGTATCACTTAGATCATCATACAACCAAGTGTCATACAATTCATGCGAATCTAGAACATTAACGTGTCCACTAGTTATAACACAACTAACATGTCACATAAGGATCAAACCACTCACCACATGCCATGTGAAGTCACTCTCCACTTCACATCCTAAACCCTGCCAAGCCTACTAAGTAGGGGCCTCAGATTCGCACGCGTGTATGATGATCATAATCATATTCATTAGCCATGTCCATTGCATTCAACAACATCCCAACAATCAATTTCCAATCCCAAACATGATGTCCTAACTACCAATCAACATCAACATCATACATGATCATCAAAGTCCAAACATCACCCATGATTATCCAAGCATCCCATACAACTAATTTAACATCTTCTATCACATTAGAATTCATTTGTGAACTTACTAATATGGTCCTAACATCCCAAACATGTTCAAACTATCATCTTTCTCATTTTGCATAAATAAAGTTTCCCTTTTGGGAAAGCACATCCCAAAATCTATTAAACATCCTATGCATTCATAAATTCATCAATAATATACCAATTCAAGTTCATATCATCTTCTAAGCACGATCAACAACATCCAAACATCATAACTCATCAATTCATATCCTAAAAAGTTACTATCTTTAGTAATGTATGAACTATAACATGTGTTCTTGAATTCCCAATGATCACAACAACAATCTAACATCTAATCATCACCATGAACACATCCATAACATTAATTCATCAATAATTCAACATTACATGCAAAATAAAGTTACTATTATTAATAAGCTATGAACATCAATATCAATTCATCAATTTCTTGCAAAACCAATGTAAACTAGCATTCATACAACCTATTAATCATCAAACATTCATCAAACAATCATTATTCATCCATTATCCTACCAATTTTTGAACTAGGGTTTGCTTCCAATCAAAGTCCATGATTAAACCACTAAAAACATACAATTCATACATAATCGACGTTAACTAACATGTATTCAATCCAACTAACATACTAACATCATCAACAACATCAAATTCGACCCCATGATGATACAAAATTGAATTAGGGTTCGGCCCTAACAAGAAAACCATAAAAACACCAAAAATAACCTTGATTCTTGCCAAAGAACACGATTTTGATGTTGTTAACTTGTTTTATGGCTTGAAACCGAATCACAATCGCAAGGATTTGCTTGTTCTTGACTGATTTCGAAGTGGAGAGGGGTTGAGAGGAGTGTTTGCGGCCGATGGGGGGGGGGTTTATAGGGTTTGGGATTGTTTTGTTTAATTTTAATTTACATATTTACCCTTTAAGCCCTTGTAATTTGTATTTTATAAAAACTAGGCTTTAAACTCTTTGTAAAGTGTTTTTAACTTAATAATATAAAGATACAAACTAATGAAAATCATTATATATTTTATCTTTATAAAAACACAAGACTTACGAATAAATAGGCACGTTTTCGCGTTATGCAATTAATTTTCTAATTAACATTTAAAAACATGCAAACACATAAACATAACACAATAATCACATAATCAATTAGATTCTCATTAATTTAACATTATTCATTATTATTAGGTCACCAACTTTAAATGACAAGTAGTGTGTGTTCATGACACGTGTATGCATGACTTAACGGAACTAACGGAGTTTGGTAACGGAAATTTACTAGATGTCACATTATCCCCATGTTGAAAGAATTTTCGTCCTGAAAATTGCGTTACATGGTGAGAGTGTTCCATCACTGGTCTACTGCATTGGCACACAGAAATCGAAATCAAGTGAGTTTTGGATGAGTTGTCACATCATCCCCATGTTGAAAGAAATTTCGTCCCGAAATTTAGATCAATACCTTCGCCTGCTGGCATCGTCCTTTCGAATAGTTGAGGGTACTTAAGCTTCATTTGATCTTCTCGTTCCCATGTGAATTCCGGTCCACGTCGCGAATTCCAATGGACTTTGACAATGGGTATCTTGCTTTGCTTAAGTGTTTTCATCTCACGGTCCATCACCTCAACTGGTTCTTCAATAAAACGCAATTGTTCATCCACTTGAATTTCTTCTAGTGGTACAACCATTGTTTCATCAGTTATGCACTTCTTCAGGTTTGACACGTGAAACACATCATGGACTCCACTTAGCGAATCAGGTAGGGCTAGTCGATAGGCTACTAGACCTATTATTTCCACTATTTCAAATGGTCCAACGTACCTCGGATTTAGTTTCCCTTGCTTACCAAACTGAACTACGCCTTTCCATGGTGAGACTTTCAACAAAACCTTGTCACCAACCTGAAACTCTAAAGGTTTCTGTCTCTTGTCAGCATAACTCTTTTGTCTATCTCGTGCTGCAGCCATACGGTTTCGTATCTGTACAATCTTCTCAGTTGTCTCATGAATTAACTCGGACCTGTTAGCTGACTATCACCAATTTCTGCCCAGCAAACTGGTGATCGACATTTTCTCCCATACAGCGCCTCGAAATGTGCTTCCTGTATACTAGTATGATAACTGTTGTTATAACAAAACTCCACCAATGGCAGGTGAATTTCCCAGTTATTCCCGAAGTCAATCACACAAGCACGTAGCATATCGTCCAACGTCTGTATGGTACGCTCACTCTGGCCATCCGTTTGTGGATGATATGCAGTACTCATATCTAATCGTGTACCCAAAGACTTCTGCGATGATTTCCAGAAATATGATGTGAAACGAGCGTCGCGATCGGAAATAATTGAGATCGGTACACCGTGTCTCAAACGATCTCTTTAAGGTACAGTCGAGTTAATTTCTCCATCTTATTCGTTTCCTTAATTACAAGGAAATGAGCAGACTTTGTCAATCGATCCACAATAACCCATATCATGTCACAACCAGTACTAGTCTGGGGTAACTTAGTAATAAAGTCCATGGAGATCTGTTCCCATTTCCACATTGGTATCTCAGGTTGTTGTAACAGTCCGGATGGTTTTTGATATTCCACTTTTACTCTCGAGCAGATCAAACACTTGCTCACATACGTAGCTACATCCACTTTCATGTTAGGCCACCAATAGTGCGCCTTTAGGTCATGATACATCTTGTCGGATCCAGGATGTATAGAATCCTTTGATTTGTGTGCCTCGCTCATAACTAAATCTCTCAGATTTCCATAAATAGGCACCCAAAGTCTATCCATGAAATACCGAATTCCATCCTCTTTCACCACTAGCTGTTTATCCATTCCCCTTAATGACTCAAAACCAACATTTTCTGCTTTTAAAGCTTCTATCTGCACCTCCTTAACTTGTTTAGGCAGTTGGGTACTGATTGTAAGTTGTAAAGCTTGCACCCGTCGGGGTTTAGCTGTTTCCTTCCTGCTTAGGGCATCGGCAACTACGTTCGCCTTTCCCGGATGGTACTTAATAGCGCAATCATAATCGTTTAGTAGTTCCACCCAACGTCGTTGCCTCATATTCAACTATTTTTGCTCGAAGATGTGTTGAAGACTCTTGTGATCGGTGTAGATAGTGCACTTGGTACCGTACAAGTAATGTCTCCAGATCTTTAAGGCAAAAACCACTGCACCCAATTCTAAGTCATGGGTGGTATAGTTCTTCTCATGAACCTTTAGTTGTCTCGAGGCGTAGGCTATCACCTTATCTCGTTGCATCAAGACACAACCCAATCCTTGAATGGATGCATCACAATACACCACAAAGTCATCCGTTCCCTCTGGTAATGCTAATTGTTGGACCAAAAGAACCAATGAGCCTGATCAGAAAAACCTCTAAGTCCCACAGACATCACAACAACTGCTGAAGACTTGAACACCTGAAGATCTAAAGTGCTGAAGACTACAACAGCTGAAGAACTAAAGTACTGAAGTACAACAGCTGAAGATCTAAAGTGCTGAAAACTTCAACAGCTGAAGACTAAAGTACTGACGTACAACAACTGAAGATCTAAAGTGCTGAAGACTTCAACAGCTGAAGACTAAAGTACTCAAGTACAACAGCTAAAGTATAAAGACTGAAGACATCAGCTGATGACCACAGCTGAAGCTCAAGTACAAGTACTGAAGCCTTCAGAGTTTGTAACAACAGCTGAAGAAGCATTCTTCAGTTGTTGTGATGGTTTACCTTTCAGTAGTTTTCTTTGTTTCAGTATTTGTAAAACAACTGAAGAGTACGTTCTTCAGTTGTTATAGTTTCAGTAGTTTCTTTTCAGTAGTTGTAATAATAGTTAACACTTAGCATTTTTGTAAGAAGATGTCAGTTGTTTGACATCTTCAGTAGTGTGTTAACTATCAGCAGTTTGTAATAAATTCTGTTAGATGTCACTATCAAGTGACATCAGCAGACATCACATCTCTTATATAAGAGGTGTTGACCTAATTGTAATTGTTTCATTCCGTCACCACGAAAGCGAATATTGGATGAAATATATTTGCAGAATTCTCTGTCTATAACCGTTTTTGTTCTTACATTGAATATCTCTTTGTTCTTGTGAATTGGCTAATTCGTTGTTAGAATTCCGCTGCTATACTCTCTAATCAATCAAACGTAGATCACTGATCCTAACAAGTGGTATCAGAGCTGGTTAATCATTGATCGATCTAACAATTGATCATTGAAACTGCTAATTGATATCTATGTTTGATTGAATTAGCATATTCGCAAGAACTGGTTATAGATTATTGAATTTTTGACGCTTTCGTTCATTTATTTTGAGATCTCTCTTGGTTCAATTGGTTGTTGTGTTTCTATTCTAAATCTGTTATAGCTTAATTGAATTTGATTGAATCTGAGATGACTACTCCTTCTAATGATCCTCACAATACCGGTTCCTCAACCAAGCCCCCGATGCTGGTTAGGACCGAGTATAACATATGGCAGCGAAGAATGCTTCATCACCTGTCTGTTAACAGTTCAGGTTGTTGGACATCTGTGGTACATGGACCACATAAGCCTATGGTGAACAATCCGGAAACCAATCAAATGGTTCCGAAGAAGAAGGAACAATACTCTGATGAAGATCGGAAACTGTTTGAGATTGATGCTAAAGCCCATGGAATTCTGGCCATGGCACTGCCTAATGAAATCTATTCAGGGCTTATGCATCATGAAACTGCTCATGATCTCTGGAATGCCCTGAAGGAACAATTCGGTGGCACAGATGAGGTCTTAGCAAACAACAGAGAAATCCTTGCCCAACAATAGTTTGAGCGTTTTTCTTGCTTGATCTCTGAGCTGAAAATGGTGAAGCAGGAATACACCAACAGCCAGATGAATAACAGGTTCCTCAGATCACTGCCTGAGAGATGGGACACATACACAATTGTCCTACGCTCCAGTGCAAATCTGGATAGCCTATCTCTCACCCAACTTCATGGGAAACTGCTTACATTCGAAAGAGAGATAGAGCAGAAAAGGAAACTGTCCTCATCAGGAAAGCTCACTGATGACTTTGTACCAGGGAATACTGCCTTGGTTGGTCACGAGTCAGAATATGCTGCATCTGAAAGCAATTATGACGAGCATATCGATTTTTCTTCAAATAGTTCTCATCATGCATTTGTTGGTATTGATAGTCATTCTGGCAGTAATAGTGACAATCTATGCTTCATCATGGATGATTTGAAAGGAATAGCTGATGATGATCTAGAAGAGATGGATATTCTGAGCCAAATGGCATTGATTAATATCAGATCTCAGAAGTTCTACAAGAGAACTAGCAGGAAATTTCCTTGACTCTCTGGCAAAACCAAAGTTGGTTTTGACAAGAGTAAGTTGAGGTGTCACAAATGCCAAAGGCTGGGACACTTTACAAGAGAGTGTAGATCAACTGGATCTAACTCTTCTGCACCCTTTGTGACTTTTCCTAGTACTAGTCCAGAAAACAGAGGGCAACATCCTACTGGTTCTGGTCATCATTCACACCCTAGATCTCCTGCATACTTTGTCCCCCAGGGTCCAATGTCATATCCTTTTCCCTGCTATTACTTGCCTCAGTCAAATTCGGTTCAAGCTCCCATTTCACAACAATCACATGCATTGCCTGAACCTCAACCTTCCTAATCTCATCAACAAACTCAACCTCCACAACACAGCTTCTTCACCCCAGGAGTTGTTGACTGGAGCAGTTTACCAGATGATCTGTCTGGTCATGAACAACTGTTCACTGGTGCTGGTCAGCATGGTGGTGACAGTCCCTTTGGAAATCTAGCTCTTATGGCTTTGGATTCTGCTGATACTTCATCCTCTAATGCTTCTATACCAAAGGTATCACAGGTATCCTTTGAGGCAAAAGCCAAACTATGTTCTGAATCATGCATAGCCGCATTTGCATCTATTAGAGAAGCAAATGTAGCTTTAATTAATAAGAACATTGAGCTAGAACAAACAACTTCCAAAAGCAAAGCTAAATTTGAGTCTGTGCTTAATGATAAGAATGATGAGATTTACAGACTTAAATGCCAAATCACTGATGATAAGGCTAGGGAAGAGATACTTCTAGAGAAGTATAGAGATCTCAAGGAAACACTTGCAACTACCCAGGTAGAGTGTGATCGATGGGTAAATTCTTGCAAGGGTTTTGAAATGCTTCTTAGTAAGCAATCTGCTTCTAATGTGAAGTTTGGCATTAGTTATAATCACACTGCTCCACCTACAGATTTTACTCCCAGAGCAGAGGTAGAATCTGATGGTGAGAGCAATAACCAATCCATTTCATCATGTGATCTACTTTCTGATACAGCACCATCAGAAGTAGAAGTCAGCACTAAGCCCTCTCAGAACCTATCAGCTGATGTTGATGGTTCCACTGCTGACACTCACATGATCAAAGAGTTGATCAACTCAGGAGTTAATTCTGAAAGTCCTGAAAGGACTGGAGAGCAAGATTTAACACCTGAAGTTCAACCTCCAACTACTGTCAGTACTAAAGAGAAGAAAACTGTCAGTAGAAAGAGTTTGAAGACTACTAAAGAGGAAGTCAAGAAAGCAAACAATGCTTCCAAAGTACTGAAGAGCAAGTCTTCAGTAGTTTCATCCTCTTTGGTTGATGATCAACATAAGATGAAGAAGAAACCATGTGAAGTATGTGGCTTGTTCAATCATCTTATAGATGATTGTTGGTACAAAAGGGGATCCAAACTCAAACATAAAAAGGAAACTAAAGAGAAAATGGTTAAAATGAAAACTGAGTTTGAAGCCACATTTGTATCAGCAACATCAAATCCTGTAACCCTTAAGTCCATAAAGAAATCCAAAATGGAAGGGGTTAAACAGGTAACAGCTGAGATTGCTCAAAAGAAGAAGGTGCAACATAGGAACTTATCAAACTCCAATGCCAATGTGTCTGAAGAGCTGAAAGCTTTATCACAAAATCAGACACAGCTGGTTATGATGGTTCAACATCTATTGGGAAGAGTTAACCAACTAGATGTTCCTATGTTGAAACCACAGAAAAGGAGGTCCAAGCCAAAGGATTCCTCTTCTTCACCATCTTCTTCCTCTCAAGCTGTTGTTTCCATTAAATCTGTTAGTTTACCATCTGTTGATGAGAACATGCCCAAAACCAAAAAGGTTTGGGTCTCCAAAACTAACTGATTGTTTATAATTGCAGAGTTCTTCAACATGCCAAAGTAGCATCTGGTATGTAGACAGTGGGGGATCTATGCACATGACTGGGAACAACTCTCTTCTTCATGACTACTCTCAAGGAAAGAAGGGGTTTGTTTCTTTTGGCAATGATGCTAGGGGTTACATCATTGGAAAAGGCTTTGTCTCCAATGGGGAAATAAAGTTTGGTGATGTTAATCATGTGGAAAATCTCAAGTACAATCTCTTGAGTGTCTGTCAAATGTGTGATAAAGGTCATGTTGCTCTTTTCACTAGTCAGAACTGTAGGATTCTGTCATCCAAAGTTCTGCTTTTGATTGATAAGGTGTTGGACGATCACACTCTCCTGAGAGCCAACATGACAGGAAGAGTGTATGCCTTAGATCTTTCCAAGAAAATAGATCTCAGAGGCCATCCTTGCCTATTTTCCAAAGCCTCTCCTCAAGAATCTAAACTGTGGCACAGAAGGCTGGGTCATGTTAATTTCAAAAACATGAATCAGCTGATCCACAATAGTTTAGTCAGAGGCTTACCAATAAAGGAGTTCCACTGTGATGAAACCTGCACTGCTTGTTTAAAAGGAAAACAACACAAAGTCTCATTCCCTCCTATTGAAGAGCCTAAGTCCACTGCCTGCTTGCAATTACTGCATATGGATCTATTTGGTCCTGTGAGAGTGATGAGCATGGCAAAGAAGAAATACGGTCTGGTAATTGTGGATGATTACTCCAGATTTGTATGGACTTTCTTTCTACATTCAAAGGATGAGGTTGCTCAGAAGATTATTCACTTTGTGTTGTATGTTGAGAAGCAGTATTCCCTTTTAGTCAAGTGTATAAGGTGTGACAATGGAACTGAATTCAGAAACCATACACTTGATGACTTCTATCTTTCAAAGGGAATTAAAAGGCAGTTTAGCATCCCAAGGACTCCAGAACAAAATGGAGTGGTGGAGAGAAAGAACAGGACCCTAATTGAAGCTACAAGGTCCATGTTGGCTGACTTTGGTTTGCCACTGACCTTTTGGGCTGAAGCTGTTAACACAGCTTGCTATGTGCAGAATAGAGCCTTAGTAAATCAGAGGTTGATGAAGACTCCATATGAAGTTCTCCATCACTTGGCTCCTCTAATTTCATTTTTCAAAGCATTTGGGTGTCCCTGTTTTATTCTCAACACAAAGGATCAACTCCAAAAATTTGATCCTAAGGTGGATGCAGGGTATTTTGTTGGTTATTCATCTACTTGCAAGGCATACAGAGTCTTCAACTTCAGAACAAAGATAGTTGAAGAGACTTTGCATGTGAAGTTTAATGATCTCCTATGGACAATATTCCACAAAACCCTGTGGAGTTATTTGATTTGGACATACTGCAATATGTTCCTTATCAACCTCCAGCTGTTGCAGATCATGTGGATAAATCATCTTCTGCAGCATGTCTTCCACCTGGTGGTATTGATGATGATGATGATAATATCAATACTCACCTATTCAAGTTTAGTGACCAACTGCCTGTGTCTGCTAAATTTGATGTTCCTGTAGCTTCAGCAGTTCCATCCACAACAAATGCTGATGAGATCTCTGATTCCTCTACATCTTTTGAGTTACCATCCAATTCTTGGTTTCAAGAGTTGCATCAACATCTGCTGCTGCTGAAGGTCCTACAAACACTTGCACAGATCTCATTGTTTATCAAGAACTGAAGAATCACCCAATGTCTCAAATTATTGGTGATATCAATGCTGGAGTTTCAACAAGAAGTCAATTGTCTAACTTTTGCTTCTATGCTCTCTTCATCAGTCAGCTAGAGCCTAAGAACTATCATGCTACTTTGAGAGACAATGGATGGGTTGAAGCCATGCAGCCTGAGCTACTTCAGTTCAAGAAACAGCAAGTGTGGGCACTGGTTCCTCTTCCCCCAGGTAAGTGTGCAATAGGCACTAAATGGGTGTTTAGGAATAAAACTGATGAAAATGGGCTTATTGTTAAGAACAAGGCTAGATTGGTTGTATAGGGGTTTTCACAAGAAGAAGGTATTGATTATGATGAAACCTTTGCTCCTGTAGCCAGACTAGAGGCAATTAGATTTTTTTTAGCCTACGCTGCATTCCATAATCTTAAAGTTTTTCAAATGGATATCAAAAGTGCATTTTTATATGGTAAAATAAAGGAAGAAGTTTATGTGTGTCAACCACCAGGTTTTGAGGATAATAAACATCATGAATGGGTGTATAAACTTGATAAGGCTCTTTATGGGTTGAAACAAGCTCCTAGAGCCTGGTATGAGACACTTTCCACTTTTCTTCTTAAGAATAATTTCACTAGAGGCTCCATTGATAAAACTTTGTTTATTAAGAAGGTGGATCAGCATAAGCTACTTGTTCAGATTTATGTTGATGATATCATTTTTGCATCCTCTGATCCCCAGTTGTGTGATGATTTTACAACATTAATGAAAAAGAGGTTTGAAATGAGTGCAATGGGAGAATTACAGTTCTTTCTAGGCTTGCAAATTAAACAAAAGGCTGATGGAACCTTTATTCATCGGTCAAAATATACAAAAGATCTTTTGAATAAGTTTGATTTACAAAACTGTAAGCTCTGTTCTACTCCCATGTGCAACACCACACAACTGGATGCAGATCAGAAAGGTAAAGATGTTGATGAAACACTTTACAGATGTATGATTGGGTCCTTGATGTATCTAACAGCTTCTAGACCAGATATCATGTTTGCTATTGTGTCTGTGCTAGATTTCAGGCTGCTCCTAAAGAGTCTCATTTGATTGCAGTCAAGAGGATCTTTAGATATTTGCAAGGTACACAATCTCTAGGTTTATGGTACTCCACTGGACTCTTGCAAATTAGTTGCTTTTTTCAGATAGTGACTATGCAGGGTGCAAGTTAACTAGAAAGTCAACTTCTAGTGGTTGTCAATTCCTAGGCAACTGTTTGATTTCTTGGCAGAGTAAGAAACAAACATCTGTTGCTACATCAACTGCTGAAGCCGAGTACATTGCTGCTGCAAGTTGTACTTCTCAGGTACTCTGGCTTCAGAACCAACTTCTGGATTATGGCATTACAAGACTAAGACTCCATTATTAATGGATAGTGCTTCAGCTCTGTGTATTGTCAAAAATCCATCCAGCACTCTAGGACCAAACATATAGAGATCAGACATCACTTTATTCGGGATTGTTTTGAAAAAGGTCTGATTGATCCTAAGTTTGTGCCTAGTGCTGATGAGCTTGCAGATATTTTTACTAAGCCTTTGGATAGTTCTACTTTCCAAAACTTGTGTTAAGGCTTGGTATGCTGCAGCTAGAATAAGTGATAATCACTGATGATCTCAGTAAATAAGTACTAATGATCATTAGTGACCATATCACATATTGTACTGCTTCTGTTACAACAATGATTAAGCAAACAACTACTGATGTAGTTGTAACTACTGATGTTGTCAAAACAGATAAGTACTGATGTCCTATGAAACAACTGAAAACAGCAAAAAGGCTGATGAGTAAGTGTTGAGGACAGTATGAAACACTGAAAGCTATGAATTGACGAAAACTACTGATGAGAACTTTCTCTTCAGTTGTTTCTACAACTGTTGTTTCATTCTAAAAACTGATGACAAAACCATGTCTTCAGTGGTTTCACAACTACTGATGACTAATACCAAGTCATCAGCTGTTTACAACAACTGATGACAAAACCATGTCTTCAGTAGTTTCACAACTACTGATGACTAATACCAAGTTATCAGTTGTTTTCAAACATCTGAAGTCAAAACCATGGTCTTCAGTAGTTTTATAACTGCTGATGCCTAAAACCACGACTTCAGCTGTTTCAACGTCTGAAAGGGTAATACCATGTCCACGGTCATTTTAAAACTACTGATGACTAACACCAAACCCTTCAGTCATTTTCTAACCCGTACCCTATAATATCCCGACCTAATCCTTAGAGCCTCATCTTCTTCAAACCTAACGTTCATATCTCCAAAACTTCTCTCTCATTAATGGCGACCATGCAGCTCAAACCGCGACACAACTGTGTAGCTTACCTCACCAAATCGCCATTCTGGGCTAAGTTCGATAACGCTATTGATCTTATGGTCCAGTCACCCTACAAAACGGCCTTTCTTCTCAATCCAATCCTTCATGCCGAATCCCTTAACCAGTTTTGGATGAACGTCACCCTCACCACTGGGGAGAACAACACGAGGTCTTCCGGTCGGTCGTCAACAACCACCAAGTGGTCATCACTCCCGATATACTTCGTCAAACCCTACACCTGGATGATGCCACTTTTCCTGCTGGATATCCAAAGGGCACAACTGATTTATCCTTTGCCCACCATGGATATCAGGGAAACTTAGTGCCTCCACCATATTGAAGAAACATTTCCATGATGCTGAACGTCTCATATTTCACATGGTAAATGTCTGTTTGGCTCCTAAGACTTCCTCTTGGGATCAAATGTCTACAAGGTGGCAGCAGGTGCTATTCTCTATCCTTGAGCAACAGAACCTAAACTTCTCTGAAATCATTTTCTGGAACTTAAGGACATGGCCTCAAAATCTATTTCTAACCGCTGGATATTATATCCTCGGTTCATTATGGCCATAATAGAGAATCAGCTAAAAGCTGAGGGACTTGTTGGCCTCGGAGTCCCTGCAACGGCTGTATTGCCTGAAGTATACTCCAAGCACAACTCTGACCAAACGTTGAAACAGGCTGCCAGGCTGCGAAAACCCACGCAGTTGGAACCCACAGCCACCACCTCCAGAACCAAAGTCCCCACTACACCCAATCCAAAAAGCCAAAAAAGGCTACTCAGGGAGATGAGTCCCCTGAGGATGCCCCTGTACCACAAACACAGGAACCACACACTGGTCTTAACCCCCCAGTTGGTGACACTCACTCAACCAGCCACAGCCGCCTAGGTATCCTCTCAACAGGATCCTGTTGCAAACAACATTGGGGAACCTACACTGCTGGAACCTATCTCCTTGAGAGGTTACCATTGAAGCGCACCATTCACCCCGGGTGCAATCTGCACCACCCATCACCACATGCAACCGCCCCCCAAAGTCCTACATTACTGTTGCACAAGTGCTGACTCAGTTGCACTCCTCACCCCCTCCCCAAACCAATTACAACTGGGAATACTCTACCATTGAGGGGGAGGACCAAAGTGCAGCTGAGAACCCACAGCATAGGGGTTACAATGTTCTTCTCCTAGTGTAGCAATGGAGATTGGAACTTCTGGTGAGGCTGCCACTTCTCCTGCTTCAGCATATGATCAGGTTGTAGTTGGTACCATTACTAAGACCTTACCAGAGGCAACTGCTGATGAAGGACAAAGTCCTGAGGCAGGAAGTCCCATTCCAAGATAAAGGGGCACATGCTACAACTGAGCTACACTCAGTGCATGTTCATCCTGATCCTATCAGGAGGTCAGGTGATTCAGCAACCACTGATGATGACCTGGGCTTTTTACGATGTAATCGCCAAAACACCATCCTAGAAGAGGAGGAGGTGAGCAGACTTAAAGAGCTGCTTGCCAACATTCTAAAGAACAAAGACCATCTGCCTCTACCACCTCACAGATGGCACCTTCATCTGAAGGTCTCACAAACACTGAGCCACTCCCAACAACTCAGCCACCTGCCTCTGCTTCTGGCACTATTTCTCAGGAACACAACCCTCCTGAGCAAATAGCTGCTATCCTTCAAAATTTCCTCCCTCTCATCACACCCATAATCACTGACATAGTGATCAAAGCCATTGATGAGAGGCTTTCCTCAGTAATCAACCATGATAGAGGAGGTTGTGGGCAAACAGCTTTCTGGCAATCACCCCTTGCAACCAATGCAACCAAAAGGGGGAGATTAAGTCAGTGTGAAAGCAAAAGAAAGAGGAGTACAGAGGAAAGAAAAGGAGAAAGAAACAGAAGGGATAGTAGTGGAAAAGGAGTTGGAGTGAATGTGGAGACCGATAAAGAGAAGGAAAAAGAGAAAGCCTTGGAGCTACTGATAAAGAGGCTGATGCCGAACACAGCAGATCAATGGACAACATCATTGATCAGCTGTTTAGGCAAGGCCATGACACCGATAAACTTGACTCTGAGATTTGACGATTAGAGATTGAGAAATCCAGAATAGATGGGCAAGTATGAAGTGTTAGAAAGAGAAAGGCTTGAGATCATGATTAGATTATTGCAAATATCTTGGAAGATCAATGATCGAAATCAAAGCTTGGTCCAGGGAGAGTATCTGGCAATCACCACTAAGATCTGTTCGTCTGAAGTATATACTAAGGGACTTGTTGTTGAAGCTTTGAATGAAGCGGGTGCTGGGAGCAGGACTGAGCTAGCCAAGCAATCAAAAGGCAAACTCCACCTCACCTCAAAAATGCTAGAACAGCCTGTAAACATTCCCACACCAAAACCACCCAAAAAACAACCACCAAACCAACTCCCTTACCCTCAAAACTCTTAGCCGATGATATACCCTTGAAGAAGAAGAGAAGGGTATTGAGGCTAGAAGATATGAAGAAGATGAGAGATAGGCTGCCACTCTCAGCTGTGATTCAGTTGCCTAAGGCCACAAGTCACTCCTCAGCAATTACTCCTGAATTCCGAAGACAAATGGTTAAAGTGAAGCTAGAAGAAGAAGAGCTTCATAAACAGCATGATGAGGAATTGCTGAAGAGAGTTGACAAAGCTTATGCAGCCACAATCTTCTATCATCAATATGAAGAAACAAGCCCTCAGACTTTACATTCTCAAGCATACCTTTCAATATCAAAAGGAAAGAGTGAGGATTGGCCTGATCCCAGGGTGTCTCACAGAATTCATAAGAAAAACATACCTCAGAGATACATTGGCAGGTGAAAAAGATCGTAGATGAAGTGATCTCTCTGGTCTTTGTAGTTTCACCGTGGGAAATCCTAGAGGACTTCAAGAAAGCCTATAAAGCTAATCTAACCCCTCAGAAGATACTGGAAAACAAAATAGTGAAAAAGGGGTTAGTTTACAAGAGGCTTGAGGAAGTCAGGAAAAATGAGCTCCAATTGTTCCTAGAGGGTAATCACCTGGATGAGTTTGCTTACAGAAATAACAACTGTGGAGCTAAAGAATGGGAAACAGGCCAAATACCTGTCTGAGTATTATGGGCCTGAATCATTGTTTGAAGGAGGTGCTGAAGAGCTAACCATGGAGGAGCAAATCACCTTCCTTGAGGCCTACACAAGAGAGTCGTACAGACTCATCATGGGGAAATAGATCTCATGAATGGGGTAACAACTCTGTGTCCAATTCCCTAAAACAGAGTTCATTCATACTTGCCAAACAAATCTTTGAGACTTCTTCCCTGGCCGGTGCTTAAAAAGGGGTCGCTTCTGAGCTGATCTAGAAGACAAAAACCAACCACATTTCTGCCAAAATAAGTGGGACAACTCTAATAAGTTTAGAGGTTTTGGCTGCATTGGTTCAGGGGGAGTTTGTTGGACCAAAAGAAACCAATGAGCCTCATCAGAAAAACCTCTAAGTCCCACAGACATCACAACAATGCTGAAGACTTGAACAGCTGAAGATCTAAAGTGCTGAAGACTACAACAGCTGAAGAACTAAAGTACTGAAGTACAACAGCTGAAGATCTAAAGTGCTGAAAACTTCAACAGCTGAAGACTAAAGTACTGAAGTACAACAGCTGAAGATTAAAATACTCAAGTACAACAGCTGAAGTTTAAAGACTGAAGACATCAGCTGATGACAACAGCTGAAGCTCAAGTACAAGTACTGAAGCCTTCAGAGTTTGTAACAACAGCTGAAGAAGCATTCTTCAGTTGTTGTGATGGTTTACCTTTCAGTAGTTTTCTTTGTTTCAGTATTTGTAAAACAACTGAAGAGTATGTTCTTCAGTTGTTATAGTTTCAGTAGTTTCTTTTCAGTAGTTGTAATAATAGTTAACACTTAGCATTTTTGTAAGAAGATGTCAGCTGTTTGACATCTTCAGTAGTTGTGTTAACTATCAGTAGTTGTAATAAATTCTGTTAGATGTCACTATCAAGTGACATCAGCAGACGTCACATCTCTTATATAAGAGGTGTTGACCTAATTGTAATTGTGACATTCCGTTACCACGAAAGCGAATATTGGATGAAATATTATTTGCAGAATTCTCTGTCTATAACCGTTTTTGTTCTTACATTGAATATCTCTTTGTTCTTGTGAATTGGCTAATTCGTTGTAAGAATTCCGCTGCTATACTCTCTAATCAATCAAACGTAGATCACTGATCCTAACACTAATATCGGGGCAGTACAGAGCTTTTGTTTTAATAATTGAAAAACTGATTCTTGACTCTCACTCTATATGTAACTCGTCCCTTTGTGGGTCAAGGCTGTGAGAGGTTGTGCGATCTTAGAAAATCCTTCTATGAATCGTCGGTAATATCCTGCTAATCCCAGAAATTGTCTTATCTCGCTCGGCGTTTTGGGTGTATTCCAATTCTTTATCGCCTTAATTTTGGCAAGATCAACATGTATCCCCTTCTCATTAACAATATGACCTAGGAATTGCACTTCTCTTATCCAAAAGTCACACTTTGAGAATTTAGCATACAGCTGCTTATTTTTCAACAGTTCCAAGATCATTCGTAAGTGCTCTTCATGCTCCTCCTTGGTCCTAGAATATATCAGTATATCATCGATGAACACAATGACAAACTAATCAAGATAAGGTTTGCACATGCTGTTCATGAGGTCCATGAACCCAGCAGGTGCATTGGTCAACCCAAAAGGCATGACCAAGAACTCATAATGACCATAACGAGTACGAAACGCAGTCTTGGAAATGTCTTCTTCTCGAACTCGAAGTTGATGATAACTAGATCTCAAGTCAAGCTTCGAATAATAGCTTGATCCTTGAAGCTGATCGAACAAATTGTCGATACGAGGTAAAGGGTATCGGTTCTTGACTGTTACTTTGTTTAACTCTCTATAATCGATGCACATCCGGAATGTGCCATCCTTCTTCTTAACAAAAAGAACAGGAGCTCCCCAAGGTGATGTGCTAGGTTGAATAAAACCCTTATGCAATAGCTCTTGAAGTTGTGATGACAATTCTTGTAGCTCATTTGGTGCCAATCGATAAGGTGCCCTACCAATCGGAGCTGCGCCGGGAGTCAACTCAATCTGGAATTGCACCTGGCGGTGAGGTGGTAATCCAGGAAGATCCTTTGGAAACACCTCCGGAAAATTGCGTACTATGGGAATATCCTCCATTCTCCTTTCTTCTGCCTGCTTATCGGTTACAAGTGCTAGAATAGCCACACGACCCTTTCGTAATAACTTTTGAGCTTTCATGTATGAGATGATGCCTATCACAGCACCACTCCTATCACCTCTGACGGTAAGGATTTTGTCATCAACAGGGATTCGTATGATCTTCTCATGACATATGACTTTCGCTTGCTTGCTAGAGAGCCAATCCATGCCTATCACAACATCAAAAACTCCCCAGCGTAACAGGCATAAGATCTATAGCGAAAGTATGACCAACAAGTTCTATCTTACGGTCTTTAAGGATATGCATTACATGGATTTGTTTACCGTCGGCTAATTCCATAGTCTATTTAGATTCTAAAGCAAAGGGTATATCACTTAAAAGACTACATAACTTTAAGGACACAAAACTCCTATCGGCTCCAGTATCAAATAGTACCGTAACAAAACAACCATTACAGAGAGTCTACCAGTAACACTTATGGATCATTTAGAGCCTCACCTGAGCCAATGACGAAGGCTCTCCCCTTGGCTCCATCTTATTGCCGCCATTACCAGTACCATTTCCACCGGTGTTATTATTACCGTTGTTGTTGTTACCATGGTTGTTGGTGTTGTGTTGTTGTTACCATTACCGTTTCCCTTAGTTGTGGGCAGTTCCGCCTGTAATGCCCTTCCTTCCCACATTCAAAACACCCTGGGAGTTTCTTGAGGTTGTTGTGGTCTCTTTACCAGCTCACCACGACAATCCTTAGCAGCGTGTCATATTTTTCCACAACGTCGACACTTGAAGCTATCACACGTTCCCACATGATGGTAATTACACCGAGTGCACTTCGGATGTCTACCACCATAACCACTGGGTCCTTGATTATTTGCAAGCGTTTGGTTGAAGTTACGATTATTGTCGAACCTCCGTTGCTGCTGAACGGCTGTTATTGCTGTTGAGGTTGAGGTTGACCGCTAGAAGATAGATGAGATGCTTTGTTGGCATTATCCCACTTTCTTTTGTTGTCGGGCACGCTAGCCACAGCGCCCCGTTTGGGTAGACGTCCTTGCTCCACGGCTTGGTCAGTTAGCCTGTGAGCTAGCTGGATGGCTTGCGGAATTGTGGCTGGGTTGGAAGCAGTTACCATACTTTGGTTTTCGGGTACCAATCCCCGTATGTAATTCTCTACTCTTTTATGCACCTCATTCACCATTCCTGGGCACAAAGTTGCTAATTCATGGGTTCTGGTGGTGTATGCCTCGATTTCCGAGCCCTGCATCTTCAATTGCCAGAACTCCATCTCTAAGTTCTGCACTTCGTTGCACGGAAGTACATCCTCAGTCATCACTACTTTGAACTCTTCCATGGAAGTCCATTCGCCATCGCTTGTCCTAGCATTTGGACTTGCGCGTTCCACCAAGACAGAGCAGCACCTCCAAAGTGCCGGTGGCATACTTAACTTGATCCGCAGGTGGACAATTGCATTTAGAGAAGACAGACTCAGTCTTCTCGAACCACACACAAGCCCTACAGCACCCTCTATACCACTGTAGGTGTGTGGCTTACAGTCCATAAAGGACTTGTAGGTACACACTGGTGGTCCTGTTTTAACACAACACACATTAATCATACATCCCATACAGTTATGAATGATATCAGATTTATCTTTCTATCATTGTTTACCTACTGGCTGACCGCGTGGGCAGCAGCCACTGCCGCCTAAACATGCTCATTATTAGAGCAGCTAGTTCTGCGGGGGTCATGTTAATAGCACCACCGCCCTGTTCTCCTGTGCCACATCCACGTCCGCGTCCATGACCACGTCCACGTCCACGTCCACGTCCACGGGCGTCCATTCTTTTCACTTTATATTCACAAATAAAATAATGAGTAACATCAAACACATTTAACATTGAAGCACAGTAATCAGTAAACAAAAGAAATAATGCATCATCACAACCACAACATTCATAACAAAAAATAACCCAGTAAATAAATTGTAAATGAGTCACAATGTATATATCAATGTCATAATTAAGTTTGTGTTCGTGTGGGGAAACAACCTTCCCACATAGGTTTCAAAAAGAAAAAGACTACATAGTCTAAGTCATATAAAGAAGTCAATCGACAACATCTGACCCATCACTGTCATCTCCATCTCCTCCGGTTCCTCCTCCTCGGGTCCCTCCTCCTCGGGTCCCTCCTCGGGATCCTCATCCTCAGGGTCTGCTGCAGGAGCAGGAGCTATAGCAATCTGAAGTGTAGCTAGTTGCGCTTCTAAAATGGCAATCCTATTATCGGGTACGGCGTCCCGCTGTTCACGAGTAGTCACACGCCCTTGGAGTGCCATGAGACCATCTTGCATATGGTGACACCCATTTAGGGTCTTCCCGTGTTGTTCCTCGAGTTCATCTAGTTGATGTCTCAGTTTGTACACCTCTTGCTGCAGTGTACAGACATCACCCGTGAGCCGCCTGACTCGATGCTGCTCAGTGTCCAGTGCAGCCACTAGTGCAGCAATCAGTTGATCGTTGGACTGCACCGTCCGTGGGAGTGAAGGCATTGGTTGGTCGGCATTGTTCCTAGTCCTGGGCCTCGGGACAGGTACGCGCTCCCTAAACATGATATGATCAACAAATCTAGGATAGAAACGCTAGTCTCGTGGAGGGTCACGCTTCATCAATGCAAAGGGTTGATCCCAGTCAATCTCCTCTCGAGGATAAGTTAGTCGGGGCCAATCGAATCCATCATCAGGTACATGTGTGGGAGGTGGGGATTCAGATCGTGAAGGTGATTCAGGTCGTTTACCCGGAGCTCTCGATGACGATGCCATGCTGCAGAGAGTGTGACGTGTATGCCAATGAGTATACAGTACATGAGAATAAGGCACAGGTAACTAATTAACTGTGTGCGGTTATAGTATAGTGTGAATGCAACCTAGTTCCCTATAACCAATGGCTCTGATACCAATCTCTCACACCCTCAAAATCCACGTGCGGAGTTTTACCGCGAGGCGTGTGAACAAACCAGGATCATAGTCAATAGTTACTCAGAACGACTCTATATGCCATAACTTAAATAAATCAACCAAAGTACAAACTTTAAACTGTGCGGAAGCGTTTTGAAAAACAATCCAAAGAAATAAAAATGTATACTATGGCAAAACATGTGGCAACCCAAAAGAGTAAACATTAATCATTAAAATGCTAAAAATGTCTTGAAGACTGAGTCTTAGAATGCAAGTGAACCATGTAGTGCTTCTATGGCAAGCAAGCTAATGACCTGAGAATAGCATACTAAAATGTCAACACAATGGTTGGTGAGTTCAAGAGATATTCAAAAATAAACAATTTAATAATAGAGATATACAAGTAGTGCATTGTAACAGATAGCTAGTCCATTAACAATAAATATTATTCATAGTGATTTCGCAATTAAGCTGACTGTGTTACGTTGTTGCCTCCTGTCATGACTTAACAGGTCGTGACAATGTTCAATAGGACAAATTGCACCTGGTTGACCTCGAGTCACATAGGTGGGGCTCGTCAGACCCAGTAGTACTACCCAAATTTCCCCGCTATTCAATATTAACAATTAGAAAGTGTGAGGATTTTTCCATGATATCAACACTATATAATATTATACACAACTTGAATATATAAAGCGTTTGTGATTTACCAGTATGCTAGCTCCTCCAAAGAGATTAAATAAAGAGTGGGGCATGAACTCACCTGATACGTGTGATAGACACTTAGGTTTTACTTGACAAACAGAGTGGACAAACAACATTCAGAGATTACCTAGATCATATAAGTACATAAGTACGTGTAAACAAAGAACATGTGAAACCCTAAGTAGACTACAACCAAGGACTCAAGATTTTAGACAAAACAGACATGTTTGACCCAGTTAACCCGTTTGACCCGTTGGTGACTTTATGTGTTGCAAACCATTCAAGTAATCATACACATATCATACATAGTTAACATTCAAATAGATCATATGTATGCTATATTAACCAGGTGTATCACTTAGATCATCATACAACCAAGTGTCATACAAGTCATGCGAATCTAGAACATTAACGTGTCCACTAGTTATAACACAACTAACATGTCACACAAGGATCAAACCACTCACCACATGCCATGTGAAGTCACTCTCCACTTCATATCCTAAACCCTGCCAATCCTACTAAGTAGGGCCCTCAGATTCACACGCGTGTATGATGATCATACTCATATTCATTAGCCATGTACATTGCATTCAACAACATCCCAACAATCAATTTCTAGTCCTAAACATGATGTCCTAACTACTAATCAACATCAACATCACCATGATCATCAAAGTCCAAACATCACCCATGATTATCCAAGCATCCCATACAACTAATTTAACATCTTCTATCACATTAGAATTCATCTGTGAACTTACTAATATGGTCCTAACATCCCAAACATGTTCAAACTATCATCTTTCACATTTTGCATAAATAAAGTTTCCCTTTTGGGAAAGCACATCCCAAAATCTATTAAACATCCTATGCATTCATGAATTCATCAATAATATACCAATTCATGTTCATATCATCATCTAAGCACGATCAACAACATCCAAACATCATAACTCATCAATTCATATCCTAAAAAGTTACTCTTTAGTAATGTATGAACTATAACATGTGTTCTTGAATTCCCAATGATCACAACAACAATCTAACATCTAATCATCACCATGAACACATCCATAACATCAATTCATCAATAATTCAACATTACATGCAAAATAAAGTTACTATTATTAGTAAGCTATAAACATCAACATCAATTCATCAATTTATTGCAAAACCAATGTAACCTAGCATTCATACAACCTATTAATCATCAAACATTCATCAAACAATCATCATTCATCCATTATCCTACCAATTTTCGAATTAGGGTTTGCTACCAATCAAAGTCCATGATTAAACCACTAAAAGCATACAATTCATACATAATCGACGTTAAATAACATGTATTCAATCCAACTAACATACTAACATCATCAAACAACATCAAATTCGACCCCATGATGATACAAAATCGAATTAGGGTTCGGCCCTAACAAGAAAACCATAAAAACACCAAAACTAACCTTGATTCTTGCCAAAGAACACGTTTTTGATGTTGTTAACTTGTTTTATGGCTTGAAACCGAATCACAATCGCAAGGATTTGCTTGTTCTTGACTGATTTCAAAGTGGAGAGGGGTTGAGAGGAGTGTTTGCGGCCGATGGGGGGGGGGGGGTTTCTAGGTTTTGGGATTGTTTTGTTTAATTTTAATTTATATTTACCCTTTAAGCCCTTGTAATTTGTATTTTATAAAAACTAGGCTTTAAACTCTTTCTAAAGTGTTTTTAACTTAATAATATAAAGATACAAAATAATGAAAACCATTATATATTTTATCTTTATAAAAACACAAGACTTACGAATAAATAGGCACGTTTCCGCGTTACGCGAATAATTTTCTAATTAACATTTTAAAACATGCAAACACATAAACATAACACAATAATCACATACTCAATTAGATTCTCATTAATTTAACATTATTCATTATTATTAGGTCACCAACGTTAAACGAAAACTAGTGTGTGTTCACGACACCTGTATGCAAGACTTAACGGAACTAACTGAGTTTGGTAACGGAAATTTACTGGATGTCAACGTAACGTAAACGTAAACGTAAACGTAAACGTAATCGTAAACGTAAACGTAAACTTAAACGTAAACCTAAACGTAAACGTAAACGTAAACGTAACGTAAACGTAAACGTAAACGTAAACTTAAACATACAAACATCACCATACAAGGCACCACCGTGGATACATAACAATCCTCATACATACCATAATATACCATGTACATCATCATGCCACATCATACACCACCCATTACGACATTTATGACTTCAAAAAGTCAACCTATATATCCCCCGGAAACCTCTCAAGTCAAAGCCTACAGTTTACATTTTCTCCAAAATCAATAAATAATTCTAAGTCTTTAGGCGCATGGGCACTATGCAGGCGCATGGGGAATTTTCAGGCGCATGGGCACTCTTTGGGCGCATGGGCAACACTTAACCAATTCTGGGCAAACTCTAGCTGCTTGGGCACTATACAGGCGCATGAGTGCCTTGGCACATGGACTTTTTAGGCGTCTGGACACTTAATCAAATTTAGCCTATTTTAGGCGCATGGTAACTATTTGGGCGCATGGGAACACTTAGGCAGTTATTTCTGTTGGGCGCATGGGTCATTATTTAGGCACATGGGCAGTCTATATCACACCTAAACAACTTATTCGGTCCCCAATCGTCATATAACTTATTCTATGCTTAATTCATACATTCTAAGCCATAGAAACACATTCATAACATCATCACAATCATAATCCCACCCAAATCAAACACCACCCGCAAACACATTCATACACATACATATGGTTGAAAATCCATATTATAAAAATGCTCATACATGCATTTCCAGCCCCAAATCAGTTTAAAACAAGTAGAAAGGGGGTTCTAGAACTCACCTTAGTAGTTCTTGGATAAGACTTTTTCAAAAACCCATTTGCTACAAATTCAACACCTAGAAACCCACCAAAACACACACAAACGACACATACACATGCACATAAGCATACAATCAAGGCAAGACCAGTCAAGAACATCATAAAACTATGAATTCTTACCTTGAATTCAAACTTCTTCTTCTGTTCTTCTGCAAACCTGAGCTCTGCTCTTTCTTTCTCTAGAATATCCGAAGATATGATGTTGTACGTGAAGTGGGCGGCCATGCCCACTTTAACACCAACCTTTCCATGTTTTTATCCTTTGGACATTTTTAACCCCTCAACTTGGGTTTCATAGCTTTTCTTTCTTTTTCTTCACTTTTATTCTTTCTTTTGTAACTTTTTAAAAAAATAACCGGGTGTTACAAGTCCACCCCCCTTATATAGGTTTCTTCCCCGGAACCTGTTATTCCTCGAACAAATGTGGGTAATGCTGTCTCATCTCCTCTTTCGTTTCCCACGTAGACTAAGATCCATTCTCATGCTTCCACTGTACACGCACAAGAAGAATCACTTTATTACTTAACCTCTTCTCCTTACGATCAATGATCGCCACTAGTTGCTCCACATAATTGAGCCGTTCATCTAACTCCATATCCCCAGTGGTACAACCATATCCTCGTCTGCTAAACACTTTCTCAGATGAGATACATGGAATGTCGGGTGAATTCCACTTAACTCATCTGGTAGCTCCAATCTATAGGCCACCTCTCCTGCTCGAGTAATGATTCGGAAAGGCCCTATGTACCTTGGGCTCAATTTGCCCAGCTTTCTGAACCGAATGATACCTTTCCAAGTTGAGACTTCCAACATAACTCTATCACCAACCTGAAACTGAATCGGTCTTCGCCTCTTATCGGCATACGATTTCTACCTATATTTGGCTGCCTTCATGAAAGCTTTGATCTTTTCGAGCTTCACGGTCGTAGCCTCAATCACCTTAATACTCTCTAACTATTTCTAACCAATATCACCCCAACACACGAGCGTTTTGCATCTCCTACCATATAGCATCTCATAAGGGGGATACCAATGTTGGCATGATAACTATTGTTATATGAGAATTCAGCTAACGGTAAGTGGTCATCCCAACTTCCTCCAAAATCAATGACCGATGCCCGAAGCATATCTTCAACGTTTGAATCGTACTTTCCAACTGACCATCCTTCTGAGGATGATAATGTTAAGTGCTCTAAGAAAGATTAACATGGTGTCTTTATTTGTCTTTTAATATTTTGTAATAGTATAGGGACTATTTGTGTAATTAGTTAGTTCCTTTACTTTTTGTTTTCAGTATACATAGCTTAGACTTGCAGGTAGATATAGAGAGATTCGAACCTGCTTTCATACTTGTAATTGTCTTAGCTTGATATTAATGAAAACTTGAATTTTGTTGATATCTTGTTTTGATTTGATTACTTTGTGTGATTTTCATTGAATTGTGTTCACAAATTATCATAGATTGATTCATTGATCATATCAAATGGTATCAGAGCTTGTTATCTTTCTATATCTACACTACAGAGCTATTTATCAAATTACAAGTATGAAAGCAGGTCCGAATCTCTGTATATCTACGTGCAAGTCTAAGCTATTTATACTAAAAACAAAAAGTAAAGGAACTAACTAATTACACAAATAGTACCTATATTATTACAAAATATTAAAAGACAAATAAAAACAACATGTTAATCTTTCTTAGAGCACTTAACAATACTCCCCCTAAGATTGACATGGTCTTCTGTCTTCAAAATCGTCAGTCTTTGTCTTCTTTTCTATCTTCATCTTTATCTTCAACCTTTATCTTCAACCTTTATCTTCAACTCTTTGTCTACATCATTCAAAGAAATCTTCTGGTTCTTCTTTGACTTTAAACATCGGCTTCTGTTGGAACATCTCTAAATCATTCAAAGCTTTTGAAATTGCAGACTTTAATTTACTTGCAAGAATGCCTTGTTCGGGTTTAGCTTCATTCGTTTTAATTTCCATCTTGTTCATTCTCTCTAACATGTCTTTTGAAAGACATGAAATGTCAATGTTAGCATATAACTCAATAGGTTTGTTACTTTCCTTTGAGTATACTTCTAATACTCCTTTCCTTGATATTCTCATGAATTCAATATCTTTAATATCTTTCTTGGCAATGTTGGCATACGCAAGAGCCTTTCTTAGAGATATTCTTTCCATGGCAACATTCATCACATTAATAATGGAAATGAAATATTTCTTATCTTGCTCTGCTATTTCAAGAGATACTTTCTCAAATTTTTGTGCAGACAAAAATGACATATAGCTGGATGTAAGAGTTTTAGCTCAAAAACTCCAAATAAATTAATCATGTCCTCATCCGATCTTTCTAGATTTCGGACGAACTTTAGCTCAAATGTCTCAGTGTTATAAAACCATCTGAGGTTTGGCTTTGAGTTTTGATTACCATCTATCACTTTCAGACCAGGAGTTGTAACTTTCTCAAAATATTTGTCACAAAATTCTATCATAAAATGTTCATCTCTAAATGTAATCCCTTCAGCTTTTTATTTTTCTTCAAAGTAGCAAAGTACTCTTTATCTTCTTGATCACATCTCGTGTTAAGAAAATTACTTGATCTATCTAATCCTCTTCTTAATAATTCTACAAACATCTTGCCACGTTTTGAATCAGAAGGATTGATCAGAGGTAATCTATTCAGCTTTTTTAAATCTTGCACTGGAAGTTTTATGATACTAGAGTAAAAGTGATATACATCACACACAGCATTTACTCTCTTTATCAAAAATGCATCGAATACTTCATCATACTTCCATGCAATAATCTTTACTTGGTTGGTAAAATCTAGAGCAATCATAGCATTCAACAGTTCAGCAACTGATTCTCCTTTTTGTAATACGTTTCTTACAAAGTCTCCAGTTGTTCTTGAATTATCAAGAATATGCCTTTGTTCAGTAGATGCTTTGTAAGTTTGTCTTTCTGGATCAGCAAACATTTCTGTCAACTCTTTCCTGTGAACATGAGCATCATCAAATCTTGACATTTGTTTGATCTCCTGAGGCTTTAACATTCTTGTTGTCTTTGTTATTTCAAGATACTAAGTATTATCTGTATCAAGTACTATCATTTTCCTTATTTGTTTCTCAGTCTCTTGAAAACTTCTGACAAGGAGATACAGATTGTAATCTCTTTAGCTTCCTCCAAGGGTAGTTTCTAGATTGCAACCATGATCTTAGAGCTGGGATACTCATATCATGTGGATCAGGATGGTGCAACTCAGAACTAGATAGTTCTTCTACATTTATCACTTCTTTTGCTCTTGTCCATTCACCATGCTCAACAACAATCTTATTAGGATCTATTGGTGCAACTGACTCTGTATAAAAACATTTCTCATATTCATTGTTAATCTGAGAAACAGTCAGTTCGTCCATTTATACTCGATTGTATTTCATATTCACAAGATAATTGTATCTTTATTCAAAGTCTTGTGGTACTTCATCTTTTGGTACTAAATCTGTTCTTGAACATTTTGTTCTTCAACAGATTCTTTAGTTCTTTGAAGCTTAGAAAAGGATTCAGTTTGAATTGTATCTTCAAATTCATTCACTTTTCTTTTGCCTTTTATCTGCTCAAGATTTTCATCAACATGTATCTCAGTACTTATCACATATACTGGTGAGATAGGCTTCTGAGCTTCTTTTTCTTTTAGCAAGTTAGCTTTGAGATTTTCATTTTCTTCAGTTAATTTCTTGAACTTCTCCTCAAGAATATCATAATCTTTGATCATAACTTCAAAGTTCTTGATTACATCTTCTTTATCTTTAGCAAACCTTACAAACTTTTCATCTTTTAACGCATTTTCTTCTGACAACTTTAAATTTTCATCCTTAAGCTTTCGAATTATTTTTCAAGAGATATGTTTATCTTTTTCATCCTTTCATTCCCCAATTTTAACTCTTCTATCTCTTTCTCTTTACTCAAATTTTCTTCTTTCAATCTGTCAATCTCATCAATGTCCACCATCTCCTCTGTTTGTATAGACACATTGTGTGACATACTAACATGAATTTCTTCTACTCCTTCATTTGCATCAAATCCAAATACTGGATTGAATAAAATATCATTCATAAAATCAGAATCAAAGGTTTGATTTTGTGAATCCTTTTCTTGTACAACTTCCTCATGAAAAACATCAACATTTCCTTCATTCATAGTTTGTGGTTCATCTCCAGTATCTTCTTCATTTCTTTCCTCAGATTCTTCTTGATATGCTTTAGTGGCACCATCATTTACTTCATCATCATCATTGTCATCACTTTCTTCACTTGATGAGCTTTCAGAAACATCATCCTCACTTTCTTCATCAACTTCTACATCCTCAATTAGATCATTTGGATCTATTGGTTCTTCTTCAGTTAGATGAAAGTGTGGCTGATTAATATCAACTTCATCATTAGATACATTCCTTATATATTCAAACACTAGAATGTTTTGAGCACCAGTGATCATTGATAGTCTTTTATATACAGATTCTGAAATATGCTCTAACTGTATCTTTTCACCAGTAACTCCTTCAGCATACAAATCTGGATTTGCTTCATTAATGAGAAGTTGGATGAATCTTGGGTACATCAAGTAGTTATGCCTCACTCCTCTTTCAAGATTGAAAATGAAACCATTCATTATCCACTTAGACATATTGAATCTTCTGTTTGAAGATAATGCAATAATAGGAGATGCAATGTCTACAGGGAATGAATCCCAACTAGCACTTCTTTTAGACATGCAATGTTGAAAGATATAGTATAAAAGCATCCAATGCTTAAACACTCTAGCTCTAAAAATTGCTTTTTTGGGAAATGATCTGGATGACCCATTTGTAGAAAAACCTCTCTGCATTCATTTAATGTATATTCTGATAAGTCTTCAGGATCATTGTCACCAACCCTTTGAGCTATTCTGATTGCTTCTTGAGATACTTCAAGCATTCTTTCTCATGTAATAAAAGCTCTTAGAACTTTGTTTCCTTAATCATCTCTTTCAATCTGTGCAGTTCTCTAGAGTTTCTTAATCATTCTTTCATTTATCATTGGTCTTGCACACATAGCATATACATACTTTCTTCTGAGCAGAAATCTGATAATTTCTTCATATCCAATGGCTTCTCTGTTTTCATCATTTAAAAAAGCAGCCACATTATGCTTTGGCTCAAATTTTAATTCTGCCATCTGCATAACACAAAAAATACTATGAGAACATTTAATATTGATTAATAAACTCTATTTCTACATATGAATTATCAATTTTAATTGATTAAATTTTTTTTATTTATATTTTATTCAAAATTAGGACAGAGTGTTCATCTTCTTCTTCTTCGGCTATGGAAAAACCGATTGAGTTAAACATCATAAAATCATTTTTACTTTTAGATCAAAAAAATACATCAATAAACTCGCAAACAGGTTCTTATCAATAATCCAGTGTCAATTTTTGATATGATACACATTTGATAAGTTTGAACTTGAATTATATAGGGTTCGAACGCCCAAATAACATTCAAACGCCTATATCAATGCACTGATTTAACCCAAAATTTATTGAATCACAAACTTAGATTTATATATTCAAATACTATATATAATCAACAGGATTTGATACGATTTCAGATGAAATGAGGATATGATGATAATCGACAGTCGCAAGTTCAGGGTTTTTTTTTCTGAGATATTTAAAGTGTAAATGAAAAATACGCATAAGTGTTCAATTTATATAAGTGAAATTTTAGGCGTATGAGCCCTGTTTGGGCGTATGATCCCTCTTTAGGCATATGAAACCCTAAAATTCACTTATTTTGTTAGACGCATGAGCACTGTTTGTGCGTATTGACTCAGATGCATGGAACTGTTCAGACGCATAAGCACTGTTTAGGCGCTTTTGCACTATTCAGTCGCATGGACTTTTTGAAACGTCTAACACTTGAAATTTTAAAACTTACTATGTAGACGCATGAACATGTCAAACGTCTAACACTTAGACTAAATCAAACTCATTCACTATTTAGACGCATGGGATTATCACAAATGACCAACACTTGTAATTTTCATAGATGTATTACAACTGTTTAGACGCATGGGAATGAATCAAACGTCCAACACTTGAAAAATTCCTGAAAATTTCATCATGCTCCTATTGAGGCGCATGTGCACTGTTTAGGTGCATGAGATGACTTTCATGATTTAAACACTTGTGATTTCCGATTTCTTCACCTGCACACATGAACTTTTTACCTTTTAGTTCCCCAAATTTTGAACTTTTGCATTTTGCACTTTCAATTCACAAAAATTTTATTTTCTATCTATTATTATTATTTTTAAATTTATTTTGTCCCTTCGTTTTAGTCACAACATAAAATCAAATATCATTTGATTTTCAACTTATGAAGCATTTTTTTGCAAATTTATGTAGGTTCATATTATATTTTTCACAAAATACATTTTCAATTTACACAAATACTTTGAACATATAGCATCATCCTTTCAAATCAACATTTTAAATTTTGATTTTGATTATGATTATTTTCTGAGAACAACTCTTTCATTTATTACTCCCCCTAAACTTTTAAGTTTGAAAAAAACTAATAAGTTTCTTAGGAAAGAGAATAAGATCACACATCACATGTGTCATTGCCTTCACACACAAAAACATGCATAAAAGCAAAATGAAAATAGAATCAAAATCTAAGATAAACAAAGAATTAATGTTTGCAGTGAGATCATATTAATAAGGATCAACACATTAAAATAAAATAAATGTGGATAATCATAGACAATGAATAAATCCTGATCAAGTGTGTTCCAGGTCAGTGATATCACAGCAAAGGAGACACAAGATCTAAGGACATACAACGAGTGTTTTTGAAAAATTTATCAACTCACTTACTTTTTCAATTCTTGGATTGATTAGGGTAGATTTAGGTATGAGATGATGTAAAACATACATAGACTAAGAGAGCTCAACCATCATCATGATATGCAAGAAAGAACACATACTCGACTTATTACCTGAAACATGTATATCATCAGAGTTCATGTTACTTAAATTAATAGAGGATGATCATGGAGAACCAGTTGATCAACTCTGGCTATTCATTTGAATAGTTTGTGCACATTGGCATCTTTTTTATCAAAAAGAGTATCCAGGTCTGTAATCACTTACAACAGAGGATCAGCACTTCAGGTCTATGATCACTTATAACAGAGAACTGAAATGATGCTTGTAACAAATATCATGATTTCACATAGTATCAACAGGTGTGAGAGGTGTAACTTAACAAACATTCAATTTGATAAGCTAAAACAACTCAAAAGTACTCAGATGAATACACACAAGCATGCATGTTTAGTTTGATCACAAGAATTTACTTTTTCAGCATAATAGTCAGATATTGTCTATACAGCATATCTAATCATGTCTAGACTTTATTAATGAGTGAAGTATGCAACTGATCTCACTAATGTACTATCATTTCTCACATGTTGAGAAACATAATCCTTTCTAAAAGACTATATTTTTGTAGTTTTGAAATATATTTTTGTATTTGATTTTTCTATGGAAAACAAGAATCACACACACACAAAATATAAACAGGCAATTTAAAATGAGAGTATCACTTATTATGATCTTTTGATTTAGGGAGATCACATATGATATATAAGACCAATTGATTCTACTAAATACTCAAACCGTCCTGGTAGGAAGGCTTTAGTAAATAGATCTGCCAAATATTTTTCTGTTGCAATTTGAATCAAAATGATCAATCCCTTTTCAGAGTTATCTCTTAGAAAATGATATCAAATTTCAATAAGTTTTGTTTATGAGTGTTGAACAGGATTAGCTGTTATGAACATGGCAGCTGTGTTATCAATGTAAATTGGTGTTTTAAGAAAATTGAACCCATAGTCCAGTAATTGATTTTGCAACCAAAGGATTTGAGAACATCCTGCTGATGCAGCAATGTACTCAGCTTCTGCAGTTGAAAGAGATACATTTGTTTGTTTCTTACATTGCCATGAGACTAATCGGGGACCAAGAAATTGACACCCACCCGATGTAGATTTTCTATCTTGACAACATCCACCATAATCACTATCTGTATATCTATATAGTTCAAAGTTACCCTCGTAAGGATTCCAAAGCCCTAAGGCTGGTTTACCTTTGAGATACCTGAATATTCTTTTGACAGCAATTAAGTGAGATTCTTTCGGGTCTGATTGATACCTGGCACATACACAAACATCATACATAATGTCTGGCCTAGATGCAGTAAGATACATCAAAGTACCAATCATTGATCTATATAACCTTTGATCAATAGATTTTCCTTTTGGATCAGGTTAAATCTTGGTGTTAACATCTGCTGGAGTTCGTATGGACTGACAGTCTTGCATCTTAAATTTCTTCAAGTATTTGTCAACAAACTTCTCTTGATTGATGAAAATTCCATCGTTAGTTTGCTTGACTTGAAGTCCAAGAAAGAAATTAATCTCTCCCATAGAACTCATTTGGAATCAATATTTCATGATTTCTTCAAATTCATTGCATAACTTTGAACTTGTAGAACAAAATATGATATCATCAACATACACTTGTACACATAAGAGATCATCATTATCCTTCTTTATGAATAAAGTTGGATCAATTTTCCCTCTTGTGTATCCATGTTGGATTAAGTGTTGTGATAATGTCTCATACCAAATTCTAGGGGTTTGATGAAGTCCATACAAAGCTTTAATCAGCTTATACACTCGATGTGGAAATTCTGCATCCTCAAAGCCCGGAGGTTGCTTCACCAACACATCGTCAGTGATAGGACTATATAAAAATGCACCCTTTACATCCATTTGATACAGCTTAAATTTCATGAATGAAGCATAAGCCAGGAAAACTCGAATGGATTCAAGTCTTGCAACTGGTGCAAACACCTCATCATAATCTATCCCTTCTTCCTGTGTGTATCCTTATGCAACAAGTCTTGCTTTGTTCCTTAAAACTATACCACGATAATCAGTCTTATTTCTAAACAACCATTTCGTTCCTATAGCATTTTCTCCTTTAGGTAAATCCAATAAATTCCACACTTCTTGTTTACGAAATTGAAGTAATTCTTCTTGCATAGCTTCTATCCAACCATTGTCCTTTAATGCTTCGGTAACATTTTTAGGAACAATTTGAGACAAAAAAAGAGTATAAACACAAGTTTGCTTGTTCTAATTTACTCTTTGTTGTTCTCTCATTCAATGGACCAATAATCTGAGAAATTGGATGATTCTTGTGAATACGAGATGTTGGAATCTCATCACATTGAATATTAACATCCAGATTTGTTTGGTTTAACTTGGAGAGCTTATGTATCAAGTTAGAAGAATGTGGATTAAAATTTGGAACTTGAGTTGGTGAGTTAATAAAGTAATCAAAGTTACCAGTATCAACTACATCACCAGAGATGGATGATGTTCCAGACTCAGGTTGCACGGAATTATTACCATCATTAGGAAAAGGTTGTGATCCTTCCTGATCAATTGAGACTGAATGATTTGAAGCTGAATTAGCATGATCATTGTCATTTAATCATATTGGTAAATCCTTGACAAATGATAAAAATGGGTAGTCTGAGCTAGAATCATCTTGGTCATCAAAATCTGAATCCTCACTGAAAGATCCAAGATCTCCTCTTGAGTTCTTCTTACCTGTAGAATCAAGACAATTTGGTTGATCAAACAAGTTAGATTGAAAAGATTTTCATGATGAATCTAAGTCAAATAACCATGCAGGACCATTTGAAACTGATGGAAAAGAATTTTCCAGAAATTTAATGTTGAATGTTTCAAGGACTACATTTGTCCTAGAGTTGTAAACTCGATAGGCTTTTGAAACAGATGAATATCTAACAAAAAATCCATTATCAGATTTTGCTTCAAATTTTCCTAATTGATCACTTGAATTAAGAATCATAACAGGACAACCAAATGATTTTAAAAACGTCTCCTAGCTAGTTTTCCTTAAGATAAGATATCACAAGTTGCTAGTCATTGACCCTGCTTTGCAAGGTAGTCACCTGAGATTCAAGATGACTAACCTTGGACACTAGGTAGGTGCATGCTTTTGACAATTTTTGCACCTTTAGCCATAGATTCCCCTTATCTTCATCAAAAGAATCATAGGGGAATGAGATAATCGGACTAAAGTCTTCTTTCTCACCACTAGCATGATGTTTTTGGCTGCTGGTTTTCCTTTGCTCAATCACAGCTTTAGTTGAAGTGTCAATGGGCTGAGTTGCCATGGTTGTGGTCTTAATGATCTAATCAATAGCTGAAGTGAGAGCCTCTTCCATATGGATATCCTGAACAGGTTTAGAAGTATCCACCTAAGTAATGGGTGGTTGATGTGGGCTAGACATAGGTGACTTAGGAGCACTCATCTCTCTTCGAGTAGGGGAATACTAGAGAGACTCATGGTACTCACTAAAAGCTAAATCTTCATCAGTATAGAAGTCAAGGTCGGGAATTGGGTGGTTTATTTCTTGAGGCTAGGGATGGTAACTGTCCCCTAAAGGTTGCTCACCTGTGTGTTGAGACTCAGAGTGAAGGCTTAAGACAGTTAGGCTTGTGACCTCATCAGGCTGAGCACGAGGAACCTCAACACTGATCTTTAAAGTAATGGGAGTTGTTTGCTTCTCAAAAGAAGTGGAAGCTCCAGTATCCACTTCCTCCTATATGGGTAAGTGTATGGGGGCCTATACAGACTCAATAGCTTGAGCAAGTGTGGGTGATTTGAGGCCTTTTTGGTGGTTGGGAGGTAGAAGGTGTGGGTTCAACACTAGGTTGTGTTGCTAGGTTGTCACCTTGAGCAATGAGCTCTAACATTTTAGGGACAAGGGCTGTTTCTACCCCTGAGAATCCTCCAATTTGCTTCTTTAAGAGTTTAAAGATGTCAGGCTTCATCTGTCCTAATTTAAGAATTTTACCTGTTTCCTTCAACTCTGAGCCTAGTTCATAGTTGAGAATGTTCTTAACATATCTAGGAAACATGTAATACCCTAAGGAGTCCAAGTTAGCAAGCAAATTTTTATAAACAACCTGAGAGTACCTGAACTTGACCCCTTGAACTATTCCATGCACTATGAAGGAGAGATCCTCAGGAATATGGTCCTACCCACTATGCTTGTGGGATAAGCTGTGGATAACCACATGAAGCAAGTATTTACATTGGGATGAGACCTTCTCTTTCCTGAAGGTCTTTACATATAAATATCTCTCATAGCCCATCTGCTCAAGGGAATGATTGATAGCTTCCTTTGGAAGGACAACTCACCTGCTTCATAATCCAGCTGAAGATGATTGTTGATGATGGCCAGAGTGATAAAGATTGTCTTCCCCTGCACTATGCAGACAATGTCTTCTCCCCATCCATAATGACCTCTTGATAGGTCTTCAAAAATTGAAGCATGTAATCCTCATAGAAACTATCATCTTTCTCAGAGTTCAACAGAGCAACGTGGTTATGTTGCCTACGAAGTTGCATGGAGAAATTAGGGTTGTTTCTGAGATTTACATTGGCTATTTTGAGATGCTTAAGGGTGAAGAAAGATGAAGAACAAAGGAGAGTTGGGAGAATTTAGGTTACAGAAAAAGTGCAGATGAAGAAGATAGTGAAAAAAGGGGGAACCGTTGGGTTTATATGTGAAAGGATCCGAGACAAAGTTAATGAAAGAGGATAAACTTTAAAATTTGAAAGTCAGTCCCACCTCTAAAAAAGTAGTTTTCTTTTGCCCAAAAAGTAGTGTTCTTGGAAGTTAAGAATCTTTTGAAGGTTAATTTGCTTCGGAAGTTCTTGAAAAAGCTTCCGAAGGTAAATTGACTTCAGAAGATATTTCAAAAAATTTTTAGAATTTTGCTTCTGAAGAGATTTTTAAGTGAGAGTGTTTATTCTAAGAAGAATAAAAACTTCGGAAAGAAAATTTCTTTTGGATGAAAATTTTGTTCTTATAAAACATACAAGTCCTTAAGTTGATTTTAAGCTTTTGAAGATATTTCATAGAATCCTTCCAAAGGTAAATTGGCTTAAGTAGGTATTTTTTTGCTAAGACAAAAGTTTTTTCCGAAGGTAAATTTATATCCTCCGAAGGATAAAGAGATCAAAATTTTCAAAAATCTAAGGAATGTCTTGTAAAAAGATTTTACTTCCAGAGAGAACCAGGGCTTTTGAAGGTGATAAAATAGACATCTTAGAACACACAGGTTTTAGAAATAATTAGATTAAGTTTTAAGAAAAGCTACTCAAAGTTAATCTTCCCAATAGCTGATACAAGATATTTGAATCTTTGTTCATCAAAAGTTTTAGTGAACAGATCAACATATTGTTCATTTGTGTTAACTTTGACTAGTTTGATTAATCCCTTTTCAAAGTTATCTCTAATCAAATGATACCTGATATTGATGTGCTTTGTCCTTGAGTGCTGCACATGATTCTCTGTGATTGAAATAGCAGTATTGTTGTCTATGTGGATGGGAGTCTCCTTGAAGTTGAATCCATAGTCCAACATTTGATTTTAAATTCAAATCACTTAAGCACAACAGCTTGCAGCAACAATGTATTCAGCCTCAGCAGTTGATGCAAATATATAGGATTGTTTCTTACATTGCCAAGAGACTATCCTTCCACCAAGAAACTGACATCCCCCTATTGTAGACTTTGTATTGATGTTACGGCCATCATAGTCACTATCAGTATAAACATACAAATTAAAGTTAGAGTTCTTTGGATACCAAAGGGCAAGTGATGGAGCACCTTTGAGATATCTTAGAATTCTTTTGACAGTGACTAGGTGTGACATCTTGGGGTTAGCTTGATATCTTGCACAAATACATGTGCCAAACATGATATCAGGCCTGCAACTGTGAGGTACATAAGTGACCCAATCATTGCCCTAAAGCGATGCTAATAAACACACTCCCTTTTAAGATCAGGTCCAAGGGAGTGGTTCTTGCTATGGGTGTGTTAACAACTTTACAGTCAGTCGTGTTGATTCTTATACGTATGTCTTGAACATACTTTGACTGACTTATGAAGATGCCATTATCAAATTGCTTCACTTGAATTCCTAGAAAGAAAATGAGTTCCCCCATTGCACTCATTTCAAACCTGTCTTTCATCAGCTATTGAAAGTCTTAACAGAGCTTTGAATTAGTTGACCCAAAGATGATGTCATCCACATATACTTGAACTAGCATAATGTCATTTCTTGATCCTCTGATGAAGAGAGTTCTACCAATAGTACCCCTTTTATAACCATGCTGACAAAGATATGTAGAGTCTCATACCACTTCTTTGGTGCTTGGTGCAGCCCATAAAGAGCCTTATCAAGCTTGCAGACATAATCAGGATGATAAGGATCTGCAAAACCACGTAGTTGTTTGACATGCACCTCTTCATCAATCATCCCATAAGTAAAAGCACAATTGACATCAAGCTGATAAACCTTGAAGTTCTTGGATGCAGCAAAAGCTAGGAATATCCTGACACATTCAAGTGTTGCTACAAGAGCAAAGACATCTGTGTAGTCAATTCCTTCTTCTTGATTATATCCTTGAACAACCAGTCTTGCCTTGTTCTTGATGACAAGTGCTCTATCATCCTTTCTATTTCTAAACACCCATTTGGTTCCTATAGTAGTCTTCCCATGAGGAAGAGGACATAGCTTCTAAACCTTTTAGCTCTTTAATTGAAGCAGCTCCTCTTGCATAGCTTCAATCTAATTTCCATCCTTTAGAGCCTCATCGATTTTCTTTGGCTCCATCTAGGACAAGAAACAAAAGTGAAGACAAACATTTGCATCATGGGTTTGTACTCTTGTTCTTACCCTTGTATCAACATCCCCAATGATGTTTTTGGAAGTGTGAGACTTATGGATCCTTAGCTGAGGGATCACAACAAGTTACTTAGATAGATCTAAATTAAAGAAATTCAGACCCGGCAGTGAGGATTCACCCTCCACATTAGCACACTTATCAAGATTAACTTGATCCAATAAGTGTGTGACATCATTTATGTTGTCAACAATGGAGTGGTTATCAGTAGCAAGAAATTCTTGATCATTATCACCACCACCATGCTCTCCAACATTTGAAGCTCTTTCGTCTGAGTTGTGTGCCTCTAAGTTGGAATTTCAAGACACTCCAGATGGATTAGTAGGATTTGTCATCGATGTGCTGGTAGAAGCTTCATTTGCAGGATTGGTTACCACTGGAGCTGAGGATGTGTAGTTTGAAGGTCTTCTCAGCTTAAATATTAGATCGGGATCACTTGTAGGTAATATATCTGTAGATCCTAAAACATGCTCACAAGATTTGTTAAAACATATAGTAACTAAATCATATCAAATAGTCAATAAGGACAAGAACCTTTCATAATGGGAGTGTGCTCATTGGAAGTCACATTGGCTGACTCTTCAAGTACTCTAGTTCTGAGATTGTATACACTATAAGCCTTAGCTTGGGAAGAGTATCCAATAAAGTGTCCATCATCTGATTTCTCGACAAGCTTGGCAATTTGATCTTTGGTATTCAAGATGGTATAGGAACATCCAAATGACCTGAGAAAACCAATGAAAGGTTTCCTATTGTGCCAAAGTTCATATGGATTCTTACCATTAGTCTTAACAACCAAAACTCTATTCTGCACATAACATGCAGTGTTGAATGCCTCTGCCCAAAAGGTGATGGGCAGTTTAGAGTCAGATCACATTGATTCTCAATCTTTAAGATGAAATTATTTAGAATCTTAGGAGTCTCATCCTTAGTCCTAAGGAAGAAGACCTAAGTGAATCTTGTAAAGTTATCTGTGATCACTAAACATTAACAAGTCCTTCCTAGACTCATTACACTAGTAAGGCCAAAGAGATCCATATGTAATAAGTGTAGGGGAGTAGTGATGGAGTTTCTTTCCTTTAGCTTGTGAGATATACCTTGTGTTGCTTCCCTTTTAGGCCTGCCACACAATGGTCATCACTTGTAAACTCTTTCTTTGGCATTCTAGTTACCAAGTCATTCTTAATAAGTTTATTCATGTTTATAAAGTTTACATGGCTTTTCTCTTATGCCAGAGTAAAGACTTATCACTATTTGGTTTAGACAGAAAACATGAAACTTTTCCTGAGGGAGATGTTTCATGTAAATCCATATTGTATATGTTCCCTCTCCTAGGGGCTCTAAGTAGAATATGCTCATGAGGAAAGACCAACCCATGCCTGAGAACAATGCACTCATGCTCAGTAAAGAGCATGTTATGACTCTGATCAAAAAATTAGGATACACTCAGAAGATTATACTCATGCTCCTTGTCAAAATCTACCTTTTCAATGCTGAGCTTACCATTTATGACTTTGCCTCTTTCTGTAATGTCACCTCCTGCATCTCCTCCAAAAGCCACTGGTCCTCCATCAATTCTTTCAAACTTTTGGAGTAGTGACATATTGCCTGTCATGTGGTTGGAACAAGCATTGTTAATGATCCATACATTCTTGTTTATCTTGAGTTGTTCCCGCATAAAAGAGATAGTTACTTATATTTGGAAACACAAGTCTCATTGGTCTTGGGCTTAACAAAAGAAGTTGAAGACAATGCAATAGTAATTGATCCTATCATCATGCTAGAGGGATCATTTGTTGAAGTTGATGAAGAACTTCCTGTCACTTGGTCTTTCTTTGACTTCCATACCACCTTCAGAAGTTTAGACTTGACCTTCAATACTTTGGAAGTTTTGTTGACTTCGGAAGTTTTGATGACAGGGTGTCAGAAGATCTTGCTTTCACTGCAGCAGGCTTTAGTACTTTAGAAGATTCCTTCCTTCCGAGACCAAAGTTTCCTCCGAAGGCAAATTTCCACTTGTCTTCTTCTTCATTTTGGAGCTTCCGAAGGAAACAAATTTTCCTTCCGAAGCTTTCTTCTTCTTCTCTTGACTCTCAGAAGTTTCTTTCTTTGTGATGTGGAGAGTACTCTTTAAATTGTAAAGACAATCCTTAGCAAGGAGAGAGGTACTCCCACACATAACATAGTCCATTTTATTCCTTCTAGGAGTCTTCTTCTAAGAACAAGGCTGAAGTTGACCACTTTCACTTTCCATCTTCATCTTCTCAGATGATGTGGCAATTCTTATGGGGTTAGAACTATCTTTGGAGCTTGGTGGTTCATGTTGTACAATAGTGGTGCATAACTTATCAGCCTTCTTCTTGATGATGGGATGATATGGACATGAACTAGAACTCTTGTTGTTGGAGTTAAAGTTTATGTCCTCAGCTTTAACCACATCCAATCCTGCAGAAATAAAGACTTGTTTCTGTGGTGAGTTGAAAGTGACCTTAATCTCCTGAGCCTTCCTTGCCTTTCTTTTGCTCTTTCTGACCAAGTTCTTTGTCTTGGACTTGGTCATCCCAACAGATTTACTCTCCTTAGAGGGATTGTGACCCTTCTTATAATGCTCTTCTTCACTCTTCTTAGATCTATTCTTCACTATCTCCTCTTCAACCTCTTCAGTCAAGGGGTCTATAAAGGGAAGCTCATCTTCACAAGTTCCGTACCTAGGAGATCATACAAACAAGATTGTGTGGTTAGGAGCTATCTCATGAGATCCTAGTGCCTGCTTATTTTGATAACAAACCTTTGCATGCAAGGATGAGGAAATCATGTGCTTGAAGGTCTCCTCTTCAAGAACACAATTTTCTACCCTGGCTTTGTTGATCACAAGCTTAGCCTGGCATTCGGTCAACTTGGCTATCACATCCTTGATCTGAATCTTATAATTTGTGTTAGGATCAGTGATCTACGTTTGATTGATTAGAGAGTATAGCAACGGAATTCTAACAATGAATTAGCCAATTCACAAGAACGAAAAGATATTCAATGAAGAACAAAAACGGTTATAGATAGAGAGAATTCTGCCAATATATTTCATTCAATATTCGCTTTCGTGGTAACGGAATGTCACACTTACAATTAGGTCGACACCTCTTATATAAGAGATGTGACGTCTGCTGATGTCACTTGATAGTGACATCTAACAGAATTATTCCAACTAAAACACAACTACTGAAGATGTTAAAACAGCTAACATCTTCTTACAAAAATACTAAGTGTTATCAGTTACTACAACTACAAAAAAACATAAAACTACTGATATCACAACTACTGAAGAAGTACTCTTCAGCTGTTGTGACAAACTACTGAAACTTCAGTACTTGGTCTTCAGACTTGAACTTCAGATGTTTCATCAGCTGATGACTTCAGTAGATATCATCAGCTGATGTCTTCAGTCTTTGTCTTCAGACTTTGTACACCAGTTGTTGATCTTCAGCACTTGTAGACTCTTCAGCTGTTGTACTTTAGTACTTTGGTCTTCAGCTTCAGCACTTGTGTTCTTCAGCTGTTCAGCTTTAGCACTTGTGTTCTTCAGCTATTCAGCTTCAGCACTTGTGTTCTTCAGCTGTTGAGCTTCAGCACTTTAGTCTTCAGCTGTTGAAGTCTTCAGTACTTGATCTTCAGCTGTTGAAGTCTTCAGCACTTGTCGAACTGCTGATGAAGCCTTCAGCAGTTGTTGTGATATCATGTGGGACTTAGAGGTTTTCTAATCTTTGCTCATTAGTTCTTTTGGTCCAACAAACTCCCCCTGAACCAATGCAGCCAAAACCTCTAATTGATTTATTTTCCCACTTATTGTTGGCAGAATGGTTGGTCTTTTTCCTTCTTGATCAGTAGAGAAGATGACCCATATAAGCACTGGCCTGGGAAGAAATCTCAGAGATTTGTTTGGCAAGGTATGAATGGGAACTCTGTTTTGGGGAACTGGACACAGAGTTGTTATCCCATTCATGAGATCTACTTCCCCATTATGAGTCTGTACGACTCTCGAACATAGGCCTCAAGGAGAACAACCTGTTCCTCCTTGGAGAGTTCTTCTACTCCTCCTTCAAAGAAGATCTCTGGACCATAGTACTCAGATAAGTACTTTACAGTCCTGCCATTCTTCAACTCCACAGTAGTTACCTCCCTGTAGACAAATTCATCAGGATGAGTGCCCTCAAGGAGTAACTGGAGCTCATTTTTCTTAATGTCTTCAAGCTTCTTATATAATAACCCCTTTTTGATCATCTTGTTTTCCAGTAAGGCTTGAGGGGTCATTTTTGATTGATGAGCCTTCTTGAATTCATCGATTATTTCCCATGGTGAGACTACAATGGCCAGCATGATTGTAGAGTCTATTGTTTTTCTAACCTGGCCATTGTATCTATGTGGAATGGATCTTTTGTGGATTCTAGAACTCACCTTGGGGTCTTGCCATACTCTCACTCTCTCCTTCTGATACTGAAATGTGTGTCTGAGAGTGTACAGCCTCTGAGCATGCCCTTTCATGGCTTGTATAGATGATGACTGAGGAAATTCCTTGTCAACCATCTTCAGTAGTTGCTCATCGTGCTGCTTCTGCTGTTCTTCATCTTCTATTTTGACTCTAACTGTTTCCCTTTGAGAGTCAGGTGTGATCATGGGTTGACTCCTGGGTTCTGGTAGCCTTAGAACAGCAGAGAGTGGCAGACTATCATCTTCATCCTCTTCTTCTTCATCTTCTTCTATCCTCAGCACCCTTCTCCTCCTTCTAGGTGCATCAATGGATGATGGTTGGGTTGGTTTTTGTGGTAAAGGAATTGGTTTTGAAGGTTGAGGATGTTTGGATTTGGGTTTTGAGATTGGTTTGGAGATTTAAGGGGTAGGCTGTTTCTGAGTGGGTGATTGGGAAGGTTGTTCAAGCATTTTGGTTGTGAGTTTGGCTTTTGTTAGTCTTGCCATTTCAAACCTTTTTCCAGCCCCAGCCTCATCAAGTGCTTCAATGATAATCCCCTTATGAAATTGCTCAGACAAACAGATTCTAGTGGATATAGCCAGAATACTGTCTCTGGTCCATGAACGAATCTCCATCAACAATCTTCCTAAGTATTTGGCTATAAATCGAATCATGATCTCCAATCTCTCTTTCTCCAGCACATCATATCCAGCCCATCTGTTTTGAATTTCCTCTACTTCCAACCTCCTGATCTCACTGTCTAGTGTGGCTGTGTCAAAGCCTTGCTTGAAGAGTTGCTCAATGATTTTGTCCATGGATCGGCTGTGTGTTTCATCTGCATCTTTTACTAGCTCTTCCAAGGATTTTTCTTCGGCATTTGTTTGATCACCAGCACTTTTCTTTCTTTTGTAAGTGATCAGTTTTTGTTCCTTTTCCTTTTCCAACTCCTGGGTTTTCTCTTGAGCCTTCTCATCTTCAGTTCTTTTTCTCTTCTTTTCTTTCACTGCAGTACCTCCCCCTTTTTGGATGCATTGGTGGCAGGGGTTTGTACCACAGAAAGTTTCTTTTGCATAGCATCATCAATGAGTGGTTTTAGACTTGAGGAGATCCTCTCATCAATGGCTTTATAAACAATGTCATTGATGATGGGAGTGATGAGAGGTAGGGATTGTTGGAATACAGCAACCATCTGCTCTGGGGGGTTCTGTCCCGGAGAGATAGTGCCAAAAGCAGAAGCTGGAGGCTCAGTGAAGTGAGAGGGTAAAGTGTTTGGGGAACCTTCAAATGAAGGTGCCATCTGTGGGTTGATGGGGGCAGATGGACTTACATCCTGAGACTTCTTGGCAAGCAGTTCTTGTAGTGTTCTTACCTCAGCCTCCAGGATGGTGTTGTGGGCTAGAACGTCATAGAAAAAGCCCAGGTCATCATCAGCAGATGCTGAATCACCTGACCTCCTGCTTGTAGCATGATGTACATGCACTGGGTGTAGACCAGTTTTAGCATGTGCCCCTTTTTCTTGGAACTGGGGACTTCTAGCCTCAGGACTATGTCCTTCATCAGCTGTTGCCTCTAGTGAGGTCTTAGCAATGTTACCAGCCTCATTCTGATCATGTGCTGATGCAGAAGAGGTGGCAGCCTCACTAGATGTTCTAATCTCCCTATCCACACTAGGAGATAGAACTTGTAAACCCTGGTGCTGGGGGTGTCAGAAGCATGATGATCCTCTTCCTCAATGTCTGTGGTTCTCCCCTTTGTTGGTGGTTGTTGGGGAGGAGGAGAGGCATGCAACTGAGTCAGCACCTTTGCAAAATTATGGTTGGACTTTGGGGGCGGTTGCATGGGGAGATGGGGTAGAAGCAGTGTGCACCTGGGAGGATGGTGCTCTTCAATGGCAATTCTCAAGTGAGGAAGATCCCAGATGTGTGGGTACCCCTTGTGTGGTGGCTGCAGGCTCCTTTTGAGAGAATCCTGAGCGGCTATGGTGGTAGAGTCATTGATATTGCTGGGGGGTTTAAGCCAGCAGTATATCCTGCCTGGTGGTGCAGGAGATCTCAGGGGACTCATCTCCCTGAAAGCTGTTTGGGTTGTTTTGGTTTTGTTAGGGGGACTTGGTTCTGATGGAGTGTAGGGATTTAACAAGTTTATCAAAGCTCATAAAACATTATATATATATATGAGAAACGCAGCGGAATGAGGTTTTAAAACATGTTAATAATATGGTTCTTAAGCATATTTAAGAAGCAACCCCAAAACCATGGATCAATTATACGAAAGTGCATACATAAAAGAACATAAGAGGGTAAAAGACAACCTTTGGAGCTGCTGGAAATCACAATGTTTCAAGAAAAAGATGAACTTGTGGCTGAATCTTCAAACTAGAAGACCTCAAGAAAGTTATACCCCAAGCCACAAACGAAGAACCTTTGATGCTAGGATCTTACAACACCAATTTTCAGCTTAAAACCTTTTAAAAGCTAAAAGAAAATCCAGCCTTGAACCACTTGAAGAAATCGTGAACAAGAAGAGGATGAGAGGATTTCTTTTGCACACACACTTGAGAGAAAACCAAGGATTGCATGTATGTTGCTTGTGGGTGTCAAATTGCTTAGATAAAGCAAGATGGCTGGCCTCTAAGGCAGCCCTTGGGCCGAGCATTGCTGCCACCAATGGGTGGCCTCCCTTTTGTATTAATAAGCAATTTGTTTTTATAAGAATTACAAAATATAATATGTAACATTTACATATTATTTTGTACACCCAACTAGCATTAACATATGATCAATTAAAACTTAAGTTAATTAATTTGTAATATCTTATATGCAATTATATGGTTTCATTTTATAAATGTTAATTAACCATTAAGTAACAATTATAAAGTAATCTCTCAGAATTAATAAATAAACCATCTTATTTATCAATTTCTTAAGTGCATCTATTTTTAGAAAACAATTTTCTAAACCCTTTGGTGTTGATATTTATTTAACTGATCAAATCAATAAATAAATATTATAGGTGTTTGTCTAGCCTGTTATTGGGTATGACCCGACTTGGATCATATCACACTAGCCACATCAATTTAATATGTATCTTGGGCAGATCGAATTCAACAATCTCCCACTTGCACAAGATTCATAGAACATTGATGCAAGCAGCAAATGACGCCTAGCAACGGTTTGCTACCCCTAATGTATATGACTAAGTGCCATTCAATAACATTATCCCTTTCAAGTACCTTACTTGAAAATGTTTTAGGTGAATCAATCATCTATCCTTTTGTTACAGATGTCATATTAAATCTAAGAGACACAGAATTGTCATTCTCCGATGATTTAAATTTAACAGGCCTTAGACATCTAACTCTCAACGAATAAGAGGAACAAATTCCATCTTGACTACATACGTCTCTCACAATCACCTCATATCATACATGAACTCAGCCTTATGTACTACCAATTTTCATGACAGCAAAGAACTAAGTCAAAGTACAACACTTGGTGAATATCAAGACCCAATATGTATTTCAGGTCTGAGGATTCAATGATATTCGCCTTTACTCAAATCTCTTATGATTAATCAGAAAGATTCCATGCAGAAATAATTGAGAGCGAGTCAGTCCAATATCTATATCCCATAGACATCAATGAACCTTTGGTAGCAACCTCTTGCTCTATATTCATACCTTATGAATATCAACCAATCTAAGTTCATTATAGTCTTATAATCATGGTTGTTCCCATAAGTATGATCGACTACGGACGTTTGAGAATAATTCATTTATTCACGGATTTAAACATGCTAAAATAGAAGAACAAATGAAATTTAAACCATACAATTAAGTTAAATAACATTAGTTCCAATATCCAAATACAACATCAAACCCAGTCACTAGAATATCTAAGTCCCATGGCACAAACATGACCTTCATGCTTTGCCCTTTCAAGGAGCTTTGTGAGTGGATCCGCAACGTTTTTATCAGTGTGGACTTTGCGAATACATATCTTTCCTTTTCAACTTCATCCCTTATGTAGTTGAATCTCCGTTCAATGTGCCGAGTCTTTTGATGAGCACGAGGTTCCTTGATTTGAGCAATCGCACCCTCGTTGTCACAAAAGATCTCTAGGGGATCCTGAATGGAGGGGACTACCCCTAGATCGGCTATGAATTTCTTCAGCCATGCAGCTTCCTGTGCCATTGAAGCGGCGACGTATTCTGACTCTGTAGTGGACAACGCTACGACTTCTTGCTTTGAGCTCTTCCAAGAAATAGCTCCCCCATTCAGAATAAAGATGTACCCCGATTGAGATCGTGAATCATCTCGATCGGTTTGGAAACTCGCACGTGTAACCTTTTACAACGAGTTCCTCTTCACCAGACCGTAGATCAAGAACATGTCCTTAGTCCTCCTTAGGTACTTCAGAATGTTCTTGACAGCCATCCAATGACTATCACCAGGATTTTGCTGGTATCTACTTGTCATGCTTAAAGCGCATGACACGTCTGGTCTAGTGCATATCATTGCATACATGATGGATCCTATAGCAGATGCATATGGGATTGCCTTCATTCTATTTTGCTCTTCCTTTGAGCTTGGACATTGAGTCGTACTTAATATTGTCCCTCTCTGAATAGGTACAGTACCTTTCTTAGAGTTTTCCATCTTGAATCTTTTCAAGATTTTGTCAATGTATGCACTTTGATTCAAACCAATTAGCCGTCTTGATCTATCCCTATAGATCTTAATTCCCAGAATATAAGCGGCTTCACCAAGATCCTTGATGGAAAAACAACTTCCAAGCCAGGTTTTTACACCTTCCATGGTTGGAATGTCGTTTCCAAACAGTAGTATGTCATCAACATATAATACTAGGAAGGTTATTGTGCTCCCACTAGCCTTCTTATACACGCAAGCCTCATCAGCGTTTTTGATGAAGCCAAATTTTTTACTTCATCATCAAAACGGTGATTCCAACTTCTTGATGCTTGTTTCAATCCATAGATTGATTTCATTAACTTGCATACTTTATTAGGATATTTTGGATTGACAAAACCTTCAGGCTGAACCATATAGACATCTTCCTCAAGATATCCATTTAGGAAAGCGGTTTTGACATCCATTTGCCAAATCTCATAATCATAATGAGCTGCTATGGCAAACAATATCCTAATAGACTTAAGCATTGCAACAGGTGAGAAGGTCTCATCATAATCAACCCCTTGAGTTTGAGTGAAACCCTTTGCTACAAGTCTAGCTTTGTAAGTATCCAAGTTTCCATGCATATCGGTTTTCTTCTTGAAAACCCACTTACTTCCAACTACTTTGGAATTATGAGGTGGCTCAACAAGTTCCCAAACTTGATTGTCATACATGGATTGCATCTCAACGTTCATGGCCTCAAGCCATTTGTCACAATCCAAATTGGACACTGCATCATGATATGTGGCTGGTTCATCTGAATCCACCACATAGCATCCATCCATGAAATATCCGTATCTTTCAGGTGGATTACTAGTTCTACCACTTCTGCGAACGTTTTGTGTGTATTGATCAACCGCTTGATCATCCTCAACATCCTCTCGTTGAGTGCTAGTTTCAACCAAACGTGCATCGGGCTGTGTTTCTTGATCCTCCTCAAGATCCACTGTTCTACTGCTAGTTCCTTCCATAAGGAACTTAGTTTCTAAGAACTCACCCTTTCTGGCAACAAACACCTTTTGTTCCAGTGGATCATAGAAATAATATCCCATAGAATCTCTAGGATATCCAACAAAGATACACTTGGTGGATCGGACATCTAATTTGTTTGGGGTGGGAGTCTTGACATATACCTCACAACCCCAGACCCTTAAGTACGATAGGGATGGAACTCTTCCATGCCATATCTCAAAAGGTGTCTTTTCCACCTTTTTGGTTGGGGCCATATTCAGAATACGGGCTGCGGAGAGCAAAGCGAAACCCCAAAATGATAGAGGTAATGTGCTTCTAGCCATCATAGATCGAACCATATCCAATAAGGTTCGATTCCTCCTCTCAGACACACCATTATGTTGTGGTGTTCCAGGTGGAGTGAGTTGTGAGACAATCCCACAGCTCCTAAGATGATCTTGAAAAACATCACTTAGGTATTCGCCACCTCTATCGGTGCGGAGAATTTTAATTGACCTGTTGAGTTGATTTTCTACTTCATTCTTGAAGATTTTGAACATTTCAAAAGCTTCATCTTTGTGCCTTAATAAGTACACATACCCATAGCGACTATAATCGTCGATAAAGGTAATGAAGTATCTTTCACCATTCCTAGTCATTGGCTTAAAAGGACCACATACATCCGAATGTATGATACCTAATAAATCTTTTGCCCTTTCGTTAGTTCCACTAAAGGGTGCCTTAGTCATTTTTCCTTGTAAACAAGATTCACATACATCAAATGAATCATATTCATTTGTTTTTAGAAGACCGTTCTTTTGAAGTGTTTGTATACGTTTCTTGTTTATATGACCAAGACGGCAATGCCAAAGGTAGGTATCATTCAAATCTAATTTGAGTCTTTTGGTGCTTGCTTGGTATATTGAGCTTCATATGTTGTGTTCTCATGAACCAATTCATAAATACCATTACAAGGTATGGCCTTAAAATAAAACATATGATTTAAAGAAACATGAATATCATTGTCAACAAACTTGAAATCATAATCATATTGTCTTAAACGGGAAACAGAAATTATGTTCCTAGTCAAACTAGGAGCATATAATACATTATATAAAATGACTTCCAAACCACTTGGAAGCTTCAAAATGTAGTCTCCTTGGGCTTCAACGTGAACCTTTGCACCATTGCCCATGAATAGACTTATTTCCCCTTTTGCATAATGCTCATTTCTTTTGAACCCCTGCAATAAATTGCAAATGTGAGTTCCACATCCGGTATCTAATACCCATGTGTTAGAAGAAATAACATTTAGTTCAACATGTATCATGTAAATTATACCTGAGGTTTGCCCTGCATCCCTCTTTTCTCTCAACTCTTTGAGATAGACTGGACAATTTCTCATCCAATGCCCTATCTCACCACATTTGAAGCATGGGTCGTTTACAGCAACCTTTTGCTTCTTTTCCTTGGGTTTCGGAGGCTCCGCCCTAACAACCATCTTCCCCTTTCTTCCAACATGCCCCTTTCCTTTTGCAACATTTGCTTTAGGAGGGGGTAGAGACCTCTTTTTTCTCCCACCTTCATTAATGGTGAGAACGGGTAAAACCCTTTTACCCATTCCCGCCTCAGCTGATTTGAGCATCGAATGAAGTTCATTTATGCTCTTGTCCCATCCGTTCATGTTGTAATTCATGACGAATGCCTCAAACCTTTTAGATAGTCCATTAAGGATCAAATCTGTGGCCAACTCCTTTGAGACAGGACAATTTAGCCTTTGAAGGCGGTCGATGTGGCTTTTCATCTTAAGAACATAAGACGAAACTGATTGGGATTCTTCCATCCGACATGCATGAAGCGCTCGAACCGTTTCGAAGCGCTCCACTCTAGCTTGTTGCTGGAACGTTTCCCGCAACTGAGTGATCATGTCATAGGCTCCATGGAGCTCATACTCCTTTTGGAGTTCAGGTGTCATACTTGCTAACATTAAGCAAGAGACTTGGACGGAATCTTCCACATATTTAACCCAATCATTATAGGCCTCCACATCTTCCTCGTTAGGTTCATCGGGGATGGGATCATCAAGAATGTAGGCCCGCTTTTCTTGCTTGAGAACAATTCTCAAGTTGCGGTACCAATCCATGAAGTTGTTAGGTGTTAGACGATCCCTTTGAAGGATCGCCCTAAGAGATTGGTTGTTTTGGTTTGGTACATCGTTATTAGCGTTGGTGTGGTCGGCCATCTACAAGATTTTACAAAGTTCCATTTTAGTAATCGTTGATATAATTATAATATTCATTTATACCCTTTACGTCTCATAGACTATTAATAAAAAAAATTTAGAATCCAACGTTATATTTAAATATTTGGTTAGGTGACCTTTATCCCATTATTTAAATAAACAAGGTAGTCAAAAAAAAAGACAATTGCAACCCATTGCAACTTCTAATGGTATGGGATCGTTTGAACATCTTATGTTTATAACGGCATGTTTACCCATCAACACCTTTTATAAAACACATTTTAGGTGATCCATTCAATATATTTTATAAATCAAGTCGTCTACTTACACACACGTGTGAGTTTACCACATAAGTGGTTAGGTGACCTTTATCCCACAAACATGGCATTATCACCTCAAGTTACAAGTTCCCTCAAAGTGGTTAGGTGACCTTTATCCCACTAAGAGTTTGCAAGTAACCTAAGTGTTGTGTAAAAGGATGGTGTTTAACTTGTTTCACAAAAGGGATTTTTTAATGTCACAATACTGTTTTAGAAAAGACCATGTACAATATGATTGTATGCATTCAACCATATGGTATCCATTTGGTTCTTTTAAATAAAACCCATTTTATTTTGCAAACCATTAACTCCTTTTATAGACCCATTTAATTTTGCTTAATGATTTGAGAACCAATTTCTTGTAATAGCTTGTTCTAGTGATGGTTTGTTAATGACATCCAAATAACCAAAACAAAACAACATCATAAGCATTCAACAAGCATAACCAAACAATACATATATGCATAACAAAGCATACTAATTGAGCACACTTGTTTAGCCAAAACAAGTGTGTCAAAAGGTCTTGTCCTAAGGGTTAAGAACATGACACATGGTTGACAAAAGAAACTCCCACTTGAATCCACATCTCCAAGCATCCCTTTGTCCATCCTTTCTTCAAGTCTTGATTTTGAGCATCCTTACAAATATCAATCCTAATACATTTTTCTAGTAAAGATAAACTCCTAATCTATTTATTACATACCATATGAATAAATAAATTACAAACCAAGACTAGAAACATAAAATAAACTTTTACATAACCAAATGAATATAACATGATAACCAATCAAACAATCCACAAGGTCTAGCTTTGTTATGCATAATCACAAACAACATATCAAAACAAAGAAAATCGATTTTGGCAGCCCCTTGTAGCCCATGTTATTGGCCAACATAAACCAAGAACAAATGGGTTTAGATCATACAAACAAACATCTAACAATCAAAAGTTTTAAAGATCCTAATATGCATAAAGAGGCATCTTTAAAACATCAAAAGGGGTGACCTAAACAGCCTCTAACTCACGGGTATGTGGTGTCAAACACCACAAAACCGTGAACAAGCAAGAAAAAATGTATGCATTCGTATAAGTGGCTCTTGATGCCATTGTAGGGATTTAACAAGTTTATCAAAGCTCATAAAACATATATATATATATGAGAAACGCAGCGGAATGAGGTTTTAAAACATGTTAATAATTGGTTCTTAAGCCTATTTAAGAAGCAACCCCAAAACCATGGATCAATTATACGAAAGTGCATACATAAAAGAACATAAGAGGAAAAAGACAACCTTTGGAGCTGCTGGAAATCACAATGTTTCAAGAAAAAGATGAACTTGTGGCTGAATCTTCAAACTAGAAGACCTCAAGAAAGTTATACCCCAAGCCACAAACGAAGAACCTTTGATGCTAGGATCTTACAACACCAATTTTCAGCTTAAAACCTTTTAAAAGCTGAAAGAAAATCCAGCCTTGAACCACTTGAAGAAATCGTGAACAAGAAGAGGAGGAGGATTTCTTTTGCACACACACTTGAGAGAAAACCAAGGATTGCATGTATGTTGCTTGTGGGTGTCAAATTGCTTAGATAAAGCAAGATGGCTGGCCTCTAAGGCAGCCCTTGGGCCGAGCATTGCTGCCACCAATGGGTGGCCTCCCTTTTGTATAATAAGCAATTTGTTTTTATAAGAATTACAAAATATATATGTAACATTTACATATTATTTTGTACACCCAACTAGCATTAACATATGATCAATTAAAACTTAAGTTAATTAATTTGTAACATCTTATATGCAATATATGGTTTCATTTTATAAATGTTAATTAACCATTAAGTAACAATATAAAGTAATCTCTCAGAATTAATAAATAAACCCATCTTATTTATCAATTTCTTAAGTGCATCTATTTTTAGAAAACAATTTTCTAAACCCTTTGGTGTTGATATTTATTTAACTGATCAAATCAATAAATAAATATTATAGGTGTTGTCTAGCCTGTTATTGGGTATGACCCGACTTGGATCATATCACACTAGCCACATCAATTTAATATGTATCTTGGGCAGATCGAATTCAACATGGAGGAAAAGCTGTGGGTTCCTGTGCTTGGGCTTTAGCATTTGGGCAGCTTCTTTGAGTGTATGGTCAGAGTTGTGCCTGGAGTATACTCAGCCAAAACAGCTGGTGCAGGGACTCCAAGGCCAACAAGGCCATCAGATTTTAATTCATCCAAAATATAGCATCAGAAACCTGGGATATAATGGCCAGCCGGTTTGCCACAGTTTTCTGAGCCAAGTTCTTTATTTCTAGAAACACAATTGCAGAAAAATTTAGCGGTGGTGTTCTAGAATAAATACAATCCTGTTGCCATTGGGATGATTCATTTGATCCCAAGAAGATGTCTTGGAGGCTAAGCAGACATTTACCATGTGAAAAATAACTTTCTCAGCGTCATGGAAATGTTTCTTTAGACGGTTGTAGCCCGAAGATCACCTTCATACCATGATTGATAAATGACATATCTGTTATGCCCTTTGGATATGCAGTCAAAGCGGTGGAGTCGTGTAGGGAATGCCTGACGAATGATGTCGGCTGCAACGACCACTGGTTTCTGGTTGATAAGGGACCGAACGGAGATCTGACGGTTAGACTCATCAGTATGACAAAAGCATTTGACCAGAATTGACTGAGGGATTCAGGGTAGATGGTTGGATTCAAGAGAAAGGCTGTGCGATATGGGGAATCCACCATTAAGTCAATGGCATTATCATATTTGTTCCAGAAAGCCGACTTTGTAAGGTAAGCAACGCAGTTATGTTGTGGTTTCAGACTCATGGTCGCCATGTTTGAGAGAGAGAAGTTCAGAAAATAACGGCTAATGAAACTTAGAGAAGAGGACAGGTATTTTAGGGTAGGGGTAGAAAATGACTAGGGTTTGGTGTTAGTCATCAGTAGTTTTAAACCGACTGTTGACATGGTATTACCCTTTCAGACGTTGAATAGCTGAAGTCGTGGTTTTAGGCATCAGCAGTTAGAAAACTATTGAAGACCATGGTTTTGACTTCAGATGATGAAACAACTGAGACTTGGTGTTTGTCATCAGTAGTTGTGAAACTACTGAAGACAGTGGTTTTGGCATCAGTTGTTGTAAACAGCTGAAGACTTGGTGTTAGTCATCAGTAGTTATAAAAACTACTGAAGACATGGTTTTGCTTCAGTTGTTTAGAATGAAACAGCAGTTGTAGAACAACTGAAGAGAAAGTTCTCTTTGGTAGTTTTCGTCAATTCATAGCCTTTCAGTTGTTTCATACTGTCCTCAACACTTACTCATCAGACTTTGCATCTGCTTTTCAGGTGTTTCATAGGACGTCAGTACTTATCTGTTTGTACTGATTTCAGTAGTTGTAACTACATCAGTAGTTGTAACTACATCAGTAGTTTAGAACAGATAAAGTACTTCAGTACTTGTTAGGCATTTAGCCGTCAGTAGTTATAAAAACTACTAAGGTGAAGGACTCATTAGTACTTATATGTGACATAGTTACCAATGATCACCGTTACTTTTTACTGAAATCATCAGTAGTTGTCACTTATTCTAGCTGCAGCATACCAAGCCTTAACACAAGGTTTTGGAAAGTAGAACTATCCAAAGGCTTAGTAAAAATATCTGCAAGCTCATCACACTAGGCACAAACTTAGGATCAATCAGACCTTTTTCAAAACAATCTCGAATAAAGTGATGTCTGATCTCTATATGTTTGGTCCTAGAGTGCTGGACTGGATTTTTGACAATACACAGAGCTGAAGCACTATCCATTAATAATAGAGTCTTAGTCTCTGTAATGCCATAATCCAGAAGTTGGTTCTGAAGCCAGAGTACTTGAGAAGTGCAACTTGCAGCAGCAATGTACTCGGCCTCAGCAGTTGATGTAGCAACAGATGTTTGTTTCTTACACTGCCAAGAAATCAAACAGTTGCCTAGGAATTGACAACCACCAGAAGTTGACTTTCTAGTTAACTTGCACCCTGCATAGTCACTATCTGAAAAAGCAACTAATTTGCAAGAGTGTCCAGTGGAATACCATAAACCCAGAGATTGTGTACCTTGCAAATATCTAAAGATTCTCTTAACTGCAATCAAATGAGACTCTTTAGGAGCAGCCTGAAATCTAGCACAAACACATGTAGCAAACATAATATCTGGTCTAGAAGCTGTTAAATACATCAAGGACCCAATCATACATTGTAAAGTGTTTCATCAACAGCTTTACCTTTCTGATCTGCATCCAGTTGTGTGGTGTTGCACATGGAAGTAGAACAGGGCTTACAGTTTTGTAAATCAAACTTATTCAAAAGATCTTTTGTATATTTTGACTGATGAATAAAGGTTCCATCAGCCTTTGGTTAATTTGCAAGCCTAGAAAGAACTGTAATTCTCCCATTGCACTCATTTCAAACCTCTTTTTCATTAATGTTGTAAAATCATCACACAACTGGGGATCAGAGGATGCAAAAATGATATCATCAACATAAATCTGAACAAGTAGCTTATGCTGATCCACCTTCTTAATAAACAAAGTTTTATCAATGGAGCCTCTAGTGAAATTATTTAATAAGAAGAAAAGTGGAAAGTGTCTCATACCAGGCTCTAGGAGCTTGTTTCAACCCATAAAGAGCCTTATCAAGTTTATACACCCATTCAGGATGTTTATTATCCTCAAAACCTGGTGGTTGACACACATAAACTTCTTCCTTTATTTTACCATATAAAAAGGCACTTTTGACATCCATTTGAAAAACTTTAAGATTGGGGAATGCAGCATAGGCTAAAAACAATCTGATTGCCTCTAGTCGGCTACAGGGGCAAAGGTTTCATCATAGTCAATACCTTCTTCTTGTGAAAACCCCTGTACAACCAGTCTAGCCTTGTTCTTAACAATAAGCCCATTTTCATCAGTTTTATTCCTAACACCCATTTAGTGCCTATTGCACACTTACCTGGGGGAAGAGGAACCAGTTCCCACCTTGTTGCTGTTTCTTGAACTGAAGTAGCTCAAGCTGCATGGCTTCAACCCATCCATTGTCTCTCAAAGCAACATGGTAGTTCTTTGGCTCTAGCTGACTGATGAAGAGAGCATAGAAGCAGAAGTTAGACAATTGACTTCTTGTTGAAACACCAGCATTGATATCACCAATAATCAGAGACATTGGGTGATTCTTCAGTTCTTGATAAACAATGAGATCTGTGCAAGTGTTTGTAGGACCTTCAGCAGCAAGATGTTGATGCAGACTCTTGAAACCAAGAATTAGATGGTAACTCAAAAGATGTAGAGGAATCAGAGATCTCATCAGCATTTGTTGTGGATGGAACTGCTGAAGCTACAGGAACATCAAATTTAGCAACACAGGCAGTTGGTCACTAAACTTGAATAGTGAGTATTGATATTATCATCATCATCATCAATACCACCAGGTGGAAGACATGCTGCAGAAGATGACTTATCCACAGGATCTGCAACAGCTGGAGGTTGATAAGGAACATATTGCAGTATGTCCAAATCAAACAACTCCACAGGTTTTGTGGAATCTTGTCCAAAGGAGATTCATTAAACTTCACATGCAAAGTCTCTTCAACTATCTTTGTTCTGCAGTTGAAGACTCTGTATGCCTTGCAAGTAGATGAATAACCAACAAAATACCCTGCATCCACCTTAGGATCAAATTTTTGGAGTTGATCCTTTGTGTTGAGAATAAAACAGGGCACCCAAATGCTTTGAAAAATGAAATTAGAGGAGCCAAGTGATGGAGAACTTCATATGGAGTCTTCATCAACCTCTGATTTACTAAGACTCTATTCTGCACATAGCAAGCCGTGTTAACAGCTTCAGCCCAAAAGGTCAGTGGCAAACCAGAGTTCAGCCAGCATGGACCTTGCAGCTTCAATTAGGGTCCTGTTCTTTCTCTCCACTACTCCATTCTGTTCTGGAGTCCTGGTATGCTAAACTGCCTTTTGATTCCCTTTGAAAGATAGAAGTCATCAAGTGTATGGTTTCTGAATTCAGTTCCATTGTCACTCCTAATACACTTGACTGGAAGGGAATATTGCTTCTCAACATACAACACAAAGTGAATAATCTTCTGAGCAACCTCATCCTTTGAATGTAGAAAGAAAGTCCATACAAATCTGGAGTAATCATCCACAATTACTAGACAGTATTTCTTCTTTGCCATGCTCATTACTCTCACAGGACCAAATAGATCCATATGCAGTAATTGCAAGCAGGCAGTGGACTTAGGCTCTCAATAGGAGGGAGAGACTTTGTGTTGTTTTTTCTTTTAACAAGCAGTGCAGGTTTCATCACAGTGGAACTCCTTTATTGGTAAGCCTCTAACTAAACTATTGTGGATTAACTGATTCATGTTTTTGAAATTAACATGACCCAGCCTTCTGTGCCACAGTTTAGATTCTTGAGAAGAGCTTTGGAAAATAGGCAAGGATTGCCTCTGAGATCTATTTTCTTGGAAAGATCTAAGGCATACACTCTTCCTGTCCTGTTGGCTCTCAGGAGAGTGTGATCATCCAACACCTTATCAATCAAATGCAGAACTTTGGATGACAGAATCCTACAGTTCTGACTGGTGAAAAGAGCAACATGGCCTTTATCACATTTTGACTGACACTCAAGAGATTGTACTTGAGATTTTCCACATGATTACATCATCAAACTTTATTTCTCCATTGGAGACAAATCCATTTCCAATGATGTAACCCCTAGCATCATTGCCAAAAGAAACAAACCCCTTCTTTCCTTGAGAGTAGTCATGAAGAAGAGAGCTGTTTCCAGTCATGTGCATAGATCCCCCACTGTCTACTACCAGATGCTACTTTGGCATGTTAAGAACCCTGCAATAATAAACAATCAGTTAGTTTTGGAGACCCAAACCTTTTGGTTTTGGGCCTGGTCTCATCAACAGATGGTAAACTAACAGGTTTATTGGAAACAACAGCCTGAGAGGAAGAAGATGGTGAGAAGAGGAATCCTTTGCTTGGACCTCCTTTTCTGTGGTTTCAACATAGGAGCATCTAATTGGTTAACTCTTCCCAATAGATGTTGAACCATCATAACCAGCTGTGTCTGATTTTGTGATAAAGCTTTCAGCTCATCAGACACATTGCCAGTGGAGTTTGATAAGTTCCTATGTTGCACCTTCTTCTTTTGAGCAATCTCAGCTGTTACCTGTTTAACGCCTTCCTTTTTGGATTTCTTTATGGACTTAAGGGTTACAGGATTTGATGTTGCTGATACAAATGTGGTCTTAAACTCAGTTTTCATTTTTACCATTTTCTCTTTAATCCTTTTATGTTTGAGTTTGGATCCTCTTTTGTACCAGCAATCATCTGTAAGATGATTGAACAACCACATACTTCACATGGTTTCTTCTTCATCTTAGGTTGATCATCAACTAAAGAGGATGAAACAACTGAAGACTTGCTCTTCAGTGCTTTGGAAGCATTGTTTGCTTCTTGACTTCCCTTAGTAGTCTTCAAACTCTTTCTACTGACAGTTTTCTTCTTTTCAGTACTGGCAGTAGTTGGAGTTTGAATCCAGGTGTTAAATCTTGCTCTCTAGTCCTTTCAGGACTTTCATAATTAACTCCTGAGTTGATCAACTCATTGATCATGTGAGTGTCAGCAGTGGAACCATCAACATCAGCTGATAGGTTCTGTGAGAGGGCTAGTGCTGACTTCTACTTCTGATAGTGCTAATCAGAAAGTAAATCACATGATGAAATGGATTGGTTATTGCTTTCACCATCAGATTCTACCTCTGCTCTGGGAGTAAAATCTGTAGGTGGAGCAGTGTGATTGTAACCAATGCCAAACTTCACATTGGAAGCAGATTGCTTACTAAGAAGCATTTCAAAACCTTTGCAGATTGTACATCGATCACACTCTACCTGGGTGACTGCAAGGGTTTCCTTGAGATCTTATACTTCTCTAGAAGTATCTCTTCCCTAGCCTTATCATCAGTTATTTGGCATTTAAGTCTGTAAATCTCATCATTTTATCATTAAGCACAGACTCAAATTCAACTTTGCTTTTGGAAATTATTTGTTCTAGCTCAATGTTCTTGTTGATTAAAGCTACATTTGTTCTCTAATAGATGCAAATGCTGCATACATGTTTCAGACACAATTTGCTTTTGCCTCAAAGGATACCTGTGATACCTTTGGTGTAGAGGCATTAGTGGATGAAGTATCAGCAGAATCCAAAGCAATAAGAGCTAGATTTCCAAAGGGACTTTCACCACCTGTTGACCAGCACCTGAGAACAGTTGTCATGACCAGACAAATCATCTGGAACTGCTCCAGTCAACAACTCCTGGGTGGAAGAAGTTGTGTTGTTGAGGTTGAGTTTGTTGATGAGTGGGAAGGTTGTGGTTCAGGCAATGCTTGTGGTTGTTGTGCAATTGGAGCTTGAACATGATTTGGTTGAGGCATATAATAGCAGGGATAAGGATATGACATTGAACCTGTGGAACAAAGTATGCAGGAGATCTAGATGTGAATGATGACCAGAACCAGCAGGATGTTGCCCTCTGTTTTGTGGACTAGTACTAGAAAAGTCACAAAGGTGCAGAGGAGTTAGATCCAGTTGATCTACACTTCTCTTGCAAAGTGTCCCAGCCTTTGGCATTTGTGACACCTCAACTTACTCTTGTCAAAACCAACTTTGGTTTTGCCAGAGAGTCAGGAAATTTCCTGCCAGTTCTCTTATAGAACTTCTGAGATCTGATATTAATCAGTGCCATTTGACTCAGAATATCCATCTCTTCTAGATCATCATCAGCTATTCTTTCAAATCATCTATGATGAAGCATAGATTGTCACTATTACTGCCAGAATGACTCTTAATACCAACAAATGCATGATCAGAACTATTTGAAGAGAAATCAATATACTCATCATAATGCTTTCAGATGCAGCATATTCTGACTCATGACCAACCAAGGCAGTATTCCTGGTATAAAGTCATCAGTGAGCTTTCTGATGAGGATAGTTCCTCTTCTGCTCTATCTCTCTTTCGAATGTAAGCAGTTTCCCATGAAGTTGGGTGAGAGATAGGCTATCCAGATTTGCACTGGAGCGTAGGACAATAGTGTATGTGTCCCATCTCTCGGCAGTGATCTGAGGAACCTGTTATTCATCTGGCTATTAGTGTATTCCTGTTTCACACCATTTCAGCTCAGAATCAAGCAGGAAAAACGCTCAAACTGTTGAATCAGTGTCTCACCCTTTGTATGAGAGAATGTCTCATATTGTTGGGCAAGGATTTCTCTGTTGTTTGCTAAGACTTCATCTGTGCCACCGAATTGTTCCTTCAGGGCATTCCAGAGATCATGAGCAGTTTCATGATGCATAAGCCCTGAATAGATTTCATTAGGCAGTGCCATGGCCAGAATTCCATGGGCTTTAGCATCAATCTCAAACAGTTTCCGATCTTCATCAGAGTATTGTTCTTCTTCTTCGGAACCATTTGATTGGTTTCCAGATTGTTCACCATAGGCTTTATGGTCCATGTACCACAGATGTCCACAACCTGAACTGTTAACAGACAGTGATGAAGCATTCTTCGCTGCCATATGTTATACTCGGTCCTAACCAGCATCGGGGGCTTGGTTGAGGAACCGGTATTGTGAGGATCATTAGAAGGAGTAGTCATCTCAGATTCAATCAAATTCAATTAAGCTATAACAGATTTAGAACAAAACACAACAACCAATTGAACCAAGAGAGATCTCAAAATAAATGAACGAAAGCGTCAGAAATTCAATAATCTATAACCAGTTCTTGCGAATATGCTAATTCAATCAAACATAGATATCAATTAGCAGTTTCAATGATCAATTGTTAGATCGATCAATGATTAACCAGCTCTGATACCACTTGTTAGGATCAGTGATCTATGTTTGATTGATTAGAGAGTATAATAACGGAATTCTAACAATGAATTAGCCAATTCACAAGAACGAAAAGATATTCAATGAAGAAAAAAAATGTTATAGATAGAGAGAATTCTGCAAATATATTCATTCAATATTCGCTTTCGTGGTAACGGAATGTCACTTACAATTAGGTCGACACCTCTTATATAAGAGATGTGACGTTTGCTGATGTCACTTGATAGTGACATCTAACAGAATTATTCCAACTGAAACACAACTACTGAAGATGTCAAAACAGCTGACATCTTCTTACAAAAATACTAAGTGTTATCAGTTACTACAACTACAAAAAACAAAAACTACTGATATCACAACTACTGAAGAAGTACTCTCAGCAGTTATGACAAACTACTGAAACTTCAGTACTTGGTCTTCAACATGACTCCAGACAAGAAACTTCAGACGTTTCATCAGCTGATGACTTCAGTAGATATCATCAGCTGATGTCTTCAGTCTTTGTCTTCAGACTTTGTACACCAGTTGTTGATCTCAGCACTTGTAGACTCTTCAGCTGTTGTACTTCAGTACTTTGTCTTCAGCTTCAGCACTTGTGTTTCAGCTGTTCAGCTTCAGCACTTGTGTTCTTCAGCTGTTCAGCTTCAGCACTTGTGTTCTTCAGCTATTGAGCTTCAGCACTTTAGTCTTCAGCTGTTGAAGTCTTCAGTACTGATCTTCAGCTGTTGAAATCTTCAGCACTTGTCAAACTACTGATGAAGCCTTCAGCAGTTGTTTTGTGATATCATGTGGGACTTAGAGGTTTTCTGATCTGGCTCATTGGTTCTTTTGGTCCAACAATTTGTGTGCTTATGTTTAAAAACTGAAATGGTTTCCTATGTCTCTATCTTAACTTATAATCATTTTCACCCTTTTTGAAATCAGATTATAAGATATTGAAGGACTCAAGTTCAGGTCTCATCTCTAAGTTGTAGGAGCTGTATCTATTATTTGTAGCAACATATTTAGGAGGGAAAATATTTTCCAATACCTTAGCTTCTTCTTGGTCAGCCATGAGTGCTTGGTTTGGAGACGCTTCTTCCAATTGAAAGCTCTAGTCAAAGCCTCCTTCTTTAACAACAACAACAACTTGCTGCTTTGGCTTTCATTCTAGGCAGCTCTTTTAGTGTAGTTTGGTCTGGTTTGCGTCTGGCTACCATTTGTTCTTGATTCCGTACACTATCTAGCAAAGTTTCTCATCTGGTTACAGTTGTAACACTTTACCTGGCTTTTATCCGGCCCAAACATTCCACAGCTGCATTCCTACGAAACTTCCCCTTGTCCTCTTGTAGAACTTCTTAGCTTTATGAAGAGAAGAGCCATCTGCTGAACTATCTCCACATACTCTAGATCATCAAGATGGATACAGTCCAAGTCTTCAAGGGTGAAAAGAAAGTTAACTATGGATTCAACAGTAGAAACAAAAGCCTGAGAAGAACTTGTCTCTTGGAAGGGACTTCCTTGAGTGTAGTTTTCTCTTGGAGTCTCTGGGAAGGTGATGAATGGACCCTTTTGCGAGTTGTTAGGGTAGCATATGAGATAATGAGGAGGTTCTATGCTATCACTTTCACTCACATGAAGGGCTGAAGCCATTTGATTGCTAGAGTTACAAGATGAGTTTTGCATGTTCATCTCCTTCTGGTATCCATTGAGAATACCATACAACTATATCAGAGTAAGAGTCTTAAGGTTCTCAGTCCTCTTGATAACAACACAGTAATCTATCCATTTTCTTGGAAGAGAGGACATGAACTTCCTCACAATGTCTGTGTTCTCAAGAGTTACTCCAACATCCATTAGAGTGAAGTATTGTTGAGTTATGGTTTCACCTGTTTTAAAAGTGAAGTTTTCAAAATGTTGCTTCAAGAGATCATTGTTGTTCCCCTTGGCTTTAGTAGAACCCTCATACATTAGTTTCAATGCATCGCATAAATGCTTAGCTATTTTGCATTTCTTGAAACCTTAGTAGATGGAGTTTGGAGGAGCAGTTTGAAGGGCTATCATGGCCTTCTGATCAATCACTATTCTTTTTCTATTTTCATCTGGAAAAATCAGCTATAGCCTTTGGAATCATAGCACCACCGGTAGCAGAAGAGGTGCTTGGTATGTAAGGTCCTTCAACAATATATTCCCACACCCTTGAGTCTTGAGACTTGATAAATCCTTCCATTAAGGACACTAAGTATCAAAGTCTTTAAGAGTGATCAGTGGAGACTTTGTCATAGTTCCGGTTTCCATATCAGCTTTGGTGATAGCTGCCATTTGAGTTGTTAAGTTTTTTGTATGTGTGAGGGATCTTAAGATGGTGAGATCTTATATGATCAACATGAGAGGCTCTCATACCAAATGAAGGATCGTTAGAAGGGGTCATACCAAAGAAGGACCATTACAAAGCATAATGGAAAGTTACAATGTAACACCCGGTTATTTTTTGAAAGTGAAAGAAAGAAGAATAAAGTGAAGAAAAAAGAAAGAAAATATATTTTACCCAAGTTAAGGGGTAAAAAGTGTAAATAGTTCAAAAGTCTTCAAAAGTTGGTGAATAAAGCAACATGGCCGCCCATGTTGCCCATTCACATCAACTCTCACATATTTTTAGAAAGAGGAGAAAGGAGAGCCGAAAACTTTGGGTTTTGAAGAAGAACAAGTTGAGAATTTGAATTCAAGGTAAGGACTTATGATTTTATGGTGTTCTTAACCGGTTATGTCCTCGGGTGTATGCTTATGTGAGTTTGTGTGTTCTATTGTGTGTGTTTTAGTGGGTTTCTAGGCGGTTGAACTCATTGCAAACAAGTTTGGAAGAAGCCATACTCAAGAGCTGCAAAGGTGAGTTCTAGAACCCCTCTATTTACATGTTTTAACTGATTTTGGGGCTGGAAATGCATGGGTGTATGTTTTTTTATAAAACTAGGTTTTATGCCCAGACATTTGAATGTGTGTATGATAATGTTATGGTATGATTCTGGACTGTGTTCATGATTTGATGATGTTATGGTTGTGTTTCTGTGGCTTAGAATGTAAGAGTTAAGCTTAGAACATGAAAGACGAGATTTGGGGATGGAATTTGATGAATAGTGTGCCATGGGCTGCTCATGCGCCCAAACAGTAGTTCATATGCCTAAGTTTAGAATAACTTCTTGTGTTGGCAAATGCAGATGAGTATTGGAGGAAATGCGGATGAGTACTGGAGGAAATGCGGATGAGTATTGGAGGAAATGCAGATGAGTAGAGTCAATACGGATGAAGGTCAATGCGGATGAAAGTCAATGTGGATGAACATGGACCAAGTGTGGGAAATGCGGATGAGTATTAACTAAGTATGGGAAATGCGGATGAACTATAACAAATGCGGATGAAGTAAAAGAAATGTGGATGAACTAAGACAAATGCGCATGAACTAAGATAAAGGCGGATGAACAAACGCAAATGCGGATGAACACTTAGAATATTTCTGACTTCTTGGGGAAAAGGGTAATTTAGGCGTTGACTTGGGAGGTACCCGGGGGCTATGTAAATTGACGTTTTGAGGTCACAGGTGTTAGTTGGGCATGTTATGATGTATGATTGATGCTTTTGCATGATGGTATGTATGATGTATGTTATGTATGTATGATGCCCTGTATGATGATGTTGTATGGTATGTTAATGTTCCTGTTATGTATGTTTATTTTCCCATGGCTTTACATTGAATGTTAATGAATGAAATGAAAAGTATTATGTAACGTAAAGTGGAAGATAATGAAAAGAGGAACGAAATGAAGAATGCATGCATTAATGAATGAACGAATGTAAGAATGTCTTGCAAGCAAATGTATGGAGGTTCACATTCAATGCGGAGTGTTAAGCACACTGGGCTTAATCTGTGTGATTAAGCAAATGTATGGAGGTTCACACCCAATAAGGGGTTGTCAGCTCAACTATGTGCGGGTTATATACCCCATGAGGATGCACGTAGGTGTTCAATTTTTTTGATTGGCCATATGTATGGGGTCCTGGTCACTTAACCCTAGATGAATTGCTTGGTGCTCTAGAGGGGGGTTAAGCACATGATAGGAACCATATGAAAACGAAAGATAATAAAAGTTTGAAATGGACGAATGATGAAGATAATAATGATATCATCTATGTGTACGTATGATGTGTGATAACATACAAAGTAAAGTGTGGTTTTAAAGAAAGTAAAGTATGTTTTATTATAAAACTAGAACTTGTTAGGATCGTGTATGGGACAAAGTACTAAATGATTTACGTGTATACCAATTCAAATATTGTGGAATCCTATTTGATTGGCGAGCCAATCAGTGAGAACGCACATAGAATCAATCTTAGATTTAATCTAAACATTAGGAACGATTGCTAACCGATTTGGCGCGATCTTTGAACTTCGAAGAGGTTCTTAGAAGTCTCTGGACAGCTAGGGTTCGATATTGTATGTAGGTAATCAAAGTTTTACATTTTTCCATGAATTAAGTGGTATTTATAGGTTAGAGTTTCTCATTCGTGCGACTAAACCATTTGCTTGGTTCAGTCATGCGACTGAGTCATGTGGTTGATCCGTTCGCACGACTGAGTGTTCAGTCGTGTGATTGAGTCAATCTCGTGTCACAATTGTGCGACTGGTTCATTAGCATGAAGTTGTTCATGCGTATGGTCCATTCGCATGAGCCATTCACATGAAAACTCACATGACTAAGTTTAAACACATTTCTCAATCATCATTGTCTAAGAATTATGTAACCAACCACAAACCTATATAGTTAGTTCAATAATCACTAACATACAATAATCAATGAAATATCCAACATTATAAGCACAACCACACATTGTATTTCATTCAGTACACATTCTATTACATATATTTAAGACATGAAAGACATTTTACATTAAGCTCATAAACTAGGTACATATGTATCTACAAACTCCCCCTTGGACCTAGTTTACTCTATTGTCTAACATTCTTCATAAGATCATCATATTTCTTATACTTCTCCTCTCTTGTAACTCCTGCATGTATTTCAAATACAAAGCAGAGTCTTATTCACATTTTGGAATTGTAGAGCTTGTATAATGTCTTACGCGTCATAGAACAGTGGCCACTTGTATAAGGTGTAAACATCATCATTCGACAATTAGTGAGCCATATTGGGTCAAATACCCTCATAGTTTCCATATTTCCATTTCCGTTCAGAACTATGACCGCCTAACCTGTTCTGTAGTCATAGTACCACCATTTAAAGTGTGGAGTGAATTCATGTGGCATTTCCCTCAAGGGATCTTAGACATAATGCGCGGAGGACTCCACTTTAGCACATCTTAGGCTTTCCAGTAATGGCATCAACTTCAGATCTTTTCATATACCTCGTTGGTTGTTGAGGTTTGAAGTTGACCCACCTGGTGTAGTACTCTCTTTTCAACGCCGCTTCAAACCAACCTGACATCTTTCGAGGATCAACATATAGCAACTTCAGTTTGCTAGCTACTTAGCTCAAAACCCAGAAGAGTCTTCAGATCGTGTGGGAATCTGAAGTACTTGATCCCTTTCTCTCTCATAACGACATACACGTTATGATCTTCAAAATAGGCCCACGCGATAATCTTGCGTGACACCTTATGATGCTTCTTCACTTTATAGAGTTTGGTGTAGACATTTGACTTTGGAGCACTATGTTGGGCTCTGATTTCTGCAAAACATGCTGCCCATTCAGCCTTTTTGATGTTGACATTGGCGTCTAAGGCTTGGGCCTGCTCTTTATTCTTCTCTGACTCTTGCTCTATTTTATCCAGAGTTTCAAAACTATCAGTGACAAGAGTGTCACCTAGATTGGGAACGACATTACCCTGTTGTCAGCATACTCTGGATAATATTGGGTCGTGACATCTTCAATCTCTATCTCATCTACGTCATTTAGCTCATCATCACTTTCCAGTTTAACATAGGAGCATCCTTCATGATCTCATCAGGATTCAGTCGGAATATTTTGGCAAGTTGCTCATCGGTGAGGTCATGAATTATTTCTCCTTCATCAGGAGTGTAATCCACAGACCTCCTGACTATCCCTTACAGATCAAGAATCATTGTGAGTTGAGTCTTGATCTGCAGAAGGGGTGCAACATCATATTCATCTCTTGATAGTTTGGATCTGCTTGATTTAAAACATATAACACATAACCATTAGTCAATAATCAAAATAGAAACACTTAACAAAATATAAAAATATGTACATGAATTTGATACAATATTCAATTGCACATGATTTAAATTACATAAACAACTATGTATTACTTTTGTCTTGAATCATGTGTTCTTCTGCTGTCGGAGCTGATGTAGAGGCACCCTGATCTTGAGTTCTCTTGTTCCGCCTCTCACTCGTTGTTGTGGCATCCGACGCAGAGCAAATCTCATTCTCCTTCATCGTCTCCTCCATCCTCATCATCACCTCCATCTGTATCATCACCTTCATCATCATCACCATCATCATCATCATCATCACTATCATCATCATCACCATCATCACCATCTCCCTCTCGGATCTTCAGAGGCTGAGATGTTGTGCCCTTAAGTTTGAGCATGACGGTCCTCTTGGCATCCTCCAACTCCTCAATCTTCTTAGTAGATAACACATTTTTCTCCTTGAGTTGGGTAATCTCTTGACTCTAAGCAGCCATTTGCTGAGCCTTCTCCTTAATCTGTTGTGCCTGCTGAGATATCTACTGTGATTGTGCAGCTATAAGCTCCACTAAGTGTCTGAGCTGAGCAGTCTTCTCATCATCGGCGCCTAACAGTTTTAGTACCATACGGTTTAGTGCTGAAAGCTGTACCTCTACCCTACTTGGAGGTAGAGATGATCCGGTGGTAAATGTGGTGTGAGCTGAGGGACCAACTTGGTGTTTCGTGGTGGTGGAAATGGTGTGTACGGGTGGTGGTATATGTGTGGGTGGTGATGGGTAAGTTGTAGTGGTGGTGGAAGTGGTGTGGGTTAGTGGTGGAGTGGCTGTGGTAGTGCTGGTGGTTGAGATGGTAGTGGTGGTGATAGTAGCTGTGGCAGTGGTAGTGGGTGGAAAGGTGGTAGTGGAGGTGGGTGGAATGGTGGTACTGGATGCTGTGGTGGTGGTGGTGGTGGTGATGATGTCATCCTCCTCTTCTTCGACTTCATCCCATGGGCCTGAGCCATCCTTTTCTTCCTCGAACCCCTCCAGGAGGATGCTCCCCTTGGGATGCGGAGCTGGTCTAGGGTATATGTGGAATCTGTAGTAATCTTCCCAGACGCAGCTCGGCGTCCTCCAACCGCCTCTATCCCATGTTCTGTCGGAACCAACCGACTGCCCACTTTCGGGTTAGTGGCTCTTCATAACTCTCTTCCTCTTCAACAGGAGGGCAAAAATCCTGATGGAAACTGGCGGTGGTGGTATCTCCATGAGTGGGTGGTGGAGGTGTAACATGTGCAGTGCTGGCCCTAGTAGCAGTGAGGCCAGAATCTCCACCAGCGCCACTGTCATCATGATCGGAGTCATCAGATGCGAGGGAAATCTGCTCCACATCTGAATCACTTTCCTTGTAGCGCCACCTACGCCTTGCCGGTGCAACGTACTCCTCCTGGGCCAGGTGCCCGAATAGTCTCCTCACAGGGTGATTGACTTGCTTTCCCCTGTAGACCTTCATGCGGCCCAAAGTGGTATCATCTATCACCTCGAGCATCACCATGTCCTCCTTCTCCTAAGATAGCTGAGGGAACTTCTGATCAATGATCATCTGCATGAAGCGAGGATACATTCAGAATCCCTCCTTCCCCTTCGCGTCGATGTTCTCCACCAAGTAGGTGAAGATCATCCCGTAGAAGTTCAACGGGTGGTTTAGCACCAATACCGCGTAGGCGTTCTGTATCTGGTCTGATAACTCATCGAAGCCTCCTTTCCTAGAGGCTATGCACTTAAGCAGCACATGTGCCAGGTACTTGAATTGGGGGCACAAGTTGCTGTTGTTGAGCACACCTGTGGTGATGTCCCCCGAGTACTTGGCTCGCAGAAAGCAACCGCGCACAGTCAGTGGGTGCAAACTGGTCAGGCAATCAGAATCATCTCAAACTCTAATTCTGTCCTAAGATCCTCCTCTATGATCTCTATGCATGACCGAAGATGGAGCTCTTAATGCAGTGGGGCTCTACGGTCCTATCGACCACCGCGCCATCCCAAAAGGCCTGCTGAAGGGATCGGTATGGTGTGCACGGTGTCGAAATGGCACGGAAGATCCTAGATTTCCGTAAGAATGTGATGATGCCCGAGAACTCTGCAGCATACCTGATGTCAAATCCAGGTGATCATATTATTGTGCTTCGTGCTTATGGTCTAGCGACTAGCCATATGTTACACAACATAGGTAAACATTAGTGTGTGTAAGTGAATATCCATTTGAATTTCTTATCTTGAATCTTTCTGGTTTGTTGTGCGAATGAACTGTGCGACTTAGGTTTAGTCATGCAATTGAGCTCACACGTACAACTGAGCATGCAGCTGGGCTTAGTCGTATGCTATCCCAAGCGGATGAACTAGTCGTACGATTGAACTTATTCGCATGGTGCAGTTGGGTGATTGAGCCATATGCCCAGCTCAGTCTTGCGATTGAAGTTCATTTTGGTGCCCATTTGCATGACAGACTGTTGTTTCATCCAATTTCAAATTTTGAGCAAATCGTAATGTTAGACGCCATGGTTTGGCTCATTATACTCACAAGTGACCAATACAACACCTAATAGCCTATAATTTCAAAAAATACTTAGTTTTATTAGTTTATTTGTCAAACTAAGTCTCGGTTCTATTTTCAGCTAAATTGAGTCATTTAGGGAACGAATCGATAGACATTTGAGTAGATTGCACCACAAATCAACAATTTGTAGTCTAGAAAGATCAAATGAAAATCGGGCAGAGTAACGGTAGATTCGTGCGATTTGGGGGCGATTTGGGAGTGATGAATGACTGCGACCGACTCCCCCTCTATTTATACTAGGGTTTTCTTCAGTCGTGCGACTGAGCCCAGTCGCATAATTGGTTCATGCGACTGAAGATCAGTCATGCAACTGAAGATCAGTCATGCGATTGGCACAGTCGGTCACCTTCAATCGTGCCACTTGAAGTCAGTCGTGCGACTGTGTCATTCGGTCACCTTCATTCATGCGATTGGTTCATTCTGATGAACCAATAGGATGGATTGCCCCATGCTGATGGTCCAATCGCACGTCTGGGCCATACATGTGGCCTTGTCATGCAATTGGCTCATTCGTATGGCCCATACGTACGTCTGGTCCATACTTATGGTCCAGTTATGCGAATGGCCCCATTCTTACAAGTTTGACTCTATGAACATTACTTTTATCCCCTTGATAGAACATTATGAGCAACATGAGCATTTTAACTTAGACAACTTATGATCACCTCAGATGTGATCCTTTTTTAAAATAATTTGTCACCTCAGACATGACTCATTGGACATGTGAACACACGTTTGATCACCTTAGACATGATCTTTTTAGTGAGTAAATCCTTGATTGAATTCCATGGCATAGTCTGATGTTAAACGCTAAGTTGAATAAAACTTTAAACAATATAAAAGAATTAAAACTGAAAGACACAACTAAACATGTTTTTGTGATTTTGTGTGAGGTGGAAGTCCTAAGACAGATATCTAGCAGATTTACTTCTAGAACAGGCAGCTTCAAGTTATTTTGATCATAAGTGGAATGATTTATTATGGAATCTTACATGTAATCAAATCATTCAGAACGTATTAAAAAATCATTTGATGCTAGATTCTTGTTTTCATCAAGATTCATTAGCAAGTTTACGAAATCATACTAGTACTATAAGACGCACACATTGATTTGGACTTTCAAGAGTTGCAGCCACAATGATTGTCAGTATACTTGTCCACTTAAATCTATACACAGACTTTTGACACAGATTGGTGATACAGTATGTTAAATTATTTGAACAAACATTTGTGGATCCCACGCTTATATGGTAATCAACATTCCTCAGAAGATTTTGAGCGGTCTACGGGTATTTTGACTACAAGAAACTATTCTTAGAGCTTTCAAAGAGAAGCCAAACCTCAGGTCAGTTCCATTGCACAACAGAGAGGCGACAAAAAACAATGAATTCTAGAATATATAGGTTATGCTTATCCTCAGGTTAGTGCTACTGCACAGCAGAGAGGAACATAACCTATCTTCTTGTTTGAGCAACTTTATTCTTTTTGCACACATCGCACCAACAACATAGGTTATTAGTTTGATTGCTTTTTGCATTTTTCATCATGTGCTTTGCTCATATTTTGGTCATCCGCACTCTTTTGTGATGGTTAATTTGCTAGTCACCCCTTATTGGAATTCGATTGATTGTGTTAACCAGGGATAAAATGATAACCCATAGCTTGTTGAACAACTTATTTGATCTTGAGATCACCAACGAAGTCTACTTATCTACTGTGTTGATCTACCGACACATCATCTAATGGTCTACCAACGTCTAGGTTTACTTTCTCTGTGTTGCCTTAGTAGCAACTAGTTTTACTATCATTTTTCCTTTTATATTGCCCAGACTTCTTAGACTTATACTTTGAATGTCACATCTAATTCAATTTAATCTTTTGAAGTCCCGAATACTTTTTTCCTGTGTACTATCATTTTCCATAGACATTGAATCAGTTTCACAGATCCGATCTCATTTCTATCAGCTAGCCTATCCTCCTCCCTCGTTTTTTAATACTAACTTACCTATTCTCGCCCTAAAATTTCTAAAACCGTAAACAATTTGCGTTTTTAGGATTTTAATAGGAAGAAATAACATCAATTAAATTAATTAAATAGAAAGACCAAAAATAAAAGAAATAAAAATAAAAGAAAATGGACTTTACGCATCGGACTAAACATGTTCATCTTCTGGAATTACATCACTTTTCTTTTTAACACCGTTGACCCCTAACAAATATAGAAAACGTGGTTTATCAAAAGCTTTGTATAGAGGTCAGCGCGTTCAAAATCTGTATTATTTTAACAACATCGATTAAATTTTTTTCAAAACAATCACGTATAAAGTGATATTTAATACCGATGTGTTTGGTCTTAGAGTGTTGGACTGGATTTTTTTGTTACGGCAATTGCAGTAGAATTATCAACAAATATAGGAGTGTTAGAAAATTTCAAACCGTAGTCCCGCATCTGCTGTTGAATCCAGATGATTTGAGAATAGCAGCTTGCCGCAGCAACATATTCAGCTTTACAAGTTGACAACGCAACTGATGTCTGCTTCTTACACTACCACATGACTAATCTTCTTCCAAAGAATTGACAACCTTTTGAGGTAGATTTGTAGTTCATCTTCCAGCCACCGTAATCCAAATCACTATGTGCGGTAAGCTTGAAGTCATCGTCATGAGGATACCACAACCCAAGTGTTGGCGTACCCTTCAGATAATGAAATATCCTCTTGACCCCAATAAGATGGTTAACTTTTGGTTTTGCCAGATATTTTGAACAAAGACATGTTGCGTACATGATATCAGCTCATGAGGCAGTGAGGTACATGAGGGATCCAATCATTCCACCGTACATGGTGGCATCAACCAGATCACCTTGCTCGTCGGGTGCTACATCGTGGTTTGTAGTAAGTGGAGTCCCAGCTGTAGAAGCATTCTCCATATCAAACCGACTGAGAATATCCCCTTTGGTGTTTGATCCACCTGTAACCCAAGAAAGAACTTCATCTCTCCCATGGCAATCATTTCAAATTCTACCTTCATAACTGCTTCAAATTCTTTACATAAGTCTTTGTTCTTGGAACCGAAGATTATGTCATCAACATAAATCTGAACAAGCAGCAGATCATAATCCTTTTCTTTGATGAACAGTGTACAATCAGTTACACCTCTACGAAAGCCGTGTTTCACAAGATGAGTTGAGAGTTTTTCATACCAGGCTCTCAGGGTTTGATGAAGCCCGTAGAGAGCCTTATCCAGTTTGTAAACTCTATCCCGATGGTATGGATCTTCAAATCCTTCGGGTTGACTGACATACACTGTTTCCTGAATTTCACCATGAAGAAATGCACTTTTTACATCCAGTTGATAGACTTTAATCTTCATGTAAGAGGCATAGGCTAGGAAGATACGGATGGCTTCCATTCTCGCCATTGGTGCAAATACTTCATTTTAATCGATTCCCTTGACTTGTCGAAATCCTTGAACTACAAGTCGAGCCTTATTTCTTATGAGGACTCCTTGATAATCTTTCTTACATTTCAAGACCGATTTGGTGCCAATGACTTTCGCACCTTTAAGTCTATCCACCAGGGTCCATACACCTAACTTCATGAACTAAAAAAGTTCTTCTTGCATGGCACTCACCCATGCCTGATCATTTAGGGCTTCACTAATGTATTTTGGCTCAAACTGAAACACAAAGAAACGATATGCACCATCGTGAAGGTATTCCTTTTCCATTACCGAGGCATAATCAGCTGAATATAGCTGATTTCTAGTCTGAATTCCTAATCTGACATCCCTAATGACATTGTCCAGCGGATGACATATATTTAAGCGCGATCCAGGAGTGGTTGGAACAATTACCTCAGAATCAATATTATGAACGTTTGGTCCCGTATCTGAGGCAGCAGGAGTGTGAGGTTTCAAAGACTCAGAGGCATCAATGTCAGATGCTTGTGGACTTGCAGTAGCAGGAAGCTGTTCCTCCAGATTGTTCTGGTCATTCTCCACATCTTCATCGTTAGAGGATGAGTCACTAACTTCAAGTGCTCCCCCTGAATGGTTAGGCGATTCAGTTTGTGAACTAGATGATGTTGAATCTTGTGATGGTTTGTTTAAGACATCATACATCATTTTGGCTGCTAACTCATTGTCAGACGAAGAGAGAGGTATGTTGAAAGACTTGAAGAATCCATCATAATCGAAAAAGAATGAGGGTCCTTTTCCAGCATGCGGGGTGGTGTATCTCTAAACATCAACGTTACACCACACTTCTACTTGACACGTTGAGTTGTTGTAAACTCTCTTATTCGGTATGTTGTATCATAGAAATATTCCTTCTTCAGCCTTCTCGCTGAACTTTCCTTCTTGATTCTTCTTCAGTAGGGTGCATGGTGTGCCAAACGGTTCGAGATACTCTAGATTTGGTTTATGTCGTTGAAGTAACTCGTAACACGTCTTTCCATGGCATTTAACTACCATAACTCGATTTAACATGTAACACGCATTGGTTACTGCCTCATTCCAGAATTGAATAGGCAGTTTTGAGTCTGCTAGCATTATCTGTGCAGTCTCTATCAAGCTACGATTCTTTCTCTCAGTAACACCATTCATCTAAGGAGTGTAGGTAGAAGTGAACTGATGCACAATTCCTTTTCTTTGCAGTAAGTCTCCATCCATTGGTTCTTGAACTCGGTTCCGTTATCTGAGCGTACTTGTCTCACCTTCAGCTTGTATAGAGACTCCAGTGTAGTTACTAACTCTTTGAATTACTCAAATGTTTCTGATTTTGATTTAAGAAACATCACCCAAGAGAATCTTGAGTAGTCATCTGTAACTACATAGCAGTACAAGTCGCCTGCGATGCTTCTTGTACTAGCTGGACCGAACAGATCCATGTGAAGAAGCTCAAGAGGCATTTCAATGGAATGAACCTTCTTTTCCTTATGAGACTTCTTCGTCTGTTTGCCTTCCTTGCAAGCGACACAAAAATCCGTGAGTTGGATGTTTTTGACGTTTACTCCCATCTTCCGTGGATTGATGTGTCCTATTCTCCAATGCCAGGAGATTGAATGCTTCTCAGTATCTTTTGACAAAAAGCACTGAACTTGATGATCCATTGTGGAGGCCTTTGATAGATCAAAGACATAGAGGTCTTTATATCTTGAAACTGAGATTAAGATTTGGTCCTCCGGAATCACATAGTCCTTTTTCAGGACATAGCACTTCTTGTTGTCGAAAACTACTTTGAATCATTTGTCACATATTTTGGAAACAGAAAGTAAATAGTTTTGAAGTTGTTGAACGTAGTTTACCTTGTCAAACTTCACTTTCTGATTTCCCACCTCCCCTTGAGCTGTGATATACCCTCCTTTGTTTCCAGCAAATGAAACATGACCTCTTTTTATTTGTTTGACGTTTGATAGGAGTGCCCTGTTCCCAGTCATGTGCCTGGATGTTCCGCTATCTACAATTCAAGTGTTGGTTTCAACACTATAGCGAACACCCTGCACATTCAATTGAAAACATTAGTTAAAGTAAAGGACCCAAGCCTTAACTGGCTTGGGTGTCCCAGAGGCATCACACGTCATCAACTCCACCCATTGACCTTTTAAGGGTGAGGGAAGATCTGTTGTCTTCTTCTTCTCATTATCAGACATTGAGGTAGATTTTTCTTTCCACAAGCCAGTTTTGTGTAAGGCCTGTTTGTGGTAAACAGATGACTGGCTAATGGGTTGAAATTTAGGTTCACTAACCCTTCTAAGTGGAGTCATTGAGCTCCTCTTAGAAGAACTAGGTTTAGAAAAATGAAGTTCAACTTTCTTTCTAGGTGTCTGATAGTAAGGACAATAAGACGCGATATGTCCATACTTTCCACAGTTGTAGCATGATCTGCTTTCAACTTGACTATTTAACTGTTTTTGTGGAGAAGTGTGTGACACACGTGTGACATTATTCAGTTTGGATTTAGACAATTTTTGGTTAGATGTTTTACCTTGTTTAACAAACTTAATTGTTGAGCATTTTTAACATCCCGTTCCATTTGTTTATATGGACTTAAACATGAAGCATGTGATTGGTTAATTTGTTTGGTCCTTTTGGGTTCAGAAATAGACGTGGTTGACCCAGACTTTATATTAAACTTTTTATATTGTTCATCTAGATTAACAATAGGCATTTTATCTTTTGCCATTGAAGTGGCCTCCTTTTGTTTAGTGCTAGATTCATTAGGTTTACGTGTTGAATCTGGATCACTTACAAGAGGAGTGGACACCATATGATCCTTGATAGGATTGTTATTTATTGGTTTACTTTTAGCATTCATCAAGGTCTCATGTGGTGGAGGAACCACTTTATGACCCAAAGCCTCCCATTATTGTGTTCTCTCTGTATGTGTTGGACAATGTGAGAGGAACTTTTCCCACTATGCAATTTTTGCTTTAATGAATTTACTTCTACTTCTAAAACTATATTTTGTTTCATAGTGTCATCTAGGAAGTTTAGATAGAACTTAATGCCATTTTCTTGGTTAAAGGCTACAACTTCAGTTTCCCTAAGTTGTTTGTTCAAAAGTTCTATTTTTTCTTTATAACTGTGCTTATTTTGTTTTAAAATTCTATTTGCGTCTGTGCACAATTGTAGATCATTTACTAAGCTATCATTGTGATATAATAACCTAGAAAATTTTAAGTCTATGCTTTCTCTAAATTTATTACATTCAATGCATGCATGACTATCAAATAGTTTATCAGTGGTACTTACCTCAAAGGGAGTGGTTGAATCAGCCATCAAAGCAGAGTCTGTCTTTTTTGGTTCCGGTGATTTTGAACATTTTGTGCTTGTCCCTTCTTCAGGCAGGTGATTCACCACTGTTGCAGTATCTTCAGTGTTTGACATCGCGAGTTCCACTGCAATATCATCTTCACTTGCTGAGTTGTCATCTAGATCCTCAACACTAGCAATGTTGGATTCTCCCGGAGAGACAAACTGAAAGCTCCAATCCTGTCCTTCATCATCATGAGCAGTCAAGGCTTTAGGATCCTTGCTTGACGAAGTAGGGCTACTGGTGGGTTTATCTTGATGATTGAAGGATGAAAATGGATTCCCATTTCCTGTCTTCTTGGGCTTCACACATTCACATTTGAAGTGTCCCTTTTCCCTATAGTTGAAGCAGGTAACTTTGGTCTTGTCAAAACCAAAGGTTGTGTCCTGAGTAGCAATCAAGTTCTATCCGGTCTTCTTGACAAACATCTTAGCTCTCCGGATAGCACTTGCTAAGGCCCATATTATGTCCATTCTTTCCAGCTCTATCTCATCTACCTGCTCGTAGTCCTCATCTGCCAGATGGCAGTTCTTAATTTTCCCAGCAATTAGTCCATCATAGGAGTGAACAACAGCTGCAAAGAGTTCCATGTGCTCTTTTGCTACCTCTACTGTCACATTCTCGAGATTCTCAGTCTTTAATTTTGTAGCATTTGCTTTAGGTGCTATGTATGGGTACCAGATGACCCTTACTTGTCAGATCCTGAAGTAGAGGCTTGAGATGGACCAGCTGAACTTGACACAAATGCCTTCTGAAGTTGCACTCCAAACGTTTTGGTTTATGGAGTTGAGTTGTATACTGCCGGATTCTGATCATACGAAGGCTTTTGTGCCCTGTACTTCATTCTTAACTCTTCCTCTCTCAGTTTCATAATGAGGTAATTGATATCTAACTTCATTAGCATATCATTCTGTCTGAGATTGGAGACAAAGGACACCCACTTCTTTGGTAACCCATCAGAAAAGTTTGAAACTTTGTCTTCCATAGACGTGGTGACTCCATGCGTGTGCAGCTCACTCATTAAGTGGTATAACCTATCAATCACGTCATCCAAGCTCTCTTTTCCTATTGAGAAGAAGTTGTCAAAGTCCTTCTTCAACGCCTTAGCCTTTAGAGCTTTTAACGAAGCATTTCCGTCAGACCTCTTTTCGAATGCATCCCACAACTTCTTAGCTTGCTTGTTCCTAGAAAATTGATGGAAGATGTCCTTAGGAATTAACTGAGTTAGCAATGCATAAACTTTCTTCTCAGCATTGTACTTTAATTTTTGTCCATTAGTCATGCCTCCCAATGTAAGTTTGACTCCATTGGCACCTACAACTCCCATAGATTTGAATCTACGCCTTTCAAGTAGATCTCAAATCTTTTTTTCCACTGGGGGTAATCATCAAATGTGATTAGCTTTGGGGGTTTATTATGATTCCCCACTTCATCCTCCAGAAGCAGTAGATTTTGAATCCTCGAATCTCTCCCTACAGTGAACGCTGAGTATTGATCCTCCATTGCTATCAACTTTAAAGTTTGGAACAAACTATTTTCCTTATGCGAATGGATAATTTAGGTGATTGAAAAATGAGGATGGCTAAAACGTGCGAATGAACCAATGCGGATGAATCAATCGGGCGAATGGACAGGTGCAAATGAACAATGCGAATAGACTGTTCAGTCGTATGAATGTGGGCCCGAATGAGTCCAATCGTGCGCATGAGGATGCGGATGCATTCAGTTGTGCGATTGAGTCAATCGTGCGACTGAAGCTGCTGGATTTTGAGAATTTGAGGGTTTAAGGTATTTTGGATGCAAAAACACGAATTTCTCACTAACCCTAATTTTCGTATGCCGGAAAATGTTATGTTGGACCAAAAGAACCAATGAGCCAAGATCAGAAAACCTCTGAGTCCCACATGATATCACAACAACTGCTGAAGGCTTCATCAGCAGTTTGACAAGTGCTGAAGACTTCAACAGCTGAAGACCAAAGTACTGAAGTTCAACAGTTGAAGAGTCCACAAGTGCTGAAGATCAACAACTGATGTACAAAGTCTGAAGACAAAGACTGAAGACATCAGCTGATGACATCTACTGAAAGTCATCAGCTGATGAAACGTCTGAAGTTCAAAGTCTGAAGACCAAGTGCTGAAGTTTCAGTAGTTTGTCACAATAGCTGAAGAGTACTTCTTCAGTAGTTGTGTTTATCAGTTGTTTTATGTTTTTACTTTCTGTAGTTTTGTAAACGACTGAAGAGCTTGTTCTTCAGTCGTTGTAGTTTCAGTAGTTTCTTATCAGTAGTTTTGTAATAAGTAAACACTTAGCTTCTTGTAAGAAGATGTCAGCTGTTAGACATCTTCAGTAGTTTTAGTGTTTCAGTAGTTTGTTAAACAACGGTTAGATGTCACTATCAAGTGACATCAGCCTACGTCATCTTTCCTTTTAAAAGGAAGCATGACCTAAATTGTAATCGTGCGAAAGCCGTGCCAAAGCGTGTGATTGAATGAAATATTTCTTTTGCATAAACTTTCTCTCTCTATAACTAATTCTGTTCATTGCTATATCTTTGGTATTCTTGCTCGAATTGTGCTAATCGGTACTCTATTCCGCTGCTGAAATCATTCGAATCGATCAAACTAGATGCTGAGATCCTATCAAATGGTATCAGAGCAGGTTAATCATTGATCGATCTAACAATTGATCATTGAAACTGCTCATTTCCTCTAAGTTTGATCGAACTAGCAAATTCGCACGAATCTGTTATAGAGATTGAAGTTCTGTCGCTTTTGGCTATTTTAATTGAGGTTCTTAGTGGTTTTGAGATAAATTTGTTTTGCTTATCTTGAATTTGTCTGAATTTTCGAAAATGACTACACCTTCTAATGATCCACACAATACTGGTTCCTCAACCAAGCCTCCGATGCTGGTTAGGAATGAGTATAACATTTGGCAACGAAGAATGCTTCATCACCTGTCTGTTAACAGTTCAGGTTGTTGGACATCCGTGGTACATGGACCACATCAGCCAATGGTGAATCATCCGGAAACTAATCAGTTGATTCCGAAAAAGAAGGAACAATACTCTGATGAGGACAAGAAGTTGTTTGAGATTAATGCTAAAGCCCACGGAATTCTGGCCATGGCACTGCCTAATGAAATCTATTTCGGGCTTATGCATCATTAAACTGCTCATGACCTTTGGAATGCACTGAAAGAACAATTTGGTGGAACTGATGAGGTCTTAGCAAACAACAGGGAAATCCTCGCCCAACAGTATGAGACTTTTGCTCATAGAAAGGGTGAGACTCTGACTCAGCAGATTGAGCGGTTTTCAGGTTTAATCTTTGAGTTGAAAATGGTTAAACATGAATATACCAAAAGCCAAATGAACCACAGATTCCTCAGATCACTGCCTGAGAGATGGGACACATATACAATTGTCCTACGCTCCAGTGCAAATCTGGATAGCCTATCTCTCACCCAACTTCATGGGAAACTGCTTACATTCGAAAGAGAGGTAGAGCAGAAAAAGAAACTGGCTTCATCTGGTAAGCTTACTGAAGACTTTGTACGAGGCAACACTGCCTTGGTTGGTCATGAGTCAGAATATGCCTCATCTGATTGCCAGTATGATGAGCATATTGATTTCTCTTCAAACACTTCTGATTCTGCATTTGTGAGTGTTGATAGTCAGTTTACTGGGTGTAATAATGACAATCTATGCTTCATCATGAATGATCTCAAGGGGATTGCTGATGATGAGTTAGAAGAGATGGATATTTTGAGCCAAATGGGCTTGATAAATATCAGATCTCAGAAGTTCTACAAAAGAACTGGAAGAAAGTTCCTAGGACTCTGTGGCAAAACCAAAGTTGGTTTTGACAAGAGTAAGTTGAGGTGTCACAAATGCCACAGGCTTGGACACTTTGCTAGAGAATGTAGATCATATGGATCTAATTCTTCTGCACCCTTTGTGACTTTCCTGGCAATAGTCAACAACACAGAGGGCAACATCCTGTCAATTCTGGTCATCATTCTCAACCACAATCTCCTGCATATTTTGTTCCTCAGGATCCAATGCCATATCCTTACCCTTGTTATTACATGCCACAAACCAGTCAGGCTCAAGCATCCATTGCTCAACAACAACATGCTCTTCCTGAGCCTCAACCATCTCAATCTCATCAACCTTCTCAACCTCAACAACACAGCTTCTTCACCCCTGGAGTTGTTGACTGGAGCAGTTTACTAGATGACATGTCTGGTCATGAACAACTGTTCACAGGTGCTGGTCAACATGGTGGGGACAGTCCCTTTGGAAATCTAGCTCTTATGGCTTTGGATTCTGCTGATACTTCATCCTCTAATGCCTCTACACCAAAGGTATCACAGGTATCCTCTAAGGCAAAAGCCAAACTATGTTCTGAATCATGCATAGCCGCATTTGCATCTATTAGATAAGCAAATGTAGCTTTAATTAACAAGAACATTGAGTTAGAACAAACAATTTCCAAAAGCAAAGCTGAATTTGAGATTGTGCTTAATGATAAGAATGATGAGATTTACAAACTTAAATGCCAAATCACTGATGATAAGGCTAGGGAAGAGATACTTCTAAGAAGTATAGAGACCTCAAAGAAACCCTTGCAGTCACCCAGGTAGAGTGTGATCGATGGGTAAATCAAGCAAAGGTTTTGAAATGCATCTTAGTAAGCAATCTGCTTCCAATGTGAAGTTTGGCATTGGTTATAATCACACTGCTCCTCCTACAGATTTTGCTTCAAGAGCAGAAGTGAAATCTAATGGAGAAAGCAATAACCAATCTATCTCATCATGTGATCTACTTTCTGATACAACATCATCAGAAGTAGAAGTCAGCACTAAGCCCACTCAGAACCTATCAGCTGATGTTGATGGTTCCACTGCTGACACTCACATGATCAAAGAGTTGATCAACTCAGGAGTTATTTCTGGAAGTTTTGAAAGGACTGGAGAGCAAGATTTAACACCTGAAGTTCAAACTCCAACTACTGTCAGCACTGAAGAGAAGAAAACTGTCAGTAGAAAGGGTTTGAAGACTACTAAGAGAAAGTCAAGAAAGCAAATAGTGCTTCCAAAATACTGAAGAACAAGTCTTCAGTAGTTTCATTCTCTTTAGTTGATGATCAACATAAGATGAAGAAGAAACCATGTGAAATATGTGGTTTGTTCAATCATCTTACAGATGATTGTTGGTACAAAAGAGGATCCAAACTCAAACATAAAGAGGAAATTAAAGAGAAATTGGTTAAAATGAAAATTGAGTTTGAAGCCACATTTGTACCAGCAACATCAAATCCTGTAACCCTTAAGTCCAAAAAGAAATCCAAAAAGGAAGGGATTAAACAGGTAACAGCTGAGTTTGCTCAAAAGAAGAAGGTGCAACATAGGAACTTATCAAACTCCAATGCCAATGTGTCTGGAGAGCTGAAAGCTTTATCACAAAATCAGACACAGCTGGTTATGATGGTTCAACATCTATTGGGAAGAGTTAACCAATTAGATGTTCCTATGTTGAAACCACAGAAAAGGAGGTCCAAGCCAAAGGATTCCTCTTCTTCACCATCTTCTTCCTCTCAGGCTGTTGTTTCCAACAAACCTGTTAGTTTACCATCTGTCGATATGAACAGGCCCAAAACCAAAAAGGTTTGGGTCTCAAAATCTAACTAATTGTTGTGTTTTGCAGGGTTCTTCAACATGCCACAATAGCATCTGGTATGTAGACAGTGGAGGATCCATGCATATGACTGGAGACAGATCACTTCTTAATGACTACTCTCAAGGAAGGAAGGGGTTTGTGTCATTTGGTAATGATGCTAAGGGTTACATCATCGGCAAAGGCTTTGTTTCCAATGGGGAAATAAAGTTTGATGATGTTAACCATGTGGAAAATCTCAAGTACAACCTCTTGAGTGTCAGTCAAATGTGTGACAAAGGCCATGTTGCTCTTTTCACCAGTCAGAACTGTCGGATTCTGTCATCCAAAGTTCTCAGTTTGATTGATAAGGTGTTGGATGTATACACGCTCCTAAAGGCCAACAGGACAGGAAGAGTGTATGCCTTAGATCTTTCCAATAAAATAGATCTCAAAGGCCATCCTTGCCTATTTTCCAAGGCTTCCCCTCAAGAATCTACTCTATGGCATAGAAGGCTGGGTCATGTTAATCTCAAAAACATGAATCAGCTCATAAACCATGGTTTAGTAAGGGGACTGCCTATGAAGGAGTTCAAATGTGAAGATAACTGCACTGCTTGTTTAAAAGGAAAACATCACAAAGCTTCATTTCCCTCCATAGAAGAACCTAAGTCCACTGCCTGCTTACAGCTTCTTCACATGGATCTCTTTGGTCCTGTGAGAGTGATGAGTATGGCTAAGAAGAAATACTGTCCGGTAATTGTGGATGATTACTCCAGATTTGTATGGACTTTCTTCTTGCATTCAAAGGATAAGGCAGCTCAGAAGATTATCAACTTTGTGTTGTATGTTGAGAAGCAGTATTCCCTCTCAGTCAAGTGTATTAGAAGTGATAATGGAACAGAATTCAGAAACACTACACTTGATGAGTTCTACCTCTCAAAGGGAATCAAGAGGCAGTTTAGCATTCCAAGAACTCCTGAACAAAATGGAGTAGTGGAGAGAAATAACAAGACCCTTATTGAAGCTGCAAGGTCCATGTTGGCTGATTCTGGATTGCCAATGACTTTTTGGGCTGAAGCTGTCAATACAGCTTGCTATGTACAGAATAGAGTTCTAGTAAATTAGAGGTTGATGAAGACTCCATATGAAGTTTTTCATCATTTGTCCCCTCTAATTTCACTCTTCAGAGCTTTTGGGTGTCCTTGTTTCATTCTCAACACACGGGATAAACTCCAAAAATTTGATCCTAAGGTGGATGCAGGGTACTTTGTTGGTTATTCATCAACATGCAAAGCATACAGAGTCTTCAACTGCAGAACAAAGATGGTTGAAGAGACTCTACATGTTAAGTTTAATGAATCTCCAAAGGACAAGATTCCATAAAGCCCTGTGGAGCTATTTGATTTGGACATACTGCAATATGTTCCTTATCAAACTCCTGTTGTTGCTCCTGTCAACTGTTCACCACCTGGTGGTACTGCTGGTAATGATGATGATGCTGATAGCAGTACTCACCTCTTCAGGTTTAGTGACCAACTGCCTGTGTCCTCTAAACCTGATGCTCCTGTAGCTTCAGTAGCTGCATCCACAACAAGTGCTGATGAGATTTCTGCATCTTCAACTTCATTTGAGTTGCCACCATCTACATGGTTTCAAAAGTCTTCATCAACATCTGTTGCTGCTGAAGGTTCTACAAACACTTGCACTGATGTGATTGTTTATCAAGAGCTGAAGAATCACCCCATGTCTCAAATCATTGGTGATATCAATGCTGGAGTTTCAACCATAAGTCAACTATCCAACTTTTGCTTCTATGCTCTCTTCATCAGTCAGCTAGAGCCAAAGAACTATCATGTTGCACTTAGAGACAATGGCTAGGTTGAAGCAATGCAGCTTGAGCTTCTTCAGTTCAAAAAGCAGCAAGTGTGGGAGCTTGTTCCTCTTCCCCCAGGTAAGTGTGCAATAGGCACTAATGGGTGTTTAGGAACAAAACTGATGAAAATGGGCTTATTGTTAAGAACAAGGCCAGACTGGTTGTTCAGGGGTTTGCACAAGAAGAAGGTATTGATTATGATGAAACCTTTGCCCCTGTAGCTAGACTGGAGGCAATTAGATTGTTCTTAGCCTATGCTGCACTCCACAATCTTAAAGTTTTTCAAATGGATGTTAAAAGTGCATTTTTATGTGGTAAAATAAAAGAAGAAGTTTATGTGTGTCAACCACCAGGTTTTGAGGATAATAAACACCCAGAATGGGTATACAAGCTTGTTAAGGCTCTTTATGGGTAGAAACAAGCTCCTATAGCCTGGTATGAGACATTATCTAACTTTCTTTTGCAAAATAATTTCACTAGAGGCTCCATAGATAAAACTTTATTTATTAAGAAGGTGGATCAGCATAAGCTACTTGTTCAGATTTATGTTGATGATATTATATTTGCATCCTCTGATCCCTAATTGTGTGATGATTTTACAAAATTAATGCAAAGGAAGTTTGAAATGAGTGCAATGGGAGAATTACAGTTCTTTCTAGGCTTGCAAATCAAACAAAAAGCTGATGGAATTTTCATTCATCAGTCTAAATATACAAACGATCTTTTAAATAAGTTTGATTTACAAAACTGTAAGCCCTGTTCTACTCCCATGTGCAACACCACACAATTGGATGTTGATCAGAAAGGTAAAGCTATTCATGAAACGCTTTACATATGTATGATTGGGTCCTGGATGTATTAACAGCTTCTAGACCAGATATTATGTTTGCTACATGTGTTTGTGCTAGATTTCAGGCTGCACCTAAAGAGTCTCATCTGATTGCAGTCAAGAGGATATTTAGATATTTGCAAGGTACACAATCTCTAGGTTTATGGTATTCCACTAGGCACTCTTGCAAATTAGTTGCTTTCTCTGATAGTGACTATGTTGGGTGTAAGTTGACCAGGAAATCAACTTCTGGTGGATGTCAATTCCTAGGCAACTGTTTGATTTCTTGGCAGAGTAAGAAACAAACATCTGTTGCTACATCAACTGCTGAAGCCGAGTACATTGCTGCTGCAAGTTGTACATCCCAAGTACTCTGGCTTCAGAATCAACTTTTGGATTATGGTATTACAGAGACTAAGACTCCATTATTAGTGGATAGTGCTTCAGCTCTTTGCATTGTCAAAAATCTAGTCTAGCACTCTAAGACCAAACATATTGAAATTAGACATCATTTTATAAGAGACTGTATTGAAAAGGGTCTAATTAATCCTATGTTTGTGCCTAGTGCTGATGAGCTTGCAGACATTTTTACTAAGCCTTTGGATAGTTCAACTTTCCACAACCTGGTGTTAAGGCTTGGCATGCTGCAGCTAGACAAAGTGACTACTACTGATGATCTCAGTAATAAGTATTGATGATCATTGGTAACCATCACATATTTGTACTCATGAGTTCTTTTACCCTCAGTAGTTTTTATAACTACTGAAAGCTAAATTACTCATAAGTACTGAAGTACTGTATCTGTTCTAAACTATTGATGTAGTTACAACTACTGAAATCAGTAAAAACAGATAAGTACTGATGTCCTATGAAACACCTGAAAAACATATGAAAAGTCTGATGAGTAAGTGTTGAGGACAGTATGAAAAACAGCTGAAAAGCTAAGAATTGACGAAAACAGCTGATGAGTAATTTCTATTCAGTTGTTTCTACAACTGCGTTTCTAATCAACTGATGGCAAAACCACTGTCTTCAGTGTTTCACAACTAAAAATGAGACAAACACCAAGTCCTCAGTTGTTTACATCATATGAAGTCAAAACCACGACCTTTAGTAGTTTCATAATACTGATGGTTAACACCAAGACTTCAGCTGTTTCAACGTCTGATGGTCAAAACCAAGTCTTCAGTTGTTTTATAACACCTGATGACAACAACCACTGTCAGTCGTTTTAAACCTCTGAAGGTTAATACCACGTCATCAGTAGTTTCAAACAGCTGATGACACACCAAAACCTTCAGTAGTTTTCTTTCAGCCTTTTCCTATCCCAACCCTATAAATACCGTCTTCTTCTCAAACGTTCCATTAGCCGTTCTTCTGACCTTCATACTTTCAAAAATGGCAACCATGAGTCTAAAACCCCGACATAACTAGTCGGCTACCTCACGAAATCGGCCTTCTGGACAAAGTTTGATCACGCCATAGACCTAATGGCTGATTCTCAGTATAGTACTGCTCTGCTCTTAAACCCGACCATCTACCCAGAGTCACTCAGTCAGTTTTGGTCAATGCCTACGTTCACACTGATGTGCCTACCGGCCAAATCTCTGTTAGGTCATTGGTTAACCAACACAAGTAGAGGTTACACCTGAAAGCATTCGTAGAGTGCTAAATTTACAAGATGCTGCTTGTGTGACTGAGTACCCGAAGGGCACAACTGATATGTCCTTCATCAACAATGGGTACGACGGAAATCTTAGAGTTGCTACCATACTGAAGAAGAACTTCCCTGATGCTGAACGATTAATATTTCATATGGTGAATGTTTGCTTAGCCTCGAAGACATCCTCATGGGATCAAATGTCTTCCCGGTGGCAACAGGTATTATATTCAATTCTAGAACACAACCTTTAAATTTTTCACAAATTGTGTTTCTAGAATCAAAGATCTGGCACAGAAACCTGTGGGAAAAATGGCTATTATATCCAGGTTTCTGATGGCCATAATTTTAATGATTACAAACTGATGGCCTTGTTGGCCTTGGAGTCCCTGCACCAGCTGTTCTAGCTGAGGTATACTCCAGGCATAACTCCGACCAATCTCTCAAAGAAGCTGCCGTTTGCTAAACCCAAGCAAAGGGAACCCACAGCTTCAATTGCCAGATCCAAAGTCCCCACCAAGCCAAAATCCAAACCCAAACAAGCTAATCAGGGAGATGAGTCCCCTGATGATGCTCTGTACCACCCAAACAGGATAAACCTACTGGTTCAAACCCCCAGTAGTGTTAAAGACTCAACCAGCAACAGCCGCACAGGTATCCTCTCAAAAGGATCCTGTTGCAACCACTTCAGGGGAAACCACATTACTGAGACCTCTCTCACTTGAGGAGGTTATCATTGAAGAGCATCCCTCTCCCCGGATGCAATCAGCTTCTATCCCTTCTCCCATGCAAATGCCCCCAAAGCCAACCATTATAATTGCCAATGTGCTGACTCAGCTGCATGCCTCTCCTCCTCCCCTACAACCACCAACAAAGGGGAGAACAACAACAATTGAGGAAGAGGATACCATGCTTCTGACAACCCACAACACGGGGTTTAAATGTTCTATCTCCTGGTGTGGATATGGAGATCAGAACATCTGGTGAGGCTGCCACCTCTCTGAATCAGCATATGATCAGACTGAGGTGGTAACATAACTAAGACCTCACCAGAGGCAACAGCTGATGAAGGACAAAGTCCTGAGGCTGGAAGTCCCCAGTTCCAAGACAAAGGGGCACATGCTACATCTGGTCTACACCCAGTGCATGTACATCTGCTACAAGCAGGAGGTCAGGTGATTCAGCATCTGCTGATGATGACCTGGGCTTTTTCTATGATGTTCTTGCCCAGAACATAATCCTAGAGGAGGAAGTCAGTAGGCTGCAAAAACTACTTGACCAACTCTCTCAAGAGAAAGACCATCTGCCACCACATCAACCCAACAGATGGCACCTTCCTCTGAAGGTCACTTAAACACACAGCCACTACAAAATTCTCAGCCACCTGCCTCTGTTTCTGGCACCATTTCTCAGGACCAAAACCCCCTTGAGCAAATGGATGCTATCCCTCAAAATCCCCTATCTCTCATCACACCGCAGATAACTGAGCTTGTTATTAAAACTGTTGATGAGAGACTTTCTTCTGTCTTACAACCCATGGTGGAGGATGTACTGAGCCAAAGCTTTCTGCTGTTCAACTCTAACCAATGCACCCAAAAAGGGGGAGATTCAGCAGTGAAAGCTAAAGAAAGAGGATGGAGAAGGAGAAAGAGAAAGAGAAGGACAAAGAGTGGAAATAGAGAAGGATTGTGTGTATGAGCCGAGAAAGAGAAGGAGAATGAGAAGGGAGCTGAAAAGGAGAAAGTACATGAAAGTCAAAAACTTTCATGTCACATATAAGAAAAAGAAAAGTGCTGAGAAAGAGAAAGACTTGAACGAAATGGTTAAAGAGGCTGATGCTGCACACAGCAGATCAATGGACAATATCATTGATCAGCTGTTTAGGCAAGGTTTCGACACTGAAAAGCTGGATTCTGAAATAAGAAGATTAGAGATCGAAGAGATCCACAAAGATGGGCCAGCTACAGCACTATGGATAGAGAGAGACTTGAGATCATGATCAGATTTATCAGCAAATACCTTGGGAGATCATTGATCAAAGTAAAATCATGGACCAGGGACAGCATCTTGGCCATAACCTCCAAGATCTGTTCGTCTGAGGCATATACTAAGGGATTAGTAGTAGAAGCTTTGAATGAAGCAGGAGCAGGGAGCAGGACTGAGCTAGCCAAACACTCAAAAGCCACACTCACCTCAAAATGCTAACTCAGCCTGTCAACATTCCCTCTCCAAAACAACCACAACACAACCCACAAAACCAACTCCCTTACCCTCAAAACAACAGCCGATGATGCACCTAAGCAGAAGAAGAGAAGGGTGTTGAGGCTTGTGGAAGAAGAAGAAAATGATGATGAAGAAGATAGGCTACGATCTCAGCTGTTCTGCAGTTGCCTAAGGCCAAAGATCTCTCTCTTGCAATAACTCCTGAGCAACAAAGAGATGCAATCAAAGTGAAATTGGAAGAAGAAGAACAACACAGATTGCACGATGAAGAGTTATTGAGGAGAGTAGATAAAGCTTATGCAGCCACTTCCTCCATCATCAATATGAAAAAACAAGCTCAGAGGATTTATACTCTTAGACATACTTTTCAGTATGTGAAAGAAAGAGTAAGAATTTGGCCTGATCCCAGGGTGGCTCACAGAATACAAAAGAAAAATATCCCTCAGAGATACAATGGGCAAGTGAAAAAGATTGTAGATGAAGTGATCTCCTTAGCCTTGTAGTTTCACCCTGGGAAATCCTTGAAGATTTCAAAAGGCCTACACCTCAAACATGCCCCACAAAAGATGCTGGAGAACAGAATGATAAAAAGGGAGGTGTATAAGAGGCTGAATGAGATCAGAAAGGATGAGTTACCACTGCTGTTAGAAGGTCATCATCCTGATGAATTGCTTACAGACAGATTACAATAGTGGTACTCAAAAATGGAAAACAGGTCAAATTCCTGTCTGAGTACTATGGGCCAGAAGGATTCTTTGATGGTGAGGCAGAGGAGCTCACCATGGAGGAACAAATTGTATTTTGGGGGCTACACCAGGGAATCCTACAGGCTCATAGTTGGGAAGTGAGTCTCATGGATGGGGGAACAACTCAGTGTCCAATTCCCCAATACAGAGCTCCCATCCATACATTGCCAACCAAATCATCAGAGACTCATTCCCAGGCCAGTGCTTATATGGGTCATCTTCTCAACTGATCAAGAAGGAAAAAGACCAACCATTCTGCCAACAATAAGTGGGAAAATAAATTGTTTAGAGGTTTTGGCTGGATTGGTTCAGGGGGAGTTTGTTGGACCAAAAGAATCAATGAGCCAAGATCAGAAAACCTGTAAGTCCCACATGATATCACAACAATTGCTGAAGGCTCATCAGCAGTTTGGACAAGTGTTGAAGACTTCAAAACTAAAGACCAAAGTACTGGAGTTCAACAGCTGAAGAGTCCACAAGTGCTGAAGATCAACAACTGAAGACAAAGTCTGAAGACAAAGACTGAAGACATCAGCTGATGACATCTACTAAAATCATCAGCTGATGAAAGTCTGAAGTTCAAGTCTGAAGACAAGTGCTGAAGTTTCAGTAGTTTGTCACAACAGCTGAAGAGATACTCTTCAGTAGTTGTGTTTATCAGTGTTTTATGTTTTTACTTTCAGTAGTTTTGTAAACGACTGAAGAGCTTGTTCTTCAGTCGTTGTAGTTTCAGTAGTTTCTTACAGTAGTTTTGTAATAAGTAAACACTTAGCTTCTTGTAAGAAGATGTCAGCTGTTAGACATCTTCAGTAGTTTTAGTGTTTCAGTAGTTTGTTAAATAACAGTTAGATGTCACTATCAAGTGACATCAGCCTACGTCATCTTTCCTTTTAAAACGAAGCATGAACTAAATTGTAATCGTGCGAAAGCCATGCCAAAGCGTGTGATTGAATGAAATATTCATTTTGTAGAAACTTTCTCTCTCTATAACTAATTCTATTCATTGCTATATCTTTGGTATTCTTGCTCGAATTGTGCTAATCGGTACTCTATTCCGCTGCTAAAATCATTCGAATCGATCAAACTAGATGCTGAGATCCTATCAAGTTAACTTTATGAAATGTAAATGTCTCGGTTTGACCCAAAAGATTGCGTTTTTGAGAGAAAAAACCACAATTTTTATATCAAAACGATTGAATCACACGTATATCAACAGCCAAAGCTCTGATACCCCTTGTTAGGATCATGTACGGGACGAAGTACTAACTAATCTACGTGTATACCAACTCAAATAATGTGGAATCCTATTTGATTGGCAATCCAATCAGTGAGAACACACGTAGAATCGATCTTAAATTGAATCTAAACGTTAAGAACGATTACTAATCGATTTGGTGCGATCTATGAACTTGGAACAGGTTCTTAGAAGTCTCTGGAATGCTAGGGTTCGCTATTGTAGGTAGGTAATCAAAGTGTTACATTTTCCACGAATTAACTGGTATTTATAGGTTAGAGTTTCTCATTCGTGCGACTGAATCACTAGCATGGTTGAGTCGTGCGACTATGTCCTGAGATTGATCCATTTGCACGACCGAGTGTTCAGTCGTGCGACTGAGTCAATCTCATGTCACAATCGTGCGATGGATCCAGGATCCAGTCTCCTGGTTCAGTCGTGTGACTGGTTCATTAGCATGAAGTTGTTCATGCATATGGTCCATTAGCATGGGCCATTCGTATGAAAACATCATATGACTAAGTTTAACACATTTCTCAATCATCATTGACTAAGAACTATGTAAACAACCACAAACCTATATAGTTAGTTCAATAATTGCTAACATACAATAATCTCAAGTTGTAGAGGGGCGGAACTTTCTTATAAAGTCCTAACCAAGGATTCAAGGTTTGAGACTTTACACAGAAGGTCTTTTATGAGGAGTTGCATACTTCCCTCATCTTCTTTTGATGAATCATGGGGAGATGAGGTAACATACCTAGTATGTTCTGCCTCACCACCAGATGTGGTTTCTTGGCACCCTGGTTTCCCTTGCTGAATCATGCCTCTTTCAGAGTCATCAAACGGCATGGTTGCCATAGATTCAGTCTCGGATATGTTACCACTTCCATAGGCTCCATTGAGGCACCTTCTGTTTTGGTAGCTGAATCTGTATGAGTCCCCTCCATATTAGTGGGACTCACCTCAATTGTGGGTTGCTGATAGGGGCTAGAGATAAGGGATCTCTCTAGGCTCTGTTGATCTTGGAGAGGGTGTTGTAGATCAATTTCATTGCCATGGAGAGATGTTATCTCTTCAACAGTTTTAAAAAGAAGGTTAGTGAAAGATAAGGATGTTAAGCCTACTGACCCGGGACCTTGGTCAATGTCTACAGGCATTGAGCCTTTGGTGGGGTTGTCCTTTGTTGGCTGCTCACAAGAGTGTAAATACTCATCCTGAGGGTTGTTGGTTTGGGTGTCGGGCTTATAGGTTTGAGACTGAGAAGACTCAAAACCCAAATTGAGGTCAAATGAGAAGGATGGTGAGACCTCAGATTGAGTGGGAGCCCATGTTTCCACTCTAGTCCTTTTGGATTAACAAGAGGTGCTTGCTCAATCAGAGTACATTGAACAGGGTTTGTTTAGGGTGTCTCTGATATGTGATGGTGATGGGTGGACAAGGTAGTGTAGGCATTGTGGAGGTGGTTGCTGGTGTGGGTTCATCACCTGTGGGGTGAACAGGGATGTCACCAAGGGCTATGCGCTCAATCATACCTAGAAGTAGAAAAGTGTACCTTCCAGTGAATTTGTGGAAACCTTCTTCAAAGTCTTGAAGATGGTAGGCCTCATTTGAGGGACAGTCAGAGCAGCTGCACAGACAAGCATACTCTGTTCCAACTCACAGTTGATTATGTGTTGAATGAATCGGGGATACATAAAGAATGTCTCCCTTTGAAGATTCCCAATAAGATTGGTGAACACAAATCTTGAATAATTGAAGCGTAGGCCTCTCACCAGTCCATCAACTAAGCATCCTAGTTCATATGGGATTTGATCCCATCCCTCGGATTTGTTTGTCAGACAGTTGAGAACAACGTGTAGGAGGAACATCCAGTTGTTGGAGAAATTATACTTCTAGACTGTCGACCTGTTGATGTCTCCACCATACCCCATGAGAAGATAAGTGTTGTCTAGATAATCTTTGGGGAATTACATAGGAGCTCCTTCATCATGAACTCGAGATGCTCCATGAGAAATTGTTCAGTGATAACCAACTCTTGTCCACAAATGCTGGAGTTTAGTACAGGAATCCCATTTAGGGTTTCGACTTGACCATTTTCCCAAAATTCGGCCATTTGATTGGAGTAAACAGTGGGGTTAACGGTAAGGGCTGTGTAATAAGATGATTAGGTGAGAAAGGAGATGATTTCAGAGAAGTCAACGTCTCTTGAAGAATCAAGGAGTGCGACTTGATTGTGCTGAGGGTTAAGAGCCATTGGAGAAAGGTGAATGAGGATGATATTGAGTTTGGGTAAAGTTGAAGTGGAGAAACATTCTAGAGTAGTAAAAATTGCAGGTAAGAAAATGAAAGTGAATAGTCAGGATTATTTAAAAGAGGTGAAAAGGCGGTAATGGTGGTTAGGACAAGGTGATATGATGTTTAAGTGGAAGATTTGATCGGGGTGATAAGGTTAAAATCAGTTAAATAATCCGACATCATTAACAAAATCTTTGCTTTTTATAGTGTGGGGACCAAGAGATTTCCATTACACAGTGAAAGCTCTCTCTAAAGTGAAAAACATTTCCAAAGATAATTTGTCCTCCGAAGGCAATTGTTACTTCCGAAGGTAAAAGTTGCTTTCGAAGGGAAAGATCTTGTAAGCTTCGAAAGTAGATCTCATAGTTAATCAATCGCTTCCTCCGAGGTTAGAAACTATTCCCAGAACAAAATTGTCCTTGAAGAAATTTTTCTTTGGAAGAACTGAGAAGTATCTTCCGAAGGTTAAATTCTTCTTCCGAATGAATTTATACTTAGAAAATTTTAGAGAGATCTTTTGTAACAAGGCTTAAATTGTATTGACATAAGACATTACATATTAAAAGGTTTTTCAAAAAGAGGTAGGCTAATCTATGTTTATCATCCCAATAGCTATGATGAGATACTTGAATCTTTGTTCATCAAAAGCTTTGGTGAACAAGTCAGCATATTGTTCATTTGAGTAAACTTTGATTAGCTTAATCAGATCCTTCTCATGAATATCTCTAATGAAATGGTACCTGATGTCAATATGCTTTGTCTTGGAATGTTTCTCAAGATTTTTAGTAATGGAGATAGCACTATTGTTGTCAATATGGATAGGAGTACTCATAAAGTTGAATCCATAGTCTAACATCTGATTCTGAATCCATAGCAGTTGAGCACAACAGCTAGCAGCAGCAATGTATTTAGCTTCAGCAGGTGATGTAGAGACATAGGATTGTTTCTTGCATTGCCAAGAGATGATCCTTCCACCAAGAAATTGACATCCTCAAGATGTTGATTTCTTATCAATGATACAGCCGCCATAGTCACTGTTAGAGTATCCATAGAGATTGAAATCCTTGTTTCTGGGATACCAGAGACCTAGTTTAGGTGCTCCTTTGAGGTATTTGACGATTCTCTCAACAAAAACTAAATGAGACACCTTTGGAGCCACCTGATATCTTGCACGGATGCATGTAGCAAACATGATATCAGGTCTACTGGCTGTGAGATACATCAGAGAACCAATAATTGCCCTATACTGATGCTGATCAGTATCCTTTCTCTCAAGGTCAAGACAAAGATTGTGGTTTCTAGGTATGGGTGTCTTGGCAGGCTTACAATCTTTCATCTCAAATCTTTCTAAGATGTCAGAAACATACTTAGATTTATTAATGAAAAATCCTTCCTTCATTTGTTTTACCTGAATTCCAAGGAAAAAGTCCATTTTTCCCGTGGAACTCATTTCAAACTTCTTCTTCATAATGCTTTCAAAGTCCATACACATTTGGTCAATTGAAGAACCAAATATGATGTCATCGACATAGACTTGAACAAGCAAAATGTCCTTTCCAGACTTTCTGATGAAGAGAGTCTTGTCAATGGTACCTCTAGTGTAGCCGTTCTTCTGAAAAACTAAGACAATGTCTCATACCATAGCCTAGGTGCTTGGTGCAACCCATATAGAGATTTATCCAATTTGCACACATAGTTGGGGTGCTGTGGATCTTCAAACCCTAGAGGTTGGCACACATAGACTTCTGTATCTATATCGCCATATAGAAAGGCACACTTGACATCAAGCTGGTAAACAGTGAAGTCCTTGGATGGAGCATAAGCATGGAAGATCCTAACTGGCTCAAGTCTTGCAACAAGTGCAAAGACATCAATATAATCGATTCTTTCCTCTTGGGTGTATCCTTGAACTACAAGTATTGCTTTGTTCTTGATGATCAGGCCTCTATCATCTCTCTTGTGTCTGAAAACCCATTTAGTGCCTATAGGTACTTGACCAGATGGTAGCGAACATAAGTTCCATACCTTTTGTCTCTTGAATTGAAGCAGCTCCCCTTGCATCAATTCAAGCCAGCTACTATCTTTCAAGGCATCTTCTACCTTTTTGGGTTCCATCTGGGATAAAAAGCATGACTACAAGCAGACATTCACATGATGATTTTGTCCTCTTGTTCTCACACCTTCAGAGACATCCCCTATGATGTTCTCAGTTGGATGAGTGTTATGAATCCTAAGACGAGGAATCACTTCCAGTTGCAGACACAGATCCAGATTAGATGTATTCTTCTCAGATACTGGTACACTTTGTCCAGTAGTTGTTTCAAAGTCATTCAATAAGGACTGATTTAATGAATGAGAAACATCATCAATGGTTGGCTGTGAAGTAGTATTAACAGTTGCTTTTTCCTTCAAAACAATACTTCGTTTTGCCTAGTGTTGTGGTGGATCACCTCATGAGTTTTGAGGCTCAGCAAGTGATTCACTTGTGAAGCTTCACTATTCCTTGATACGGTTAAGTTGTCAGATCAGTGAACGTTGGAAGCTTGATTTATTGTAGATCTTGGAAAATTTGGAAGAGGTCTGGGTAGCTCAAACAGTTGATCATCAGCAGCAGCATCAGAATCATTTTAAGCACCTGTTCTAGCTAAAACATTCTCACAAGATGGTTTAGAATAGTTTGGAAATAATTCTAAATCAAAGATATGATCAGGGCCATTCCCCCTAACACAAGGAGTGTGCTCATTAACAACTATATTGGATGACTCCTCAAATTGTTGATTCTTAATGTTGTATACTAGATAAGCTTTAGAGCTAGAAGAGTATCCAACAAAGATAGCATCATCCGACTTTTCATCAAATTTTGCTAAATTGTCGTTTGTGTTAAGTATGGTACACCTGCTGCCAAAGTTCCTTAGAAAGCCAATGAACGGTGGCCTCTTGTTCCATAGCTCATAAGGGGTTTTTCCATGTGGCCTAACTACAAGAACTATGTTCTGCACATATCATGCAGTGCTAACTGCCTCTGCCCAAAATGTTAGAGGTAGTTTTGAATCAGCTAACATAGTTTGAGAAGTCTCAATAAGTGTCCTGTTTCTCCTCTCAGCAACACTGTTTTGTTGAGGAGTTCTGGGAGCACTATAATGTCTGGCAATCCCTTTTGAGTTACAGAATGCGTCAAGAATAAAGTTCATAAACTCAATCCCTTGATCACTTCTAATTATTTTAACCTTGTAATCAATCTGATTTTCTATGTTAAGAATAAAAGATTCTAATGTTTCAGCAGTTTCATCTTTAGTTCTTAAAAAGAATACCCATGTAAATCTTATAAAATCATCAACTATCACAAGGCAGTATGATTTCCTTCCAATGCTCATTATACTTGTGGGACCAAAAAGATCCATGTGCAATAAGTGTAATGGAGTAGTGATAGAGTTAACACATTTGGATTTATGAGAGGTCTTGTGTTGCTTCCCTTTTAGGCATGCAACACAGTTATCTTCATAGAAAAACTCCTTTTTAGGCAAACCATGTACCAAGTTATTTTTAGCCAATTTATTCATTGTCTTATAATTTACATGACACATACGTTTATGTCATAGTGTTGACTCATCACTATCAGCTTTAGAAAGAAAGCATGATATTTCACCCATTGGGGAAGCATTGTTCATATCCAGTTTGTACATATCCCATTTCTTGGGAGATCTAAGAAGCACCAATTCTGGAGGAATGGTCACCTGTGGTTTGAGGATAATGCACTCATGTTCTGTGAAAAGCATCCGGTGCTTTTGATCACAGAATTGAGAAACACTTAACAAATTGTGTTCAAGCTGTTTGATAAAGTTAACTTTGTGAACTTTTAACATACCATTGGATATACTCCCTCTGCCAGAAATATATCCTCCAGCCTCATCTCCAAATTGGATAGGACCTCTATCATAGTGTTGAAATTGTTGAAGGAGAGATCCGTTCCCTGTCATGTGCCTGGAGCATCCACTGTCCATAATCCAGACATTGTTTTTCTTGTCATATGGATGTCCTAGAACATAAGATGAGATTGTTAGTTTTGATCGGAAGCCCAAGCCTTGCTAGTCTTGGGTTCTTCCAAGGATAGTGACATAATTGAACCAAAATATTTGCATAGGGGTTCAATAGATGTCTTTGAAGAAGAGGTTTGGGTTGTAGCATCTTCCTTGATCTTCCAGTCCATCCTTTGGTCGATCATAGAGGATGAGCTTACAGAAGCTTTTGCAGCATGTCCTACTTCCGAAGCTTCTTTCTTTTCGAAAGAGGTCTTTACCACCTTTTCTTCCGAAGCAGTCTGCTTTTGGGATGGTTTCAGGGAATCTTCTTGTTCTTCCGCGCCTTAGTGGCATTTGCTTCCGAGGCCATTTTCCCTTCGAAAGAAAGAGTTTCTTCCAAAAGGAAACTAGCCTTCCCTTCTTCATTACTTGAACCGTTTGGAAAGGTCCAAATGTGAAACCTTCCCTGACTCCTTCTTTCCTAACATTATTTGCATAATGTTTGCTTGCAGGATTGTAGTAACAATCATTTGCCATGTGGTTATGCAGACCACACATAATGCATGCAATGTTAGTCTTTTGGGACTATGAAGGTTGCTATTTCTTTGGCTTTTTCTCTTCATCAGCAACCTTTCCCTTCAACTTCTGATCCTTTTGTAGGACAGAAGTACTGGTATTACACTCCTTTCCTTAATCAAAAGTATCTAACACTTGAAATCCAGCTGAGATAAAGACACCTTTCTGCTTTGGGTCAATCTTCAGCTTAGACTCAGCCACTTTCTTGGCAGTTCTTCTAGAAGCTTTAGCTCTGCTTCTTCTTACGTTAGTGTTTAGGATTTGATCTTCATAGGAGGAAATGGATACTTCTACCGGTTTCTTCCCTGTGGTGGCCCCTATTGCTGTTTTATCCTTCAACTCTAGTGAGGAAGGGTCAACAGTTGGAACCTCTTGCTCCTTAGTACCATATGTTGGTTGTCTAATAGACTCATAAGAGTGTGGTGGAACGATTTCATTGGTTCCCAACCCTCCTTTATTTTGATAACAGAGTTTTGAGTGGGAGGATGATGCAAGAATAGTTTGGAAGTTTTGCTTAGAGATAGCGTGCTTCCTGGCCTGAGCCTCAGTAGTGACAAGCTGGGCTTGTGCCTCAGACAATTTGGATATTAGATCCTTGATTTGAGTCTTGTAGTTGGTGTGTTCATGTTTTAAAAGAGACACAGTTTTCTCTAACTCCTCAATTTTCTTTCGATAGTCAGATTTAGCTTTCTTAAAATCAGATTTTAAAATGTTTAAAGACTCAATCTCAGATCTGATTTCCATATTGTAATCCTGAGAGAGTTTAACTTTTGCTATACAGGCTGGAGTATAGAGATGTTCATATACCTGAGAATCATCTGTTCCTGCCATGAGAGCTTGAGCAGGAGTCACATCCTGTACCATGAAGCTCCAATCAACTTCTTGAGCCATTGCAGCTATTTCAGTTGACTTCCCAATAGGCTTTGAGGTTGAGGGATGTGTGTAGGCTTGTGGGGTTCCCGAATTAGTCTAGGGAGCCTTGCATTACCTTTCAAAGTGACCAAGTTGGTTATAGTTTTAACACTTTGCTTTGGTCTTGTCAAACCAAACTTGCTGGTAGTTGGGTTTTGAGGAAATTGCCTTCCAGTTCTCTTAAAGAACTTCTTCGCTCTATAAGTTAAAAGAGCCATTTGTTGGACAATGTCCACATACTCTACATCGTCTAGATTAAAGCACTCAAGATCATCAAAACAGTATTGAAAATCACCTGAGTGTCCACCTCCTGAGACAAAGGCACAACTTTCCTGAAAGGAATTATGTTGAGCCTCTTGAGACCTTGGAGTCTCAGGAAAAGTGATGTAAGGTCCAGAAGAGTAGGATCGCTACTAGTACGTCAGGTAATGTTCAGGTTGTAGGGGTGTTGAGCCTTTTGCAACCATTAAAGTGTTGCTAGCAGGAAGACTTGGAGGACGGCTTGCTTGGTGGCCCTTCTTACTTTCCATCTCTAAACGATATCCATCAAGGATGCCGTAAAGTTCAGTCATCGTGAGAGTGTTCAAGTTCTCTATCTTTTTGATAGAGACACAGTAAAATGTCCACTCATTTGGAAGAGCACTCATGAACTTTTTCGTGAGATCTTTGAGTTCAGGAGTGATATTTACAGGCCGAAGAGAGGAAATACGATCCATATACCCGAAATACTGTTGGCTGAGGGTCTCTCCAGCAATATAGGTGAAGTTCTCAAACTGTTGCTTCAGTGAGTCCTTCGTTGAGTCATTGGAGCTTGAGTACATCTGAGCAAGAGCATCAAACAATTCCTTTGCAGACTTACAATGCTCAAACCCCACCATGATGGAGTTCGGTATTGCAGTCATGAGAATGGTCATAGCATTGTTGTCGATGTCTATTTTCTTTCCGTCTTCGTCAGAATAATCTTCAACTGCCTTTCCTATCATGGCATCATTACCACCAGGTGATGCAACCTTTGGCTTATACAAGCCGTTGGTAATGGAGCTCCACATCTTGCTGTCTTGGTATATGATGAATCATTCCATTCTTCTGCTCCAAGACCTGAAGTTTTCAGGAGTAATAATGGGAGCCTTTGTCATAGTTCCCATCTCTACTTCGGATTTGTTATAGGCCATTTTGAGTGAGTGAGTTGTAGGGAGGAGTGAAAAATAGGTTGATTTGGATGGTCAGATCGCGCAATTAAGAGCCTGGAAAGCTCTGATACCAATTGCAGGATCGGTTACGGTCACTTAACACTTTGTTTTTCTCTCAAACTCTCTTGAACGACACTCGGATGAGGATAGAGCCAAAGAATAGTTGATCACAATATAGTAAGAAATACAGAACACAAAAAGTAATTTTCAAGGTACTTGCCTATATTGCTTTTTAACTCAAATATTACAAGACTCTCACAAGCTTATCTTTTTGAGTTACAATGAGAAACTATATATAATACTACCTACAGCCAGATATACTTTGATACCAGCTGAGATCCTATAACTAAAGTTGGTAACATGTACTATCATAAAAGTATCAGAGGTCTGCTGCGGAGTGCCAGAGGCCATACTTATGTCCACTGGTTCATAGCAGTGTCTTCTGAAGGTTTACTGGCTTCGGAAGAACAAGTACTTCCGAAGCCATCTCAAGTTCAACATCATCCACTCCTGTCATCACTTTGTCTGAGCCATCTCAAGTTGTACTTCAAATAGACCCAAAGATGCTCAGAGATTTCTACAGAATCTTCACCAAGTCTCAGTTCAGATCTTCTACTAATCAACCAAGCCCAGATGCCCTAGTGGATGGTGGAGTAGCTCATGAAAACAGAGATATTGTAAGGAAGTCCATGTCCTCCCTTCCTGGGCAATGGACATACTACTATGTGGTTATCAAGAGAACTAAAAAGCTGAAAACTCTCACTGTAACAGAGTTCTATGGGATTCTCAATGGCTACCGGTTGGAGATGGACATGCAAGGTTCATCTGGCAACTCCAACAATCAAGTGCGTTCAGCCCTTCATGAGATTGAAAGGGATAGCATAGAACCCTAACATCATCTCATATGCTACCCTGACATCTCACAAAAGGGTCATTTCATCACCTTCCCTCAGACACCAAAGGAGAACTATACTCAACGAAGCCCATTCCAAGAGACAAGTTCTTGTCAAGCCTTTATGTCTTCTCATGAAAGTAGTGGCAACTTTCTATTCACTCTTAAAGATCTGGACTGTATCTATCTAGATGATCTGGAGTATATGGAAATAGTCCAACAAATCACTCTTCTCACTCACACAGCCAAGAAGTTCTACAAGCGGACAGGAAGAAAGTTTCCCAGCAATACAGCTAGTGGAAAGTTTGGACTGGACAAAAGCAAAGTCAAATGTTACAACTGTAACTTGATAGGCCACTTTTCCAGGGAGTGAAAGGCACCAGGAACAAATGGTGGCCAAGCACAGTCCACACCAAACTACACTGATAAAGCTAACTAGAATGAGAAGCCAAAGTAGCAAGCTGCAGTTGTTATTGAAGAACTGCTTTGACTGGAGCTTTTAGGTGGAAGATGCATCTCCAAACCAGGCATTGATGGCTAACCATGATGAAGCAAAGGTATTGGAACATCTCTGTAGTCCTTAATGTATTGCTAAAATCAACAGACACAGGTCCTACAACTTAGAAATGAGATCTGATCTTGAGTCCTTAAACATCTTAAAAGCTGATTTTAAAAAGGCTGAATGTTACTATAAGCTAAAGATAGAACACTTAGAATAAACCATTTTAGTTGTAAAACATGAGCACACCAATTATAGGACTCAGATTAAGGATCTCATAACTAAGTCGACTGAATGCCAGGATGAGCTTGTGATTAGCAAAGGAAGGGTAGAAAAATGTGTTATTGAAGAAGAGACTTTCAAGAACATGATATCCTCATCCCTGCATGCCAAAGTATCTTATAAAAACAAACAGGGACTGGGATCTAGTGAGATAGCTCCTCCACACACAATCTTGTCTGTAAGATCACCTAGGTGTGGAACTTGTGAAGATGAGCTTCCTCTCATAGATCCTTTGAGTGAAGAGGATGAAGAAGTGATAGTGAAGAATTCCTCTAAGAAGAGTGAAAAGGTGGATTCTAAGAAGGGTCACTATCCTTCTGAGGAGAAAAAGAAATACTGTGATTACCAAGTCTATGAGGAAGAACTTGATCAGAAAGAGGAAGAGAAATGCTAGGAAGGCTAAAGAGATCAAGGCCACTTTTGATTCTAGGCAGAAACAAGTTTTTATCTCTGCAGGGTTTGAAGTGGTGAAGACTAAAGACATCAACCTAAAGTCTTCTCCTAAGATTTTTTGGTCATGTTCAAATCATGTCAGTACCAAGAAGAAAGCTGATCTCGTCTAATGCTACTACACAGGCTAGACCATCCAACTCCAAGAATAGTTCTTAGCCCAAAGGGACTGTCTCAACATCTGCAAAGATGAACGTGGAGAAGGGATGTGATCTAAGTCAGCCTTCTTCTCCGAAGAAGGCTCTTGGAAAGAAAAAGATGGAATGTGTTATGTGTGAAAGCACCTCTCATCTTGCTAAGGATTGTCCATACAATCCAAGAGGTACTTACCATATGACAAGGAAATAGACTTCCAAGAGCTCCAAAAAAAATTCAGCTTCGGAAGGAAAACCTATTTCCTTCGAAAGCTCCAAAATAAAGAAGAAGGCAAGTGGAAATTGCCTTTGGAAGACATTTGGTCTCGAAAGAAATGAATACTTCCGAAGCACTGGTGTCTGTTGCGGTGTCTTCAAAATCTCCCAAAGGTTCGGTCATCAAAACTTCCAAAGTCTCAAAAGTTTCCAAAGTGTTGAAGGTCAAGTAATAGGTCAATACTCCAGAATTTTGAAAGGATTGATAGAGGGCTAGTTGCTTTCGGAGGTGATGAAGGTGGTTACATTTCTGGAAGGGGCAATGTCACAAATGGTAAGCTTAGCATTGAAAAGTTAAACATTGTCAAGGAGCTTGGGTATAATCTTCTGAGTGTATCCCAATTTTGTTATTAGAGTCATAACATGCTCTTTACTAAGCATGAGTGCACTATTCTCAAGCCCGAGGTGGTCATTCCTTATGAACATATCTTGCTCAGAGCCCCCAAGAAAGGGAACATGTACATGATGAACTTGTAAGAAACATCTCCCTCTGAAGAAGTTTCATGCTTTCTATCTAAAGCAAATAGTGATGAGTCTTTTTTATGGCATAAAAGAATGTGCCATGTAAACTGTAAGACCATGAATGAACTTATTAAGAATGATTTGGTAACTGGAATGCCAAAGAAAGAGTTTACAAATGATGATCATTGTGTTGCATGCCTGAAAGGGAAACAACATAAGGTATCTCGTAAACCTAAGGAAAGAAACTCCATGACTACACCCCTACATTTATTACATATGGATCTCTTTGGCTCCACCGGTGTAATGAGTCTAGGAAGGACCTCTTATTGTTTAGTGATCACATATGCCTTTACAAGATTCACTTGGGTCTTTTTCCTTAGATCTAAGGATGAGAATCCTTATATTCTAAAGAATTTCATCTTAAAGTTTGAGAATCAATGTGATTAAAAGGTCAAAACCATAAGATGTGATCAGGGAACTGATTGCAAGAACCAAATCCTTCATACATTTTGTGATGAAAAGGGTATTACAGGATAATATAGTGCTCCTAGGACTCCTTAGCAAAATGGTGTTGCTGAGAGGGGAAACAAGACACTATTTGAACCTACAAGAACCATGTTGTCTGACTCTAAACTACCCATCACTTTCTGGGCAGAGGCAGTCAACACTGCCTACTATGTGCAAAATAGAATTTTGGTGGTTAAGACTCATAGCAAGACTCCTTATGAACTTTGGCCCAATACGAAACCTCTCATTGGTTTTCTCAGGTCATTTGGATGTCCTTGCATCATCTTGAATACCAAAGATCAAATTGCCAAATTTGCTGAGAAATCAGATGATGGACACTTCATTGGTTACTCTTCTCAAGCTAAGGCTTATAGAGTATACAAACTTAGAACTAGAATTGTTGAGGAGTCAACAAATGTGACTTTCAATGAGCACATACCCAATGTGGCTGGTTCTGGTCCTGATTGGCTATTTCATCTTGATTTAGTTACCAACTGTTTTAGGAAATCCTGACCCAATATTTGAGCTAAGAGGACCTTCAAGCCACTTATATAAATAAGGTTTCTATTAGCACCACAATGACAAATTCAGCTGATACATCTGAGATGCCTTCAAATTCTAGCTCAGAGGCTCGACAACCACATAAAGACACTTCAAAATGCAGAAGAACACGATGGTGGTGGTGACAGTGATCAGGATTTTCTTGATGCCGATAACCACTCCATAGACGTCAACATCAGTGATGTCACACACTCATTAGATGAAGTTTCTCTTAATAAGTGTGTTGATGTGGTGGGAGAAGCGTCAATTCCAGTTCTAAAATTCTCAAATTTAGATCCCTTTCAGTAACTTGTTGTGATCCCTCAACTAAGGAACCATAAGTCTCACCCCCACCACAAACATCATTGGAAATGTTGACACAAGGGTAAGAACAAGAGGACAAACAAATGAAGCAAATGTTTGTCTTCATTCTTGTTTCTTGTCTCAAATAGAGCCAAAGAAAATTGATGAGGCTCTAAAGGATGGACGTTAGCTTAAAGCCATGCAAGAAGAGCTACTTTATTTAAAAACCAAAAACTTTGAAACCTTTGTCCTCTTCCTCATGGGAAGACTACTATAGGAACCAAATGGGTGTTTTGGAATAAGAAATATGATAGAGGCATTGTCATAGAAACAAAGCCAGATTAGTTATTCAAGGGTACACACAGAAGAAGGAATTGACTACACTGATGTCTTTCCTCTAGTAGCAAGACTAGAAGTTGTTAGGATATTTTTGGCATTTGCTGCATCCAAGAACTTCACGGTCTAACAAATTGATGTCAAGTGTGCTTTTCTATATAGGGTGATTGATGAAGAGGTGTATGTCAAACAACCTCCTGGTTTTGCAGATCCTAATCATCCTGATTATTTTTGCAAGCTTGAGGAAGCTCTTTATGAGCTGTATCAGGCACAAAGGAAATGCTATGACACTCTATCTCAGTATCTCTACAAGCATGGAAACAGAAGTGGTACTATTGATGGAACTCTCTTCATCAAAGGACAAGGAAATGACTTAAAGCTAGTTCAAGTGTATGTAGATGACATCATCTTTTGTTTAACTAATCCAAAGCTCTGCAAAGACATTAAGAAACTGATGAAAGACAAATATGAAATGAGTGCCATTGTGGAACTTGATTTCTTTTTGAGAATTCAAGTGAAGCAAGTTGAAGATTGTTGGACCAAAAGAACCAATGAGCCAGATCATAAAAACCTTTAAGTCCCACAAGACATAACAACAACTGTTGAAGACTTGATCAGCTATTAAGACAAAGTCTGAAGATCAAGAGCTGAAGAATAAAGTACTGAAGACTTCAACAGCTGAAGACCAAAGTCTGAAGATCAACAGCTGAAGACTAAAGTACTGAAGACTTCAACAGCTGAAGACTAAAGTACTAAAGACTTCAACAGCTGAAGACTAATGTACTGAAGACTTCAACAACTGAAGACCAAAGTCAGAAGATCAACAGCTGAAGACTAAAGTACTGAAGACTTCAACAGCTGAAGACTAAAGTACTGAAGATCAATAGCTGAAATACAAAGACTGAAGACATCAGGTGAATACATCAGCTGATGACAACAAGTGAAGTTCAAGAAGTCCAAGTACTGAAACTTTCAGAGTTCGTCACAACAGCTGAAGAAGCATTCTTCGGTTGTTGTGATGGTTTCCTTTCAGTAATTTTATTTTCTATTTCAGTACTTGTAAAACGACTAAGGAGCATGTTCTTCAGTCATTTTGTTTCAGTAGTTGTAGTGATAGTTAACCTTTAGTATTTTTGTAAGAAGATGTCAGTTGTTTGACATCTTCAGTAGTTGTGTTAACTTTCAGTAGTTTGAATAATTCTGTTAGATGTCACTATCAAGTGACATCAGCAGACGTCACATCCCTTATAAAAGGGATGTTGACCTAATTGTAATGTGTGAGTTTTAGCCACCACGAAAGCATATTAATGAAATATCTTTTGCAGAATTCTCTCTCTCTATACCGTTTACTCTTACATTGAATATCAATTGTGTTCTTGTGAATTGCCTAATTCATTGTTCGAATTCCGCTGCAAATCCAATATAATTGATCAAACTAGATGCTGAGATTCTAACAAATGGTATGAGAGTAGGTTAATAAATGATCGATCTAACAATTGAACATTGAAACTACTATTTCAATATCTAAGTTTGATCGAATTAGCATATTTGCAAGAATTGGTTATAGATTATTGAATATCTGCTGCTTTCGTAATTTGTTTTGAGTTTTCTCTTGGTTCATATTGAGTTTGTTATGTTTTGCACTAAATCAGTTAAAACTTAATTGAATTTGTTTGAATCTGAGAATGACTACTCCTTCTAATGATCCTCACAATACCGATTCCTCAAACAAGCCTCCGATGCTGGTTAGGACTGAGTATAACATATGGCAATGAAGAATGCTTCATCACATGTCTGTTAATAGTTCAGGTTGTTGGACATCTGTGGTACATGGTCCACATAAGCCTATGTTGAACAATCCGGAAACCAACCAAATGGTTCTGAAGAAGAAGGAACAATACTCAGATGAGGATTGTAAACTGTTTGAGATTGATGCTAAAGCACATGGTATTCTGGCCATGGCACTGCCTAATGAAATCTATTGAGGGCTTATGCATCATGAAACTGCTCATGACTTCTGGAATGCATTGAAAGAACAATTTGGTGGAACTGATGAGGTCTTAGCAAACAACAGAGAAATCCTAGCCCAACAATATGAGACATTCTCTCATAGGAAGGGTGAGACACTGACTCAACAGTTTGAGCATTTTTCCTGTTTGATCTCTGAGCTGAAAATGGTCAAACATGAATACACCAATAGCCAGATGAATAACAGATTCCTCAGATCACTGCCTGGGAGATGGGACACATATACCATTGTCCTACGCTCCAGTGCAAATCTGGATAGCCTATCTCTCACCCAACTCCATGGGAAAGTGCTTACATTTGAAAGAGAGATAGAGCAGAAAAGGAAACTGGCATCATCAGGAAAGCTCAGTGATGACTTTGTACCAGGGAACACTGCCTTGGTTGGTCATGAGTCAGAATATGCTGTATCAGAAAGTAATTATGATGAGCATATAGAATTCTCTTCAAACAGTTATGATTATGCATTTGTTAGTGTTGATAGTTAGTCAGGCTGTAATAGTGACAATTTGTGATTCAATATGGGTGATTTGAAACGTATTGCTGATGATGACTTAGAAGAGATGGATATTCAAAGCCAAATGGCCTTGATTAATATCCGATCTCAAAAGTTCTACAAGAGAACTGGCAGGAAATTTCCAGGACTCTCTAGCAAAACCAAAGTTGGTTTTGACAAGAGTAAGTTGAGGTGTCACAAATGCCACAAGCTTGGACACTTTGCAAGAGAGTGTAGATCAACTGGATCTAACTCCTCTGCACCCTTTGTAACTTTTCCAAGCAATAGTCCACAAAACAGAGGGCAACATCCTGCTATTTCTGGTCATCACTCACAACCTATATCTCCTGCATATTTTGTCCCTCAGGGTCCAATGTCATACCATATCCCTGCTATTACATGCCTCAGCCAAATCCAGTTCATGCTCCTATTGCACAACAACCTCAAGCCTTACATGAGCCTCTAAAATATCAACCATCTCAATCACAAGCTCATCACAGCTTCTTCACCCCTGGTATTGTTGACTGGAGCAGTTTACTAGACGATCTCTCTGGTAATGAGCAATTATTTGCTGGTGATGGTCAACATGGTGGTGAACATCCTTTTGGGGATCTAGCTCTCATGGCCCTGGAATCTGCTGAGAGTTCATGCTCCAATGCATCTTCTTCACAGGTATCACATGTATCCTCTGAAGCTAAGGCCAAGCTATGTTCTGAATCTTGCATAGCTGCATTTATCTCTATTAGAGAGGCAAATGTAGCTTTAATTAATCAAAATCTAGAACTTGAGAAAACTATTTCCAAAAGAAAAGCTGAATATGAGTCTGTCCTTAAGGATAAAGATGATGAGATTTATAAGCTTAAATGCCAATTAAATGATGAAAAGGCTAAGATAGAGGTCATTCTTGAGAACCATAGAGAACTCAAAGAAAAACTTGCAGTTACCCAAGTTGAGTGTGACCGCTGGGTGTCATCCAACAAGGGATTTGAAATGCTGCTCAGCAAGCAATCTGCTTCGAATGTGAAGTTTGGTATTGGTTACAACCACATTGCACCACCAACAGATTTTACTCGAAAACAAATAGTAAAATCTGAAGGTGAAAGCAGTTTCCAAACCACATCATCATGTGCATCATCCTCAAGTGATCACCCAAAATCACAAGATGCAATCAGTGTTGATACCTCAGCAAATCAATTGGCTGAAGGGTTAACTACTGATAAGCACATGAAGCTGAGTACTTCAGATGTTGTCCCTCAACGTACCTCAAGTACTGAAGGCAAGTTACAACAACTGAAAAGCATTTCAAATCAGCTGAAATAAAAGGATTAACAACTGCTGATAAAGAACAGCTGAAGAACGAGTCTTCAGTTGTTACAGATCCTTCAGTACTAAACAAATGTACTGAAAGGAGAAAAGTACTGAAGAGCACACCTTCAATAGTTTCCACATCAGTAGTTGATCAATCCAATATGAAGAATAAGCCATGTGAAATATGTGGTAAATTCAATCATCTTTCTGATGAACGTTGGTACAGAAAGGGTTCCAAACTCAACAGAGATAAGCTCATTAAAATCCAGATGGATGAAATGAAAACTGAGTTTGAGACCAAGTTTGTACCACAATCATCCCAATGTGATAAACCCAAGCCTTCAACCAAATCCAAAAAGAAGAATAGGGTTTATCATAAAACAGCTGATGGTGTTCCTCATGATAAACATCAGACTAAGTCTGTTAATTTTAAGGAGGAAATGGTGGGCCACCGGAACTCATCAAACACAAGTACTAATATGTCACAAGAGCTGAAAGCTTTGGCTTCAAATCAAACACAACTTGTTATGATGGTTCATCATTTGTTGGGGAGAGTTAACCAACTAGATGCACCTGTGATTAAACCACTGAAAAGGCATTCCACGCCCAATCCAAGAAATCCATTTCAGCACCATCTCCTTCTTCATCAGCTGTTAATCATAAGAAACAAGTTATGGTTACATCTGTTGATGAAAACAGACCCAAAACCAAAAAGGTTTGGGTCTCAAAACCTAACTAGTTCTTGTGATAAATGCAGGGTTATTCAGCATGCCAAAGGAGCATCTGGTATGTAGACAGTGAACGATCTATGCATATGACTGGGAGAAGTTCTCTTCTTAATGACTACTCTCAAGGAAAGAAGGGATTTGTTTCATTTGGAAATGATGCCAAGGGTTACATCATTGGGAAACGATATGTGTCTAATGGACAAATCCGGTTTGATGATGTTAACCATGTGGAGAATCTCAAGTATAATCTGGGGCATGTAGCACTTTTCACAAGTCAGAACTACAGGATTCTGTCTTCCCAAGTTCTGAGGCTGATTGACAAGGTATTGGATGAACATACTATCCTGAAGGCCAACATGATTCGAAGAGTATATGCCTTGGATTTGACAAAGAATATTGATTTGAAGGGTCATCCTTGCCTGTTCTCCAAAGCCTCTCCTCAGGAATCTAAACTGTGGCATAGAAGACTGGGTCATGTTAATCTCAAAAACATGAATCAGCTCATCCACATAGTTTAGTGAGAGGTTTACCAATAAAGGAGTTCCACTGTGATGAAACCTGCACTGCTTGTTTGAAAGGAAAACAACACAAAGTCTCATTCCCTCCTATTGAAGAACCTAAGTCCACTGTCTGTTTGCAATTACTGCACATGGATCTATTTGGTCCTGTGAGAGTGATGAGCATGGCAAAGAAGAAATACTGTCTGGTAATTGTGGATGATTACTCCTCATTTGTATGGACTTTCTTTATGCATTCAAAGGATGAGGTTGCTCAGAAGATTATAAACTTTGTGTTTTATGTTGAGAAGCAGTATTCCCTATCAGTCAAGTGTATATGGTGTGACAATGGAACTGAATTCACAAACCATACACTTGATGATTTTTATCTCTCAAAGGGAATCAAGAGGCAGTTTAGTATCCCAAGGACTCCAGAACAAAATGGAGTAGTAGAGAGAAAGAACAGGACCCTAATTGAAGCTGCAAGGTCCATGTTGGCTGACTCTGGTTTGCCACTGACCTTTTGGGCTGAAGCTGTTAACACAGTTGCTATGTGCAGAATAGAGCCTTAGTAAATCAGAGGTTGATCAAGACTCCATATGAAGTTCTATATCATTTGGCTCCTCTAATTTCATTTTTCAGAGCCTTTCGGTGTGCTTGTTTCATTCCCAAAACAAAGGATCAACTCCACAAATTTGATCCTAAGGTGGATGCAGGGTATTTTTTTGGTTATTCATCTACTTGCAAGGCGTACAGAGTCTTCAACTGCAGAACAAAGATAGTTGAAGAGACTCTGCATGTGAAATTCAATGAATCTCCTAAGGATAAAATTCCACAAAACCTTATGGAGTTGTTGATCTGGACATACTGCAATATGTTCCTTATCAACCTCCAGCTGTTGCAGATCATGTGGATAAATCATCTTCTGCAGCAAGTCTTCCACCTGGTGGTATTGATGATGATGATAATATCAATACTCACCTATTCAAGTTTAGTGATCAACTGCCTGATTCCACTAAACTTGATGTTCCTATAGCTTCAGCAGTTCCATCCACAACAAATGCTGATGAGATCTCTCTTTCCTCTACATCTTTTGATTTGCCATCTCATTCTTGGTTTCAAGAGTCTGCATCACCATCTGCTGCTGTTGAAGGTCCTACAAACACTTGCACACACCTCATTGTTTATCAAGAGCTGAAGAATCACACCATGTCTCAAATCATTGGTGATATCAATGCTGGTGTCTCAACCAGAAGTCAATTGTCCAACTTCTGCTTCTATGCTCTCTTCATCAGTCATCTAGAGCCAAAGAACTATCATGTTGCTTTGAGAGATAATGGATGGGTTGAAGCCATGCAGCTTGAGCTACTTCAGTTCAAAAAGCAGCAAGTGTGGGAACTGGTTCCTCTACCCCCAGGTAAGTATGCAATAGGCACTAAATGGGTGTTTAGGAATAAAACTGATGAAAATGGGCTTATGGTCAAGACCAAGGCTAGATTGGTTGTACAAGGGTTTTCACAGGAAGAAGGTATTGATTATGATGAAATCTTTTCCCCTGTAGCCAGACTAGAGGCAATTAGATTGTTCTTAGCCTATGCTGCATTCCACAATCTTAATTTTTTTCAAATGGATGTCAAAAGTGCATTTTTATATGGTAAAATAAAAGAAGAGGTTTATATGTGTCAACCCCAGGTTTTGAGGATAATAAACATCCAGATTGGGTATACAAGCTTGATAAGGCTCTTTATGGGTTGAAACAAGCTCCTAGAGCCTGGTATGAGACATTATCAAATTTTCTTCTTCAGAATAATTTCACTAGAGGCTCCATAGATAAAACTTTGTTCATTAAGAAGGTGGATCAGCATAAGCTACTTGTTCAAATTTATGTTGATGATATTTTTTGCATCCTCTGATTCCCTGTTGTGTGATGATTTTACCAATTTAATGCAAAAGAAGTTTGAAATGAGTGCAATGGGAGAATTAAAGTTCTTTCTAGGATTGCAAATCAAACAAAAGGCTGATGAGACTTTCATTTATCAGTCTAAATATACCAAAGATCTTTTGAATAAGTTTGATTTAGAAAACTGTAAGCCCTGTTCTACTCCCATGTGCCACACCACATAACTGGATGCAGATCAGAAAGGTAAAGTTGTTGATGAAACACTTTACACATGTATGATTGGGTCCTTGATGTACTTAACAGCTTCTAGACCTGACATTTTGTTTGCAACTTGTGTTTGTGCTAGATTTCAGGCAGCTCCTAAAGAGTCTCATTTGATTGCAGTCAAGAGGATCTTTAGATATGTGCAAGGTATACAATCTCTAGGTCTATGGTATTCCACTGGACAATCTTGCAAATTAGTTGCTTTTTCTGATAGTGACTATGCAGGGTGTAAGTTAACGAGAAAGTCAACTTCTGGTGGATGTCAATTCCTAGGCAACTGTTTGATTTCTTGGCAGAGTAAGAAACAAACATCTGTTGCTACATCCACTGCTCAAGCAGAGTACATTGCTGCTGCAAGTTGTACATCTCAGGTACTCTAGCTTCAAAACCAATTATTGGATTATGGCATTACAGAGACTAAGACTCCATTATTAATGGATAGTGCTTCAGCTCTGTTTATCGTCAAGAATCCAATCCAGCACTCTAGGACCAAACATATAGACATCAGACACCATTTTATTAGGGACTGTTTTGAAAAAGGTCTGATTGATCCAATGTTTGTGCCTAGTGCTGATGAGCTTGCAGATATATTTACTAAGCCTTTGGACAGTTCAACTTTCCAAAACCTTGTGTTAAGGCTTGGTATGCTGCAGCTAGAATAAGTGATAACTACTGATGATCTCAGTAAATAAGTACTGATGATCATTAGTAACATGTCACAAATAAGTACTGATTTTGTTACAAACTACTGATGTTAGTAAATTCAGATAAGTACTGATGTCCTATGAAAGAACTGAAAACAGTCAAAAAGACTGATGAGTAAGTGTTGAGGACAATATGAAACAGCTGAAAAGTTAAGAAGTGACAAAAACTACTGATGGGAATTTTTCTCTTCAGTTGTTTTACAACTGCTGTTTCATCTTAAACAACTGAAGCAAAACCAATGTCTTCAGTAGTTTCACAACTACTGATGACTAACACCAAGTATTCAGTCGTTTCAACCTTTGAAGGGTAATACCATGTCATCAGTCGTTTTAAACTACTAATGATTAACACCAAACCCTTCAGTTGTTTTATAACACTTACCCTATAAATACCTAATCCCATAGAGCTTCATCATCTCAAACCTAATGTTCAAAAACTCAGAACCTTCTCTCACATTAATGGCGACCATGCAGCTTAAACCATGACACAACCGTGTTGCCTACCTTACCAAATCACCTTTCTGGACAAAGTTTGATACTGCCATTGATCTAATGGTCCATTCTCCATTCAAAACGGCCTTCTTATCAATCCTACCATTTATGCCGAATCCCTAAATCAGTTCTGGACAGACGTCACCCTTACCATTGGAGAGAATGACACCGAGTCGCTACAGTCGTTCGTCAACTCCCGTAAGGTGGTCATCACTCGGCAATCCTTCGCCAAACCCTACAACTGGATGATGCCACCTTCCCCACTGGATATTCAAAGGGCATCACTGATCTATCCTTTGCCAACATGGATACCAGGGTAACTCCGTGCTTCTACCATCCTAAAGAAGCATTTCCATGACGCAGAATGCCTTATTTTTCATATGGTGAATGTCTGTCTAGCCCCTAAGACTTCTTCTTGGGATCAAATGTCAACCAGGTGGCAGCAGGTATTCTTCTCTATCCTTGAGCAACAAAACTTAAATTTTTCTGAAATAATATTTCTTGAACTTAAGGATATGGCCTCAAAACCTATTGCTAACCGATGGATATTATGTCCACGGTTCATAATGGCCATTATAGAGAACCAGCTGAAAGTTGAGGGACTTGTTGGCCTTGGAGTCCCTGCCATGGCTGTATTGCCTAAGGTATACTCCAGGCATAACTCAGACAGTCACTCAAACAGGCTGCCAAGCTGCAAAAACACACGCATCTGGAACCCATAGCCACCACCTCCAAATCCAAAGTCCCCACCAAACCAAACACAAGAAACCCAAAAAGGCTGCTCAGAGAGATGAGTCCCCTGAGGATGCCCCTGCAACACAAACACAGGATATATCTACTGGCCATAACCCCCCAGTAGATACACGTATTCACCCAACCTCAACCGCTCAGGCTTTCTCTCAATTGGAGCCTGCAACAACCACATTTGGGGCACCTATACATCTGGAACCTTCCTCCTTTGAGGAGGCTGCCATTGAAACGCACCACTCTCCCCGGGTGCATACTGCTTTCACACATCTCCCACTACAACCGCCCCCCAAAGTCCTACCATAATAGTTGCAAAAGTGCTGACTCAGTTGCATTCCTCACCCCCTCCCCAGATACCAATCAAAACTGGGATAGCCTCAACAATTGAGGGGGAGGATCCAAATGCTTCTGATAACCCACAGCACAGGGGTTACATTGTTCCATCTCCAAGTGTAGAAACGGAGATTCAAACATTTGGTGAGGCTGCCACTTCTCCTGCTTCAACATATGATCAGGATGAAGTTGGTATCATCCATAAGACCTCACCAGAGGCAACTGCCAATGAAGGACATAGTCCTGAGGCAGGAAGTCCCCAGTACCACGAACAAGGGGCACATGCTACTACTGATCTACACTCAGAGCATGTACATCCTGGTTCAATCAGGAAGGTCAGGTTATTCAGCACAGACTGATGATGACCTGGGCTTTTTCTACGATGTTCTAGCCCACAATACCATCCTAGAGAATGAGGTGAGTAGACTCAAAGAGCTGTTGGCCAAAATGTCTCAGGATCAAAGACCATCTACCCCAATAACCCCACAGATGGCACTTTCAATTGAAGGTTTACCAAACACTAAGCCTACACACATAACCGAGCCACCAGCCTCTGCTTTTGGCACCACCTCTCAGGGACAGATCCCCTCTGAGCAGATGGTTGCTATCTTTCAAAACTCCTTACCTCTCATCACTCCCATCATCACTGACATAGTGCATAAAGCCATTGATGAGAGGATTCCCTCAAATATACAAACCCTCATTGATGATGTTGTTCATAAATCTCTTTCTGCCTTCCAAACCCCTGATTCCAATTCAACCAAAAAGCGGGAGACTGCAAAGTCTAAGGCAGTGAAAGACAAGAAAAGAAAGAGAGTTGATGCGGAGAAAGAGCCTGAAAAAGATAAAGAGCCTGAGAAAGAGAAGGAGGTTGAGAAAGAACTGATCTCAGAACAGCTGATTACATATAAAAGAAAGAAAAGTGCTGAGTCAAGAGCTGATGAAGAAAAATCATTAGAAGACCTTGTTAAAGATGCTGATGAAGCTCATAGCACATCAATGGATAAAATTATAGATCAACTATTTAGACATGGTCATGACATAGCCACATTAGACTCTGAGATCAGAGGTTGGAAATAGAAGAGATACAATCAAGATGGGCCGGTTTATAGTGTGTTGGAAAGGGAAAGTTTGGAAATCATGATCAGGTTCATAGCTAAGTATCTTGGAAGATCATTGATTGAGATCAAGTCATGGTCCAGGGATAGCGTCTTGGCAATAACCACAAAGATCTGTTCGTCTGAAGTATATACCAAAGGGCTGGTCATTGAAGCCTTGAATGAAGCTAGTGCTGGGAGCAGGACTGAACTGGTCAAACAATCTAAGTCTCACTTACATCCAAAATGCTAGAACAGCCTGTCAAAATTCCCACACCAAAACCACCACAATCACAACCCACTAAACCCATTCCCTTACCCACAAAACCAATAGCCGATGATGTACCCCGGAAGAGGAAGAGAAAAGTACTGAGGCTAGAAGAGGAAGAAGAAGATAATGATGAAGATGAAGATAGGCTGCCAATATCAGTTGTTCTATAGTTGCCTAAGGCCATAAGTCACCCTCCAACAATTTCTCCTGAATCTCAAAGGCAAATTGTGAAAGTGAATTTAGAAGAAGAAGAGCATCACAAACAACATGATGAGGAACTGTTGAGAAGAGTTGGCAAAGCATACGCTGCCACATCTTCAATCATCAATATGAAGAAACATGCTCAGAGATTATACACTCTTAGACATACCTTTCAATATAAAAAATAGAGAGTGAGGATTTGGCCTGATCCCAGAGTGTCTCATAGGATTCAAAAGAAAATTATTCCACAGAGATACATTGGCCAAGTAAAGAACATTGTAGATGAAGTGATCTCACTGGCCTTTGTAGTATCACCTTGGGAGATCCTAGATGACTTCAAGAAAGCCTATAAGCTAAACTGACCACACAAAAGATGTTAGAGAATAAAGTGGTGAAAAAGGGGTTAGTGTATAGGAGGCTTGAGGAAGTTAGAAAGAATGAGCTCTAGTTGTTCTTAGAGGGTATTCACCCAGATGAATTCGCATATAGAATCATAACAACTGTGGAGCTAAAAAATGGGAAGCAGGTCAAATACCTCTCTGAGTACTATGGGCCAGAATCACTCTTTGAAGGAGAAGCGAAAGAGCTTACCATGGAGGAACAAATAACCTTCCTTGAGGCCTATACAAGGAGTCTTATAGACTCATAGTTGGGAAGTAGATCTCATGGATGTGGTAACAGCTCTGTGTCCAGTTCCCCAAGACAGAGTTCCCATCCATCCTTTACCAATAGATCATTCAGACTTCTTCCAGGCCTCTGCTTACAAGGGTTACTTCTGAGCTGATCTAGAAGACAAAAAGACCAATCTTTCTGCCATAATAAGTGGGACATCTTCAATAAGCTTAAAGGTTTTGGCTGCATTGGTTCAGTGGGAGTTTGTTGGATCAAAAGAACCAATGAGCCAGATCAGAAAAACCTTTAAATCCCACAAGACATCACAACAACTGCTGAAGACTTGATCAGCTGTTAAGACAAAGTTTGAAGATCAACAGCTGAAGATAAAGTACTGAAGACTTCAACAGCTGAAGACCAAAGTCTGAAGATCAACAACTGAAGACTAAAGTACTGAAGACTTCAACAGCTGAAGACTAAAGTACTGAAGACTTCAACAGCTTAAGACTAAAGTACTGAAGACTTCAACAGCTGAAGACTAAAGTACCGAAGACTTCAACAGCTGAAGACCAAAGTTTGAAGATCAACAGCTGAAGACTAATGTACTGAAGACTTCAACAGCTGAAGACTAAAGTACTGAAGATCAACAGCTGAAGTACAAAGACTGAAGACATCAACTGAAGACATCAGCTGAAGACATCAGCTGATGACAACAACTGAAGTTCAAGAAGTCCAAGTACTGAAGCTTTCAGAGTTTGTGAGAACAGCTGAAGAAGCATTCTTCAGTTGTGTGATGGTTTCCTTTCAGTAGTTTTATTTTCTATTTCAGTACTTGTAAAACGACTAAAGAGCATGTTCTTCAGTCGTTGTTGTTTCAGTAGTTTCTTTTTAGTAGTTGTAGTGATAATTAACACTTGGTATTTTTGTAAGAAGATGTCAGCTGTTTGACATCTTCAGTAGTTGTGTTAACTTTTATTAGTTTGAATAATTCTGTTATATGTCACTATCAAGTGACATCAGCAGACGTCACATCCCTTATATAAGGGATGTTGACCTAATTGTAATGTGTGAATTTTAGCCACCATGAAAGCAAATTAATGAAATATCTTTTGCAGAATTCTCTCTCTTTATAACCGTTTACTCTTACACTGAATATCCTTTGTGTCTTGTGAATTGCCTAATTCGTTGTTCGAATTCCGCTGCAAATCCAATATAATTGATCAAACTAGATGTTGAGATCCTAACAAATGGCATCTTCATAAGTTAGTCAAAGTATCTTCAAGACATACTCAAAAGATTCAACATGACTGATTGTAAGATTTCTAAGACACCCATAGCTAGAAACCACTCCCTTGGACCTGATCTTGAGGGGAATGTGTAGATAACACCTATATAGGGTTATGATTGGGTCTCTTATGTATCTACGGCTAGCAGGCCTGATATCAGTTTGCCACATGTATTTGTGCAAGATATCAAGTCAATCCCAAGATGTCTCGCATCATCATTGTCAAAAGGATTCTAAGATACCTTAAAGGTGCTTCAACACTTGGTTTTTGTATCCTAAGAATTCTGACTTTAATCTGTATGTCTATACAGATAGTGATTATGGTGGTGGCAACATGATTGCAAAGTCTACATCTAGGGGATGTCAGTTTCTTCGTGGAAGTGTTGTCTCATGGCAATGCAAGAAACAATCCTGTGTCTTTGTATCAACTGCTGAAGTTGAATACATTGCTGCTGCAAGCTGCTATGCTCAGTGCTTTGGATTTAGAATATGATGCTTGACTATGGATTGAACTTCAAGGAGACTCCCATTCACATAAACAACAACAGTGTATATCTATCACAGAGAATCATGTGTAGCACTCAAGGACAAAACATATCATTTAATTAGATATAACTTTGAAAGTGGATTAATTAAACTAGTCAAAGTTCACACAAATGAACAATATGTTCATCTATTTACAAAAGCCTTTGATGAACAGAGATTTAAGTATCTTATATCAGCTATTGGGATGATAAACTTTTAGTATGTTTTTCTTAAAACTAATTCTTAAAATCTTTGAGTCCTAAGTTGTCTAGTTTATCACCTTCATAAGCACTTGTTTACTTTGGATGAATACCTTTTGAAGTCTTCCCTTAGATTTCTGAAAAAATTTGATCCTTCGGAAGATATGTTTTACCGTCAAAAGAAACTTATGCCTTCAAAACAAGTAACTGCCTACGTCATTTTCCTTCGGAAGAAAATTTTGAATATCTTCTGAAGCTTATAACCTTTCTTAAGCACTTATATGTTTTCAAGGATAGTTTTCTTTTAAAGCAAATTAACTCTTGAAAGCTTTGTTTTCTTGTACAAAACCTCCAAGTCTTAATTTTCTTCCAAGCAAAATTTTCCAACACTCTTAGGAAATTCTTCTGATGTCATTTTAGCTTTGCAAGCTTTTTCATTGAAACTTCCGAAGAAAATTTACCTTTGTAAGCTTTTTGATTTCCAAGAAAACTACCTTTTTAGAAAAAAGCAAACTACTTTTTTAGAGATGGAACCGACATCCGAATTTCAAAGTATATCATCTTTCATTAACTTTGTCTTAAATCCTTTTCATATATAAACCCAACGATTCCCCTCTTTCTATCATCTTCATATTTCCTCCATACCTAAACCCCAATTTCTCTAAGAAAACGCCTTCATTCATATTTCCTTCATCCTTAAGTTTTCTCACAATGGCCAACCTTAACCGACAAAATGAACCAGATTTCTCCATGAAGTTACACAGGCAACACAACCAAGTTGCTTGTTACACTCTGAGAAAGATCGATATTTCTCAGAGGTTTATTGTTTCTTAGCTCTATTGAACTAGTTCACCTCCCTTACAACTGATCCTACTCTTTATGAAGATCATCTGCTTGAATTTTGGAAGACCTACCAAGAGGTTGTTCTGGATGGGGAGAAGGTACTGTCTACCACAACGCAGGGGAGAACAGTCTTCATCACTCCGACCATCATCAACACTCACCTTCAGCTGGATGATGAAGAAGGTGAGGTGTTCTTCCCCAAAGAAGCTGTTAAACACTCCTTTGAGTAGATGGGCTATAAGGGATATTTCTCTGTAAGACCTTCAAGAAAGGGAAGGTCTCATCCCACTGGAAATACCTACTACATGTGGTTATCCACAGCTTGTCCAACAAGCATAGGGGTAGGACCAGATTCTTGAAGATCTCTCCTTCATAGTGCATGGGATGGTTCAGGGAGTCCAGTTCAGGTACTTTCAATTTGTTTTTACAAATTTGCTTGCTAACTTGGACTCCTTAGAGTACTACATGTTTCCTAGATATGTTCAATATATTTTTAACTGTGAACTGGGCTCACAGTTTAGGGAAACAAGTAATATTCTTAAATTGGGAAAGATGAAGCCCGACATTTTTAAAATCTTGAGAAAGCCAATGTTGGCTTCTTTGGGGTAGATATAGCCCTTGTCCTAAAAATGCTAGAGCTCATTGCTCAAGGTGACAACCTAGCAGCACCAGCTAGTGTTGAACCCACACCTTCTACATCTTAACCACCACAAAAGCCACAAATCACCCTCACCTACCCAAGAAAACACAAACAAACCCCTACTTAGACTATTCAGTCTGTGCAGGGCCCCTATATACTCACCCATACAAGAGGAAGTGGATAATGGAGCTACCACTTCTCTTAAGGAGCAAACCATTCCCATTTCTTCTATGATCAGTGTTGAGGTTCCTCATGCTCAACCTGATGAGCTGACAAGCACAAATACCTTAAGCCCTCACTTCGAGTCTCAACATTCAAGTGATCAACCTTTAGGGGATAGTTACCATCCCCAGCCTTGGGACTTAAACTAACCCATTTCTTCCTTGACTTCTATACTGATGAAGACTTATGTTTCAGTGAGTACCATAACTCATGGTGAGAGAGAGGACTTTGGTCCAATCATCTTATCCCCCAATGATTCTTCTCATGAAGATGAGGGGAATTTGAGACTAAAGGTGCAAAAACTATCACAAATGTGCACCTACTAATCTCCAAGGTCAGTCATCTTGAAACTCAAGTTACTACGTTGCAAAATAAGGTCAATGATCAGCAACTTGAGATTTCTTATCTCAGGGAACAACTAGCTGGCTGACCTTTAAGAGGAACTCAACCAGGAACACAAGAACTTGTGAGTGTGATTGACCTAACTCCTAGCTCACCTATGCAAGAGGGTGATACTACCAAAAAGGGAGCGAAAGTCATTACAATTATAGAACCTGGGAGTTCTTACAGGAGAATGGACATTGACGACTCACCATCATCATTTGCAATTGTGCATACTCGACAACTTCCTCAAGTTCACATTTATGTGGACTCCATAAGACTCCTACATTCAGAGTCTTTTTAAGGAACGAATACTAAGGGCAATGTCATATCCACTAACTTGAAATCAGAGTATTGGGTGGATATATTACGAAAACAGAAGAGCCCTCATCATTCAAAGAGTTCAAGGGAAGCAAGAGGTCTTCAATTTTCAAACCTTGAACTTCTATGAAAGTCTGGATCTAATCAGCATGCCACTTGTCAACCAAAGCAAATCAAAACAAGCTGGCTAAAAGGGTTCAAGATAGAATCACTACAGAGTTCAGCTTCAGAAGGAGACTAAGGCAATCAGGCAATGCCATTGGTCTACTGGATGTTGAGGCAGATCCTAAGATTAGCTTCATAGGGGAAAACTTGACTGAAGGCCTAGTGGAAGAACATGAGAGCCCTGTCTCACCATCAACTGCTACAGAGATTCTTTCCCTTTACGAGACACCTGCTGGTGAAGGTGTATCTCAACCTCTCTATGGCCAGAGCTTGAATCGAGTTATAATAGTTAAACGCCATGGCAAGACATGTTACGAGTTACTACAATGACGTAAACCAAATCTAGAGTATCTTGAGTCATTTGGCGCACCGTGCAACCTACTGAAGAAGACTCAGGAGGGAAAATTCAGCGAGAAGGCTCATGAAGGCATATTTCTAGGATACAACATACCGAACAAGAGAGTTTACAACAACTCAATGGGTCAAGTAGAAGTGTGGTGTAATGTGGGTGTTCAGAGATACACCACACCGCCTGCTAGAAAAGGACCAGCTTCTTTTTCGACTATGATGGATTCTTCAAATCCTTCAACATCCCACTCTCCACTTCTGACGACGAGTTGGAAACTAATATGATGTATGATATCTTGAACACACTGGCTCCAATTTCAATATCATCCGGTTCACAAGGTAGCTCATCTAACAACTCAGGGGGAGCACTTGAAGATAGTGACTCCTCCTCTGATGAAGAAAGTGTGGGAAATGATACGAACACTCAGGAGGAACAGGTTCCTATTCCTGCAAGTCCACAAGCATCTGATGTTGATGCCTCTGTGTCTTCGGAACCTCAGACTCCTACTGCCTTAGATACTGAACAAAATGTTCATAACCTTGATTCTGAGGTAGTTGTTCCAACAACTCATGGCTCACACCTAAATATCAATCATCCTTTGGATAATGTCATTGGGGATGTGAGATCAGGGGTTCAAACCAGAAATCAGCTGTACTCAGCTCATTACGCCTCAGAAATGGAAAAGGCTTACCTTCATGATAGTGCATATCGTTGCTTTGTGTCTCAGTTTGAGCCAAACTATGTTAGTGAATCCCTGAATGATGAGGCATGGGTGAGTGCCATGCAAAAAGAACTTCTTCAGTTTAAGATGTTAGGTGTATGGACTCTTGTGGATAGACCTAAAGGTGCTAAGGTCATTGGCACCAAATGGGTCTTGAAATGCAAGAAGGATGATCAAGGCTTGATGATCAGAACCTTGGCAAGAATGGAAGCAATCCGCGTCTTCCTAGCCTATGCGTCATATATGAAGATAAAAGTTTATCAACCAGTTGTGAAGAGTGAATTCCTTCATGGGGAAATCCATGAGATAGTGTACGTCAATCAACCCGAGGGATTTGAGGATCCATATCATCGGGATATAGTTTACAAACTCGACAAGGCGTTATACGGGCTTCATCAAGCTCCCAATGCCTGGTACGAGAAACTATCAACTCACCTTGTGAAACACAGCTTTCGTAGAGGTGTTATTGACAATACACTGTTCAAAAAAGAAAAAGATGTAGATTTACTGCTTGTCCAAATCTATGTCGATGACATAGTCTTCGGTTCCAAGAACGAAGAATTATGTAAAGAGTTTGAAGCAGTAATGGCGGCTGAGTTTGAGATGAGTGCATGGGAGAAATGAAATTCTTTCTCAGGTTATAGGTGGATCAGACACCAAAGGGAATATTTCTACATTAGGCGAAGTATGTAGGGGATATTCTCAGTCGGTTCGACATGGAGAATGCTTTCGCAGCTTGGACTCCACTTGCTACAAACCATGATGTAGCACCCGACGAGAATGGTGATCTAGTCGATGCCACCATGTACCGAGGAATGATTGGATCTCTCATGTACCTCACTACCTCAAAACCTGATATTATGTACGCAACATGCTTTTGTTTAAGATATCAGGCAAAGCCAAAAGTTAAACATCTAATAGGGGTCTAAAGGATCTTTCGTTATCTGAAGGGTACTCCGACACTTGGGTTGTGGTATCCTCATGACGATGACTTCGAGCTGACAGCGTATAGTGACTTGGATTATGGTGGCTGCAAGATGAACTACAAGTCTACATCAGGGGGATATCAATTCTTTGGGAGGAGATTAGTGACCTGGAAGTGTAAGAAGCAGACCTTAGTTGCGTTGTCAACCTGTGAAGCCGAATACGTTGCTGCTACAAGTTGTTGTTCAAAAATCATATGGATTCAACAGCAAATGCGGGACTACGGTTTGCAATTCTCTTCTACACCTATTTTTGGTGATAACTCTGCTGTAATTGTAGTAACTAAAAACCCGGTCCAACATCCTAAGACCAAATACATCAGCATAAAATATCACTTTATACGTGATTACTTTGAAAAGAACTTAATCGATGTGATTAACATTAATACTGATTTTCAACGCGCTAACCTCTATACAAAGGATTTTGATAAACCACGTTTTATATATATGTTAGAGGTAAACAGCGATAAAAAAAGTGATGTAATTCCTAAATATGACCATGTGTAGTCCGATGCATATGGTAAATTTTCTTTTTTTTTATTTATTTATTTTATTTCTCTTAATTTTGTTTGAATTAAACTAATGTTAATTTGTTGCCTAGTAAAATCCTAAAATGCGTAAATCGGTTACGGTTTTAGAATTTTAGGGGGAGAATAGGTCAGTTAGTAACATTAACAAAAAAAAAGAAAATAAAACAACAAAAAAACGATGGAGGAGGAGAGGCTAGCTCATAGAAAATAGATCGTATCTATGATACCAATTCAATAACTTTGGAAGATGATAGTTGTTGGACCAAAAGAACCAATGAGCCTGATTAGAAAAACCTCTAAGTCCCACAGACAACACAACAACTGCTGAAGACTTGATCAGCTGTTTGACAAAGTCTGAAGACTAACAGCTGAAGAACTAAAGTACTGAAGACTTCAACAGCTGAAGACTAAAGTACTGAAGACTTCAACAGCTGAAGACCAAAGTACTGAAGTTCAACAGCTGAAGTATAAAGACTGATGACATCAGCTAATGACAACAGCTGAACTTCAAGTACAAGTACTGAATCCTTCAGAGTTTGTTACAACAGCTGAAGAAGCATTCTTCAGTTGTTGTGATGGTTTACTTTCAGTAGTTTTCTTTTGTTTCAGTATTTGTAAAACAACTGAAGAGCATGTTCTTCAGTTGTTATAGTTTCAGTAGTTTTCTTTTAGTAGTTGTAATGATAGTTAACACTTAGCATTTTTGTAAGAAGATGTCAGCTGTTTGACATCTTCAGTAGTTGTGTTAACTATCAGTAGTTTGAATAAATTCTGTTAGATGTCACTATCAAGTGACATCAGCCGACGTCACATCTCTTATATAGAGATGTTGACCTAATTGTATGTGTGACATTCTGTTACCACGAAAGCGAATATTGAATGAATATCTTTTGCAGAATTCTCTGTCTATAACCGTTTTGGTCTTACCTTGAATATCTTTCATGTTCTTGTGAAATGGCTAATTCATGTTAGATTTCCGCTGCTATACTCTCTCATCAATCAAACGTAGATCACTGATCTTAACAAATGGTATCAGAGCTGGTTAATCATTGATCGATCTAACAATTGATCATTGAAACTGCTATTTGATATCTATGTTTGATTGAATTAGCATATTTGCAAGAACTGGTTATAGATTATTGAATTTCTGTCACTTTCGTTTATTCATTTTGAGATCTCTCTTGGTTCAATTTGGTTTGTTGTGTTTTGTTCTAAATCTGCTATAGCTTAATTGAATTTGGTTGAATCTGAGATGACTACTCCATCTAATGACCCTCACAATACCGGTTCCTCAACCAAGCCTATGATGCTGGTTAGGACTGAGTATAACATATGGCAGTGAAGGATGCTTTATCACCTGTCTGTTAACAGTTCAGGTTGTTGGACATCTGTGGTACATGGACCACATAAGCCTATGGTGAACAATCCGGAAACCAATCAAATGGTTCCGAAGAAGAAGGAACAATACTCAGATGAAGATCGGAAACTGTTTGAGATTGATGCTAAAGCCGATGGAATTCTGGCCATGGCACTGCCGAATGAAATCTATTCAGGGCCTATGCATCATGAAACTGCTCATGACCTCTGGAATGCACTGAAGGAACAATTCTGTGGCACAGATGAGGTCTTAGTAAACAACAGAGAAATCCTTTCCCAACAATATGAGACATTCTCTCATAGAAAGGGTGAGACACTGAATCAACAGTTTGACCGTTTTTCCTGTTTGATCTCTGAGCTGAAAATGGTGAAATAGGAATACACCAACAACCAGATGAATAACAGATTACTCAGATCACTACCTGAGAGATGGGACACATACACTATTGTCCTACGCTCCAGGTGCAAATCTGATAGCCTATCTCTCACCCCAACTTCATGGGAAACTGCTTACATTCGAAAGAGATAGAGCAGAAAAGGAAATTGTCATCATCAGGAAAGCTCACTGATGACTTTGTACCAGGGAATACTGCCTTGGTTGGTCATGAGTCGAATATGCTGCATCTGAAAGCAATTATGATGAGCATATTGATTTCTCTTCAAATAGTTCTGATCATGCATTTGTTGGTATTGATAGTCATTCTGCCAGTAATAGTGACAATCTATGCTTCGTCATGGATGATTTGAAAGAATAGCTTATGATGATCTAGAAGAGATGGATATTCTGAGCCAAATGGCCTTGATTAATATCAGATCTCAAAAGTTCTACAAGAGAACTGGCATGAAATTTCCTGGACTCTCTAGCAAAACCAAAGTTGGTTTTGACAAGAGTAAGTAGAGGTGTCTCAAATGCCAAAGGCTTGGACACTTTGCAAGAGAGTGTAGATCAACTGGATCTAACTCTTCTGCACCCTTTGTGACTTTCCTAGTACTAGTCCACAAAACAGGGCAACATCTGCTAGTTCTGGTCATTATTCACACCTGTATCTCCTGCATACTTTGTCCCCCAGGGTCCAATGTCATATCCTTTCCTGCTATTACTTGCCTCAGTCAAATCTGGTTCAAGCTCCTATTGCACAACAATCACAGCATTACCTGAACCTCAACCTTCCCAATCTCATCAACAAACTCAACTCAACAACACAACTTTTTCACCCAGGAGTTGTGACTGGAGCAGTTTACCAGATGATTTTTTGGTCATGAACAACTATTCTCTGGTGCTGGTCAACATGGTGGTGACAGTCCTTTTGGAAATCTAGCTCTTATGGCTTTGGAGTCTGCTGATACTCATCCTCTAATGCATCTACACACAGGTATCACAGGTATCCTCTGAGGCAAAAGCCAAACTATGTTCTGAAACATGCGTAGCCGTATTTGCATAAGAGAAGCAAATGTAGCTTTAATTACAAGAACATTGAGCTAGAACAAACAATTTCCAAAAGCAAAGTTGAATTTGAGTCTGTGCTTAATGATAAGAATGATGAGATTTACAAACTTAATGCCAAATCACTGATGATAAGGCTTGGGAAGAGATACTTCTAGAGAAGTACAGAGACCTCAAAGAAACACTTGCAACTACCCAGGTAGTGTGTGATCGATGGGTAAATTCTTGCAAGGGTTTGAAATGCTTCTTAGCAAGCAATCTGCTTCCAATGTGAAGTTTGGCATTGGTTATAATCACACTGCTCCTCCTACAGATTTTACTCCCAGAGCAGAGGTAGAATCTGATGGTGAAAGCAATAACCAATACTTTTCATCATGTGATCTACTATCTGATACAGCACCATCAGAAGTAGAAGTCAGCATTAAGTCCTCTCAGAACCTATCAGCTGATGTTGATGGTTCAACTGCTGACACTCACATGATCACTAAGTTGATCACTCCAGGTGATATTTCACAAAGTACTGAAAGTACTAAAAAGAATGTCATAACACCTGGAGAACAACCCAAACTACTGCATGTACTAAAGGAAGAAAAACTGCCAGTAGAAAGGGTGGGAAACTACTGAAGAAGATATCAAGAAAGCATGTACTGCAAGGAAGAAAACTTCTAGTACTGGTCGCAAACTGCTGAAGAACAAGTCTTCAGTAGTTCATCTTCTTCAGCTGATGATCAACTTAAGATGAAGAAAAAGCCATGTGAAATATGTGGCTTATTCAATCATCTTACTGATGATTGCTCCTATAAAAGGGGCTCCAAACTCAAACATAATGAAAACATTAAAGAGAAAATGGATAAAATGAAAACTGAGTTTGAAATCAAATTTGTACTAGCAACATCAAAACCTGGACCCCAAAATCTAAAAAGTTATCCAAAAATAAAGGGGTTAAACAGGCAACAGCTGAGGTTGCTCAAAGAGAGAGATGGTACAACACAGGAACCCATCAAACTCAGCACTATTGTTCTGATGAGCTGAAGGCTTAATCACAAAATCAGACACAACTTGTTATGATGGTTCAACATCTATTGGGAGATTTAACCAATTAGATGCTCCTGTGTTGAAACCACAGAGGAGAAAATCCATGCCAAAGGATTCTTCTTCTTCACCATCTCCATCCCCTCAGGCTGTTATTCATAACAAGTCTGTTAGTTTACCATCTGTTGATATGAACAGACCCAAAACCAAAAAGGTTTGGGTCTCAAAAACTAACTGATTGTTTATGATTGCAGGGTTCTTCAACATGCCAAAGTAGCATCTGGTATGTAGACAGTGGGGGATCTATGCATATGACAGGGAACAGCTCTCTTCTTCATGACTACTCTCAAGGAAAGAAGTGGTTTGTTTCATTTGGCAATGATGCTAAGGGTACATCATTGAAAATGGCTTTGTCTCCAGTAGAGAAATAAAGTTTGATCATGTTAATCATGTGGGAAATCTCAAGTACAATCTCTTGAGTGTCAGTCAAATGTGTGATAAAGGCCATGTTGCTCTTTTCACCAGTCAGAGCTATAGGATTCTGTCATCCAAAGTTCTGAATTTGATTGATAAGGTGTTGGATGATCACACTCTCCTGAGAGCCAACAGGACAGGAAGAGTGTATGCCCTAGATCTTTCCAAGAAAATAGATCTCAGAGGCCATCCTTGCCTATTTTCCAAAGCCTCTCCTCAGGAATCTAAATGTGGCACAGAAGGCTGGGTCATGTTAATTTCAAAAACATGAATCAGCTGATCCACAATAGTTTAGTGTGAATTTTACAAAAAGGAGTTCCACTGTGATGAAACCTGCACTGCTTGTTTAAAAGGAAAATCACAAAGTCTCATTCCCTCATTGAAGAGCCTAAGTCCACTGCCTGCTTGCAATACTACATATGGATCTATTGGTCCTGTGAGAGTATGAGAGCATGGCAAAGAAGAAATACTGTCTGGTAATTGTGGATGACTCCATATTTGTATGGACTTTCTTTTTACATTCAAAGGATGAGGTTGCTCAGAAGATTATCAACTTTGTTTGTATGTGAGAAGCGTATTCCCTTTCAGTCAAGTGTATAAGGAGTGACAATGGAACTGAATTCAGAAACCATTACACTGATGAATTTTTATCTTGAAAGGGATCAAAAGGCAGTTTAGCATCCCAATGACTCCAGAACACAATAGTAGTAGTGGAGAGAAAGAACAGGACCCTATTGAAGAAGCTACAAGGTCTATGTTGGCTGACTCTGGTTTGCCACTGACCTTTTGGGCTGAAGCTGTTAACACAGCTTGCTATGTGCAGAATAGAGCCTTAGTAAATCAGACGTTGATGAAGACTCCATATGAAGTTCTACATCACTTGGCTCCTCTAATTTCATTTTCAAAGCATTTGGGTGTCCCTGTTATTCTCAACACAAAGGATCAACTCCAAAAAATTTGATCCTATGGTGGATGCAGGGTATTTTGTTGGCTATTCATATACTTGCAAGGCATACAGAGTCTTCAAATGCAGAACAAAGATAGTTGAAGAGACTTTGCATGTGAAGTTTAATGAATCTCCAATGGACAAGATTCCACAAAACCCTGTGGATTTGTTTGATTTGGACATACTGCAATATGTTCCTTATCAACCTCCAGCTATTGCGGATCATGTGGATAAATCATCTTCTGCAGCATGTTTTCCACCTGGTGGTATTGATGATGATGATGATAATATCAATACTCACCTATTCAAGTTTAGGACCAACTGCCTGAGTCTGCTAAACTTGATGTTCCTGTAGCTTCAGCAGTTCCATCCACAACAAATGCTAATGAGATTTTCATTCCTCTACATCTTTTGAGTTACCATCAAATTCTTGTTTCAAGAGTCCTGCTCAACATCTGCTACTGCTGAAGGTTCTACAAACACTTGCACAGATATCATTATTTATCAAGAACTGAAGAATCACCCAATGTCTCAAATTATTGGTGATATCAATGCTGGTGTTTCAACAAGAAGTCATTGTCTAACTTTGCTTCTATGCTCTCTTCATAAGTCAGCTAGAGCCAAAGAACTACATGTTGCTTTGAGAGACAAGGGATGGGTTGAAGCCATGCAGCTTGAGCTACTTCAGTTCAAGAAACAGCAAGTCTGGGAACTGGTTTCTCTTCCCCAGGTAAGTGTGCAATAGGCACTAAATGGGCGTTTAGGAATAAAACTATGAAAATGGGCTTATTGTTAAGAACAAGGCTAGACTGGTGTACAGGGTTTTCACCAGAAGAAGGTATTGATTATGATGAAACCTTTGCCCCTGTAGCCAGACTAGAGGCAATTAGATTGTTCTTAGCCTATGTGCATTCCACCATCTTAAAGTTTTTCAAATGGATGTCAAAAGTGCATTTTTATATGGTAAAATAAAAGAAGAAGTTATGTGTGTCAACCACAGGTTTGAGGATAATAAACATCCTGAATGGGTGTAAAACTTGATAGGCTCTTTATGGGTTGAAACAAGCTCCTAGAGCCTGGTATGAGACACTTTCCACTTTTCTTCTTAAGAATAATTTCACTAGAGGTTCCATTGATAAAACTTGTTTATTAAGAAGGTGGATCAGCATAAGCTACTTGTTCAAATTTATGTTGATGATATTATTTTGCATCCTCTGATCCCCAGTTGTGTGATGATTTTACCAAATTAATGAAACAGAGGTTTGATGTGAGTGCAATGGAGAATTACAGTTCTTTTAGGCTTGCAAATCAAACAAAAGGTGATGGAACCTTATTCATCAGTCAAATATACAAAAGATCTTTTGAATAAGTTTGATTTACAAATTGTAAGCCCTGTTCTACTCCCATGTGCAACACCACACAACTGCATGTAGATCAGAAAGGTAAAGCTGTTGATGAAACACTTTACAGAGTATGATTGGGTCCTTGATGTATTTACAGCTTCTAGACCAGATATCATGTTTGCTACTTGTGTCTGTGCTAGATTTCAGGCTGCACCTAAAGAGTCTCATTTGATTGCAATCAAGAGGATCTTTAGATATTTGCAAGGAACACAATCTCTAGGTTTATGGTATTCCACTGGACACTCTTGCAAATTAGTTGTTTTTTCAGATAGTGACTATGCAGGGTGCAAGTTAACTAGAAAGTCAACTTCTGGTGGATGTCATTCCTAGGCAACTGTTTGATTTCTTGGCAGAGTAAGAAACAACATCTGTTGCTACATCCACTGCTGAAGTAGAGTACATTGCAGCTGCAAGTTGTACTTCTCAGGTACTCTGGCTTCAGAACCAACTTTTGGATTATGACATTACAGAGACTAAGACTCCTTATAATGGATAGTGCTTCAGCTCTGTGTATTGTCAAAAATCTAGTCCAGCACTCTAGGACCAAACATATAGAGATCAGACATCATTTTATTAGGGATTGTTTTGAAAAAGGTCTCATTGATCCTAAGTTTGTGCCTAGTGCTGATGATCTTGCAGACATTTTTACTAAGCCTTTGGATAGTTCAACTTTCCAAAACCTAGTGTTACGGCTGGTATGCTGCAGCTAGAATAAGTGATACTACTGATTATCTCAGTAAATAAGTACTGATGATCATCAGTGACCATATCACATATAGTACTGATTCTGTAACAACAACTGATAAAGTTACAATTGCTGATGTAGTTATAACTACTGATGTCAGTAAAAACAGATAAGTACTGATGTCCTATGAAACAACTGAAAACAGCAAAAAGGCTGATGAGTAAGTGTTGAGGACAGTATGAAACAGCTGAAAGGCTATGAATTGATGAAAACTACTGATGAGAACTTTCTCTTCAGTTGTTTCTACAACTGCTGTTTCATCCCAACAACTGATGACAAAACCATGTCTTCAGTAGTTTCACAACTACTGATGACTAACACCAAGTCATCACCTGTTTCCAACAACTGATGACAAAACCATGTCTTCAGTAGTTTCACACTACTGATGACTCACCCAAGTCATCAACTTTTACAACACTGATGACACAACCAGGTCTTCAGTAGTTTCACAACTACTGATGACTAATACCAAGTTATCGGTTGTTTTCAAACATCTGAAGTCAAAACCATGGTTTTCAGTAGTTTTATAACTGCTGATGCCTGAAACCAAGACTTCAGCTGTTTCAACTTCTGAATGGGTAATACCATGTCAACAGTCGTTTAAAACTACTGATGATAACACCAACCCCTTCAGTTCGTTTTCTAACCCTTAACCTATAAATACCCACGACCTAATCCTTCAGAGCTTCATCTCTTCAAACCTAACGTTCAAATCTCCAAAACTTCTCTCTCATTAATGGCGACTATGCAACTCAAACCACGACATAACTGTGTAGCCTACCTCACCAAATCGCCTTTCTGGACAAAGTTCGATAACGCCATTGCTCTAATGGTCCAGTCACCCTACAAAACAGCCTCCTTCTCAATCCCATCATTCATGCCGAATCCCTTCACCAGTTTTGGACGAACGTCACCCTCACCACTCGGGAGAACAACACCGAGTCTCTCCAGTCGGTCGTCAGCAACCATGAAGTGGTCATCACTCCTGATATACTTCGCCAAACCCTAAACCTGGATGATGCCACTTTTCCCTGCTGGTATCCAAAGGGCACGACTGATTTATCCTTTGCCCACCATGGATATCAGGGAAACCTTAGTGCCTCTACCATCCTGAAGAAACATTTCCATGATGCCGAACGTCTTATATTTCACATGGTAAATGTTTGCTTAGCTCCTAAGACTTCCTCTTGGGATCAAATGTCTACAAAGTGGCATCAGGTATTATTCTCTATCCTTGAGCAACAACTTAAACTTTTCTGAAATCATTTTTCTTGAACTTAAGGATATGGCCTCAAAATCTATTTCTAACCGATGGATATTATATCCTCGTTCATTATGGCCATAATAGAGAATCAGCTGAAAGCTGAGGGACTTGTTGGCCTTGGAGTCCCTGTAACGACTGTATTTCCTAAAGTATACTCCAGGCAAAACCTCATCAAACACTGAAACAGGCGGCCAAGCTGCACAAATCCACATAGTTGGAACCCACAACACACCTCCAGATCCAAAGTCCCCACCAAACCCAAATCCAAAAAGCCAAAAAAGGCTACTCAGGGAGATGAGTCCCCTGAGGATGCCCCTATACCACAAACACAGGAACCACATACTGGTATTAACCCCCCAGTTGTGTCACAGACTCAACCTGCCAATGCCACAAGGTATCCTCTCAACATGATCCTGTTGCAACCAATATTGGGGAACCTACACTGCTGGAACCTATCTCACTTGAGAGGTTTACCATTGAAGCGCACCATTCACCCCGGGTGCAATCTGCTTCTACCCAATCACCACATGCAACCGCCCCGCAAAGTCCTACATTACTTGTTGCACAAGTGCTGAATCAGTTACACTCCTCACCCCCTCCCCAGATACCAATTACAACTGGGAATACCTCTACCATTGAGGGGAAGGACCAAAGTGCATCTGATAACCCACAACATAAGGGTTACAATCTTCCCTCTCCTAGTGTAGAAAAGGAGATTGGAACTTCCGGTGAGGCTGCCACTTATCCTGCTTCAGCATATGACGAGGATGTAGTTGGTACCATCACTAAGACCTTACCAGAGGCAACTGCTGATGAAGGACATAGTCCTGAGGCAGGAAGTCCCCAGTTCCAAGACATAGGAGCACATGCTACAACTGATCTACACTCAGTGCATGTTCATCCTGATCCTGTCAGGAGTTCAGGTGATTCAGTAACTACTGATGATGACCTGGGCTTCTTTTACGATGTATTAGCCCAAAACACCATCCTGGAAAATGAGGTGAGCAGACTCAAAGAGCTGCTTGCCAAAAATTCTAAGGATCAAAGACCATCTGCCTCTAAAACCCCACAGATGGCACCTTCATCTGAAGGTCTCCCAAACACAGAGCCACTCCCACATACTCAGCCACCTGCCTCTGCTTCTGGCACTATTTCTTAGGAACAGAACCCCCCTGAGCAATAGCTGCTATCCTTCAAAATTCCTACCTATCACACCTATAATCACTGATATAGTGATCAAATCCATTGATGAGAGGCTTTCCTCAGTAATACAACCCTTGATAGAGGAGGTTGTGGGCAAAAAGCCTTCTGACAATCAAACCCTTGCAACCATGCAACCAAAAAGGGGGAGATTCAGTCAGTGAAAGCAAAAAGAAAGAGGAGTGCAGAGAGGAAAGAGAAAGAGAAAGAAACAGAAGTGACAGTAGTGGAAATGGAGAAGGAGTTGGCTGTGGAGACTAAAAAAGAGAAGGAGAAGGCCTTGGAGCTGATGGTGAAAGAGGCTGATGCCGAACACAGCAGATCAATGGATAACATCATTGATGAGTTGTTTAGGGAAGGCCATGACACTGATAAACTTGACTCTGAGATCAGAAGATTAGAGATTGAAGAAATCCAAAATAGATGGGCAAGTTATGACGTGTTAGAAAGAGAAAGGCTGGAGATCATGATTAGGTTTATAGCAAAATATCTTGGAAGATCAATGATCGAAATCAAGGCTTGGTCCAGGGACAGTATCTTGGCAATAACCACCAAGATCTATTCGTCTGAAGTATACACTAAGGGATTAGTTATTGAAGCTTTGAATGAAGCTGGTGCTGGGAGCAGGACTGAACTAGCCAAGCAATCAAAAGCCACACTCACTTCCAAAATGCTAGAACAGCCTGTCAACATTCCACACCAAAACCACCTTAAACACACCATCAAACCAACTCCCTTACCCTCAAAACCAATAGCCGATGATATACCCCTGAAGAAGAAGAGAAGGGTATTGAGGCTAGAAGATGATGAAGAAGATGATGAAGATAGGCTGCCACTCTCAGTTGTTATACAGTTGCTGAAGGCCACAAGTCACTCTTCAACAATTACTCTGAAACTCAAAGACAAATTGTTAAAGTGAAGCTAGAAGAAGAAGAGCTTCACAAACAACATGATGAGGAATTGTTGAGGAGCATTGACAAAGCTTATGCAGCACATCTTCTATCATCAATATGAAAAAGCAAGCTCTCAGATTATACACTCTTAAGCATACATTTCGATATCAAAAGGAAAGAGTGAGGATTTGGCCTGATCCCAGGGTGTCTATAGGATTCACAAGAAAAACATACACAGAGATACATTGGCCAGGTGAAAAATTGTAGATGAAGTGATCTCATGCTCTTGTAGTATCACCCTGGGAAATCCTAGAGGACTTGAAGAAAGCCTATAAAGCTAATCTAACCCCACAGAAGATGCTGAAAATAAAATAGTGAAAAAGGGGTAGTATATAAGAGGCTTGAGGAAGTCAGAAAGAATGAGCTCCAGTTGTTCCTAGAGGGTAATCACCCTGATGAATTTGCTTATAGAATAATAACAACTGTGGAGCTAAAGAATGGGAAATAGGCCAAATACCTATCTGAGTACTATGGGCCTGAATCATTATTTGAAGGAGGTGCTGAAGAGCTGACCATGGAGGAACAAATAAATACCTTCCTTGAGGCCTACACAAGAGAGTCATACAGACTCATAATGGGGAAGTAGATCTCATGGATGGGGTAACAACTTTGTGTCCAGTTCCCCAAGACAGAGTTCCCATTCATACTTTGCCAAACAGATCTTCTAGACATCTTCCCAGGCCGATGCTTAAAAGGGTCACTTCTGAGCTGATCTAGAAGACAAAAAGACCAATCCTTCTGCCATAATAAGTGGGACAAGTTTAATAAGTTAGAGGTTTTGGCTGCATTGGTTCAGGGGGAGTTTGTTGGACCAAAAGAACAATGAGCCTGATCAGAAAAACCTCTAAGTCCCACAGACATCACAACAACTGCTGAAGACTTGATCAACTGTTTGACAAAGTCTGAAGACTAACAGCTGAAGAACTAAAGTACTGAAGACTTCAACAGCTGAAGACTAAAGTACTGAAGACTTCAACAGCTGAAGACCAAAGTACTGAAGTTCAACAGCTCAAGTATAAAGACTGAAGACATCAGCTGATGACAACAGCTGAACTTCAAGTACAAGTACTGAAGCCTTCAGAGTTTGTTACAACAGCAGAAGAAGCATTCTTCAGTTGTTGTGATGGTTTACTTTCAGTAGTTTTCTTTTGTTTCAGTATTTGTATATCAACTGAAGAGCATGTTCTTCAGTTGTTATAGTTTCAGTAGTTTCTTTTCAGTAGTTGTAATGATAGTTAACACTTAGCATTTTTGTAAGAAGATGTCAGCTGTTTGAAATCTTCAGTAGTTGTGTTAACTATCAGTAGTTTGAATAAATTTTGTTACATGTCACTATCAAGTGACATCAGCAGACGTCACATCTCTTATATAAGAGGTGTTGACCTAATTGTATGTGTGACATTCTGTTACCACGAAAGCGAATATTGAATGAAATATCTTTTGCAGAATTCTCTGTCTATAACCGTTTTGTTCTTACCTTGAATATCTTTCATGTCTTGTGAATTGGCTAATTCATTGTTAGATTTCCGCTGCTATACTCTCTAATCAATCAAACGTAGATCACTGATCTTAACAATAGTACACAGGAACAAACTATTTAGGACTTTCAAATTTTGAAGTGAATAAGATGCAAATTTCAAAATGTAAGTCTATGTAGTTTAGGCAATATAAAAGGAAAAATGATAGTAAAACAAGCTACTACTAAGGTAACACAAAGAAAGTAGACCTAGAGATTGCTAGACCACAGATGATATGTCGGTAGCTTCAACACAATAGATGATAGACCTGGTTGGTGCTTTCAAGATCAAACTAAGCTGTTCAACTGACCGTGGGTTCCCATCTTATCACTGGTTAACACAATCAACGAATTCCAATAAGGGGTGACAAGCAAATAAACACCACAATAGTGTGCAGATGACGGTAAAAAGAGCAAAGCATGAAAAAAAACTAAACACAATCAAGCTAATAACTTATGTTGTTGGTGCGTTATGTGCAAAAGAATGATATAGATGCTCTAACAAGAAGATAGGTTGTGCCTCTCTGCTGTGTGATGGCACTAACCTGAGGATAAGCATAACCTAGATATTTTAGAATTTATTGTTGTTTGCCGCCTCTCTACTGTGCGATGGCACTGACCTGAGGCTTGGCTTCTCTTTGAAAGCTCTAAGAATAGTTTCTTCTTGTCAAAATACCCGTAGACCGCTTAAAATCTCCTGAGGAATGTTGATTACCACATAAGCGTGGGATTCACAAATTTTGGTTTAAATGGATTAACAAATGTTGGTTGAAATAATTAAACCTTAAACGATCACCAATGTGTGTTGAAAGTCTGTGTATGGATTTAAGAGGACAAGTATACTGACAATCATCGTGGCTACAATTCTTAAATGTCCAAATCAATGTGGGGATCTAATAGTACTAGTATGATTTCCTAAACTTGCTAACGACTCTAGATGAAAAACAAGAATTAAGCATCAAAAGGTGTTGATAAAATGTCCCAAATGATTTGACTTGCCTGTATGATTCCAAATTGAATTGGTCCAGTTATGGTCAAAATTAATCGTTGTTGCCTATTCCGGAACTGAATCTATTAGATTTCTATCTTAGGATTTATACCTCACACAAAAAGTCAAAAACAAGTTTTAGTTTTTTGTTTCAGTTTAACTCTTTCAATTTCTTTAAAATTAGTCAAATTCAATTTGTTTGATATCGGACTACATCATGGAATTCAATAGGGGATTTAATCATCCTAAAAGGGTCGCGTCTGAGGTGACCACATGTGTTTTCAAATGTAAATCAGTCACGTCTGTGGTGACAAATTGCTTAAAAGGATCAAGTCTGAGGTGGTCAAAAGTTTTTCAAGTTAAAATGATCATGTCTGAGATGATAAAATGCTCATAAAGTTTAATCAAAAGTTAAAAAGGGTTTAAGCGAAAAATGGACATAAAGTCAAAATCATGAGTATGATCCAATCGCAGACTGGACCATGAGTATGGACCAATCATACGAATGAACCATACTCATGCACTAAACAGCAAAATGGACATGAGTATGAACCATTCATCCGAATGGCTTATCAAAATAAGCCATTCGACCGAATGGAAGTGTGCGAATGAGTCAGTCGCCCAACTGAACCTCAGTTGGCCGACTGAATGTGATCGACTGAGCCAATCACACGACTGAGGTCCAATCACCGAATGAACAGAGCGAATGGGTTCAGTCAGCCAATTGAAATCAGATTCAGTATCAATAGGGCCATAGTCGATCGCATTCAACTCATCACCCCCAATCGCCCTAATATTGCACAGACTACCGTTACTCTACCCAAATTTCTTTAGACCAAAATTTATGATTTCTATTGAAATTCTAACGTTTGTGAGTGATTATACATGTACAATGTGTTGGAATCTCACCGAAATCGGGTGGAATGGTGCACTAATTTCTGAATTGCGACCCACACAAGAACCGAACCATTTAATGGATCAATAACCTAACTAAACTAAGCAAAATGTTAATATTAATGTTATTAGTCTATTACTTAGGTGATTGCGAGTCGAATGAACCAAAACACAACTTCTAACTCTGAGTTTTGGTCCAAATTCTAACTCCAGTCGATCAAACAGTGGGTCAGGCGACTAGACACATGGATGAACTTCAATCATGCGATTGAGTGGTTCGAATGACTCATTCGGCCGAATGAGTGATGCGAATGAGCTCAGTCGGCCAACTGAACCATTCACCTGCTTATTCACTAGATTGAACTCAATCGCATGTTCAATCACCCTATTGAATCCAGTCGCATGACAGGAAAACCGATTGAATACAGTCGCATGGTTCAATCGCATGATTAAATCAGAATGAACTAAACCATGCTAAGTTGAACTGATTTGTACTGTGTGGTGATCTAACGTCCTTGTGTCTTGTCTTACAAATTGATGGCAGATCGGTGGTATATCAACCCCAAGCACAACATCTGTGCTCACTTAGAGTCCACGACTCGGAATGGTGCCGAGTTTGCAGGGATCATCGCTTTCCTTAAGTGATCCAGGATCCACAAGGCGATATCTACACCATGCACTCCCTACAGGTCTATTCAGCAGGCCTTCTGGGAGGGAGCATCGATCGACCGCTCTCATGAGCCATACAACATAAGGAGTTCTACCTTTGGGATGGATATAGAGATCACCGCTACAGACATTCAGCGAGTACTTGGGTTGGGTGATGATACAGACCACCCCACCAGACTTCACCCAGTGACGGTGAGAGGGTGCTTCATGAGGATGAAGTAGGTTGGGGATATAAATGCACGTGTGCTCAACACAAGCAACCTGTGTCCCCAGTACAAGTTCTTGGCACATGTCATCCTCAAATGCCTAGCGTCGCGAAGGGGTGGGTTCGATGACCTATCAGATCTGATTCAGAATGCCTATATGGCACTGGTTCTGAACCACCCCTGCAATTTTTCTAGCATGATTTTCTCCTACCTCATAGAGAACTTGGAGGCGAAGGGCAAAGAGGGTTTCTGCATGTACCCTAGGTTTCTACAAATGATCTTTGATGAGAAGCTGCCCATATTGCCTAAGGAGAGCCACGACGCTATGTTGTTGAAGATTATGGATGATACGACCCTGGGTCGTTTGAAGGTTTACCGGGAGAGCAGGTCAAACCCCCGGTAAAGAGACTCATAGGTCATCTAGCTAAGGTTGATTACGTGGCGTCGGGGAGGCATAAATGGCATCACGTAGACAGTGATTCGGATGTCGAGCAGCTAGAGCTACCTAAAGACGACTCCGACGACAACGACAGTGGTGATGGTGGAGATGCAGGGCCCACTCAACCGAGGGCCCCCACTGCTAATATAGCATCTCCAGCCTCCACCCAAGGGGGAGCAGAGGCTGCAGGTTCCCATCAGGACTTCCCTCTTGATGATAAGGAGGAGACGGCGAGGAGCCCCTAACCCGTACTGTGGGAAGCGGTGGTTGGAGGACGCCTTGGCAAGTCTGGGGAGGCTGACACTGATCTTACTTATGCTCCCGATCAGTCCAGCAGTGTTCCATGGGGAGCATCCACCTCGAGGGGATCGAGGAAGAAAAAGATGGCTCAGCCCCACGGGTTGAAGAATAAGAAGAGGAGGATGAGCTTCATCACCACCACCACTACTACCACCACTTCCACCACTCCACCCACTACCACCATCCCATCCACCACATTATCTACCACCTCTCACACCACTACCATAATCACTCCACCACCACCTTCATCTTACTACCCCCAATCTTCACCATTCCACACCACCTTCATCTATACCACCCCAATCTTTACCACTGCCACCACCACCATCACTAGCCACCATGCTGGACCGTCATCTTACCCCTACTATCCATCTGGATCCTCTCTACCTCCTCGTGGGGTAGAGGAACAACTCTCAGCACTGAACCGTATGGTGCTGAGGCTGTTAGCAACTAATGACGAGAAGACTGCCCGGGTTCGTCAGCTCATAGATCTTACTACTGCACAATCTCAGCAGATATCTCAGCAGGCTTAGCTGATGGAATAGTAGGCCCAGTAGATTGCTGCTTAGAGCTCAGAGATGTCCCAACTCCAGGAGCAACATGTCCAATCAGCCAAAAGGATAGAGGAGTTGGAGACTCCCAACAAGACCATCATGCTGAGGCTCAAAGGATCAAAGGACGAGCCGCTCAAGATCAAAGAGGGAGAAGGTGACGATGGTGATGATGATGATAGTGATGATAATGATGGTGATGGTGATGATCAAGGAGATGATATGGATGCTAGTGATGATGTTGATGATGATATTGATGATGATGATGGTGCCACATCTACTGCGGGTGCCACATCTGCAAGTGAAAGGAGGACAAAGAAAGCACAAGACCAAGGTGCGTACACATCCGCCCCATTAGCAGAGGAACACATGATACAGGCCAAGAGTAATACTTAGTTGTTTATGTTATTCAAATCATATGTATTTGAATCTTGTATCACATTAATGTAATGAATGTTTATATTTAATGCTTTTGTTTTGATTATTACTAATGATTGGTGTGTTACATGTTTAAATCAAGCAGATCCAAACATTCAAAGAGATGAATTCAACCTTGATCTTCTTCATCAGGTCAAGACTCAATTAACAATGATTCTTGATCTGCAAGGGATCATACGGAGATCAGTGAGTTACAACCCAGAAGAAGGGGAAATAATTCATGATTACACTGACGAGCAGTTGGCTGAAATGTTCAAACTCAACGCCGACGAGATTGTGAAAGATGCTCCAACAGTCCAGCTAGAAAGTCATGACGAGCTTAACGATGTTGATAAGATCGAGATCGAAGATGTCACAAACCAACATTATCCAGAGTACACTGACAATGAGGGTAATGTGTTTCCTAATCTGGGTGACTCTCTTGTTAGTGATACCTTTGCTACTCTGGATAAAATGGATCAAGAGTCAGAGCAGGACCAAGCCTCGGATGCTGAAGTCAATATCAGAAAGGGTGAATAGGCTGCATGCTTTAAAGACCTACGAGCCCAACGCAATGCTTCCATGTCGACTGTCTACACCAAGCTGTATAAAGTGAAGAAACATCACAAGGCGTCGGGCAACATCATCACGTGGGCATATTTTCAAGATGTCAACGTTTATGAAGTTAAATGTGAGAAAGGAATTGAGTACTTCAGGTTCCCACATGACCTGAAAACTCTTCCTGGATTTGAGCTTAACCAGTTAGCGAAGCTAAAATTGCTATACGCTGATCCACGCAGAATGTCTGGTTGGTTTGAAGTAGCTCTAAAGAGAGAGTACCACACCAGATGGGTCAACTTCAAACCTCATCAACCTGCGAGGTGTATCAGACGGTCGGAAGTTGATCCCATAACTGGAAAGCCTAAGATTGTATTAAAGTGGAGTCCTCCACGCACAATGTCTAAGATCCCTCTACGGAGATGCCACAGGACTTCACTCCACACTTCAAATGGTGGTACTATGATTGGATGACAGGAGAGCCAGTCATAGTCTTGAACAAAGATGGTATAATGGTAATCATTCGGGTGTTTGACCCGATGTGGCTTACAAACTTGTCTGCTGATGATGTCTACACATTATACAAGTGGCCACTGTTAGGATCGTGTACTGGACGATTTACTAACCGATTAACATGTAAATCAAACCAAATAGTGCGGAATACTATTTGATCGGCGATCCAATCAGTGAGAACACATGTAGAAACAATTATGTATTGAATCTAAAGTTAAGAATCGATTAGGAATCGATCTACTACGATCTATGAACTTGGAGAATGACCTTAGAGGTCTCTGGACGGCTAGGGTACATCTGGAGTCGAAGTGTGTTCAATTCTTATGTTTTTCCACGAATTAGGTGGTATTTATAGGTTAGGGTTGCTCATTCATGCGGCTGAACCATTAGCATGGTTCAGTCGTGCGATTAAGCCATGCGTTTGATCCATTCGCACAACTGAGTGTTCTGTCATGCAACTGAGTCATTCGCATGATGTTGTTCAGCGTATGGACCATTTAGGCGCATGGACACTCAGTCGCATGGCCATTCGGACACATGACTACTGTTGGGGCGCATGGTCTAGTCAGACGCATGAGAAATTCAGTTTACCAACTTTGAATGTATTCATTATTATAACTTTATGCATATCAATTCAAACAATCACAAACCTATATAATCTAGTCAATATGCGTTACACAAATCATTAATGAAATATTAAACATTATAAATCACAACCAAACATTCTCATTTCATTAAGTACCCAAGCATTACATAAGCATAAGTCATTTAAGACATATTACATTACGATCCGAATCAAGGTACATATGTATCAACAAACTCCCCATTGGACCTAGATCTATCTATCGTCTTACCTTCTTCATAACCTCATCGTACTTCTTGTACTTCCCCTCTCTTGTGACTCCTGCATGTATTTCAAATGCAAAGTAGAGCCGTATCACATTTTGGAATCGGAGGGCTTGTACAATATCCTGCGTGTCATATAACAGTGGCCACTTGTATAGAGTGTAGACGTCGTCAGCTGACAAGTTGGTAGGCCACATCAGGTTGAATACCCTCATAGTATCCATCCTGCCCTCTTTGTTCAGAACTATGACAGCTTTCCATGTTCTCCAATCATAGTACCACCATTTGAATTGTAGAGTGAAGTCCTGTGGCATCTCCCGTAGAAGGATCTTTGACATTGTTCTTGGAGGACTCCACTTCAGCACTATCTTTGGCTTTCGAATTATGGGATCAACCTCAGAACGTCTCATATACCTCATAGGTTGTTAAGGTTTGAAGTTGATCCACCTGGTGCGGTACGCTTTAGTTTAGCTAGCTGGTTGAGCTCAAAACTAGGTAGAGACTTTAGGTCATGCAGGAATGAAGTACTCAATACCTTTCTCTCTCTTCACCGTGTATACATTCAGATCATCAAAATGGGCGCACGCAATAATCTTGCCTAACACCCTGTGATGTTTCTTCATCTTGTAGAGCTTGTATAGACATTCTGTTTAGGAGTAGCGTGTTGGCCTTGGATCTCCTCAAAACAAGCAGCCGATTCAGCCTTTCTGATATCAACATCAGTGTTTGAGGCTTGTGCTTCTTCTTCAACCTTCTCGGAATCTTGCTCCATCTTATCTAATATCTCAAATGTATCACCGACCAGGGAGTCACCCAAATTGGGGACTACATTTCCCTCTTTGTCAGCGTACTTGGGATAGTGCTCCGTAGTGACGTCCTCAAACTCTATCTCATCAATGTCGTTCAGCTCATCATCACTGGTATCTATAAAAGTTGGAGCGTCCTTGACAATCTCATCGGGATTGAGCTTGAACATTTCTACAATTTGCTCGTCAGTGAGATTGTGAATGATCTCTCCTTCTTCAGGAGTGTACATCACCGATCTCCTAACAATACCCTGCAGATCAAGAATCATCGTGAGCTGAGTCTTGATCTGTTGGAGGGGAGCAACATCATTTTCATCCTTCTAAAAGTTTGAATCTGCTTGATTTATACATGTAACACAACAATCATTAGTTAATAATCAAGACAGAATTACCACAATTAAATATAAACATTCATTACAATAATGAGATTCAAGATTTGAATTCATATGATTTAAATAAAGTAAATAACTAAATATTACTATTATCCTTTATCCTCTGCTCTTCTACTACCGGGGCGGATGTGGAGCCACTGATCTTGAGTCCTTTTGGTCCTTTGTTCGCTTGCAGATGTGGCACCCGCTGCAAAAGAGTCGTCTTCATCATCATCAACATCTGCATCAGTATCACCCTCGTGATCATCACCGTCATCATCATCATCATCACTCTCATCATCATTATCATCATCGTCTCCGTCTCCTTCTCCGATCTTCAAGGGCTCTTCTTTGGATCCTTTGAGCTTTAGCAAGATAGTTTTGTTTGTAGCCTCCAGCTCCTCAATCTTCTTGGCATGTTGCTCCTGGAGCTGAGACATCCCTGAGCCTGCTAATCAATCAATCGAGCCTGCTGAGAAATCTGCTGAGATTGTGCAGCAGTAAGATCTACTAACTGACGAATATGTGCACTTTTCTTGTCATCGGCCGCTAACAGACGCATCACCATACGGTTCAGTGTTGACAGTTGTTCCTCTACCCCAAAGGGAGGTAGAGGTGATCCAGATGTATATGGAGAGGAAGATGATGGTGCAGCTGGATAGTTGGTGGTGGTGGTGGTGGGAAAGGTGAGGATTGGGGGTGGTATAGATCATGGTGGTGGTGGAGGAGTGAAGATTAGGGGTGGTATAGATAAAGGTGGTGGTGGAGTGGGTGTGGTCGATATGGTGGTAGATGGAGTAGTAGTAGTAGTGGTGGTAGGTGGAGTGGTGGAAATGGTGGTAGTAGAGGTGGCGGTGATGAAGGTCAGTCTTCTGTTCTTCTTCTTCAAGCCATGGGGCTAAGCCATCCTTTTCTTCCTCGAGCCTTTCGAGGAGGATGCTCACCCTGGAACACAGCTTGGCTGATCGGGAGCATAGGTAGGATTAGTGTCAGTCTCTCCCGACCCGCTAGGGCGTTCACCAACCGCCCGGAGCCCCCGCCTCTGTGGCAACCACCTTGCTGCCAACAGTCCGAGTTAGGGGCTCCTCATCTGTATCCTCCTCCACATCAGGTTGGAAATCCTGATGGAATCCGACATCCTCAGTCTCTCTGTGGGTGGGTGTTGGAGATGCTATATCAGTAGTGGCGGGCCTCGGTTGAGTGGGCCCAGCATCTCCATAATCACCCACATCGTCGTCGTCGGAGTCATCCTCCGGCAGCTCTAACTGCTCAACATCAGAGTCACTGTCGTCGTGGCACCACTTTCTTCATGACGGCGCCACATAGTCTTCACCGGCCAGATGCCCAAATAGTCACCTCACAGGGTGTTTCACCTGCTTCCCCCTGTAAACTTTCATCCGACCCAAGGTGGTATCATTCATCACCTCGAGTGCTACCGCATCCTCCTTCTCCTTTGGCAACGAAGGGAGCTTTTGGTCTATCATCATCTGTAGGAATCGAGGGTACATACAAAAGCCCTCCTTCCCCTTTCCTTCTATGTTATCCACCAAGTAGGTGAAGATCATTCTGAAGAAGCTGAACGGGTGGTTCAGCACCAACGCTGCATAAGCGTTCTGAATCTGATCTGAGAGCTCATCGAACCCTCCCTTCCGAGACGCTATACACTTCAGCAGCACATGAGCGAGGTACTTGAGCTGGGGGCACAGGTTGCTCTTGTTGAGCACCCCTGTGTTGATGTCCCTAGAGTACATAGCTCATATAAAACAACCTCAAACAGTAACGGGGTGTAATCGGGTGGGACAATCAGCATCATCCCCAAACTTGAGAACTTTCTGAAGATCATCCTCAGTGTTCTCAATGGGCTGACAAAAAATAGAGCTCCTGATCCGGTGGGGCTCTGAAGTCCTGTCAACAAATGCGCCTTCCCAGAAGGTCTGCTGAATCGAGCGATAAGGCATGCACAGAGTCGAGATGGCTCGGAAGGTCCTTGATCTTTGTAGGAAAGTAATAATGCCCGAGAAGTCAGCTGCGATCCTGGATGTCAGATCCCGATGAGCATAGATGTTGTGCTTGGTGCTCATAGTCCAACGACTAACCATCTGTTACACCATGAATATAAACGTTAGTGTCAGTCAATAAGTAGTGAACTTAATCATTTGAACATGAACTACTCTATTCTGTCATGCTAATGACAATGTGCGACTAAGATCTAGTCGTGCAAATGACCTCATACGTATGACTTAACATGAGACTAAGCACATACGGATGCTATCTCATGCGGTTACCCTAGTCGTGCGACTGAATTAGCTGTGCGATTTCGCCATTCGCCCCTTTCAGTCATGCGACTGAAGTTCATCAGACTGTCCTTTCGCATGCAGACTAACTGTTCAATTCAAAATCAAATTTTGAGCAATCTTTAATGTTACACGTCGTGGTTTGGCTCATTAGACTCGCTATTCACTGACAAAACCCATTATAACGTTTAATTGCACAATAGACTTTGTTTTATTAGTTTATTTGTCAATGTATGTCATGGTTTCTTTTACGGTTCATTTCAGTCAATTTTGGGCTAAATTGATGGATATTTTCATGGATTGCACCGTATTATATCTGTATAGTCAATAGAAATCGTCTGTACACAACAAACAATAGTCTTGAAGGCTCAACTGAAAATAGGACCGAGTAACGGTATGTTTGTGCAATGTAGAGGCGATTTGGGAGTGATGACCAAGTGCGACCGACTCACCCTCTATTTTACTAGGGATTACTTTCAGTCGTGCGACTGAGCCCAGTCGCATAGTTGATTCATGCGACTAAAGATCAGTCGTGCGACTAGCGGGTCATTCTGTCACCTTCAACCATGCGGTTAGGACAATTTGGTCATCCTGATGGTCCAATCGCGCATATGTCCCATCGTGTGGGTTAATCGAGCGATTGGGCACATTCGCATCTTCCAATCGTACGACTGGTCCAAGCTCATGGTCCAGTCGTTCGAATGAATCATACTTATGTTTTTTGACTTGATGACCATTTTACCTTTGACACCCTTTAAAACTATTGGTTTAACATTATGAACCTTTGAAAATCTCAAACTTGATCATTTTAACTTGAAAAACTTTTGACCACCTCAGATGTGGTCCTTTTAAAATACTTTGTCACCTCAGACGTGACCCAATTTTATTTGAAGGCACGTGTGGTCACCTCAGACGTGATTGTTTAGATGATAAGGTTCCTTATCAACTTCCATGACATAGTCCGATATTGAACAAACTGAAATTGACAAACTGTATAGAGAATAAAAGAAATAAAACTAAAACATAAAACTAAGACATACTTTTGTGTTTTTGTGAGGGTTAAATCCTAAGATGTAAATCTAAGAAATTATTTATCTGAAAAGGTAGCTTCAATTCATTTAGACCATACATGGACCAATTCAATTTGGAATCATACAGGATATTCAAATCGTTCCGGACAAGTTATCCAAAACCTTTGATACTCTATTCTTGTTTTTCATATAGAGTCATTTAGCAAATTTAGGAAATCATACTAGTACTATTAGGTCCCCACACTAATTTGGACTTTTAAGAATTGTAGCCACGATGATTGTCAGTATACATGTCCTCTTAAATCCATACATAGACTCGTGATGGTTTAAGGTTTGTTTATTTCAATGAGCATTTGAGGATCCCACACTTATACGGTAATCAACATTCCTCAGGAGATTATTGAGCAGTCTCAGGGCAATAATCAAGAAGAAACTATTCATAGAACTTTCAATGAGAAGCCAAGCCTTAGGTCAGTGCCACCGCACAGCAGAGAGGCGGCAAACAACAATGAATTCTAGAATATATAGGTTATGCTTATCCTCAGGTCAGTGCCACCGCACAACAAAGAGGCACATATCCTATCTTCTTGTTTGAGCAATTTCATTCTTTTTGCATTGTTCTCCCCAACAACATAGGTTATTAGTTTGATTGTATTTGCATTTTTATGTGCTTTTGCTCATGCTTTGGTCTTACGCACACATTCGTGGCGTTTATTTTGCTCGTCACTCCTTATTGGAATTTTGTTGATTATGTTAACGAGGGATAAGGTGTTACCCACAGCTAGTCAAACATTTTAGTTTAATCTTGAGATTACCAAAACGGTCTAGTCATCTATTTTGTTGAATCTACCAACATATCATCTGTGGACTAGCAACCTCTAGGTCTACTTTCTTTGTGTTACCTTAGTAGTAGCTAGTTTGTCTATCATATTTCCTTTGATATTTCTCAGACTACACAGACTTATACTTGAGCTTTGCATATTTTTCTCTTTAATGTTTTTAAAGTCCCAAATGGTTTGCTCCTGTGTACTATCATATTTCAAAGATTGAATCAGTATCACACATACAATATTTTTTTATTAGCTACCTCTCCTTCTCCCTCGTTTTTTCTTTTTTTATTCTATCTAAACCTATTTTCCCCCCTAAAATTTTAAAACTATAATGGATTCGCGTTTTAGGATTTTAATAGGCAAAAACAATAAGACCAATTTTAATTAACCAACTTAAAATTAAGCAAATAAAAAATTTAAAAATAAATGGAAATTTACACGACACATTGGACTACACATGGTCATCTTCAGGAATGACCTCACTTTTCTTTTTAACGTTGTTGACCTCTAACAGATATAGAAAACGTGGTTTGTTAAAAGCCTCTGTATAGAGGTCAGTGCGTTGAAAATCTATGTTTATTTTTACCACATCGATTAAGTTCTTTTCAAAGCAATCACGTATAAAGTGATATTTAATTCCGATGTGTTTGGTCTTTGGATGTTGGACCGGGTTTTTAGTGACTACAATTGCAATAGAGTTATCAACAAAGATAGGAGTAAAAGAGAATTTCAAACCATAATCTCGCATTTGCTATTGAATCCATATGATTTGTGAACAGCAAGTTGCAGCAGCAACGTATTCGGCTTAACAGGTTAGCAATGCAACCGAGGTCTGCTTCTTACCCTGCCAGGTTACTAATCTTCTCCTGAAGAACTGACAACCTGCTGATGTAGGCTTGTAGTTCATCTTGCAGCCTCCATAATCCGAGTTGCTATACGCAGTAAGCTCAAAGTCATCATCATGAGGATACCACTACCCAAGTATGGGTGTACCCTTCAGATAACGAAAAATCCTTTTGACCCCAATAAGATGATTCACCTTAGGTGTTGCCTGATATCATGAACATAAATATGTAACATACATGATATCAGGTCATGAGGCAGTGAGATACATGAGAGATCGAATCATCCCTCGGTACATAATAGCATCTACCAGATCATCATTTTCGTCGGGTGCTACATCATGGTTTGTAGCAAGCGGAGTTCCAGTTGTAGAAGCATTCTCCATTTCAAACCAACTGACTCACCTACATACTTGGTCTGATGTAGGAAAATCCCATTTGGTGTCTGATCCACCTGTAACCCAAGAAAGAACTTCATCTCTCCCATTGTACTCATTTCAAACTCCCCCTTCATTACTGCTTCAAACTATTTACATAATTCTTCGTTCTTGGATCCGAAGATTATGTCATCAACATAGATTTCCACCAGCAGTAAATCTCCATCTTTTTCCTTGATAAACAATGTACAGTCAATGACTCCCCTACGAAAACCGTGTTTCACAACATGAGTCGAGAGTTTCTCATACTAGGCCCTCGAAGCTTGATGAAGCCCGTATAGCGCCTTGTCGAGTTTGTAAAATCTATCCCAATGATATGGATCCTTAAATCCCTTGGGTTGACTGACATACACTGTCTCTGAATCTCACCATGAAAGAATGCACTCTTCATATCTAATTGATAAACTTTGATCTTCATATAAGATGCATAGGCAAGGAAGATGCGGATTGCTTCCATCCTTGCCACTGGTGCAAACACTTCATTGTAGTCAATACCCTAAACTTGTCAAAATCCCTGAACAACAAGCCGAGCCATGTTTCTGATGATCACTCCTTGATCATATTTCTTGCATTTTAAGACCAATTTGGTGCCAATGACCTTAGCACCTTTAGGTCTATCCACTATAGTCCATACACCCAACTTCTTGAACTGAAGAAGTTCTTGCATGGCACTCACCCATGTCTCATCATTCAAGGCTTCACTAACATACTTTGGCTCAAACTGAGACACAAAGCAATGATAGGCACCATCGTGAAGGTATCCCTTTTCCATCACAGAGGCATAATCAGCTGAGTACAACTGATTTCTAGTCTAAACTCCTGATCTCACATCTTCTATTACATTATCCAAAGGATGATAGATGTTTAGACGTGAGCCGAGAGTTGTTGGAACAACCACCTTAGAATCAAGATTGTGAATTTTTGGTTTTGGATCTGGGGCTGTAGGAGTCTGAGGTTCAGAAGGCTCAGAAGGATCACTGTCAGATGCTTGTTGACTTGTGGTAGTCGGAACCTGTTCATCGTGGTTGTTCTGATCATTCTCCATATTTTCTTCATCAGAGGAAGAGTCACTCACATCAAGTGCTCCCCCTGAGTTGGTAGATGATTGACTTTGTGAACCGGATGGTGTTGAATCTTGAGACAGTGTGTTCAAGACATCGTACATCATCTTGTTTGCCAACTTGTCTTCGGATGTGGAGAGAGGTATGTGAAGGACTTGAAGAATCCATCATAGTTAAAGAACTAAGCAGGCCCTTTTCCAGCAGGTGGTGTGGTGTATCTCTGAACATCAACATTACACCACACCTCGACTTGACCCGTTGATTTGTTGTAAACTCTATTGTTTGGTATGTTGTATCCTAAAAAAAACCCTTCATTTACCTTCTCACTGAATTTTCCCTCTTGAGTCTTCTTCAGCAGGGTGCACGAAGCGCCAAACGGCTCGAGATACTCTACGTTAGGTTTACATCGTTGTCGTAACTCGTAGCACATTTTTTCATGGTGCTTTACTACCAGAACTCGATTTAGCGTATAACATACATTTGCAACTGCTTCATTCCAGAATTGAATAGGCAGTTTTGAGTCTGCTAGCATAGTCTGTGCGGTCTCTATCAAGCTGCGATTCTTCCGTTCAGCAACACCGTTCATCTGAGGCATGTAGGCAGAGGTAAACTGATGCACAATTCCCTTTTCCTTACAGCAGGCCTTCATCGACTGATTCTTGAACTCGGTTCCGTTGTCTGAGCGCACTTGTCGTACTTTCAGCTTTGATAGGGATTCCAGTGAAGTTACTAATTCATTGAAGAACTCAAATGTTTCTTATTTGGACATCAGAAACATTACCTAAGAGAACCTTGAGTAGTCATGTGTAACTACGTAGCGGTACAAGTCGCCTCCAATGCTTCTTATACTGACTAGGCCAAACAGATCCATGTCAAGAAGCTTAAGTGGTAGTTTTATGGAATGAACTTTCTTTTCCTTATGAGACTTCTTCGTTTGTTTGCCCTTCTTGCACGCAACACAGAAATCCGGGACTTTGAATTTTTTGACGTTCATTCCCCTCACTAGATCATTCTGGATCAAGTGATTCTCCTATGCCAGGTGATGGAATCCTTCTCAGTAGCTTTGGACAAGAAGCATTGAACTTCATGATCCATTGTGAAGGCCTTTGAAAGATCCAAGACATAAAGATCATTATATCTTGAAGCTGACATTAGGACTTGGTCCTTCAGGATCACGTAGACCTTCTTCAGTACGTAGCACTTCCTGTTGTTTGGTAATTGTTGGACATAGTTTACCTTGTCAAACTTAACTTTTTGACTTCCCACTTCCCCTTGGGCTGTGATCTACCCGCCTTTGTTTCTAGCAAATGAAACATGTCCTCCTTTGATTTGTCCAACGTTTCATAAGAGAGTTGTATTCCCTATCGTGTGCCTGGATGCTCCGTTATCTACAATACACGTGTTAGTCTCAACACTATAGCGAACACCCTGCACATTCAACGAAAAATTTGATCATGTTAGGAACCCAAGCCTTCACCGGCTTGGCTTTCCCCGAGGCATCACACATAATAAACTCAACCCATTGACCATTCGAGGTTGAGGGAAGCTCATATGTTTGTTGGTCTCATTTTCAGACGCTAAGGCGGATTTTTCATTCCATTGGCCAGCTTTGTGTAAGGCATGTTTGTGATAAACAGACGACTGGCTGATGGGTTGAACTTTGGATTCACTGTCCCTTTTGGAGGCGTCACTAAGTTCCTCTTATAAGATCTAGTTTTAGATGCAAGGAGTTCAAGTTTCCTCCTCGGTGTTTGATAATATGGACAATTAGACGCAATGTAACCGTACTCTCCACAATTGTAGTAAGATCTGCTTTCAACTTTAAGATTTGTTTGTTTTTGTGGAGATGTAGGTGTCACATGGATGACCATAGTTTGTTTACATTGAGACAATTCTTTGTTAGATGTATGGATGGGTTTTACAAACTTAATTGCTTTACCTGGTTATACATCTTTTATTTCTTGTTTACGTGGACTTTTACATGATGCACGTGATTGATTAGGTTTAATAGTCATGTTGGGTTCTGATTTGACATTGTTTGAAACTAACTTTAAATTAACCTTTTCAAACTCTTTTTCCAGGTTAACACAAGGCATCTTTCCTTTTGCCTTAGAAGTGGACTACTTTTGTTTAGTGCCAGATTCAATTGGTTTACTTGTGGAATCTGGGTCACTAACAAGAGGAGTGGTCACCACATGATCCTTGATGGGGTTATTATTAATAGGTTTACTTTTGGTCTTCATCAAGGTCTCAGGTGTTGGTGGCACCACTTTGTATCCCAATCCCTCCCCGTTGTTTCTTTCTCTCACTAAGTGTTGAACAATGTGAGATGAGCTTGTCCAACTGTGCAGTTTTTGTTTTAAAGATTTGACTTCTACTTCTAAAATCGCTTTCTGCTTCTTAGTGTCCTCTAGGGAGTTAAGATAGTATCTAATGTCATTAGCTTTGTTAAAGGCAACTACTTATGTTTCCTTAAGTTGTTTGTTCAAAAGATCTATCTTTTCCTTGTAATTGTGCCCTTTTTATTTTAAAACTCTATTACTTCAGTGCACAGTTCCAAATCCTTCACTAGGCTATCATTATGATCTAATAACTTAGCAAATTTTAAATCTATGCTTTCTCTAAATTTATTGTAATCCAAACAAGCATGATTATTAAACATTTGGTCAGCAGTACTTACCTAAGCTGTCGAAGAGGAATCATCCATGTGTGCAGAATCTGTTGTCTCTTTTTCTGGTGATTCGGACGTTGATGTAGACTTTTCTTCTTCACGCAGGTGGTTGAAAGCATGTGTAGTGTCTATAGAATTGGACATCGCAAGCTCTACTGCTATATCTCCCTCACTGGCAGAGTCGTCATCTATGTCCTCCACACTAGCTGTGTTGGACTCTCCCGGTGTGACGAACCGAAAGCTCCAGTCTTGTCCTTCATCATCGTTAGCAGTCAAGGCTTTAGGGTCTTTGCTTGATGAAGTAGAACTACTAGATGTGGCTTTATCCAGACAATTAAAGGACGAGAAAGGATTGCCATTACCAGTCTTCTTTGGCTTCACACACTCCCTTTTGAAGTGACCCTTCTCAACCAGTTGAAACAGGTGACCTTTGACTTGTCGAAGCCAAAAGTCGTGTCCTTGGTTGCAACGAAGTTATGTCGGGTCTTCTTTACAAACTTTTTAGCTCGTGTAACAGCACTTGCCAAGGCCCACATTATATCCATCCGTTCCAACTCCATCTCATCCACCTGTTCATAATCCTCATCTGCAAAGTGGCAATTTTCTATCTTTCCAGCAATTAGTCCATCATAGGAGTGGACTACAGCAGCTAAGAGGTCCATGTGTTCTCTGGCCACTCAACAGTCACGTTACCGAAGTTATCGGTCTTCAATTTTGCTGCATTGGCTTCAGGTATAATATACTGGGTACTAGATGACCCTGACGTTTCAGACCCTGAAGTAGATGCTTGTGTTGGACTTGCTAAGCTTGAGACGAAGGTAGTAAGTAGTGGTGCTCTAGATGTCTTGACAGGAGGAGTCGCGTTTTAGAGCACAGGATCGGTCATAGTTTGCCTTTTGTGCTCTATAATTCATCCTAAGCTCCTCCTCTCTCAGTTTCAAAATGAAGTCATTATGTCTAACTTCGACAGCATCCTATTCTGTCTGAGATTAGAAATGAAAGAAGCCCATTTCTCTGGTAATCCATCTGCAAAGTTGGATACCTTATCTTCTATCGATGTAGTTACTCCATGAGTATGCATCTCACTCATCAAGTGGTAGAATCTATCGATCACATCGTCCAGGCCTTCCTTTCCCATTGAAGAGAAGTTGTCAAACTCCTTCTTCAAAGATTTGGCCTTAATGGCCTTGAGTGAGGCATTTCCGTCATACCTGTTCTCCAACGCATCCCATAGTTTCTTTGCATGAGTATATTCTGAATACTGTTAGATTTGGAATAGATTGGGTAAGCAAAGCATATACTTTCTTCTCAGCATTGTGTTTCACCTTTTGTGCATCAGACATCCCATTTAATGTAAGTTTGACACAGTCAGCTCCTACTGGCATGCTGTACGCCGACTCTATAGCCTCCCACAAATTTGTATCTACTCCATTTAAGTAGATTTCAAAACGTTGCTTCCATTGTGTGTAGTCGTCTAACATGATAAGCTTCGGGGGTTTATTATGAATTCCCACTTCGTTCTCCAATAGCAGTAGATTCTGAATACGAGTGTCTCTACTTGTTGTGTATGCTGAAAACTGGTCCTTCATTTCACTTAACTTTACTCTAAAACAAATTGTTTATGTGTGCAAATGAAGGTAAGCGATTGGGCTTATTCGGGCGATTGAACTAGACGAATGGTTCAATCGTGTGACTGAACTAATGCGGATGAGTCAGTCGGCCGAATGAACTAATGCGGTTGAATAGTCCGAATAGGGTTCTCAGTCGTACGACTGATGGAACGAATGAGTCCAATCGTGCGTTTGGAGAATGCGAATGAACTCAGTCGTGCGATTGAGCTAATCGTGTGACTGAACCTGCTGAAGTTTGAAAATTCGTAGCTTAAACATGTTTTGGCTGCAAAAACTCGAATTTTCACAAACCCTAATTGCCGTATACCGGAAAAACTAAACTTTATTGTCAGGAGACATCTAAAACACCGTTTGACATAGAAAGATTGCGTTTTTAGTGAAAAAACACAATTCTATATGAAAAATGATTGAATCAACACGTAATCAATAGCCAAAGCTGTGATACCACTTGTTACGATCGTGTACTGGACGATGTACTAACTGATTAACGTGTAAACCAAACCAAATAGTGCGAAATCCTATTTGAACGGCGATCCAATCAGGGAGAATGCACGTAGAAACAATTATGTATTGAATCTAATGATAAAAATTGATTAGGAATCGATCTACTACAATCTATGATCTTAGAGGTCTCTGGACGGCTAGGGTACGTCTGGAGTTGAAGTGTGTTCAATTTTTATGTGTTTCCACGAATTAGGTGGTATTTATAGGTTAGGGTTGCTCATTCGTGCGATTGAGTTCAATCGTGCGATTGACCCATGCATTTGATCCATTCTCATGACTGAGTGTTCAGTCGTGCGACTGAGTCATTCGCATGAAGTTGTTTAGGCGTATGGACTATTTAGGCACAGGACACTCAGTCGAATGGCCATTCGGATGCATGACCACTGTTGAGGCGCATGGTCTAGCAGGACACATGAGAAATTCACTTAACCATGTTTGAAGGTATTCATTATTATAACATTATGCATATCAATTCAAACAATCACAAACCTATATAATCTAGTCAATATGTGTTAGACAACTCATTAATGAAGTATTAAACATTATAAATCACAAGCAAACATTCTTATTTCATTAAGTACCCAAGCATTACATAAGCGTAAGACATTCAAGACATATTACATTAATATCCAAATCTAGGTACATATGTATCAACGGCCACTGTTCTATGACTCTCAAGATATTGGACAAGCTCTACAATTCCAGAATGTGATACGACTCTGCTTTGCTTTTGAGATGCATGCAGGAGTCACTAGAGAAGAGAAGTACAAGATGTTTGAGGAACTTATGAAGGATGTAAGACATTAGATGAAACTAGGTCCAACGGGGAGTTTGAAGATACATATGTCCCTAGTTTTTGAACTTAGTGTAATATGTTTGTATTGTCTTACATATATGTAATAGTTGGGTACTTAATGAATTACAAATGTTTGGTTATGTTTATCATGTTTAATATTTCATTAATGAGTTGTTTAACGCATATTGAATTGAGTATATAGGTTTGTGGTTGTTTGAACTAATATAAATAATGTTATGATAATACTTACATTCAAACTTAGTAAAAAGAAGTTCCCATGCGTCCGAATGGACTATGCGCCCCACAGTGGTCATGCATCCAAATGGTCATGTGACTAAGTTTCCATGCACCTAAATGGTCCATACGCATGAACATCTTCATGCGAATGACTCAGTCGCACGACTGAACCAGGAGACTAGATCAGTCGTATGATTGTTACATAAGATTGGCTCAATCGCACGACGAAACACTCAATCGCGAGATTGGATCAACCGCATGGCTCAATCGCACGACTAAACCATGTTAATGGTTCAGTCACCCGAATGAGCAACCATAACCTATAAATACCACCTAATTCGTGGAAAAACGTAAGTGTTGATTACCCTTCGACTCAAGATGTACCCTAGCCCTCTAGAGACCTCTAAGACCAACTCCAAGTTCATAGATCGCAGTAGATAAATTCCAAATCGTTCTCGACGTTTAGATTCAATACATAATTGTTTCTACATGTGTTCTCACTGATTTGATCGCCAATCAAATAGGATTCCGCACCATTTGATTCGGTATTCACGTTAATCAGTTAGTATTTCGTTCAAGTACACGATCCTAACAGACTAAGTGTTCCATACGCCTAAAACTGCACATGTGCCTAGGCACTCATGCCCCTAGGCACTCATACGCCTAGGCAATCATGTGTTTGCATAGTGCTCATGTGCCTAGAAATGCCTAAAATGACTAAGTTTTAGGTCATGCGCCAAGAACCTTCCAATGTGCCTAAGTGTCCCCAGGCACCTAAAAGGCCATGCGGTTGCATAGTGTCATGCACCTAGGACTTAGTTTATTTTCAAAAATTTTGGGGAAAATGTGAGGTATTAGGTTTTGACTTGGGATGTTTCCCGAGGGTGATGTAAGTTGACCTTATGATGGTATGTTATGTATGATATGGTGTGATATGATATGTGATGATGTTATGCTTATTTTGATATGTTTCCTTGTGTTCCTTATTACGTATTATGACGCAACTTTATGTGGTGTGATTATGTTAATCAACGTAAAGTATTATCTTAACAAAGCAAAAGATTTTAGAAAATGAAAGTGGAACATAATGAATGAAAGAATGAAAAGTCTTGCAAGGAAATGTGAGGAGCTTTACAACTTATTGAGAGTTGTTAGCTCAACAGTGTGCGATCTTGGCTAACCCTTAAGGATTCGCACATAGGGGGGTTAGTCTATGTGACTACTCCATACGTGTGATATGTGCAATATGAGATCCTTGTCGCTTAACCATAGATGATATGTATTTGTGCTCCAGAGGGGGGTTAAGCATACGACAGGATCTAGATTGAAGTGAAAGATAATAAATGTACAAAAAGTGCGATAAGTACGAAACGTGTGATATATATGGAATGAACGATGTCGAAAGATAATATATATTACCTTGATGTATGTACGATATATGATCATGTGCGATAGTAAAAAATATGTTTTAGCGAATGGAAGGTAATATAATGCCTTTATAAAACTAGAACTCCCTCAGCAACGCTGACTTTTATGTGTTTCCAGTTGGTAGGTGATGTGGCTGAGGACGGCACGAGGTAGCTACATGGTATTTTGGATGGCATCCATTTTGTAAAGGATGATTCTTTTGCATTGTAATACGAACAAATGATATTTTGTAATTGTTAACAATGTTTCATTATTTTGCAAAAGCAATTATTTATATATGAAATGGTTAAGTTATTTCGTTGCATTATTTTAGTAACTGTAAATGTATAACATATGTTTTATGTGCGATGATTGACCAGCTATGAGCGTCCTGGAAACGGGACCTTACAAGTTGGTATTTGAGCCAAAGTTTAAGTGAAACGGGTAACTATTTTTAAAAGAAACCTAAACTTAAACTGAAAATGGGACAAAACGGAAGGTTTGCCAGTCCGAGTAGCTATGTGCCATGAGGTATTTTCTTAATGTTAACAGGAATTATGTGCGCATGTTATGTGGTTTATGTGCTTCCTTGTAGATTTAGATACTGATGTAGTCACGATAGGAAATGCTTGGCTTATGAAGACTGAAGTACGTGGATAGTCACAAGTTGCCACTGTAATTAGGGACTTACTATACTTAACATAAACTGAGCTATTACCTTGAATGATCGTGTTGGTCTTTGAATCTTATAGCGGGTTAGAGGATGGCTAGTGGTAGATCTTCTAAGGCTTCGAGAGGTAGAGGTAGTGGTGGACGTGGTGCTAGACCACGAGTCACAACAGGAAAGCCTAGGGCTAATAAGGTGGCTCATGAAGAGCCCAATACCCCTCATCTGGAGGGTGGTGACGAGAGTGCTAATTTAAGAGCCTTAGTGAAGGATGCTATTGTAGAGGAGGTTCCCCAAGTCATGTAGACGATCCTACCGTCTGTGGTGACCGAGGTGATTAAAGCGGTTACCGAAGGAGAGAGAAAGGAAAGGAGAAGGCCCACAGGGGAACGGGAACAACCGGAGACTGAGGCAGTTGTTTCTACCGATGAGAAAGGAGAAGAAGTGTCTATGCCGAAGCAACACGATGCTGTAACAATGGGGCATTTCGATGATGGAAGCCCCTGATTTTTTATGGTAATGACACTACTGCTGCTTCTCACCAGTGGGTGAGAGAGATGGAAGTTGTTTTTGATATCAATGACTGCCGGGAACACCAAATGGTGGTGCCACTATTTGTGGACTCGGGTCTATATTGGTGGGACAACATTTTCGAAGCGGAGATTAGTAGGTCGATTGGTAGAAGCGGTGGAGTGACCTGAAGAAGATGGTGATCGCGGAGTTCTATCCTCATAGGGAACTCGACAAGGTGGAGTGGGAGTTCCTTCAGCTAGAGGCGGGAACCATGACGCATCAGCAACACACCACCAAGTTTAATAAGATGGCACGAATGGTGCCACATAAGGTGACGCCCTTGTCACGGAAGAGCTACAAACATATTCAGGGCTTGCCAACGGATATCCGCAGGCACATGATTGCTGCCCAGTAGAGTATGTCCAGGTCGGTTGTTGATCTAGCTAGAAGGCTATATGATGAGTGAGGGGTGGTGGTGACTGAGGTGAACAAGAAAGGTGGTGGTGACTGGAACTGGGACGGAAAATGGTTTGCCGTGGCGGAGCCACTCCAAACAATAAGGTTGCGAAGGTGGACGACCGACATGTGGTCACACCCGGTGCGGTGTCAAACGTATATATGTATATCTATACGTGTATATATATATATATACACACACACACGTATATGTATATCTATACGTATATGCATACGTATATACGTATATATGCGTATACGTAAACGTATACGGGTATATGCATACGTGTATACATATACATATATCCGTACCCGTATAGACGTAGACGTATACACGTATACGTATACACGTTCACGTGTATGTATAAATGTAGACGTATATCCTGTTGGATTCTGTGTGCCCAAGACACTTAGAATATTGATGTGGTTAGTACGTTATGATCCAAGTCGGGTTATACCCAACAACAAGCTTGGCAAACACCAATTAAATATTTAATTGATGATGTGATCATGCAATTAAATATTTACACCAATTTAGAAAATGGGTTTTCTAAATAAGTTGCATGTAAGTGGGAACAACTTATTAGGATATTTTGTTCAACAATATTATTTGATGTGTTGTTTAAATTAGTTAGATGACACCAAATAATAAGTGATAAATTACAGATTATAAATTAAATGGTTAATTGTATAAGTATGTAATTATATTTATATATCTTGTACATACAATTAATTGTATGTCTAGTATAAGTGACATTTTAATGTGTGATAGTTTTGAGAGGGAAAAGGGTTTTAAACCCCTTTTGGCCGCCCCTCCCCTCTCATCCTATTGGACCAAACTAGTTTTGACAACCAACAAACATTTAATTTGGTCTTGGACTCAAAAATCTGATCTACCCACACATTACATGCAACTTTGAAAGACAAAACTCAAAAAACCACTCTCTCTTGGTCTCGGCTAGGCAGCAGCTTTTGAAGAAGTGTTTTTGTCTTGATTTGGTGATCTCTCCCTAGCAGAGTTGTGTATGCTTCACAAGGCTTGGGGTATAAGCACTTGAGGACTCCTCCTTGAAGTCTTGGCCAAAAGAACAAGCATCAAACATCCCATTCTGGTCGACATTTGGTGCTGGAACAAGGTAGTTGTCACAGCTTGTTCAAGCTGTGATTTTATGTACGTTATGTATTGACATAGCTTGTCTATTCACATAAGAATGATCCTCATGATTTGGGTTTGTTTTTCGTAACATATGAACATATAGAAGATAAGATTTTCAGCTTTAAAAATCGTTTTAAAAGCCATATTTCCGCTGCGTTTTTAAGAATGTTTAAAAGGTTAACATGGATTTTGTGTTCTAGCAAACCCGTCAATGGTATCTAGAGCCGGTTATGTGGATGACTTGCTTGTTATGTTCTTTAAATTTTGTTTTAAGGATGTTTATAAACTAGTTATAGACTGATTTTGGGCTGTTATTGTTTGGTTGAATGATCCCCAACTTTCAAGATCGTATCACACATGCTAGTGATTAGATCTTGAAAGATACATATTTTGATGTGTTGATTGTTTAGACAATGTTTAAAACCAAAAATTTCAGTTTATGTTGGCTGAAATTTGGTGGTTTTAAAAGGGGTTTCATTATATGTTTTGATGTTATGATCATTTGATGATAGTGTGCATAACCTAGCCTTGACCTGGTGATGTTTTGGATGCTTGTGTTGGTTGTATTCTTTCATTCAATTGGGTTGTAATTTTGTTTCACTATTTGGGTTGTAATTATTCATTCATTTGGGTTTGTAATAGATTAGGTGCATTTTTTTATTAGAAAAATGTATTAGGATACAATTTTGTAAAAGGAAGATGCACAAGTTCAAGACCCAAAGATGGACATCAAAGACATGGAACTTGAAGCATATGGATGCAAGTTCAAGTGAGGTCTAAGATGACCTGGATTTAGTGTTGATTTCAACCTTAGAAAAGACCTTATGACAACACTTGTGATGGCAAACAAGTGTTGTCAACTTAGTAGCTATGGTTATGCACTCATGTTTGTATATATATATGCTTGTTTGATTGTTTGTTGTTTGATTGTTTGGTTAGTACTTGGATATTCATTACAAACTCATTACAAACTTAACAAGCTGAAAATTGTTGGTTCTTAAAAGTTAATAAAAGTAATTAAAATGGTTTAATGACTTTAAAGATTAAAATTGGTTTTAATCAAAGAACCATAGGGTATCTTGTATTTGAAAGCATGCAAATACAAGTACATAGGATTTACTAAACTAGAATTAAGAAATCTCTAATATTTTAAAACAAGATCAACACCGTCCTTTTACACAACACTTGAGTCACTTGGGAACTCTTAGTGGGATAAAGGTCACCCAACCATTTTGAGGGAACTTGTGATTTGTGGTGAGAATGCCTTACTTATGGGATAAAGGTCACCTAACCATTTGTTTTGGCAAACTCACACGTGGGTGTAAGTAGGATGTCTTGATTTGCAAACCATGTTAAATGGATCACCTACAATGTGTGTTTCCAAATGGTGTTGATGGGATTTTCATGCCGACTTTACATATGATGTTCAAGAGTCGATCCCGTACCTCTAGAAGTTGCAAATGGTGCAATCGTCAAACGTTGACCACCTTATTAATTTAAAACGTGGGATAAAGGTCACCTAACCACAATTTAAATGTAATATTGGGTTGTAGATTTTAATATGAAAAGTCTTGTAAGACATTTGTTATTAAAATTACAATATCAAAAATACTAAATAAAACTTTGTTAAATTTTGTAGATGGCCTCTAATAATGATAATTCCGATAACTCATCCGCGTCCAACCAATCTCTACGAGCGATCCTCCAAAAGGAACGTCTAAACCATAACAACTTCATCGACTGGTATCGAAACTTGAGAATTGTTCTCAAGCAAGAGAGACGATCGTATGTTTTTTAGACGACCCTATCCCCGATCAACCTAGCGAGGATGATGAGGAGGCCTTTAATGATTGGCTGAAATACACTGAGGACTCCGTCCAAGTGTCTTGTCTCATGCTAGCGAGCATGACTCGGATCTCCAAAAGGAGTATGAACACCACGGGGCTTATGACATGATAACCCAGCTGAAGGAAACATTCCAACAGCAAGCAAGGGTTGAGCGCTTCGAAACGGTTCGAGCGCTCCATGCATGTCGTATGGACGACAACCAATCTGTTTCATCTTATGTACTTAAGATGAAAAGTCACATTGACCGCCTCGAGAGGCTTAATTGTCCGTCTCGAAGGAATGGCCACGGATTTGATCCTCAATGGCCTTACCAAGAGGTTCGAGACATTCGTGTTGAACTACAACATGAATGCATGGGACAAAAGCATTGGTGAACTTCACTCAATGCTCAAAACGGCCAAGGCGGCCATGGGTAAAAGGGTTTTACCCGTTCTCACCATCAATGAAGGTGGGAACAATAAAAGGCCTCGTCCCACCCAAGGCAAAAGTTGCCAAGGGCAAGGGACCCGCTTGGGGAAAAGGGAAAGGGGTGGCAAGGTGCCACCCAAAGCACAAGAGAAAAAGCAAATTTGCTACCAACGACCCATGCTTCAAGTGTGGGGAGATTGGACATTGGGCAAGGAATTGTCCTGTCCATCTCCAAGAGTTGAAAGCAAAGAGGGATGCCGGGCAGACCTCAGGTACAATATACATGATCCATATTGATTTAAACATGATATCCTCTAACACATGGGTATTAGATACCGGATGTGGAACTCACATTTGCAATTTGTTGCAGGGGTTCAAAAGAAGTAGTGACTTCAAGAAAGGGGATGCAAGCCTCTACATGGCAATGGGGCTAAAGTTCAAGTTGAAGCCCGTGGTGACTACATCTTGAAGCTTCCAAATGGTTTGGAAGTGATTTTGAACAATGTTTTGTATGCTCCTAGTTTGACTAGGAATATTATCTCTGTAGCCCTGTTAAAACAATTGGATATGTATTATCTTTTATTGAAAATGATATTCTTGTTTCTTTAAATGGTATGTTCTATTTTAAAGCCATTCCCATTAATGGTATTTATGAATTGGCTCATGAAAATACTCTAAATAGTTCATTGTACCAAACTGACACCAAGAAACTCAAGTTGGACTTGAGTGATACCTTTCTTTGGCATTGTCGTCTTGGTCATATAAACAAGAAACGTATACAAACACTTCAAAAGAATGGTCTTTTAAAAAACAATGAATATAATTCATTTGATGTATGTGAATCTTGTTTACAAGGAAAGATGACTAAGGCACCCTTAGTGGAACTAATGAAAGGGCAAAAGATTTATTAGGAATCATACATTCGGATGTATGTGGTCCTTTTAAGCCAATGACTAGGAATGGTGAAAGATACTTCATTACCTTTACCGACGATTATAGTCGCTATGGGTATGTGTACTTATTAAGGCACAAAGATGAAGCTTTTGAAATGTTCAAAATCTTCAAGAATGAAGTAGAAAATCAACTCAACAAGTCAATTAAAGTTCTTCGCACCGATAGAGGAGGTGAATACCTAAGTGATGCCTATCAAGATCATCTTAGGAGTTGTGGGATTGTCTCACAACTCACTCCACCTGGAACACCACAACATAATGGTGTGTCTGAGAGGAGGAATCGAACCTTATTGGATATGGTCCGATCTATGATGGCTAGAAGCACATTACCTCTATCATTTTGGGTTTCGCTTTGCTCTCCGCGGCTCGTATTCTAAACATGGCCCCAACCAAAAAGGTGGAAAGGACACCTTTTGAGATATGGCATGGAAGAGTTCCATCCCTATCGTACTTAAGGGTTTGGGGATGTGAGGCTTATGTTAAGACTCCCACCCCAAACAAATTGGATGTCCGATCCACCAAGTGTATCTTTATTGGATATCCTAGAGATTCTATGGGATATTATTTCTATGATCCAATGGAACAAAAGGTGTTTGTTGCCAGAAAGGGTGAGTTCTTAGAAGCAAAGTTCCTTATGGAAGGAGCTAGCAGTAGAACAGTGGATCTTGAGGAAGATCAAGAACCACAGCCCGATGCACGTTTGGTTGAAACTAGCACTCAACATGAGGATGTTGAGGATGATCAAGTGGTTGATCAATACACACAACACGTTCGCAGAAGTGGTAGAACTAGTAATCCACCTGAAAGATATGGATTTTTCATGGATGGATGCTATGTGATAGATTCTGATGAACCAACCACATACCATGATGTAATGTCCAACACGGATTGTGACAAATGGCTTGAAGCCATGAACGTTGAGATGCAATCCATGTATGACAATCAAGTATGGGACTTGGTTGTACCACCTCTTAACTCCAAGATAGTTGGAAGTAAGTGGGTTTTTAAGAAGAAAACGGATATGCATGGAAACTTGGATACTTATAAAGCTAGACTTGTAGCAAAAGGTTTCACTCAAACTCAAGGGGTTGATTATGATGAAACCTTCTCACCTGTTGCGATGCTAAAGTCTATAAGGATATTGTTTGCCATAGCTGCTCATTATGATTATGAGATTTGGCAAATGGATGTCAAAACCGCTTTCCTAAATGGATACCTTGAGGAAGATGTCTATATGGTTCAGCCTGAAGGTTTTGTCGATCCAATACATCCTAATAAGTATGCAAGTTAAAGAAATCAATCTATGGATTGAAACAAGCATCGAGAAGCTGGAATCATCGTTTTGATGAGGAAGTCAAGAAATTTGGCTTCATCAAAAACGCTGATGAGCATGTGTATATAAGAAGGCTAGTGGGAGCACAATAACTTTCCTAGTATTGTATGTTGATGACATACTGCTATTTGGAAATGACATTCCGACCTTGGAAGGTGTAAAAAACTGGCTTGGAAGTTGTTTTTCCATTAAGGATCTTGGTGAAGCCGCCTATATTCTGGGAATAAAGATCTATAGGGATAGATCAAGGCGGTTGATTGGTTTGAATCAAAGTGCATATATTGATAAAATCTTGAAGAGGTTCAAGATGGAGAATTCTAAGAAAGGTACCGTACCTATTCAAAGAGGAACGATATTGAGTACGACTCAATGTCCAAGCTCAAAGGAAGAGCAAGATAAAATGAAGGCAATCCCATACGCATCTGCTATAGGACATCATGTATGCAATGATATGCACTCGACCGGACGTGTCATGCGCCTTAAGCATGACAAGCCGTTACCAGCAGAATCCTGGAAACAGTCATTGGATGGCTGTTAAGAACATACTTAAGTACCTAAGGAGGACAAGAGATATGTTCCTGATCTATGGATCTGTGACGAGGAACTCGTTGTAAAAGGTTACACGGATGCGAGTTTCCAAACCGATCGTGATGATTCACGGTCACAATCGGGATACATTTTCATTCTGAATGGAGGAGCGGTCTCTTGGAAGAGCTCCAAGCAGGATGTGGTGGCTCTATCAACTACAGAATCAGAATATGTCGCCGCCTCATTGGCAGCTCAAGAAGCTGCATGGTTAAAGAAATTCATTGCCGATCTAGGGGTTGTCCCCTCCATTCAGGACCCCCTAGACATCTTTTGTGATAACGAGGGTGCGATTGCACAAATCAAGGAACCCCGTGCTCATCAAAAGACTAGGCATATTGAGCGGAGATTCAACTACATACGAGATGAAGTTGAAAAGGAAAGATATGTATTCGCAAAGTTCACACGGATGAAAACGTTGCGGATCCTCTCACGAAGCTCCTTGAAAAGGCAAAGCATGAATGTCATACTTGTGCCATGGGACTTCGATATTCTAGTGATTGGATTTGATCTGTAAATTTTTTATTTGGATATGTGGAACTTTTATTATTTGAATAAAATTATTTGGTTATAATGTTTCAAATAATATTCCAATTTAGCATGTTAATCCATGAGTAAAATGTTTACTCTAAATGTCCGTAGTTGTTCACACTTGTGGGAACAAGTTTGAAGGTAAGACTATTATGAACTTGGATTGGTTGATTCATAAGGATGAATATAGAGCAATGGGTTGCTACCAAGGTTCATAGATATTTGTGGGATACAAATATTGGACTAACCCGCATCTCAAATTTTACTACATGGAATCTTATTGATTGATCATAAGTAATTTTGAGTAAAGGCGAATATCATTTGGTATCCTCCGACCTGAGATACATATTGGTTTTGATATTCACCAAGTATTATACCTTGAGCTTCTTCTTCACTGTTCTGAAATAGTGGACAGTACATAAGGGTATATTCAGGTATGACATGAGTGTCTGTGAGAAACATATGTAGTCAAGATGGAATTTGTTCCTCTTATTCGTTGAGAGTTAGATGTCTAAGGCCTGATAAGTTACATCAACAAGAAATGATCATTCTGTGTTCTTGGATTTGACATGACATCTGAAACAAAAGGATAGATGATTGATTCACCTAAATCATTTCAAGTAGGGTACTTGAAGGGATGATGTTATTGAATGGCTACAAGTCATGCGTATTAAGAGTAGTGAACCGTTGTTAGGTGGTATTTACTGCTTGCATCAATCTTCTATGAATCTTGGGCAAGTGGGAGATTGTTGGATTCTGTGTGCCCAAGACACTTAGAATATTGATGTGGTTAGTACGTTATGATCCAAGTCGGTTATACCCAACAACAAGCTTGGCAAACACCAATTAAATATTTAATTGATGATGTGATCATGCAATTAAATATTTACACCAATTAGAAAATGGGTTTCTAATAAGTTGCATGTAAGTGGGAACAACTTATTAGGATATTTTGTTCAACAATATTATTTGATGTGTTGTTTAAATTAGTTAGATGACACCAAATAATAAGTGAGAAATTACAGCTTATAAATAAATGGTTAATTGTATAAGTATGTAATTATATTTATATATCTTGTACATACAATTAATTGTATGTCTAGTATAAGTGACATTTTAATGTGTGATAGTTTGAGAGGGAAAAGGGTTTTAAACCCCTTTTGGCCGCCCCTCCCCTCTCATCCTATTGGACCAAACTAGTTTTGACAACCAAACACTTTAATTGGTCTTGGACTCAAAAATCTGATCTACCACACACATTACATGCAACTTTGAAAGACAAAAACTCTCAAAAACACTCTCTCTTGGTCTCGGCTGGGCAGCAGCTTTTGAAGAAGTGTTTTTGTCTTGATTTGGTGATCTCTCCCTAGCAAGAGTTGTGTATGCTTCACAAGGCTTGGGGTATAAGCACTTGAGGACTCCTCTTGAAGTCTTGGCCAAAAGAACAAGCATCAAACATCCCATTCTGGTCGACATTTGGTGCTGGAACAAGGTAGTTGTCACAGCTTGTTCAAGCTGTGATTTTATGTACGTTTATGTATTGACATAGCTTGTCTATTCACATAAGAATGATCCTCATGATTTGGGTTTGTTTTTCGTAACATATGAACATATAGAAGATAAGATTTTCAGCTTTAAAAATCGTTTTAAAAGCCATATTTCCGCTGCGTTTTTCAGAATGTTTAAAAGGTTAAACATGGATTTTGTGTTCTAGCAAACCCGTCATATCCGTATACGCGTACACGTATACGTATAGATGTAGACGTATATACGTATATGTATCTACATATAGACATATATACGTACACCTATACGCACACATGTATACTACGTACACGTATACATATACGTATACGTGTTTACGTGTATACGTACACGTATACCTATACATGTATACGTATACATACGTATACATGCATACATATATACTTTTATAAGTGTATATGTATACGTATGCACTTATACATGTATACGTGTACACGAATACGTATACGATAATGGATACACATATACGTATACGTGTCGACGTATAGATGTATACTTGTACACGTAGACGCATGCACGTGTACGCGTACACACATGTATGTGTACACATATAATCGTGTGCACGTATAACTCTACACTTATACATGTATATGTATACATATACATGTATACGTATACGTGTACACGTATAGATGTACACGTGTACACGTATAGATGTACATGTGTACACGTGTGTGTATACATATATATATACATATATATATATATATATATATATATATATATATATATATATATCTACGTATATATATAGGTATATATATACGTATATATATATATATATATATTATACACGTATATACGTATATATATATACGTATATATATCTATATACACGTATATATAAATATACATATATATATACATATATACGTATATATATATATATATACATGTATATACGTACATATACATATGTATGTATACGTATATACGTGTATATATATATATACACACACACACACGTATATGTATATATATATATGTTTCGGAATCAACGTTAACTTGGTTTAATTTTTTTGATTAATTTCAATATCAATAATGATTAATATTTAGTTTGAAAGCAATGAATATAACACAATGGAAGATCAGAGAGTGATGCAATTCAGACGTATTTCATTAAAAGAGGTTAATGATTACAAATAAATAAATAATGATTGAGTAAATGATATTGATTTGAATGGTTGATGGTGTGATGGCTGCTAGGGTTTTGGTTTGTGTGATTTGATGTGATGTTTGGGTGTTGTATTTGTTGCTTGAATGGAAGGCCCCGTTCACGGGATGCTTACAGCTGGCCAATCATCGCTCATAAAAGATATGATTACATTTAACTTTCATAAAACAACGCAGCTATTCATTAAAATAACTTTTCAACTATAAACGCTTTTGAAAAATAATTCAAAATTCATCACACAATTTCATTTGTTCGCATCACAATGCAAAAAAATTAACAAAAGAATGCCATCTGAATGCCAAGTAGCTGCCCCTCGCCATTCTAAGCAATGCTCACCTGCCAACTGGAAAATTCATAAAAAGTCAGCGTTGCTGAGTGAGTCCTAGTTTTATAATAAAACATAATTTACTTTTGTTTAAAACCATGCTTTACTTTACAAGTGATCACACATCATACGTACACATAGATAATATCATTATTATCTTCATCATTCATTCATTAACTTTCGTTCATTCACCGTACGACATGATCATTCACATTCTTTTATAATTTCTTTCTTTTATTTGTACGTTCATTACATTCGTTGACATATACAATACTCCGAACATTGTGCACGAAGCGGGTAACTGGGCCTGAGGTCTTTCATAGACCTCGAACATTGTGCACGAAACTGACTCTAGTTCCTTGGGCAAGTACATTCACCACTTATCTTTTCTCTTTCATTCCGGATCAATGCCATATGCTATACCCCAAACATTGTGCACGAAGCGGGTAAGTGGGCTTGAGGTCTTTCATAGACCTCGAACATTATGCACGAAGCTGACTCCAGTACCTAGGGCAAGCGTCAAGGATCCCATACATATGGTCAATCACAAAGATTGGACCCCAGTGTGCATCCTTCTAGGGTAGCTAACCCGCACACCATTGAGCTAACACCCTTTATTAGGGGTGAACCTCCTTATATTTGCTTGAAAGCCTTTCTTACATTTATTCTTTCATTAATGCATGCATTGATTCATCATGTTCCTCTTTTCATTATCTTCCACTTTACGTTAAATAATACTTTCATTTCATTCATTAACAATCAACGTAAAGTCACGGGAAAGATAAACATACATAATAAAAGGAACATAAATATATCATTCACATCATCATACCGGGCATCATACATACATAAAATACATCATGCATAATCGCACAATATCATACATCATCATCATGCCCATCACATCATCTATAATCGTAGAAGTCAACTTACATAGCCCCGGCAACATCCCAAGTGAAGGTCAATATTTCATCTCTCTTTAATCAGAATGTCAGAAAACATTCTAAGTGTTGATCCACATTTGCCTTTTTATTCATCGCATTTGCTATAGTTCATCCGCATTTGCTATAGTTCATCCGCATTTGCTATAGTTCATCCGCATTTGCTATAGTTCATCCGCATTTGCTATAGTTCATCCGCATTTGTCATCTGCATTTCCCGTACTTAGTCAATGCTCATCCACAATAACTTACCTAGCAGTTAATACTCATCCGTATTAACTGTTCATCCGCATTTCTTCCAATTACTAATCTGCTTTAGTCATCCACATTTCACCATACTTGTCAATGCTCATCTGCATTGACTTTCATTCGCATTTCCTATAGTCAACGCTCATCCGCATTGACTTTTGTCTACATTAACCATATTTAGTAGTTAATACTCATCCACATTTGTTTCTAGGGTAGATTCAAATCTTAAACATTTGAATCCTAAACATCAGATCTCCGTCCCCAATCACTGACTAACATGTTCTAAGCTTAGTTCTCACCTACTAAGCCCTAGAAACACTATCATACAACACCAAGCATGAACATAGTCACATATCACATCATAATAACAACATACACACTATCAAGCATACGGGTCCGAAACCCAGTTTCATAAAAACATAAGTCCTTACATTTCGAGCTCCAAAATCATTTAAAAACTAGTAAAAGAGAGGTTCTAGAACTCACCATTGCAGCTTTTGAGTATGGCTTCCTCCAAAGTTGTTTCCACTTGAGTTTGATTGCCTAGAAACCCACTAAAATCATACCCGAACACATACAGGCACACAAAAGCATAAACCCGAGGATATGACCAGTCAAGAACATTATAAATACATAAATTCCTACCTTTAATTCAAATACTTTCTTGTTCTTCCTTCAAAAACTGAGTGTTTTCTGCTCTCTTTCCTTCTCTCTCTAAAATATCCAAATGATGCGAGTGTAGAGAGAAGAATGGGCGACCATGTCACCTTTATCACCAACTTTTGAAGATTTTGTCCCCTTGGACACTTTTAGTCCCTCTACTTGGGCTTTATATATCTTGTTTCCTTCCCACTAACTTATTCATTCTTTCTTTGACTTTTAAAATATAACCGGGTGTTACAAGTCCACCCCCCTTAAATAGGTTTCGTCCTCCAGACCTGTTATTCCTCAAACAGATGTGGGTAATGCTGTCTCATTGCTTCCTTAGTTTCCCACGTTGACTCGAATCCTTTCCTATGCTTCCGCCCTACACGCACAACAGGAACCACTTTATTTATCAGCCTTTTCTATTTTCGATCGATGATTGCCACTGGTTGCTCCACATAATTGAGTCGTTCCTCTACTTTAATATCCTCTAGTGGAACACTCATATCCTCATCCGCTAAACACTTCCTCAGATGAGATACATGGAATGTTGGGTGAATTCCACTTAACTCATCTGGTAACTGTAACCTATAGGCCACCTCTCCTACTCTAGCAATGATTCGGAAAGGCCCTATGTATCTCGGGCTCAACTTACCCCGCGTTCAGAACCGAATGATACCCTACCAAGGTGACACCTTCAACATTACCCTATCACCCACCCGAAACTCAATCGGTCTACGTTGTTTATCAGCATACGACTTTTGTCTATCTTTGGCTGCCTTCATGAAGGCTTTGATCTTTTCAAGCTTCTTAGTCGTAGCCTCGATCACCTCGACACTCCCTAACTCGTTTCGACCAATATCACCCCAATAGATGGGTGTTCTACATCTCCTACCGCATAGCATCTCATAAGGAGGCATACGAATGCTGGCATGGTAGTTGTTGTTGTATGAGAATTCTGCTAACAGTAAGTGGTCAGCCCAACTTCCCCCAAAATCAATCACACATGCTCGAAGCATGTCCTCCAACGTTTGAATGGTCGTTTCTAACTGACCATCAATCTGGGGATGACAAGCCGTGCTAATAGGTAACCTTGTTTCCATAGCGTCGCGGAATTTCTTCCTGAATTTGGACGTAAACCGGGTGTCACGATCCGACACAGTAGACACTGGTACACCATGACAAGTTACAATTCCCTTGATGAAAAGATCTGCCAACCTCTCACATGAATATGTCTCGTAGATCGGTAGGAAGAGGACACTCTTCGTTAGACAGTCAACGAACACCCATATAGCATCGTACCCTTTTGGGGTACGTGGCAGCATTGTAATGAAATCCATGGTGATGTGCTCCGACTTCCATTCTAGTATATCCAAAGGTTGGATCTTCCCATATGGTTTCTGATGTTCGGCGTTCACTTGTAGACAAGTAAGGCACTTACTCACATTGTTGGACCAAAAGAACCAATGAGCCGGATCAGAAAAACCTTTAAGTCCCACAGACGTCACAACAACTGCTGAAGTTCACAACAGCTGAAGACAACAACTGATTACAAAGTCTGAAGACAAGTGCTGAAGACAAAGTCTGAAGACACAAGTGCTGAAGACAAAGTCTGAAGACAAGTGCTGAAGACAAGTCTCAAGACACAAGTGCTGAAGACAAAGACTGAAGACACAAGTGCTGAAGACAAAGTCTGAAGACACAAGTGCTGAAGACAAAGCCTGAAGACACAAGTGCTGAAGACAAAGTCTGAAGACACAAGTGCTGAAGACAAGTGCTAAAGACAAGTACTGAAGACCAAGTATCAGACGTTGTCACAACAGCTGAAGAGGTCTTCTTCAGTAGTTGTGACGGTTTTCTTTCAGTAGTTTAGTTTCAGTAGTTTAGCATCAGTAGTTTTATATTTTGTATTTAGCACGCTGATATGTTCTTAGTAGTTGTGAACATTTCAGTAGTTTGTTAAGTGTTAGTTATTTTTGTAATAAATCTGCCAGATGTCACTATCCCGTGATATCAGCAGTGATTGCACTCTATATAAAGAGTGTCAACCAAATTGTAATCGGTGAATGATTGAGCAGAAACATTTGATATAATTGAAACAATCCTTTTCATAGAAATATATTCTCTCGTTATAAGCGTATTTGTTCTTAATGCATACGAATATCAAATTCTTGCTATAATTTGTCTAATCCTTGATCTTATTCCGCTGCGTTACACTCTAATCCATCATACTTGAGATCACTGATCCTGACAAATGGTATCAGAGCAGGTTAATCATTGATCGATCTAATAATTGATCATTGAAACTGCTATTCAAGATCCAAGTTTGATTGAATTAGCATTTTTGCAAGAAACAGTTATAGAGATTGAATTTTCTATGTTTTTGGTCATTCATCCTGAGATTTATTCTTGGTTTTCATTGAGTCTGTTGTGGTCTGTGTAAATCTTTTAAAAGCTTGAATTAATTGTATTTGGACCTAAAATGACTACTCCTTCTAATGATCCTCACAATACTGGTTCCCCAACCAAGCCTCCAATGCTGGTTAGGAATGATTATAACATATGGCAACGACGAATGCTCTATCACCTGTGTGTTAACAGCTCAGGTTGTTGGACATCAGTGGTACATGGTCCACACAAGCCTATGGTGAATAACCCGGAAACCAATCAAATGGTTCCGAAGAGGAGGGAGCAATACTCAGATGAGGATAAGAAATTGTTTGAGATTGATGCAAAAGCCCATGGAATTCTGGCCGTGGCACTGCCCAATGAAATCTATTCTGGGCTAATGCATTATGAAACTGCCCATAACCTCTGGAATGCCTTGAAAGAACAATTTGGAGGAAGAGATGAGGTCTTGGCAAATAATAGAGAAATCCTTGCCCAACAATATGAGATATTTCTCTCATAGGAAGGGTGAGACACTGACTCAACAGTTTGAGCGGTTCTCTTGTTTGATCTCTGAATTAAAAATGGTCAAACATGAGTACACCAATATCCAGATGAATAACAGATTTCTCAGATCACTGCCTGAGAGATGGGACACATATACTATTGTCCTACGCTCCAGTGCAAATTTGGACAAACTATCTCTCACCCAACTCCATGGGAAATTGATCACATTTGAGAGAGAGATAGAACAGAAATGAAAACTGTCTTCATCTGGTAAGCTCACTGAAGAATTTGTACCAGGAAATACTGCCTTGGTTGGTCATGAGTCAGAATATGCTTCATCTGAATGCCAGTATGATGAGCATATTGATTTCTCTTCAAACAATTCTAATCATGCCTTTGTGAGTGTTGATAGTCATTCTGGTAATAATAGTGACAATCTATGCTTTATCATGGATGATTTGAAGGTCATTGCTGATGACGATTTAGAAGAGATGGATATTTTGAGCCAAATGGCCTTGATCAATATCAGATTTCAGAAATTCTACAAGAGAACTGGCAGGAAATTTCCTGGACCCTCTGACCAAACCAAAGTCGGTTTTGACAAGAGCAAGTTGAAGTGTCACAAATGCCACAGGCTTGGACACTTTGCAAGAGAGTGTAGATCAACTGGATCTAACACCTCTGCACCCTTTTTGACTTTTCCAAATAACAATTCACAATCCAAAGGGCAACATTCTGCTGGTTCTAGTCATTCATCACACCCTCAATCTGCTACATATTTTGTTCCCAGGGTCAAATGCCATATCCTTATCCCTGCTATTATATGCCACAGTCAAATCAAGTTCAAGCTCCTATAGTACCACAACCTCATGCACTACCAGAACCTCAAACATCTCCATCTCAATCATAACCTCATCACAGCTTCTTCACACCTGGAGTAGCTTACCTGATAACTTGTCTGGTCACACTGAGCAAAACTATGCTGCTGCTAGTCAACATGGTGGTGAACACCCTTTTCGAAATCTTGCTCTCATGGCCCTGGAGTCTACTGAGGGTTCCTGCTCAAATGCATCATCTTCATAGGTAACTCAGGTATCTTCAGAGGCTAAAGTCAAGTTATGTTCTGAATCATGCATAGCTGCCTTTGTCTCTATTAGAGAGGCAAATGTAGCATTAATAAATCAAAAACTTGGGTTTGAGAAAACCATTTCCAAAAGAAAAGCTGAGTATGAGTCTGCTCTTAATAGTAAAAGTGATGAGATTTATAAGCTTAAATGCCAATTAAATGATGAAAAGGCCAAGCTAGAGGTTATTCTGGAAGACCAGAGGAGTCTCAAGGAAAACTTGCAGTGACCCAAGTTGAGTGTGACCGTTGGGTCTCATCATGCAATGGTTTTGAAATACTTCTTAATAAGCAATCTGCTTCCAATGTGAAGTTTGGCATTGGTTATAATCACACTACTCCTCTTACAGATTTTGCTTCAAGAGCAGAAGTGAAATCTGATGCAGAAAGCAATAACCAATCCACCTTATCATGTGATTCACTTCCTGATAGAGCACCATCAGAAGTTGAAGTTAGTATTATTCCCTCGTTGAACCTATCAGCTGATCTTGATGGTTCAAATACTGACACTCACATGATCAAAGAGTTGATCAACTCAGGAGTTATTTCTGGAAGTCCTGAAAGGACTGGAGAGCAAGATTTAACAACTGAAGTTCAAACTCCAACTACTCTCAGCACTGAAGAGAAGAAAACTGTCAGTAGAAAGAGTTTGAAGACTACTAAAGAGGAAGTCAAGAAAGCAAATAGTGCTTCCAAAGTGCTGAAGAGCAAGTCTTCAATAGTTTCATTCTCTTTAGTTGATGATCAACATAAGATGAAGAAGAAACCATGTGAAGTATGTGGTTTGTTCAATCATCTTACAGATGATTGTTGGTACAAAAGAGGATCCAAACTCAAACATAAAGAGCAAATTAAAGAGAAAATGGTTAAAATGAAAACTGAGCTTGAAGCCACATTTGTACGAGCAACATCAATTCCTGTAACCCTTAAGTCCAAAAAGAAATCCAAAAAGGAAGGGGTTAAACAGGTAACAGCTGAGATTGCTCAAAAGAAGAAGGTGCAACATAGGAACTTATCAAACTCCAATGCCAATGTGTCTGGAGAGCTGAAAGCTTTATCACAAAATCAGACACAGCTGGTTATGATGGTTCAACATCTATTGGGAAGAGTTAACCAATTAGATGTTCCTATGTTGAAACCACAGAAAAGGAGGTCCAAGCCAAAGGATTCCTTTTCTTCACCATCTTCTTCCTCTCAAGCTGTTGTTTCCAATAAACCTGTTAGTTTACCATCTGTTGATGAGAAGAGGCCCAAAACCAAAAAGGTTTGGGTCTCAAAATCTAACTAATTTGTTTTGTTTTGCAGGGTTCTTCAACATACCACAGAGGCATCTGGTATGTAGACAGTGGAGGATCCATGCATATGACAGGAAACAGATCTCTTCTTCATGACTACTCTCAAGGAAAGAAGGGGTTTGTGTCATTTGGCAATGATGCAAAGGGTTACATCATCGGCACAGGTTTTGTTTCCAATGGGGAAATAAAGTTTGATGATGTTAACCATGTGGAAAATCTCAAGTACAACCTCTTGAGTGTCAGTCAAATGTGTGACAAAGGCCATGTTGCTCTTTTCACCAGTCAGAACTGTCGGATCCTGTCATCCAAAGTTCTATGTTTGATTGATAAGGTGTTGGATGAATACACTCTCCTAAAGGCCAACAGGACAGGAAGAGTGTATGCCTTAGATCTTTCCAAGAAAATAGATCTCAAAGGCCATCCTTGCCTATTTTCCAAGGCTTCCCCTCAAGAATCTACTCTATGGCATAGAAGGCTGGGTCATGTTAATCTCAAAAAATAAATCAGCTGATAAACCATGGTTTAGTAAGGGGACTGCCTATGAAGGAGTTCAAATGTGAGGATAACTGCACTGCTTGTTTAAAAGGAAAACAACACAAAGCTTCATTTCCATCCATAGAAGAACCTAAGTCCACTGCCTGCTTACAGCTTCTTCACATGGACCTCTTTGGTCCTGTGAGAGTGATGAGTATGGCTAAGAAGAAATACTGTCTGATAATGTGGATGATTACTCCAGATTTGTATGGACTTTCTTCTCGCATTCAAAGGATGAAGCAGCTCAGAAGATTATCCACTTTGTGTTGTATGTTGAGAAGCAGTATTCCCTCTCAGTCAAGTGTATTAGAAGTGATAATGGAACAGAATTCAGAAACAATACACTTGATGAGTTCTACCTCTCAAAGGGAATCAAGAGGCAGTTTAGCATTCCAGAACTCCTGAAGAAAATAGAGTAGTGGAGAGAAAGAACAGGACCCTATTGAAGCTGCAGGTCCATGTTGGCTGATTCTGGACTGCCAATGACTTTTTGGGCTGAAGCTGTCAATACAACTTGTTATGTACAGAATAGAGCTCTTGTAAATCAGAGGTTGATGAAGACTCCATATGAAGTTCTTCATCATTTGGCCCCTCTAATTTCATTCTTCAGAGCTTTTGGGTGTCCTTGTTTCATTCTCAACACACGGGGTCAACTCCAAAATTTGATCCTAAGGTGGATGCAGGGTACTTTGTTGGTTATTCATCAACTTGCAAAGCATACAGAGTTTTCAACTGTAGAACAAAGATGGTTGAAGAGACTCTACATGTTAAGTTTAATGAATCTCCAAAGGACAAGATTCCACAAAGCCCTGTGGAGATATTTGATTTCGACATACTGCAATATGTTCCTTATCAAACTCCTGCTGTTGCTCCTGTCAACAGTTCACCACCTGGTGGTACTGCTGGTGCTGCTGATGATGATGATAGCAGTACTCACCTCTTCAGCTTTAGTGATCAACTGCCTGTGTCCTCTAAACCTGATGCTCCTGTAGCTTCAGTAGCTTCATCCACCACAAGTGCTGATGAGATCTCTGCATCTTCAACTTCATTTGAGTTGCCACCATCAACATGGTTTCAAGAGTCTACATCAACATCTGTTGCTGCTGAAGGTTCTACAAACACTTGCACTGATCTCATTGTTTACCAAGAGCTGAAGAATCACCCAATGTCTCAAATCATTGGTGATATCAATGCTAGAATCTCAACCAGAAGTCAACTGTCCAATTTCTGCTTCTATGCTCTCTTCATCAGTCAGCTAGAGCCAAAGAACTATCATGTTGCACTTAGAGACAATGGTTGGGTTGAAGCAATGCAGCTTGAGCTTCTTCAGTTCAAGAAACAGCAAATGTGGGAACTTGTTCCTCTTCCCCCAGATTTCAGGCTACACCTAAAGAGTCTCATCTGATTGCAGTCAAGCGGATCTTTAGATATTTGCAAGGTACACAATCTCTAGGTTTATGGTATTCCACTGAGCACTCTTGCAAATTAGTTGCTTTCTCTGATAGTGACTATGCAGGGTGTAAGTTAACTAGGAAATCAACTTCTGGGGGATATCAATCCTAGGCAACTGTTTGATTTCTTGGCAGAGTAAGAAACAAACATCTATTGCTACATCCACTGCTGGAAGCCGAGTACATTGCTGCTGCAAGTTCTACATCCCAAGTACTCTGGCTTCAGAATCAACTTTTGGATTATGGCATTACAAAGACTAAGACTCCTTTATTAATGGATAGTGCTTCAGCTCTTTGCATTGTCAAAAATCCAGTCCAGCACTCTAGGACCAAACATATTGAAATTAGACATCATTTTATAAGAGAATGCTTTGAAAAGGGTCTAATTAATCCTATGTTTGTGCCTAGTGCTGATGAGCTTGCAGACATTTTTACTAAGCCTTTGGATAGTTCAACTTTCCGCAACCTGGTGTTAAGGCTTGGTATGCTGCAGCTAGAATAAGTGACAACTACTGATGATCTCAGTAATAAGTACTTATGATCATTGGTAACCATGTCACATATAAGTACTGGTGAGTTCTTTTACCCTCAGTAGTTTTTATAACTACTGAAGCCTAAATGCCTCACAAGTACTGAAGTACTTTATCTGTTCTAAACTACTGATGTAGTTACAACTACTGATGTAGTTACAACTACTGAAATCAGTAAAACAGATAAGTACTGACGTCCTATGAAAAACCTGAAAAGTAGATGAAAAGTCTGATGAATAAGTGTTGAGGACAGTATGAAACAGCTGAAAAGCTAAGAATTGACGAAAACAGCTGATGAGTAATTTCTCTTCACTTGTTTCTGCAACTGTTGTTTCCAAACAACTGAAGCAAGACCACAGTCTTCAGTAGTTTCACAACTACTGATAACTAATACCCAGTCTTTAGTTGTTTACAACAACTGATGGCAAAACCACTGTCTTCAGTACTTTCACAACTACTAATGACAAACACCAAGTCCTCAGTTGTTTACATCATATGAAGTCAAAACCACGACCTTCAGTAGTTTCATAAATACTGATGGTTAACACTAAGACTTCAGCTGTTTCAACGTCTGATGGTCAAAACCACATCTTCAGTTGTTTTATAACACCTGATGACAACACCACCACTATCAGTCGTTTTAAAGCTCTGAAGCTTAATACCACGTCATCAGTAGTTTCAAACAGCTGATGACCACACCAAAACCTTCAGTAGTTTTCTTTCAGCCTTTTCCTATCCCAACCCTATAAATACTTGTCTTCTTCTCAAATGTTCCATTAGCCGTTCTTCTGACCTTCATACTTTCAAAAATGGCAACCATTAGCCTAAAACCACGACACAACTGCGTTGCATACCTTACCAAGTCGGCTTTCTGGAACAAATTTGATAATGCCATTGACCTAATGGTGGATTCCCCATATCGCATAACCTTTCTCTTGAATCCGACCATCTACCCTAAATCTCTCAGTCAATTCTGGTCAAACGTTTTTGTTCATACTGTTGAGTCTACTTGCCAAATCTCTGTTCGGTCCCTCGTCAACCCGAAACCAGTGGTTGTTACAGCCGACATCATTCGTCAGGCAATACACTTACATGACTCCACCACTATGACTGAATACCTAAAGGGCACAATGGATATGTCCTTTATCAATAATGGGTATGAAGGTGATCTTCGGGCTACAACTATTCTGAAGAAACATTTCCATGATGCTGAAAAACTTATCTTTCACATGGTAAATGTATGCTTAGCTTCAAAGACATCCGCTTGGGATCAAATGTCATCCCAATGGCAACAGGTATTGTATATATTCTATAACACCAACCGCTAAATTTCTCTGAAAATCGTCTTTCTAGAAATAAAGAACTTGGCTAAGAAACCTGCGGCAAACCGTTGGCTCTTAGATCCCAGGTTTCTGATGGCCATTATTTTAAATGAATTAAAATCTGATGGCCTGTTGGCCTTGGAGTCCCTGCACCAACTGTTTTGGCTGAGGTATACTCCAGGCACAACTCAGACCTCACTCTCAAAGAAGCTGCCCCAACGCTAAAACCCAAGCAGAGGGAACCCACAGCTTCCACCACCAGATCCAATGTCCCCACCAAACCAAAAACCAAACGCCCCAAAACAGCTATTCAGGGAGATGAGTCCCCTGAAGATGCTCCTGTACCACCAAGGCAGGATATACTTGCTGCTTTAAACCCCCCAGCAGTATCAGAGACTCTACCAGCTAACACCGCATAGGCATCCTCTCAAAAGGATCCTGATGCAACCTTATCAGGGGCAACCACATCGCTGAGACCTCTCTCACTTAAGGAGTTATCATTGAAGAGCATTCCTCTCCCGGATGCAATCAGCTTCTATCCCTCTCCCCATGCAAATGCCCCTCAAAGCCCAACATTATAATTGCCAATGTGCTGACTCAGCTGCATGCCTCTCCTCCTTCCCTACAACCACCAACAAAGGGGAGAACAACAACAATTGAGGAAGAGGATACACATGTCTGTGACAACCCACAGCACCGAGGTTTACATGTTCTATCTCCTGGTGTGGATATGGAGATCAAAACATCTGGTGAGGCTGCCACCACTTCTGAAACAGCATATGATCAGATTGAGGCTGGTAACATAACTAAGACCTCACCAGAGGCAACAGCTGATGAAGGACAAAGTCTTGAGGCTGGAAGTCCCCAGTTCCAAAACAAAGGGGCACATGCTACATCTGGTCCACATCCAGTGCATGTACATCCTGCTACAAGCAGGAGGTCAGGTGATTCAGCATCCGCTGATGATGACCTGGGCTTTTTCTATGATGTTCTTGCCCAGAACATAATCCTAGAGGAGGAATCAGTAGGCTGCAAAAAATACTTGACCAACTCTCTCAGGGAGAAAGACCATCTGCCACCACATCAACCCAAAAGATGGCACCTTCCTCTGAAGGTCACTTAAACACACAGCCACTGCAAAAATCTCAGCCACCTGCCTCTGTTTCTGGCATCATTTTTCAGGACCAAAACCCCCCTGAGTAGATGGATGCTATCCCTCAAAATCCCCTATCTCTCATCACACCGCAGATAACTGAACTTGTCATTAAAACTGTTGATGAGAGACTTTCTTCTGTCTTACAACCCATGGTGGAGGATGTACTGAGCCAAAAGCTTTTTGCTGATCAAACCCTAACCAATGCACCCAAAAGGGGGAGATTCCAGCAGTGAAAGCTAAAAGAAAGAGGATGGAGAAGGAGAAAGAGAAAGAGAGGACAAAGAAATGGAAATAGAGAAGGATTGTGTGTATGAGACCGAGAAAGAGAAGGAGAATGAGAATGAGAAGGAAGCTGAAAAGGAGAAAGTACATGAAAGTCAAAAAGATTTTCATGTCACATATAAGAAAAAGAAAAGTGCTGAGAAAGAGAAAGACTTGAACGAAATGGTTAAAGAGGTTGATGCTGAACACAGTAGATCAATGGACAATATCATTGATCAGCTGTTTAGGCAAGGCTTCGATACTGAAAAGCTGGACTCAGAAATAAGAAGATTAGAGATCGAAGAGATTCAACAGAGATGGGCCAGCTACAGCACAATGGATAGAGAAAGACTTGAGATCATGATCAAATTTATCAGCAAATACCTTGGGAGATCATTGATCGAAATAAAATCATGGACCAGGGACAACATCTTGGCCATAACCTCCAAGATCTGTTCGTCTGAGGCATATACTAAGGGATTAGTAGTAGAAGCTTTGAATAAAGCAGGAGCAGGGAGCAGGACTGAGCTAGCCAAACACTCAAAAGCCACACTCACCTCCAAAATGCTAACTCAGCCTGTCAACATTCCCTCTCCAAAACAACCACAACCACAACCCACAAAACCAACTCCCTTACCCTTAAAACCAGCAGCCGATGATGCACCTAAGCAGAAGAAGAGAAAGGTGTTGAGGCTGAAGAAGAAAAAGATGATGATGAAGACAGGCTGCCAATCTCAGCTGTTCTGTAGTTGCCTAAGGCCAAAGATCTCTCTCTTGAAATAACTCCTGAGCAACAAAGAGATGCAATCAAAGTGAAATTGGAAGAAGTGGAACAACACAGATTGCACGATGAAGAGTTATTGAGGAGAGTAGATAAAGCATATGCAGCCACTTACTCCATCATCAATATGAAGAAACAAGCTCAGAAGATTTATACTCTTAGACATACTTTTCAGTATGTGAAAGAAAGAGTAAGAATTTGGCATGATCCTAGGGTGGCTCATAGAATACAAAAGAAAAACATACCTTAGAGATACAATGGGCAAGTGAAAAAGATTATAGATGAAGTGATCTCCTTAGCCCTTGTAGTTTCACCCTGGGAGATCCTTGAAGATTTCAAGAAGGCCTACACCTCAAACATGCCCCCACAAAAGATGCTAGAGAACAGAATGATTAAGAAAGGGCTGGTGTATAAGAGGCTGAATGAGATCAGAAAGGATGAGTTACCACTGTTGTTAGAAGGTCATCATCCTGATGAATTGCGTACAGACAGATTACAACAGTGGCACTCAAAAATGGAAAACAGGTCAAATTCCTGTCTGAGTACTATGGGCCAGAAGGATTCTTCCATGGTGAGGCAGAGGAGCTCACCATGGAGGAACAAATTGTATTTTTGGAGGCCTATACCAGGGAATCCTACAGGCTCATAGATGGGAAGTGAGTCTCATGGATGGGGGAACAACACAGTGTCCAATTCCCCAATACAGAGCTCCCATCCATACATTGCCAACCAAATCATCAGAGACTCATTCCCAGGCCAGTGCTTATATGGGTCATCTTCTCAACTGATCAAGAAGGAAAAAGACCAACCATTCTGCTAAAAATAAGAGGGACCTCAACATAGTTAAAGGTTTTGGCTGCATTGGTTCAGGGGGAGTTTGTTGGACCAAAAGAACCAATGAGCCGGATCAGAATAACCTTAAGTCCTACAGACGTCACAACAACTGCTGAAGTTTACAATAGCTGAAGAAAACAACTGATTACAAAGTCTGAAGACAAGTGGTGAAGACAAAGTCTGAAGACACAAGTGCTGAAGACAAAGTCTGAACACAAGTGTTGAAGACAAAGTCTGAAGACACAAGTGCTGAAGACAAAGTCTGAAGACACAAGTGCTGAAGACAAAGTCTGAAGACACAAGTGCTGAAGACAAGTGCTGAAGACAAGTGCTGAAGACAAGTACTGAAGACCAAGTATCAGACGTTGTCACAACAGCTGAAGAGGTCTTCTTCAGTAGTTGTGACGGTTTTCGTTCAGTAGTTCAGTTTCAGTAGTTTAGCATCAGTAGTTTTATATTTTGTACTTAGCACTCTGATATGTTCTCAGTAGTTGTGAACATTTCAGTAGTTTGTTAAATGTTAGTTATTTTTGTAATAAATCTGCCAGATGTCACTATCCCGTGATATCAGCAGTGATTGCACTCTATATAAGGAGTGTCAACCTAATTGTAATCGGTGAATGATTGAGCACAAATATTTGATATAATTGAAACATTCCTTTTCATAGAAATATATTCTCTCGTTATAACCGTATTTGTTCTTAATGCATACGAATATCAAATTCTTGCTATAATTTGTCTAATTCTTGATCTTATTTCGCTGCGTTACACTCTAATCCATCATACTTGAGATCACTGATCCTGACACACATACTCCACCACATCATGCTTCATACCTGGCCACCAATAATCTTTCTTCATGTCTTGATACATTTTTGCAGCACCGGGATGAATGGAGTATCGAGTCTTGTGGGCTTCATCCATAATCTTCACCCGTAGATCTCCAAGACAAGGAATCCACATCCTGCCAAATCGAGTTCTAACACCAAGTGTGTTGTTGCCCAATTAACCAACCAGACCACTCATTCTTTCCGAGTTAAGATGATCTTCCTTCAATACCTCATCTTGGAACTCCTTGACTTGCTTCATCACATCAGAGGTCAGGATCAACTTATATGCCCTCACTCGAATCGGCTCAGGTCTCTCTTTTCGACTAAGTGCGTCCGCCACCACATTGGCTTTGCCCGGATGATAATGGATCTCGTAGTCATAATCCTTTATAAGCTCTAACCACCGTCTTTGCCTCATGTTCAGATCTTTCTACTCAAAGAAGTACTTCAAAATCTTATGGTCAGTGAAAATGGTGCAATTCATCCCATTAAGATAGTGCCTACAAATCTTTAGTGCAAAGACCACGGCTGCTAGCTCCAAGTCATGAGTAGGATAATTGACCTCATGAACCTTTAACTATCCGGATGCATAGTCTATAACCTTCCCTCTTGCATTAACACACACTCCAACCCCGAGTAGGAAGCATCAGAATAAACCACCAGATCCTCACTTCCATCGGGTAATGACATAACAGGAGCTTGAGTCAATCTCGTGTTCAATTCTTCAAACGCCTTTTCTTGAGCTTGACCCCATACAAACTATACATCTTTCCGGGTCAACTTAGTTAGTGGAGAAGCAATCATGGAGAAGTCTTGAATAAATCTTCTGTAGTAGCCTACCAAACGCAAGAAACTACAAATATTGGATGCCGTCTTTGGAGACTTCCATTGTATCACTGCCTCCACCTTCACTGGATCCACCATAATCCCCTCGGGATTCACCACATGACCCAAGAATTGAACCTTGCGCAACCAGAACGCACACTTGGAGAGTTTAACATACAGTTTCTCCCTTCTCAACGCCTCCAAGACCTCCCAAATGTGACCGGCATGCTCTTCTTCGGTCTTCGAATAAATCAGGATATCTTCAATAAACACAATCACCTATTTATCCAACATTGGCCAGACACTCAGTTCATCAAATCCATGAAAGCAGCTGGTGCGTTGGTCAAACCAAAAGACATGACAAGAACATGTAATGACCATAAAACGTGTGAAATGTTGTTTTGGGGATATCCTACTCTTTCACCTTCAACTGATGGTAGCTAGATCGAAGATCTATTTTGGAGAACCAACTGGCACCTTGAACCCGATCAAACAAGTCATCAATTCTCGGTAAGGGGTATTGGTTCTTGACTGTCAACCTGTTGAGCTCATGGTAGTCAATACACATCCTAATACTATCGTCTTTCTTCTTCACAAACAGGACCGGAGCACCCCAAGGAGAGATACTCAGCCTAATGAACCCCTTATCAAGCAACTCTTGCAACTGCTCCATCAACTCTTTCATCTTCGTTGGAGCCAACCAATACGGTGCCTTGGCAACAGGTTGGGCACCCGTTATCAGATCAATCTGAAACTCAATCTCCCTGTCAGGTGGCACTCTGGGTAAGTCTTCTCGGAACATGTCTAGAAAGTCACACACAACCAGAACATCAGATAGTTTTGGTGTTGGCGTATCCACGTCCTTTACATAAGCCAAGTAGGCACTACATCCATGCCTCATACACATTCCACCCACAGCGATTGAAATTACCTTCGGGATCGTCATGACCAATCCATACCAAGAACCAAATAAAAACCACCTAACGTCATCACAAAGGGTCTAACTAGAAATTTATTACCTTCTAGTTCCACGTCACAACCCTCTATCATCTTAGAAATACTGGTAGACTTACCTGTGGCAGTTTCCACATCACAAGGCACATCAACACGTCTACTACTTACATGTAGCTTAGCACAAAAAGCAGCAGAAATAAAACTTTTACCAGCACCAGAATCAAATAACACAGAGGCTAATGTTTGGTTCACTAGAAACCTACCAGACACAACATCAGGGTCCGTCCTAGCCTCCTCTTGTGTCATCGTGAATGCCCTGGCGCTTGCCCTTGGTCCTTCTCCTCCGGTCTTCTTCACCCAAGAACCCTCAGCCTTCGGCTTGTTACAGTCTTTACTCGTATGAGCACCTTAGCCACAATTGAAACACCTCGTACCCCTACAATCTCTAGCCATATGACCAGGCTTCCTATACTCGACACAGAAATTCAACCCCCATCTACACTAGCCACTGTGCTCCATCCCATATTTCCAACACTTCTTGGATCCTATAACCGGTGTGACTACACAGCGATCATCAACCCATGCCTTCTTGTTACCCGTCGAGGCATCACCTCGACCAAGCCTCTTCCCCTTCTAGTTTCGATTACCACCACCCTTCTTGCCACCCTCAATCACAACCACTGTCCTCTCGTCATACAATCTTCCTACCAAATCAACTGCCGACCTAAACGTGCTTGGTCGGGCAGCGATCATGTGCCTGCGAATATCCGTCGGCAAGCCCTGAATGTATCTCTTGATCTTTCGTGATAGGGGCGTCACCTGATCCGGCACCAGCTGTGCTATTTCATTGAACTTGGTGGTGTACTGCTCATGTGTCATCGTCCCCGCTTCCAACTGCAGGAACTCTCTCAACCTTTTCCATTTCCCTATGAGGACAAAACTCCTCAATCACCAACTTTTTCAGCTCAGACCATCTCATCCTCCTAATAGCCCGACTACCCTCAGCTTTGACAATATTTTCCCACCACCATAAAGCTGAGTCCACGAAAGAATGAGCGGCAAACTTTACTTTCTGATCCTCCTGACACTCGCTTATGTTCAATACAACTTCCATTTCTCTCACCCACCGGTGAGCAGCAGCAACAGTGCCATTTCCATCAAAAGTATGGGGCTTGCATCGTTGAAACGCCCCGTAATTACAGCCTCGTGCCGCCTTCGACACAGGTTGTTCTTCTTCCTCCTCCTCTTCATCACCAGAGAAAAACGTTTCAGGTTCTGGTCGTTCCCGGTCTCCCGAGGACCTGTTTCTCTCCTTTATTTCCCCATCTCTAACTGCCTTAATAACTTCAGTCAGTATAGACGGTATGATTGTCTACATGACTTGATGCATTTCTTCAACAACAACCTCCTTTACCGAGGCTCTTAGGTTAGCATTTCTGTCGAGTCTCTGGTTCTTCATGAACTACCTTCTCGGCTCTAGGTCTTCCTCTCGTGACCCGCCATTCAGCACCACGTCCAGCACCACCACGCGAAGCTTTTGAAGATCTTCCACCGACCATCCCCAACACACACCGAAAGATTTAAACACCAACACGGTCATTCAAAGGAACAGCTAAGTTCATGTCAAGTATAGTAAGTACCTAATTACAGTAGCAAGTTATGATTTGCCACATACTTTACTCTTCATACCCTAAGCATTACCTGCCCTCACTACATCAGTACTTAAATCTACAAACAACACATAACAACATAACATGCACACGTAATACCGGTTAACATTACGAAAATACTTGATGGCACGCGGCTATTCGGACTGGCATCCCTTCCCTTTCCGTCCCATTCTCAGTTTAAGTTAAGGTTTATTTTGAAAATTTACCCATTTCACTTAAACTTTGGCTCTGATACCAACTTGTAAGGCCCCGTTCCCGGGACGCTTACAGCTGGCCAATCATCGCTCAAAAAAGATATAATTACATTTAACTTTCACAAAACAATGCAATGGAACATTAAAATAACTTTTTAATTATAAACGCTTTTGCAAAATAATACAACATTTGTTACACAGTTTCATTTGTACGCATAAAATTAACAAAAGAATGCCATGTAGCTGCCCTGCGCCATCCTCAGCAATGCTCACCTACCAACTAGAAAATGCATAAAAAGTCAGCATTACTAAGTGAGTTCTAGTTTTACAATAAAACATAATTTACTTTCATTTAAAACTATGCTTTACCTTACAAGTGATCACACATCATACGTACACATAGATAATATCATTATTATCTTCATCATTCGTTCATTAACTTTCATTCATTCACCGTACGTCATGATCATTCACATTCATTCATACTTTCTTTCTTTCATTTGTACCTTCGTTACATTCCATGACATATACAATACCCTAAATATTGTGCACACTGGGCCTGAGGTCTTTCATAGACCTCGAACATTGTGCACGAAGCTGACTCCAATACGTAGGGCAAGCGGCAAAGATCCATACATATGGTCAATCACAAAGATTTAACCCCAGTGTGCATCCTTCCGAGGTAGCTAACCCGCACACTATTAAGCTAAAACCCTCATTGGGTGTGAACCTCCATACATTTGCTTGCAAGCCTTTCTTACATTCATTGGTTCATTAATGCATGCATTCATTTATCATGTTCCTCTTTTCATTATCTTCCACTTTATGTCACATAATACTTTCATTTCATTCATTAACATTCAACTTAAAGTCATTGGAAAGATAAACATACATAATAAAAGGAACATAAGCATAACATTCACATCGTCATACCGAGCATCATACACACATAAAATACATTATGCATAATCAGACAATATCATAAATTATCATCATGCCCGTCACATCATCTATGACGTCAGAAGTTAAATTACACAGCCCCGGAAACCTCCCAAGTCAAGGCCTACATTTCATCTCTTTTTCCTTAGAAAGTCAGAAAACATTCTAAGTGTTCATCCATATTTGCCTTTTTATTCATCCGCATTTGCTATAGTTCATCCGCATTTGTCATCCGCATTTCCCATACTTAGTTAATGCTCCTCCGCATTGACTTACTTCGCAGTTAATAATCATCCACATTAGCTGCTCATCTACATTTCTTCCAATTACTCATTTGCATTAGTCATCCGCATTTCACCATACTTGTCAATGCTCAACCGCATTGACTTTCATCTGCATTTCCCATAGTCAACGCTCATCCGCATTGACTTTCGTCCGCATTAACCATACTTAGTAGTTAATACTCATAAGAATTTGCTCGTACATACTTAGGTAGATTCAAATCTTAAACAGATGAATCCTAAACATCAGATCTCCATCCCTAATAACTTACTAACATGTTCTAAGCTTAGTTTTTACCTTCTAAGCCCTAGAAACACCATCATACATCACCAAGCATGAATATAGTCACATATCATATCATAATATCAACATACACGCAATCAAGCATACGGGTCCAAAACCCAGTTTCATAAAAACATAAGTCATTACATTTCCAGCTCCAAAATCAATTAGAAACCAACAAAAGAGGGGTTCTAGAACTCACCTTTGCAGCTTTTGAGTATGGCTTCCTCCAAACTTGTTTACACTTGAGTTTGATTGCCTAGAATCCCACTAAAAACATACCCGAACACACACAGGCACACATAAGCATAAACCTAAGGATATGACCAGTCAAGAACATCATAAAGACATGAATTCTTACCTTGAATTCGAATTCTTTCTTGTTCTTCCTTCAAAAACCACCTTTATCACCAACTTTTGAAGATTTTTTCCCCTTGGACACTTTTAATCCCTCTAGTTGGGCTTTATATCTTTTCTTTCTTTCCCTCCAACTTATTCTTTCATTCTTTGACTTTTAAAAAATAACCAGTGTTACATTGAATGTTTGCCGTTGAAGCCGTCTCTTTTTGATTTGAAACCTAGGATCCATATTTATAGACAATGATGTTTTTGTTATGGAAACAACAGATCTCTTCGGTTAGAATTGTTTTTGTTACGGAATTACTGGATCTCTTGGGATTCGCATAACTGCATTGTTGACTTGTTTACATGTAACACTTGTATTATTTAAATACAGGTGTTTGGACTCTGCAGGAATGTTGTCTTCTGAGACAATCATGTTTTTCTGAAGCAATCTTGTTCTTCCATACTCAGATCTGGTTGTTCAACCGCATAAGATTTTCCGATGTATTTTCATCCGTAGATGTTTCTTACACTTGGTGAAATTTACCAATCATAATGTTTTCCCTGCGAACATACATAAATCAACACACATATATGGGTTAACCAATACATTTAATGCATACATTATAATGAATTACAAGTATTCATTACAAATATTGATTCAAGTTCTATGCCTATACAACATGGAGTAGATCTATTGATCCTAGATCTAACAATACTCCCTCTTAGGCTTAGACACTAGTAATTAGCTCTTCAAAATAGAAAGTTCCTTCAATCTTGCCACCATCTTTTTGTTGAAGTATGATATTGCATCCTTTTGATCATCGTACTTGTATTTGATCTCCATACTACATATCCTTTGTAATGTCTAAAAACTTAAACCCAAAATGTTTTAATTAGTTGTAAGAGTTTCTGCAACACTTTGGTTGTGAACTATTTCTAGCTCATCTTCTTCTGATATTCTAAGTTCTAATACTTCTTTAATGTTAGTTCCTTTTAACATCCCAACATTATACCTTCTTTACTTTTATGCTTTTGCATATAGTTTATCCACAACTTGAATCATGTGGACATATAAGCATAAATCATTCTGAGCTTGTTCATCAGACAACTTAAGGAAGAATTTGTCATCCAAGTATGAAGTGTAGCTGGCATGGAGTAGCTTGATCTCGGGAACAAATATTCTGATTTTCTTTGCTTTCTTTCTTTCGGCATTCCTCAGCAACACTAATTCTTTGGTCTTATTAACATATCCCCACTCAGTTATGGGAATAGTATATTGATTTCCTGCAATTACTTTGATAGCAGCTGATTTTCTGTAAGAGTAAGCAACCCTGTTAAAAAATTCTTCATCAACAAAAGTAGAGGAGTTGGTGTTTGATTCTTTTCCTTTGAAGTCTTTTCATGTGCTCTACATCTTCCCTTTTTGCTTCCTTGATAACATCATCCTTGAACTTCGTTTTCAGCTTTCCCATGAACATAGGGAAATCTCTTCCTCTTGGGCTTATTGGGTAGTTGGTGATGATTAGGCTTTGTAGGTCTTTGATGTCAGCATCAGACAACACCAAGATTGATTCAAGTGGTGGTACTATTCAATTCTTTAAAGATTATATGTACAAGCTCATGCAACCAAAACACCCAAAGTCTCTCCTGCATACATGCACATGGGGACTGAAGAAGAGTGCTTTGGAAGTTTCACACATAAATATTCTAAGTGTGAAATCTTTCGATGCCAGGACCAATATCTTCCAAAGCCAAAGATGAAGTCTTCTGAAGCTCCAGAGATAGTCTTCCGAAGCCAACACTTGAAGACAGCTTTCTTCCGAAGACTTTTAGTATACATGCTTTATCTGACGTACTCTACATAAAGTTGGATACCTTTACACTGTAACTCTATAAAGTCACCAAGTTACACAAGTTGGTGAAAAGGTCCATACTTTTAGTAACTGAATATTGAGGTCTTGAGTCTGTAACTTTCTACTCCATGTACTTTATCCTTTTCTAATATATTAGGATGTGAGCTATGTCATGTCATAGTCACTAGTCAAAAGGCAATCTTCCTTTTGACTCTACAATTGATTTTGTTTGTGTCTAGTCAATTGTATCCAACTGGCCTTCAAAGTATGGCCAGCTGTAGGATGTAGTATATGTATCCCAAGTACTTGTAACTTTCTTGATATGCTTTGTAACATTTGTAGTAGAACTTGAGAAGGGAATATATTGCAAACTTGAAAACCATGTCCTTGTGTATTTTGCTCTTGTTCTGTCTCATATTTACTTATGTTCTTAGTATCATTACTAGAGGATAACCCGTTTCACTGTTTGATTAGTTAAGTGCTCTTAAGCAACTCTCTTCTTTGTGTTGTTGGGTTGTATTTGCATACCATTCAATGGTCCTGCATTTGGTATCCGAGCATTCCAAGCTCTTGATATAAGATCTTACCATCTTAAGATCCCTCTCACACACAAATACTTAACTTATCAAATCGCAGCCATTTCCAAATCTGATAGGGAAACTGGAACCATGTCAAAGTCCCGACTATCACTCTTGATGACTTTGACACCTGGTGCCAAAGAATGGAAGGTTTTATCAGGTTTCTAGACTCAAGAATGTGGGAGTCTATTGAATATGGACCTTACATACCAAGCACCTCTTCTGCTACTAGTGGTGGTATGATCCCCAAGGCTGTGGTTGACTACTCAGATGAAGATAGAAAGAGAGTAGAGGATTCCTCTTCTGCTACCAGAAGGCTATGTTAGCCCTTCAGACTGCTCTTAATATGTACAGAGGTTTCAACAAATGCAGAACAACTAAGCAGCTATGGGATGCATTGAAACTGATGTATGAGGATTCCTCTAAGGCTAAGGAGAATAAGAAGGATCTCCTGAAGCCGCAGTATAAAAATTTCACCTTCAAAGCTAGTGAAACCATGACTCAACAATACTTTAGGTATCCTGACATAGTGGATACCCTAGTGGATGAAGGAGTTGCTCTTGAAAACAGAGACAATGTAAGGAAGTTCATGTCCTTATTTCCTAGGCAATGGACACACTACTATGTGGTGATCAAGAGAACTGAGAATCTAAAAACTTTCACTCTAACAGAGTTGTATGGGAATCTCAATGGTTACCAGATGGAGATGAACATGTAAGGTTCATCTGGCAACTCCAATAATCAAATGGGTTCAACCCTTCATGTCGTTGAAAGGGATAGCATAGAACCCCAACATCATCTCATATGCTACCCTGATAACTCACAAGATGATCCTATCATAACCTTCCCTAAGACACCAAGGGAGAACTACACTCAAGGAAGCCCATTCCAAGAGACAAGTTCTTCTCAAGCTTTTATGTGCTCTAATAAAAGTTTTGGCAGCTATCTTTTCACCCTTGAAGACCTGGACTGTATCCATCCAAATGATCTGGAGTACATGGAGATAGTCCAACAGATGGCTATTTTCACTCACAGAGCCAAGAAGTTCTACAAGCGGACTGGAAGGAAGTTCCCTAGCAATGCAGCCAGTGGAAAGTTTAGACTGGAAAAAATAAAGTTAAATGTTATAGCTATAACCTGACGGGCCACTTTGCGAGGGAGTGTAAGGCACTAAGAACAAATGGTGGTCAAGCACAGTCCAGACCAAACTACACTGATAAAGCTACCCAGAATAAAAAGCCAAAGCAGCAAGCTGCAGTAGCTATTGAAGAAGGATGCTTTGTGCAGGATCGAGTTTTGACACTAAACATTTTTTTTTCTCTCAGAACTCGTTTACACGACACTCAGATCAGATTAAGTAATTAACAAGAGTTGATTACAATATAGTAAGTAAAGAACACACAAAGATAATTTCAAGGGACTTGCATATATTGCTTCTCAACTCAAAGTATTACAAGACACTTACAAGCATATCGTTATGAGTTACAATGAGAAACTATAGATAATACTACCTACAACCGGATATACTTTGATACCAGCTGGGATCCTCTAACTAAAGCAAATACTACAAAGCTATAATTTAAGGTATCTTCAATAAGACTTTATCTAAGACGAGGTAGTCAGGACATGTCCCTGACTTACCTTTTTGTCACCAACAAAAGTTGGTAACCTGTACTATTATAAAAAGTTGAAAAGTGGAATAAAGTATGGTCAACTACATGTCTCTTTGAGAAAGCGCCATGTAGTAGCAAAGGTCTATAGCGGAGTGTCAGAGACCATACTTATGTCCACTAGTTCATAGCAGTGTCTTCCGAAGGTTAAATGGCTTCAGAAGAACAAGTATTTCTGAAGCCACTTATACTTCAGAAAAGGCTACTTCTTCCAAGGGTTGAGGACTTCTTCTTTTCTTCATACTTCGGAAGTAGTCTTTTGATTTATTCTTCTTAGACTTGATCTTCAGAAGTAAGTTCTTGACTTCGGAAGTAGAGTTTAGCTTTGAAAGTTAATCTTTTAGTTTGTCTTCGGGAGAACTCTACTTCCTTTGGAAGCTCCACACTTGGCTTCGGAAGCCTTTATAAGTAGCACCAAAATTTTTCTAAGTGATTTGGTTTTGGTTGCACAAGCCTTCCTCTTGATCCAACAAACTCCCCCTAGGCTGATGCTACAAAAACCTCAATTGTTTCTACTTCTCAAAACTTTTAGCACGAAGGAGAGTAAATATTTATCGGTGTCCTTGTTTTTCCCTCATGTGGTGCTGAGAAGTTTGTACAAATCATTGATAGACAGGATCTCCAGTCTGTCACCATGGATGATATGTACCCTTTGTTATGGCCCTCTAAAAATAGTTAGTTGATGGGAACTACAATCATATTCCCATCAAACTATAGGTTCCAATCGTGGACCTTCCACCATCTTTTGAAAGGCTATTCACAAATCTTGAGTTGTTGAAGCGGAGACCTCTCACCATTCCATGAACTAAGCACCCTAGTTCGTATGGGATTTGATCCCATTCCCCAGATTTGTTTGACAGACTGGGAAGGATAATATTTAGGAGGAACTTCCAGTTGTAAGAGATGTTGAATTTGTAGACAGTTGACCTTCTCACGTCTCCACCATATCCAATGAGGATGTAAGTGCTGTCTAATTCTGCCTTGGGGAACTCAGTAGGGGCACCCTCATCATGAATACAGGATCGTATTACACGTGTCCCTGATGAGTTTTTCAATGATGACCAACTCTTGGCCACAAATGCGGGATCGTATTACACGAACCCCATTTAGGGTTTCAACCTAACTGTTACTCCAAAATTCAGTCATATGATTGAGGTAAACTATGGGAATAACAGTTAAGGCAGTCTAATAGGATGATTGGGTTAGAAAGGAGATGATTTCAGAGAAGTTCGCTTCTCTTGATGAGTCAAGTACTGCGACTTGGTTGTGTTGAGGGTTAAGAGCCATTGGTGAAAGTTGAGAGAGGGTAAGTTTGAGCTTGAGTGAGATTCAGTATGAACAAAACTTTTAGGGCGGTAAAATGTAAAAAGAGAATGTAACTGAGTAGTCAAGATTATTTAAAAAGGGATGAAATAGCGGTAGAAGGGGTTGGATAAGGTGATGTGATGTTTTAGTGGATGAAGTCATAGGGGTGGCAAGGTTTAATTCAGTTAAATAGTCTGAAATCATAAAAAAATCTTTGTTTCTTACAGTCTGGGGCCCAAGAGTAAAATCTCTCTTCCGAGTATAAAACTTTTCCTAAGGTAATTTGTCTTCCGAAGGCAATTTCTACTTCTGAAGGTAACTCAAATAGTTGATTGTCTTCAGAATTTCCTTAAGTACCTATTTCAGTTGAAACATTCTCAGAAGATGGTTTAGAATTGTTTGGAAATAATTCTAAATCAAAGATATGATCAGGTCCATTCCCCCTAACACAAGGAGTGTGCTCATTCACAACAATATTGGATGATTCCTCAAATTGTTTGTTCTTAATGTTGTATACTCTATAAGCTTTGGAGCTAGAAGAGTATCCAACAAAAATAGTATCATCTGACTTTTCAGCAAACTTTGCCAAATTGTCATTTGTGTTAAGCATGGTACACCTGCTGCCAAAGGACCTTAGAAATCCATTGAATAGTGGCCTATTGTTCCATCGCTCATAAGTGGGTTTTCCATGTGGCTGAACTACAAGGACTCTATTCTGCACATAGCATACAATGTTGACTGCCTCTTCCAAAAATGTAAGAGGTAGTTTTGAATTAGCTAACATAGTTCAGGCAGCCTCAATAAGTGCATGTTCCTCCTCTCAGCAACACCATTTTGTTGAGGAGTTCTGGGAGCAGCATATTGTTTGGAATCCCTTTTGAGTTACAGAATCAGTCAAAAATGAAATCCTTAAACTCAGTCCCTTGATCACTTCTAATTATCTTAACCTTGCGATCATTTTGATATTCTATTTTAAGAATAAAAGATTTTAATGTTTCAGCAGTTTCATTTTTAGTTCTTAAAAGAATACGCATGTAAATCTTGTAAAATCATCAACGATCACAAGGCAGTATGATTTCCTTCCAATGCTCACTATACTAGTGGGACCAAAAAGATCCGTGTGCAATAAGTGTAATGGAGTAGTGATAGAGTTAACACTTTTGGATTTATGAGATGTCCTGTGTTGTTTCCCTCTCAAGCATGCAATACAGTTATCTTTGCAGAAAAACTCCTTTTTAGGCAAACCATGTACCATGTTATTTTTAGCCAATTATTCATTGTCTTAAAATTTACATGACACATACGTTTATGCCAAAGTGTTGACTCACCACTATCAGCTTTGGAAAGAAAACATGATACTTCACCCATTAGGGAAATATTGTTCATATCAAGCTTATACATATCCCCTTTCCTGGAGATCTGAGAAGCACCAATTCCAATGGAATTGTCATCCCTGGTATGAGGATAATGCACTCGTGTTCTGTGAAGAGCATTTGGTGCTTTTGATCACAAAATTGAGAAACACTTAACAAACTGTGTTCAAGCTGTTTGACAAAGAGAACTTTGTGAACTGTTAATTTCCCGTTGGATATACTCCCTCGGCCATAAATATATCCTCCGACCTCACCTCCAAATTGGACATGACTTCCATCATAGTGTTGAAACTATTAAAGGAGAGATCTGTTCCCTGTCATGTTCCTAGAGCATCCACTATCCACAATCCAGTCAATGTTGTTCTTGTCATGTGGATGTCCCTTATTTTCACCTGTTCCTGCCATGAGTGCTTGAGCAGTGGTCACATCTTGAACCATAAAGCTCCAGTTAACTTCTTGAGCCAGTGCAACTATCTTAGTTGACTTCCTAGTAGTTTTTGAGTTAGAAGGATGTGTGGAGGCTTGTGAGGTTCTCGGATTTGACTTGGGAGCCTTACATTCCCTTGCAAAGTGACCAAGTTGGTTACAATTGCAACATTTGGCCTTGGACTTGTCAAACCCAAATTGTTGTTCATCGGGTTTTGAGGGAATTGCCTTCCGGTTCTCTTGAAGAACTTCTTCGCTCTGTAGGTTAGGAGAGCCATCTGTTGGACAATGTCCACATACTCTACATCATCCAGACTAAAAGACTCTAGATCATCAAAATCACTAGAGTGTCAACTTCTTGAGACAACGGCACACCTGTCCTGGAAAGAACTATTCTGAGCCTATTGAGACCTTGGAGTCTCAAGAAAAGGGATGTATGGTCCGGATCAGCGGGATGGCTATCGGTTGTACGTCAGGTTCTGCTGAGGGGGTGGAAGTCCTGAGCCTTGAGCAACCATTAGGGTGTTGCTAGCATGAAGACTTAGTGGTTTTCCTGTCTGATGGCCCCTCTTACTCTCCACCTCTAACCAATATCCATCATGGATGTCGTAGAGCTAAGTCATGGTAAGAGTGTTCAAGTTCTATGTCCTCTTGATAGAGACACAGTAAAATGTCCACTCGTTGGGAAGAGCACTCATGAACTTTCTTATAAGGTCTCTGAGTTAAGAAGTGATACCCACAGACTGAAGGGAAGAAATAAGATCCATATACCTGAAACATTGCTAGCTGAGAGACTCTCCAGCAGTTTAAGTGAAGTTCTCGAACTGCTGCTTCTGCGAGTCCTTCTTCGAGTCATTGGTGCTTGAATACATTTAAGCAAGTGCATTAAACAATTCATTAGCAACAATACCCATACCCCACCATGATGGAGTTGGGAATTACAGTCATAAGAATAGTCATTGCATTGCTGTCAATGTCAATTTTCTTCCAGTCCTCATCAGAGTAGTCCTCAACAACCTTTTCTATCATAACACTATTTCCACCAGGTGCAGCCACCTTGGGTTTATACGGGCTGTTGACAATGGAGTACCACATTTTGCTGTCTTGGTACCTCATGAAGCCTTCCGTTCTTCTGCTCCAAGACCTAAAGTTTTTAGGTGTAATGATTGGAGGTTTGGTTATTGTTCCCATTTCTACTTCATATTGTTAAAGGCCATTTTGAGTGAGTAGGAAGGTGGATTGAAAAATAGGTTGAATTGGATGGTTAGATCTCACAATCAACAGCCTAAATAGCTCTGATACCAATTGCAGGATCGATTTTTGACACTAAACAGTTTGTTTTCTATCAAAACTCGCTTACACTACACTCAGATCAGATTAAGTAATCTTAAAAGAGTTGATCACAATATAGTAAGTAAAGAACACACAAAGATAATTTCAAGGTACTTGCATATATTACTTTTCAACTCAAAGTATTAAACACACTTACACGCATATCATTATGAGTTACAATGAGAAACTATATATAATATTACCTACCGCCGGATATATTTTGACCCCAGCTGGGATACTCTAACTAAAGCGAATACTACAAAGCTATAGCTTAAGGTATCTAAGATAAGAGTTTATCTAAGACGAGGTAGTCAGGACATGTCCCTGACTTACCTTTTTGTCACCAACTAAAGTTGGTAACCTGTACTATTATAATAAGGTGAACAGTGGAATAAAATATGGTCAACTACATGGCTCTTTGACAAAGCGCCATGCAGTATCAGAGGTCTGTAGTGGAGTGTCAGAGGCCATACTTTTGTCCACCGGTTCATAGCAGTGTCTTCCGAAGGTTAAATGGCTTTGGAAGAACAAGTACTTCCGAAGCCACTTATACTTCGAAAGAGGTTACTTCTTCCGAGGCTTAAGGACTTCTTCTTTTCTTCATACTTTGGAAGTAGTCTTCTGGTTTATTCTTCTTAGACCTGATCTTCGGAAGTAAGTTCTTGACATCAGAAGTAGAGTTTGTCTTCGAAAGTTGATCTTTCACTTTGTCTTCGGAAGAACTCTACTTGCTTTGGAAGCTCCACACTTGGCTTTGGAATCCTTTGTAAGTAGCACCAAAATTTGTCTAAGTGATTTGCTTTTGGTTGCACAAACCTTCTTCTTGATCCAACACTTTGACTGGAGCTTTCAGTAGAAGATGCTTCTCCAAACCAAGCACTGATATCAGATCATGATGAAGCTAAGGTATTGGAACATCTCTGTACCCATGAATGCATTGCTAAAGTTAACAAATACAGGTCCTACAACTTAGAAATGAGATCTGATCTTGAGTCCTTGAACATTTTTAAAGCTGATTGTAGAAAGTTTGAAAGTGATTATAAACTAAAGATAGAGGACATAGAGAAAACTATTTCAGTTCTAAAACATGAGCATACAAATTATAGGACTCAGATCAAGGATCTCATAACTAAGCTGACTGAGTGCCAGGCTAAGCTTATGATGAGCAAAGCCAGGGCAGAAAAGTGTGTTCTTGAATAAGAGACCTTCAAGAACATGATATCCTCATCCCTACACAACAAGGTGTGTTATCAAGTAACATATCTTTTGCTCCAGTTATACCTAGTTCTACAAATGAGGTTTCTATCAGCACCACAATGACAAATTCAACTGATACATATGAGATGCCTTCACGTTCCAACTCAGAGGCTCTACAACCAGATAAAGATATTTCAAATGTAGAAGAAAAAAATGATGGTGGTCATATTGATCAAGAATTTCTTGATGCTGATAACCACTCCATAGATTACAACATCAATGATGTCACATACTCATCGGATCAACTCTGTGTTAATAAGTGTGCTGATGTAGTCGGAGATACATCAATGCCCAATCTAAATTTCTCTAATTTAGATCTCTCTCAGCAACTTGTGTGATCCCTCAACTAAGGATCCATAATTCTCATCCCACTACAAACATCATTGGAGATGTTGACACAGGGATGAGGACAAACTCACGAAGCCAATGTTTGTCTTCACTCTTGTTTCTTATCGCAGATTGAGCCAAAGAAAATTGATGAGGCTCTAAGGGATGGAAGTTGGGTTGAACTATGCAATAGGAGCTACTTAAATTCAAAAGACAGAAATTTTGGAACCTTTGTCCTCTTCCTCATGGGAAGAGTAACCAAATGGGTGTTTAGGAATAAGAAATATGATAGAGGAATTGTCATAAAAAACAAAGCTAGACTAATTGTTCAAGGATATACACAAGAAAAAGGAATTGACTACACTGATGTCTTTGCTCATGTAGCAAGACTAGAAGCTATTAGGATATTCTTGTCATTTGCTGCCTCCAAGAACTTCAAGGTCTATAAACTTGATGTCAAGTGTGCTTTTCTTTATAGGGTGATTGATGACAAGGTATGTGCCAAACATGCACCTAGTTTTGTAGATCCTGATCATCTTGATTATTTCTGCAAGCTTGATAAAGCTCTTTCTAGGCTGTATTAGGCACCTAGGAAATAGTATGAGACTCTATGTTAGTATCTCTGCCAGCATGGATATAGAAGAGGTACCATAGATACAACTCTCTTCATCAAAGGACAGGAAATGACATATCTATTTCAAGTGTATGTAGATGGCATCATCTTTGGATCAACTAATTCAAAGCTCTGCAAAGACTTTGAGAAGATGATGAAGGATAGATTTGAAATAAGTGCCATGGGGGAACTCAATTTCTTTCTATGAATTCAAGTGAATCAAGTTGAAGATGGCATCTTCATTAGTCAGTCAAAGTATGTTCAAGACATACTTAAAAGATTCAACATGACTGACTGTAAGATTGCTAAGACACCCATAGCTAGAAACCACTCCCTTGGCCCTGATCTTGAGGGGGGTGTGTAGATGAACACTTATACAGGGCTATGATTGGGTCTCTTATGTATCTTACAGCTAGCAGGATTGATACCATTTTTGCCACATGTATTTGTGCAAGATATCAAGCCAACCCTAAGATGTCTCATCTTATCACTGTCAAAAGGATTCTAAGATACCTCAAAGGTGCTTCAACACTTGGTCTATGGTATCCTAAGAATTTTGACTTCAACTAGTATACTTATACAGATAGCGATTATGGTGGTTGCAACAGGACTGCAAAGTCTACATCTGGGGGATGTCAGTTTCTTGGTGGAAGGGTTGTCTCATAGCAATGCAAGAAACAATCTTATGTCTCTACATAAACTACTAAAGCTAAATACATTGCTGTTGCAAGCTACTGTGCTCAAGTGCTTTGGATTCAGAATGAGATGCTTGACTATGGGTTGAACTTCAAGGATACTCCCATTCACATAGACAACAATAGTGCTATCTCTATCACACAGAATCTTGTGCAACACTCATGGACAAAACACATCAACATCAGGTATCATTTAATTATAGATAATTTTAAAAAGGGATTAATTAAACTAGTCATTGTTCACACAAATAAACAATATGCTGATCTGTTTACAAAGGCTTTTGATAAACAAAGATTTAAATATCTAATATCAGCTATTGAGATGTTAAACTTTGAGTAGGTTTGTCAGGACTGTGCACGTATAGAATACTAACAGATTCTACGTTTATACCAAATCAAATAGTGTGGAATCCTATTTGATTGGTGACCCAATCAATGAGAACGTTAACATGATTGGTAAATGATTAAACTAAATGTTACGAACGAACTGGAATCGATCAAGAATGATCAACGAACTTGGAATGGTTTTCTTGGACGTTTTGGACGGCTAGGGTTCGTGAATATACGTGATCTCTCGAATTGTTTCACAATTGTTATGTTTTTTCACGAACTAAGTGGTATTTATAGGTTACGGGTTTCCATTCGTACGAGTGAACCATTAGCATGGTTCAGTCATGCGACTGAATCTTTCGATTGATCCATACGCAAGACTGATCCAGTCTTCTGGTTCAGTCGTGCGACTAGTTCATAAGCATGATGTGTTCATGCATATGGTCCATACGTATGGGCCACTAGCATGAATATTCATCCGACCATATTGAACACATTACTTAATCAATATTGATTAAGAATCATGTACAACCACCTCAAACCTATATAGTAAGTTCATTCATATGAATTAAAGATACATTAACATCAAAGCAAAAATCATTAATCATTACATCATTTCATTACACATATGTAAGCCATGACAAACTTGTACATTAATCACATAAACTAGGGACATATGTATCAACAAACTCCCTGTTGGACCTAGTTTACTTTATTTTCTGACATCCTTCATATGCTCATCAAACTTCTTGTACTTCACCTCTCTTGTGACTCTTGTGTGTATATCAAATGCAAAGTAGAGCCGTATCACATTTTTGAATTGGAGGGGTTGTGCAATATCCTGTGTGTCATAAAATGGCAGGCACTTATATAGAGTGTACACATCTTCAGCTGACAAGTTATTAAGCCATATCAGGTCAAATACCCTGATAGTTTCCATTTTGCCCTCTCTGTTCAGAACTATGACTGATTCACCCGTGTTCCATTCATAATACCACAACTTGAAATGTGGAGTGAAGTCCTGAGGAATTTACCGTAGGGGAATCTTTGACATCGTGCGCGAGGGACTCCACTTCAGCACTACCTTCGACTTCCTGGATATAGGGTCCACTTCAGATCTACGGATGTACCTCTTCAGTTGTTGAGGTCTGAAGTTTACCCACCTAGTGTGGTATTCTTTCTTCAATGAAACTTCAAACCAACCTGATATCTTCCTTGGATTAGCATATAACAGATCTAAGCACACCAGTCGATTGACCTCAAAACCAGGATGAGTCTTCAGATCATGTGGGTATCTTAAGTACTCAATTCCCTTGTTTCTCTTTATAGCATAGACTTTCAAGTCTTCAAAATAAGCCCATGCTATGACCTTGCCAGAAACCTTCTGATGTTTCTTGACTTTGTAGAGTTTGGTGTAGACATTTTGCTTGGAGTTGCGCGCTGGGCTCTTATTTCAGCAAAACATTCCACCCATTGAGCTTTCTTTAATTCGACATTGGCATCCGAAGCTTGGGTGAGCTTTCATTTTCTTCCTTATTCTTTTCCATCTTATCCAATTTCTAAAGTGTAACTCTGCCAAAAGTATCAGCCAGGTTGGGGGTAACATTGCCTTCATGGTCAATGTACTCTGGATAATGTTCAGCTGTAATGTCTTTGATCTCAATCTCATCAACATCCTGTAGCTCCTCGTCACTTAGGAAATCAACTGGTGGAGCATCTTTGACAATTTCATCAGGATTGAGTCGAAACATCTCAGCTAGCTTGTCATCGTTCAGGTCATGATTGATTTCTCCTTCTTCGGGAGTGTAGCTCACTGACCTTCTGATGATCCCTTGCAAATCAAGAATCATCATGAGTTGAGTATTGACCTGCTGAAGGGGTTGGACATCATATTCGTCTGTTCGTAGAACTTCATCTATTTGATTAGACATTAAGCACAACACACATAACTAATCAAATAAAGCATTTAAACATAAACAAACATAGACGATACTTAATTCCATTAATGTAATATAATTCAAATACAAAAGTTTCTAAATACAAATACATCTAAGTATTACTTTTGTCATGAATAGTGAATTCTTCAACATGAGGAGCGGAGGATGAGGCTCCTTGATCTTGGTTCCTTTTAGTTCGCCTCTCCTAAGCCTTAGGATTAAAGGCTGGTGTAGATGCATCACCTTCCTCATCATCATTCTCATCTTGATCTTTCCGGCTCTGTCCTCCCTCCTCAACATCTTCTTCAGTATCATCTTCATCCTCATCATCATCATCATCTTCATTATCACCATCACCATCTTTGATCTTTAGAGGTTTACTCTTTGAGCCCTTTAGCTTTAGCATAATCTTCTATTCTCCTTCTCCAGCTCTTCTCTCCTTTTCACTAAGGCCAACACCAGCTCATTTTAGCTTGTGAGTGCTTACTGGGATCCGCCTAATGCTTTCTCGTACTGAGCATTCTTCTCTCTAAGATCTAGAATTTGCTTCGTTCTTAGATCATCTGTAGCAAGCAGCTTTAGCACTAGTCTGTTGAGGTTGGCTAGCTGTTCCTCTAACCCAACCTTGGGTAGAGTAGAACTAGGTGTAACTGTGGTTTGGTTGGAGGGACCTGCTTGGTGAGTGGTGGTTATGGTGGATGTGATGAATACGGGAGGTGGAATATGTGTGGGATGTGGTGGACTGGTGGTGGTGGTAGTAGTAGTGGCTGTGGTACTGGGTGTGGTAGGTGTAGTGGTAGTGGTGGCTGTGGTAGTGGGTGTGGGAGGTGTGGTGGTAGTGGTGGAAGATATGATTAAAGTGAACCTTGGCATTTTTCTCTTCATCCCGTATGGTTGAGCCATGATCTTGTTTGTGGAGACCTTTGCCATAGGGGCTCCCCCTTTGTTGTTGGGCTTGTCAGGGATGTATGAAGGATCAGACCTATCATCTACAGTATCCCTTGACTCATCCAGGCGTCCTCCTACCTCCTCTAACCCTTTTTCAATTGGCATGACCCTGCTCCCAACTGTCCTCATGAGAGGCTTATCATCTGACTCATCATCTACATCTATTCAAAAATCAGGGTGGATTGGAGCCTGCTCGGATCCACCATGTGCCTCACCACCTTGACCATCACCATGGTCGTCGTGATCATCGTCAGTATCATCAGTGGGTAATTTAATCGGCTCGACATCTTAGTCACTCTCATCGTGATGTCACTTCCTCCTGGTGGGTGCCACATAATCTTCTCAGTCAAGGTGCCCAAATAGTCTTCTCACCGGGGGTTTAACTTGCTTACCCTAGTAGACCTTCATTCTCCCCAGAGTATTATCATCCATGACCTCGAGCACCACTGCATCGTCTTTCTCCTTTGGCAGAGACGGAAGCTTCTCATCAATAAAAAGCTGTATGAACCGTGGGTACATGCAACAACCTTCCTTTCCCTTGGCTTTGAGGTTCTCTATCAAGTAAGAGAATATCATGTCGGAGAAGCTGAAAGGATGGTTCAGCACCTGTGCAACATATGCATTCTGGATTTGGTTAGATAAATCATCAAATCCTCCCCTCGTTGATGCTATGCACTTCAGAATGACATGGGCCAGGTACTTGAACTGGGGACACAAGTTGATTTTGTTTAGCACACCTGCATTGATTTCCCCAGTGTACTTCATTCGTAGAAAGCAGCCCTAACTGTCAGTGGATGTAACTTTGTTGGGTGGCCATCATCATCACCCAGATCTAGTACTCGTCTTTGATCTGCTGTAGTAACTTCGATCTCTTGACCCCAAATGGAGCTCCATATACAGTGTTGCTCAATGGACCGTTCCACCTTGGCACAATCCTAGAATGCCTGCTGAATGGACCTGTATGGGGTGCATGGTATCAAATAGCTTTGACGATCCACGATCTCCTAAGAAATGAAATGATCCCAGCAAACTCGGAAGCATTCTGAGTGGTGGCATCCAAGTGCATAGATGTTGTGCTTCGGGTTCACGGTCCATCTATCAGCCATGTTTTTGTAACACAATAAACATATACATTAGAGTTGTGGATTACAAAAGACACTTGACACTTAAACTTTTTTAGTTCAGTTTGGTTCAATCATGCGATTGAACCATACGACTGAGTTTAGTCGTGCGATTGAGCATGCGGATGAGTTCAGTCGTGCGATTGAGCTTGCTACTGAACTTAGTCGTGTGTTAAGCCTTGTAGTTGAGTCAGTCGTCCGACTGAGTCACTGAATGATTCATTCAAGCGGATGAACTTTGTGCCTGGCTCAATCATGCGACTGAAGTTCATTCGGAGTGTCCAGTCGCATACTGCTATGTGCGACACTCTGACCCTGAATCTTGGTCAAATCTTGATGTTAGACATCGTGTTTAGACTTTAAATAGCAAGTTGGTGGTCTATTTTGTTCACTTGACTCGCAAACACTCTAAATAGCACCTAATGTCCTTTAAATCTACTATTTTGTTCATTTAAGTGGTCTATTTGAGTAGTTTATCTGATTTGTTGATTTTAAACGATTAGGTCATTTAGGGTTTGCTGCATTTCGCTAGATTTTAGTCCTATAATACCTGTAGATGAATAATAGATCGGTTAGAAACACAATGAGCAAGAAATCAAGGTGAGATGAAATTTCGGCAGGGTATCTACGTATGAGCGGTCTTTGAATGATTTGAGTGGTGGTGAGAAATGTGACCGCTCACCCCTCCTTTTATATTGTCTTAATTGTTCAGTCGTACGACGGGACCCATACTCATGCTCCAGTCGTGCGATTGAGCCCATACTCACCCTTCAGTCGTGCGACTGGGGTTCAGTCGTGCGACTGGCTCATACTCCTTGATCCATTCGTGCGTTTGGTTCAGTCTTTTCATCCAAATGCATGGTTGTTCCATACTCATGTTCCGGTCGTGTGACTAGCTCATACTTATGGTTCAATCGTGGGATTGGCTCATGCTCATAATCCAATCGTGAGAATGGCTCATACTAATGAGTTTGACCTCTTTACACTTTAAACCCTTTAAAATGTTAGCATTTGATAAACATTATGACCTTTTAACACCATTTCATCACCTCAGACATGATCCTTTTTGTTTAAGACTCATTGATCACCTCAGACGTGATCCTTTTAATTTAACACTAATTTGGTCACCTCAGACGTGACCTGTTTTAGTAAGTGATTCACAGAGTACATCCAGTTGCATAGTCTGACTTTTACCTTACAAAAGAATAGAAAAGTAAAAACTAACTTAGAAATTTAAACGAAAACCAAGACATAATTTTTTTGTTGCTTTGGGTTTGAGCAGAACAACTTCAATTTGAGTAGATCATTTCTGGAATGATTCATTATGGAATCATACAGGTTTATCAGAATCACTTAGGACAATTTAATAAACCATTTTGACGCTAGATTCTTGTTTTGACCGAGAGTCAATAGCAATTATAGGAAATCATACTAGAGCTATAACATGCACATAATAATTTTTGCTGTCTAGGACTGCAGCTCATGATGATTGTTAATATACTTGTCCAGTTAAATCCGTACATAGATTTTTGACAAACATTGGTGATGAGTTAAGGTTTAATTATTTCAACAAGCATTTGTGGATCCCACACTTATATGGTAATCAACATTCCTCAGGAGATTTTTGAGCAGTCTACGGGTATAGTTCAAGAAGAAACTACTCTAAGAGCTTTCAAAGAGATGCCAAGCCTCAGGTTAGTGCCATCACACAACAGAGAGGTGCAAACAACAATGAATTCTAGAATATTTTGGTTATGTTTATCCTCAGGTCAGAGCCACAACACAGTAGAGAGGCACACAACCTATCTATTGTTAGAGCATTTTTCTCTTTTGCACATAACGTACCAACAACATAAGTTATTAGGTTGAATGCATTTAGTATTTTCCCATGTGCTTTGCTCATCTTTATGGTTGTCCGCACACATTTGTGGCATTTAGTTTGCTCTTCACCCCTTATTGGAAATACGTTGATTGTGTTAACAAGGATAAGATAGGAATCCACAGCAAGTAGAACAACTTAGTTTGAAATTTAAACCACCAATGACGTTTACTCATCTATTGTGTTGAATCTACCGACACATTATAAAATGAACTAGCAAACTCTAGGTCTACTTTGTCTATGTTACCTCAGTAGCATACCAGTTTTACTATCATTTTTCCTTTTATTTTGCTTAGATTTCTCAGACTTACACTTTGAACTTTGCATCTCTATCAATAAAATTCCTTTGAAGTCCCAATCAACTTGTTCCCTGTGTACTATCATTTTCCATAAGCGTTGAATTAGAATCACATATTTAATCTCATTTGTATTAGCTAGGCTACCCTCCTCCCTCTTTTTTTAATGCAACTTATTTAATACTAAACTAACCTATTCTACCCCTAAAATTCTAAAACCGAAAAGATTTTTTGTGTTTTTGGATTTTAATAGACATAAAGGAACATAAAAAAAATTAAATTAAATAACTACACTAGTTGGACTACAAACATTCATCTTCTGGAATCACTTCACTATTTTGTTTCACGCCATTGACCTCTAAAAGATATAAAACTCCCGGTTTATCAAATGCTTTTGCGTAGAGGTCAGTGTGTTGAAAATCAGTATTAATTTTAACAACATCGATTAATTGCCTTTCAAAACAGTCACGTATAAAGTAATACTTAATACCGATATGTTTAGTTTTAGGATGTTGGACCAGATTTTTGGTTACAGCTATAGCAGCAGAATTATTAACAAAAATAGGAATGTTAGAAAATTTCAAAACATAGTCACGCATTTGCTATTGAATCCATATAATTTGCGAGTAGCAACTTGCAGTAGCAATGTATTCAGCTTCACATGTTGACGGAGCAACGAATGTCTGCTTCTTACAATGCCACGTGACTAACTGTATGCCAAAGAACTGACAACCTGCTGATGTTGATTTGTAATTCATTTTGCAACGACCATAATCCAATCGCTATACAATGTAAGCTCAAAGTCATCATCACGAGGATACCACAACCCTAGTGTTGGGGTACCCTTGAGATAACGAAAAATCCTTTTGACTCCCATGAGGTGGTTTACTTTGGGTTTCGCCTGATATCTAGAACAAAGTCATGTTGCGTACATGATATCAGGTCGTGAGGCTGTGAGGTACATGACAGATCCTGTACATGGTGGAATCAACCAGATCACCATTTTTTTCGGGTGCCACATCATGGTTTGTTGCCAGTGCAATTCCAGCTGTTGAAGCATTCTCCATGTCGAATTGACTGAGAATATCACCTACACACTTGGTCTGATGTAGGAAGATTCCCTTTGGTGTCTGCCTGTAACCCGAGAAAGAATTTCATCTCCCCCATAGCACTCATCTCAAATTCTGCTTTCATTACAGATTCAAATTCTTTACATAGATCTTCATTTTTGGAGCCAAAGACTATGTCATTAACATAAATCTGTACCAGCGGTAGGTCGCAATCTTTTTCCTTGATGAATAGTGTACAGTCAATAACTCCTCTGCGAAAAGTATGTTTCACAAGATGAGTTGAGAGTTTGTCATACCATGCTCTAGGGGCTTGATGGAGCCCTTAGAGAGGCTTATCCACCTTGTAAACTCTGTCCCGATGATAAGGATCCTCAAATCCTTCGGGTTGACTAACATAAACCGTCTCACGGATTTCACCATGAAGGAACGCAGTCTTGACATCTAGTTGATAGACTGTGATCTTCATGTAAGATGCATAGGCTAGGAAGATACGGATTGCTTTCATTCTAGCCACAAGTGCAAACGCCTCGTTGTAGTCTATGCCTTCGACTTGAATGAAACCTTGTATCACAAGTCAAGCCTTGTTTTTGATTATGACCCCTTAGTCATATTTCTTGCATTTTAGCACCTATTTAGTGCCAATCACCTTAGCACCTTTTGGTTTGTCCACAAGGGTCCATACTCCTAACTTCTTGAACTGTAGGAGTTCTTCTTGCATCGCACTTACCCATGCCTTGTCATTTAGTACTTCACTAACATATTTGGCTCAAATTGAGACGTAAAACATCGCTAAGCACCATCGTGAAGACATCCCCTTTCCATACCAAGGCATAATCAGCTGAATATAGTTGATTTCTTGTCTGTACTCCTAATTGAACATCTCCAATGACATTGTCCAAACGATGATAAACTATAAGTCGTGATTCAGGAGTGGTGGGAACAACTACCTCAATATCTAGATTATGAACCCAGGTTCAGTATCTGAGGCAGTTGGAGTATGAGGTTTCGAAGTGTCAGAGGCATTAGAATTTGATGCTTGGGTATTTTCATTGTTGGGAACCTGTTCCTCTTGGTCCACATTAGCTGTCTCACTTGCTTCCTCACCAGAGGAGTAACTTGCATCAAGTTCCTCCCCTGAGGGACTAGAAGAATCACCTGGTGGGACCGATGTTGTCGAGTCTGGTAGCGGATTTTTTAGAACACTTACATCATCCTAGCAGATAGATAATCGTCAGAATGGGAAGGCGGTAGATTGAAGGATTTAAAGAATCCATCATAGTCAAAGAAGAATGACGGTCTTTTCCCAGTTGGGGGTGGTGTATCTTTGGACGTCAACATCGCACCACACTTCTACCTGACCCGTTGAGTTGTTGTAAACTCTCATGTCCGGTATATTGTATCCGGGAAAGATCCCTTCTTCAGCCTTCTCACTAAATTTCCCAGACTGAGTTTTCTTTTGCAGGGTACATGGTGCACCAAATGGTTTGAGATACTCCAGGTTAGGTTTACGTCACTGGAGCAACTCATAACATGTTTTACCATGACGTTTTGTTAGGAACGTGTATAGGACGAAGTACTAACTGATTTACATGTATACAAACTCAAATAGTGCTGAATCCTATTTGATTGGCAATCTAATCAGTGAGAACGCACATAGAATCGATCTTAGATTGAATTTAAACGTTAAGAATGATTGCTAATCAATTTGGTGTGATCTATGAACTTGGAACATGTTCTTAGTGTTAGGATCTGGTATTTGAACGAAACACCAACTGATTAACGTGTTAAACCATACCAAATAGTGCGGAATCCTATTTGATTGGCGATCCAATCAGTGAAAACGCACGTAGATACAATAAGATATTGAATCTAACGTCAAGAATCGATTAGGAATCAATCTAAAGCATTCTATGAAGTTGGAGTACGAACTTAGAGGATTCTGGACGGCTAAGGTAGGTCTTGAGTCGAAGTGGATTGAATGCTTACCTTTTTCCATGAATTAGGTGGTATTTATAGGTTAGGGTTACTCCTTCATGCGACTGAACCATTTGCATGGTTCGTTCGTGCGATTGAGCTATGCGGTTGATCCATTCATACGATTGAAGGTCCAGTCGTGCAACTGAGTCAGTCGCATGAAGTTGTTCAGGCGTATGGACTATTTAGGCGTATGGACTATTTAGGCGCATGGACACTCAGTCGTATGGCCATTCTGAAGCATGTAAACTTCACTTAACCATGTTTGAATGTATTCATTATTCTATCATTATTCATATCAATTGAAACAATCACAAACCTATATAATCTAGTCAATACGCGTTACACAACTCATTAATGAAATATTAAACCTTATACATCACAACTAAACATTCTTATTTCATTAAGTAACCAAGCATTACATAAGCGTAAGACATTCAAGACATATTACATTAAGATAGGAATCTAGGTGTATCAACAAACTCCCCCATGGACCTTGATTTATCTATCCTCTTACCTTCTTCAAAACCTCCTCATACTTCTTGTACTATCCTCTCTTGTCACTCCTGCATGTATTTCAAATGCAAAGCAGAGCCGTATCACATTTTAGAATTGGAGGGCTTGTACAATGTCCTGCGTTTCATAGAACAGTGGCCAATTGTATAGAGTGTAGACGTCGTCAGCTGACAAGTTCGTAAGTCACATGGGGTCGAATACCCTAATAGTATCCATTTTCCCTCGCTGTTCAGAACTATGACAACTTACCCTGTTCTCTAATCATTGTACCACCATTTGAAGTGAGGAGTGAAGTGCTGTTGCATCTCCCGTAGAGGGATCTTCGACATTGTTCTTGGGGGACTCCACTTCAGCATTATCTTTGGCTTTCCAATTATGGGATCAACTTCAGAATGTCTGATATACCTCATAGGTTGTTGCGGTTTGAAGTTGAGCCACCTGGTCTGGTACTCTTTCGTCGAGGCAGCCTCAAACCAGCCTGACATCTTCCTCGAGTCAGCATATAACAACTTCAGTTTAGCCAGCTCGTTGAGCTCAAAACCACGTAGAGACTTTAGACCATGCGGGAATCTAAAGTACTCAATACCTTCTCTCTCTTCACCGCGTATACATTAAGATCATCAAAATGGGCCCACGCAATAATCTTGCCTGACACCTTGTGATGTTTCTTCACATTGTAGAGCTTGGTGTAGACATTCTGTTTAGGAGCAGCGCGTTGGGCTCGGATCTCCTCAAAACAAGCAACCCATTCATCCTTTCTGATGTCAACATCAGTGTTTAAGGCTTGGGCTTGTTCTTCAACCTTCTTGGACTCTTGCTCCATCTTATCTAATATCTCAAATGTATCACCGACCAGGGAGTCACCCAAATTGGGGACCACATTTCCCTTTTGTCAGCGTACTCGGGATAGTGATCTGAAGTGACGTCTTCGATCTCTATCTCATCAATGTTGTTCAGCTCATCGGCACTGGTTTCTACAAAAGTTGGAGCGTCCTTGACAATTTTATCAGGATTAAGCTTGAACATTTCTGCAATTTGCTCGTCAGTGAGATTGTGAATGATCTCTCCTTCTTCAGGAGTGTACATCACCGATCTCCTAACTATACCCTGCAGATCAAGGATCATCGTAAGCTGAGTCTTGATCTGTTGGAGGGGAGCAACATCATGTTCGTCGCTCTGAAAGTTTGGATTCTTATCCTGTATCCTCTGCTCTTCTGCTACCGGGGCGGATGTGGAGGCACGCTGATCTTGCATTCTTTTGGTCCTCCGTTCGCTTGCAGATGTGGCACCTGCAACAGAAGAATTTTCTTCATCATCCTCAACGTCGGTATCAGTATCACCCTCTTGATCATCACAATCATCATCAATCTTCTTGGCATGTTGTTCCTGGAGTTCAGACATCTGCTAAGCCTGCTGATCAATCAATCGAGCCTGCTGAGAAATCTACTATGATTGTGCAGTAGTAAGATCTACTAACTAACGAATTTCTGCAGCTTTTTCTCGTCATCGGCCGCTAACAGACGCATCACCATATGGTTAACTGCTGAAATCTGTTCCTCTACCCCAAAGGGAGGTAGAGGTGATCCTGATGTATATGGAAAGGAGGATGATGGTGTAGCTAGATGGCTAGTGGAGGTGGCAGTGGTGAAGATTGGAGGTAATATAGATGAAGGTGGCGGTGGTGTGGGTGTGGTAGTAGTAGTAGGTGGAGTGGTAGTAGTGGTGGTAGGTGGAGTGGTAGTAGTGGTGGTAGGTGGAGTGGTAGTAGTGGACGGAGTAGTGGTGGTAGTAGTTATGAAGGTCAGTCTTCTCTTCTTCTTCTTCAAGCCATGGGGCTGAGCCATCCTCTTTTTCCTTGATCCTGTTAAGGAGGATGCTCCCCTTAGAGCACGACTCGGCTGATCGGGAGCATATGTGGGATCAGTATCAGCCACTCCGACCCGCCGGGGCGTTAACCAACCGCTCGGAGCCCTCGTTCGGTGGCTACGACTTTACTGCCCACAGTTCGGGTAAGAGACTCCTCATCTGACTCCTCTTCCTCACCAGGTGTGAAATCCTAGTGGAATCCAGCAGTCTCTGCAACATCTCTAGTGGGTGCAAATGCTGGAGATGCCATATTAGTAGTGGGGCCCCTTGGTTGAGTGGGCCCTTCATATCCAGCATCCCCGCTATCATCATCATCAGAGTCATGCTCTAGGAGCTGTAGCTGCTCATCATGTGAGTCGCTGTCTACGTGATGCCACTTATGCCTGCCTGGCACCACGTAGTTCTCCTTGGCTAGATGGCCTATAAGTCTCTTTACCTGGGGCTTTACCTGCTTACCCCGGTAAACTCTCATACGACCCAATGTAGTATCACCCATAATCTCTAAAGCCACAACATCGTGGCTCTCCTTTGGCAGCGAGGGCAGCTTCTCGTAAAAAATCATCTGTAAGAACCTAGGGTACATGTAGAAACCCTCTTTGACCTTTGCCTCCATGTCATATATAAGGTAAGAGAAGATCATGCTTGAAAAGCTGAAGGGGTAGTTCAACACCAGTGCCACGTAGGCATTTTGTATCTGGTCTGATAGGTCGTCGAACCCACCCCTTCTGGAAGCTATGCACTTCAGAATAACATGTGCCAATTACTTATACTGGGGGCACAGGTTGCTCTTGTTGAGCACACCTGAGTTGATGTCCCCCGCATACTTAATCCTTAGAAAACAACCTCTCACCGTCAATGGGTGTAGCTTGGTGGGGTATCCAGCATCATCTCCCAACCCAAGTACACGTTGAATGTCTTCAGCAGTAATCTCTATGTCCATACCACAGATGGAGCTCCAAATTCTATATGGCTCTCGCGATCTGTCCACTGATGCATTTTCCTAGAAGGCCTGGTGTATAGACCTATAGGGAGTGCATGGTGTAGAGATAGCCTTGTGTATCCTTGATCGCTTGAGAAAGGCGATGATCTCTGCAAACTCAGCCCCATTTCGAGTTGTGTGGTCTAAGTGAGCACATATGTTGTGCTTGGGGTTGATAGACCATCTATCAGCCATAGATATGTAACACAAGATACATAAACAATAGATACCCACATAACACAAATCAGTTCTAAGTAACTTGACAAAGTTCATTCTGGTTCATTCATGCGAATGAACCATGCGACTGTGTTCAGTCGGTTGTCTTATCATGTGACTGGACTCATTCGGGTGAATGAACAGGAGACTGAGTTCAATCGGTTGGTTGATCCTGCGATTGGTTCAGTCGACCGACTGAGCTCATTCGTATGATACATTTGGCCCATTGAGCTATTCGGCCAGCTCAATGGTGCGATTGTAGTTCATTCAGACGACCAGTCGCATGATCGACTGTTCGGTCGACTAAGATTTGAATCTTGACCAACTCATGAAATTAACATTGTGTATAGGTTCTTCAGACTCACAATCACTTAACTATGACCTAATAACCTTAGTTTTAACATTTTACTTGGTTTCAGTAGGTCATTAGTCCATTTAGTTGTTCGGTTCTTGATTCAATCGAGAATCACAAATTAGGGCACCAATTCTCCTGATTTCTGTGAGGTTTGATCTCATTATACCTGTATAAATGCACACACACGTCAAAAGATCAATAGGAATGTATAATCATGGTCTAATGAAATTTGGACAACGTAATGGTAGGATGTGCGATATTAGGGCAATTGGGGGTGATGACTTGAATGCGATCGACTGTGGCCCTATTTATACTGAATCTGGGTTCAATCGGCCGACTGGACTCATTCGCTCGATTCATTCAGGGGAATGGAACTTAGTCTGGAGATTGACTCAGTCGTTCAGTTTCAGTCGGCCGACTGGAGCTCCGTCGGTCGACTGATTCATTCGCACTCTCCCATTCGATCGAATGGATCATTCTGATCAGCCATTTGGGTGAATGGTTCATACTCATGTTCATTCAGCTGTTTAATGTATGAGTATGCTCCATTCGTATGATTTGTCCATACTCATGGTCCATTCGTGCGAATGGGTCAGACTCATGAATTTGACTTTAAGACCATACCACATATTCTCTATTTAACTTTGAATAAACGTTATGAACATTTTTATACTCTCATACATGATCATTTTATTTTGAAAAACCTTTGATCACCTCAAACGTGATCCTTTTAAAACATTTTGTCACCTCAAACGTGACCCATTTTTATTTAAAAGCATGTGTGATCACCTCAGACGTGACCTTTTCGATGATAAGGTTTCTTATTAACTTCCATGACATAGTCTGATGCTAAACAAATTGAAATAGACTTACTTTGTATAGAAATAAAAGAAATAATACTGAAAACTTAAAACTAAGACATGTTTTTGTGTTTTTGTAAGGGTTAACTCCTAAGATGTAATTCTAAGAAATATTTTTTCTTAGAGAGCAGCCTCAATCATTTGGACCATACATGGACCAATACAAGTTAGAATCATACAGGATATTCAAATCATTCAGGACAAGTTAATTAAAAGACTTTCATGCTCTATTCTTGTTTTTCATCTGGAGTCAGTTAGCAAGGCTAGGAAATCATGCTAGTACTATCAGGTCCCCACACTGATTTGAACTTACAAGAATTGTAGCCATGATGATTGTCAGTATAGTTTTCCTCTTAAAACCTTACACACACTTTCAACACAAATTGGTGATAATTTTAAGGTTTGTTTATTTCAACAACCATTTGTGGATCCCACATTTATATGGTAACCAACATTCCTCAGGAGATTTTTGAGCGGTCTCAGGATAGTATTCAAGAAGAGACTATTCTTAGAACTTTAAAAGAGAAGCCAATCCTCAGGTTAGTGCCACTGCATAGCAGAGAGGCGGCAAACAACAATGAGTTCTAGAATATATAGGTTATGCTTATCCTCATGTCAGTGCCACCGCACAGCAGAGAGGCACATAACCTATCTTCTTGTTTGAGCATTTTCATTCTTTTTGCATAGATCTCACCAACAAAAAAGGTTATCAGTTTGATTGTATTTGCATTTTTCATGTGCTTTTGCTCATGCATTGGTCTTACACACACATTTGTGGCGTTTATTTTGCTCGTCACCCCTTACTGGAATCTTGATAATTGTGTTAACAAGGGATAAGGTGTTACCCATAGCTAGTCAAACATTTTAGTTTAATCTTGATATCACCAAAAAGGTCTAGTCATCTATTGTGTTGAATCTACCGACATATAATATGTGGTCTAGCAACCTCTACGTCTACTTTCCTTGTGTTACCTTAGTAGTAGCTAGCTTAGTTATCATATTTCCTTTTATATTGCTCAGACTACAAAGACTTATACTTGAGCTTTGCATCTTTTTCAATTTTGATTTTGTTAAAGTCCCAAATGATTTGTACTTGTGTACTATCATAATCCAAAAATTGAATCGGTATCACACATACGATCTTATTTATTTTCAGCTTCCCTCTCATTTTCCCTTGTCTTTTTTATTGCCTAAACCTATTCTCCCCCTAAAATTAAAAAACCATCACGGATTAGCATTTTAGGATTTTAATCGGAAAGTAATAAACCAATTGTAATTAAAATAATTAAATTAAACAAATACAAGATAATAAAATAAATAAAATTAAAAATTAAAAAAGTAAAAGAGACTAGACACGACGCATCGGACTATACATGGTCATCTTCAGGAATGACCTCACTTTTCTTTTTAACTCTGTTGACCTCTAACAAATATAAAAAAATGTGGTCTGTCAATGCCTTTGTATAGAGGTCAGCACGTTGAAAATATGTATTTATTTTTACCACATCGATTAAGTTCTTTTCAAAACAACATGTATAAAGTGATATTTAATGCCGATGTGTTTGGTCTTTGGATGTTGGATCGGGTTTTTAGTGACTGCAATGGCAACAGAGTTATCCACAAAGATTGGAGTAGAAGTGAAATTCAAATCGTAATCCCGTATTTGCTGTTGAATCCATATGATTTGAGAACAGCAACTTGCAGCAACAATGTATTCGGCTTCACAGATTGACAATGCAACCGAGGTCTGCTTCTTACACTACCAGGTTACTAATATTCTCCCAAAGAGCTGACACCCTACTCATGTAGACTTGTAGTTCATCTTGCAGCCGCCGTAATCCGCGTCGCTATATGCTGTAAGCTTAAAGTCATCATCATGAGGATACCACAACCCCAGAGTGGGTGTGCCCTTCATATAACAAAAAATCCTTTTGACCGCAATTAGATGGTTCACCTTAGGCTTTGCCTGATATCGTGAGCCTAAACATGTAGCATACATGATATCAGGTTGTGAGGCAGTGAGATACATGAGAGATCCGATCATCCCACGGTAGATAGTGGCATCGACCAGATCACCATTCTCATCGGGTGCTACATCATGGTTTGTAGTCGGTGGAGTGCGAGCTGTAGAAGCTTTCTCCATGTCAAAACGATTGAGAATATCCCCTACATACTTGGTCTCATGTAAGAAAATCCCACTTGGTGTCTGATCCACCTGTAACCCGAGAAAGAACTTCATCTCCCCCATTGCACTCATCTCAAACTCCGCCTTCATTACTGCTTCAAACTCTTTGCATAATTCTTAGTTCTTTGAACCGAATATCATGTCATCGACATAGATTTGTACCAGCAGTAAATCTCCATCCTTTTTTTGAGAAACAATGTACAGTCAATGACTCCCCTGCAAAAACCGTGTTTCACAAGATTAGTCAAGAGTTTCTCATACCAGGACCTCAGAACTTGATGAAGCCCATATATTGCATTATCGAGTTTTTAAACTCTGTCTCGATGATAAGGATCCTTAAATCCCCCGGGTTGAATCACATACACTGTCTCTCGAATCTCACCATGAAGAAGCGCACTCTTCACATCTAGTTGATAAACTTTGATTTTCATATAAGATGCGTAGGCAAGGAAAATGTGAACTGCTTCCATCCTTGCCACTGGTGCAAACACTTCATTGAAGTCGATACCCTCAACTTTTCGAAAACCCTCAACAACAAGCCAAGCCTTGTTTCTGATGATCACTCCCTGATCATCCTTCTTGCATTTCAAGACCCATTTGGTGCCAATGACTTTAACACCTTTAGGTCTATCCACTAGTGTCCATACACCTAACTTCTTAAACTGAAGAAGTTCTTCCTGCATGGCACTCATCCAAGCCTCATCATTCAGTGCTTCACTAACATACTTTGGCTCAAACTGATACACAAAGCAGCGGTAGGCACCGTCATGAAGGTATCCCTTTTCCATCACGGAGGCATAATCAGCTAAGTAAAACTGATTTCTAGTCGGAACCCCTCATCTCACATCTTTTATAATATTATCCAAGGGATGATAGACGTTTAGACGTGATCCAGGAGTTGTTGGAACAACCACCTTAGAAGCAAGATTATGAACATTTGGTTATGGATCTGAGGCAGTAGGAGTCCAAGGTTCCGAAGGTTCAGAAGCATCACTAGCAGATGCTTGTGGACTTGTGGTAGTCGGAACGTATACGTCCTGGTTGATCTGATCATTTTCTACATTTTCTTCATCACAAGAAGAGTCATTCAGAACAAATGCTCCCCTTGAGTTAGTAGGTGATTGACTTGGAGAACATGATGGTGTTGATTCTTGAGACGGTGTGTTCAAGACATGGTACATCATCTTGTTTACCAACTCGTCTGCTGAAGAAGAAAGAAGTATGTTGAAGGACTTGAAGAATCCATCATAGTCAAAGAAGTAAGCAGGCCCTTTTTCAGCAAGCGGTGTGATGTATCTCTGAACATCAACGTTACACCACACCTCTACCTGACCCGTTGAGTTGTTGTAAACTCTCTTGTCCGTATGTTGTATCCTAGAAAAGTCCCTTCATCAACCTTCTCACTAAATTTTCCCTCCTGAGTCTTCGTCAGCAGGGTGCACGGAGCGCCAAACGGCTCGAGATACTCTAAGTTAGGTTTATGTCATTGTAATAACTTGTAGCACGGTTTTCCATGGCGTTCTCTACCAGAACTCGATTAAGGGTATAACACGCATTTGCCACTCCTTCATTCCAAAATCGAATAGGCAGTTTCGAGTCTACCAGCATAGTCCGTGCTGTCTCTATCAAGCTGCGGTTCTTCCGTTCAACAACCCCGTTCATCTGAGGAGTGTAGGCAGAGGTAAATTGATGCACAATTCCTTTTTCTTGCAATAAGCCTCCATCCACTGATTCTTGGACTCGGTTCCGTTGTCTGAACGCACCTATCGTACCTTCAGCTTGTATAGGGATTCCAGTGTCGTTACTAATTCCTTGAAGGATTCAAATGTTTCTTATTTGGATTTCAGGAACATTATCCAAGAGAATCTTGAGTAGTCATTAGTAACTACATAGCAATACAAGTCGCCTGCGATGCTTCTTGTACTGACTGGACCAAGCAGATCCATGTGAAGGAGCTCAAGGGGAAGTTCTATATAATGAACTTTCTTTTCCTTATGAGACATCTTCGTCTGTTTTCCCTTTTTGCACGCAACACAGAAATCCGGGAGTTGAAACTTTTTGACATTTACTCCCCTCACTAGATCATTCTAGGGCAAGTGATTCATCTTCCTCGGATTCATGTGTCCCATTCTCCTATGCTAGGAGATTGAGTCTTTCTCAGTAGCTTTGGAAAAGAAGCACTGAACTTCATGATCCATTATGGAGGCCTTTGAGAGATCCAAGACATAAAGACCATTATATCATGACGCTGACATTAGTATTTGGTCCTCCGGAATCACATAGTCCTTCTTTAGAACATAGCACTTCTTGTTGTCAAAGACTACCTTGAATCCTTTATCACAAATTTGAGATACTGAAAGCAAGTTATTTTGTAGTTGTTGGACGTAGTTTACCTTATCAAACTTAACTTTCTCATTTCCCACTTCCCCTTGGGTTGTGATGTACCCGCCTTTGTTTCCAGCAAATGAAACATGCCCTCCTTTGATTTGTTTCAAGTTTGATAAGAGAGCTATGTTCCCTGTCATGTGCCTCGATGATCCGCAATCTACAATCCACGTGTTAGTCTCAGCATTATAGGGAACACCCTGCACATTCAATGAAAACATTAATTCATGTTAGGAACCCAAGCCTTCACTGGCTTGGGTTTCCCCGAGGCATCAGAACATAAACTAAACCCACTGACCATTCAAGGTTGAGTGAATCACAAATTTCTGTTTGTTCTCATTTTCAGACATTGCGGCAAGTTTTTCTTTCCATAGGCTTGCTTTGTGTAAGGCCTGTTTGTGATAAACAGACGATTAGCTGATGGATTGAACTCTGGGTTCACTAGCCTTTTTGGAGGCGTCAAAGAATTCCTCTTAATGGGGCTAGTTGTAGATGTATAAAGTTCAACTTTCCTCCTCAGTATGTGGTAATAAGAACAATGAGACACTATGTGACCATACTCTCCACAATTATAGCAGGATCTGCTTTCAACTTTACGGTTTCTACGTTTTGGTGGAGATGTAGATGTCACATAGTTGACCTTATTATGTTTGGACTGAGACACTTCTTTGTTAGATCTATGAGTTGGTTTTACAACTTAATTGCTTTACCTGGTTTTACATCTTTTATCTCTTGTTTATGTGGACTTTGACATGACGCTTGTGATTGATTAGGTTTTATAGTCTTTTTGGGTTCTAATTTGACTTTGTTTGACCCTGTCTTTAAATTAACATTTTCAAACTCAGTTTCTAGGTTAACACAAGGCATCTTTCCTTTTGCCTATGAAGTGGCCTCCTTTTGTTTAGAGTCAGATTCATTTGATTTACTTACGGCATCTGGATCACTAACAAGAGGAGTGGACACCACGTGATCCTTGATGGGGTTATTGTTAATCAATTTAGTTTTGGTGTTCATCAAGGTCTTAGGTGGTGGTGCAACCACTTTGTATCCTAATCCCTCCCCATTGTTTCACTCTCACTAAGTATTGGACAATATAGATGAGCTTGTCCAACTGTGCAGTTTTTGTTTTAAGGAGTTGACTTCTACTTATAAAACTGCTTTTTGTTTCTTAGTATTCTCTAAGGAGTTAAGATAGTACCTAATGTCATTAGCTTGGTTAAAGGCAACTACCTCTGTTTCCGTAAGCTGTTTATTCAATAGGTCTATCTTTTCCTTGTAACTGTGCTCGTTTTGTTTTAACACTCTATTCGCATCTGTACACAGTTCCAGGTCCTTTACTAAGCTATCATTATGATCTAATAACCTAGAAAATTTTGAATCTATACTTTCTCTTAATTTATTACATTCGAAACAATCATGATTATTAAACAACTGGTCAGTAGTACTTACCTGAGATGTTCAAGAGGAATCAGCCATGTGTGCAGAGTCTGTTGATTCTAGTTCAGGTGACGTTGAAGTAGATTTTTCTTCTTCAGGCAGGTGGTTGACCACATTTGCAGTGTCTTCAAAATTTGACATTGCGAGCTCTACTGCTATATCTCCTTCACTTGCAGAATCGTCATCAATGTCCTCCACACTAGCTATATTGGACTCTACCGGTGAGACGAACCAGAAACTCCAGTCCTATCCTTCATCCTCATTAGCAGTCAGGGCATTGGGGTCCTTGTTTGATGAAGTAGAACTACTAGATGTGACCTTGTCCTGACGACTAAAGGACAGAAAGGATTGCCATTACCAGTCTTCTTTGGCTTCACACACTCCCTCTGGAAGTGTCCCTTCTCACCACAGTTGAGATAAGTAACCTTTGACTTGTCGAAGCCAAAGGTTGGGTCTTTGGTAGCAACCAAGTTCTGTCCGGTCTTTTTGACAAACTTTTTAGCTTATCGGACAGCACTTGCCAAAGCCCACATTATGTCAATCCGTTCCAACTCCATCTCATCCACCTGTTCATAATCCTCATCAGCGGGGTGACAATTTCCTATCTTTCTAGCAACTAGTCCATCATAGGAGTGGACTACAACAACTAAGAGGTCCATGTGTTCTTTGGCAACCTCTAAAATTATCGGTTTTCAATTTCGCTGAATTAGCTTCAGGAATGATTAACCGGGTACTAGATGACCCGGACGTTTCGGACCCTGAAGTAGAATATTGAGCTAGACTTGTTGCGCTTGAGACGAAGGCAGTCTGCAGTGGTGCGCCAGATGTCTTGGCCGGAGGAGTAGCAATGTAGAGTGTCGGATTCTAATCGTAGTTGGCCTTTTGAGCTCTGTACTTCATCCTAATCACCTCTTCTCTCAGTTTCAGAATGAAGTCATTTATATCTAACTTCGAGAGCATCCCATTCTATCTGAGATTTGATACAAATGAAGCCCATTTCTCTGGTAGTCCCTTAGCAAGGTTAGATACCTTATCCTCCATCGACCTAATTACTCCATGAGTGTGCATCTCACTCATCAAGTTGTAGAATCTGTCGATCACATCATCAACACCTTCCTTTCCCATTGAACAGAAGTTGTCAAACTCCTTCTTCAAGGCTTTGGCCTTAATGGCCTTGAGTGAGGCATTTCCGCCATACTTCTTCTCCAATGCATCCCATAGTTTCTTTGCTTGAGTGTACTCCGAATACTGATGGAAGATATCCTTCGGAATATACTGAGTGAGCAAAGCGTAGACTTTCTTCTCAGCATTGTGTTTTACATTCTGAGCATCCGACATGCCACTAATTGTAAGTTTGACTCCGTTAGAACCTACAGGCATGTCATACCCCGACTCTATTGCCTCCCACGAATTTGTATCTACTCCATTTAAGTAGATTTTTAAACTTTGCTTCCATTGTGGGTAGTCGTCTAATGTGATAAGCTTAGGGGGTTTATTGTGAATTCGTACATCATTCTCCAACAGCAGTAGATTCTAAATACGGGTATCTCTACTTGTTGTATATGCTGAAAACTAGTTGTCCATTTCACTTAACTTTACTGTTTACCAAGCTGCTAATGTATGCGAATGAAGGTGTGCGATCGGGTTTATCCGGGCAATTGAACAAATGCGGATGGTTCAATCGTGCGACTGAACAAATGGGGATGAGTCAGTCGCCCGAATGAACTAATACGGTTGTACAGTCCGAATGAAGTTCACAGTCGTACGAATGAAGGTATGAATGAGTCCAATCGTGCGCTTGGAGAATGTGAATGAACTCAGTCTTGCGATTGAGCCAATCGCGCGACTGACTTTGCTGAAGTTTGATGATTCGTAGGTCAAACGTGTATTTTTCGTAAAAACTCGAATTTTAGCAAACCCTAGTCGCCGTACGCCCGAAAAACTAAACTTGAAGGTCAGGAAACGTCCAAGACTCCGTTAGACACAAAAAGATTGCGTTTTTGATGCAAAAACGCAATTTTTGAATCAAAACTAATGAATCAACATGTAATCAAGAGCAAAAGCTCTGATACCACTTGTTAGGATCTAGTAATTGAATGAAACACCAACTGATTAACGTGTTAAACCAAACCAAATAGTGCGGAATCCTATTTGATTGGCGATCCCATCGGTAAAAATGCACGTAGATACAATAAGATATTGAATCTAACTTCAAAAATTGATTAGGAATTGATCTACAACGTTCTATGAACTTGGACTACGAACTTAGAGGCTTCTGGACGGCTAAGGTACGTCTGGATTCGAAGTGGATTGAATGCTTACCTTTTTCAATGAATTAGGTGGTATTTATAGGTTAGGGTTACTCATTCGTGCCACTGAACCATTTGCATGGTTCATTCGTGTGATTAAGCTATGAGGTTGATCCATTCGTACGACTGAAGGTTCAGTCGTGCGACTGAGTCAGTCACATGAAGTTGTTCAGGAGTATGGACTATTTAGGCGCATGGACACTCAGTTGCTTGGCCATTCGGACGCATTAGAACTTCACTTAACCAAGTTTGAATGTATTCATTATTATAACATTATGCATATCAATTTAAACAATCACAAAGATATATAATCTAGTGAATATGCATTACACAACTCATTAATGAAATAATAAACCTTATAAATCACAACCAAACATTTTATTTCATTAAGTACCCAAGCATTACATTAGCGTAAGACATTCAAGACATATTACATTAAGATCCAAATCTAGGTACACATGTATCAACACTTAGAAGTCTCTGGACGGCTAGGGTTTGATATTGTACGTATGTATTTGAATTGTTTTGTTTTTCCACGAACTAAGTGGTATTTATAGGTTAGGGTTTCTCATTCGTGCGACTGAACCATTAGCATGGTTCAGTTGTCTGACTGAGTCATGAGGTTGATCCATTCGCACGACTGACTGTTTAGTCGTGCGACCGAGTCAATCTCATGTCACAATTATGCGACTGATCTAGTCTCCTGGTTCAGTCATGCGACTGGTTCATTAGCATGAAGTTATTCATGCGTATGATCCATTAGCATGGGCCATTCACATGAAAACTTCAAACGACTATGTTTAAACACATTTGTCAATCATCATTGACTAAGAACTAGGCATATAACCACAAACTATATAGTTAGTTCAATAATCGTTAACATACAATAATCAACGAAATATTCAACATTATAAGCACAACCACACATTGTATTTCATTCATTACCCATTCTATTACATATATTTAAGACATGAAAGACATTTTACATTAAGCTCATAAACTAGGTACTAGTTAACTCTATTGTCTAACATTTTTCATAAGCTCTTCATATTTCTTGTACTTCTCCTCTCTTGTAACTCTTGCATGTATTTCGAATGTAAACTAGAGTCTTATCACGTTTGTGAATTGTAGAGCTTGTACAATGTCGTGCGCGTCATAGAACAGTGGCCACTTGTATAAGGTGTAAACATCATCAGTCGACAAGTTAGTGAGCCACATTAGGTCAAATACCCTGATAGTTTCCATATTTCAATTTGTGTTCAGAACTATGACCGCCTCACCTATTCTCCCGTCATAGTACCACCATTTAAAGTGAGGAGTGAACTCCTGTGGCATTTCCATCAAAAGGATCTTAGACATAGTGCACGGAGGACTCCACTTCAACACAATCTTAGGCTTTCCAATAATGGCATCAACTTCAAATCTTTTGACATACCTCGTTGGTTGTAGAGGTTTGAAGTTGACCCACCTGGTGTGTGGTACTCTCTTTTTAACGCCGCTTCAAACCATCCTGACATCTTTCCAAGATGAGCATATAGCAACTTCAATTTTGCTAGTTGGTTAAGCTCAAAACCCAAAAGAGTCTTCAGTCGTGTGGGAATCTGAAGTACTCAGCCCTTCTCTCACTTAATGGCATACACGTTAAGATCTTCAAAATAGGCTCACGCGATAATCTTGCCTAACACCTTATGATGCTTCTTCACTTTATAGAGTTTGGTGTAGACATGACTTTGGAGCACTATGTTGGGCTCTGATTTCTGCAAAACATGCTACCCATTAAGCCTTTCTGATGTTAACATCAGCCTCTGTGGCTTGGGCTGCTCTTTATTCTTCTCTGACTCTTGCTCCATTTTATCCAGAGTTTCAAACATATCACTGACAAGAGTGTCACCCAGATTGGGGACGACATTACCCTTGTTGTCAGCATACTCTGGATAATGTTGGGCCATGACATTTTCAATCTCTATCTCCTCTACGTCATTTAGCTCATCATCACTATACACATTTATTGTAGGAGCATCCTTACGATCTCATCAGGATTCAGTCGGAATATTTCAGTAAGTTGCTCATTAGTGAGGTCATGAATTATTTCTCCTTCTTCAGGAGTGTAATCAACAGACCTCCTGACTATCCCTTGTAGATCAAGATTCATTGTTAGTTGAGTCTTGATCTGCTAAAGGGGTGTAACATCGTATTCATCTCTTTGGTAGTTAGGATCTTCTTGATTTTAAACTTATAACACATCAACCATTAGTCAATAATCAAAACAGAAACACATTAACAAAGTAATAACATTATGTACATGAATTTGACACAATATTCAATTTCACATGACTTAAATTACATAAACAACTATGTATTAGTTTTGTCTTGAATCATGTGTCTTTTACTATTGGAGCTGATGTAGAGGCACACTGATATTGAGTATTCTTGGTCCCCCTCTCGCTCGCTGATGTGGCACCCGACACAGAGGCATCTCCTTCTCCTTCATCATCTCCTACATCCTCTTCATCACCTCCATCTGTATCATCACCTTCATCATCACCATCATCATCATCATCATCACTATCATCATCATCACCATCATCACCATCTCCCTCTCGGATCTTCAGAGGCTCAGATGTTATGCCCTTAAGTTTGAGCATGATGATCCTCTTGCCATCCTCCAACTCCTCAATCTTCTTAGTAGATAACACGTTATGCTCCTTGAGTTGGGTAATCTCTTGACTCTGAGCAGCCATTTGTTGAGCCTGCTCCTCAATCTGTTGTGCCTGCTGAGATATCTGTTGTGATTGTGCAGCTGTAAGCTGCACTAACTGTCTGAGTTGAGCAGTCTTCTCGTCATCGGTGGCTAACAGCTTCAGCACCATACGGTTTAGTGTTGAAAGTTGTTCTTCTACCCCACTTGGAGGAAGAGATGATCCGGTGGTAAATGTCGTGTGAGCTGAGGGACCAACTTGGTGGCTGGTGGTTGTGGAAGTGGTGTATACAGGTAGTGTATATGTGTGGGTGGTGATGGGTAAGTTGTAGTGATGGTAGAAGTGGTGTAGGTTAGTGGTGGAGTGGCTGTGGTAGTGGTGGTTGGTGAGATGGTAGTGGTGGTGATGGTAGCAGTGGCAGTGGTAGTGGGTGGAATGGTGGTAATGGATGTTGTGGTGGTGGTGGTGATGAATATCATCCTCCTCTTCTTCGAACCCCTCAAGGAGGATGCTCCCCCAGGATGCGAAGCTGGTCTTGGGTATATGTGGGATCTGTAGTGATCTCCCCTGACATATATTGGCGTCCTCCAACCGCCACTATCCCGTGCCCTGTCGGAACCACCCAACTGCCTACTGTCTGGGTCAGTGGCTCTTCATCACTCTCCTCCTCATCAGGATGGCAGAAATCCTGATGGAAACTGGCAGTGGTGGTATCTCAATGAGTGGGTGGTGGAGGTGTAACATGTCCAGTGCTGGCCTTAGTAGCAGCGGGGCCAGAATCTCCATGAGCGCCACTGTCATTATCATCGGAGTCATCAGATGGGAGGGCAATCTGATCCACATTTGAATCACTCACCTCGTGGTGCCACATACGCCTTGTTGGCGCCATGTACTCCTCCTGGGCCAGGTGCATGAATAGTCTCCTCACATGGGGCTTGACTTGCTTTCACCTGTAGACCATCATGCGGCCCAAAGTGGTATCGTCCATCACCTCTAGCATCACTGCGTCCTACTTCTCCTTAGGTAGCTGAGGGAGTTTCTGATCAATGATCATCTGCATGAAGCGAGGATACATACAGAATCCCTCCTTCCACTTTGCCTTGATGTTCTCCACCAAGTAGGTAAAGATCATCCGGGAGAAGCTGAACGGCTGGTTCAGCACCAACGCCGCGTAGGCATTCTGCATTCTCATAACTCATCGAAGCCTCCTTTCTGGAGGCTATGCAGTTAAGCAGCACATCTGCCAAGTACTTGAATTGGGGGCACAAGTTTCTCTTATTGAGCACCCCTGCGGTGATGTCCCCCGAGTACTTGGCTCGTAGAAAGCAGACGCGCAAAGTCAGTGGGTGCAAACGGGTCGGGGAGTCGGAATCATCTCCAAACTCTAATACTGTCTTGAGATCCTCCTCTGTGATCTCTTTGGCATGACCGAAGACGGAGATCCTAATGCAGTAGGGCTCTGCAGTCCTATCGACCACCGCACCTTCCCAGAAGGCCTGCTGAAGGGATCGATACGGTGTGCACGATGTCAAAGTGGCATGAATGATCCTAGATCTCCATAAGAATGTGATGATGCCCGAGAACAATATAGCATTCCTGGATGTCAAATATAGGTGAGCACATATATTGTGCTTCATGCTCATGGTCCAGCGACTGGCCATCTCTTACACAATATAGGTAAACATTAGTGTGTGTAAGCAAATTCCATTTGAATTTCTTAACTTGAATCTTTCTGGTCTGTCATGCGAATGAACTGCGCGACTGATGTTTAGTCATGCGATTGGGCTCATACGTAAGACTGAGCGTGCGACTAGGCTTAGTGGTATGCTATCCTAAGTGGATGAACCAGTGGTGTCACTGAACTCATTCGCATGGTGCAGTTGGGCGATTGAGCCATACACCCAGCTCAGTCATGCGATTGAAGTTCATCCAGGTGCCCATTCGCATGACAGACTTTTGTTTTATCCAAATTCAAATTTTGAGCAAATCGTAATGTTAGATGTCATAGGTTGTCTCATTAGACTCGCAAGTGACCCATACAACACCTAATAGCCTTTAATTTTGGCTAAATTTTGAGCAAATCGATTGAGCCATACTTAGTTTTATTAGTTTATTTGTCAAACTAAGTCTCGGTTCTATTTTCGGCTAAATTCAGTCATTTAGGGCACGAATCGATTGACATTTGGGTAGATTGTACCGCACTATACCTGTATAAGCACTGGCAATTGTGAGAACTCAACAATTTGTAATCTAGAAATATCAAATGAAAATCAGGCAGAGTAACGTTAGATTCATGCGATTTGGGGGAGATTTGGGAGTAATGAATGACTGCGACCGACTCCCTCTCTATTAATACTAGGGTCTCCTTCAGTCATGCGACTCAGCCCAGTCGCATAATTGGTCCGTGCGACTGAGAATCAGTTGTGTGATTGGCACAGTCGGTCACCTTTAGTCATGCGACTAGAAGTCTGTCGTGTGACTATGACATTCGGTCACAGTTATTCATGAGATTAGTTCATTCTAATGAACTAATTGCATGGATTAGCCCATGCTGATGGTCCAATCACACGTCTGGGCCATACGTGTGGCTTAGTCGTGCGATTGGGCTCATTCGTATGGCCCATTCATACGGCTGGCCCATACTTATGGTCTAGTCGTGCGAAGGCCCCCATTCTTACAAGTTTGACTCTATGAACATTACTTTGATCCCCTTGATAGAACATTATGAGCAACATGAGCATTTTAACCTAGATAACTTATGATCACCTTAGACATGATCCTTTTTTTTAAATCAATTTGTCACTTCAGACGTGACTCATTTAACATGTGAACACATGTTTGATCACCTCAGACGTGATCTTTTTAAATGAGTAAATCCCTGATTGAATTCCATGGCATAGTCTGATGTTAAACGCTAACTTGAATAAAACTTTAAACAATATAAAAGAATTAAAACTGAAGGACACAACTAAACATGTTTTTGTGATTTTGTGTCAGGTGGAAGTCCTAAGATACATATCTAGTAGATTTACTTCTAGAACATGCAGCTTCAAGTTAATTTTGATCATAAGGGGAACTATTCATTATGGAATCTTACATGTAATCAAATCATTCAGTACGTGTTACAAAAATCATTTAATGCTAGATTCTTGTTTTCGTCGAGAGTCATTAGCAACTTTAGGACATCATACTAGTACTATAAGAAGCACACATTCATTAGGACGTTCAAGAATTGCAGCCACGATGATTGTCAGTATAGTTGTCCACTTAAATACATACACAGACTTTTGACACAGATTGGTGATACATTAGGTTAAATTATTTCAACAAGCATTTGTGGATCCCATGCTTATATGGTAATCAACATTCTTCAAAGATTTTGAGCGGTCTATGGTATTTTAACAAGAAGAAACTAATCTTAGACCGTTCAAAGAGAAGCCAAACTCAGGTCAGTGCCATTGCATGGTAGAGAGGCGGTAAACAACAATGAATTCTAGAATATATAGGTTATGCTTATCCTCAGGTCAGTGCCACTGCACAGCAGAGAGGCACATAACCTATCTTCTTGTTTGAGCAACTTTATTCTTTTTGCACAGATCGCACCACCAACACAGGTTATTAGTTTGATTGCTTTTTGAATTTTTCATCATGTGCTTTGCTCATATTTTGGTCATCTGCACACTTTTGTGTCGTTTATTTTGCTCGTCACCCCTTATTGGAATTTGGTTTGATTGTGTTAACCAAGGATAAGATGATAATCCACATCTTGTTGAACAACTTAATTTTGATCTTGAGATCACCAACGAGGTCTACTTATCTATTGTGTTGAATCTACCGACACATCATCTAATAGTCTTGCAACCTCTGGGTTTACTTTCTCTGTGTTGCCTTAGCAGCGAGTTTTACTATCACTTTTCCTTTTATATTGCCTAGACTTCTCAGACTTATACTTTGAATGTCGCATTTACTTCAATTTAATTTTTTAAAGTCCTAAATTCTTTGTACCTGTGTACTATCATTTTCCATAGTCGTTGAATCGGTTTCACAGATCCGATCTCATTTCTATGAGCTAGCCTGTCCTCCTTCCTTGTTTTTTTAATACAAACTTAACCTATTCTCCCCCTAAAAATCTAAAACCCTAAACGTTTTGCGTTTTTAGGATTTTAATAGGCGAAGAAATAACATCAATTAAATTAATTAAATAGAAAGACCTAAAATAAAAGAAAATGGACTTTACGCATCAGAATAAACATGTTCATCATCGCGAGTTACCTCACTTTTCTTTTTAACGTCGTTGACCTCTAACAAATATAGAAAACGCGGTTTATCAAAAGCTTTTGTATAGAGGCCATCGCGTTGAAAATCAGTATTTATTTTAAAAACATCGATTAGATTCTTTTCAAAACAAACACGTATAAAGTGATATTTAATACCGATGTGTTTGGTCTTAGGGTGTTGGACCGATTTTTTAGTTACGACAATTGTAGCAGAATTATCAACAAACATAGGAGTGTTAGAAAATTTCAAACCGTAGTCCCGCATCTGCTGTTGAATGCAGATGATTTGAGAACATGAGCTTGCCGCAACAACATATTCATCTTCACTAGTTGTCAACGCAACTGATGTTTGCTTCTTACACTACCACGTGACTAATCTTCTCCCAAAGAATTGACAGCCTGCTGAGGTGGATTTGTAGTTCATCTTGCAGCTGCCATAATCCCAATCGCTTAATGCGGTAAGCTCGAAGTCATCATTATGAGGATAGCACAACCCAAGGTTGGTGTACCGTTCAGATAACGAAATATCCTCTTGACCCCGATATGATGGTTAACTTTAGGTTTTGCCTGATATCTTGAACACAAACACATCGCATACATGATATTCGGCCTTGAGGCAGTGAGGTACATAAGGGATCCAATCATTCCTCGATACATGGTGGCATCAACCAGATCACCATTCTCTTCGGGTGCTACATCATGGTTTGTAGCAAGTGGAGTTCCAGCTGTAGAAGCATTCTCCATATCAAACCGACTGAGAATATCCCCTACATAATTAGTCTTATGTAAACATATCCACTTTGGTGTTTGATCCACCTATAACCCGAGAAAGAACTTCATCTCTCCGATGGCACTCATTTCAAATTCTGCCTTCATAATTGCTTTAAATTCTTTACATAAGCCTTCGTTCTTAGAACCGACGATTATGTCATCCACCTAAATCTGAACAAGCGGTAGATCACCATCCTTTTCTTTGATGAACAGTGTAAAGTCAATTACACATCTATGAAAGCCATGTTTCACAAGGTGAGTTGAGAGTTTTTCATATTAGGCTCTCGGGGCTTGATGAAGCTCGTAGAGAGACTTATGCAGTTTGTAAACTCTATGCCGATGGTATGGATCTTCAAATCCTTCGGGTTGTCTAACATACACTATTTCCCGGATTTCATCATGAAGAAATGCACTCTTTACATCCAGTTGATAGACTTTCATCTTCATGTAAGAGGCATAGGCTAGGAAGATAGGATGGCTTCCATTCTCGCCACAGGTCCAAATACTTCATTGTAATCAACTCCCTCGGCTTGTCAAAATCCTTGAACTACAAGTCGAGCCTTGTTTCTGATGATGACTCCTTTATCATCTTTCTTACATTTCAAGACCCATTTGGTGCCAATGACATTAGCACCTTTAGGTCTATCCACTAGGTTCCATACACCTAACTTCTTGAACTGAAGAAGTTCTTCTTGCATGGCACTCACGTATGCCTCATCATTTAGGGCTTCACTAATGTATTTTGGCTCAAACTGAGACACAAAATGTTGGACCCTTGAAAGGATCATACATGCCAACAAAATGAGTGATTTGATGATTTTTTTGCTGAAATCCCTTAAGTCCAAGAAGAAATGCGGATGAAGAATCTGCTAAGAAGAACAAAGTATTGTCTCTCGCATTTATCAATGAGGAAGACATAAAAAAATACGGACAAGTATTTGTTCTTCCGCATTGACAAATGCGAAAGAAAAAAAATTAATGGGGACAAGTATTTGTTCTTCCGCATTGACAAATGCGAAAGAAAAATAATTAATGCGGACAAGACTTTGCTCATCCACATTTGACACATGCGGATGACCGAACAAATACGCATAAGTATTTGTTCATCCGCATTAACCAATGCGAATGACCAATATACTAATGCAGATGATCAAGTGAAGAAATGTTGATCAAGTTAACTCATCCGCATTTGTCAATGTGGATGAACAAGCAAAGATGCGGGTCAAGACTTAGATTAGTTCTGATGTAATAGGTCAGAGATAGTTTAGTCATTTTGTAAGAGACATCTTGTGTGCCTATAAATAGAATAGATAACCTCGTACCTTCGGTGATAGTTGATAGAGATTTTTTGTGGTATTATTCTCTGTAATTCATCAACTTTCACATGTCAATACAAAAGCATTTATGAGTATTTTTTTGCATTGAATGTTTTTTGATTGTTTGTTTCCGCCACTCAATCACTGACTTGATTACCGTATTCGATTCACAGTAAGAATATCACTCTTACTCAACCCCAGTCAATTGGTATTTGAGCTTTGGCTCTCGATTCTCTTTCAGATCTGCGCAAGAACTGAATAGAAGTCGATTGATCTGGTAATCAAGTTACTAGTAGAGTATATCATCCTCTCTACTTAGTAAACAGCAAAAAATACTCTAGTAAACACATACTCACCAAAATACTCACAACAGCAAGAAACTCAAATACCATCACAGAATTGGTTCTGAAATCCATTTGAACTATTCGGACTAATCAATCCTAAAAATCATCTAAATCTATACTATACCAGTTAAACACATAGTTCAAATGGACTCTAATAGCTACTCAGAACTTGGTCATCAACCTAAACCTCCAATGCTTAAACATAAATCTAAGTTTAAACAGTGGAAAATCAGGTTTAGGAACTACATCACAGGTGTAGATCCTGATTTTTGGATATCAATATGCAAGGGTCCACATATCCCTGTTACTCTATGAGCAGATCAAGCTGCAATTTACAAGACTGCTAAAATACCCATTGAAGACTTAACTCTTGATGAAGAAGACTATAAGAAAATCAAGATTGACCTCAAAGCTTACTCAATTCTGACTCAAGCAATAAAAATAAATGTGCTGAAAAGACTAGAAAAGTATTGTACTGCAAAAGCTATATGGGATGCTCTAAAGATCATGTGTGAAGGCAGTAGTAAGGTGGCTAAAATCAACAAGGATAAGCTAGTCAATCAGTATGAAACATTCCACCACACCAAAGGAGAATCAATATCTAAACAACTACATAGATTTGTACAGTTAGTAAATGACTTGGAAATCATAGGAGTCACATACAAGATTAAAGAATTGAACAAGAAAATGCTTCATAGTCTTCCTGAAAGCTGGAAACAATATGTAACCATGTTGAAAAATACTGTTGATCCTGAGAGTACCACTTTAGACATCATGATAAAAAAATTGAAGCCTTGGAACTTGATGAATGAAGCAGGAATCTTGGTGGACCAAGAGTGATTGAAGCTTACGAATTCCATCAGAATCTCATTCTGTGGAAAATGCCTTCATCACCGAGGAAGATGACTTTATCTCATCGACAGATCAAATGAACAACTTTGGGTTCATTGCAACTCCACCAATCAAACATCCATCAACCTCATCTCAAACACCTAAAGTCTCTGCTGCTCCTCAAACCTCTCCTGAAGAATCAAGATCAGAAGAACAAAAGGCAACTTACAATGCCCTTGTTGCAAGCTTTGAAGCCTAAGTGGGAGGAAGACTCACCTCTGCTCATCTAATTCAGGAAGATTTCGAGGAAATGGATCCGGATGATGTGGAGGAAATGGATCCGGATGATGTGGAGGAAATGGATCTACAATGGCAAATGGCTATGATTGCAATGACAGCTAAGAAATTCTTGAGAAAAGGAAGGAAGCTGAGCTTAAATGAAAACACAAAACTTGTATATGATAAATCTAAGGTGAAATGCTTCAAATGTGGCATGACTAGCCACTTCTTAATAGAGTGCAATGCTCTTAAGAGAAACAACTATCAAAGGAACTATCCAAGGCCAATCATCATCATAGTCCAACTCAAGCTATCAATCCAACAACCAACAACAGCAGTGTCACCATTCTCGTCATCAACAAACATATCAGAATAAACCACAGCTAGCAAATCAAGTTCATGGAGACAGTCAGTCTTCAGCCAGTGCTCTTGTGTTAAAGCAAGATGGAGTATGTGACTGGAGTGTGTATGTAGAGGAAGTCAAGCCTCAATTTCAAAATCATGCTATTATGACTCACATCAATGATAGACCATCTCTAATGCCTACTAAGGTAAAATCTAACCTTTGTAGTGAAAAATGCATTAATGAATTTCAAGGGTATATGGAGCATAACCATAAACTGGCTGATAAAATCAAAGAAGAAAAGGTAAAGTCAAAGATGATGAAAAGAGAAATAAAAACTTTGAAATCAAAATTAAATCTCTCATCTCTGACATAGAAAAACCGCATGGTGAGAAGTATACTCTTGCAGCTCAGAATAACCTACTTACTAAAAAGTTAGCTCAATCTAAGGCTCAACAATCTATGACCAAAGTGAAACTTGAAAAGTTTCAAATGCCTTCATGGTAGGACCTGGTATTTGACCAAAATACCTTGTGATTAACGTGTAAACCAGATCAGATAGTGCGGAATCCTATTTGATTGGCGATCCAATAAGTGAGAACACACGAAGAATCAATCAAGAATTGAAACTAACGTTAGAAATCGATTGGGAATCGATCTAATGTGTTCTATGAACTTGGAGAACGAATTGGGAGGTTTCTGGACGGCTAGGGTACGTCTAGATTCGTAATTGATCGAGAGTCATTATTTTTCACGAATTGAGTTGTATTTATAGGTTGGTACTATTCAATCGTGCGACTGAACCATTAGTATGGTTCAGTCGTGCGATTGAACCATGCGGTTGATTCATTCGTATGACTGAGTGTTTAGTCGTGCGACTGAGCCAATCTTATGTTACATCCAGTCTCCTGGTTCAGTCGTGCTACTGAGTCAATCATGTGAATTTATTCATGCGTATGGTTCAGTCGCATGAGCCATTCGCATGAGAACTTTATTATGTTATGTTTGAACATATTAAATCTACAACATTATGTGTAATCATTAAAGCAATCACTAACCTAATTAACCAATTTAATGTCGACTCATTAGTGAAACGTTAAACATTATAACTAACAAACAATCAATATCATTTCATTAATCATACCAAACAAGATCTATTACATTACATATTATGATCTAGGGACATACATGTATCAACAAACTCCCCCTTGGACCTAGATCTCTCTAACGTCTTGTTTTCTTCATTGCCTCCTCATAGTTCTTGTACTTTTTCTCTTTTGTGACTCCCACGTGAATATCAAACGCGAGGCAAAGTCTTATGACATTTTGGAACTGGAGGGCCTGTACAATATCTTGCGTGTCATAGAACAGTGGCCACTTGTATAGTGTATAGACATCATTTTCCGACAAGTTGGTAAGCCACATCGGGTCGAATACTCGGATTGTATCCATTTGGCCCTCTTTATTTAGGACTATGACCGCTTCTGCTGTTCTCCAATCATAGTACCACCACTTAAAGTGTGGTGTGAAATCCTTTGTCATTTCCCGGAGTGGGATTCCTGACATTGTGTGCGGAGGATTCCACTTCAACACTATCTTTGGTTTTCCAGTAATGGCATCCATCTCAGACCTTCTAACATACCTTGTAGGTTGTTGAGGTCTGAAGTTAATCCACCTGGTGTGGTACTCTTTCTTTAGGGCAGCGTCAAACCAGCCTGGCATTTTCTCGGGTCAGCATAGAACAGCTTCAATTTGGCTAGCTGGTTGAGCTCAAAACCTGGTAGAGTCTTTAGATCATGTGGAAATCTAAAGTATTCTATGCCCTTCTCCCTCTTAACGTTATAAATGTTAAGATCATCAAAATATGCCCATGCTATAATCCTGCCAGATACCTTAAGATGTTTCTTGACTCTGTAGATCTTGGTGTAGGCATCCTTCTTCGATGCAGCACGTTGGGCTCTAACTTCTTTAAAACATGCAGCCCATTCAGCCTTACGGATATCAACATCATCCTTTGTGGCTTGGGCCATTCCCTCTGTCTTCTCTGACTCTTGCTCCATTTTGTCTAGCATCTCAAATGTATCACCAACAAGGGATTCACCCAGATTGGGAACCACATTGCCCTCATTGTCAGCATACTGAGGATAGTGCTCTGCAGTGACATCTTCTATCTCTATTTCATCAGCGCCATTTAGCTCGTCATCACAGGTAGAATTACATGTCGGAGCATCTTTCACTATTTCATCAAGATTGAGCTTGAAAATTTCTGCCAGTTGCTCGTTTGATAGATCGTGAATTATTTCCCCTTCTTCAGGGGTATAAGTCACTGACCTTCTGACAATCCCTTGCAGATCAAGAATTATTGTGAGTTGAGACTTGACCTGCTGAAGGGGAGCAATATCAAACTCATCTCTTTTGTAATTTGGATCTGTTTGATTTACACATTTCACACTCAAATCATTAGTAATTGATCAAACAAAATGCATTAACTTAATATAAACATTAAATACATGGTTTTTCAATACAGAATACAAAAGTAAATGAATACATAAACATCTACTATTTACTTTTATCCTGAATACTCGGCTCATCACATGGAGGTGCAGAAGCAGAAGTTGGCTGATCTTATCTGTTCTTTGATCTTTTCTCTTGCACTGGAGCTGAGACAGATTCAGCTGCTTCTCCTCCGTCAGTGTCATCATCTTCGTGCCATTCTTCAGTTTTCTCTTCGTCAGTTTCACTCTCATTATCATCATCATTTCTTCCCCATCCCTTATCTTTAATGGCTCCTCCTTCGATCCTCTCAGTTTTAGCAAAATGGTCTTTTTAGCCTTTTCCAACTCCTCTATTCTCTTCCCTGAGGTGATGCTTTGAGCTTGGAGAAGGGCTATCTCGTTGCTCTGGGCATCATCTGTCGGGTCTGCCTTTCTATCACTGAGCCTGCTCTGCAATTTTGTGAGTTTATGCAGCAGTCAGGTCAGTCAGCTGGCGGATTTGGGAGGCCTTTTCCTCATCGGCTGCCAGCAAACGCATTACCATTCTGTTCAGTGCCGACAACTGTTCTTCTACTGTGACTGTAGGTAGAGGTGATCTGTAAGTGGATGAGGGATAGGCTGAGGGCTCGGTTTGGTGGCTAGTGGTGGTGGTGGTGGCTGTGGTGAATATCGGGTCAAGTCGGGATGATAGTGGTGGTGAGTGTGGGGTGAATTATGTAGTGGTGGCTGGGATCTGTATTGTGGTGGTCGGTCTGGTGGTGTCTGTGGTTGCTGTGGGGGTTGTGGTGGCTATGGTGGTGGATGGTGTGTCTGAAGAGGTGGTAGTGGTGGTGGTGGTGGATGAGGTGCTAGTGATGAAGGTCAAACGACGCTTCTTCTTTAGTTTCTGCCCATGGGGTTGAGCCATCCGTTTTCTCCTCGTTCCCTTCGAGGCGGATGCTCCCCCTCCTTCCCTGCCGGTTGACCCTGGAGCATAGGTCGGGTCGGTTTCTGTCTCTCCAGAGTCTCTTGGGTGCTCACCAACCACCCAAAGCCCATGTACTATGGGAACCACTTTTCTTCCCACAGTCCTGGTGAGGGCTCCTCACCTAACTCTTCTTCTTCTATTTCTGTCTCAAGACAAAATCATGATGAAACCCTACTAATCGGTAACTTCTGCAGCCGGGGCGGCTGCTGGAGGCACGACATCAGACATAGTGCCTCTCTGTGGAACAGACATATCATCTCCGGCGCCTCCACTATCATAGTCATCTGAATCATCAGTGGATAGGACAATTGGCTCCACGTCAGAGTCACTATCCTCGTGACGCCATTGGCGTCTCCCCGGTGCCACATAATTTTCAACTGATAAATGGCCAATCAGCCTCTTTACCTGAGGCTTCACTTGCTTGCCCCGGTACACCACCATCCTACCCAACGTAGTGTCATCCATAAGTTCCAAAGTCACTGCATCGTGACTTTCCTTGGGGAGCAGAGGCAGTTTATCATTGAATATCATCTGAAGAAACCTTGGATACGTACAAAAACCTTCTTTCCCTTTTGCTTCAAGGTTCTCTACCAAATAAGCAAAGATCATATTCGAGAAGCTGAAAGGGTGGTTCAGCACCAGAGCCACGAAGGCATTTTGTATCTGATCTGATAGGTCATCGAAACCACCCCTTCTTGAAGCAATGCACTTAAGAATCACACGTGCCAGATATTTGTATTGTGGGCACAGGTTGCTCTTATTTAGCACCCCAGAATTAATGTCCCCCGCATACTTATTCGGAGGAAACACCCTCTCACTATCAGAGGATGTAACTTAGTGGGGTGAGTGGAGTCATCTCCAAACTCAAGTATTCTCTGGATGTCATTAGCGGTAACCTCGATAGCTTGATCCATTATGGTGCTTCTGATGCAGTGTGGCTCACGAGAGCGATCCACCAAGGCATTTTCCCAGAATGCCTGGTGTAGTGATTTGTAGGGCGTGCACGGTGAAGATATAGCCTTATGTATCCGTGAGCGTTTGAGGAAGGCTATAATCTCGGAGAATTTGGCCCCGTTCCTAGTTGTGTGGTCCAGATGAGCACATATGTTGTGCTTTTGATTAAGAGACCATCTATCAGCCATTTTTTCTATAACACAAAACACATGATCATTAGTACATAATACATCAGAATTCAGGTGTAAGTGTAGTGTTTCACTTTCATTCTGATTCATTCATGCGAATGAATCATGCGACTGGAGTCATTCGGTTGTTTTAAGTACGACTGAGCTCATTCGGTTGAATGAGACATGCGATTGAGTTCGATCTGCCGACTGAGTCTGCGATTGGTTAAGTCAGCCGAGTGACCCAATCGCAAGGCTCAATCGTGCGATTGGAGTTCATTCGAACGACCAGTCGCTTGCCCCACTTTTCGATCGCCTGTGTGTCGAATCTTGACCGATTTAAGTCATTTAACAGTGTTTAATGGTCCATTAGACTCGCCTACTTGTCACTGATAACCTATTGAACTTAATTTTAACATTTTGCTTAGTTTACGTAGGTGATTAGTCATTTCACAGTTCGGTTCTTGATTCAATCAAGTGTCTCTTAGGTAGGTTCTGTAATCTTCTGATTTTGGTAAGATTCAAGAGTAATGTACCTGTAAAATCGTCACTCGAATGTAAGAAACTCAACAGCAATGTAAATCAGGATTTGTAGCAAATTTTTGGCAGAGTAACGGGAAGAATGCGATTTGGGTGCGATTTGGGTGCGATTTGAGTGTGATGAGGAACATGCGATCGACTGAGGCCCTTAAATACTGAACCTAAGTTCAATCGGCCGACTGGCCTCATTCGCTCAGTTCATTCGGGTGACTGAGTCTCAGTCGTACGATTGGCCTAGTCAATCGCATTCAGTCGGCCGACTGAGTCTCAGTCGGTCGACTTCCTCATTCGGTCTCTTTCATTTGCATCTACAGTTGACCGACTGAGCCTTAGTCGGTCGACTGCTTCATTCTCCCCCTTCTATTCGGTCGAATGGATCATTCTCATGTCCATTAGGGCAATTGGGAGCCATTCGCATAGTTGGTCCATACCCATGGTCCAATCGTGCGAATGGGTTACACTTAGTGAGTTTACAGTCATTTTCAACATTTTACTTTTAAGACCCTTTTAACTTTTGTCAATAACATTATGAGCTCTTAACCAATTCAGTCACTTCAGACGTGACTCTTTAAAACACGTTGTCACCTCTGACATGACTCTTTAAACTATAAAAAACATGTGGCCATCTCAGACATGATCCTTTTAGGTGAGTTAATTCCCTTCTGATTTTCCTGATGTAGTCCGATAGAGACAACCACTAAAAGATTAGACTAGAAACTTACACTAAACACCAAAATAAAATTTGTTTTTTTGGACTTTTTGTGAGAGATAAAACCCTAAGATGGAAATCTACGGGATTTGGTTTCGGAATCGAAGGCTTCAACTTAGATTAACCACACCTGGACCAATTCAATTTTGGAATCATATAGGGACATCAAATCATTTGGGACTTGTTATCAAAATCTTTCGATGCTCAATTCTTGGTGTTCATCCAGATTCATCAGCAGCTTTAGGGAATCATACTGGAACTCTTAGATTTCCACATTGATTTGAACTTTCAAGCATTGCAGCCACAATGATAGTCAATATGTTTGTCCACTTAAATCCATACACAGACTCTTGAATCAAACTGGTGATTGGTTTTGGTTTATTTAATTCAACGAACATTTGTGGATCCCACACTTATATGGTAATCAACATCCATCAGGAGCTTTTGAGCGGTCTACGGGTATTGTTACAAGAAGAGACTATTCTTAGAGCTTTCATAGAGAAACCAGTCCTCAGGTCAGTGCCATCGCACAGCAAAGAGGCGGCAAACAACAAGGAATTCTAGAATATCTAGGTTATGCTTATCCTCAGGTCAGTGCCATCGCACAGCAGAGAGGCACACAACCTATCTCCTTGTTAGAGCAGCTTTTATTTTGCACCAAATGCACCAACAACATAGGTCATTAGCTTGATAGCATTTTTCTTTCATTTTTTCGTGCTTTGCCCTTTTTATGGTCATCCGCACACATTTGTGGCGTTTACATGCTCATTACCCCTTATTGGAATATTATTGATTGTGTTGACCGGTGATAAGATGGAAGCCCACAGTCAGTTGAACAACTTAGTTTGATCTTGAGATCACCAGTCAGGTCTACTCATCTATTGTGTTGAATCTACCGACATATCAATTGTGGTCTAGCAACCTCTAGGTCTAATCTCATTGTGTTACCTTAGGGGTTTCCAGTCTTTTCTATCATCTTCCCTTTTATATTGCTTAGACTACACAGACTTATACTTTGAATTTTTGCATCATTTCTAAATTAAAAGTTCAAAGTCCCTCTTGATTTGTTCCTGTGTACTATCATATTCCAAAGGGTTTGAATCGGTATCACAGATACGATCTACCTTATATCAGCTTTCCACTCCTTCTCCCTCGTTTTTTTTAATGTTACTTGCTGACTTATTCTCCCCCTAAAATACTAAAATCAAGCCTGGTCTAATAATTTTAGGATTTAACAGCAGAATAACATGAGTTTAATTTAAACAAACTAAAATAAACAAATAAAGTAAAATAAAATAAAAAAGAAAATTAACTAAAACTACATCGGACTACACATGATCATCATCAGGAATAACCTCACTTCTCTTTTTGACGCCGTTGACCTCTAGCAATATTGAAAACGTGGTTTATCAAAGGCTTTAGTATAGAGGTCAGCGCGTTGAAAATCAGTATTAATTTTTACCACATCAATTAAGTTCTTTTCAAAACAATCTCGTATGAAGTGATATTTAATACCGATATGTTTGGTCTTAGGATGTTGGACCGGATTTTTAGTTACTGCAATTGCAGCAGAGTTATCTACAAAAATAGGAGTAGAAGAGAACGTTAAACCGTAATCCCGCATTTGCTGTTGAATCCAGATGATTTGTGAACAGCAACTTGCAGCAGCAACATATTCAGCTTCACAGGTTGACAATGCAACCGATGTCTGCTTCTTACACTGCCACGTAATTAATCTTCTCCCAAAGAATTGACACCCTGCTGATGTAGACTTGTAGTTCATCTTGCAGCCCCCGTAATCCGAGTCACTATACGCCGTGAGCTCAAAATCATCATCATGAGGATACCACAACCCGAGTGTGGGTGTACCCTTTAGATAGCAAAAAATCCTTTTGACCCCGATCAGATGATTGACCTTAGGTTTAGCCTGATATCTAGAACATAAACATGTCGCATACATGATATCAGGTCTAGAGGCAGTGAGATACATGAGGGATCCAATCATTCCTCGGTACATCGTGGCATCCACAAGATCTCCATTTTCATCAGGTGCAATGTCGTGATTCGTAGCCAGTGGAGTACCGGCAGCAGATGCATTCTCCATGTCAAATCGATTGAGAATGTCTCTTACGTACTTGGTCTGATGTAGAAAGATCCCATTTGGTGTTTGATCCACCTGTAGCCCGAGAAAGAACTTCATCTCCCCCATAGCACTCATCTCAAACTCTTTCTGCATAACTGCTTCAAATTCTTTGCATAACTCTTCGTTCTTAGAACCAAAAATTATGTCATCAACATAAATTTGTACGAGCAGTAGGTCGCCATCTTTTTCTTTAATGAACAGCGTGCAGTCAATGACTCCCCTACGAAAGCCGTGTTTCACAAGATGAGTCGAGAGTTTCTCATACCAAGCTCTTGGAGCTTGATGAAGCCCGTATAAAGCCTTGTCGAGCTTGTAGACTCTATCCCGATGATAAGGATCTTCAAATCCCTCGGGTTGACTGACATAAACTGTTTCTCTAATTTCCCCATGAAGGAATGCACTCTTCACATCTAATTGATAGACTTTAATCTTCATGTACGATGCATAGGCAAGGAAGATACGGATGGCTTCCATCCTTGCCACGGGTGCAAACACCTCATTGTATTCAATTCCCTCGACTTGGTGAAATCCCTGTACAACCAGTCGAGCCTTGTTCCTGATAATGACCCCTTGGTCATCTTTCTTGCATTTTAAAACCCATTTGGTGCCAATTACCTTAGCACCTTTAGGTCTATCAACCAGAGACCATACACCTAACTTCTTGAACTGAAGAAGTTCTTCTTGCATTGCACTCACCCACGCCTCATCATTTAGTGCTTCACTGACATATTTTGGCTCAAACTATGAGATAAAACACCGATAGGCACCATCATGAATATATCCCTTTTCCATTACCGAGGCATAATCAGCTGAGTACAGCTGATTTCGGGTTTGTAGTCCTGATTGGACATCCCCAACGACATTGTCTAAGGGATGATAAACGTTTATACGTGATCCTGGAGTAGTCGGAACGGCTACCTCAGAGCCAAGATGATGAACATTTGGTTCTTCATCTGAGGTAGTTGGAGTTTGAGGTTCTGACGTCGAAGGTGCACCACTGGTAGATGCTTGTGGACTTTCAGGAACTGGAACCTGTTCCTCCTGACTACTCTGGTTATCTTCTTCAGCTTCATTTTCAGAGGAGGTGTCACTGTCGTCGAGTACTCCCCCTGAATAAGTAGATGATTCTCCCTGTGAGCTAGATGTTGGTGGATTCAAGCTATCATACATCATTCGTGTAGCTAATTCGTCATCCGAGGGAGCGAGAGGAATGTTGAATGACTTGAAGAATCCATCATAGTCAAAGAAGTAGGCGGGTCCTTTGCCAGTAGGTGGTGTGGTGTATCGCTGAACATCAACATTACACCAAACTTCTACTAGACCTGTTGAGTTATTATAAACTCGCTTGTTAGGTATGTTGTATCCTAGAAAGATGCCTTCATCAGCCTTCTCGCTGAATTTACCTTCTTGTGTCTTCTTCAGAAGTGTGCACAGCGCCCCAAATGGTTCGAGATACTCCAAGTTCGGTTTTCGTCTTTGTAGTAGCTCGTAACATGTTTTTCCGTGGCGCTTGACTATCAGGACTCAATTCAGTGTATAACACGCATTTGCCACCGCCTCATTCCAGAATTGGATAGGCAGTTTCGAGTCTGCCAGCATAGTCCGTGCTGTCTCTATCAAACTCCTGTTCTTTCTCTCAGCAACGCCATTCATCTGAGGTGTGTAAGCAGAAGTGAATTGATGCATAATCCCCTTTTCCTTGCAGTATGCCTCCATCCACTGGTTCTTGAATTCCGTTCCGTTGTCTGAGCGTACTTGTCTAACTTTTAGCTTGTAGAGAGATTCCAGTGTGGTTACCAACTCCTTGAATGATTCAAATGTTTCTGATTTGGATTTCAGAAACATTACCCAAGTGAACCTTGAGTAGTCATCGGTGACCACAAAACAGGACAAGTCGCCTGCAATACTCTTTGTACTGACTGGACCGAACAGATCCATGTGAAGAAGTTCAAGAGGAAGTTCTATTGAATTAACTTTCATTTCCTTATGAGACTTCTTTGTCTGTTTACCTTTCTTGCAAGCTATACAGAAATCAGGAAGCTGAAAGTTCTTGACATTTACACCTCTCACCGATTCCTTCTGAATCAAGTGATTCATCTTCCTTTGACTGATGTGTCCCATTCTTCTATGCCAGGAGATGGAGTCTTTTTCAGTAGCTTTGGATACGAAACAATGAACCTCATGATCCATTGTTGAAGCTGTTGACAGATGCAAGACATAAAGATCTTTATATCTTGAAGCAGTCATCAAAACTTGGTCCTCTGGGATCACGTAGTCTTTCTCAGTACATAACACTTCTTGTTGTCGAAGATGAATTTAAATTCCTTATCACATATTTGAGAAACAGAGAGTAAGTTGTTTTGAAGTTGCTGGACGTAGTTTACCCTATCAAACATGACTTTCTGATTTCCAACTTCTCCCTGAGCTGTGATATAGCCTCCTTTGTTTTCTGCAAACGAAACATGCCCTCCTTTTATTTGTTTGACATTTGATTAAAGAGCTCTGTTTCCTATCATGTGCCTGGATGCTCCGCTGTCTACTATCCACGTGTTAGTTTCAGCACTGTATTGAACAACTTTAGTTGATTTAGAAGCATTTGCCATCAATGCAGTATCAGAAGATTCTGATTCTGTTGCTTCTGTCTTTTCTGTGTCTGACATGGTAGTCTCCGCTTTTGGCTTGTAACTGACCTCGGTTGCAGTTGCTTCTTCATTATGTGACATTGCTATCTCAACTGCTAGATCTCCTTCACTAGCAGAATCACTGTCAATATCTTCTACATTTGCAATGTTTGATTCCCCTGGTGAGACAAACCTAAAGCTCCAATCCTGTCCTTCATCATCATGAGCAGTCAAGGATTTTGAGTCCTTGTTTGAAGAAGTAGGACTGGTAGTTTGCTTGTCTAGACGAGTGAAAGATGAGAACGGGTTCCCATTCCTAGTCTTCTTTGGCTTCACACATTCTCTCTTGAAGTGCCCCTTTTCACCACAGTTAAAGCAGGTCACTTTACTCTTGTCGAGGCCAAAGGTGGTATCCTTAGTAGCAACCAAGTTCTGTCCAGTCTTTTTCACAAACTTCTTCGCCCTCCGGACAGCGCTTGCTAAGGCCCACATTATATCCATTCTCTCAAGCTCCATTTCGTCCACCTGCTCGTAGTCCTCGTCTGCCAGATGGCAGTTTCCAATCTTACCAGCAACAAGTTCATCATAGGAATGGACCATTGCTGCCAATAGATCCATGTGCTCTCGAGCTACTTCTAAAGTCACATTACCGAGGTTCTCGGTCTTTAGTCTAGTAGCATTCGCTTCAGATCCAATGTATTGGGTACAAGAAGACCCTAATGTTTCTGAACCTGAACGAGGTGCATGTGGAGGACTCGATGAGCTAGACACAAATGCAGTCTGGAGGGGTGCTCCAGATGTCTTAGCTTGAGGCGTGGCATTGTATAACGCTGGATTTTGATTGTACGTAGACTTCTGAGCTCTGTACTTCATTCTAAGTGATTCTTCTTGCAACTTAAGAATGAAGTCATTAATATCCATTTTTAACAGCATTCCATTCTGTCTAAGATTAGACACGAATGAAACCCATTTCTCAGGCAATCCGTCTGCAAAATTACTAACTTTCTCTTCCATGGTAGTAGCCACTCCATGTGTATGCAGTTCACTCATCGGATGGTAGAATCTGTCTATAACATCGTCCAAACTCTCATTTCCCATCGATGAGAAGTTGTCGAATTCCTTCTTTAACTCCTTACCCTTTATTGCCTTCAACGAGGCATTCCCGTCGTACCTTTTCTCCAGCTCATCCCATAGTTTCTTGGACTGCTTATTCTGTGAGTACTGGTGGAATATCTCTTTAGGGATAGACTATGTAATCAATGCATAGACCCTCTTCTCGGCATTATATTTGACTTTTTGCACGTCTGCCATCCCTCCTAAGGTTAACTTTACTCCATCGGCTCCCACCGGCGTACTATATCCAATCTCGATGGCCTCCCATAGATTTGGATCCACTCTATTGAGGTAGATCTCAAAACGTTGTTTCCAGTGGGGAAACTCATCTAACGTTAAAAGCTTTGGTGGTTTATTATGATTTCCCACCTCACTCTCTAGTAACAGCAGGTTTTGGATCCTAGAGTCCTTCCCAACAGTAAATGCTGACATTTGATCTTCCATTTTAAATAACTTTAAGTCTAATAAGCAATTGTCACTGGGGCGACTGAAGGATGCGAATGGACTAGTCGTGCGTATGAACACTCAGTGGTGCGTATGAACTCTACGACTGGTTCAATCGTGCGGCTGAACTAAGTGATTAGTTCAGTCGTGCCAATGAATCTGATGCGTATGAACCGTGCGACCGAATGGTTCAATCGTACGAATAGGGATCCGACTATGTCCAATCGTGCGTCTGAGCAATGCAAATGAGTCCAGTCGTGCGAATGGCTCACTCGTGCGACTGGAGCTGCTGTTATGCGAAAATTTCTAGGTTAAACGTGTTTTAGCCGTAAAAATTCGAACTTTCGCAAGATTGAATTGCTTAAGTCCGTAGAAACCTAACTTTGATGAGCAGGGAACTTCCAAGATCACTTTGACACAAAAGATTGTGTTTTTAGTGCAAAAACACAAACCTTTTATCAATCTTGATTGAATCGCACTTAATCAAGAGCCAATTGCTCTGATACCACTTGTTAGGACCTGGTATTTGACCAAAATACCTTGTGATTAACGTGTAAACCAGATCAAATAGTGCGGAATCCTATTTGATTGGCGATCCAATCAGTGAGAACACACGAGAATCAATCAAGAATTGAAACCAACGTTTGAAATCGATTGGGAATCGATCTAATGTGTTCTATGAACTTGGAGAACGAATTGGGAGGTTTCTGGACGGCTAGGGTACGTCTGGATTCGTAATTAATCGAGAGTCCTTATTTTTCACGAATTGAGTTGTATTTATAGGTTGGTACTATTCAATCGTGCGACTGAACCATTAGTATGGTTCAGTCGTGTGATTGAACCATGCGGTTGATTCATTCGTACGACTGAGTGTTCAGTCGTGCGACTAAGCCAATCTTATGTTACAATCGTACGACTGATCCAGTCTCCTGGTTCAGTCGTGCGACTGAGTCAATCGTGTGAAGTTATTCATGCGTATGGTTTAGTCGCATGAGCCATTCGCATGAGAACTTCATTATGTTAAGTTTGAATGTATTAAATCTAAAACATTATGTGTAATCATTCAAGCAATCACTAACCTAATTAACCAATTTAATGTCGACTCATTAGTGAAACATTAAACATTATAACTAACAAACAATCAATATCATTTCATTAATCATACCAAACAAGATCTATTACATTACATATCATGATCTAGGGACATACATGTATCAACACTTCAGTCAAGCTGCAAGAGATGCTTGATTCTCAAAAGGATCCAAAGGACATGACAAGGATTGGGTATAACTCATGTCCTCCACCATACAATGATAACTACACTGTCATACTTGAATCTGTATCACACTCTAAAGCAATTGAACCTAAAACTATGGAACCTAAATCTGTAGTGAAACAGGTGACCAATCCTCAAAACAAACTGACATTGATATTGAAACCAATGAGGATAAAATCAAGTTAGGCCACTCAATCAAAATCAATGAGTGTTGAGACAAGACGGTGAGTGTCATGAAACCATCAAGCCCTGTAAAATCAATTGTACCTTTTATAAAATTCATACCATCTGTTCTACAAGGCAAAAAGAAATATGTTAAGATAGTGAAACCCACTACTGAGAGTACTTCTAATAATGAGATTACATCTCCACAAAATTCAAGCAATTAGAAAAGGTTTCACTGCAAAAGAAACAAACTGTAACACTGAATTCAACACATAAAACATCATTAGATCCTCAGTCTTCAAGACTAAGGCAGCGAGTTAGGTTTCATATGTGTAACAAGGAACATGTTGACCAGCTTGAGAAAGAAGTAAGAAATAGGTTGAAGAAACAGAAACAACCCAGACAATTAAACAAAAGTAGTGTTGTGAAGCAAACTACTAAAAGGGCTGATTCTGATTCATCACCTCAAGAAAAGAAAGTGACTCATCGAAAGAAAATATCAATTTAGTCATACAAGGAAAAATCTGATTCAAGAAACAAACAAATGTATTGTGACATTTGTGAAATATTTAATCACAACACACATCAATGCTTCTTCAATCAATATTGTTCTATCATTGATATGAACAATCACTCAACCAAAAATTGCTATTTCAACAAGTATTGTTCAATCTGTGACATGAACAATCACAATACATCTGATTGTTACTTTAATCAGAAGGGTTTGAGAATTCCCCAACACAAGCCCATCTCAAAATTTGATGCACTCTGTCAGACCTCATCTTCATAATACTCAATGAAGGATACCTAGATCAACAAATGACAGAAATGATTTGAAGAAATTGAGGAAGGGTCAAATAAATCATCTCACAATGAAACACAAACTTGACATTCCTAAGCAAAAACCAACTTTTGATAATGAAAAATGGACTGAATTTTTACAAAGAAATAAAGACCAATGATTTCATTATTCATCTGAATCCTTAGTAGAACTTGATGAGATGACTAAACTCATTCATTACCAAAAATCTCCAGGACACCTCCATCTAAACCACAATTTAAAGGGAAATACCAGGAGGTCACCATCATGAATAGGAACGGGAAACCTAAGACCATCATGGCTTGGGTTCCTTATTCTAATTAGTTCTCTTTTCTTGTAGGTTCATCCATATAGGTCTAATAAGTTATGGTACGTAGACAGTGGATGCTCCCGACACATGACTGGAGATCGTTCCCTCCTTCATGACTTCAAGCACATACAAGGAACTACTGTGGCATTTGATGGAGATTCAGCAGGGGGTAGAATTACAGGAGAAGGATCTGTGACAAACGGATGTTCAGCTTTGATAGAGTGAACTACTGTGAACAACAGAATTTCAATCTGCTAAGCGTGTCTCAGATCTGCGACAAAAAATATTCCCTTCTCTTTACAGACACTCATTTCTACATTCTGAAACCTGGATTTCAGATCCCTGAAGAATGGGTTGTCTTAACGACTCCGAGGAAGAATAATACATATGTCTTAAACCTGTGTTCTGCATCACCTAAAGAAGAAACATGTCTTTTTCAAAAGCATCATTTTATGGTCACAGCTTTGGCATAGACGTTTCGGGCATACAAACTTTAAAAACATGAATAGATTGGTCAAAGGAACCATGCCATTGGTCTTCCTCAAAAAGAAATTCATTTTGTTGATTTATGTTCAGCATGCTTCAAAGGAAAACATCATAAATCGTCACACAAAACCAGGCTGGTGAACTCAAACATTACTCCATTGAAATTACATCATATGGATCTGTTTGGACCAACTCATGTCATGAGCATTGGAAAGAAACATTATTGTTTGGTGATCATTGATGATTTTTTACGATTTACATGGATCTTCTCCTTACTTCATAAAAATGAGGCGTCCCAAATAATTCAGGACATTAACACTAAAATTGAAGACCAACTTGATCTTAAGGTCAAAATAATAAGAAGTGATAATGGTACTGAGTTCAAAAATGAAAGTATGAATTCCTTTTGTACAACCAAAGGAATTGCTCATCAATTCAGTGCAGCTAGAACTTCTCAACAAAATCAGGTAGCTGAAAGACGAAATAGAACACCAATTGAAGCAGCAAGAACGATGCTAGCCGATGCTAAACTGCCAATCACCTTCTGGGCAGAAGCAGTTAACACATCATGCTTTGTACAAAATCAAACTCTGATTGTGAAAGAAAATAAAATGACTTCTTATGAACTACTATTTTATAAGAAACCATTCCTTGGTTTTCTCAAATCATTTGGTAGTCCCGTCTCAATATTAAACATCCGAGACTATTTGGGAAACTTTTCATCTAAGTCTGATGAAGGATTCTTTGTAGGTTATTCTTTTGTGTCAAAGGCTTACAGAGTGTTTAATCCTAGATTAAACATTATTGATGAATCTAAAAATGTTCAATTCAAGGAACATTCATTTCCTAAATCTTGAAATGGTCCCGACTAGTTGTTTGATATTGACTCCTTTACAAAATCATTTGATCAGTTTCACATGTCTAATGCAGGAGATCATCCTTCAAGTGACAAGTCTTCAGATGTAGAAAGAAGAAATGACTTCCCATTAATTCCTCCTACTTCTGATGAATAAATGAATGAAGACGTTCCTCTTCAAGCTGATCCTATGAGACAATCATCTCAAATTGAGAGTGCTTCTACTAAAGGAGGACGAAGCCTCTTACCATCACACTCAGATGATCTATCAACTGAGATCAAAACTCAAAAACAAGCCTCTCCTCCAGATGAAACACAAAGAACCTCAAATGATGCAAGCAATCTTAGTGTTGCTAAAGATGTAGCAGTTACTGAAACAGAAGTTCACAATCTTCATAATTTAACAACAGTACAAGATGAATATGCCTCTGACCATAATGAACTGAATCTCTCCAATCTTGATGTAACTATTGCTCGTGACACCATTCCAACCACAAGAATACACAAGAATCATCCAGTTGAAACCATTATTGGTGATCTTAATGAGAGGGTGACAAGAAGCAAGTCCAGTATTGCAAACATCTGCTTGTTCTCATGCTTTCTATGTGAAACAGTACCCAAAAACATCAAAGAGGCACTTCAAGACAATAGTTGGATTGAAGCAATGCAGGAAGAATTGCTCCAATTCAAGAAACAAGAAGTATGGCAACTGGTAGATCTTCTCGAAGGACAAATCCTTATCGGTACCAGATGGCTATACAGTAACAAGACTGATGATAGGGATCGTCATCAGAAACAAAGCAAGACTAGTGGCATAGGGATACACTCAAGAAGAAGGAATCGACTAGGACGAAGTGTTTGCACCTGTTGCCAGACTCGAAGCAATTAGAATCTTTCATGCATATTCTGCGTCCATGAAATTTACTATTTATCAAATGGATGTAAAGTGTACCTTCCTATATGGAAAGTTTGCTAAGGAAGTCTATGTGAGTCAACCACCTGGCTTTGAAGATCCGGATTTTCCTCACAGAGTTTACAAGCTTGACAAAGCTCTGTATGGTCTTTATCAAGAACCAAGAAAGTGGATGAGACTGTATCATCCTTTCTTCTTGAACATGGGTATGAAAGAGGAAATATTTATCAGACTCTCTTCAGAAGAAAAAGAGGAAAAGACATGTGGTTAGTCCAGATCTATGTGGATGATATTATATTTGGCTCGATAAACAAGCAACTCTGTAAAGAACTTGAAGACCTTATGCACTCAAAGTTCCAAATAAGTGCTATGGGGGAACTCACCTTCTTACTTGGGGTGCAAGTCCAACAGAAAACATATGGAATCTTTATCAACCAATCAAAATATGTAGAAACCGTGTTGAAGAAATTTCACTTTGCTGACTGTCAGTCTATCAGAACTCCTATGGATACTAAAGTGAAGATTGGTCCTGACCCTGAAGGAAAATCAGTGGATCAGACTCACTATCGATCAATGATAGGTTCACTTATGTATCTAACAGCCAGTAGGCCTGGCATTATGTTGGTGTTTATGTGTGTGCTAGATATCAAGCAGATCTAAAAGAATCACATGTGAATGCAGTCAAGAGGATATTCGGATATCTGAAGGGCAAACCAGCTTTTGGGTTATGGTATCCAAAGGAAGTATAATTTAATATCTATGCCTACACAGACAGTGATTATGGAGGATGCAACTTCAACAGAAAATCCGCCTCTGGCGGTTGTCAATTTCTTGGTCCCAGACTTGTATCATGGCAATGCAAGAAGCAGACAAATGTATCTATATCCACAGTAGAAGTTGAGTATATTGCTGCATCTGCATGTTGCTCTCATGTTCTTTGGATTCAAAACCAGATGCTTGATTATGGTTTTAACTTCTTGCACACACCAGTTTCTATTGACAACATGGTTTTTATAACTAATAATCCAGTTCAGCACTCAAAATCAAAACATATGAGATTAGATATCACTTTTTGAGAGACTGTGCTGAAAAAAGTTTATTAAATTGATTCAAGTACCAACTGAAAATCAATTTGTTGATTTGTTTACCAAGGCATTTGAACCTTGTAGGTTTGAATTTCTAGTTCAGTCAATTGGCATGATTAACCTTAAGTAAAAACCATGAAAAACATCAAAAACAACTAAAAACATCTGAAAACCACAAAAGATATCAAGTTTGATGAGAAAAGAATTCTTAGGGAAATGATATAATTACAATCGTTATATCATTCACTGTGCTTAATTTCAAAATGTGAAAGATTGAAATGACTTAGCTGTTGGTAGGCTCAACTTGGAAGAAAAGATACATGCAGTGATGAATAAAGACGTACTCAATTGTGAAACACTCATCACAAAGTACTGGTATGTATTGGCTTATCTGAATACATGTGTGTGTAGTAGCCTAAACACACTAGGTAATCATACTTTATGAATCTCTTTCACCACATCATCTTCCATCTTTGTTTTGCTGAGCAAAGACCGAATGAAGCTTGCACATAGTGCAGATGTCATGATGCAAAAGATTCCTAATGTGGAACACATCCAAAATTGGATGAATTAACAAAGAAATACATTCCAAGTGAATGAACAAAACAATCCTATCTTGGATCACCTTCCAAAGTGAAGTGAAAAGAATCCCAATGTGGATCAATATGAAAAAGGATCAAAGTAAAAGAATCCCAATGAGAATCAGTGAAAATGAGACTCCGTAACTTAAGTAACCTGGTAAGAAAAGCTGTGAAAAAGTTCTACCATGCAATGTACAAAGATGGTTGATCATTCTATGCTTATCTGGGTGAGGTACACATTGAATAATTAAATCAACCAAAACATGATAAAAGTCATTTGCATCAAAATATCAACCATGTATGAGTTTAAGAGGGCAAACATACCTTCAATCTTAAAGTTCATGATCATTTCCATTTAATAATAAAGGATGCACAAGTGTAATGTAAGACTGATATGATCCAAAAAAAGATAATCTCTTCATTATTAATAATCAAAATAATATTCAAAAGGTTTTAAATCTTTAAAGTTTCTATCCAATGTGGATATCAACTTTAGGGGGAGAAATTTAAAATTTTTGACTAAGTCCAAATTTTTGCTTATAACTTAACTTTGAAAACAAAACAAAAAGAATTTTGGTTGGTGTTGTTACAAAAAGTCATACCACTATATCTCAGCTTATGCAAATTCTTAGAAGCATGATAAGTCCAAGATCTATCATAATTGGGAAACATGTATCACATGTGACATACAAGTCAATCAAAGCAAGAATTGACAACTTCAACAGTCAACTTCATAAGAAAAATCAATCAAGGACAAGTCCTAGATGAACAATCAATTAAATCCCACTAACTTATGATTATGTTCAAAAGTTAATACAGGTAAGTGCATTGGTTAATGCGGTTGAAGGTAACCCATGCATGTAACTAATATGGGTAACAGAATACTTTCAAGTGCAACTAACTCGGACAAAGATTTTACTCTAGCGCATTAGTGAAAGTAAATGTGGATTTTGCTCTACCGCATTTGCTACAGCAGACAAATACGGATGCACATCTTTCTCTCGCATTTGCTACAGTACAATACTGATCAAGTGTTGTCAACCGCATTTGGTGTAGTCGCGCAAATGCTCATTGAGTTTGTTCTATCGCATTTGATACAATGTACAAATACGGATAGTATGAAACAAGTAATAACTCTACCGCATTTGCTACAATGTGAATGCTGAAACAAAATCACAAAGTTCATCTTCCGCATTTCCAACAGTACACAAATCCGGTTAGCCAATAATGATCAATGTTTAATATCCACACGTACTACAGTACACAAATACGGAGTCAATGTTTTCAAAATATTAACTCCCGCATTTGCAACAGTACACAAATGCGGTTAGTATAAATCAAAAGCAACAAAACTCCCGCATTTACAACAGTACCCAAATGCGGTTAGTCAAAGTCAAGTTTTGTCTTCCGTATTTGCTCCAGTTAACAAATGCGGATGATCAAAAGTCAAATATTTACCCTTCCACATTTGCTACATTGATGACCGTATTTGCTCTTAAACTTGTAAAATCTTTTAAAAATGCATTATTTGACTATTTAAAAGAATTTAAACGGCTCATTTAATACTTTTCAAATTCCAGAGACTTTATAGTGAGACGAGCGCAAACGCACAGTACATCCACTTTGATCACCTTCATCATAAACAACCAAAGATTTTCGTTTGATTTTACTCAATCTACTCCTGTTATCGATTCTGAAACCACATTTATATCGGAAACAAGATCACATGGCAAATATTACATGGAGCAAGCTCCATAATGTCAGCGGTTATTTAAACCATGCTGTGTCTGAAGCTGAAGGAGTTTGAGATATGATGAGATTATTATCTACCACAAGAGTAGCCTATGCTATCACTGTGAGACCCATAATCTATGAGAATCTTATCAGGTCCTTCTGGAACTTAACTGAGGTAGTTGAAGCTGATGGTGTTAGAACATTAACTAGGATAATCAACAATGAGCTCACTTTGAGTATCACTGAAGATTATGTTAGAAGATGTTTACAATTTGGTGATGATGCTAATGCTCCTCTGGAGCTAGATGATGAAGAAATAACCACATTTTTTGCTGAAATTGGTTATGAAGGAGGATATGAAGCAAAACAAATTGTTAAAGGATTAGTTGATCTACCTTGGAGATTCTTAATTCATATGTTTCAACACTGTCTGTCTAAGATAAAGACAGGATGGAATGACATTCCAGTCCTCACATCCTTAGAAATCTGTGCTCTCTCCACCAACATGCCATTTAATATGTCTTCAATGGCCTAATTTCAAACAATCAAGAAGGGAGAAGATACAAGTTCCTCATGTATCCAAGATTCATTCAATTCCTAATCAATTAATCATTCCCTAATATTTCTAATAACGGACCAGTGCTTGATATTCCTCACTTTGATGCAAGATCCTACAAATACATTAAGGAGAGGGACCAAGAAACTTTCATAGTGGTGCTCACTCACCTCTTCTTCCGTGGATGATTCAGAAAATAAATCAAGAAGGTCAAGCACCACAACCAACACCACAACCATCACCACAACCAACACCACAACCAACACCACAACCAACACCATAACCAACACCACAACCATCACCACCACCAACACCACAACCAACACCACAACCATCACCATAACCATCCCCTCAACCTTCACCTATATCACCTCATCATCACTCACCAATATCACCTCATCATCACTCACCAATATCACCCCATCATCACACTTCAATATCACCACACATCAATCACCTATATCACCATACCAACCTTTGCCATCCCATGATCACCCTGCTAAAGTTGAAGGATCAACTAGTTCTTCTAAATCATCCAAATCTTCTTCTGATGAGGAGGATCATCATACTCATATGCCTGCAAAAGGGACAACTTCTGAGACTGCTCCCTCAGAGAGCTTTGCTGAATCAAATGTGAACAGGCCTAATGAAAAGGATGAGTTGATAACTGAACTGTTGCAAAATGTTGAAAGAATGGAGAGTCTACTAAACAGAAGGGTTACAATCATTGATGATAGAATTATAGAGTTTGATAAAAAGGAACAGGAGCTGACAGATCTCAAAGAAAAACATGAAGCTGAAATGAAGAAGAAAGAAAAGGAAATTGAAACTTTAAATGTTGCACTTAATCATTCAAGAGAGGAAGTTAGTGGACATGTTGACACTCTTGCAATTCAAACAATAGCAATGGAAGAACAAGAAAACACTATAGAAGAACAAGTTGTAATCATCTCTAATCTTGAAAAAGAAATTGATAGCAAAACAAAAGAATCTCTAAACTTGAGCTAATAATCGAGATTCAAAGAAGTGAAATGGATGATGATAAGAAAGATGAAGAAGAAAAGATTGATGATGAAGAACAAGAAAAGGTTGATAATGATGATAACAAGTTTGTTTCTAAAAATGAAGAACAAGAAGGTGATACAAGTCAAACAAAGCATGATGAAAAAAGTATAGAAATGGTGGTATACTTTGGAAAAACCTATGCTGCTCACAATGAGAAAGCTGAATTTGAGGAACTTTTTAATGCTTTAGATAGCTTCACATCTGAAGAATTCAGTGTAGATGATGACTTTTGGGAATTTGTAAACAATCAAAGGACTGATTCCGAGCCTATTGTATTCATCCCTAAACCACCAGTTCCTTTGGAGAAGGAGTTGACCATGCAGATTGGCCCTTTTGTGTCTTTATCTAAAGAACAGAAAGAAACAATAAGAGAGATGTTCGAAAAAAAATGAGAAAAGGAGAAAGGAACAGAAAAGAAAGAGGAGGAAAAAACTAAAATCAATGATCAAGAGCCAGTCACACCTGAAAAGGTACCTGAAGTAGTAGAAAAATCTGAAACTTCATGCACTCAACTTCAAACTTACTCAAGGAAAAGAAAATATTTAGCTAAAAAGGCTAAGGGTAAAAGACCATTGGTGGAAGAAGAAACATTCAAGAAACAAAAAGATGACCCAAGAAGCCTGGCAGCAATTGCTGAATTTCTTGAAGAGCATGTGCAGGCTGAAGCTCAATTGAAGAAATTAGCTGTTGCAATTGATTTAGAAGAAGGAGAGATTGCTTGAGGCTATGATGTTACACAGGATGTTGATATGGATAGCCCATTAAAGCCAGAAAAACCAGTTGTAGAAATGGTGCTTAAGGCTCAAACTGATGATTTAATGATTAAAGCCATGTTCTTGATCAACCATGGGTATGATCCAAATGAAGTGTTTGGGATGACATATGAAGGAATGAAGGAAGAAGAAGAAAATATGAACAAGCTGCTGGATCCAAGTGTTGAAACGGAGTATGAGAAATCAGCAGTTAGAAAAGATTCTACACCAAGATTGCCTTTTATGAAGAAATCTATTAAGTATGAAAGATCCTTTTCAAGGAAAGCCCCTCTACCTAAACTATCATCTATGAAGAAATCTTCCCAAACTTTTAAACCTCTATTTCCTGAACCTTATAGTATGTCAGATAAGGAAATGAAGGACTATCTTTCAAGTCAAGGGTTCACAAGAAGGAAGATTAGGAACATTAAAACCAACTCATTAAGGGCTGCAACTCTTTGCAGGACCGTTTAAAGGCTTTAAGACAATTACAACACAACAACACAAAGAGGAGATTAACCAAAACTTAATCAAACAGTGAACTGGGTTAACCAAAGTGATACAAAGAACACAAGTAAAGCAAGAGACAGAACAAGAGAGTATGGATTTCAAGGATGCAGTATATTTATTTCTAAAGTTCTTTTACAAGTGTTACAAAGTATATGAAAGATACAAGAAACTTGAAATACTTATACTACAACCTACAGCCGGCTATACTTTGAAATCCAGTTGGATACAATTGACTAGACACTAACAAAATCAATTGTAGGATCAAAAGGCATATCTGCCTTTTGACCTTGTGACTATGACATGCCATAGCTCACATCCTTATACATTACAAAAAGGATAAAGTACATAAAGTGGAAAGTTTCAGACTCAAGACCTCAATGTATAGTTACCAAAAGCATGGACCTTTTCACCAACTCTTGTAAGTTGGTGACTTTACAGAGATGCAGCGGAAAAGGTGCTTTATGGAACAGTACATCAGATAAAGCATGTGTACTAAAAGTCTTCGGAAGAAATCTGTCTTCATAGGATGAAGCTTCGGAAGACTTTGTCTCCGAAGCTTCAGAAGACTTCATGTTGGCTTCGGAAGATATTGGTCTTGGCTTCGGAAGATTTTACACTTAGAGTGTTTTCTAATGTATTGTGTAAAACTTCCGAAGCATTCTTCACTTCAGTACTTAGTGCATGTTGGTGAGACACTTTGGATGTTTTGGGTTGCATCAGATTTAAGGAATCCTTACAAACTCCCCCTAGAATGATGCTACCAAAACACTCAGAAGATCTTCAGATGTTGGTAGTCTTCAGTACAATCAAGACCATTCCTTTCTTCATAAGATGGTCAGGATCATCAAGACTCTCATAGTATCTTCTCATTTAGAGAGATCATGCAGAGGTAAGTTGATTATGTCTTCCCAGGAGTAGACATTCTCAACACCTTGATCTCTGACAACATGCCATCTTTTGGATTGGTGGAATAAGTCCAGGACAAGATGGGTGTCTCAGTTGCTAGGAGCCACTTGCATAGGAGTTGATTAGGCTGCCTCATCATGCACTTCCTCAGGTTGATCTGATTCAGCCTGGGGGTGTAGAGGTAGATGACCTTGGCTTCTTCTTCTTAGTCTTTGGTTTAGAAGCCATTTTCTTCTTCCTCTTAGATGTCTTTAACTGAGAAGAATGGTCTGCAGCACCATGTTGATCATTAGTGTCTTTCTCAGTTGGGTGTTCCTCCCTCACGGGTTCAGAAGGAGAGGGAGTTTGACCCTGTCTTGGATCAGAAGATGAAGTTTGCTGAGGCTCAGCTGGAGGTTCTGGTTTAGGTTCTCTGGTTGTTCAAACTTGACCTCCACTTCAGGTGGGACTTGACTTGGAAGAGAGTGCAAGTCAATCAATTCACCACTTTTAATCTTCTGCTTGATCACCCTTATATGCTCATCCATTGTAGATAGAGACGGGCCAAGTCTCCTACCGGAGAATCCATATAGCTTCAAGAAGCTCGTCATTCTTTGTCTGTCAGCAGACTTCTTTGCATTCTTTTGAATGATGGCTCTTGACTTTGCAGCTTCTTCCCTTAGCTTCCTTTTGGTTGTTTTTCTTTCTTTGACTAGCTCAAGCTCAAGTTGCTTTAAGTACTCGAACTCAATGAAGTCATAGGACAAGGAAGAAGTGCATTTGCCTGATAGAAGCCTGTGGCACTCAGGTAGTTATCATCTTGATCCTATCTTCTTCTTTATCTACCTGAGATTCTTGTGGAGCCACATCTTCCTATGTAGGACTTTCTTGAACTGGAGAGAGTGTGGGAGCATGCTTGTAAAGTCTTTTCTGTCTCTTCTCCTCTTTGAATTGGAGAAGTAACCTTGCATCCTCTTTCTCCTTTATCTCTCTTGACACTTCCATGTCAGCCAATTCATTTAACTCTTCTAAGGGGAGGGAGATGATTTCATCAATATCATAGTTCCTGGTCTGTAAATAGGTAATCCTGACTGCCCTTAGTTCATCATATTGAGTATTTGGTCTGGGGGCAGCCCTGATTGCAGCTTGCATGAAGCTAGATGACCCAGAAGAACATTCTCCCCTTAGCCTCCTTTTCCTCTCTCTCTCTTCCTCCTCAATTTCCTCAGGAGTCATTATCCTTTTCCTTTTGTCACCAACAGACCTTTGTGACTCATGGTTGATTGAGGCTTGGCTTCATTGCTTGGTGTAGCTTCCATGCTCTGGCAAAAGAGAGGATGAGAAACACCTTCACCACCAGGTGTCTCAGATGGAGTTTGGACCTCTACAGCAGTTGTTGATGGTGAGACAAGGGTCTCAGGTTCTGCCACTGGGCCTTCAGTCAAGGTTTCCCCTATGAAACTAATCTTAGGGTCCACCTCAACATCCAGTTGACCGATGACGTTTCCTGATTGCCTAAGTCTCCTTCTTAGGGAGAACTCTGCAAGGATCCTGTCTTGGATTCTTTGAGCCAGCCTGACAGCTTGTCTTGATTTGCTTGGATTGACAAGTGGCATGTTGACTAAATCCAGTCTTTCATAGAAGCTCAGGCTTTGGAACTGAAAGACTTCTTGTTGGCCTTGAACTCTGTGAAGTATAAGGGCTCTTCTGTCTCATCATACCTCCACCTTATGATGTAGTTGCCAGTTCCATGTGGTGGAGATGAGACAGCCCTTGGTATACCTTCCTCAAAGAGACTCCTGATGATGGAGTCTATAGAGTCCACATTAATGTGAATTTGAGGAAGTTGCTGAGAATGCACAACAGCAAGTGAGGATGGTGAGTCCTCTATGTCCATTCTCTTTGAAAAACTCCCAGGTTCTGTGGTTGTAATAACTTTCTCCCCCTTTTTGGTAGCATCACCCACTTGCATAGGTGAGCTGGAGGATAAATCAGTCCCCTCCACAGGTTCTTGTGTTCCTGGTTGAGCTCTCCTTAAAGGTCTCTCAGCTAGTTTTTCCTTCAAATATGAAATCTGAAGTTGTTGATCATTGACCCTGTTTTGTAAGGTAGTCACCTGAGATTCCAAGTGACTGACCTTAGAGACTAAATAGGTGCATGTTTTTGACAATTTCTGCACCTTTAGTCTCAAATTTCTGCACATTGGGGGATGAGATGATTGGACCAAAGTCCTCTCGCTCACCACCAGCTTGAGTTTCTTGGCTGTTGGTTTTCCTCTGCTCACTGGCAGCCTCAGTTGAGATGCCAGAGGGCAAAGTTGACATGGTTGAGGTCTTAATGATGTAATCAGTTTCAAAAGTGAGAGTCTCTTCCATATGGACATCCGGAACAAGTTCAGAAGTGTCCACCTCAGTAATGGGTGACTGATGTGGGATAGACTGAGGAGAGTCAGAGGTACTCATCTCTCTTCGAGTAGGGGATGAGAAGAGAGACTCATGGTACACACCGAATCCTAAGTCTTCATCAGTATAGAAGGATAGGTTGGGAATTGGTTGGTTGAGATCCAAAGGCTGGGGATGGTAGCTGTCCCCTGAAGGTTGTTCACTTGAGTGTTGAGACTCAGAGTCAAGGCTTAAGGCTGTTGGGCTAGTGAGCTCATCAGTGTGAGCATGAGGAACCTCATCCTGATTCTTGAAACAATGGGAGTGGTCTGCTCCTCAGGAGAAGTGGGAGCTCCAGTATCCACTTCTTCATGTATTGGTGAGTATATGGGGGCCTCCACTAGACTGAATAGTCTGAGCTGGGGTTCGTTTGGATTTTCTTTGATAGGTGATGGATATTTGAGGTTGTGTAGATGGTTGGAAAGCAGCAGGTGTGGGTTCAACACTAGCTTGTATTGCTAGGTTATCACCTTGAGCAATGAGCTCTAACATTTTTCGGACTAGGGCTGTTTCTACCCCTGAGAAGCCTACAGTTGGCTTCATCATAATTTTAAAGATGCCGGGCTTCATCTGTCCCAATTTAAGAATATTACTTGTTTCCCTCAACTGTGAGCCCAGTTCACAGTTGAGAATGTGTTGAACATATCTAGGAAACATGTAGTACTCTAAGGAGTCTAAGTTTGCAAGTAAATTAGTATAAACAAATTGTGAATACCTGAACTTGACCCCCTAAACCATTCCATGAACTATAAAGGAGAGATCCTCAGGAAGCTGGTCCCATCCACCATGCTTGTTTGATAAGCTGTGGATAACCACATGGAGCAGGTATTTCCATTGGATGAGACCTTCCCTTTCCTGAAGGTCTTTACAGAGAAATCTCCCTCATAGCCCATCTGCTCCAAGAAATGATTAACCGCTTCCTTTGGGAAGAACACTTCATCTTCTTCATTATCCAGCTGAAGATGTCGGTGATAATGGCCGGAGTGTTGAAGATTGTTCTCCCCTGCACTGTGGCAGACAATGCCTTCTCCCCATCCATAATGACCTCTTGGCAGGTCTTCCAGGATTCAAGCAAGTGATCCTCATATAGAGGAGGATCAATGGTTAGGGAGGTGAAGTAGTGAGACAAAGACAAGAAACAGAAAACCTCTGAGAAATGAGGATCTTTGTCAGAGCATAACAGAGCAACCTGATTGTGTTGTCTGTGTAGCTGCATGGTAAAGTTAGGATCATTTCTGTGGCAAGGTTAGCCATTGTGAGGTAGCTCAGACATGAAGAAGAAAGTGGGAAAGAAATTTCTAAGAGAAAGCTTTGGGTTTTAGGTTTGGAAGAAAAGCAGATGATAGAAGAGGGGGAAACCGTTGGGTTTATATGAGAGAGAGGAAATTCAGATAATGTTTAATGAAAGACGATAAACATTCAAATCCGTATGTCGGTCCCACCTCTGAAAAAGTAGTTACCTTTCTGCTCAAAAAGTAGTTTTCTCGGAATTCAAAAAGCTTCCGAAGGTAATTTGTCTTCAGAAGTTTTGATTGAAAAAGCATCCGAAGCTAAAATGGCTTCGGAAAAATTTTCCTGAGAGTCTTGAAGATTTATTCTTCGGAAGAGAAATAAACCCTTGGATGCTTTCTATAAGAATAAACAAGGCTTCCGAAGGTTAATTTTGCTTCGGAAGGAAAAAGTCCTTAAAAATGAATAAGTGTCTGAGTTAATAATTTTAAGCTTCGGAAGATAAATTTTACTTCTTCCGAAGGTAAAATCTCTTAGACAGTTACTTATTTTGAAGACATATTTTTCTTCCGAAGATAAAACTTTATCTTCCGAAGTATCAGAGAATTCAAGAATCTACGGAAAGTCTTCAACAAGAATTTTACATCCAAAGAAAAATGAGCTTATGAAAGTGATGAACTAGACAACTTAGGACACACATATTTTTTAAGAAGAAACAATTAGAATTAGTTTTAATAAAAAGTCTACTCAAAGTTAATCATCCCAATAGCTGATATCAGATACTTAAATCTCTGTTCATCAAAAGCTTTTGTGAACAGATAAGAATATTGTTCATCTGTATGAACTTTAACTAGTTTAATTAATCCCTTTTCATAGTTATCTCTTATTAAATGATACCTAATGTTGATGTGTTTGGTCCTTGAGTGCTGCACATGGTTCTCAGTGATAGAGATAGCACTATTGCTGTCTATGTGGATAGGAGTCTCTTTGAAGTTAAATCCATAGTCCAACATCTGATTTTGAATCCAAAGCACTTGAGCACAGTAGCTTGCAGCAGCAATGTATTTAGCCTCAGCAGTTGATGCAGACACACAGGATTGTTTCTTGCATTGCCATGAGACAACCCTTCCACCAAGGAATTGACATCCCCCAGATGTAGACTTTGCAGTCATGTTGCAACCACCATAATCACTATCTGATAGGCATACAAATTGAAATTAGGATTCTTTGGATACCATAGACCAAGTGTTGAAGCAACTTTGAGGTATCTTAAAATCCTTTTCACAGTGATTAAGTGAGACATCTTAGGGTTGGCTTGATATCTTGCACAAATACATGTAGCAAACATGATATCAGGCCTGCTAGCTGTAAGATACATAAGAGACCCAATCATAGCCCTGTATAAGTGCCTAGCTACACACTCCCCCTCAAGATCTGGACCAAGGGAGTGGTTTCTGGCTATGGGTGTCTTAGCAATCTTACAATGAGTCATGTTGAACCTCTTGAGTATATCTTGAACATACTCTGACTGAGTTATGAAGATGCCATCTTCAACCTGCTTCACTTGAATTCCCAGAAAGAAGTTGAGTTGTCCCATTGAACTCATTTCAAATATGTCTTTCATCAGCTTCTCAAAGTCTTTGTAGAGCTTTGGATTGGTTGAACCAAAGATGATGTCATCCACATATACTTGAACTAGCAGAATGTCTTTTCCTTGTCCTTTGATGAAGAGAGTTCAATCTATAGTACCTCTCCTGTATCCATGTTTACAGAGATACTAGATAGTGTCTCATACCACTTCCGGGGTGCCTGATGCAGCCCATAAAGAGCTTTGTCAAGCTTGCAGACATAATCAAGATGATCAGGGTCTACAAAACCAGGTGGTTGTTTGACATAAACCTCCTCATCAATCACTCCATATAAGAAAGCACACTTTACATCAAGTTGATATACTTTGAAGTTCTTGGATGCAGCAAATGCTAGGAATATCCTAACAGCTTCTAGTCTTGCTACAGGAGCAAAGACATCAGTGTAGTCAATCCCTTCTTCTTATGTGTATCCATGAACAACTAGTCTTGCCTTGTTCTTGATGATGATTCCTCTATCATCCTTCTTATTCCTAAAAACCCATTTGGTTCCAATGGTAGTCTTCCATGAGGAAGAGGACAAAGGTTCCAAACTTTCTGCCTTTTGAATTGAAGCAGTTCTTGTTGCATAGCTTCAACCCAACTTCCATCCTTTAAAGCCTCCTCAACTTTCTTTGGCTCTAACTCGGATAGAAAACAAGAGTGAAGACAAAGATTTGCTTCATGGGTTTGCCCTCTTGCCTTTACCCCGGAGATAACATCTCCAATGATGTTTGTGGTAGGATGAGACTTGTGGATCCTAAGCTGAGGGATCACAGCAAGTTGCTGAGAGAGATCCAAATTTGAGAAATTTAGATCTGGTCTGGAAGATTTACCCTCCACATTATCACACTTATCAAGATTAATTGATCCAAAGAGTGTGTAACATCATTGATGTTTTCATCTATGGTATGGTTATTTGCATCAAGAAATTCTTGATCACTATCACCATCACCATTGTTGTCTTCTACAATTGAGGTGTCTTTATCTGGTTGAGAAGCCTCTGAGCTGAAATTTGAAGGCATACCAGATGTATCAGCTGAATTTGTCGTTGTTGTGCTGATAGAAACCTCATTTGCTGAAGTAGTTTCAACTGGAGCTGAAGATGTATGAGTTGAAGGTCTTCCTAGCTCAAATCTTGGATCAGGATCACCTGTATTTGAATTCTCTGTAGATCCTGAAACATGCTCACAAGATTTGTTAAAACAGTTGGTAACTAAATCAAGATCAACAGCCAATCCGGACCAGAACCAGCCACACAGGGTGTGTGCTCATTGAAAGTCACATTGGCTGACTCCTCAATAATTCTAGTTCTGAGACTGTATACTCTATAAGCTTTAGCTTGGGAAGAGTATCCAATGAAGTGTCCATCGTCTGATTTCTCAGCAAACTTGGCAATTTGATCTTTGGTATTGAAGATGGTGCAGGGACATCCAAATGACCCGAGAAAACCAATGAAAGGTTTCCTCTTGTGCCAATGTTCATAAGGAGTCTTACCATGTGTCTTAACTACTAAAACTCTATTTTGCACATAGCAAGCATTATTAACTGCCTTCCGCCCAGAAGGGGATAGGCAGTTTAGAGTCAGACAACATAGTTCTTGCAGCTTCAATAAGTGTCCTGTTTCTCCTCTCAACAACTCCGTTTTGCTGAGGAGTCCTGGGAGCACTATATTGTCTTGTAATACCATTTTCATCACAAAATGTATCAAGGATTTGGTTTTTGAATTCAGTTCCTTGATCACATCTTATGGTTTTGATCTTGTGATCACATTGATTCTCAATCTTTAAGATGAAATTCTTTAGAATCTGAAGAGTCTCATCTTTAGTTCTAAGGAAGAAGACCCAAGTGAATCTTGTAAAATCATCTGTGATCACTAGACAGTATAAGGTCCTTCCTAAACTCATTACACTGATGGGGCCAAAGAGATCCATATGTAACAAGTGTAGGGGTGTAGTGATGGAGTTCATTTCCTTAGGCTTATGGGATACCTTATGTTGCTTCCCTTTCAGGCATGCAACACAATGATCATCACTTATAAACTCTTTCTTTGGCATTCCAGTTACCAGATCATGCTTAATCAATTTATTCATGTTCTTAAAGTTTACATGGCACATTCTTTTATGCCATAGGAAAGACTCATCACTATTGGCTTTAGATAGAAAGCATGAAACTTCTCTAGAGGGAGATGTTTCTTGCAAATCCATCTTGTACATGTTCCCTTTCCTGGGGGCTCTGAGCAGGATGTGCTCATGAGGAATGACCACTCCAGGCTTGAGAACAATGCACTCATGCTCAGTAAAGAGCATGTTATGACTCTGATCACAAAGTTAGGATACACTCAGAAGATTGTACCCAAGCTCCTTAACAAAGTTTACCTTTTCAATACTGAGCTTATCATTTGTGACCTTGCCCCTTCCAGAAATGTAACCACCTTCATCTCCTCCAAAAGCAACTGGTCCTCCATCAATTCTCTCAAAATTATGGAGTAGAGACCTATTGCCTGTCATGTGCCTGGAACAGCCACTGTCAATTATCCAGACATTCCTGTTTGTCTTGAGCTGTTCTTGTACAAAGAAAATGATTAGTTACGTTGGAAACCCAAGCCTTACTTGTCTTGGACTCACTAAGTGTAATAAAGGTAATACAACAGTAATAGATCCTATGGTTGTACTATGGGGATCTTCAGCTGTTGTTGATGGAGAAATTTCAGTCATTTGGTCTTTCTTAGACTTCCACACCACCTTTGGACTCTTGGACTTGACCTTCAAAACCTTAGAAGCTTTTGGAACTTCACAAGTTTTGATGACTGAACCTTCGGAAGATTCTGCAGTCATCGCAGCAGACTTCAGTCCTTCGGAAGAACTCCTTTCTTCCGAGACCAATTTTACTTCCGAAGGTAATTTTCCATTTACCTTCTTCTTTGATTTGGAGCTTCCGAAGGAAACAGACATTCCTTCCGAAGCTTGAGACATCTTGAGATTCTTTGAAGTCTTTGTATTGGTCATGTGAATGGTACTTCTAGGATTGTATGGGAAATCCTTAGCAATGTGAGATGTATTTTCACACATGACACATAACATTTTCTTCTTCAAAACAGTCTCCTTCTGAGAGCAAGAATGGATTTGGTCACATCCCTTCTCCACCTTCATCTTGGTAGATGCTGAGACAGTTCTTTTGGGTTGTGAACTGTTCTTGGAGTTTGATGGTCCAGGCTGTGCAGCAGTGGTACACAGCAACTCAGTCTTCTTCTTTGCCCTGAGATGATTTGAACATTAACCAGGACTCTTAGTGAGGAGTCTTGGTTGATGTCTTCAGTCCTTACTACTTTGAAACCTGCAGAGATAAAAACTTGTTTCTGCTTAGCATCAAAAGTAGCCTTGATTTCTTGAGCCTTCTTTGCTTTCTTTTTGTTCTTCCTGATCAAGTTCTTTCTCTTGGACTTGGTCATCACAGTTGATTTCTTCTCCTCAGAAGGATAGTGGCCGTTGGAAGAAGCCTCTTCTTCACTCTTCTCAGAGGAATTCTTCACTATCACTTATTCATCATCCTCACTTATAGGATCTATGAGAGGAAGCTCATCTTCACAAGTTCCACACCTTGGAGATCTTACAGACAAGATTGTGTGTGGAGGAGCTATCTCATTTGATCCCAGTCCCTGTCTATTTTGATAGCACACTTTATTGTGCAGGGATGAGGATATCATGTTTTTGAAGGTCTCTTCTTCAAGAACACTTTTCTCTGCCTTGGCTTTGCTGATCACAAGCTCAGCCTGGCACTCAGTCAACTTAGTTATGAGATCTTGGATCTAAGTTCTAAAATCTGTATGTTCAGGTTTTAGTACTGAAATGGTTTTCTCCAAATCCTCTATCTTTAACTTGTAATCATTTTCAGACTTTCTAAAATCAGATTTTAATATGTTTAATGACTCAAGATCAGATCTCATCTCTAAGTTGTAGGACCTGTATCTATTTACTTTAGAAATGCATTCAGGAGTACAGAGGTGTTCCAATACCTTGGCTTCATCATGGTCGGCCATCAGTGCTTGGTTTGGAGAAGCATCTTCCACCTGAAAACTCCAGTCAAAGCCTCCTTCTTCAACAGCAATAGCAGCATGTTGCTTAGGCTTTTCAGACTGAGGAGCTTTGTCAGTGTAGTTTGGTCTGGGTGGTGTTTGGCCCCCATTTCCTTTATGTGCGTTACACTCCCTAGCAAAGTGACCCATAAGGTTACAGTTGTAACACTTAACTTTGCTTTTATCCAGCCCAAACTTTCCACTGGTAGCATTGCTTGGAAATCTTCTTCGTGTTCTCTTGTAGAACTTCTTGGCTCTGTGAGTGAGTAGAACCATCTGCTGAACTATCTCCATGTATTCCAGGTCATCTGGATGAATGCAGTCCAGGTCTTCAAGAGTGAAGAGATAATTCCCACTGCTTTCCTCAGTAGACACAAAGGCTTGAGAAGAACTTGTCTCTTGGAATGGACTTCCTTGAGTAAAGTTTTCCCTTGGTGTCTCCGGGAAAGTGATGAAAGGACCCTTTTGTGAGTTGTCAGGGTAGCATATGAGATGATGTTGGGGTTCTATGCGGTCCCTTTCAACCACATGAAGGGCTGAACCCATTTTGATTGTTGGAGTTGCCAGATGAACCTTGTATGTTCATCTCCATCTGTTATCCACTGAGAATCCCATATAACTCTGTCAGAGTAAGAGTTTTAAGGTTCTCAGTCCTCTTGATCACCACACAATAGTGTCTCCATTGCCTAGGAAGTGAGGACATGAACTTCCTTATAATGTCCCTGTTCTCAAGAGGAACTCCTCCATCCACTAGGGTATCCAAAATCTCAACATACCTGAAGTATTGTTGGGTCATGGTTTCACCTGCTTTGAAGGTGAAATTTTCAAACTGCTGCTTCAAAAGATCTTTCTTGTTCTCCTTGGCTTCAGAGGAGCCTTTATACATCAGCTTCAATGCATCCCATAGCTGTTTAGCTGTTTTGCACTTCTTAGAACCTCTGTATACAGAGTTTGGGAGAGCAGTCTGTAGAGCAGTCATGGCCTTCCTATCAATCTCTACTCTTTTTCTATCTTCATCTGAGTAGTTGCCCATATCATTAGGAATCATACCAGCACCTGTAGCAGAGGGGGTGCTGGTATGAAAGGTCCATTTTCAACAGATTCCCACATTCTTGAGTCAAGAGACCTGATGAAGCCTTCCATCCTCATGCACCCGGTGTCAAAATCATCAAGAGTGATCAGTGGGGATTTGTTCATGGTTCCAGTCTCCATATCAGTCTTTGAGATGGAAGCCATTTGAAGAGTTTAGTTTTTGTATGTGTGAGGGATCTTAAGATGGTTAGATCTTAAATCAAGAGCCTAGAATGCTTTGATACCAATTGAGGACCGTTTAAGGGCTTTAACACAATTACAACACACAACACAAACAGGAGATTAACTAAACTTTAATCAAATAGTGAACTGGGTTAACCAAAGTGATACAAAGAACACAAGTAAAGCAAGAGACAAAACAAGAGAGTATGGGTTTCAACGATGCAGTATATTGCTTTCTCAAGTTCTTTTACAAGTGTAAAAAGTATACGAAAGATACAAGAAACTTGAAATACTTATACTACAACCTATAGCCGGCTATACTTTGAAATCCAGCTGGATACAATTGACTAGACACTAACAAAATCAATTGTAGGATCAAAAGGCATATCTGCCTTTTGACCTTGTGACTATGACATGCCATAGCTCACATCCTTATACATTACAAAAAGGATAAAGTACATAAAGTGGAAAGTTTCAGACTCAAGACCTCAATGTACAGTTACCAAAAGCATGGACCTTTTCACCAACTCTTGTAAGTTGGTGACTTTACAGAGATGCAGCGGAAAAGGTGCTTTATGGAACAGTACATCAGATAAAGCATGTGTACTAAAAGTCTTGGGAAGAAATCTGTCTTCATAGGATGAAGCTTCAGAAGACTTTGTCTCTGAAGCTTTGGAAGACTTCATGTTTGGCTTCGAAAGATATTGGTCTTGGCTTTGGAAGATTTTACACTTAGAGTGTTTTCTAATGTATTGTGTAAACCATCCGAAGCATTCTTCACTTCAGTACTTAGTGCATGTTGCTGAGACACTTTGGATGTTTAGGGTTGCATCAGACTTAAGGAATCCTTACACTCTTCAACTGATTAATGAGAAGAAAGAAAGACTTAAGAAGCTAAACAAAGAATTAACAAGCTCTAAGCCAAGAAATATAGTATCAGCTCAAGATATGATGCTGAATCAAAAAGACCTAGAACTGCTGGCTCCTGTACTACACAAGTACCCTGAATGGTTTGCAGAAACATCTCAGTTGAAACTGCTAGAAGGATTGACCACGGTAGAGCTGATCAGGGGAGTGTCTACTCCCAAGGGAAAAGTTGATCAAAAGATATTTGCCTGGAAGTATGATAGTGCATGGAATATGTTCATGGTGAAGAGGATCTTAGGGCTAGTCCAATTTTTTACAGAGTACTCAGCTCTTGTAAATGGCCTAGAGATTCATGATTTAAAAGAACTAGCTCAACTTGAACTGATCAATCATACAGCTATGTTCAGGGGATATGAATTTGAGAACATACTTAAGATGTTTAGAAGAACAAATAACTTCAATTTCTTAAAGATAATATGCATGAGAAAATATAAAGCATTTGTCAATTCCCTTGTGAAAAAGAAAAAGATGCAAGCAGAAGAAATTGAATTCCCTAAGCTGAACGTGAAGCCAACAGAATCACTAAAAAGGAAAATGGTGTCTGGTACTCATTCCTCCACACCCATCTCAAATGTGTATTATGATTAGAAAACTAATAAGATGGTGATTGGAAGGAAGTGGGGAGGAAATGAGGGAGCTGAAATCTAATTATTCAGTGGATATGAGGTTAGATTGCTTGATGAATCATACATCCACTACATATACACCAGACACTTCAAGGAATTAAATAATAATTAGGAGAATTAGATATGCACTTCTTTCTAAAGTGCATCAAGCTGCTAAAGCTGGCCTATGATCAGATAAGAGCGAAAAGAGACAAAAGAAAGAAGAAGAAAACACCATTGCAGCTTGGCAATATTGTAAAACTTGAGGTAGATGTGGGGGAGCTTACTGATTCATAGAGATGGTCTTTCTACAATTTCCATTGAGGAGCGTATTTCACTGAAGAAGCTGCCAATGGAAGCCATCTACAACATGAGCAAGTTGAAGATTCATGTGCTAAGTAGAGACAGGATGTCAGAGGCAATAGATTTTGTGAATATGATAAAACTTATCCTTGATCCTACTAAAGATGCATTCATTTTACTACCAGAAGACCCTGCTGAATCCTCACAACATCAATCACCTCCCAAACATTGAAGAAAACTGGGCTGTATAATCCTTAGGGGGAGTATTGTTGGACCCTTGAAAGGATCAAACATGCCAACTCAATGGGTGATTTGATGATTGTTTTGCTAAAATCCATTAAGTCAAAGAAGAAATGCGGATTAAGAATCTGCTAAGAAGAACAAAGTATTATGTCCCGCATTTATCAATGCAGAAGACATAAAACAAATATGGACAAGTATTTGCTTTTCTGCATTGACAAATTCGGAAGAAAAAGAATTAGTGCGGACAAGTATTTGTTCTTCCGGATTGACAAATGCGGAAGACAAATAATTAATGCGGACATGACTCTACTTATCCTCATTTGAAAAATGCGGATGACCGAACAAATGCGCATAAGTATTTGTTCATCCGCATTAACTAATGCGGATGACCAACATACTAGTGCGGATGATCAAGTGAAGAAATGTTGTTCAAGTTAACTCATCCGCATTTGTCAATGCGGATGAACAAGCAAAGATATAGGTCAAGACTTAGCCTAGTTCTAATGTAATAGGTCAAGGATAGTTTAGTCATTTTGTAACAGGCATCTTGTCTACCTATAAATAGAATAGATAACCACGTACCTGAGGTATTAGCTAATAGAGAATTTTTATTGTAATTATTCTCTGTAATTCATCAACTTTCACATATCAATACAAAAGCATTTATGAGTATTTTTCTTGCATTGAATGTTCTTTGATTGTTTGTTTCTGCCACTAAATCACTGACTTGATTATCATATTTGATTCATAGTAAGAATCTCACTCTTAGTCAACCCCAGTCACAAAACAAAGATATGCACCATGGTGAAGGTATCCCTTTTCCATTACTGAGGCATAATCAGCTGAATATAGTTGATTTCTAATCTGAACTACTGATCTGACATCCCCAATGACATTGTCCAGGGGGTGATAGACATTTAAGCGTGATCCAGGAGTGGTTGTAACAACTACCTCAGAATCAAGATTATGAACGTTTGGTTTCGTAGCCGAGGCAGCAGGAGTGTGAGGTTCTGAAGAATCAGAGGCATCAATGTCAGATGCTTATGGACTTGCAGTAGCAGGAACCTGTTCCTCCTGATTGTTTTGGTCATTCTACACAGCTTCATCGTCAGAGGAGGAGTCACTAACATCAAGCGCTCCCCCTGAATGGTTAGGCGACTCACATTGTGAACTAGATGATGTTGAATCTTGTGATGGTGTGTTTAATACATCATACATCATTTTGGTTACTAACTCATCTTCAGACGAAGAGAGACGTATGTTGAAGGACTTGAAGAATCCATCATAATAAAAAAAATGTGGCTCTTTTTCGAGCAGGTGGGGTGGTGTATCACTGAACATCCATGTTACACCACACTTCTACTTGACCCATTGAGTTGTTGTAAATTCTTCTATTCGGTATGTTGTATCCTAGAAATATTCCTTCTTCAGCCTTCTCGCTGAACTTTCCCTCCTGATTCTTCTTCAGTAGGGTGCACGGTGTGCCAAACGGTTCGAGATACCCTAGACTTGTTTTAGTCATTGAAGTAACTCGTAACACGTCTTGCCATGGCGTTTAACTACCAGAACTCGATTTAACATGTAACACGCATTGGCTAGTGCCTCATTTCATAACTGAATAGGCAGTTTCGAGTCTTCTAGCATTGTCCGTGCAGTCTCTATCAAGCTGCGATTCTCTATTTTAGCAAAGCTGTTCATCTGAGGAGTTTAGGCAGAAGTGAACTGATGCACAATTCCATTTTCATTGTAGTAAGCCTCCATCCATTGGTTCTTGAACTCGGTTTTGTTGTTTGAGCATACTTGTCTCACCATTAGCTTGTATAGAGACTCCAGTGTAGTTACTAACTCTTTAAATGACTCAAATGTTTCAGATTTTGATTTCAGATACATCACCCAAGAGAATCTTTAGTAGTCATCTATAACTACATAGCAGTACAAGTTGCCAGCGATGCTTCTTGTACTGACTGGACCAAACATATCCATGTGAAGAAGCTCAAGAGGCAGTTCAATAGAATGAACGTTCTTTTCCTTATAATACTTCTTTGTCTATTTGCCTTTCTTGCAAGCGACACAAAAATCCGGTAGTTGGAAGCTTTTGACGTTTACTCCCTGCAATAGATCATTCTGGATCAAGTGATTCATCTTCCATGGATTTTTGTGTCCCATTCTCCTATGCTAGGAGATTGAATCCTTATTGGTAGCTTTTGACAAAAAGCACTGAACTTGATGATCCGTCGTGGAGGCCTTTGATAGATCCAAGACATACAGGTCATTATATCTTGAAGCTGACATTAAGATTTGGTCCTCCGAAATCACATAGTCCTTTTTGAGGACATAGCACTTCTTGTTGTCGAAAACTACCTTGAATCCTTTGTCACATATTTGGGAAACAGAATGTAAATTGTTTTGAAGTTGTTGAATGTAGTTTACCTTGTCAAACTTCACTTTCTGATTTCCCACCTCCCCTTGAGTTGTGATATACCGTCCTTTGTTTCGAGCAAATGAAACATGACCTCCTTTTATTTGTTTGACATTTGATAGGAGTGCCCGGTTCCCAGTCATGTGCCTGGATGTTCCGCTATCTACAATCAAAGTGTTGGTTTGAGCGCTATAGTGAACACCCTGAACATTCAATTGAAAATATTAGTTAAGTTTGGGACACAAGCCTTAACTGGTTTGGGTGTCCTAGAGGAATCACACATCATAAACTCCACCCATTGACCTTTTGAGGGTGAGGGAAGATCTGTTGTGTTCTTGTTCTCATTATCAGACACTAAGGTAGATTTTTCTTTCCACAAGCCAGTTTTGTGTAAGGCCTGTTTGTGGTAAATAGATGACTGGCTAATGGGTTGAACTTTAGGTTTAGTAACTGTTGGACCAAAAGAACCAATGAGCCTGATCAGAAAAACCTCTAAGTCCCACAGAAATCACAACTGCTGAAGACTTGATCAGCTGTTTGACAAAGTCTGAAGACTGCAACAGCTGAAGAACTAAAGTACTGAAGTACAACAGCTGAAGATCTAAAGTGCTGAAGACTTCAACAGCTGAAGACTAAAGTACTGAAGTACAACAACTGAAGTTCTAAAATGCTGAAGACTTCAACAGCTGAAGACTAAAGTACTGAAGTACAACAGCTGAAGATCTAAAGTGCTGAAGACTTCAATAGCTGAAGACTAAAGTACTGAAGTACAACAGATGAAGTATAAAGACTGAAGACATCAGCTGATGACAACAGCTGAAGCTCAAGTACAAGTACTGAAGCCTTCAGAGTTTGTAACAACAGCTGAAGAAGCATTCTTCAGTTGTTGTGATGGTTTACCTTTCAGTAGTTTTCTTTGTTTCAGTATTTGTAAAACAACTGAAGAGTATGTTCTTCAATTGTTATAGTTTCAGTAGTTTCTTTTCAGTAGTTGTAATAATAGTTAACACTTAGCATTTTTGTAAGAAGATGTCAGCTGTTTGACATCTTCAGTAGTTGGGTTAACTATCAGCAGTTTGTAATAAATTCTGTTAGATGTCACTATCAAGTGACATCAGCAGATGTCACATCTCTTATATAAGAGGTGTTGACCTAATTGTAATTGTGACATTCCGTTACCACGAAAGCGAATATTGGATGAAATATTATTTGCAGAATTCTCTGTCTATTACCGTTTTTGTTCTTACATTGAATATCTCTTTGTTCATGTGAATTGGCTAATTCATTGTTAGAATTCCGCTGCTATACTCTCTAATCAATCAAACGTAGATCACTGATCCTAACAAGTGGTATCAGAGCTGGTTAATCATTGTTCGATCTAACAATTGATCATTGAAACTGCTAGTTGATATCTATGTTTGATTGAATTAGCATATTTGCAAGAACTGGTTATAGATTATTTAATTTCTGACGCTTTAGTTCATTATTTTGAGATCTCTCTTGGTTCAATTGGTTGTTGTGTTTCTGTTCTAAATCTGTTATAGCTTAATTGAATTTGATTGAATCTGAGATGACTACTCCTTATAATGATCCTCACAATACCGGTTCCTCAACAAAGCCCCCGATGCTGGTTAGGACCGAGTATAACATATGGCAGCGAAGAATGCTTCATCACCTGTCTATTAACAGTTCAGGTTGTTGGACATTTGTGGTACATGGACCACATAAGCCTATGGTGAACAATCCGGAAACCAATCAAATGGTTCCGAAGAAGAAGGAACAATACTCTGATGAAGATCGGAAACTGTTTGAGATTGATGCTAAAGCCCATGGAATTTTGGCCATGGCACTGCCTAATGAAATCTATCCAGGGCTTATGCATCATGAAACTGCTAATGATCTCTGGAATGCCGTGAAGGAACAATTCGGTGGCATAGATGAGGTCTTAGCAAACAACAGAGAAATCCTTGCCCAACAATATGAGACATTCTCTCATAGAAAGGGTGAGACACTGACTCAACAGTTTGAGCGTTTTTCCTGCTTGATCTCTGAGCTGAAAATGGTGAAACAGGAATACACCAATAGCCAGATGAATACAGGTTCCTCAGATCACTGCCTGAGAGATGGGACACATACACTATTGTCCTACGCTCCAGTGCAAATCTGGATAGCCTATTTCTCACCCAACTTCATGGGAAACTGCTTACATTCGAAAGAGAGATAGAGCAGAAAAGGAAACTGTCCTCATCAGGAAAGCTCACTAATGACTTTGTACCAGGAAATACTGCCTTGGTTGGTCATGAGTCGGAATATGCTGCATCTGAATGCAATTATGATGAGCATATTGATTTCTCTTCAAATAGTTCTGATAATGCATTTGTTGGTATTGATAGTCATTCTGGCAGTAATAATGACAATCTATGCTTCATCATGGATGATTTGAAAAGAATAGCTGATGATGATCTAGAAGAGATGGATATTCTGAGCCAAATGGCATTGATTAATATCAGATCTCAGAAGTTCTACAAGAGAACTGGTAGGAAATTTCCTGGACTCTGGCAAAACCAAAGTTGGTTTTGACAATAGTAAGTTGAGGTGTCACAAATGCCAAAGGCTGGGACACTTTGCAAGAGAGTGTAGATCAACTGGATCTAACTCTTCTGCACCCTTTGTGACCTTTCCTAGTACTAGTCCACAAAACAGAGGGCAACATCCTGCTGGCTCTGGTCATCATTCACACCCTAGATCTCCTGCATACTTTGTCCCCCAGGGTCCAATGTGATATCCTTTTCCCTGCTATTACTTGCCTCAGTCAAATCCGGTTCAAGCTCCTATTTCACAACAATCACATGCATTGCCTGAACCTCAACCTTCCCAATCTCATCAACAAACTCAACCTCAATAACACAGCTTCTTCACCCCAGGAGTTGTTGACTGGAGCAGTTTACCACATGATCTGTCTGGTCATGAACAACTATTCACTAGTGCTGGTCAGCATGGTGGTGACAGTCCCTTTGGAAATCTAGCTCTTATGGCTTTGGATTCTACTGATACTTCATCCTCTAATGCCTCTATACCAAAGGTATCATAGGCATCCTCTGAGGCAAAAGCCAAACTATGTTCTGAATCATGCATAGCCGTATTTGCATCTATTAGAGAAGCAAATGTAGCTTTAATTAATAAGAACATTGAGCTAGAACAAACAATTTCCAAAAGCAAAGCTGAATTTCAGTCTGTGCTTAATGATAAGAATGATGAGATTTACAAACTTAAATGCCAAATCACTGATGATAAGGCTAGGGAAGAGATACTTCTAGAGAAGTATAGAGATCTCAAGGAAACACTTGCAACTACCCAGGTAGAGTGTGATCGATGGGTAAAATCTTGCAAGGGTTTTGAAATGCTTCTTAGTAAGCAATCTGCTTCCAATGTGAAGTTTGGCATTGGTTATAATCACACTGCTCCACCTACAGATTTTACTCCCAGAGCAGAGGTAGAATCTGATGGTGAGAGCAATAACCAATCCATTTCATCATGTGATCTACTTTCTGATACAGCACCATCAGAAGTAGAAGTCAGCACTAAGCCCTCTCAGAACCTATCAGCTGATGTTGATGGTTCCACTGCTCACACTCACATGATCAAAGAGTTGATCAACTCAGGAGTTAATTCTGAAAGTCCTGAAAGGACTGGAGAACAAGATTTAACACCTGAAGTTCAAACTCAAACTACTGTCAGTACTGAAGAGAAGAAAATTGTCAGTAGAAAGAGTTTGAAGACTACTAAAAAGGAAGTCAAGAAAGCAAACAATGCTTCCAAAGTACTGAAGAGCAAGTCTTCAGTAGTTTCATCCTCTTTAGTTGATGATCAACATAAGATGAAGAAGAAACCATGTGAAGTATGTGGCTTGTTCAATCATCTTGCAGATGATTGTTGGTACAAAAGGGGATCCAACCTCAAACATAAAAAGGAAATTAAAGAGAAAATGGTTAAAATGAAAACTGAGTTTGAGGCCACATTTGTATCAGCAACATCAAATCCTGTAACCCTTAAGTCCATAAAGAAATCCAAAAAGGAAGGGGTTAAACAGGTAACAGCTGAGATTGCTCAAAAGAAGAAGGTGCAACATAGGAACTTATCAAACTCCAATGCCAATGTGTCTGAAGAGCTTAAAGCTTTATCACAAAATCAGACACAGCTGGTTATGATGGTTCAACATCTATTGGGAAGAGTTAACCAATTAGATGTACCTATGTTGAAACCACAGAAAAGGAGGTCCAAGCCAAAGGATTCCTCTTCTTCACCATCTTCTTCCTCTCAAGCTGTTCTTTCCATCAAACTTGTTAGTTTACCATCTGTTAATGAGAACAGGCCCAAAACCAAAAAGGTTTGGGTCTCCAAAACTCACTGATTGTTTATAATTGCAGGGTTCTTCAACATGCCAAAGTAGCATCTGGTATGTAGACAGTGGGGGATCTATGGACATGACTGGGAACAGCTCTCTTCTTCATGACTACTCTCAAGGAAAGAAGGGGTTTGTTTCTTTTGGCAATGATGCTAGGGGTTACATCATTGGAAAAGGCTTTGTCTCCAATGGGGAAATAAAGTTTGATAATGTTAATCATGTGGAAAATCTCAAGTACAATCTCTTGAGTGTCAGTCAAATGTGTGATAAAGGCCATGTTGCTCTTTTCACCAGTCAGAATGTAGGATTCTGTCATCCAAAGTTCTGCATTTGATTGATAAGGTGTTGGATGATCACACTCTCCTGAGAGGCAACAGGACAGGAAGAGTGTATGCCTTAGATCTTACAAGAAAATAGATCTCAGAGGCCATCCATGCCTATTTTCCAAAGCCTCTCCTCAAGAATCTAAACTGTGGCACAGAAGGCTGGGTCATGTTAATTTTAAAAACATGAATCAGCTGATCCACAATAGTTTAGTCAGAGGCTTACCAATAAAGGAGTTCCACTGTGATGAAACCTGCACTGCTTGTTTAAAAGGAAAACACCACAAAGTCTCATTCCCTCCTATTGAAGAGCCTAAGTCCACTGCCTGCTTGTAATTACTGCATATGGATCTATTTGGTCCTGTGAGAGTGATGAGCATGGCAAAGAAGAAATACTGTCTGGTAATTGTGGATGATTACTCCAGATTTGTATGGACTTTCTTTCTACATTCAAAGGATGAGGTTGCTCAGAAGATTATTCACTTTGGGTTGTATGTTGAGAAGCAGTATTCCCTTTAAGTCAAGTGTATAAGGAGTGACAATGGAACTGAATTCAGAAACCATACACTTGATGACTTCTATCTTTCAAAGGGAATCAAAAGGCAGTTTAGCATCCCAAGGACTCCAGAACAAAATGGAGTAGTGGAGAGGAAGAACAGGACCCTAATTGAAGCTGCAAGGTCCATGTTGGCTGACTCTGGTTTGCCACTTACCATTTGGGCTAAAGCTGTTAACACAGCTTGCTATGTGCAGAATAGAGCCTTAGTAAATCAGAGGTTGATGAAGACTCCATACGAAGTTCTCCATCACTTGGCTCCTCTAGTTTCATTTTTCAAAGCATTTGGATGTCCCTGTTTTATTCTCAACACAAAGGATCAACTCCAAAAATTTGATCCTAAGGTGGATGCAGGGTATTTTGTTGGTTATTCATCTACTTGCAAGGCATACAGAGTCTTCAACTACAGAACAAAGATAGTTGAAGAGACTTTGCATGTGAAGTTTAATGAATCTCCTATGGACAAGATTCCACAAAACCCTGTGGAGTTATTTGATTTGGACATACTGCAATATGTTCCTTATCAACCTCCAGCTGTTGAGGATCATGTGGATAAATCATCTTCTGCAGCATGTCTTCCACCTGGTGGTATTGATGATTATGATGATAATATCAATACTCACCTATTCAAGTTTAGTGACCTACTGCCTGTGTCTGCTAAATTTGATGTTCCTGTAGCTTCAGCAGTTCCATCAACAACAAATGCTGATGAGATCTCTAATTCCTCTACATCTTTTGAGTTACCATCCAATTCTTGGTTTCAAGAGTCTGCATCAACATCTGCTGCTGCTGAAGGTCCTACAAACACTTGCACAGATCTCATTGTTTATCAAGAACTGAAGAATCACCCATGTCTCAACTTATAGGTGATATCAATGCTGGAGTTTCAACAAGAAGTCAATTGTCTAACTTCTGCTTCTATGCTCTCTTCATCAGTCAGCTAGAGCCAAAGAACTATCATGCTGCTTTGAGAGACAATGGATGGGTTGAAGCCATGCAGCTTGAGCTACTTCAGTTCAAGAAACAGCAAGTGTGGGAACTGGTTTCCTCTTCCCCCAGGTAAGTGTGCAATAGGCACTAAGTGGGTGTTTAGGAATAAAACTGATGAAAATGGGCTTATTGTTAAGAACAAGGCTTGACTGGTTGTACAGGGGTTTTCACAAGAAGAAGGTATTGATTATGATGAAACCTTTGCCCCTGTAGCCAGACTAGAGGCAATTAGATTGTTTTTAGCCTATGCTGCATTCCACAATCTTAAAGTTTTTCAAATGGATGTCAAAAGTGCATTTTTATATGGTAAAATAAAGGAAGAAGTTTAGGTGTGTCAACCACCAGGTTTTGAAGATAACAAACATCCTGAATGGGTGTATAAACTTGATAAGGCTCTTTATGGGTTGAAACAAGCTCCTAGAGCCTGGTATGAGACACTTTCCACTTTTCTTCTTAAGAATAATTTCACTAGAGGCTCCATTGATAAAACTTTGTTTATTAAGAGGGTAGATCAGCATAAGCTACTTGTTCAGATTTATGTTGATAATATCATTTTTGCATCTTCTGATTCCCAGTTGTGTGATGATTTTACAACATTAATGAAAAAGAGGTTTGAAATGAGTGCAATGGGAGAATTACAGTTCTTTCTAGGCTTGCAAATTAAACAAAAGGCTGATGGAACCTTTATTCATCAGTCAAAATATACAAAAGATATTTTGAATAAGTTTGATTTACAAAACTGTAAGCCTTGTTCTATTCCCATGTGCAACACCACACAACTGGATGCAGATCAGAAAGGTAAAGCTGTTGATGAAACACTTTACACATGTATGATTGGGTCCTTGATGTATTTAACAGCTTCTAGACCATATATCATGTTTGTTACTTGTGTCTGTGCTAGATTTCAGGCTGCTCCTAAAGAGTCTCATTTGATTGCAATCAAGAGGATCTTTAGATATTTGCAAGGTACACAATCTCTAGGTTTATGGTATTCCACTGGACACTCTTGCAAATTAGTTGCTTTTTTAGATAGTGACTATGCAGGGTGCAAGTTAATTAGAAAGTCAACTTCTGGTGGTTGTCAATTCCTAGGCAACTGTTTGATTTCTTGGCAGAGTAAGAAACAAACATCTGTTGCTACATCAACTGCTGAAGCCGAGTACATTGCTGCTGCAAGTTGTACTTCTCAGGTACTCTGGCTACAGAACCAACTTCTAGATTATGGCATTACAGAGACTAAGACTCCATTATTAATGGATAGTGCTTCAGCTCTGTGTATTGTCAAAAATCCAGTCCAGCACTCTAGGACCAAACATATAGAGATCAGACATCACTTTATTCGGGATTGTTTTGAAAAAGGTCTGATTGATCCTAAGTTTGTGCCTAGTGCTGATGAGCTTGCAGATATTTTTACTAAGCCTTTGGATAGTTCTACTTTCCAAAACTTGTGTTGAGGCTTGGTATGCTGCAGCTAGAATAAGTGATAACTACTGATGATCTCAGTAAATAAGTACTAATGATCATTAGTGACCATATCACATATTGTACTGCTTCTGTTACAACAACTGATAAAGTAACAACTACTGATGTAGTTGTAACTACTGATGTTGTCAAAACAGATAAGTACTGATGTCCTATGAAACAACTGAAAACAACAAAAAGGCCGATGAGTAAGTGTTGATGACAATATGAAACAGCTGAAAGGCTATGAATTGACGAAAACTACTTATGAGAAATTTCTGTTCAGTTGTTTCTACAACTATTGTTTCATTCTAAACAACTGATGATAAAACCATGTCTTCAGTAGTTTCACAACTACTGATGACTAATACCAAGTCATCAGCTGTTTACAACAACTGATGACAAAACCATGTCCTCAGTAGTTTCACAACTACTGATGACTAATACCATGTTATCAGTTGTTTTCAAACATCTGAAGTCAAAACCATGGTCTTCAGTAGTTTTATAACTGCTGATGCCTAAAACCACGAGTTTAGCTGTTTCAACGTCTGAAAGGGTAATACCATGTCACCAGTCGTTTTAAAACTACTGATGACTAACACCAAACCCTTCAGTCATTTTCTAACCCGTACCCTATAAATATCCCCGACCTAATCCTTCAGAGCCTCATCTTCTTCAAACCTAATGTTCATATCTCCAAAACTTCTCTCTCATTAATGGCGAGCATGCTGCTCAAACCGCGACATAACTCTGTAGCTTACCTCACCAAATCGCCATTCTGGGCTAAGTTTGATAACGCTATTGATCTTATGGTCCAGTCACCCTACAAAACGGCCTTTCTTCTCAATCCAATCCTTCATGCCGAATCCCTTAACCAGTTTTGGATGAACGTCACCCTCACCACTGGGGAGAACAACACAGAGTCTCTCCGGTCGATCGTCAACAACCACCAAGTGGTCATCACTCCCGATATACTTCGTCAAACTCTACACCTGGATGATGCCACTTTTCCTGCTGGATATCCAAAGGGCACAACTGATTTATCCTTTACCCACCATGGATATCAGGGAAACCTTAGTGCCTCCACCATACTGAAGAAACATTTCCATGACGCTTAACGTCTCATATTTCATATGGTAAATGTCTGTTTGGCTCCTAAGACTTCCTCATGAGATCAAATGTCTACAATGTGGCAACAGGTACTATTCTCTATCCTTGAGCAACAGAACCTAAACTTATCTGAAATCATTTTTCTGGAACTTAAGGACATGGCCTCAAAATCTATTTCTAACCGCTGGATATTATATCCTCGGTTCATTATGGCCATAACAGAGAATCAGCTAAAAGCTGAGGGACTTGTTGGCCTCGGAGTCCCTGCAACGGCTGTATTGCCTGAACTATACTCCAGGCACAACTCTGACCAAACGTTGAAACAGGCTGCCAGGCTGTGAAAACCCACGCAGTTGGAACCCACAGCCACCACCTCCAGAACCAAAGTCCCCACTACACCCAAATCCAAAAAGCCAAAAAAAGGCTACTCAGGGAGATGAGTCCCCTGAGGATGCCCCTGTACCACAAACACAGGAACCACACACTGGTCTTAACCCCCCAATTTTGACACTGACTCAACCAGCCACAGCCGCACAGGTATCCTCTTAACAAGATCCTGTTGCAACCAACATTGGGGAACCTACACTGCTGGAACCTATCTCACTTGAGAGGGTTACCATTGAAGCGCACCATTCACCCCGGGTGCAATCTGCTTCCACCCAATCACCATATGCAACCGCCCCCCAAAGTCCTACATTACTTGTTGCATAAGTGCTGACTCAGGTGCACTCCTCACCCCCTCCCCAGATACCAATTACAACTGGGAATACCTCTACCATTGAGGGGGAGGACCAAAGTGCAACTGCGAACCCACAGCATAGAGGTTACAATGTTCCTTCTCCTGGTGTAGCAATGGAGATTGGAACTTCTGGTGAGGCTGCCACTTCTTCTACTTCAACATATGATGAGGTTGTAGTTGGTACCATTACTAAGACCTTACCAGAGGCAACTGCTGATGAAGGACAAAGTCCTGAGGCAGGAAGTCCCCAGTTCCAAGACAAAGGGGCACATGCTACAACTGAGCTACACTCAGTGCATGTTCATCCTGATCCTAACAGGAGGTCAAGTGATTCAGCAACTACTGATGATGACATGGGCTTCTTTTCTGATGTAATCGCCCAAAACACCATCCTAGAAGAGGAGGTGAGTAGACTCAAAGAGCTGCTTGCCAAAACTTCTAAGGAACAAAGACCATCTGCCTCTACCACCTCACAGATGGCACCTTCATCTGAAGGTCTCACAAATACTGAGCCACTCCCAACAACTCAACCACCTGCCTCTACTTCTGGCACTATTTCTCAGGAACAGAACCCTCCTGAGCAAATAGCTGCTATCCTTCAAAATTCCCTCCCTCTCATCACACCCATAATCACTGACATAGTGATCAAAGCCATTGATGAGAGGCTTTCCTCAGTAATACAACCATTGATAGAGGAGGTTGTGGGCAAACAGCTTTCTGGCAATCAACCCCTTGCAACCAATGCAACCAAAAAGGGGGAGATTAAGTCAGTGAAAGCAAAAAGAAAGAGGAGTACAAAGGAGAAAGAAAAGGCGAAAGAAACAGAAGGGATGGTAGTGGAAAAGGAGTTGGAGTTGATTGTGGAGACCGATAAAGAGAAGGAAAAAGAGAAAGCCTTGGAGCTACTGAAAAAAGAGGCTGATGCCGAACACAGCAGATCAATGGACAACATCATCGATCAGCTGTTTAGGCAAGGCCATGACACCGATAAACTTGACTCTGAGATTCGACGATTAGAGATTGAAGAAATCCAGAATAGATGGGCAAGTTATGAAGTGTTAGAAAGAGAAAGGCTTGAGATCATGATTAGATTTATTGCAAAATATCTTGGAAGATCAATGATCGAAATCAAAGCTTGGTCCAGGGACAGTATCTTGGCAATGACCACCAAGATCTGTTCGTCTGAAGCATATACTAAGGGACTTGTTATTGAAGCTTTGAATGAAGCGGGTGCTGGGAGCAGGACTGAGCTAGCCAAGCAATCAAAAGCCACACTCACCTCAAAAATGCTAGAACAGCCTGTAAACATTCCCACACCAAAACCACCCAAAACACAACCCACCAAACCAACTCCCTTACCCTCAAAACCCTTAGCCGATGATATACCCTTGAAGAAGAAGAGAAGGGTATTGAGGCTAGAAGATGATGATGAAGATGATGAAGATAGGCTGCCACTCTCAGCTGTGATTCAGTTGTCTAAGGCCACAAGTCACTCCTCAGCAATTACTCCTGAATTCCAAAGACAAATGGTTAAAGTGAAGCTAGAAGAAGAAGAGCTTCATAAACAACATGATGAGGAATTGCTGAAGAGAGTTGACAAAGCTTATGCAGCCACATCTTCTATCATCAATATGAAGAAACAAGCCCTTAGACTTTACACACTCATCATACCTTTCAATATCAAAAGGAAAGAGTGAGGATTTGGCCTAATCCCAGGGTGTCTCATAGAATTCATAAGAAAAACATACCTCATAGATACATTGGCCAGGTGAAAAAGATCGTAGATGAAGTGATCTCTCTGGTCTTTGTAGTTTCACCCTGGGAAATCCTAGAGGACTTCAAGAAAGCCTATAAAGCTAATCTAACCCCTCAGAAGATGCAAGAAAACAAAATAGTGAAAAAGGGGTTAGTTTACAAGAGGCTTGAGGAAGTCAAGAAAAATGAGCTCCAGTTGTTCCTAAAGGGTAATCACCCGAATGAGTTTGCTTACAGAATAATAACAACTGTGGAGCTAAAGAATGGGAAACAGGCCAAATACCTGTCTGAGTATTATGGGCCTGAATCATTGTTTGAAGGAGGTGAAGAAGAGCTAACCATGGAGGAACAAATCACCTTCCTTGAGGCCTACACAAGAGAGTCGTACAGACTCATCATGGGGAAATAGATCTCATGAATGGGGTAACAACTCTGTGTCCAATTCCCCAAAACAGAGTTCCTATTCATACCTTGCCAAACAAATGTTTGAGACTTCTTCTCTGGCGGTGCTTAAAAAGGGGTCGCTTCTGAGCTGATCTAGAAGACAAAAATCCAACATTTCTGCCATAATAAGTGGGACAACTCTAATAAGTTTAGAGGTTTTGGCTGCATTGGTTCAGGGGGAGTTTGTTGGACCAAAAGAACCAATGAGCCTGATAAGAAAAACCTCTAAGTCCCACAGACATCACAACAACTGCTGAAGACTTGATCAGCTGTTTGACAAAGTCTGAAGACTGCAACAGCTGAAGAACTAAAGTACTGAAGTACAACAGCTGAAGATCTAAAGTGCTGAAGACTTCAACAGCTTAAGACTAAAGTACTGAAGTACAACACTAAGTTCTAAAGTGTTGAAGACTTCAACAGCTGAAGACTAAAGTACTGAAGTACAACAGCTGAAGATCTAAAGTGCTGAAGACTTCAACAGCTGAAGACTAAAGTACTGAAGTACAACAGCTGAAGTATAAAGACTGAAGACATCAGCTGATGACAACAACTGAAGCACAAGTACAAGTACTGAAGCCTTCAGAGTTTGTCACAACAGCTGAAGAAGAATTCTTCAGTCGTTGTGATGGTTTACCTTTCAGTAGTTTTCTTTGTTTCAGTATTTGTAAAACAACTGAAGAGTATGTTCTTCAGTTGTTATAGTTTCAGTAGTTTCTTTTCAGTAGTTGTAATAATAGTTAACACTTAGCATTTTTGAAAGAAGATGTCAGCTATTTGACATCTTCATTAGTTATGTTAACTATCAGCAGTTTGTAATAAATTCTGTTAGATGTCACTATCAAGTGACATCAGCAGACGTCACATCTTATATAAGAGGTGTTGACCTAATTGTAATTGTGACATTCCGTTACCACAAAAGCGAATATTGGATGAAATATTATTTGCAGAATTCCTTGTCTATAACCGTTTTTGTTCTTACATTGAATATCTCTTTGTTCTTGTGAATTGGCTAATTCATTGTTAGAATTCCGCTGCTATACTCTCTAATCAATCAAACGTAGATCACTGATCCTAACAGTACCCTTCTAGGTGGAGTCATTGAGCTCCTGTTAAAAGAATTAGGTTTAGAATCATGAAGATCAACTTCTTTCTAGGTGTCTCATAGTAAAGACAATAAGACACGATGTGTCCATACTTTCCATAGTTGTAGCATGATTGCTTTCGACTTGACTGTTTAACTGTTTATGTGGAGAAGTGTGTGACATACGTGTGAAATTAATCAGTTTGGGTTTTGACACTTCTTGGTTAGATGTTTTACCTTCTTTAACAAACTTAATTGTTTGAGCATTTTTAACCACCTTTCCTTTTGTTTATGTGGACTTAAACATGAAGCACGTGATTGGTTAACATGTAAGGTCTTCTTATGTTTAGAATTAGATGTGGTGACCCAAACTTTACATTTACCTTTTCAAACTGTTCTTCTAGAATAACAATAGGCCTTTTACCTTTTGCTTAGAAGTGGCCTCCTTTTGTTTAGTGCCACATTGATTAGGTTTACATGTGGAATCTGGATCACATACAAGAGGAGTGGAAACCACATGATCCTTGATAGGGTTGCTATTTATTGTTTACTTTTAGCATTCATCAAGGTTTCATGTGATCGTGGAACCACTTTATAACCCAAACCCTCCCATTATTTCTTTCTCTCACTAAGTGTTGGACAATGTGAGAGGAACTTGTCCAACTATGTAGTTTTTGCTTTAATGAATTAACTTCTACTTCTAAAACTGCCTTTTCTTTCTTAGTTTCCTCTTGGGAGTTTAGATAGAACTTAATGTCATTGGCTTGGTTAAAGGCTACAACCTCCGTTTCCCTAAGTTGTTTGTTCAAAAGTTCTATCTTTTCCATATAACTGTGCTCATTTTGTTTTAGAATTCTATTTGCTTCTGTGGATAGTTGTATATCATTTACTAAGCTATCATTGTGATCTAATAACCTAGCAAATTTTAAGTCTATGCTTTCTCTAAATTTATTACATTCAATGCATGCATGACTATCAAGTAATTGATTAGTGGTACTTACATGCGAAGGAGTGGTTGAATCAGCCATCACAGCAGAGTTTGAATTTTCTTGTTCTTGTGATTCTAAACTTTTTGTGCTTGTCCCTTCTTCAGGTCGGTGATTCACCACTGTTGTAGTTTCTTCAGTGTTTGACATCACGAGTTCCACTGCAATATCACCTTCACTTGTTGAGTCCTCATCTAGGTCCTTAACACTAGCAATGTTGGATTCTCCCGGAGAGACAAACCGAAAGCTCCAATCCTGTCTTTCGTCATCATGAGCAGTCAAGGCTTTAGGATCCCTGCTTGACAAAGTAAGACTACTAGTGGGTTTATTCTGGCGATTAAAGAAGGAAAATGGATCCCCATTTCCTGTCTTCTTAGGCTTTACATATTCACGTTTGAAGTGCCCCTTTTCTCCACAGTTGAAGCAGGTAACTTTGGACTTGTCAAAACCAAAAGTTGTGTCTTTAGTAGCAATCAAGTTCTGTCCGGTCTTCTTGACAAACTTCATAGCTCTCTAGACAACACTAGCTAAGGCCCACATTATGTCCATTCTTTCTTGTTCTGTTTCGTCTACCTGCTCGTAGTCCTCATCTGCTAGGTGGCAGTTCCCGATTTTCCCAGCAATTAATCTATTATAGGAGTGGATGACAGCTGCTAAGAGATCCATATGCTCTTTTTCTACCTCTACTATCACATTGCCGAGATTCTCAGTCTTCAGTTTTGTGCATTTCCTTCAGGTGTTGTGTATTGGGTACCAGACGACCCTGACATGTCAGATCCTAAAGTAGAGGCTTGAGATGGACCAGCTGAACTGGACACAAATGTCGTCTGAAGTGGTGCTCCAGACGTTTTGGTTTATGGAGTTGAGTTGTATAGTGCCGGATTCTGGTCATACGAAGATTTTTGGGCCCTGTACTTCATTCTCAACTCTTCCTCTCGGAGTTTCAGAATGAAGTCATTGATATCTAACTTCGTTAGGATATCATTCTGTCTGAGATTGGAGACAAAGGAAACCAACTTCTCTAGTAACCCATCAGCAAAGTTTGAAACTTTGTCTACCATAGACGTTGTGACTCCATGAGTGTGCAACTCACTCATTAAGTGGTAGAACCTATCAATGACATCGTCCAAGCTCTCCTTACCCATTAATGAGAAGTTGTCAAACTCCTTCTTCAACGCTTTAGCCTTTAGAGCTTTTTACGTGGCATTTCCGTCATACTTCCTTTCCAATTCAACCCACACCTTCTTAGCTTGCTTGTTTTTAGAAAATTGATGAAAGATGTCCTTAGGAATTGACTGAGTTACCAATGCATACACTTTCTTCTCAGCATCGTACTTAACCTTTTGTCCATCAGTCATGCCCCTTAATATAAGTTTGACTCCATCGGCACCTACAGGCATGCTGTACCCTATCTCTATCGAATCCCACAGATTGGGATCTACGCCATTGAAGTAGATCTCAAATCTTTGCTTCCACTATGGGTAATCATCTAACTTGATTAGCTTAGGGGTTTTCTTATGATTCCCCACTTCATTCTCCAGAAGCAGTAGATTTTGAATCCCCGAATCTCTCCCTGCGGTGAACGCTAAGTATTGATCCTCCATATTTATCAACTTTAAACTTTGGAATGAACTATTTTCCTTGTGCAAATGAAGTTATGCGATTGGACAATTCGTGCGATTGAACAATACGATGGCTCAAACGTGCGAATAAACCAATGCGGATGACCCAATCGGGCGAATGGACAGGTGCGAATAAACAATGCGAATAGACTGTTCGGTCATACAAATGGGGGTCCGAATGAGTCGAATCGTGTGTATGAGGGATGCGGATGAATTAAGTCGTGCGATTGAGTCAATCGTGCGACTGAAGCTGCTGGATTTTGAGAATTCAAGGGTTTAAGGTATTTTGGACGCAAAAACACGAATTTCTCACTAACCCTAATTGTCGTATGCTGGAAAACGTTAACTTTATGAACTGTAGACGTCTAAAAGACGGTTTGACACAAAAGATTGCATTTTTGAGTAAAAAACACAATTTTTATATCAAAACGATTGAATCACACGTAAATCAAGAGCAAAAGCTCTCATACCACTTGTTAGGATCGTGTACAAGATGAAGTACTAACTGATTTACGTGAATACCAACTCAAATAGTGTGGAATCCTATTTGATTGACTATCAAATCAGTGAGAACGCACGTAGAATCGATCTTAGATGGAATCTAAATGTTAAGAACGATTGCTAATCGATTTGGTGTGATTTATGAACTTGGAATAGGTTCTTAGAAGTCTCTGGAGGGCTAGGGTTGAATATTGTACGTAGGTATTCGAAGTGTTTTGATTTTCCACGAATTAAGTTGTATTTATAGGTTAGGGTTTCTCATTCGTGCGACCGAACCATTAGAATGGTTCAGTCGTGCGACTGAGTCATGCGGTTGATCCATTCGCACGACTGAGTGTTCAGTCATGCAACTGAGTCAATCTCATGTCACAATTATGAGACTGATCCAGTCTCCTGGTTCAGTCGTGCGGCTGGTTCATTAGAATGAAGTTATTCATGCGTATGGTCCATTAGCATGGGCCATTTGCATGAAAAATTCATACAACTAAGTTTAAACACATTTCTCAATCATCATTGGCTAAGAACCATGCAAACAACCACAAACCTATATAGTTTGTTCAATAACCATTAACATACAATAATCAATGAAATATTCAACATTATAAGCAGAACCACAAACCCATTCTATTACACATATTTAAGACATGAAAGATATTTTACATTAAGCTCATAAACCAGGTACATATATATCTACACGTTTTACTACCAAGACCCGATTGAGTGTGTAACACGCATTTGCCACTGCCTCGTTCCAAAAGTGGACGGGCAGTTTTGAGTCAGCTAGTATCGTTCTTGCTGTGTCTATCAAGCTCTGATTCTTTCGTTTAGCAACTCAATTCCGCTATGGGGTGTAGGCAGAGGTGAATTGATGAACAATTCCTCTCTCTTTACAGTATGCATCCATCCATTGATATTTGAACTTGGTGCCATTGTCTGAGTGAATCTGCCTTACTTTCAGCTTCTAGAGAGATTTCAATGTAGTTACTAGCTATTTGAATGATTCATATGACTTTGATTTGGATTTCAGAAACATCACCCAAGAGACTATTGAGTAATCATTTGTAACTATGTAGTAGTACGAATCTCCGGCAACGCTCTTTGTGCATACAGGGACAAACAGATCCATAGGAGGTTGATCAATTGAATGAACTTTCTTTGCATTATGAGACTTCTTGGCCTGTTTCCCTTTCTTACAAGCGACACAAAAATCATGAAGTCGGAAGTTCTTGACATTTACTCCATTTACTAAATCATTCTGTATCGTATGATTCAACTTCCTTGGATTGATGTGTCCCATTCTCCTATGCCAGGAGATTGAATCCCTCTCAGTTGCCTTTGACAGGAAGCATTGAACCTTGTGCTCTATTGTGGAGAATTTTGATAGAACTAAGACATACAAGTCATTATATCTTGAAGCTGACATTAAGACTTTTTCCTCTGGGATATCGTAATCCTTTTTCATCACGTAACACTTCTTGTTGTAAAATACAACTTTGAATCCTTTGTCGTAGATCTGTGAGACTGAAAGTAAGTTGTTCTGTAGTTTTTGAACGTAGTTGACCTTGTCAAACTTGACTTTCTCGTTTCCCACTTCTCCTTGTGGTGTGATGTATCCTCCTTTATTCCCAGCACATGAAACATGTCCCAATTTAATTTGTCTAACGTCAAAAATGCAAGACAAGTTCTCGGTCATGTGCCTGGATGCCCCACTATCAATAATCCATGTGTTTGTGATAGAGTTGTAATGGACACCCTGCACATTTAGAGGAATTTATCAGTTCGGGTTAGGGACCCAAGCCTTAACTGGCTTGGGTGACCGAGAGGAATCACACATCATAAATTCAACCCACTGTCCTTTAGAGGACGAGGGTATTTTTGGCTTCTCTATTCTCACTATGACGCACTATACTTGATTTTTCTTTTCATAACCCAGCTTTGTGTAAGGCCTATTTGTGATAAACAGACAACTGGTTTATTTGTTGAACTTTAGGTTCACTAACATTCTTAGGTGGAGTGTTAGATCTGTTTTTAGAAAAACTTTGTTGTACATCAAAAAGTTCAATTTTGTGATAATAAGGACAATTAGAAGAGATGTGTGCTCTTTTTCCATAACTGTAGCAAGATCTTACTTCTATAAATTGTGGAAACCTTTTACTTGGGGATGAATTGGTAAAGGTGTGAGCTTTTTCTGGTTTGGTTTTATCATTTCCCTTTTATATTTTTCAGCCTTACTAACAAAATTAATTCTTTTAACTTTTTGAACATCTTTAACGTGCACTTTGGTTGGACTTCGATGATTAACCCGTTTCTGGTTAACTACTTTAGTCATTTTGGGTTTTTAAATTGACATTGGTGAACCTGACTTTACTTCAACCCTTTTAAATGCATCAACCTGATTTTTACCTGTTGATTTCAAAACAGTCTCGTTCATTTTAATGTCTAATTTCACAGGCTTACCTGTGGAATCGGGATCACTAACTAGAGGAGTTGACATCACATGATCCTTAATTTTGTTGTCATTAATAGGTCTACATTTTGTATTCAAAATGAACTCATGTGGTGGTGGTACTACTTTGTATCCCAAACCTTCCCTATTGTTTCGTTCTTTCTATGTTTTGTACTATGTGAGAAGAACTAGCCCACCTATGCATTTTTTGTTTTAATAAATTAACCTTGACTTCCAAAACTATTTTATCCTTTTTGGTTCTTCTAACGAATTTAAATAAAACTTTATATCATTAGCTTGATTTAAAGCAACAACTTCGGTTTCCCTTAGTTGTTTGCTCAATAGTTCTATTTTTTCTTTGAAACTGCCTTTCTTTTTTTAATATACGATTAGCCTCGGTGCAGAGTTTTAAGTCATTTACTAAGTTATCATTGTGTTTAATAACCGAGCTAATTTTAGATCAATGCTTTCTCTAAATTAATCACATTCAAGACAAGCATGTTTTTCAAATAACTGGTCTAGAGAACTTACCTGTGATGAATGAGTTGAGTCAGCCACCAAAGCAGAATTAGATCCTTCGGTAGCTTGAGATTCTGAAGTCGTTGCTCTAAGTTGTTTTTCAACCAGATAATTTACCACATTTACAACTTCTTCCGTATCTGACATCGAGTGCTTAGCTGCAATCTCACCTTCACTAGCAGACCCATCATCTACTACTTCAACAAGTGCGATATTCAATTCTCCAAGAGAAACAAATCGGAAGGTCCAGTCTTGTCCTTCATCGTCTTAAGCAGTTAGAGCTTTATGTTCTTTGCTTGAAGAAGCAGTTCCAATCGCATCCTTGTCTAGACAGTTGAATTTGGGAAATAGGTTTTCATTTCTAGTCTTCTTGGGCTTTAGATAATCACTTTTAAAGTACCCCTTTTCACCATAATGAAAGCATGTGACTTTGATTTTGTCAAAGCCAAACGTTGTGTCCTTTGTGGCTACTAGATTCTGTCCGGTCGTCTTGACAAACTATTTAGCTCGTCTAACTGCACTTGCAAGGGCCCATTTGATGTCCATTCTTTCCAGCGCATTCTCGTCAACTTGCTCGTAATCTTCATCCACAAGATGACAATTTCCAATTTTCCCAGCAACTAAGCCATCATAGGATTGAACCATTGCCACTATAAGATCCATGTGCTCTTTAGATACCTTGACTGTGATGTTACTAAGATTCTTATTCTTCAAATTCGTAGTATTGGCTTGAGGAACTGTATATTGGGTTCCGGATGACCTTGATGTTTCTGGTCCTCAAGCACCGGATTGGGTAGGAGCTACGGAACTGGACACGGACATTGTTTGCAATGGGGCTCCCGAGACATCTGGAGTTGGAAATGCATTGTAGAGTGAAGGATTCCGTATGTAGGATCCTTTTTTGACTTGTACTTCATTCTCACTTCCTCTTGTCTCAACTTCAGGATGAAGTCATTTATGTTACATCACAAGAATGTCATTCTGTCTCAGGTTAGACACAAATGAGTCCCATTTCTTAGGAAAATCATGTGCAAAGATTGAGACTTTATCCTCCATAGATGTTATTACACCATGAGTGTGCAGCTCACTCATTAGATGGTAGAACCTGTCAATGACATTGTCTAAGCTCTCATTTCCTATTGAGGAGAATTATCAAACTCCTTAAGAGCTTTAGCCTTTAGCACCTTTAACATTGCATTCCCCTCGTATCTGTTCTCTAATGCTTCCTACAACTTTTTGGCTTGCTTGTTCTCAGAAACAGATGAAAGATGCCTTTTGGTATTGACTGACTCAACAAGGCGTAAACATTCTTCTTAGCATTGAAAAGTATCTTTTGAGTATCATTCACCCCTCTCAATGTTAATTTCACACCATTAGCACGGACTAGTGTCGTGTAAGCAGCATCAATGGATGTCCAAAGGTTGGGATCAACTCCATTTAGATATATCTCAAACCGCTATTTCCATTCTGGATAGTCATCTAACATGATCAGCTTCGGCGGTTTACTCTGATTTTCTATCTAATTTTCTAGAAGAAGAAGGTTCTGGATGCGTGAGTCCTTCCCGAAGTAAACGCTTATTGATCTTCCATTTGTATAAACTTGGTACTCGAAGAACAGGACAGGTTCAATCGTACGAATGAACAAGGCAAATGGACAAATGCGAATGAACAAATGTTGATGAGTTCCATCGTGCGGATAAGCAAATGCGAATGAGTTCAATCGTGCGGATGAGCAAATGCGGATGACCAAATGTGGATGAGTTTAGTCGTGCGGATGGACAAGTACGGATGAGCTCAATCGTGCGGATAGACAAATGCGGATGAGTTCAATCTTCCGAATGAACAAACACGGATGGACAATGTGGATGAATTCAATCGTGCGAATGAACAAATGCTGATGAGTTCAATCGTACGAATGTTCTAATCATGCGACTGAAGGCTGCTGTGTTTGAAAACTTTTGAATTTTGACACTTTGACACAAAACATGATTTTCCTAGAAACCCTAATCTGCAGTATGATGAAAAACTTAAACTTTTAGACTTGTAAACGTCGAAAACACTTTTTGAATAAAAAAGATGACTCCTTTTGAATGAAAACATGAGTTTTGACCTGAAAACTAATCTAATCAAACGCAAAATCAAGAACCAAAGCTCTCATACCACTTTGTCAAGACCGTGTACATACGGAATACTAACAGATTCTGCGTTTATACTGAATCAAATAGTGCGGAATCCTATTTGATTGGAAATCCAATCAGTGAGAACTAAACATTATGAACGAATTTGAATCGAACTAGAACACTCTATGAACATGGAATGGCTTTCTTGGACGTTCTGGACGGCTAGGGTTTGTGAATATACGTGATCTCTCAAATTGTTTCTCAAATGTTATGTTTTCCACAAATTAAGTGGTATTTATAGGTTAGGGGTTTCCATTCGTACGACTGAACCATTAGCATGGTTCAGTCGTGCGACTGAATCATGCGATTGATTCATACGTAGGACTGAAGGTTCAGTCGTGCCATTGAGTCAATCTTATGTCTCATTTATACGACTGATCCAGTCTCCTGGTTTAGTCATGCTACTGGTTCATAAGCGTGATGTATCATGCATATGGTCCATACGTATGGGCCTTAGCATGAAAAATCTTCTGATTATTTTGAACACATTACTTAATCATTATTCATTAAGAATCATGTACAACCACCTCAAACCTATATAGTTAGTTAATATATGTGAATTAAAGATACATTAACATCAAAGCACAAATCATATATCATTACATTGTTTCATTACACATATGTAAGCCATGACAAACTTTTACATTAAGCACATAAACTAGGGACATATGTATCAACAAGGTTTTTTCTTAAAACTAGTTCTTATTATTTGTTAATATCTATGTGTCCTAGGTTGTCTAGTTTATCATCTTCATAAGCTCTTGTTTTTCTTTGGATGAAAACTTTCTGAGGACTTTCCTTAGAATTCTGAAAAATTTGATCCTTCGGAAGATATGTCTTTAACTTTAGAAGAAACTTATGCCTTTAAAACAGATAACTACCCAAGTAATTTACCTTCGGAAGAAATTTTTGAAATATATTCTCAAGCTTAAAACTCTACTTAGGCACTTATATGTTTTCAAGGACAACATTCTTCTGAAGCAAATTAACTCTTGGAAGCTTTGTTCCCTTGAACAAAACTTTCAAGTCTTGATTTTCTTCCGAAGCTAAAATTCTCAAAATTCTTAGGAATTCTTCCGAAGTCATTTTAGCTTCGGAATCTTTTTCACTTAAACTTCCGAAGATAATTTACCTTCAGAAGCTTTTTGAATTCCAAGAAAACTACTTTTTGAGCAAAAGCAAACCACTTTTCCAGAGGTGGGATCGACTTATGCATTTCAAAATTTATCCTCTTTCATTAACTTTGTCTTGTAAACCCAATGGCTTCCCCCTCTTTCTATTATCTTCTTCCTTCCTTCAAACCTAAAACCCTAAATTTCTCTTTGAAATTACATTTGTTCATCTTTCTTCATCCTTAAGCTCTCTCAAAATGGCCAACCTTCATCGTAGAAATGAACCAAACTTCTCCATGCAGTTACACAGGCAACACAACCAGGTTGCTCTGTTACACTTTGAGAAAGATCTATATTTCTCAAAAGTTTGTTGTTTCTTAGCTTTATCCAACTACTTCGCATCCCTTACCATTGATCCTACACTCTATGAGGATCATCTTCTTGAATTTTAGAAGACCTGCCAAGAGGCCGTTCCGGATGGGGAGAAAGCATTGTCTACCACAGTGCACGGGAGAACGGCCTTCATCACTTCAGCCATATGGGCTAATCACTCCTTTGCGATATGGGCTATGAGGGATAATTCTTTGTCAAGAACTTCGAGAAAGGGAAGGTCTCATCCCAATGGAAATTCATACTCTATAGGGTTATCCACAGCTTATCAAACAAGCATGGTGGATGGGACCAGATTCCTAAAGATCTCTCCTTCATTGTTCATGGGACGGTTTAGGGAGTCAAGTTCAGGTACTCTCAGTTGGTTTACACAAATTTTCATGCAAACATGGACTCCTTAGAGTACTGCATGTTCCCTAGATATGTTCAATACATTCATAACTATGAACTAGGCTCACAGTTAAGAGGAACAGGTAAGATTCTTAAAATGGGACAGATGATGCCCGACATCTATAAAATCTTAAGAAAGCCTACTGTTGTCTTCTCTAGGGTAGAAACAGCCCTTGTCCCAAAAATGTTAGAGCTCATTGCTCATGTTGACAACCTAGCAGCACCAACTAGTGTTGAACCCACATGTCCCACCTTCCAACCACCTCAACAACCACAAATCACCCTCACCTACCAGAGAAAACACAAACGAACCCATACATAGACCGTGCAGTCAGTCCAGGCTCCTATATACTCACCCACACAGGAAGAAGTGGACACTGGAGCTCCCACCTCTCTTGAGGAGCAGACCACTCCTCTTACTTCAATGATCAGTGCTAAGGTTCCTCATGCTCAGCCTGATGAGCTCACAAGCCCAATGCCTTAAGCCTTCACTCTGAGTCTCAACGCTCAAGTGAACCACCTTCAAGGGATTGTTACCATCCCCAGCCTTTGGACTTAAACTAACCCATTCCTAAACTTGACTTCTATACCGATGAAAATTTAGGTTTTAGTGAGTACCATGATTATCTCTTCTTTTCCACTACTCAAAGAGAGATGACTACTCCTGAGTCTCCTATATCTAGTCCATATCAGTCACCTATTACTGAGGTGGTCACCTCTGAACCTGTTCAGGATGTCCATATGGAAGAGCCTCTCCCTTTTGCAAGTGATTCCATCATTAATACCTCAACCATGGCAACTCAGCCCATTGACACCTTAACTAAGGCTTCCAGTGAGCAGAGGAAATCCAGCAGCCAAGACCTGAAGCTCATGGTGACAGTGAGGAATTTGTCAAATTCTCTCATCCCCTAATGATTCTTCTGATGAAGATGACAGAAACTTGAGACTAGAGGTGTAAAAACTATCACAAACATGCACCTATTTAGTCTCCAAGCTTAGTAAACTTGAATCTCAAGTGAGTACCTTGAAAAATAGGGTCAATAATTAGCAACTTGAGATTTCTTATCTTAGGGAAAAACTAGTTGGGATACCTTTAAGAGGAGCTCAACCAGGAATACAAGAACCTGTGAGTGTGATTGACCTAACTCCTAGCTCACCTATGCAAGAGGGTGATGCTACCAAAAAGGGGGAGAAAGTCATTATAGTCAGAACTTAGGAGTTCTTCAGGGAGTATGGACATTGAGGACTCACCGTCCTCACTTGCAATTGTGCATACTCAACAACTACGTCAAGTTCACATTGATGTGGACTCCATAGACACTTACATACACAGTCTGTTTGAGGAATGAATACCAAGGGCAATGTCATCTTCACCAACTTCAAATCAGATCATTGGGTGGAGGTATGACAACAACAAAAGAGCCCTCATAATTTTTAGAGTACAAGGATATGAAGAGGTCTTTAATTTTCAGACCATGAACTTCTATGAAAGTCTAGATCTAGTGAACATGTCACTTGTCAATCAAAGAAAATCAAGACAAGCTGACAAGCTTGCTCAAAGAATCCAAGAAAGGATCAATGCAGAGTTCAGCTTCAGAAGGAGACTAAGGCAATTAGGCAATGCCATCGGTCAACTAGATGTTAAAGTAGACCCTAAGATTAGTTTCATAGGGGAAATCTTGACTGAAGGCCTAGTGGTAGAACCTGAGAGCCCTGTCTTATCATCATCAACTGTTGCAGAGATTCATACCCATTTTGAGACACCTGTTGGTGAAGGTGCATCTTAACCTCTTTCTGGCTAGAGCTTGGAAGCTACTCCAAGCAATGAAGGCTAAAGCTCTCTCCACCCTGAGTCACAAAGGTCTGTGAGTGACAAAGGGAAAAGAAAGATGACTTCTAAGGAGATTGAGGAGGTGGAGAGAGAGAGGAAAAGCAAGCTGCAAGGGAGAAAGTTCCTCTACTGGTTCTGCAAGACTCATGGAAACTGCTATCAACACTACCCCTAGGCCAAACACTCAGGATGATGAGTTGAGGGCAGTTAGGATCAATTACTTGCAGTCCAGGAACTATGTCATTGATAATGGCATTTCTCTCCTCTTAAAGAAATTGAATCAACTAGTTGACATGGAAGTGTCAAAGGAGAGGAAGGAGGTTGAAGATGCAGAGCTATTGGTACAAATCAAAGAAGAAAGAGGAAAGAAATGATTGCATAAGCATGTCCCTACTCTCTCCCTAGTTCAAGAAAGTCATGCACATAAGGATGTGATTCAACAAGAACCTTAGGTAGACAGAGAAGAAGATAGGATCAAAATGATCAACTACATGAATGCCACAGGCCTCTATTAGGCAGATGCACTTCTTCCTTATCCTAGGACTATATTGAGTTTGAGTACCTCAAACAACTTGAACTTGAGATAGTCAAGGAAAGAAAGATCACTAAAAGGCAACTAAGGGAACATGCAGCAATATCCAGAGCCATCATCAGAAGAGTATGAAGAAGTATGCAGACAGGCAGAGGATGATGAGCTTCTTGAAGTTGTATAAGTTCTTCGGAAGGAGACTATGCCCTATGTCTCTGTCCATTATGGATGAGCATATCAGGGTAATCAAGCAGAAGATCAAAAGTGGGGAGCTGTTAGACTTACACTCCCCTCCAAGTCAAGCTCCACCTGAAGTGGAGGTTCAGGTTGAATAACCTAAGACAACACAGCCTCAACCTCCTGCTGAGACTGAGCAAGCTTCATTTTTTGATCCACAGCAGGGTTAGACTCCCTCTCCTTCTGAACCTGTGAGAGAGGAAGACCCAGCTAAGAAAGACAAAGAAGATTAATCAGGTGCATCAGGCTAGTCTTTTTAGTTAAAAGGAACAAAAAGAAAGAAAAGGATGGCTTCAAAGCCAAAGAAAAAGAAGAAGAAAGAAACATCCTTTTATGAACCTTACGATGAGTCAAAACATCCTAATGATGTGCAACCAGAGGATTCTCTATCATCTCCCATTCAAACAGCTCCTCTAGCATAAGGAATACCCATCCTATCCTGGACATGTACCACAAATCCAGAAAGGTGGCATGTCATTAAAGATCAAGGCATTAAGAATGTCTACACGTGGCAAGAGATGTTCAATCTGCCTCTACATGGTTTCTTTGATATTAAAAGACATATTCAGAGTCTGAGTGATCCTGATCATCTGATGAAGAACAGGATAGTCATTATCCAGATGAGGACTATAAATACCTGAAATCTTCAAGTGTTTTGGTAGCATCAGCCTAGGGGGAGTTTGTAAAGATTATATGTAGAGGCCGATGCAACCCAAACACCAAAGTCTCTCTGCATGCATGCACATGGGTACTGAAGAACAATGCTAACTGTGACATATTCTAACTGTGAAATCTTCCGAAGCCGAGACCAATATCTTCTGAAGCCAATGATGAAGTCTTCCGAAGCTTCAGAGACAAAGTCTTCTGAAGCCAAAACTTGAAGACAGATTTCTTCTGAAGAATTTTAGTATACATGCTTTATCAGATGTAGTTTACATAAAGTAGGATACCTTTCTGCTACAACTCTATAAAGTCACCAACTTACATAAGTTGGTGAAAAGGTCCATACTTTTAGTAACTCTACATTGAGGTCTTGAGTTTGTAACTTTCTACTTCATGTACTTTATCCTTTTGTAATATGTTAGGATGTGAGCTATGGCATATCATAGTCATTAGTCAAAAGGCAATCTACCTTTTGACTCTGCAATTGATTTTGTTTGTGTCTAGTAAATTGTATCTAGCTGGCCTTCAAAGTATAACCGGCTGTAGGATGTAGTATATGTATCTAAAGTACTTGTAACTTTTTTGATATTTTTTGTAACATTTGTAATAGAACTTGAGAAGGAAATATACTACAATCTGAAAAACCATCTCCTTTTGTATTTTGCTATCTTTTTCTGTCTCATATTTAATTGTATTCTTAGTATCATTACTACAGGTTAAGTAGTTTAACTGTTTGATTAGTTGAGTGTTCTCAAGCAACTCTCCTCTTTGTGTTGTTGTGTTGTATTTGCATACCCTTCAACGGTCCTGCAAATTCTACTAGATACTCTTTTGATAATAGAGGGAGTTGTTAGATGATCAAACAACTGGATTAGAGATGATTTTTCATCAGTTATCTCTGTCATAGTTGTGCCTAGTGGCCACACTTTATGAGGGATAACTGCCATAAGCTCCCTTTTTAGCTTATTTTTCCCTTTGTTTTGATCTCTAGATACAATAATAATAGGATGAGAAGGGAGATTGTTTTGTTGCACCCAGGATGGCTTTTGAGCTTCTGTTCCGAATCTCACCTTTGTGTCTAGCTCAACAATCATAACATGCTCCATCATCCTCCTTAGCTCACTAAGTGATCTTCCTTTAAGTTCATAACTTTTATAGTTTTGACCCTGTAACAAGCGTATCATATTGTATTTTAAGAGCTTAGCTGTATTATAATGACCCAACTCCATCTCGATTTTCAAAATTGATTAAAACGCTATGAATGTCTCATAGTTGTAGTTTGGAATCATGAAGCTAGCCAGCTCAAATTCCTTCAAGATATTCTTCATCTCATTCACATTCAGCCTCTCTACTAGATCATATGGGAATCCATGATTGTTCAGAGTCATGAACATTGAGGATTCTGGCCTTTCTTTCGGTATATCTTTGGTTGTCAGCAGGTCTTCATCCATTGCTTCTTTGTCTGTTTTTAGGGAATCATCTTTTTATCAGTTGATCCCATTCTGCATCACTCTCAACTTCATCATAAGTGATTGACTTTAATGTGGATACATCCATCGAGGAGTGTGCTCAGGAGATGTAAGCTTTGCCTTTTTAGTTTCACCTTCAACCTTAATCACCTTTTGCTTTATGGAACCCAAATACTTCCTCTTCCTTGAGTATAGAATTAGTTGCTTGGAAGACTCAGTAGGTTCCTTTTGTTGGCTTGATTCAAGAGCACATATTTCATTTTTAGCTTCTCCGCCTTTACTGATTCTTTGATCTCAGAATGTTGTTGAAGTAATGCATTAATCACTTCATTATTGCACTGAGCATCTTCTCTTAGTCGTTTGATTCTTACTTCTTGCTTTATTAGCAGCTCATCCTTCTATTTGATTACCCCTTTTAGTTCTTGAATTCTTTCCTTTCTCTTGTTGGACATTACAACTAGCTTGTTGTATTCAGCTACTAGATAACTTTTGCTAATTGGAATGTCCATATCAGTGATGTCATGTTCATCATAGGCAATTACTTCCTCATATTTTTCCTCTTCTCCCCTTTCTTCTCGTTGGTCAGCAATCTCCTCTTTATGTTCTTCAGTATGAGCCACACTTGCTGAACTAGAGCATTCCTCTTTTGCTTGAACAAACTTATCATGATGTGTGATTCAAGATTCATGCTGAGCACTAAAGGTTCAGTTTGATTGGATGCAACTAGTTTTTCAGAGTGAGAGTGTGATAGAGGGATGGTGCTGGCTTGAGAGATCAACTTAGTCTCACCAGTGTGAACTGAGTTTAGAGACTGAGTGATAGACATGGGTTTACTATGCACACTCTCAAATGATTGATGAATAAGTGGAGAGATTGGTTGAGTGTCTTGGCTTGTTGATGGAGATTGTTGAGACTAAACAGTGTGAATGGTGATTTGGGCAGGGTGTTTTGTCTTGATGGTGAGGGATGTTGTGGAGATTAATGTTGTGGAGATTGATGTTGTTCATGAATAGGTGATTGATAGGGTGAGTAAGAGGCTTATACAGAGTTAGTTGGAGAACCCTCCTGTTGATCATCCCATAAAAGCTCTTGGGGAATGTTTGCATTAGGATCTGACACGTGTGCAAACATAGGCATGTGTCCTCCTTCATACCTTCCACTGATCTTGTTCAAGACTGATCTTCCGAGATGATCTTGCACAAACACACCACCATCCTTTGCTATTCCTGGCAATTCACCGATGATGATAAGTTGTAGAAACCTTGGAAACATGTACATCTTATCAGCTTTTTGTACTTGGATGTGGTCACTTACACAGTTGAAGATGTACTTAGAGTAATTGTAGGTTCTTCCCGAAAATATACCAATGATGCCAGATGAAATATGCCTAGAGAATCTATCAAGTCCAGACTTTTTGTTGGACATGCACTTTAGATAAGTGTGGCATAGAAATCTGTATGCCTTGCATAGTCTCCCTTTCTTTATTTCATCATTGTCAAAGTCACCATCATACCCTATTAGGTAGAACACTTTCTCTATGTATTCATTCTTGAATACATCAGGGTGCCCAACTTCTTGCTCTCCCAACTCTAATACCGTTCTGATGGTCTACTCATCTATCCTCAGTCTTTTATTCTTTATATCAGCCACAATCACTTTTGATTCTCCATCTTCCTTGATTCGAGCTGGGTTCTAGAAATTGACTAGATGATCCTGATGAATCACAGGCTCTGCCGTTAAGGCATAGAAGATCCTGGATCGTCAAAGATATCGGATAATGCCTCTGCATCCTTCCGACAAAGGGTCGTCTGGATTTATGAATGCACATCTCGTAAATTGATTTGCCATCTAGAATACAGTGATCTAAGAAGAAGGTTATGTGTTTGTTTGATGTTTTGATTTGGTGTTATTGAATGTTTTAAAAAAGCAGGATAAGTTTGTTGAGAGTGTTTTCTACTTCTGAAAAAGTGTTCTGAATAAGTGCATAAGGAATATTGAAGTCAAAGCACAACATTTATACTCTCAGACAAATTAATTTCATTTATTTAATAATGTGGGACCCTCTTCAATTTAACTTATTCGCAGTTCTCAGCTCTTCCGAAGATTATCTACGGATTTTGTATATTATCTGTGGATGACTAAAATAGTTGTGCTGAATAAAATTACTTAAGTTTGCATACGTTACCAATCTATGAAATCTCCATGGTACTAGCTCATCCGTAGTTTACCAATCTACGGATGGAAAAATTTCACAGTGTAGCTTTTGCTGATGCTTGAAAAGCACTGTAGCTTCTGCTGATGCTTGAGAAGCATTGTAACTTCTGCTGATGCTTGAGAAGCACTGTAACTTCTTCTGATGCTTGAAAAGCACTGTAGCTTCTGCTGATGCTTGAAAAGCACTGTAGCTTCTTCTGACGCTTAGACAAAGATTTTGGAACTTATTTTATTGTATGGTCCAATTCCACTAATTAGACCATTTATTGCTTTTGGGCCTTAGTGACTATGAATTCATGGCAATTGTGCACAAGAAAACTTCATGTTTCCAAAAGAATGCATTTATCATAAATTTCAAATATTTATTGACAATTCTATTAACTTATTTTCATGATACTACTCCCCTTAAATTTTTGATTAACGATGAAAGAATGCATTTATCATAAATTTCTAATAAGAGTATCATGAGTGTCGTGTATTTGTATGATAATGCACAAGCATATATACACATATAATAGGATTATACTATAATCCAAAGCCTCTTCCTCATAAGTTATTTTGTTGAATAGATACCTGATCTTTGTTCTGATTACAAGTATCTTATCCACTAAAATCCATACAAGAGTTATGGTATCAACTATGCCTGTTGTTTATCATGTTTTCATGTTGATTACTTAGTAATTGTTTTGGGCTTCACATTCAATCCACTTAGAGTTTGTTCTCCCATTGTGAATCAGATCATCACTTTTTCACACTTAGAAACTATGTACTTTAAGTTATAGGTTCTGTTTTGAAATGCATTTGACATCTCATTAATGCATTGATATAAAAGCTCTAGATTAATATAAAGTTGATCACATAGGATTCTTTTGAGAGCTTATATATGATCATCAGTCACCAGGTCTTTACTCATGTAAAACAGTGGTGGCTTTAACCCATTTCTTTGTTACACAAAACATAGGGATGATAAGGATCATTATCTTTTCACCATTTGGTAACATAAGTACAACATAGTGATCATGCATCCAAGTCTTTGTTACACAAAACAGAGGGTGTATGATTTCCAAAGATAGATATTATAAAGGGTTAGTACATAGTGTGCTTAGAGGAGTGATTTGATCACATCAGAAAATGACTCACTTTTTGTGTTCTCCAAAATGAAGTTTCCCACAAACAATAACTTTGCATTATGTTTGGCATGTAGTAAGTGTTGTTTTCACTCAAGATGACCTACTCACATATCAAGTAACTAGATCAGATTTTAATGATATTAAAGAAATCAGGAAGAAGCAAAGGCACAGTGTACTATTATTCTCAGGCATATGTCATGCTAATGCATCATTATATGCTGCGGAAGATGCTTCAGTAGTTTTCTGCCGAAGGTAATTGCTTTCGGAAGAAAAATTGTACTAAGACAAGCATTTGTTCTAAAGGTTATCTATTTTTTCCTATTTACACGAACAGACACATGCTTTTCTTTTGTTAATCATAATGATTAATCTAAGTTATTCATGCCTTGACACTAAATTAGAAAATTAAATCTAACTGAATCAAAGGCTTTAGTGAATAAATTAGCAAGCTGATTTGTTGTATCCACTTTGACCAACTTAATCAAACCTTTTTTTGAGAAATCTCTTAGAAAATGGAATCTTATTTCAATATTCTTTGTTTTACTATGTTGAACAGGATTAGCAGTAATAAACATAGCAGCGAAATTGTCAATGTATATTAAAGTTTGAAGGAAATTGTAACCATAGTCAACCAATTGGTTTTGCAACCAAAGGACTTGAGAGCAACCGGCAGAAGCAACTATCTACTCAGCCTCAGTTGTGGATAGAAATACATTGGTGTGCTTCTTGCACTACCATGATACTAGTCGTGGTCCTAGGAATTGACAGCCACCAGTTGTGGATTTTCTGTTGCTATTGCATCCACCATAGTCACTATCTGAATATGAGTAGAGTGTGATGTCACCATCTTTTAGATACCAAATACCAAGTCTTGGTTTTCCTTTGAGACATCTGAAAATCCTTTTCTCAGCATTCAAATGAGACTTTTTTGGATCTGATTGATACCTAGCACAAACACACACAACAAACATAATGTCAGGTGTATGGGCAGTTAGATACATAAGGGATCTTATCATTGATCTATATAATCTTTGATCAGTAGATTTTCCTAAAGGATCAGGTAAAATCTTTTCAATTGCTGAGGCTGGTGTTTTGCATGAAGATGCATAAGCAAGGTTGTACTTCTTCAATATTTGATGTATGTATTTTTCGTGATTGATGAATATCCTATCTGTCTTTTGATGAACTTGAAGACAAGAAAGAAAGTTAATTCTCCTATTGAGCTCATTTGAAACTCTACTTCATCAGTTCTTCAAAACTTACACACAATCTCTTGTTAGTTGTTCGAAATATAATGTCATCAACATATAGTTGAACAATGAAGAGATCTTGAAGTTCTTGTTTGATGAAGAGTATCTGATCAATCGTTCCCCTTTTGTATCCATGTTTGAGCAGGAAAGATGATAGTGTTTGATAGCATTTTCTTGGTGCTTGGTGAAGACCATACAAAAGTTTTATCAAGTTTGTATACCCTGTGTGGGTAGTGAGGATCTTCAAATCCAGGGGGTTGTGACACATAGACTTCCTCATCAATTTTCCCATATAAAAAGGCACACATGACATCCATTTGATACATACTGAACTTCTTATATGATGCATAAGCTAGGAACACTCTTATGGCTTCAATCCTTGCAACTGGTAAGAACTTCATCATAGTCTATTCCCTATTCTTGTGTGAATCCTTTAGAAATTAACCATGCTTTATTTGTTACAATGATGCCTCTATCATCGAGTTTATTTTTGAAGAGCCATCTAGTTCCAATATGATATTGGCCTTCAGGTAAATCAACTAGAGTCCATACTTTTTACTTCCTAAATTGTTAATGATCTTCTTGCATAGCTTAAATCCAACTATTGTACTTTAGAGCAGCAGTGATGTTTGGAGGAACCACTTGTGAAAGAAAACAAGTGAAAAGACAGATGTTGGTAGTACCACTTTGAGTTGTTGTAGTTTTTTTGCTGGATCTCCAATGATGTTGTTAACTGGATGATTCTTATGGATTCTTGTTGACGGAGTTGATTCAACTAGAATGGATGATTCCAAATTAGTCACATCCATTGTTGCAGACTGATCCAAACCAGATTGAGAATTTAGGAAGTAGACAAACTGTTCAACATTTGGTGTAGAATGATCTTCCGTAGGTTGAACACTAGTAGTATCATGAATTTCTCCTGTAGGGGCTTCTACGGAAGCATTTTGTTCTTTCATAAGAGTTACAGGAACTTCTACAGAATAATTTTGTTCTTCTATAGAAGTTACAGGGAACTCCTTCGGATGATTAGTGAGGACTTCATGACATATTTCCAATATTTGTTACATCTACTTGAGAGCATGGAACAGTTGTAAGGACAACAATCACATCTCCGGATGCACAATGTACATCTACGGATGTAGTTTCAGCAGCTGCTAATGAAGTGTTTCCATATAAGGATATGTGAATCGTTGAAGGATTAGCAGATAATGTCACTTCATTCATATTAGGTGGAACAAATGGATAGCATGTATCATCACATCCTGCAATGTTTAAATCATCATAGCTAAATGACTCTGTTGAAGCATTTATATCAAACAATCATGATGATCCTATAACTAAATTTGTAAATACAGATTCCTCAAAAGATACATTAGGACTATCTTCCACATCATTATGTTGTGAAATATAGATCCTTTAAGATTTAGATATTCAAGAATATCCAACAAAGAAACCATCATAGGCCTTTTCTAGAAAATTTTTCCAATGATTCTTTTATGTTTAAAATAGATACATGACAGCCAAAAGCTGTAAGATATCCTATGTAAGGTTTTCTTTTAAATAACTGCTAATAAGGTGTTTTGTTATGTTCTTTGACCATTAATGTTCTAGTTTTAACATTGTGTGAAGTAGTCAATGCCTCAGCCCAAAAGGTGATAGGTAATTGTGAGTCACCTAGCATTGTCCTGGCTACTTCAATAAGTGTTCTACTTCTTCTTTCAGCAACTCCATTCTATTGTGGAGTTCGTGCATTGAATTGCCTTGCTATACCTTTGGTCCAGCAAATGGAATCCAAGTCAAAATTGACGAATTCAGTACCATTGTCACTCCTAAAAATTTTAACTTGTACATCAAGTTGATTCTCAATCTTGAAGACAAAGTCCGTTAATGTTTCTGATGTTTCACTCTTTTGTTTTAAGAAAAACACCCATGTAACCTAGTGAAATCATAAACTATAACCAAACAATATTGTCTCATTCGAATGCTCATCATATTGGTAGGACCAAACAGATCCTTGTGAAGCAATTTGAGTGATGTTATATTTGAGTTGATAGTTTTGGATTTATGGGACACTCTATATTGTTTTCCTTTATAACAAGAAGAACAATAAGTTTAGCAATGAAACTCTTTCTTTGGCAATCCAATGACTAAGACATTTTTCATCAATTTATTCATGTTCTTCAAGTTAGAATGGACAAGCCTTCTATGCCATAATTGATATTCATCTTCTCATGACTTAGATAGAAGGCATGTTTCATGTCTTGTGAGTGAGGTGTTGTTCATGTTCAGAACATAAGTGTTTCCTTTTCTTGATTCTTTAAGAAGGACCAAATAGTCTGGAACAGAAAAATCTAGCTTAAGAATGTAACAATTAGTGTTATCAAACAATGTGTTATAATTTTGATCAGAAATTGAGAGACATTCAGTAGATTATACTATAATTTTCACAATAGTTTACTTTCTCAAATGTGAGCACACCATTTATTACGATTCCTTCACCAACAATTTTACCTCCCTTCTTATTCCCACCAAATGCCACATAAGAAGAATTTTTATATTTGAATTCATGGAGAAGTGAATAGTTTCCCGTCATATGCCTAGAACAAACATTATCAACATACCACTTGTTGTCAGCTCTCCAAGATTGTTCCTGCATTCAGAAAGAAATCAGTTAGAATTGACAACCCAAGCTTTGATGATCATAGGTTTGCGAGCAGTGTCTAAAATAGTTACTCCATCATGAATAAGTCTTGAAGTTTCAGTTTTAGTTTTGTTTGATTCATTCTGAGTTGTTTCAGGCGAGAATGATTCGGTTGTAGATAATGTTTCTCAATTTCTTCTTCATTCAACTTATGTTTGTTGGTTTAGGGCTTTGGTTTTGATAATGAATCTTGATTATTGAATGTTTCACTATCTTTTGATTTTCAATAGGGCGTATGAATTCCCTTTTAAAAATTATCAAAGAATGGATCATCAGCCTTTGTTTTCTTTTCAGTCAAATCCACACTTTTATGAGTTATTTTTCGTTGCTGTAATGTTGTTCTTTTCTTCAAAAGATGAACATAAGTGGATGACTTATCCTTTGATTTTGTCTTTTGTTTTTGTTGAGACTTCTTAATTTTTGAATATTTTTCATAATCAGTAGATTAAGTGTCTGATTCAGCTTTATCTGATAGTTTCTTCTTTGTGATTTTTGTCTTGTTCCTTTTGTTGAAATAACATTCCTGAGTTGAAGGGTTATTTTTGTTACACATAGCACAATGTTTGTTGAAGTAGTAGTCAGATGTCATGATTATTCATATTGAAATTATAACAATAACTACTAAAGTAACAATCTTTAGTATTATGGTTTTTCATGTAACACCATTTTCAATACACCACATCTGATTCAGAATCAGTAAAATTATTCTTATTAGCGAACTTCTGAGGCTTTGCATCATTTTTTAGTTTTGAAGTTGATTTTTTCTCTTCCAACTTCAAAAGCTTTGATTTGTTTGTTGTTGACTTTCTCTTCTGTAGATCATCTACTGAGTGAGGATCAACTTCTTCTGAAGAGGGTTTCTTCTTCCATAGATCTTGTATTGAAAAAAGGTTCTTCTTCCGCTGAGGATCAGCACACAGCCTTTTCTTTTCCTTTTCCATGGATCAGCAGACGGCCTTTTCTTCTTCCATTTGAAGATTTTTATTACTGATGTAGTTCTTGAAGACCTTCATTTAATTGAGTTATTCTCTTCCAGATGGTCTTCAACATGTTTCTTTGTTTAGCAGGATATGGAAAGTTTATTTCTTCAAGCACATTTAGGATATTTGTTTCAAAAACAATATTCTTACCTTTGTTCAGAAGATCATCATGATGTTCATCAGAATCATCCAAGTCATCACACTCATCAAAGTCAAATTCTGAATCCTTTTGATTAATCTTGTCTAACTTAGAAGACTCAGTTTCATTCACCTCGGATTTATTATTAATGATTTGTTGATTAGAAGTTGTTTTTACATTGGTGCTTGGCATAAAATGATTTGACAAGTTATTTGTCACTGATTTAAGCAAAGGAATATAATTATTATTGATGGGATGTGCCACTGTATTATATCCCAACCCAAACCCGTTATTTGATTCAATATAAGAATTTAATAATTTATCATACTGCTGAGATGAAAGTTGAAACTTCTGAAGTTTCACTTCAGTTGATGCATGATCAGCCATGGATTTGGTTAAGGAAGTGGTCAGATGCTCAACTTGTGCATTTAAACTGTAATTTTCAGAAACAATTTTTATCTAAATCCTTTTGTAAAGAGTTAATTTTTTATTTTATATAATTTATGTTCTCTTACATGAGATTCATTCAAAATCATTGTTTCTTTAACTTTATCAGCCAATTGTTGAGCATGGACTTTATATCTTTCAACTTCCTCGACACATATTGATGAACTTAAACTGTCTACCTCACTTGCTATGGGTGGAACTTTGTTTTCCATGTGAGCCATTAAAGCTTGATTTTCTTTGAAGAATTCCTTCTCATACATACTCTAGTCATAGGTTCCATCATGAAGAATGATCAACCCAGATTCTATTGAGTTACTTGTTCGTGCTGATGTATTAGTGGTCGGTGGGGATGACTTGGTAAGTTGTGGTTGCCTGAAGGATCTTTGAGATGATGATGTTTGTTTAGATTGATGTTGCTGATGTTGTGTTGAGTCAGGATTTTGTTGATTGCATTCTCTAGAAAAGTGTCTATAGAGATTGCACTTGAAGCATCTTACCTTTGAATTATCTACACCAATCCATGATGATTACTTGTAGTAGCCAAATTATTGTATATTCTGAGATATTGTTTGGCTCTATAAGCAATCATTTCCATTTGCCACTACATCTGGAGGTAGTTCTTCCAAGTCTTTTGGCACATGTTGGCAGAAGTTAATGAGTTTCCCAAGTAACCTTGAAACTTGACCTGAAAGCTGCAAAAGCTCTTTTTTGTTCTTCAGAGTCTTGAATGACAGTGATGGACTCTGGTTGATTGTTGATTGAGGGGTTTTCTAATTGATGTATCTCTTTGATCATCATTCTTCCTTTATCCTTTCTTGACTTACTTTGAGAAGATTTCTTTGGAGGTTTTGAAGGATTGAAACTTACTTCCTCTTCATCTTCACTCAAAGTACAAGAGTTATCACCATCATTGTTGGAAATAAAGGCACTTCCATCACTTCTTGTTTCTTTAAATTGATTTGGTGATACATGAGTTCTCACACCCTTGTTTCTTGATTTCTCATCCATTTCAAGAGCCTCAACTTTAGCTACTAGAGTATCTAAACCAGTTGTTCTGAAGTCCATGGTTTTTTCTTGAACATAGATACTGTTTGCTTCCAACTTTCTAGTAAAGTATAGAGAATCTTCTTGTCTAATTCCTCATTTGTGTATTTCTACTCCAAAATGTTCATCTTTGTAACAAGTTGCATAAACCTATGGAGTTGTTGAGGAATTCATTCATCCTCAATATGATGAAAAGCTTCATATTGTCAATGAAGGGTGTCCTTCCTCATGCTTAGGATTTCATCACTCCCTTCACAGAGTGTATGAAGAATCTTCCACAAGGAATTTGTTGTTTTATAATTCTCACATCTCATCAATATTTCCTGAGGTAAAGCCACAGTAAGCAAGTTGTATGCTTTAATATCAACTTTAAAAATAATTTAACTAATGAATTTGTTCAAAAAATAGGAACAATTTATTAATGTCCATTAATAACTAAGATCTACAATTCAATTAATTTGAATATTGATCCAAGTTAATAAAGCAATATAACTGTATTTGTTGAATGACAAATCACGGATCATACAAAAACTATATGCTCGAAGGAAAAACAAAAGATCTAATCATTAAAAACTGACAAATCTAGAGAAATTAGCAAACAATTAAACACAAATAGCACAAATACATCAATTGATCTAAATCAATAAGCAATTGGCTCTGATACCACCTGTAATTCCAAGGATCGCAATTAGGAATTATCAGTGTTAATTGAAAGTCAAATTAACATTTGCGGAATCAACGTTAACTTGGTTTGATTTTTTTGATTAAGTTCAATATCAATAATGATTAATAGTTAATTTAAACGCAATGAATAGAACACAATTAAAGATCAGACAAAGATTCAATTCAGACGTATTTCATTAGAACAGGTTGCTGTCATTATAGATTCGAATTCTTTACATAATTTTTCATTTGTGGAACCGAAGATTATGTCATCCACATATATCTGTACCAGTTGTAAATCACCATCGTTTTCTTTGATGAATAAAGTGCAACCAATAACTCCTCAACGAAAATCATGTTTCATAAGATGAGTTGAGAGTTTCTCATACCAGGCTCTAGGGGCTTGATGGAGCCCGTAAAGAGTCTTGTCCTGTTTGAAAACTCTGTCCCTATGATAAGGATCCTCAAATCCTTCAGGTTGACTGACGTACACTCTTTCACGGATTTCACCATGAAGGAATGCACTTTTTACATCTAGTTGATAAACTTTAATCCTCATGTAGGATACATAGGCTAGAAAGATACGAATTTGCAGGATCGTTCAAGGGCTTGAACACAATTACAACACAACAACACAATGAGAAGATTAACTAAACGTTAATCAAACAGTGAACTAGGTAACCAAAGGTGATGCAGAGAACACAAGTAAAGCAAGAGACAGAACAAGAGAGTATAGTTTTCAAGGGAGCAGTATATTGCTTTCTCAAGTTCTTTTACAAGTGTTACAAAGCATTCTTTTGAAAGATACAAGAACTTGGAATACTTATACTACAACCTACAGCCGGCTATACTATGAAAGCCAGCTGGATACAATTGACTAGACACTAACAAAATCAATTGTAGGATCAAAAGGCATATCTGCCTTTTGACCTTGTGACTATGACATGCCATAGCTCACATCCTTATACATTACAAAAAGGATAAAGTACATAAAGTGGAAAGTTTCAGACTCAAGACCTCAATGTACAGTTACCAAAAGCATGGACCTTTTCACCAACTCTTGTAAGTTGGTGACTTATCAGAGACGCAGCGGAAAAGGTGCTTTATGGAACAATACATCAGATAAAGCATGTGTACTAAAAGTCTTCGGAAGAAATCTGTCTTCATAGGTTGAAGCTTCGGAAGACTTTGTCTCTTCAAGCTTCGGAAGACTTCATGTTAGGCTTCGGAAGATATTGGTCTTGGCTTCGGAAGATATTACACTTAGAGTATTTTCTAATGCTTTGTGTAATTCTTCCGAAGCATTCTTCACTTCAGTACTTAGTGCATGTTGCTGAAACACTTAGGCAGTTTTGGGTTGCATCAGACTTCAGGAATCCTTACAAACTCCCCCTAGGCTGATGCTACCAAAACACTTAGAAGATCTTTAAATGTTTGTAGTCTTCAAAATAATCAAGACCATCCCTTTCTTCATTTGATGGTCAGGATCATCAAGACTCTCATAGTATCTTCTCATTTCAAAGAGATCATGCAGAGGTAAGTTGATTATGTCTTGCCATGAGTAGACATTTTCAACACCTTGATCTCTGATAACATTCCATCTTTCTGGATTGGTAGAGTAAGTCCAGGATAAGATGGGTGTCTCGGTTGCTAGAGGAGCCACTTGCATAGGAGTTGATTGGGCTGCCTCATCATGCACTTCCTCAGGTTGATCTGATTCAGCCTGGGGTGTAGAGGTAGATGACTTTGGCTTCTTCTTTTTAGTTTTTGGTTTAGAGGCCATTTTCTTCTTCCTCTTTAATGTCTTTAACTGAGAAGACTGGTCTGCAGCACCATGTTGATCATCAGTGTCTTTCTCAGTTGGGGTTCCTCCCTCCCTCACAGGTTCAGAAGGAGAGGGAGTTTGACCCTGTCTTGGATCAGAAGATGAAGTTTGCTGAGGCTCAGCTCGAGGTTCTGGTTCAGGTGTCTCTGGTTGTTCAAACTTGACCTCCACTTCAGGTGGGACTTGACTTGGAAGAGAGTGCAAGTCAATGATTTCACCACTTTAATCTTCTGCTTGATTACCCTTATATGCTCATCCATTGTAGATAGAGACATGGGACCAAGTCTCCTTCCGGAGAATCCATATGACTTCAAGAAGCTCATCATTCTTTGTCTGTCAGCAGACTTCTTTGCATTCTTTTGAATGATGGCTCTTGACTTTGCAGCTTCTTCCCTTAGCTTCCTTTTGGTTGTTTTTCTTTCTTTGACTAACTCAAGCTCAAGTTGCTTTAAGTACTGGAACTCAATGAAGTCATAGGACAAGGAAGAAGTGTATTTGCCTGATAGAAGCCTGTGGCACTCAGGTAGTTTATCATTTTGATTCTATCCTCTTCTTTATCTACCTGAGGTTCTTGTGGAGCCACATCTTCCTGTGTAGGACTTTCTTGAACTGGAGAGAGAGTGGGAGTATGCTTGTGAAGTCTTTTCTGTCTCCTCTCCTCTTTGAATTGGAGAAGTAACCTTGCATCCTCTTTCTCCTTTATCTCTCTTGACACTTCCATGTCAGCCAGTTCATTCAACTCTTCTAAGGGGAGGGAGATGATTTCATCAACATCATAGTTCCTGGTCTGTAAATAATTAATCCTGACTGCCCTTTGTTCATCATTTTGAGTATTTGTCTGGGGGCAGCCCTGATTGCAGCTTGCATGAATTTTGATGACCCAGAAGAACTTTCTCCCCTTAGCCTCCTTTTCCTCTCTCTCTCTTCCTCCTCAATTTCCTCAGGAGTCATTATCCTTTTCCTTTGTCACCAACAGACATTTGTGACTCAGGGTGGATTGAGGCTTGGCCTTCATTGCTTGGTGTAGCTTCCATGCTCTGGCCAGAGAGAGGCTGAGAAACACCTTCACCAGCAGGTGTCTCAGATGGAGTTTGGACCTCTGCAGCAGTTGTTGATGGTGAGACAGGGTCTCAGGTTCTGCCACTGGGCCTTCAGCCAAGGTTTCCCCTATGAAACTAATCTTAGGGTCCACCTCAGCATCCCGTTGACCGATGACATTGCCTGATTGCCTAAGTCTCCTTCTTAGAGAGAACTCTGCAAGGATCCTGTCTTGGATTCTTTCAGCTAGCCTATCAGCTTGTCTATATTTGCTTGGATTGACAAATGGCATGTTGACTAAATCCAGTCCTTCATAGAAGCTCAGGCTTTGGAACTGAAAGACTTCTTGTTGGCCTTGAACTCTGTGAAGTATGAGGGCTCTTCTGTCATCATCATACCTCCATCTGATGATGTAGTTGCCAATTCCATGTGGTGGAGATGAGACAGCCCTTGGTATACCTTCCTCAAAGAGACTCCTGATGAGAGAGTCTATAGAGTCCACATTAATGTGAACTTGAGAAAGTTGCTGAGAATGCACAACAGCAAGTGAGGATGGTGAGTCCTCTATGTCCATTCTCTTTGAAGAACTCCCAGGTTCTGTGGTTGTGATAACTTTCTCCCCCTTTTTGGTAGCATCACCCACTTGCATAGGTGAGCTGGAGGATAGATCAGTCACTTCCACAGGTTCTTGTGTTCCTGGTTGAGCTCTCCTTAAAGGTCTCTCAGCTAGTTTTTCCTGCAGATATGAAATCTGGAGTTGCTGATCATTGACCCTGGTTTGCAGGGTAGTCACCTGAGATTCCAAGTGACTAACCTTAGAGACTAGATAGGTGCATGTTTGTGACAATTTTTACCTTTAGTCTCAAATTCCCCTCATCTTCATCAGAAGAATCACTGGGGGATGAGAGGATTGGACCAAAGTCCCTTCTCTCACCACCAGCTTGAGTTTCTTGGCTGTTGGTTTTCCTCTGCTCACTGGCAACCTCAGTTAAGATGCCAATGGGCTGAGTTGCCATGGTTGAGGTCTTAATGATGTAATCACTTTCAAAAGTGAGAGCCTCTTCCATATGGACATCCTGAACAGGTTCAGATGTGTCCACCTCAGTAATAGGTGACTGATGAGGGATAGACTGAGGAGAGTCAGAGGTACTCATCTCTCTTTGAGTAGGGGAGGAGAAGAGAGACTCATGGTACTCACTGAATCCTAAGTCTTCATCAGTGTAAAAGGATAGGTTGGGAATTGGTTGGTTTAGATCCAAAGGCTGGGGATGGTAGCTATCCCCTGAAGGTTGTTCACTTGAGTGTTGAGACTCAGAGTGAAGGCTTACAGTTGTTGGCCTTATGAGCTCATCAGGTTGAGCTTGAGGAACCTCAGCTCTGATAGGTAAAGTAATGGGAGTGGTTTGCTCCTCAGGAGAAGTGGGAGCTCTGGAGTCCACTTCTTCCTGTAAGGTTGAGTATTTGGGGGCCTGCACAGACTCAATAGCCTGAGCAGGGGTTCGTTGGGATTTTCTTTTGTAGGTGATGAATATTGGAGGTTATGAAGAGGGTAGGAGAGCAGTAGGTGTGGGTTCAACACTAGCTTGGACTGCTATGTTGTCACCTTGAGCAATGAGCTCTAACATTTTTGGGACTAGGGCTGTTTCTACCCCTGAGAAGCCTACAGTTGGCTTCTTCATAATTTTAAAGATGCCGGGCTTCATCTGTCCCAGTTTAAGAATATTTCCTGTTTCCCTCAACTGTGAGCCCAGTTCACAGTTAAGAATGTGTTGAACATATCTAGGAAACATGTAATATTCTAAGGAGTCTAAGTTTGCAAGTAAATTAGTATAAACAAATTGTGAATACCTGAACTTGACCCCCTGAACCATCCCATGAACTATAAAGGAGAGATCCTCAGGAATCTGGTCCCATCCACCATGCTTGTTTGATAAGCTGTGGATAACCACATGGAGCAGGTATTTCCACTGGGATGAGACCTTCCCTTTCCTGAAGGTCTTTACAGAGAAATCTCCTTCATAGCCCATCTGCTCGAAGGAATGATTACCGCTTCTTTTGGGAAGAACACTTCACCTGCTTCATCATCCAGCTGAAGATGTCGGTTGATGATGGCCGGAGTGATGAAAATTGTTCTCCCCTGCACCGTGGCAGACAGTGCCTTCTCCCCATCCATAATGACCTCTTGGCAGGTCTTCCAGAATTCAAGAAAATGATCCTCATATAGAGGAGGATCAATAGTTAGGGAGGTGAAGTAGTGAGACAAAGACAAGAATGGCAAACCTCTGAGAAATGAGGATTTTTGTCAGAGCATAAAAGAGCAACCTGATTGTGTTGTCTGTGTAGCTGCATGGCAAAGTGAGGATCATTTCTGTGTGTAAGGTCAGCCATTGTGAGGTAGCTCAGAGATGAAGAGAAAAGAATGGGAAGGAAATTTCAGAGAGAAAGCTTTGGGTTTTAGGTATGGAAGAAAAGCAGATGATAGAAGAAGGGGGAAACCATTGGGTTTATATGAGAGAGAAGAATTTCAGATAAAGTTTAATGAAAGAGGATAAACTTTGAAATCCGTATGTCGGTCCCACCTCTGAAAAAGTAGTTTACCTTTTTGCTCAAAAAGTAGTTTTCTTGGAATTCAAAAAGCTTCTGAAGGAATTTGTCTTCGGAAGTTGTGATTTAAAAAGCTTCCGAAGCTAAAGTGACTTCGGAAGAATTTTCCTGAGAGTCTTAAAGATTTATGCTTCGGAAGAGAAATAAACTTTTGGATGCTTTGTATAAGAATGAGCAAAGCTTCCGAAAGTACGTTTTTGCTTCGGAAGGAAAAAGTCCTTAAAATGAATAAGTGTCTAAGTTAAGAATTTTAAGCTTCGGAAGATAAATTTTGACTTCTTCCGAAGGTAAAAATTCTTAGACAGTCATTTATTTGAAGACATATTTTTCTTCCGAAGGTAAAATATTATCTTCCGAAGTATCATAAAATTTTCAAGAATCCAAGGAAAATCTTCAAAAAGAGTTTTTCATTCAAAGAAAACATGAGCTTATGAAAGTGATGAACTAGACAACTTAGGACACATATATTTTAAGAAGAAATAATTAGAATTAGTTTTAAGAAAAATCTACTCAAAGTTAATCATCCCAATAGCTGATATCAGATACTTAAATCTCTGTTCATCAAAAGCTTTTGTGAACAGATCAGCATATTGTTCATCTGTGTGAACTTTGACTAGTTTAATTAACCCCTTTTCATAGTTATCTCTTATTAAATGATACCTGATGTTGATGTGTTTGGTCCTTGAGTGCTGCACAGGGTTCTCAGTGATAGAGATAGCATGTTGTTGTCTATGTGGATAGGAGTCTCTTTGAAGTTAAATCCGTAGTCTAGCATCTGATTTTGAATCCAAAGCACTTGAGCACAGCAGCTTGCAGCAGCAATGTATTCAGCCTCAGCAGTTGATGCAGACACACAGGTTGTTTCTTGCATTGCCATGAGACAACCCTTCCACCAAGGAATTGACATCCCCCAGATGTAGACTTGGCAGTCATGTTGCAGCCACCATAATCACTGTCTGTATAGGCATACAGATTGAAATTAGAATTCTTTGGATACCATAAACCAAGTGTTGAAGCACCTTTGAGGTATCTTAAAATCCTTTTCACAGTGATTAAGTGAGACATCTTAGGATTGGCTTGATATCTTGCACAAATACATGTAGCAAACATGATATCAGGCCTGCTAGCTGTAAGATACATAAGAGACCCAATCATAGCCCTGTATAAGTGCTCATCTACACACTCCCCCTCAAGATCTGGACCAAGGGAGTGGTTTCTGGCTATGGGTGTCTTAGCAGTTTTACAATCAGTCATGTTGAACCTCTTGAGTATATCTTGAACATACTTTGACTGACTTATGAAAATGCCATCTTCAACCTGCTTCACTTGAATTCCCAGAAAGAAATTAAGTTCTCCCATTGAACTCATTTCAAATCTATCTTTCATCAGCTTTTCAAAGTCTTTGCAGAGCCTTGAATTGGTTGAGCCAAAGATGATGTCATCCACATATACTTGAACTAGCAGAGTGTCGTTTCCTTGTCCTTTGATGAAGAGAGTTCCATCTATAGTACCTCTCCTGTAACCATGTTTACAGAGATACTCAGACAGTGTCTCATACCACTTCTGGGTGCCTGATGCAGCCTATAGAGAGCTTTGTCAAGCTTGCAGACATAATCAGGATGATCAGGATCTATAAAACCAGGTGGTTGTTTGACATAAACTCCTCATCAATCACTCCATATAAGAAAGCACACTTTACATCATGTGGTAGACCTTGAAGTTCTTGGATGCAGCAAATGCCAGGAATATCCTAACAGCTTCTAGTCTAGCTACAGGAGCAAAGACATCAGTGTAGTCAATCCCTTCTTCTTGGTGTATCCTTGAACAACTAGTCTTGCCTTGTTCTTGATGATGATTCCTCTATCATCCTTTTTATTCCTAAAAACCCATTTGGTTCCAATGGTAGTCTTCCCATGAGGAAGAGGACAAAGGTTCCAAACTTTCTGCTTTTGAATTGAAGCAGCTCTTGTTGCATAGCTTCAACCCAACTTCCATCCTTTAGAGCCTCCTCAACTTTCTTTGGCTCTAACTGGGATAGAAAACAAGAGTGAAGACAAACATTTGCTTCATGGGTTTGCCCTCTTGTCTTTACCCCGGAGATAACATCTCCAATGATGTTTGTGGTAGGATGAGACTTGTGGATCCTTAGCTGAGGGATCACAGCAAGTTGCTGAGATAGATCCAAATTGAGAAATTAGATCTGGTCTTGAAGATTGATCCTCCACATTATCACACTTATCAAGATTAACTTGATCCAATGAATGTGTGACATCATTGATGTTATCATCTATGGTATGGTTATTAGCATCAAGAGATTCTTGATCACTTTCACCATCACCATTGTTATCTTCTGCAATTGAGATGTCTTTATCTGGTTGAGAGGCCTCTGAACTGGAATTTGAAGGCATGCCAGATGTATCAGCTGGATTTGTCATTGTTGTGCTGATAGAAACCTCATTTGCTGAAGTAGTTACAACTGGAGCTGAAGGTCTTCCAAGCTCAAATCTTGGATTAGGATCACCTGTATTTAAATTTTCTGCAGATCCTGAAACATGCTCACAAGATTTATTAAAACAGTGGTAACTAAATCAAGATCAAATAGCCAATCCGGACCAGAACCAGCCACACTGGGAGTGTGCTCATTAAAGTCACATTGGCTGACTCCTCAATGATTCTAGTTCTGAGATTGTATACTCTATACCTTTAGCTTGAAAGAGTATCCAATGAAGTGTCCATCGTCTGATTTCTCAGCAAACTTGGCAACTTGATCTTTGGTATTCAAGATGGTGCAGGGACATCCAAATGACCTGAGAAAACCAATGAAAGGTTTCCTCTTGTGCCAAAGTTCATAAGGAGTCTTACCATGTGTCTTAACTACTAAGACTCTGTTTTGCACATAGCAAGCAGTATTAACTGGCTCTGCCCAGAAGGTGATAGGCAGTTTAGAGTCAGACAACATAGTTCTTGCAGCTTCAATAAGTGTCCTGTTTCTCCTCTCAGCAACTCCGTTTTGCTGAGGAGTCCTGGGAGCACTGTATTGTCTTGTAATACCCTTTCATCACAAAATGTATCAAGGATTTGGTTCTGAATTCAGTTCCTTGATCACATCTTATGGTTGACCTTGTGATCACATGATTCTCAATCTTTAAGATGAAATTCTTTAGAATATCAGGAGTCTCATCTTTAGTTCTAAGAAAGAAAACCCAAGTGAATCTTGTAAAATCATCTGTGATCACTAGACAGTATAAGGTTCTTCCTAAACTCATTACACTGGTGGGGCCAAAGAGATCCATATGTAATAAGTGTAGGGGAGTAGTGATGGAGTTCTTTTCCTTAGGCTTGTGAGATACCTTGTGTTGCTTCCCTTTCAGGCATGCAACACAATGATCATCACTTGTAAACTCTTTCTTTGGCATTCCAGTTACCAGATCATGTTTGATTAATCTATTCATATTCTTAAAGTTTACATGGCACATTCTTTTATGCCATAGGAAGACTCATCACTATTGCTTTAGATAGAAAGCATGAAACTTCTCCAGAGGGATGTTTCTTGCAAATCCTCTTGTACATGTTCCCTTCCTGGGGGCTCTGAGCAGAATATGCTCATGAGGAATGACCACTCCAGGTTTGAGAACAATGCACTCATGCTCAGTGAAGAGCATGTTATGACTTTGATCACAAAATTGAGATACACTCAGAAGATTGTACCCAAGCTCCTTAACAAAGTTTACCTTCTAAATGCTGAGCTTACCATTTGTGACTTGCCCCTTCCATAAATGTAACCACCTTCATTTCCTCCAAAAGCAACTGGTCCTCCATCAATTCTCTCAAAATTATGAAGTAAAGACCTATCGCCTGTCATGTGCCTGGAACAGCCACTATCAATTATCCAGACATTCTTGTTTGTCTTGAGTTGTTCCTGCACAAAGAAATGATTAGTTACATTTGGAAACCCAAGCCTTACTTGTCTTGGGTTCAGTAAGTGTAATAGAAGGTAATGCAACAGTAATAGATCCTATGGTTGTACAGAGGGGATCTTCGGCTGTTGTTGATGGAGAAACCTCAGTCATTTGGTCTTTCTTAGACTTCCACACCACCTTTGGAGTCTTGGACTTGACCTTCAAACCTTGAAGCTTTGGAGTCACAAGTTTTAATGACTGACACTTCGGAAGAATCTACAGTCACTGCACTGGACTTTAGTACTTCGGAAGAACTCCTTTCTTCCGAGACCAACTTTGCTCCGAAGGTAATTTTCCATTTACCTTTCTTTGATTTGGAGCTTCCGAAGGAAACAGACTTTCCTTCCGAAGCTTGAGACTTCTTGAGATTCTTTGAAGTCTTTGTATTGGTCATGTGGATAGTACTTTTAGGATTGTATGGGCAATCCTTGGCAATATGAGAAGTACTTTCACACAAACACACAGCATTTTCTTCTTCAAAGAAATCTCCTTTTGAGAGCAAGACTGGCTTGGTCACATCCCTTTTTCACCTTCATCTTGGTAGATTCAGATACAGTTCCTTGGGCTGTGAAATGTTCTTGGAATTTGATAGTCCAGGCTATGCAGCAGTGGTACACAGCAGCTCAGTCTTCTTCTTTGTACTGAGATGATTTGAACATGAACCAGAACTCTTGGCTAAGAAGCTTTGGTGGATGTCTTCAGTCCTTATTGCTTTGAAACCTGCAGAGAGAACACTTGTTTCTGCTTAGCATCAAAGGTAGCCTTGATTTCTTGAGCCTTCTTTGCTTCCTTTTGCTCTTCCTGATCAAGTCTTTCTCTTGGACTTGGTCATCACAGTTTTTCTTCTCCTCAGAAGGATAGTGGCCCTTGGAGGAATCCTCTTCTTCACTCTTCTCAGAGGGATTCCTCACTATCACTTCTTCATCATCCTCATATTGGATCTATGAGAGGAAGCTCATCTTCACAAGTTCCACACCTAGAGATCTTACAGACAAGATTGTGTGTGGAGGAGCTATCTCATTTGACCAGTCCTGTCTATTTTGATAACAAACCTTATTGTGTAGGGATGAGGATATCATGTTCTTGAAGGTCTCTTCTTCAAGAACACTTTTCTCTGCCAGGGCTTTGCTGATCACAAGCTCAGCCTGGCACTTAGTCAACTTAGTGATGAGATCTTGGATCTGAGTTCTAAAATCTGTATGTTCATGTTTAGTACTGAAATGGTTTCTCCAAGTCTTCTATCTTTAACTTGTAATCATTTCAGACTTTCTAAAGTCAGATTTTAATATGTTTAATGACTCAAGATCAGATCTCATCTCTAGGTTGTAGGACCTGTATCTTTACTTTAGCAATGCATTCAGGGGAGCAAAGATGTTCTAATACCTTGGCTTCATCATGGTCAGCCATCATGCTGGTTTGGAGAAGCATCCTCCACCTGAAAACTCCAGTCAAATCCTCCTCTCAACAGCAACCGCAGCATGTTGCTTTGTCTTCTCAGTCTGAGAGGTATTGTTGGTGTAGTTTGGTCTGAGTGTGTTTGACCCCCATTTGCTCTAGGTGCCTTACACTCCCTGGCGAAGTGACCCATAAGGTTACAATTGTAACACTTAACTTTGCTTTTATCCATCCCAAACTTACCACTGGTAGCATTGCTTGGAAATTTTCTTCCTGTCCTCTTGTAGAACTTCTTGGCTCTGTGAGTGAGAAGAGCCATCTGCTGAACTATCTCCATGTATTCCAGGTCATCTGGATGGATACAGTCTAGGTCTTCAAGAGTGAAGAGATAATTTCCACAGCTTTCATCTGCAGACACAAAGGCTTGAGAAGAACTTGTTCTTGGAATGGGCTTCCTTGAGTAAAGTTCTCCCTTGGTGTCTCTGGGAAGGTGATGAAAGGACCCTTTTGTGAGTTGTCAGGGTAGCATAGGAGATGATATTGGGGTTCTATGCTGTCCCTTTCAACCACATGAAGGCTGAACCCATTTGATTGTTAGAGTTGCCAGATGAACCTTGTAAGTTCATCTCCATCTGGTATCCACTGAGAATCCCATATAACTCTGTCAGAGTAAGAGTTTTAAGGTTCTCAGTCCTCTTGATTACCACACAATAGTGTGTCCATTGCCTAGGAAGTGAGGACATGAACTTCCTTACAATGTCTCTGTTCTCAAGAGGAACTCCTCCATCCACAAGGGTATCCACAATCTCAACATACCTGAAGTATTGTTGGTCATGGTTTCACCTGTTTTAAAGGTGAAATTTTCAAACTGCTGCTTCAGAAGATCTTTCTTGTTCTCCTTGGCTTCAGAGGAGCCTTCATACATCAGCTTAGTGCATCCCACAGCTGTTTTGCACTTCTTAAAACCTCTGTACACAGAGTTTGGGATATCAGTTTGAAGAGCAGTCATGGCCTTCCTGTCAATCTCTACTCTTTTCCTATCTTCATCTGAGTAGTTGGCCACCTCTTTAGGAATCATACCAGCACCGGTAGCAGAGGGGTGTGCTAGGTATGAAAGGTCCATATTCAACAGATTTCCACATTCTTGAGTCAAGAGACCTGATAAAGCCTTCCATCCTCATGCACCAGGTGTCGAAGTCATCAAGAGTGATCAATGGGGATTTGTTCATGGTTCCAGTCTCCATATCAGTCTTTGAGATGGAAGCCATTTGAAAAAGTTTAGTTTTTGTGTGTGTGAGGGATCTTAAGATGGTTAGATCTTATATCACGAGCCTGAATGCTCTGATACCAATTGCAGGATCGTTCAAGGGCTTGAACACAATTACAACACAACAACACAATGAGAAGATTAACTAAACGTTAATCAAACAGTGAACTAGGTAACCAAAGGTGATGCAGAGAACACAAGTAAAGCAAGAGACAGAACAAGAGAGTATAGTTTTCAAGGAGCAGTATATTGCTTTCTCAAGTTCTTTTACAAGTGTTACAAAGCATTCTTTTGAAAGATACAATAACTTGGAATACTTATGCTACAACCTACAGTCGGCTATACTATGAAAGCCAGCTGGATACAATTGACTAGACACTAACAAAATCAATTGTAGGATCAAAAGGCATATCTGCCTTTTGACCTTGTGACTATGACATGCCATAGCTCACATCCTTATACATTACAAAAAGATAAAGTACATAAAGTGGAAAGTTTCAGACTCAAGACCTCAATGTACAGTTACCAAAAGCATGGACCTTTTCACCAACTCTTGTAAGTTGGTGACTTATCAGAGCAGCGGAAAAGGTGCTTTATGGAACAGTACATCAGATAAAGCATGTGTACTAAAAGTCTTCGGAAGAAATCTGTCTTCATAGGTTGAAGCTTCGGAAGACTTTGTCTCTTCAAGCTTCGGAAGACTTCATGTTAGGCTTCGGAAGATATTGGTCTTGGCTTCGGAAGATATTACACTTAGAGTATTTTCTAATGCTTTGTGTAATTCTTCCGAAGCATTCTTCACTTCAGTACTTAGTGCATGTTGCTGAAACACTTAGGCAGTTTTGGGTTGCATCAGACTTCAGGAATCCTTACAGAATTGCTTCCATCCGTGCCACAGGTGCAAACACTTCATTGTAGTCAATGCCTTTGACTTTTCTAAACCCTTGACTACAAGCCGAGCCTTATTTCTGATTATAACCCCTTGATCATCTTTATTACACTTCAGCACCCATTTAGTGCCAATCACCTTAGCACCTTTAGGTCTGTCCACAAGGGTCCATACTCCTAACTTCTTCAACTGTAGGAGTTCTTCTTGCATAGAACTAACCCATGCCTCCTCATTTAAGGCTTCACTTACATATTGTGGCTCAAATTGAGACACAAAACATCGATAAGCACTATCGTGAAGATATCATTTTTCCATGGCTGAGGCATAATAAACTGAGTATAGTTGATTCCATGTCTGCATTACTAATAGAACATCCCCAATGATGTTTTTCCCAGGGGATGATGCACATTAATTCGAGATCCGGGAGTGGTGGGAACAACTACGTCAGGATCCAGATTTTGAATTCCAGGTTCAGTATCTATAGTTGTTGGAGTATGAGGTTGAAAAGTGTTAGAGGCATCAAGATCTGATGCTTGTGTACTTGCATTGGTGGGAACCTGGTCCTCCTGATGCACATTTGCAGTCTCACTACTTCATCATAAGAGGAGGAGTCACTAACCTCAAGCTCTCCCCTTCAAAGACTAGAAGAGTCATCTAGTGGAACTCATGGTGTCGAGTCTTATGGAGGAGGTTCAGAACATCGTACATCATTGTAGCAGAGAACTCATCCTCCGGATGAGAGGGAGGTAGGTTAAAGGACATAAAAAATCCATCGTAGTCAAAGATGAACCAAGGTCCTTTTCTAGCAGGGGGTGGTGTATCTTTGAACATCAACATTGCACCACACTTCTACGTGACCCGTTGAGTTGTTATAAACTCTCTTGTCTCGTATATTGTATCCAACAAAGATACCTTCTTCTTCCTTCTCACTAAACTTCCCGGTCTGAGTTTTCTTTAACAACATGCACGGGGCACCAAATGGTTCGAGAAAGTCCAAATTTGGTTTATGTCGCTGGAGAAGTTCATAACATGTTTTACCATGACGTTTCACCACCAGGACTCGATTGAGAGTGTAGCATGCATTCGCCACTGCCTCGTTCCAAAATTGAATATGCAGTTTAGAATCGGCCAACAATGTTCTTGCTATCTCTATCAAGCTATGATTCTTTCTCTTAGCAACCACATTCATCTGTGAAGTGTAGGCAGACATAAATTGATGTACAATTCCTTTCTCTTTACAGAATGCCTCCATCCACTGATTTTTAAACTCTGTTCCATTGTTTGATTGAATCTGCCTTACTTTCAGCTTGTAGAGTGATTCCAAAGTAGTTACTAGATGTTTGAATGATTCAAAAGTCTTTGATTTGGATTTTAGAAACATCTCCCAAGAAAATCTTGAGTAATCATTACTTACTACAAGGCAGTAAAGATCTCTAGAAATACTCTTTGTGCTTACCTGACCAAACAGATCCATGTGTAGAAGTTTGAGAGGAATATCGATAGAATTAACTTTCTTCGCCTTGTAAGACTTTTTGGTATGTTTCCCTTTCATACATCCTATGCAAAAATACAAAAGCTGGAAATTCTTGACCCTTACTTCATTCACTAAATCATTCTGTACGAGATGATTCATCATCCTAGTATTAATGTGTCCCATTCTCCTATGCCAAAAGATTGAATTGCTCTGTGTTGCCTTTTACAAAAAGCATTGCATAGTGGTCTCAGTTGTGGAGGCTTTTGATTGATCCAAAACATACAGATCATTATATCTTGAAGCTGACATTAGAACTTTATCCTCCTAGATAACATAATCCTTCTTCAATATGTAGCAGTTCTTGTTCTCAAACACAACTTTGAATACTCTATCACAGATCTGGGAGACTGAAAGGAAGTTTTCATGTAGTTGTTGAATGTAGTTGACCTTGTCAAACTTCACTTTCTCGTTTCCCACTTCGCCTTGCGTAGTGATGTAGCCTCCTTTATTCCCAGCAAATGATACATGTTCCCCTTTAATTTGTTTGTCATTAAAAAGGAGAGACGAATTCCCGGTCATGTGCCTCAACGCCTCACTATCAATAATCCAAGTAATTGTGATAGCGTTGTAACGAACACACTTCACATTCAAAGGAATTGATTAGTTCAGGTTTGGGACCAAAGCCTTAACTGGCTTCGGTGACCAAGAGGAATCACACATCATGACTTCAACCCACTGTCCTTTATAGGATGAGTCCACATCCTTCGTCTTGTTCTCATTATTAGACAATTTACTTGTTTTTATCTTCCATAAGCTAGTTTTGTGTATGGCTTGTTTGTGATAAACAGATGACTGGCTTATTGTTTGAACTTTAGGTTCACTAATACTCTTAGGTGGAGTATTAGTTCTCATTTTAGAAAAACTTGGTTGTGCATCATAAATTTCAATTTTCTTTTTGGGCATGTGATAACAATGACAATTAGGAGAGTTATGTCCTTATTTTCCACAACTATAACATAATCTTCCGTCTACCGATTGAAGAAAATTTTTATGGGATGTTGAGTTGGTAAGGGTTTGAGAAGTGTCGGGTTGGGTTTTGTCACTTTTGTTTTAGATGTTTGAGCTTCTTCAACAAAAATATATTTTTTAACATTTTGAACATGATTCAACTTCATTTTATTTAGATTTTGCTAAGTAATAAGTTTTTGGTTAACTGGATTAGTCATTTTGGGTTGAGAAGAAGATGTCTGTGAACCTAACCTTGAATTAACCTTTTCAATTTCATCATCCAATCTTTCAATAGGCTATTTCTCTTTTGGATTAAAAGTACACTGCTTCTGTTTAATGATATTTTTCACAGATTTGCCTATAGAATCGGGATCACTAACCAGATGAGTGGACATCACATGATCCTTTACTGGGTTATTATTGATTGGTTTACATTTAGTGTTCAAAAGGACTGCATGTGGTGGTGGAACTACTTTATAACCCAGACCTTGCCCATTATTTCGTTCTTTTACTAAGTTTTGAACTATATGAGAAGAACTAGCCAAACTATGCAGTTTATGTTTTAAAGATTCAACTTCGACTTCTAAACTGTTTTCCCCTTTTCATTTCTTCCAAAGTATTTAAATAAATTTTTATGTCATTTGATTTATTTAAAGCAACAACCTCGGTTTCCCTTAGTTGTTTCCCTAAAAGTTCTATCTTTTCTTTGAAGCTGCACTCATTTTGTTTTAAAACACGATTTGCTTCAGTGCAGAGTTGTAAATCATTTACATGGTTATCATTATGTTCTAATAGCGAAGAAAATTTTAGATCAATGCTTTCCCTAAATTTTTCACATTCAGAACAGGCATGTCTTTCAAATAACTTCTTTGTGGAACTTACCTGTGAGGAATCTGATGAATCAGCCATTAATATAGTCTCTGACTCTTTAGTTACTGGAGATTTGGAATGCGAAGCACTAAGCTCTTCACCAACAAGATGATCAATAACATTCTTAGCTTCTGTGCTATTTAATATCGCTTCCTCAGATATGATCTCACCTTCAATAGCAGATCCATTATCCAGTGCATCAACAAAGGCAATATTTGATTCCCCTGGAGAAAAAATTCAGAAGGATCAGTCTTGCCCTTCATCACCTTGAGCAGTTAGAGCCTTTGTCTCTATACATGTAGAAGAAGTTCCATTCATATCTTTTTCTTGATGGTTGAATGTAGGAAATGGGTTTCCATTTCCAGTTTTCTTGGGATTTACACATTCACGTTTAAAGGGCATGTTTTCACCACAGTTGAAACATGTGACTTTGGTTTTCTCAAATCCAATAGTCGTATCTTTAGTGGCAAGTAGATTTTGCCCCGTCTTTTCAACCATCTTCTTTGCTTTCCTGACTGCACTAGCCAAGGCCCACATTATGTCCATTCTTTCTAGCTCATTTTCATCAAATTGCTTGTAATCCTCATCTGCAAGATCACAATATCCATTCCTACCCGTAACTAAACCATCATAAGATTGCACAACAGCTACTAGAAGATCCATGTGTTCCTTAGTAACTTCCACTGTGACTTTACCGAGATTCTCAGTCTTTAAACTTTGTACTATTTGCCTCAGGACTATGTATTGGGTTCCAGATGACCCTAATGTTTTAGTTCCTGATGCATTGTTTTGGGAAGGAGTAGAAGAACTAGACATGAATGTCGTTTGTAATGGTGTTCTTGAAACAGCTGGAGTCGAAACTTAGTGGTAAAGTGAAGGATTCTGAACATATGATCCTTTCTTCGACTAATATTTCATACACGTTCTTCCTCCCTTAACTTCAGGATGAAATCATTTATGTCTAACGTTGCAATAATTTCGTTTTGTCTCAAATTAGACACAAATGAATCCTATTTTTCAGGCTAACTATTAGCAAAGCTTGAAACTTTATCTTCCATAGATGTCGTCACACCATGAGTGTGCAACTCACTCATCAGATGATAGAATCTGTCAATAATATCATCCAAGCCCTCATTCCCTATCGAAGAGAAATTATCAAATTCCTTTTTGAGAGCTTTAGCCTTTAGTGCTTTAAGAGTTGCATTTCCATCATATCTCTTCTCCAATGCCTCCCATAACTTTTTAGCCTGCTTGTTCTCAGAGAACTGATGAAAATTGTCTTTCGGTATTGACCAAGTCAACATGGCATATACTTTCTTTTTAACATTGAACAAAATCTTCTGAGCTTCATTCATTCCTCCCAAAGTCAACTTGAATACATTAGCACTGACTGGTACCGTATAACCAGTCTCAATGGATGTCCAAAGATTTGGGTCCACTCCATTTAATTAGATTTCAAACCACTGTTTCCACTGTGGATATTCATCTCACGTTACCAGTTTTTGGCGGTTTATTATGATTTTAAGTCTCATTCTCCAGAAGTAGAAGGTTCTGGATGTGGGAGTCCTTTCCGGAAGTAAAGGAAGCAAATTGGTCTTCCATTGCTTTAAACTTGGTAAACTTAGAACTTGACAGTTTCACTCATGCGTATCGGTTATACGAATGGGTCAATTGTGCTAATGAAGGATGCGAAATAATTCAATCGTGCGATTGGATTTAGTTGTGCATATGAACAAGACTATTGGAATCAAAGGACTAGAGTCGTTCAATCGTGCAAATCAGGGATACGACTGAGTTCAGTCGTGTGGATGGAGTATACCAATGAGTTCAATTGTACGAATGGGCTATTCGTGCGACTGAAGGCAGCTGTGTTTGTAAAATCGAATATTTTGACACTTTGACACAAAATTCAAGAACCCCAAATTGCCGTATAATAAAAAAACGAAACTTTAATGCATGCAAACATCAAAAATGCCTTTTGAAGCAAAAAGGTGACTCTTTTGAATGAAACGTTGATTTTATCACCAAAACGAACTGAATCCACGCAAAATCACTAGCCTAAGCTCTGATACCACTTGTTAGGAGGACTGTGTACGTACGGAGTAATAACGGATTCTACTTGAAACCAGATCAAATAGTGTGGAATCCGATTTGATTGGCGATCCAATCAGTGAGAAGATAACCCGATCGATATAACAATAAACTAAAAGTTAAGAATGAGTAGGGATCAATCAAGATCGAACTATGAAGTTGGATTGGCTATCTTGGATGCTCTGGACTGCTAGGGTTTATGTATATCGAAGTATCTCTCAAAGTTTTATACTTTTATACAAATTAAAGTGGTATTTATTGGTTTGTAGTTTCCATTCATACGACTGAACCGTTAGCATGGTTCAGTCGTGCGATTGACTCATGCGATTGATTCATACGCATGCCTAAGTCAATCTTATGTCTCAACATACAACTGATCTAGTGTCCTGCTTCAGTCGTGCAAATGGTCCATAAGTATAATTCATTCATGCGTATGGTCCATAACTATGGTCCATTAGCATGAATGATCACCTGGCTAAGTTGAACATATTTCTCAATTATTATTGACTAAGAACTATGTACAATAACCTCAAACTTATACAAACGTTCATACATATGAAATAATCAAAGATATGTAAACATCAAACTAACATATCATATTTCATTTCATCATCACATTACATATATGTATGACATGAAAGACTTTTACATTTAAGCTCATAAACTAGGAAAATGTATCAACAAATATCAATATCCTTGGATGAGCCAAGGAGTGTGACTTGGTTGTGTTGAGGGTTAAGCGCCATTATGGGACAAAGGTTGCAAAGAGACGATTTTGAATTTAGGTGAATTGGAGGTGGAGGAAGCTTGTGAGTAGCAAATTTGGTAAAAAGATTAAAATGAAGAGTCGGGTTTATTTAAAGTGGTGAAATGGTGGTTTTGGGGTTGGATAAGGTGAAAAGATGGAAATCTTTTCATACGATAGGGGCGGTAAAATTAAAAACCATTTAAAACATTTCAATATCATTAATAAAATCATTGCTTTTTACTATGTGGGGCCCAAAAATTTTTGTTACACATGAAGATATCTTTTCCGAGTATAAAGTATTTCCGAAGGTAATCTTCTTCTCAAGGAAATTTAATTTTCGAAGGTAAATATATTACTTCGAAGATTAAAAAGTGCCTTCCTAATAGAGAGTTTTAAAAGCTTCAGAAGTAGATCTGATATGCAATCAATCGCTTCTTCCGAGACTAAAAACTCTTTTGAGAAGAAAATTTTCCTTGGAGGAATTTTCTTCGGAAGATATATATGATATGTTCTTAATGTTAATTCATGTTTGGAAGAGTTTATACTTAGAAGAATTTCAAAGAGACCTTTTGTAACAGGGCATAGATTGTTTTGACAAAAGACTTTACAGATTTTAAAAAGGTTTACAAATGAGAGAGACTAATCAATTTTATCATCCCAATAGCGATAATGAGATACTTAAATCTTTGATCATCAAAGTCCTTGGTGAACAAGTTAGCATATTATTCATTTGTGTCAACTTTGATTATTTTAATAAGATTTTTCTGATGAATATCTCTAATGAAATGATACCTGATATCAATGTGCTTTGTCTTGGAGTGCTTCAATGGATTTTTAGTGATGGATAGCACTGTTGTTGTCAATGTGGATAGGAGTACTCATGAAGTTGAATCCATAGTCTATCATCTGGTTCTGAATCCACAAAAGCTAAGCATAACAACTAGCAGCAGCAATGTATTCAGCTTCAGTATAAATGTTGAAATGCAAGATTGCTTCTTGCATTGCCATGTGATGATCCTTCCACCCATAAATTGACATGCTCATGATGTGGATTTGTTGTTGATATCGTAGCCACCATAGTCATTATCTGAATAGCCATAGAGATTGAAATTGTTGTTCCTTGGATACCACAGACCTAGTTTGGGTGCTCCTTTGAGGTATCTGAGGATTCTCTTGGCAGCGACTAGGTAAGACACCTTTGGAGCAGCATGATATCTTGCAAAAATATAAGTTGCGAACATAATATTAGGTCTACTTGTTGTGAGATACATCAGAGAACCAATAATTGCCCTATACTGATGTTGATTAGTATCCTCCCCCTTAGAGTCAAGACAAAGATTATAGTTTCTGGGTATAGGTGTCTTGGTCGACATACAACCTTTTATCTCAAATCTTTCTAAAATGTCATTGACATACTTGGATGAGTTATGAAAAATCCTTTCTTCATCTACTTCATTTGTATTCCAAGGAAAAAGTCCATTTTTCCATGGAACTCATCTCAAACTTTTTTTCATAATGCTCTCAAAGTGCTTCCACATTTGATAATTTGAAGAGCCATATATGATTTCATCAACATAGACTTGAATAAGCAAATTGTCTTTCCCAGACTTTTTTGTGAAAAGAGTCTTATCAATGGTACCTCTAGTGTAGCCATTCTTCACAAGAAACTGAGACATGGTCTCATACCACAGCTTAGGTGTTTGGTGCAACTCATATAGAGCTTTTATCTAGCTTGCACACATAGTTGGGGTGTTGTGGGTCTTCAAATCCTAGAGACTGGCACACGTAGACTTCCCAATCTATATCCACATATAGAAAAGACACTTGACATCAACCAGGTAAAAGTAAAGTTCTTGGATGCAACATAAGCAAGGAAGATCCTAACTACCTAAAGTCTGGCAACAAGGGCAAAGACATCAGTAAAATCGATTCCTTCCTGTTGAGTATAACCTTGAACTACTAGTTTTGTCTTGTTCTTGATAATCAAGCCTCTATGGTCTCTCTTATTTTTGAATACCCATTTGGTGGCTATAGGTACTAGACAAGATAGTAGTGGACATAGGTTCCAAACCTTTTGTCTTTTGAATTGAAGCAATTCCTCTTGCATTGATTCAACCCAGCTACAATCTTTCAAGGCATCTTCTACCTTCTTGGGTTCCATCTATGACAAAAAGCATGAGTACATACAGACATTCCTATTATGAGATTATCACCTGGTTCTCACACATTTAAGACCTTTCCAATGATGTTTTTAGTTGGATGAGTATTGTGAATTCTATGCTTGGGAATCACATCCAGTTGCATGGTTAGATCTAGATTTGAGAAGTTTGAGTTAAAATTTTGAACACTTGGTCCAACTAATGTTTCACACTTATTAAATAAGGACTAATTGAATGAAGGAGAAACAACATCAATGTTAGTTGGCTGAGAAGCTGCATTAACGGTTGCTTGCTCCCCTTCAAAATGCTACTTCTATCAGCTTCGTGTTGTTCATTATCAGCTGATGACTTGTGAGACTCACTTTGCTTATAACTGGTTAAAGCTCCACTAGTTCTTGAAATAGTCATGTTGTCAGATCTACCACTTGTGGGAGCTTGATATTCCGAGACACTTGGAGAAGTTGGAAAAGGTCTGGGCAACTCAAACACATAATCATCATTAAAGTCATTTTGAGTACCTATTCCAGCTGAAACATTCTCAGAAGATGGCTTAGAATAGATTGGAAACAATTATAAGTCAGCAATATGATTAGGTCCATTCCCCCTAACACAAGGAGTGTGCTCATTAACAATAATATTGGATCATTACTCAATTGTTGATTTTTAATGTTGTAAATGTAGGATTCTATGTGCCCAAGACACTTAGAATATTGATGTCGTTAGTACGTTATGATCCAAGTCGGGTTATACCCAATGACAAGCTTAGCAAACACCAATTAATATTTAATTGATGATATGATCATGAAATTAAATATTTACACCAAATTTAGAAAATGGGTTTTCTAAATAAGTTGCATATGAGATGGAACAAATTATAAGGATAATTTCTTAATGAGTTTATTGTTATTTTTGTCATTTAAAAGAGATTAAATAACATTAATAACATATGAGTGTACTTGAATAAAACTGTTTAATTAAAGAAGACATATGTCACATTTTAATTAAATCTAGTAGATGACTTGTTAATGTGTGACAAAAGACTAGTTTTAATATTGTGTGTGTTCAAGTTTTAAGTGGGAAACCTTTTTTTTTTAAACATTTGCCCCCCCCCCCTTTAATGGTTATTGGACCATTGTTTTCTTGAAACACACATAACTTTAGTTAGTCTTGCACTCTTCATACACTACTCTCCATACATGCAAGAATATCAAAATAATCTCTCTCTCTCTAAAAAAAGCTACGGCCAGGAGCAGCAGCATTAGGAGGTTTTGAGTGCTATTTTGGTTTGTTTTGGTGTTGAATCTTCCTAACAAGAAGGTGCTTTGCAAGGAGGCTTGGGGTATACAGGCTTGAGGGCTCCTTCCTTGGAGCTTTGGCCGAAGTTCTAGCATCTAATCACCCTTCTTTGGTCAACATTTCAGCTGGAGTAAGGTAGTTAACCACAGCTTTATGTAGCTGTGATTTTATGTACACTTTCATTATGTTCATAGCTTGTTATTCACATAATAGATCCCCTTTGGTCTTGGGTTTGTTTACACTTTAAAACATCAAATAGAACATGATATTTTCAGCTTACAAACAATGTAATAATGTTAAACTTCCGCTGTGTTTTACAAAGTTTAAGTGGTTAAACTATGCTTGTGTTCAAACAAACCCATCAATGGCATCTAAAGCCGGTTATGTGGATAGCATGCTTGATTGTATCCTTTAAAAATTTGTTTTATGGGATTTTATAACCCTTTTAAGGGCTGAAATGTTCTTGTTTGTTGAATCCCCAAGCTTTCAAGGTTATATTACACATGCTTGTGATTAAACCTTGAAAGATATGTATGTTGATATGTTGTGTTGTTTGGACAATATCTAAACCCGAAATTTTCAGTTTATGTTTGCTGAAAATTCATGGGTTTTGAGGGGATTCATAGTTATGTTTTGGTTGATATGATGTATGTTCATATTGGTGCATCACCTAGCTTAGACCTTGTGTTGTTATGGTTTGGATTGAATGTATTTATTTGATTGTATTCATTCAATGGGGTTGTATATTAATTTGTGCTTTGTTTAAAATGTATTTTGTCTATTTACTCATTGGGATGTAATAATAGATTAGGAGTAATTTCTTTTACTTGAAAATATGTATTAGGATATATATTTTGTAAAAGAAGATGCTCGGGAAGGAAGCACAAGAAGAAGACACAAAAGAAGGACTTGAAGCATATGGATGCAAGTTCAAGTGGAAGTCTATGTCGATCTCATTTTGTGTTATATTCAACCCTTAAGAAAGACCTAATGACCACACTTGTGATGGCAAACAAGTGTGGTCACAATAGTAGCTATGGTTATGCACATTATGGTTGTTTATATTATGCTTGTATGATTATGGTTTTATGAATGATTGTATGATTTTGGATATGATAAACAATCTCAATAAAAATTATCTTAACAAGCTAATATAAAATGGTTCTTAATCATTAAGTGTTAATAAATGATTAATAAAAGGATTGATGATTTTAAAATAAAAAGGGTTTTATTAAAAGAACCACAGGGTATCTTGTATTTGAAAGCATGCAAATACAAGTACATAGAGTTTTCTAACTACAATTATGAAATCTCTAAACTTTTGACAAACAAGTTTAACACCGTCCTTTTGCACAACACTTGACTCATTTGGAAACTCTTAATGGGATAAAGGTCACCTAACCATTTAGAGGGAACATGTGATTTAAGGTGGGGATACCACATTGGTGGGATAAAGGTCACCTAACCACTTATGTGGGTAAAACTCACATGTGTGTGCAAGTAGGATAACTTGATTTGCAAACCATGTTAAATGGATCACCTAAATATGGTTTCCAAATGGTGTTTATGGAATTAACATGCCGACTTTACATATGATGTTTAAAGTCGATCCCATACCTCTAGAAGTTGCAAATGGTTGCAACCGTCAATCGTTGACCACCTTATTAATTTAAATCGTGGGATAAAGGTCACCTAACCATAATTTAAATGTAATGTTGGGTTCTAGATTTTAATTAAAAATGACCTTAAAAGGCATTAATTATTAAAAATAGCAATATCGAAAATACTAAATAGATCTTTGTTAAATTTTGTAGATGGCCACCAATAATGACATTCATGATAACTCATCCGCGTCCACCCAATCATTACGAGCGATCCTCCAAAAGGAACGTCTAAATCATAATAATTTCATTGATTGGTATCGAAACTTGAGAAGTGTTCTCAAGCAAGAGAGAAGATCATATGTTTTAGACGACCCTATCCCCGATCAGCCTACTGAGTATGATGAGGAGGCCTACAACGATTGGCTGAAGTACACTAAGGACTCCGTCCAAGTGTCTTGTGTCATGCTAGCGAGCATGACTTCGGATCTCCAAAAGGAGTATGAACATCACGGAGCTTATGACATGATAACCCAGCCGAAGGAAACGTTCCAACAGCAAGCAAGGATTGAGCGCTTCGAATACGAGCACTCCATGCATGTCGTATGGACGACAACCAAGGCAAAGGTTGACAAGGGTAAAGGACCCGTATGGGGAAAAGGGAAAGGGGTGGCAAGGGTGCCACCCAAACCACAAGAGAAGAAGCAAAAGGTTGCTACTAATGACCCATGCTTCAAGTGTGGGGAGATAGGACATTGGGCAAGGAATTGTCCCGTCCATCTCCAAGAGTTGAAAGCAAAGAGGGATGCCGGGCAGGCCTCAGGTACAATATACATGATTCATATTGATCTTAATGTTACATCTTCTAACACATGGGTATTGGATACCAGATGTGGAACTCATATTTGCAATTTGTTGCAGGGGTTCACAAGAAGTAGAGACTTCAATCAAGGGGATGTTAGTCTCTTCATGGGCAATGGAACCAAAGTCCAAGTTGAAGCTCGTGGGGACTACATCCTAAAACTTCCAAGTGGCTTGGATGTTATTTTGAAGAATGTTTTGTATGCTCCTAGTCTGACTAGGAACATTATTTCTGTATGCCAATTAAGACTTTATGATTATGTATATCTTTGTTGAAAATGATATTCATGTTTCTTTAAATGATATGTTCTATTTTAAAGCTATACCCATTAATGGTATTTATGAATTGGTTCATGAAAATGCTTTAAATAGTTCATTGTACCAAACTAGCACCAAGAAACTCAAGTTGGATTTGAGTGATACCTATCTTTGGCATTGTCGTCTTGGTCATATAAACAAGAAACGTATGTAGGATTCTATGTGCCAAGACACTTAGAATATTGATGTGGTTAGTACGTTATGATCCAAGTCGGGTTATACCCAATGACAAGCTTAGCAAACACCAATTGATATTTATTGATGATATGATCATGCAATTAAATATCTACACCAAATTTAGAAAATGGGTTTTCTAAATAAGTTGCATATGAGATGGAACAAATTATAAGGATAATTTGTTAGTGAGTTTATTGTTATTTTTGTCATTTAAAAGGGTTTAAATAACATTAATAACATATGAGTGTACTTTAATTAAATTTTTAATTAAAGAAGACATATGTCACATTTTAAATAAGTCTAGTAGATGACTTATTGATGTGTGACAAAAGACTAGTTTTAATTGTGTGTGTGTTCAAGTTTTAGTGGAAAACTTGGGTTTTAAATTCATTTTGGCCGCCCCTTTAATGGTGATTGGACCATTTTGGTGTCTTGAAAACACACATAACTTAAATTAGTCTTACACTCTTCATTTGACCACTCTCCATACATGCAAGAACAACCGAAATAATCCCCCTCTCTCTCTCTCACAATAGCTACAGCCAGGAGCAGCAGCATTAGGAGTTTTGAGAGCCATCTTGTGTGGATTTTGGTGTTGAATCTTCCTAACAAGAAGGTGCTTTGCAAGGAGGCTTGGGGTATACAAGCTTGAGGGCTCCTTCCTTGGAGTTTTGGCCGAATTTTCAGCATCTTTTCTACTCTTCTTTGGTCGATTTTAGGGCTGCAGAAAGGTAGATATGGCAGCCCCTTTGTGGTTGTCATATTATGTTGTTTTATGTATACATAGCATGTTTATTCACATACAAAAGATCCCTTTTGATTTGGCTTTGTTTCTCCATCTTAAAACATCATTGAGAACATGAAATTTTCAGATTACAAACATGTTATAATCCTCAACATCCGCTGCGTTTTCTGAAAGTTTAAAAGGTTAAACTATGTTTTGTGTTTTAACAAACCCATCAATGGCATCAAGAGCCGGTTATGTGGATGACTTGCTTGTTTTATCCTTTGAAATTGGTTTTAAAGGATGGTTTTAGACTTGTTATAGGCTGTTTTGGGCTGCTATATTATGTTTTGTATGAATGATTCCCCAAACTTTCAAGGTCATATCACACATGCTAGTGATTAGATCTTGAAAGATATATATTATGAAATGTTGATTGTTTGGAAAATGTTTAAAACCCAAAATTTCAGTTTATGTTGGCTGAAATTTGGTGGTTTTAAGTGGGGTTTCATTATATGTTTGGATGATATGATCATTGGATGTTAGTGTGCATAACCTAGCCTTTGGCCTTTTGATTTGGATGATTGGAATGGTTGGTTTTATTCATTCAATTGGGTTGTAATTTTTATGTTTATTATTTGGGTTGTAATTATTTATTCATTTTGTTATGTAATTAATAGATTAGGTGCATTTCTTTTATTAGAAAAATGTATTAGGATACAATTTTTGTAAAAGGAAGATGCACAAGATCAAGACCCAAAGATGGACATCAAAGACATGGAACTTGAAGCATATGGATGCAAGTTCAAGTGGGGGTCTATGATGACCTCAATTTTGTGTTGATTTCAACCCTTAGGAAAGACCAAATGACCACACTTGTGATGGCAAACAAGTGTGGTCACAATAGTAGCTAGGGTTATGCACATTATGGTTGTTTATGTTTATGCTTGTTTGATTGTTTGGTTGATATTTTGTCATACATTACAAACTCATTAACAAAACTTTACAAGCTGAAAATTGGTAGTTCTTAATCATTGAAAGTAATAAAAGGTTATTAAAATGATTTAATGATTTTAAAGATTAAAATTGGTTTTAATCAAAGGACCATAGGGTACCTTGTATTTGAAAGCATGCAAATACAAGTACATAGAGTTTTCTAAAACTAGAATTATGAAATCTCTAAACTTTTAACAAACAAGTTCAACACCGTCCTTTTGCACAAACTTGAGTCATTTGGAAACTCTAAATGCGATAAAGGTCACCTAACCATTTAGAGGGAACTTGTGATTTAAGGTGGGGATACCACATTGGTGGGATAAAGGTCACCTAACCACTTATGTGGGTAAACTTACATGTGTGTGCAAGTAGGATAACATGATTTGCAAACATGTTAAATGGATCACCTAAATATGGTTTCCAAATGGTGTTGATGGGATTAACATGCCCACTTTACATATGATGTTTAAAGTCGATCCCATACCTCTAGAAGTTGCAAATGGTTGCAACCGTCAATCGTTGACCACCTTATTAATTTAATCGTGGGATAAAGGTCACCTAACCACAATTTAAATGTAATGTTGGGTTCTATATTTTAATATAAAAATGACCTTAAAAGGCATTAATTATTAAAAATAGCAATATCGAAAATACTAAATAGACCTTTGTTAAATTTTGTAGATGGCCACCAACAATGAAAATCACGATAACTCTTCCGCGTCCAACCAATCATTACGAGCGACTCCAAAAGGAACGTCTAAATCATAACAACTTTATGATTGGTATCGAAACTTGAGAATCGTTCTCAAGCAAGAGAGACGATCATATATTTTAGACGACCCTATCCCCGATCAACCTAGCGAGGATGATGAGGAGGCCTATACGATTGGCTAAAATACACTGAGGACTCCATCCAAGTGTCTTGTCTCATGCTAGCGAGCATGACTCCGGATCTCCAAAAGGAGTATGAACATCACAGAGCTTATGACATGATAACCCAGCTGAAGGAAACGTTTCAACAGCAAGCAAGGTTGAGCGCTTCGAAACGGTTCGAGCACTCCATGCATGTCGTATGGACGACAAACAATCTGTTCATCTTATGTACTTAAGATGAAAAGTCATATTGACCGCCTCGAGAGGCTTAATTGTCCCGTCTCGAAGGAATTGGCCACGGATTTGATCCTTAATGGCCTTACCAAGAAGTTCGAGACATTTGTGTTGAACTACAACATGAATGCTTCGGACAAGAGCATTGGTGAGCTTCACTCAATGCTTAAAAAGGCCGAGGCGGCCATGGGTAAAGGGTTTTACCCGTTCTCACCATCAATGAAGGTGGGAACAAGAAAAGGCCTTATCCCGCACCCAAGGCAAAGGTTGACAAGGGTAAGGACCCGTATGGGGAAAAGGGAAAGGGGTGGCAAGGGTGCCACCCAAACCACAAGAGAAGAAGCAAAAGGTTGCTACTAATGACCAATGCTTCAAGTGTGGGAGATAGGACATTGGGCAAGAATTGTCCCTCCATCTCCAAGAGTTGAAAGCAAAGAGGGATGCCGGGCAGACCTTAGGTACACATACATGATTCATATTGATCTTAATGTTACATCTTCAAACACATGGGTATTAGATACCGTTGGAACTCATATTTGCAATTTGTTGCAGGGGTTCAAAAGAAGTAGGGACTTCAATCAGGGGATGTTAGCCTCTTCATGGGCAATGGAACCAAAGTCCAAGTTGAAGCTCGTGGGGACTACATCTTCTAAAACTTCCAAGTGGCTTGGATGTTATTTTGAAGAATATTTTGTATGCTCCTATTTGACTAGGAACATTATTTCTGTATCCCAATTAAGACATTATGATTATATATTATCTTTGGTTGAAAATGATATTCATGTTTCTTTAAATGATATGTTCTATTTTAAAGCAATTCCCATTAATGGTATTTATGAATTGGTTCATGAAAATACTTTAAATAGTTCATTGTACCGAACTACACCAAGAAGCTCAAGTTGGACTTGAGTGATACCTATCTTTGGTGCGTCTTGGTCATATAAACAAGAAACGTTACAAACACTCAAAAGAATGGTCTTTTAAAAACAAATGAATGTGATTCATTTGATGTTTGTGAATCTTGTTTACAAGGAAAGATGACTAAGGCACCCTTTAGTGGTACTAATGAAAGGGCAAAAGATTTATTAGGAATCATACATCGGATGTATGTCCTTTTTAAGCCAATGACTAGGAATGGTGAAAGATACTTCATACCTTTACCGACGATTATAGTCGCTATGGGTATGTGTACTTATTAAGACACAAAGATGAAGCTTTTGAAATGTTCAAAATCTTCAAGAATGAAGTGGAAAATCAACTCAACAAGTCAATTAAAGTTCTCTCGTACCGATAGAGGAGGTGAATACCTAAGTGATGCTTTTCAAGATCATCTTAGAATTGTGGGATTGTCTCACAACTCACTCCACCTGGAACACCACAACGCAATGGTGTGTCTGAGAGGAGGAATCGAACCTTATTGGATATGGTTCGATCTATGATGGCTAGAAGCACATTACCTCTATCATTTTGGGGTTTCGCTTTGCTCTCCGCGGCCCGTATCTTAAATATGGCCCCAACCAAAAAGGTGGAAAGGACACCTTTTGAGATATGGCATGGAAGAGTTCCATCCCTATCATACTTAAGGGTCTGGGTTGTGAGGCTTATGTTAAGACTCCCACCCCAAACAAATTAGATGTCCGATCCACCAAGTGTATCTTTATTGGATATCCTAGGATTCTATGGGATATTATTTCTATGATCCATTGGAACAAAAGGTTTTGTTGCTAGAAAGGGTGAGTTCTTAGAAGCAAGTTCCTTATGGATGGAGCTGGCACTAAACAGTGGATCTTGAAGAGAATCAAGAACCACAACCCAATGCACGGTTGGTTGAAACTAGCACTCAACATGAGTATGTGAGTATGATCAAGGGTTGATCAATACACACAAGATTTCGCGCAGAAGTGGTAGAACTAGTAATCCACCTGAAAGATACGATTTTTCATGGATGACTATGTGGTAGATTCAGATGAACCACCCATACCATGATGCAGTGTCCAATTTGGATTGTGACAAATGGCTTGAGGCCATGAACGTTGAGATGCAATCCATGTATGACAATCAAGTTTGGGAACTTGTTGTGCCACCTCTTAATTCCAAGGTAGTTGGAAGTAAGTGGGTTTTCAAGAAGAAAACCGATATGAATGGAAACTTGGATACTTATAAAGCTAGACTTGTAGCAAAGGGTTTCACTCAAACTCAAGGGTTGATTATGATGAAACCTTCTCACCTGTTGCGATGCTAAAGTCTATAAGATATTGTTTGCCATAGCTGCTTATTATGATTATGAGATTTGGAAAATGGATGTCAAAACGGCTTCCTAATGGATATCTTGAGGAAGATGTTTATATGGTTCAGCCTGAAGGTTTTGTCGATCCAAAACATCCTAATAAAGTATGCAAGTTAAAGAAATCAATCTATGGATTGAAACAAGCATCTAGAAGCTGGAATCATCGTTTTGATGAGGAGGTAAAGAAATTTGGCTTCATCAAAAACGCTGATGAGGCTTGTGTGTATAAGAAGGCTAGTGGGAGCACAATAACTTTCCTAGTATTGTATGTTGATGACATACTACTATTTGGAAATGACATTCCAACCTTGGAAGGTGTAAAAACTGGCTTGGAAGTTGTTTTTCCATTAAGGATCTTGGTGAAGCCGCCTATATTCTGGGAATAAAGATCTATAGGGATAGATCAAGGCGGTTGATTGGTTTGAATCAAAGTGCATACATGATAAATCTTGAAAGGTTCAAGATGGAAACTCTAAGAAAGGTACCCTACCTATTCAAAGAGGAACGATATTGAGTACGACTCATGTCCCAGCTCAAAGGATAGCAAGATAAAATGAAGGCAATCCCATATGCATCTGCTATTGGATCCATCATGTATGCAATGATATGCACTCGACCGGACGTGTCATGCGCCTTGAGCATGACAAGCCGTTACCAGCAGAATCCTAGAAACAGTCATTGGATGGCTGTCAGAACATACTTAAATCCTAAGGAGGACAAGAGATATGTTCCTGATCTATGGATCTGGTGACGAGGAGCTCGTTGTAAAAGGTTACACGGATGCGAGTTTCCAAACCGATCGTGACGATTCACGGTCACAATCGGGATACATTTCATTCTGAATGGAGGAGCTGTCTCTTGGAAGAGCTCCAAAGGATGTGGTGGCTCTATCAACTACAGAATCAGAATACGTCGCCGCCTCATTGCAGCTCAAGAAGCTGCATGGTTGAAGAAATTCATTGCCGATCTAGGGGTTGTTCCTTCCATTCAGGAACCCCTAGAGATCTTTGTGTGACAACGAGGGTGCGATTGCTCAATCAAGGAACCTCGTGCTCATCAAAGACAAGGCACATTGAGCGGAGATTCAACTACATACGAGATGAAGTTAAAAAAGGAAAGATATGTATTCGCAAAGTTCACACGGATCAAAACATTGCAGATCCTCTCACGAAGCTCCTTGAAAAGGCAAAGCATGAAGGTCATACTTGCGCCATGGGACTTCGATATTCTAGTGATTGGACTTGATCTGTAAATTTTGTATTTGGATATGTGGAACTCTTTATTATTTGAATAAAATTATTTGGTTATAATGTTTCAATTAATGTTCCAAATTAGCATGTTTAATCCATGAGTAAATTGTTTACTCTAAATGTCCGTAGTCAATCAGACTTGTGGGAACAAGCTTTGAGGATAAGGCTATTTTGAACTTGGATTGGTTGATATTCATAAGGATGAATATGGAGCAATGGGTTGCTACCAAGGTTCATAGATATTTGTGGGATACAAATATTGGACTAACCCGCATCTCAAATTTTACTACATGGAATCTTATTGATTGATCATAAGTAATTTGTGTAAAGGCGAATATCATTTGGTATCCTCCGACCTGAGATACATATTGGGTTTTGATATTCACCAAGTATTATACCTTGAGCTTATTCTTCACTGTCCTGAAATAGTGGACAGCACATAAGGGTATGTTCAGATATGACACGAGGTGTTTGTGAGAAACGTATGTAGTCAAGATGGAATTTGTTCCTCTTATTCGTTGAGAGTTAGATGTCTAAGGCCTGATAAGTTAAATCAACAAGGAATGATCATTCTGTGTTCTTGGATTTAACATGACATCTGTAACAAAAGGATAAATGATTGTTCACCTAAATCATTTCAAGTAGGGTACTTGAAAGGGATGATATTATTGAATGGCTATAAGTCATGCGTATTAAGGGTAGTAAACCGTTGTTAGGCGGTATTTACTGCTTGCATCAATCTTCTATGAATCTTGGGCAAGTGGGAGATTGTAGGATTCTATGTGCCCAAGACACTTAGAATATTGATGTGGTTAGTACGTTATGATCCAAGTCGGGTTATACCCAATGACAAGCTTAGCAAACACCAATTGATATTAATTGATGATATGATCATGCAATTAAATATCTACACCAAATTTAGAAAATGGGTTTTCTAAATAAGTTGCATATGAGATGGAACAAATTATAAGGATAATTTGTTAGTGAGTTTTTGTGTTTTTTGTCATTTAAAAGGGTTTAAATAACATTAATAACATATGAGTGTACTTTAATTAAATTTTTTAATTAAAGAAGACATATGTCACATTTTAATAAGTCTAGTAGATGACTATTGATGTGTGACAAAAGACTAGTTTTAATTGTGTGTGTGTTCAAGTTTTAGTGGAAAACTTGGGTTTTAAATTCATTTTGCCGCCCCTTTAATGGTGATTGGACCATTTTGGTGTCTTGAAAACACACATAACTTAAATTAGTCTTACACTCTTCATTGACCACTCTCCATACATGCAAGAACAACCAAAATAATCCCTCTCTCTCTCTCACATAGCTACAGCCAGGAGCAGCAGCATTAGGAGTTTTGAGAGCCATTTTGTGTTGATTTTGGTGTTGAATCTTCCTAACAAGAAGGTGCTTTGCAAGGAGGCTTGGGGTATACAAGCTTGAGGGCTCCTTCCTTGGAGTTTTGGCCGAATTCAGCATCTTTTCTACTCTTTTGGTCGATTTAGGGCTGCAGAAAGGTAGAATGGCAGCCCCTTTGTGGTTCTCATATTATGTTGTTTTATGTATACATAGCATGTTTATTCACATACAAAAGATCCCTTTTGATTGGGTTTGTTTTCCATCTTAAAACATCATTGATTTGGGTTTGTTTCTTCCATAATTCAAGCAAGTGATCTCATATAGAGGAGGATCAATGGTTAGGGAGGTGAAGTAGTGAGACAAAGACAAGAAACGACAAACCTTTGAGAAATGGGATCTTTGTCAGAGCATAAGAGAGCAACCTGATTGTGTTGTCTATGTAGCTACATGGTAAAGTTGGGGTCATTTCTGTGAGCAAGGTTAGCCATTGTGAGGTAGCTCGAAGACAAAGAAGAAAGTGGGAAAGAAATTTCTGAGAGACAGCTTTGGGTTTTAGGTTTGGAAGAAAAGCAGATGATAGAAGAGAGGGAAACCGTTGGTTTATATGAGAGAGAGGGATTTCAGATAAAGTTTAATGAAAGAGGATAAACTTTGAAATCCGTATGTCGGTCCCACCTCTGAAAAAGTAGTTTACTTTTCTGCTCAAAAAGTAGTTTTCTTGGAATTCAAAAAGCTTCCGAAGGTAATTTGTCTTCGGAAGTTTTGATTGAAAAAGCTTCCGAAGCTAAAATGGCTTTGGAAGAATTTTCCTGAGAGTCTTGAAGATTTATGCTTCGGAAGAGAAATGAACCCTTGAATGCTTTGTATAAAATAAACAAAGCTTCCGAAGATTAATTTTGCTTCGGAAGGAAAAAGTCCTTAAAATGAATAAGTGTCTGAGTTAATAATTTTAAGCTTCGGAAGATAAATTTGACTTCTTCCAAAGGTAAAATCTCTTAGACAGTTATTTATTTTGAAGACATATTTTTCTTCCGAAGATAAAACTTTATCTTCCGAAGTATCAGAGAGTTTTCAAGAATCTAAGGAAAGTCTTCAACAAAAATTTTACATCCAAAGAAAAATTGAGCTTATGAAAGTGATGAACTAGACAACTTAGGACACACATTTTTAAGAAGAAATAATTAGAATTAGTTTTAATAAAAAGTCTACTCAAAGTTAATCATCCCCATAGCTGATATCAGATACTTAAATCTCTATTCATCAAAAGCTTTTATGAACAGATCAGCATATTGTTCATCTGTATGAACTTTGACTAGTTTAATTAATCCCTTTTCATAGTTATCTCTTATTAAATGATACCTGATGTTGATGTGTTTGGTCCTTGAGTGCTGCACAGGGTTCTCAGTGATAGAGATAGCACTATTGTTGTCTATGTGGATAGGAGTCTCTTTGAAGTTAAATCCATAGTCCAGCATCTGATTTTGAATCCAAAGCACTTGAGCACAGCAGCTTGCAGCAGCAATGTATTCAGCCTCAGCAGTTGATGCAGACACGTAGGATTGTTTCTTGCATTGCCATGAGACAACCCTTCAACCAAGGAATTGACATCCCCCAGATGTAGACTTGCAGTCATGTTGCAACCACCATAATCACTATCTATATAGGCATACAAATTGAAATAAGGATTCTTTGGATACCATAGACCAAGTGTTGAAGTACCTTTGAGGTATCTTAAAATCCTTTTCACAGTGATTAAGTGAGACATCTTAGGTTGGCTTGATATTTTGCACAATACATGCAGCAAACATGATATAAGGCCTGCTAGCTGTAAGATACATAAGAGACCCAATCATAGCCCTGTATAAGTGCTCATCTACACACTCCCCCTCAAGATTTGGACCAAGGGAGTGGTTTCTGGCTATGGGTGTCTTAGCAATCTTACAATCAGTCATGTTGAACCTCTTGAGTATATCTTGAACATACTTTGACTGACTTATGAAGATGCCATCTTCAACCTGCTTCACTTGAATTCCCAGAAAGAAGTTGAGTTCTCCCATTGAACTCATTTCAAATCTGTCTTTCATCAGCTTCTCAAAGTCTTTGCAGAGCTTTGGATTGGTTGAACCAAAGATGATGTCATCCACATATACTTGAAGTAGCAGAATGTATTTTCCTTGTCCTTTGATGAAGAGAGTTCCATCTATAGTACCTCTCCTGTATCCATGTTTATAGAGATACTCAGACAGTGTCTCATACCACTTCCTGGGTGCCTGATGCAGCCCATAAAGAGCTTTGTCAAGCTTGCAGACATAATCAGGATGATTAGGGTCTACAAAACCAAGTGGTTGTTTGACATAAACCTCCTCATCAATCACTCCATATAAGAAAGCACACTTTACATCAAGTTGATAGACTTTGAAATTCTTGGATGCAGCAAATGCCATGAATATCCTAACAGCTTCTAGTCTTGCTACAGGAGCAAAGACATCAGTGTAGTCAATCCCTTCTTCTTGTGTGTATCGTTGAACAACTAGTCTTGCCTTGTTCTTGATGATGATTCCTCTATCATCCTTCTTATTCCTAAAAACCATTTGGTTCCAATGGTAGTCTTCCCATGAGGAAGAGGACAAAGGTTCCAAACTTTCTGCCTTTTGAATGAAGCAGCTCTTGTTGCATAGCTTCAACCCAACTTCCATCCTTTAGAGCCTCTTCAACTTTCTTTGGCTCTAACTGGGATAGAAAACAAGAGTGAAGACAAACATTTGAAAGTCACATTGGCTGACTCCTCAATAATTCTAGTTCTGAGATTGTATACTCTATAAGCTTTAGCTTGGAAAGAGTATCCAATGAAGTGTCCATCGTCTGATTTCTTAGCAAACTTGGCAATTTGATCTTTGGTATTCAAGATGTTGCAGGGACATCCAAATGATCTGAGAAAACCAATGAAGGGTTTCCTCTTTTGCCAAAGTTCATAAGGAGTCTTACCATGCGTCTTAACTACTAAAACATTGTTTTGCACATAGCAAGCAGTATTAACTGCCTCTGCCCAGAAGGTGATAGGCAGTTTAGAGTCAGACAACATAGTTCTTGCAGCTTCAATAAGTGTCCTGTTTCTCCTCTCAGCAACTCCGTTTTGCTGAGGAGTCATGGGAGCCCTATATTGTCTTGTAATACCATTTTCATCCAAAAATGTATCAAGGATTTGGTTCTTGAATTCAGTTCCTTGATCACATCTTATGGTTTTGACCTTGTGATCACATTGATTCTCAATCTTTAAGATGAAATTCTTTAGAATCTCAGGAGTCTCATTTTAGTTCTAAGGAAGAAGACCCATGTGAATCTTGTAAAATCATCTGTGATCACTAGATAGTATAAGGTCCTTCCTAAACTCATTACACTGGTGGGGCCAAAGAGATCCAGATGTAACAAGTGTAGGGGTGTAGTGATGGAGTTCATTTCCTTAGGCTTATGGATACCTTATGTTGCTTCCCTTTCAGGCATGCAACACAATGATCATCACTTGTAAACTCTTTCTTTGGCATTCCAGTTACCAGATCATGCTTAATCAATTTATTCATGTTCTTAAAGTTTACATGGCACATTCTTTTATGCCATAGGAAAGACTCATCACTATTGGCTATAGATAGAAAGCATGAAATTTCTCCAGAGGGAGATGTTTCTTGCAAATCCCTCTTGTACATGTTCCCTTTCCTGGGGGCTCTGAGCAGGATGTGCTCATGAGGAATGACCACACCAGGCTTGAGAACAATGCACTCATGCTTAATAAAGAGCATGTTATGTCTCTGATCACAAAATTGGGATACACTCAGAAGATTGTACCAAGCTCCTTAACAAGGTTTACCTTTTCAATGCTGAGCTTACCATTTCTGACCTTGCCCCTTCCAGAAATGTAACCACCTTCATCTCCTCCAAAAGCAACTGGTCCTCCATCAATTCTCTCAAAATTATGGAGTAGAGACCTATTGCCTATCATGTGCCTTGAACAGCCACTGTCAATTATCCAGACATTCCTGTTTGTCTTGAGCTGTTCCTGCATAAAGGAAATGATTAGTTACATTTGGAAACCCAAGCCTTACTTGTCTTGGGCTCACTAAGTGTAATAGAAGGTAATGCAACAGTAATAGATCCTATGGTTGTACTATGAGGATCTTCAGCTATTGTGGATGGAGAAATTTCAGTCATTTGGTCTTTCTTAGACTTCCACACCACCTTTGGACTCTTGGACTTGACCTTCAAAACCTTAGAAGCTTTTGGAACTTCACAGGTTTTGATGACTGAACCTTTGAAAGATTCTCCAGTCACTGCAGCAGACTTCAGTGCTTCGGAAGAACTCCTTTCTTCCGAGACCAATTTTACTTCCGAAGATAATTTTCCATTTACCTTCTTCTTTGATTTGGAGCTTCCGAAGGAAACAAACTTTCCTTCCGAAGCTTGAGACTTCTTGAGATTCTTTGAAGTCTTTGTATTGGTCATGTAGACGGTACTTTTAGGATTTTATGGGCAATCCTTAGGAATGTGAGAAGTATTTTCACACATGACACATAACATTTTCTTCTTCAAAAGAGTCTCCTTTTGAGAGCAAGACTGGCTTTGGTCACATCCCTTCTCCACCTTCAACTTGGTAGATGCTGAGACAGTTCTTTTGGGCTGTGAACTGATCTTGGAGTTTGATTGTCCAGGCTGTGCAGCAGTGGTACACAGCAGCTCGGTATTCTTCTTTGCTCTGAGATGATTTGAACATGAACTAGGACTCTTAGCTGAGGAGTCTTGGTTGATGTCGTCAGTCCTTACTACTTTGAAACCTGCAGAGATAAAAACTTGTTTCTTCTTAGCATCAAAAGTAGCCTTGATTTCTTGAGCCTTCTTTGCTTTCCTTTTGCTCTTCCTGATCAAGTTCTTTCTCTTGGACTTGGTCATCACAGATGATTTCTTCTCCTCAGAAGGATAGTGGCCCTTGGAAGAAGCCTCTTCTTCACTCTTCTCAGAGGAATTCTTCACTATCACTTCTTCATCATCCTCACTTATAGGATCTATGAGAGGAAGCTCATCTTCACAAGTTCCACACCTAGGAGATCTTACAGACAAGATTGTGTGTGGAGGAGCTATCTCATTTGATCCTAGTCCCTGTCTATTCTGATAGCACACTTTGTTGTGTAGGGATGAGGATATCATGTTTTTGAAGGTCTCTTCTTCAAGAACAGTTTTCTCTGCCTTGGCTTTGCTGATCACAAGCTCAGCTTGGCACTCAGTCAATTTAGTTATGAGATCTTGGATCTGAGTTCTAAAATCTGTATTTACATGTTTTAGTACTGAAATGGTTTTCTCCAAATCCTCTATCTTTAACTTGTAATCATTTTCAGACTTTCTAAAATCAGATTTTAATATGTTTAATGACTCAAGATCATATCTCATCTCTAAGTTGTAGGACCTGTATCTATTTTCTTTAGCAATGCATTCAGGACTACAGAGATGTTCCAATACCTTGGCTTCATCATGGTCAGCCATCAGTGCTTGGTTTGGAGAAGCATCTTCCACTTGAAAACTCCAGTCAAAGCCTCCTTCTTCAACAGCAACAGCAACATGTTGCTTAGGCTTCTCAGACTGAGGAGCTTTGTCAGTGTAGTTTGGTCCGGGTGGTGTTTGGCCCCCATTTTCTTTAGGTGCCTTACACTCCCTAGCAAAGTGACCCATAAGGTTACAGTTGTAACACATAACTTTGCTTTTATCCAGCCCAAACTTTCCACTGGTAGCATTGCTTGGAAATCTTCTTCCTGTTCTCTTGTAGAACTTCTTGGCTCTCTGAGTGAGTAGAGCCATCTGCTGAACTATCTCCATGTATTCCAGGTCATCTGGATGAATACAGTCCAGGTCTTCAAGAGTGAAGAGATAATTTCCATAGCTTTCCTCTGTAGACACGAAGGCTTGAGAAGAACTTGTCTCTTGGAATGGACTTCCTTGAGTAAAGTTTTCCCTTGGTGTCTCGGGGAATGTGATGAAAGGACCCTTTTGTGAGTTGTCAGGGTAGCGTATGAAATGATGTTGGGGTTCTATGCTGCCCCTTTCAACCACATGAAGGGCTGAACCCATTTGATTGTTGGAGTTGCCAGATGAACCTTGTATGTTCATCTCCATCTGGTATCCACTGAGAATCCCATATAACTCTGTCAGAGTAAGAGTTTTAAGGTTCTCAGTCCTCTTGATCACCACACAATAGTGTGTCCATTGCCTAGGAAGTGAGGACATGAACTTCCTTACAATGTCTCTGTTCTCAAGAGGAACTCCTCCATCCACTAGGGTGTCCACAATCTCAACATATCTGAAGTATTGTTGGGTCATGGTTTCACCTGCTTTGAAGGTGAAATTTTCAAACTGCTACTTCAGAAGATCTTTTTTGTTCTCCTTGGCTTCAGAGGAGCCTTCATACATCACCTTCAGTGCATCCCACAGCTGTTTAGCTGTTTTGCACTTCTTAAAACCTCTATATACAGAGTTTGGAGAGCAGTCTGAAGAGCAGTCATGGCCTTCAAGTCAATCTCTACTCTTTTTCTATCTTCATCTGAGTAGTTGGCCATATCTTTAGGAATCATACCAGCACCAGTAGCAGAGGGGGTGCTGGATAAGAAAGGTCCATTTTCAACAGATTCCCACATTCTTGAGTCAAGAGACCTGATGAAGCCTTCATCCTCATGCACCAGGTGTCAAAATCATCAAGAGTGATCAGTGGGGATTTGTTCATGGTTCCAGTCTCCATATCAGTCTTTTAGATGTAAGCCATTTGAAGAGTTTAGTTTTTGTGCGTGTGAGGGATCTTAAGATGGTTAGATCTTATATCAAGAGCCTAAATGCTCTAATACCAATTGCAGGATCGTATAAGGGCTTTAACACAATTACAACACAACAACACAAAGAGGAGATTATCTAAACTCTAATCAAACAGTAAACTGGGTTAACCAAAAGTGATACAAAGAACACAAGTAACGCAAGAGACAGAACATGAGAATATGGTTTTCAAGGATGCAGTATATTGCTTTCTCAAGTTCTGTTACAAGTGTTACAAAGTATATCTAAGATACAAGAAACTTGAAATACTATACTACAACCTACAACCGACTATACTTTGAAATCCAGCTGGATACAATTGACTAGACACTAACAAAATCAATTGTAGGATCAAAAGGCATATCTGCCTTTTGACCTTGTAACTATGACATGCCACATCTCATATCCTTATACATTACAAAAAGGATAAAGTACATAGAGTGGAAAGTATCAGACTCAAGACCTCAATGTACAGTTACCAAAAGCATGGACCTTTTCACCAACTCTTGTAAGTTGGTGACTTTATAGAGATGCAGCCGAAAAGGTGCTTTATGGAACAGTACATCAGATAAAGCATGTGTACTAAAAGTCTTCAGAAGAAATCTGTCTTCATAGGATGAAGCTTCGGAAGACTTTGTCTCTGAAGCTTCGGAAGACTTCATGTTTGGCTTCGGAAGATATTGGTCTTGGCTTTGAAAGATTTTACACTTAGAGTGTTTTCAAATGTATTGTGTAAAACTTCTAAAGCATTCTTCACTTCAGTACTTAGTGCATGTTGCGGAGACACTTTGGATGTTTTGGGTTGCATCAGACTTAAGGAATCCTTACATCTTCTCAAAGTAAATCAAGAAAGGACAAGGGAAGAACTGATAAGAGAAAAGATACAACTTCATCATCAGCAAAGTCTTCATCAAAAAACAACCAAGCAGAGCCTATCATTGTGATTCTGGACTTTGAAGAACAAAAACAGCATTCACAGCTCTTAGTTCAAGTTTTCAAGCTTACTTGTGAAGCTTTTTAACATCTGTGAACATCTGCCAGCAAGACATGGAAGAACTACATCCAAATGTAGTAGAGGAGATGGATTTTCAATTGCAAATGGCAATGATTGCTTATAGAGCCAAATAGTACCTAAAAAGAAATAAAAATTTAGCTACAACAACGAAAACATCAAATACTTGTGTTGATAAGACAAAGGTAATATGATTCAAATGCAATCTTTATGGATACTTCTCTAGAGAATGTAATCAGTAATCAAATCCTGACTTGAGACAACATCAGTCTCATCAACATCAATCTCATCAACCATCAACATCTCAAAGATATTTCAAACAACCATAGTTAACTAACTAATCCCCACCAGACACAAAAGCATCATGAGGACCTAGTAATTTTAAAGAAATCGGGCTGATCATACTTCAAGATGGAACCTGTGACCGGAGCATGTATAAGAAGGAAGTCTTGGAAGAGAATCAAGCTTTAATAGCCCACATGGAGAACAACATTCCACCCATGGCAAGAGAGGTAAGAGATAGACTGTGTTCATTAGTATGTGTTGAGGAAGTTGAAAGATAAAGAGTCCATGCTCAACAACTGGCTCATAAAGTGCAGGACCGTCAGAAGGGTGCAATGCACATTTATAACACAACAACACAAGTGAGGAGAGTTCTTTAGTACACTTAACAGATCAAATATTGAACTAGAAAACCAGTTTATATGAGAACCAAGAAACAAAAGTAATAATGAGACAAAATAAGAACAAAAACAACACAAGTAATTTGGTTTTCAAGGATAATGTATATTTCTCTCTAGTTCCACAAGTGTTTTCAAAGCAATGATAATAAGATAGAAGGACCAAAGATACTTGTACTACATCATACAGCCGGCCATACTTTGAAGGCCAACTGGATACATGATCTAGACAACAACCAAATCAATGTAAAGTCAAAAGGCATATTTCCTTTTGACTAGTGACTATGACATGCCATATCTCATATCCTGATATATTACAAAAAGGATAAAAATACATAAAGTAGAATATACAGACTCAAGACCTCAATGTACAGTTACCAAAGCATGGACCTTTCACCAGCTCATGTAAAGTTGGTGTCTAATTAGTGTTACAGTAGAAAGGTGGTCCAGCTTTATGGTAAAGGTATGAGATAATAGCATGTGTTGAAAAGTGTTCAAAACAAATATGTCTTCAAGTGTTATCTTCGGAAGACTTTGTCTTTGAAGCTTTGGAAGACTTCATGTTTGTCTTTGGAAGATATTCATCTTAAAACAGAAGTAAATCTGAGACAAAACAAGATAGCAAACACACAAGGAGTTAGTTTTCAAGATTGCAGCATATTGCTTTCTCATGTTCTATTACAAGTGTTACAAAGTATAATCAGAAAGTTACTAGTACTTGAGATACATATACTACATCCTACAGCCAGCCATACTGTGAAGGCCAATAGGATACAATTGACTACACACAAACAAAATCAATTGTAGAATCAAAAGGCAGATTGCCTTTTGACTTGTGACTGTGACATACCATAGCTCACATCCTAATATATTACAAAAAGGATAAAGTACATAAAGTAGAAAGTTACACACTCAAGACCTCGATGTACAGTTATCAAAAGCATGGACCTTTTCACCAACTTATGTAAGTTGATGAATTTCAGAGTTAGAGCGGAAAGGGGTCCAACTTTTAGGAAAAGTTCATCACATAAAGCATGTGTTCAAAGTCTTCGGAAGTAATCTATCTTCTAGTGTTGGCTTCGGAAGACTTTGTCTTTGAATCTTCGGAAGACTTCAACTTTGGCTTCGGAAGATATTGGTCTTGGCTTTGGAAGATTTCACACTTAGAATATTTCTGATGCTGGTGTGAAACATCCAAGGCATTCTACTTCAGAATAATTGTGCATGCATTCAAGAGAGACTTTGGGTGTTTGGGCTGCATCAGCCTTAACATATAATCCTTACAAACTCCCCCTAGACTGATGCTACCAAAACACTTGAAGACTTCAGATATCAAAGTCCTTATCAGGATGATGATCGTCCCTTTCTTCATGAGATGATCATTATCACTCAGACTCTCAAAATGTTTTCTCATATCAAAGAGTTCATTCAGAGGAAGCGTGAACATATCTTCCCATGTATAGATATCTTTAATACATTGATCTCTAATGACATGCCATCTTTCCGAATTTGTGGTGTATGTCAAGGACAAGATGGGTCTTTCGGATCCTAGAGGAGCTACTTGAGTAGGAGTTGGTTGATCATCCTCTAATTGCACATCCTTTGGATGTTTTAGCTCATCTTGGGGTTTGGAGATGGATGCGTCTTTCTTTTTCTTCTTTAGCTTTGGTTTAGAAGCCATCCTTTCTCTCCACTTAAAACCTTTTAACTGAGAAGACTGGCTGCAGCACCTGATTGATCTTCATTGTCATTCTCAGTTGGGTTTTCCTCTCTCACAGGGTCAGCTTGAGAGGGGATAAAACCTTGCTGTGAATCAGAAATGGAAGCTTGCTGAGGTTCAATAGGAGATCCAGGTTGTGTTGTCTCAAATGGTTCAACCTTAATCTCTACTTCCTGAGGGACTTGACTTGGTAGGGAGTGTAAGTTAGCAAGTTCACCTCTTTGTATCTTCTGCTTGATCACTCTAATGTGCTTATCCATGGTGGATAGAGACATATGTCCAAGTCTCCTTCTGGAGAATCCATATAGCCTCAAGAAACTCATCATTCTCTGCCTATCAGTAGACTTCCTCATGCTTTTCTGGATGATGGCTCTTGACTTTGTAGCTTCTTTTGTTACCTTCCATTTAGTTATCTTTCTCTCTTCAACTATCTCAAGCTCAAGTTGTTTGAGGTACTTAAAATCAATATAGTAAACTAGCAAGGGAAGAAGTGTAGCAGCCTGGTAGAGGCCTATGGCACTCAATATAATCATTTCTTTTTTCTTTCTTCTTTGAGCTGAAGAAGTGGCTTTGCATCCTCTGCTTGCTTTATTTCCTTTGACAATTCCTTGTCAGCCAGTTCATTCAACTCATCTAAGAGAAGAGAAATGATATTGTCTATATCATAGTTCCACGTCTACAGGTAGTTGATCTTGACTGCCCTTAACTCATCATTCTGAGAACTGGTATGGGGGCAGCGCTAATAGTAGACTCCATGAGCCTTGCAAACCTAGAAGAGAAACCTTCTCCCCTTAGCCTTCTTTTCCTCTCTCTCTCTCTCTCTCCTCCTCCTCCTCAATCTCCTCAAAAGTCATTTTTCTTTTCCCTTTGTCACTCACAGACCTTTGTGACTCACGATGGACAGAGCTTTGGCCTTCATTGCTTCGTATAGCTTCCAAGCTCTAGCCATAGAGAGGTTAAGAAACACCTTCACCAGCAGGTGCTTTACTGAGGGAATCAATTGCACAAGTAGTTGTCGATGTGACAGGGCTCTCAGGCTCTACCACTGGCCTTCAGTCAAGGTTTCCCCTTCGAAGCTAATCTTAGGGTCTGCCTCAACATCCAATTGACCAATAGTATACCTAATTGCCTTTGTTTCCTTCTAAGTTTGAAGTCTTTAGTAATTTGATCTTGTATCCTTTGAGCCAGCCTATTAGCTTGTCTAGATTGGCTTGGGTTGACAAGTGGCATGTTGATAAGGTCAAGACCTTCGTAGTAGTTCAGGTCTAAAAGTTTAAGAATTCTTGTTGCCCTTGAAATCTTTGTAGAGTAAGGGCTCTTCTTTTTGCATCATAGATCCACCCTATGATATAATTGGAAGTTCCTTGGGGTGGAGATGATACAGCCCTTGGTATGTCTTCCTCAATGAGACTATCAATGTAGGAGTCTCTTAAGTCCACATCAACATGAACTTGAGGAAGTTGCTGAGTATGGACAGTTGCAGGTGAAGATGGTGAATCCTCAATGTCCATGCTTTGTGAAAAACTCCGAGGTTCTTGTCTGTGATGGCTTTCTCCCCTTTTTGGTAGCATCACCCACTAAGATAGGTGAGCTAGAGATTAGATCAACCACATTCACAAGTTCTTGTGTTCCTGGTTGAGCTCTTCTTAAAGGTCTCCTATCTAGTTTTTTCCTTAAGATAAGATATCTCAAGTTGCTAATCATTGACCCTGTTTTGCAAGGTAGTCACCTGCGATTCATGGTGACTAACCTTGGAAACTAGATAGGTGCATTTTTAGACAGTTCTTGTACCTTTAGCCTCAAATTCCATTCATCTTCATCAATAGAATCATTGGGGATGAGAGAATTCAACCAAGGTCATCTCTCTCACCACCAACATCAAGATCTTGGCTGTTGGTTTCCACTAGTCATTGACAACCTCAATTGAAGTCTCAATAGGCTGGGTTGCCATGGTTGACGTCTGAATGATGTATTCACTTGCTAAGTGAGAGTCTCTTGAAGATCAAGTATAGGTCTGACTCACTTTAGATTTGATTTTGTTTATATTACTTTGTAATAGTTTTAATGGTAATTTACTTTTATATGTTGTTTATTTTGATTAGTTTTGTGGTCCAGTGAAACTATGGTTGAAACTATAGTTTCGCTTATAGTCAGCTATTTTGGTTCACCCGACAAAACTGTTGTTTCTGTCGGGTGAAACTATAGTTTCGGTTGTATAATTTTGCAGTTAGCGAAACTGTCTATGAAACTAAGACTGCTATATATAGATTTGATCATTTTCATTGTGGGGTAATTTTGCAAAACCCTAATCATTTATCATTATTGCAAGAGGCCTTTGTAAGCAATTTATTCACAGAAATATCATTGTGCTTTGTTATTATTCAATGTATTGATTCTCATTGTTCTTACTTTAATTCCTCTATGATTGTTCTTAATCATCTTCATCTTTGCTATCTATTGTTTGTATATGATATTGAACGATTCAACATCTCATTTGCACTTTAAATCGATCAAATGGACCAACAATATGGTATCAGAGCTTTAGTGCTCATGATTTGTTGAGGTTTTGGTTGTTTTTGTTCAATTCCAAGTTTCCATCAATTTCTGATCAAATTCGAGTGTATTTTATATGGAATTTGCTTGAATTCTGTTTTTTGTGGTTGGAGAAGCTCTGTTAACCATAAAATCTCAAATCCATTGAGTTTTTGATGATTTTAGGTTTATTTCGTGTTGAAAAAGTTTTTCAACTTCATCCAGCGAAAATACATATTTATCTAGTGAAACTGTTTGTCCTTTAACCAAACTGCATGTGTTATCCTCTTAGAAGTTGTTCACTGTTGTCCGGGCGAACTTAACAGTTTCGCTGACCAAACTTTAGTTTGGCTACGTCAAAACTATAATTTCTGCCAGTCGGATCTACTTCACTGTGTTGCCAGAACTAATATCTAATAACTGATTTGTGGTGAAACTATAACTAATTGTCGCCGAAACTAATAACTAATAGGTAATTGTTGGTGAAAACTACATCTAATTGCTGCCAAAACCACAGATTTGTCCAACGAAACTAAAACTTTCAATCTGCGAAACTATAATTTCGGCTAGCGAATTTACTTTTTTTGTATAATTTTTATCTTTTTCTTTTTTTCTTTAATATTATAATTTAATATACTATTCTAATGTGTTTGATCTGTTTTTAGACTAAATGGCAAATCTGAAATAACATTACTACTATATTGGATGATACTCACCCTAAAGCGGCTGGTTTTAGAGATTGCATATGATGGTTACAGAGATCTCCTATAGCCTATGCAATCTCTCATTCGACTACTATTTATGACCTTCACATCAGAGATTTTTCGTGAAGGGCTGAGTATGATACAAGAAGCAATACACAAAGGATCATAGCTAGAGTGATTGAGAATGAGGTGATTATTACTGCTAAGATTGTATCGAGGGTGCTCAGGCTAGACGAAGACACAGGAGAGGTGGTTACTCTGTTAGACCAGGAGGTGTTTGAGGTGTTCAGATTGATGGGAAATAAAGGACCATCTTTTGGAACTAGGAACGAGATTAAGAAGTCCTTCCTCTCTAAGGAATGGAGATAAATAGCTCATATCTTCATTATGTGCTTAGATCATCGTAAAGGTGGATCAGATGGGCATAATATAGATTGGGCAAAAGCAATGGTGATATGTTGTAGGGGAGAGAAGGCATACATAGCAAGATTGATTTTTGCTTGTATGGCACAGAATGTGATAGCATCAAAGAAGGATAAATGGCTGATTTATCCTTGATTCTTACAGATGATTTTGATGATCTTATCCCTAATATCCCAAGGCACGGGGAGGTTAAAAGGCTAGTGCAAATGAACAGCTGCATCTTCTCACACTGTTGCCCTATTCGTCACAACTTCAATTAGAAAATTACTCATCTCTGGGAGAACATGTACCCAGCAGAAAGGTGGAACAATATCAGGAGGGTAGATGAGTCTGAGAATAAAAGGACTGAAGTGACAAGGTCACAACGGTTTGATGAAGTGAAAAAGTGGAAAAGCTATGCAAAAGAGAAGGATCATGATTTTAAGGAGGATGTGAGTGAGATGGCAGAGCAGGCCAGTGTTGAGAAACAAAAGAGGTCTAAGAAGAAAGCTGATGAGGGAGAAGTTGAGAGAAGGACTAAACATAAGCATGAAACATTCAAAGAGCCTTCAAGAAGGGAAGAGACAGCGAGTTTGGATGAGGAATGTGATAAGAAATCTGAATGCATCTCTAGTTAATGAATTAAGCATGGTAAAAACAAAACTTACCAATAAAGAGATAAGGGAAAAGGAAAATGATAATGTAATTAATGGATTGACGAAGATGTTGTTGGACCAGAATAAGCTGATCAAGAGATTGTTAGATGAGGTGAATGAGCTGAAAGCCGTAGCTGGCATGCCCAATCAGCTAACTCAGGCTGAATAAGATGATTTGTATGACACTACCAAGCACTCATTTTTTTAATGAAGGTACATCTTCCATGTAGGAGAGGGCACATCTAGAGCAACAGCTGACAAAGCAGGAGGAAATAGAGAAAGGGAAAAATTGTGAATGTGGAAAGTGTTGAAGAGGTAGTTAAGGCTGGTTTTGTGAACATGCACTTTGACCTAGAGAAAGATTTGGTTGGAGAAGAGGTGGTGAGAGAGAAACCTGTTGAACATATGGAGAAGACTGTAGAGAAGGGGCTAATTGATGAAGAATAAGATGATGAGGCAACTGGTTGGTTATGATTCTGAACCAAAGTATTATGAGGTTGATAAGAGACCTGTCACCTATGTTCCCAAAATGGTGATGATGACGATGTGTTTGAATTGGAGAAGGATGATTGGTTTGCTACGGAGAAAGGGACTTAAGAGATAACTCCCCTATTCCAAAATCTAGAAGGGTTAAGTAAATCTAAGGCTGATAAAATTATCATAGGTTAGAAATATAACCCCGACCTCAAAATGTTTATGATAAAAAGGTGAGGGGGAGGCATTTCTTATCTCCTTAAGAGTAGCCTAAGTGGGACTTGAGGAGGCTGGTTGTGCTACCAATGCTTAATGCTGATCTGAGTGACAGAACCATGCTACTAGAGAAGGAGATCAAAAATGCACTGAATGACAATTTTAATTCATTTGGGTTCATGAAGGTTGAGAGAAGAAGATCAAAAAAGGATAAGGATAGGGAGATAGGAAAAGGAAGGATTGTACTGGGGTGAAACCCCTAAAGACTGTAAACAGGGTCAGATTGTTAGATCCTCCTCCCTAACAATTTCAAAACTTCGAGAAGTGGTTTTATGATAACAATACGGGGGAGGTTGTGATCAGTGTAAAAGGTGGTGTTGAGTTCAGATTATTTGATCATATGGAAGTAGTTGGATTTTGCGATGAAGACTTGCTGGTTCTTTGTGAAAATCACATCAAAGCATGAGCAGGAGAGGAGACAAGGAATGAAGCCAGTCTATTTGTGACAGTGGCTAATAAGGCTAGAGGTGTGAGAAAATAAGTGAGGGAGTTGGGTTAGAAGTTAGTGCTCAAGATGAATTAGAGATGGATGTGAGGGATTTAACATGACAGTTTGAGCAAGCTAGTGCTTGTCCTAAGGGAGCTAGGTGACCAGAGAGAATCAGTTGCAAAAGCTCCCGAGGAGGAAACCGAACGAGCAGATAAAGACACATCAGATGTAGCAGGAGAGATTGGAGCTGACCAGAAAAGTAAAGAGAAGTGAAGGCGGTAAGATCCAACCTAGGGGAAGTATTGAAGATCAAGTATAGGTTGTACTCAATTTAGATTAGATTTTGTTTATATTACTTTGTAATAGGTTTAATGTTAATTTATTTTCATATGTTGTTTATTTTGCTTAGTTTTGTGGTCCAGCAAAATTATGAGCGAAACTGTAGTTTCGCTCATTGTTAGTTGTTTTCGTTACCCGGTGAAACTGTTGTTTTTGCCAGGCAAAACTATAGTTTTGGCAGTATAGTTTCACTATCAGTGAAACTAAGACTGCTATATATAGATTTGATCATTATCATTGTGTGGTAATCTTACAAAACCCAAATCGTTTATCATTGTTGCAAGAGATCTTTGTACGAAGTTTATTTATAGAAATATCATTACGCTTTGTTATTATTGAATGTATTGATTCTCATTGTTCTTACTTTGATTCAGTTGTAGTTGTTCTAATCATCTTCGTCTTTGTCATCTATTGTTTGTGTTTGATATTGAACGATTCAACATATCACTTATAGTGCAACTTGATCAAATGGACCAACACCTCTTCCATATGGATATCCTGAACAGGTTCAGAAGTATCCACCTCAGCGATAGGTGACTGATATGGGGTAGACATAGGTGATTCAGGAGCACTCGTCTCTCTTTGAGTAGGGGAGGAGAAGAGAGACTCATGGTACTCACAAATCCTAAATCTTCATTAGTATAGAAACCAAGGTGAGGAATTGGTTGGTTTAGATCTAAAGGCTAGGGATTGTAGTTGTCCCCTGAAGCTTGGGCATCTGAGTGTAGAGACTCAGAGTGAAGGGTTAAGGCTGTTAGGCTTGTGAGCTCATCAGTGTGAGCATGAGGAACGGCAGGACTGATAGTTGAAGTGATGGGAGTGGTTTGCTCCTAAGGAGAAATGGGAGCTCTAGTTTCCACTCCTTCCTGTGTTGGTAGTGATATAGGGGCCTACACAGACTGAATAGCTTGTGCATGGGTTCGTGTGGCTTTAACACTGGCTTGTGTTGCCAAGATGTCACCTTGACCAATGAGATCTAACATTTTTAGGACCAATGTTATTTTACCCCAAACAAGCCAGCAGGTGGCTTCGTCAAGATTTTAAAGATGTTGGGCTTCATCTGTCCTAATTTAAGAAAATTATATGTTTCCCTCAACTATGAGCCCAGTTCACAGTTGAGAATGTGTTGAACATATCTTGGAAACATGTAATATTTTAAGGAGTCTAAGTTAGCAAGCAGATTTGTATAGACAAATTCAGAATACCTAAACTTGACCCCTTGAACCATCCCATACACTATATAGGAGAGAACTTCAGGAATCTAGTCCTAACCCCCATCCTTGTTGGATAAGCTACGGATGACCACATGTAGTAGGTACTTCCACTGGGATGAGACCTTCCATTTCTTGAAGGTCTTTACAGAGATATCCCCTTCATAGGCCATCTGCTGGAAGGACTGATTAATAACTTCTTTAGGAAGGGACAGCTCACCTTCCTTATCATCCAGCTAAATATGAGTGTTTATGATGGTTGGAGTGATGAATAATGTCCTCCCCTGCATTACAGCAGACAGTGCCTTCTCCCCATCTACAATAAACTCTTAACAGGATTTCCAGAAATCAAACAGATGATCCTCATAAAGAACAGGATCGTGGTAAGGGAGGTGGAATAGTTAGACGAACCCAAGAATTGGCAAACGTCTGAGAAGTATGGATCCTTCTAAGAGTTTTACAGGACAACCTATTTATGCTATTTGTGTAACTGCATAGAGAAACCAGGGTCATTTCTTTTGCCAAGGTTGGCCATTTAGGAATGCTTAACGGTGAAGGTAAGAAAAATGAAGGTTGTTGCAGAGAGAATTTTGGGAATTTAGGTTTGAAGGAAAGATAAGATGCTAGAAAGAGGGGAAACCATTGGGTTCATATGTGAAAAGGATTTAAGACAAAGTTAATGAAAGATGATAAGTTTTCAAATCCGGATTTCTATCCCACCTCTGAAAAATAAGTTTGCTTTTTGATCAAAAAGTAGTTTTCTTGGAAGTTGAAAAAGCTTACGAAGGTAATTGTCTTCGGAAGATTTAATGAGAAAGCTTCCGAAGCCAAAATGAATTCAGAAGAATTTCCTGAGAGTTTTGAAAGTTTTTCCTTAGAAGAGAATTAAGACTTTGTTGCCAAACACAAGGTGGTTATTCCTCATGAGCATATTCTGCTCAGAGCCCCCAGTAGAGAGAACATGTACAAGATGGATTTGCAAGAAACATCTTCCTCAAGAGAAGTATCATGTTTTTCTGTCTAGGTCAAATAGTGATGAGTCTTTTATCTGTATAAAAGATTGTGCCATGTAAACTTTAAGAACATGAATAAGCTTATTAAAAATGATTTGGTAACTAGAATGTCAAAGAAAGATTTCATAAGTGATGATCATTGTGTTGCATGCCTAAAAGGGAAGCAACACAAGGAGTCTCCCAAGCCAAAGGAAAGAAACTCAATCATTACTCCCTTACACTTGTTACATATGGATCTCTTTGGCCCCACCAGTGTAACGAGTCAAGGAAGGACCTCTTACTATTTAGTGATCACAGATTACTTTACAAGATTCACTTAGGTCTTTTTCCTTAAAACTAAGGATGAGACTCCTGAGATTCTGAATAAATTCATCTTAATGATTAAGAATCAATCTCATCACAAGGTCAAGACAATAAGATCTGATCAAGGAACTGAATTCAACAACCAAATCGTTGATACATTTTGTGATGAAAAGGGTATTACAAGACAATATAGTGCTCCTAGGACTCCGTAGCAAAATTGTATTGCTAAGATCAGAATCATGACACTTATTGAAGATAGAAGAACTATATTGTCTGACTCTAAACTGCCTATCACCTTCTGGGCATAGGTAGTTAACATTTCCTGCTATGTGCAAAACATAGTTTTTTATGGTTAAGACTCATGGTAAAACTCCATATGAACTTTGGCATAGAGGAAACCTGTCATTGGTTTTATCAGGTTATTACCAAGTTTGCTAGGAAATGAGATGATGGACACTTTATTGGATACTCTTCCTAAGCTAAGTGTAGGACCGTTGAAAGGTGAAAAGTTAGAACACAACAACATAAAGAGGAGATAAACTAAACTTAGATCAAACAGTAAACTGGAGTAGCCAAGTGGTGACACTAAGAACACAAGTAATATATGAGACAAGACACAAAGAACACAAGTGTTTGGTTTTCAAGAATGCAGTATATTACCTTCTCTATGTTCTATTACAAGTGTTACAAAAGCATATTCAAAAGATACAAGAACATGAGATAGTTATAGAACATCCTACAGTTGCCTATACTTTGAAAGCCAGCTGGATACAACTGACTAGACACAACAAAATCAATTGTAGAGTCAAAAGGCAGATTGCCTTTTGACTAGTGACTATGACATGCCATAGCTCACATCCTTATCTATTACAAAAAGGATAAAGTACATAAAGTAGAAAGTTACAGACTCAAGACCTCAATGTACAGTTACCAAAAGCATGGACCTTTTCACCAAACCATGTTAATTGGTGACTTGCAGAGTTGCAGCGGAAAGGTGTCTAGCTTTATGGAATATTACATCAGATAAAGTATGTTACTAAAAGTCTTCAGAAGAAATCTGTCTTCATGAACTTGAAGCTTCGAAAGACTTTGTCTCTGAGGCTTCGGAAGACTTTATCTTTGGCTTCGGAAGATGTTGGTCTTGGCTTCGGAAGATTTCACACTTAGAGTATTTCTGTTGCACATGTGAAACTTTCAAAGCATTCCACTTGAATGCACTTGTGTAGCAATCAGGAGAGACTAAAGATGTTTAGGTTGCATCAGCCTCTTCATTAATTTCTACAAACTCCCCTTAGGCTAATGCTACCAAAACATTTAGAAAACTTTAGATGTTAACAGTTCTTATTAGGATGATCACCATTCCTTTCTTCATAAGTTGATCAGGATCCTTCAGGCTGTCAAAGTGTCTTCTCATGTCAAAGAGACCATGCAGAGGCAACTAAAACATATCTTGCCATGTATAGATGTATTTAATGCCTTGATCTCTAATAACATGCCACCTTTCTGGATTTGTGGTGTATGTCCAAGACAAGATGGGTCTTTCTGACGCTAGAGGAGCTACTGAAGTTGGAGTTGATTGAGCATCCTCTGGTTGCACATCCTCAGGCTGTTCTGATTCATCCTGAGGTTCAAAAGGGGATGCAGGCTTCTTCTTCTTCTTAGACTTTGGTTTAGAAGCCATCCTTTTCCTTCTCATTCCAAATTTTAACTGAGAAGACTGGCCTGTAGCACCATATTGATCTTCACTGTCTTTCTCAGTTGGGACTTCCTCTCTCTCAGGTTCAGATGGAGAAGGAGGTTGACCCTGCTGTGGATCAAAAGATGAAGCTTGCTAAGCATTAGTAGGTGGTCCAGGTTGTGTTGTGTTTGTGTGTTCAACCTTAACCTCCAATTTAGGTGGGGCCTGACTTGGAGTGGAGTGTAAGTCAGTGAGCTCTCCACTCTTAATTTTCTGCTTGATTACCCTGATATGCTCATCCATAGTGGATAGAGACATGGGTCCAAGTCTCCTTCCGGAGAATCCATACAGCTTCAAGAAGCTTATCATCCTATGCCTATCAGCAGACTTCTTCAAGCTCTTTTGGATGTTGGCTCTGGACTTTGCAGCTTCTTCCCTCAGCTTCTTCTTTGTTGTCTTTCTTTCCTTGACAAACTCAAGCTCAAGTTGTTTTAATTACTCAAACTCAACATAGTCATAAGGTAAGGGAAGGAGTGCATCTGCCTCATACAGGCCTGTGGCACTCAGGTAGTTAATCATCTTGATTTTGTCTTCTTCCTTATCTACCTGAGGTTCTTGTTGAACCACATCCTCTTGTTCAGGACTTTCTTGAACTGGTGAGAGGGTAGGCATACCTTTGTGCAGTCTTTTTATTCTTCTCTCTTCTTTGACTTGTACTAGGAGTTCTGCATCTTCTACCTCCATCTTCTCTCTTGACCTTTCTAGATCAACCAGCTCATTTAATTCATCCAAGGGGAGAGAAATGACACTATCTATGTCATAGTTCCTAGTCTGCAGTTAGTTAATCCTCACAGCCCTTAACTCATCATTCTGAGTATCTGGTCTGGGGGCAGCCCTGATTGCAGACTCCATGAGTCCTCGAGACTCAGTAGAGGAACTTTCTCTCCTTAGCCTCCTTTTCATCTCTCTCTCATCCTCCTCAATCTCCTTAGATGTCATCTTTCTTTCCCTTTGTAACTCTCAGACCTTTGTGACTCAGGGTGGAGAGAGATTTGGCCTTCATTGCTCGTTGCAGCATCTGAGCTCAGGCCAGAGAGAGGTTGAGAAGCACCTTCACCAACAGGTGTCTAAGAAGGAATATGGATCTCTACAGCAGTTGGAGATGATGAGACAGGGCTCTCAGGTTCTGTCACTGGGTCTTGAGTCAAGGTTTCCCCTATGAAGCTAATCTTAGGGTCTGCCTCAACATCCAGTTCACCGATGACATTGCCTGATTGCCTTAGTCTCCTTCTTAGACTGAACTCTGCAACGATCCTGTCTTGGATTCTTTTAGCCAGTCTGTCAGCTTGTCTTCATTGGGTTGGGTTGACAAGTGGCATGTTGACTAGATCCAGACCTTCGTAGTAGTCCATGTTCTGAAAATTAAAGACTTCTTGCTGTCCTTGAACTCTTATGATAATGAGGGCTTTTCTGTTGTTGTCATACCTCCACCCAATAATGTGATTGAAGGATGATGAAGGTGACATAGCCCTTGCTATCCCATCCTCAAACAGACTCTTTATGGAGTTTGTGTAGTCCACATCAATTTGAACTAGAGGAGGTTGCTGAGAATGCACAGTTACAAGTGAGGATGGTGAGTCCTCAATGTCCATTCTCTTGGTGGAACTCCTAGGTTTTATGGCTGGAATGACTTTCTCCACCTTTTTGGTAGCATCACCCACTTGCATAGGTGAGCTGGAGGAAAGGTCAATCACATCCACAGGTTCTTGTGTTCCTGGTTGAGCTCTCCTTAAAGGTCTCCCAGCTAGTTTTTCCATAAGATATGAAATCTAAAGTTGCTGATCATTGATCCTGTTTTGTAAAGTAGTCACCTGAGATTCAAGGTGACTGACCTTTGAGAATAGGTAAGTTCATGTTTTAGACAGTTTTTGCACTTTTAGTCTCAAATCTCCCTCATCTTCATTAGAAGAATCACTGGGGGTGGAGAAGATTGGACTCGAGTCCTTTCTCTCATGACCAGTTCTAAGTTCTTGGCTACTGGATTTCCTCTGCTCACTAGTAATCTCAGTTGAGAAGTCAGTGGGCTGAGTTGCGATGGTTGTGGTCTTAATGATGTAATCACTTTCAGAAGTGAGACCCTCTTCCGTATGAACATCCTAAACATGTTCAGTAGTGTCCACCTTAGTAGTAGGTGAGTGATGTGGGATAGATTTAGGAGACTCAGTAGTACTCATCTATCTTAGAGTAGAGGGAAAGAAGAGAGAATCATTATACTCACTGAAACCTATATCTTCATCAGTATAGAAGTCAAGGATGGGAATGGTTGGTTAAGATCTATAGGCTGGGGATGGTAACTGTCCCCTGAAGGTTGATCACTTGAGTGTTGAGACTCAGAGTGATGGCTTAAGGCAGTAGCGCTAATGAGCTCATCAGGCTGAGCATGAGGAACCTCAGCATTGATTCTTGAAGAGATGGGAGTGGTCTGCTCCTCAGGAGAAATGGGAGCTCCAGTGTCCATTTCTTCCTGTATGGGTGAGTATATGGGGACCTTCACAAACTGAATAGTCTGAGCAGGGATTCGTTTCTATTTTCTTTGGTAGGTGATGGATATTTGAGGCTGTGTGGGTGGTTGGGAAGTAGCAGGTATGGGTTCAACACTAGCTTGTGCTGCTAGGTTGTCACCATGAGCAATGAGCTCTAACATTTTTAGGACTAGGGTTGTTTCTACCCCAGAGAATCCAACAGTGGACTTTCTCAATATTTTAAAGATGTCGGGCTTCATCTGTCCCAATTTAAGAATGTTACTTGTTTCCCTTAACTATGAGCCCAGTTCACAGTTAAGAATGTACTGGACATATCTAGGAAACATGTAATATTCTAAGGAGTCTAAATTAGCAAGCAAATTTGTACAAACAAATTGAGTGTACCTGAATTTGACCCCTTGAACCATTCCATGGACTATGAAGGAGAGATCTTCAGGAATCTGGTCCCATCCACCATGCTTGTTTGATAAGCTATGGATGGCCACATGGAGCAGAAATTTCCATTGGGATGAGACCTTCCTTTTCCTGAAGGTCTTTACAGAGAAATATCATTCATACCCCATCTGCTCAAAGGAATGATTAATAGGTTCCTTTGAGAAGAACACCTCACCTTCTTCGTCATCCAGCTGAAGATGTCTGTTGATGATGGCCGGAGTGATGAAGATTGTTCTCCCCTGCACTGCGGTAGACAATGCCTTCTCCCCATACATAATGAGCTCTTGGTAGGTCTTCTAGAATTCAATCAACTGATCCTCATAGAGTGGAGGATCAATGGTGAGGGAGGTGAAGTAGTTCGACAGAGACAAGAAACGGCAAACCTGTGAGAAATGAGGATTGTTAGGATCAGTGATCTAAGTTTGATTGATTAGAGAGTATAGCAGCGGAATTCTAACAATGAATTAGCCAAGTCACAAGAACGAAATGATATTCAATGAAGAACAAAGACGGTTATAGATAGAGAGAATTCTGCAAATATATTTCATTCAATATTCGCTTTCGTGGTAACAGAATGTCACAATTACAATTAGGTCGACACCTCTTATATAAGAGATGTGACGTCTGCTGATGTCACTTGATAGTGACATCTAACAGAATTATTCCAACTGAAACACAACTACTGAAGATATCAAAACAGCTGACATCTCCTTACAAAAATACTGTGTTATCAGTTATTATAACTACTGAAAAACATAAAACTACTGAAACTACAACGACTGAAGAACAAGCTCTTTAGTCGTTTTACAAAACTACTAAAAGTAAACCATAAAACTACTGATATCACAACTACTGAAGAAGTACTCTTCAGCTGTTGTGACAAACTAGTGAAACTTTAGTACTTGGTATTCAGACTTGAACTTCAGATGTTTCATCAGCTGATGACTTCAGTAGATATCATCAGCTGATGTCTTTAGTCTTTGTCTTCAGACTTTGTACACCAGTTGTTGATCTTCAGCACTTGTAGACTCTTCAGCTGTTGTACTTCAGTACTTTGGTCTACAGCTTCAGCACTTGTGTTCTTCAGCTGTTCGGCTTCAGTACTTGTGTTCTTCAGCTGTTGAACTTCAGCACCTTAGTCTTCAGCTGTTGAAGTCTTCAGCACTTGATCTTCAGCTGTTGGAGTTTTCAGCACTTGTCGAACTGCTGATGAAGCTTTCAGCAGTTGTTGTGATATCATGAGGGACTTAGAGGTTTTCTGATCTTGGCTCATTGGTTCTTTTGGTCCAACAAACTCCTCCTGAACCAATGCAGCCAAAACCTCTAATTTATTTATTTTCCCACTTATTGTTGGCGAAAGGTTGGTCTTTTTCCTTCTTGATCAGTAGAGAAGATGACCCATATAAGCTCCGGCCTGGGAAGAAATCTCAGATATTTGTTTGGCAAGGTATGAATGGGAACTCTGTTTTGGGGAACTGGACACAGAGTTGTTATTCCATTCATGAGATTTACTTCCCCATAATGACTCTGTATGACTCTCGAACATAGGCTTCAAGGAGAACAACTTGTTCCTCCTTGGAGAGTTCATCTACTCCTCTTTCAAAGAAGAACTCTAGACCATAGTACTCAGATAAGTACTTCACAGTCCTGCCATTCTTCAACTCCACAGTAGTTACCTCCCTATAGACAAATTCATCAGGATGGGTGCCTTCAAGGAGTAACTGGAGCTCATTCTTCTTGATGTCTTCAAGCTTTTTATATAATAACCCCTTTTTGACCATCTTGTTTTCCAGTAAAGCTTGAGGGGTCATTTTTGATTGATGAGCTTTCTTGAATTCATCAATTATTTCCCATGGTGAGACTACAATGGCCAACATGATGGTAGAATCTATTGTTTTTCTAACCTGGCCATTGTATCTGTGTGGAATAAATCTTTTATGGATTCTAGAACTCACCTTGGGGTCTGGCCATACTCTCACTCTCTCCTTCTGATACTGAAATGTGTGTCTGAGAGTGTACAGCCTCTGAGCATGCCCTTTCATGGCTTGTATAGATGATGACTGAGGAAATTCCTTGTCAACCATCTTCAGTAGTTGCTCATCGTGTTGCTTCTGCTGTTCTTCATCTTCTATCTTGACTCAAACCATTTCCCTTTGAGAGTCAGGTGTGATCATGGGTTGACTCCTGGTTCTGGTAGCTTTAGAACAGTAGAGAGTTGCAGACTATCATCTTCATCCTCTTCTTCTTCATCTTCTTCTATCCTCAACACCCTTCTCCTCCTTCTAGGTACATCACTGGATGATGGTTGGGTTGGTAAAGGAATTGGTTTTGAAGATTGAGGATGTTTGGATTTGGGCTTTGAGATTGGTTTGGAGATTTGAGGGGTAGGCTGTTTTTGAGTGGGTAATAGGGAAGGTTGTTCAAGCATTTTGGTTGTGAGTTTGGCCTTTGTAAGTCTTGCCATTTCAAACCTTTTTCCAGCCCTAGCCTCATGAAGGGCTTCAATGATAATCCCCTTATGGAATTGCTCAGACAAACAGATTCTGGTGGCTATAGCCACAATACTGTCTCTGGTCCATGAACGAATCTCCATCAAAGATCTTCCTAGGTATTTAGCAATGAAACGAATCATGATCTCCAATCTCTCTTTTTCCAGTACATCATACCCAGCCCATCTGGTTTGAATCTCCTCCACTTCCAACTTCCTGATCTCACTATCTAATGTGGCTGTATCAAAACCTTGCTTGAAAAGTTGCTCAATGATTTTGTCCATGGATCGGCTGTGTGTGTCATCTGCATCTTTTACCAGCTCTTCCAAGGATTTTCTTCAGTAGTAGGTTGATCACCAGCACTTTTCTTTCTTTTGTAGGTGATCAGTTGTTGTTGCTTTTCTTTTTCCAACTCCTGAGCTTTCTCTTGTGCCTTCTCATCCTCAGTTCTTTTCCTCTTCTTTTCTTTCACTGCAGTACTCTCCCCCTTTTTGGATGCATTGGTGGCAGGGGTTTCTATCGCAGAAAGTTTCTTTTGCATAGCATCATCAATGAGTGGTTGTAGAGTTGAGGAAAGCCTCTAATCAATGGCTTTATAAACAATGTCATTGATAATGGGAGTGATGAGAGGTATGGATTGTTGGAATACAGCAACCATCTGCTTTGGGGGTTCTCTCCCGGAGAGATAGTGCCAAAAGCAAAAGCTGGAGGCTCAGTGAAGTGAGAGGGTAAAGTGTTTGGGGAACCTTCAACTGAAGGTGCCATATGTGGGTTGGTGGGGGCAGATGGACTTTCATCCTGAGACTTCTTGGCAAGCAGTGCTTGTAGTCTGCTTACCTCAGCCTCCAGGATGATGTTGTGGGCTAGAACATCATAGAAAAAGCCCAGGTCATCATCAGCAGAAGCTGAATCACCTGACCTCCTGCTTGGAGCAGGATGTACATGCACTGGGTGTACACCAATTGTAGCATGTGCCCCTTTGTCTTGGAACTGGGGACTTCCAGCCTCAGGACTATGTCCATCATCAGCTGTTGCCTCTAGTGAGGTCTTAGCAATGTTACCAGCCTCATTCAGATCATGTGCTGATGCAGAAGAGGTGGCAGCCTCACTAGATATTCTAATCTCCCTATCTACACCAGGAGATAGAATTTGTAAACCCCGGTGCTGTGGGTTGTCAGAAACATGTTGATCCTCTTCCTTAATGTCTGTGGTTCTCCCCTTTGGTGGTGGTATTTGGGGAGGAGGAGAGGCATGCAACTGAGTCAGCACATTAGCAATAATTATTGTTGGACTTTGAGGGGCGGTTGCATGGGGTGATGGGGTAGAAGCAGTGTGCACCTGGGGAGGAAGGTGCTCTTCAATGGCAATCTCCTCAAGTGAGGAAGATCCCAGATGTGTGGGTACCCCTTGTGTGGTGACTGCAGGCTCCTTTCGAGAGGAAACCTGAGCGGCTATGGCAGGTAGAGTCTCTGATACTGCTGGGGGGTTTAAGCCAGCAAGTATAGCCTGCGTTGGTGGTGCAGGGGCATCTTCAGGGGACTCATCTCCCTTAATAGTTGTTTTGGGTTGTTTTGGTTTTGGTTTAGTGGGGACTTTGGTTCTGATGGAGGAAGCTGTGGGTTCCCTATGCTTGGGCTTTAGCATTCGGGCAGCTTCTTTGAGTGTAGGGTCTGAGTTGTGCCTGGAGTATACCTCAGCCAAAACAGCTGGTGTAGGGACTCCAAGGCCAACAAGGCCATCAGATTTTAGTTCATCCAAAATAATGGCCATCAGAAACCTGGGATATAATGACCATCGGTTTGCCACAGGTTTCTGAGCGAAGTTCTTTATTTCTAGGAACACAATTTCAGAAAAGATTTAACGGTTGGTGTTCTAGAATAGAATACAATACCTGTTGCCATTGGGATGATATTTGATCCCAAGAAGATGTCTTGGAGGCTAAGCAGACATTTACCATGTGAAAAATGAGTTTCTCAGCGTCATGGAAATGTTTCTTTAGAACGGTTGTAGCTCGAAGATCACCTTCATACCCATGATTGAGAAGGACATATCGGTTATGCCCTTTGGGTATGCAGTCACAGCGGTGGAATCGTGTAGATGTAATGCCTGACGAATGATGTCGGCTGTAACGACCACTGGTTTCTGGTTGATAAGGGACCGAACAGAGATCTGACCGGTAGACTCATCAGTATGAACAGAAGCATTTGACCAGAAGTGACTGAGGGATTCAAGGTAAATGGTTGGATTCAAGAGAAAGGCTGTGCGATATGGGGAATCCACCATTAATTCAATGGCATTATCATATTTGTTCCAGAAGGCCACTTTGTAAGGTAAGCAACGCAGTTGTGTCGTGGTTTCAGACTCATGGTCGCCATGTTTGAGAGAGAGAAGTTCAGAAAATAACGGCTAATGAAACATTAGAGAAGAGGACAGTTATTTATAGGGTAGGGGTGAAAATGACTGAAGGGAGTGGTGTAAGTCATCAGTAGTTTTAAAGCGACTGTTGACATGGTATTACCCTATCAGACGTTGAAACAGCTGAATTCGTGGTTTTAGGCATCAGTAGTTAGAAAACTACTGAAGACCATGGTTTTGACTTCAGATGAGGAAACAACTGAGGACTTGGTGTGAGTCATCAGTAGTTGTGAAAACTACTGAAGACAGTGGTTTTGTCATCAATTTTTGTAAACAGCTGAAGACTTGGTGTTAGTCATCAGTAGTTATAAAACTACTGAAGACATGGTTTTGCTTCAGTTGTTTAGAATGAAACAGCAGTTGTAGAAACAACTGAAGAGAAAGTTCTCTTCAGTAGTTTTCGTCAATTCATAGCCTTTCAGCTGTTTCATACTGTCCTCAACACTTACTCATCAGAGTTTGCATCTGCTTTTCAGGTGTTTCATAGGACGTCGGTACTTATCTGTTTGTACTGATTTCAGTAGTTGTAACCACATCAGTAGTTGTAACTACATCAGTAGTTTGGAACAGATAAAGTACTTCGGTACTTGTGAGGTATCTAGCCGTCAGTAGTTATAAAAAGTACTAAAGGTGAAAGGACTCATCAGTACTTATATGTGACATGGGTACCAATGATCACCAGTAATTATTACTGAAATCATCAGTAGTTGTCACTTATTCTAGCTACAGCATACCAAGCCTTAACACAAGGTTTTGGAAAGTAGAACTATCCAAAGGCTTAGTAAAAATATCTGCAAGCTCATCAGCACTAGCACAAACTTAGGATCAATTAGACCTTTTTCAAAGCAATCCCGAATAAAATGATGTCTGATCTCTATATGTTGGTCCTAGAGTGCTGGACTGGATTTTTGACAATACACAGAGCTGAAGCACTATCCATTAATAATGGAGTCTTAGTCTCTGTAATGCCATAATCCAGAAGTTCGTCCTGAAGCCAGAGTACCTGAGAAGTGCAACTTGCAGCAGCAATGTACTTGGTCTCAAAAGTTGATGTAGCAACAGATGTTTGTTTCTTACTCTGCCATGAAATCAAACAGTTGCCTAGGAATTGAAAACCACCAGAAGTTGACTTTCTAGTTAACTTGCACCCTGCATAGTCACTATCTGAAAAAGCAACTAATTTGCAAGAGTGTCCAGTGGAATACCAAAAACCCAGAGATTGTGTACGTTGCATATATCTAAAGATTCTCTTGACTGCAATCAAATGAGACTCTTTAGGAGCAGCCTGAAATCTAGCACAAACACATGTAGCAAACATAATATCTAGTCTAGAAGCTGTTAAATACATCAAGGACCCAATCATACACCTGTAAAGTGTTTCATCAACAGCTTTACCTTTCTGATCAGCATCCAGTTGTGTGGTGTTGCACATGGGAGTAGAACAGGGCTTACATTTTGTAAATCAAACTTATTCAAAAGATCTTTTGTATATTTTGACTGATGAATAAATGTTCCATCAGCTTTTTGTTTAATTTTCAAGCCTAGAAAGACTGTAATTCTCCCATTGCACTCATTTCAAACCTCTTTTTCATTAATGTTGTAAAATCATCACACAACTAGGGATCAGAGGATGCAAAAATGATATCATCAACATAAATCTGAACAACTAGCTTATGCTGATCCACCTTTTTAATAAACAGAGTTTTATCAATGGAGCCTCTAGTGAAATTATTCTTAAGAAGAGAAGTAGAGAGTGTCTCATACCAGGCTCTAGGAGCTTGTTTCAACCCATAAAGAGCCTTATCAAGTTTAAACACCCATTCAGGATGTTTATTATCCTCAAAACCTGGTGGTTGACACACATAAACTTCTTCCTTTATTTTACCATATAAAAAGGCACTTTTGACATCCATTTGAAAAACTTTAAGATTGTGGAATGCAGCATAGGCTAAAAACAATCTGATTGCCTCTAGTCTGGCTACAGGGGCAAAGGTTTCATCATAGTCAATACCTTCTTCTTGTGAAAACCCCTGTACAACCAGTCTAGCCTTGTTCTTAACAATAAGCCCATTCTCATCAGTTTTATTCCTAAACACCCATTTAGTGCCTATTGCACACTTACCTGGGGGAAGAGGAACCAGTTCCCACACTTGCTGTTTCTTGAACTGAAGTAGCTCAAGCTGCATAGCTTCAACCCATCCATTGTCTCTCAAAGCAACATGGTAGTTCTTTGGCTCTAGCTGACTGATGAAGAGAGCATAGAAGCAGAAGTTAGACAATTGACTTCTTGTTGAAACACCAGCTTTGATATCACCAATAATCTGAGACATAGGGCGATTCTTCAGTTCTTGATAAACAATGAGATCTGTGCAAGTGTTTGTAGGACCTTCAGCAGCAGCAGATGTTGATGCAGACTCTTGAAACCAAGAATTAGATGGTAACTCAAAAGATGTAGAGGAACCAGAGATCTCATCAGCATTTGTTGTGGATGGAACTGCTGAAGCTACAGGAACATCAAATTTAGCAGACACAGGCAGTTGGTCGCTAAACTTGAATAGGTGAGTATTGATATTATCATCATCATCATCAATACCACCAGGTGGAAGACATGCTGCAGAAGATGATTTATCCACATGATCTGCAACAGCTGGAGGTTGATAAGGAACATATTGCAGTATGTCCAAATCAAACAACTCCACAGGGTTTTGTGGAATCTTGTCCAAAGGAGATTCATTAAACTTCACATGCAAAGTCTCTTCAACTAACTTTGTTCCGCAGTTGAAGACTCTGTATGCCTTGCAAGTAGATGAATAACCAACAAAATACCCTGCATCCACCTTAGGATCAAATTTTTGGAGTTGATCCTTTGTGTTGAGAATAAAACAGGACACCCAAATGCTTTGAAAAATGAAATTAGAGGAGCCAAGTGATGGAGAACTTCATATGGAGTCTTCATCAACCTCTGATTTACTAAGGATCTATTCTGCACATAGCAAGCTATGTTAACAGCTTCAGCCCAAAAGGTCAGTGGCACACCAGAGTCAGCCACATGGACCTTGCAGCTTCAATTAGGGTCCTGTTCTTCCTCTCCACTACTCCATTTTGTTCTGGAGTCCTTGGGATGCTAAACTGCCTTTTGATTCTCTTGAATGATAGAAGTCATCAAGTGTATGGTTTCTGAATTCAGTTCCATTGTCACTCCTTATACACTTGACTGAAAGGAATACTGCTTATCAACACACAACACAAAGTGAATAATCTTCTGAGCGACCTCATCCTTTGAATGTAGAAAGAAAGTCCATACAAATCTGGAGTAATCATCCACAATTACCAGACAGTATTTCTTCTTTTCCATGCTCATCACTCTCACAGGACCAATAGATCCATATGCAAATTGCAAGCAGGCAGTGGACTTAGGCTCTTCAATAGGAGGGAATGAGACTTTGTGTTGTTTTCCTTTTAAACAAGCAGTGCAGTTTCATCACAGTGGAACTCCTTTATTGGTAAGCCTCTGACTAAACATTGTGGATAAGCTGATTCATGTTTTTGAAATGAACATGACCCAGCCTTTTGTGCCACAGTTTAGATTCTTGAGAAGAGGCTTTGGAAAATAGGCAAGGATTGCCTCTGAGATCTATTTTCTTGGAAAGATCTAAGGCATACACTCTTCCAGTCCTGTTGGCTCTCAGGAGAGTGTGATCATCCAACACCTTATCAATCAATTCAAAACTTTGGATGACAGAATCCTACAGTTCTGACTGGTGAAAAGAGCAACATGGCCTTTATCACACATTTGACTGACACTCAAGAGATTGTACTTGAGATTTTCCAAATGATTAACATCATCAAACTTGATTTCTCCATTGGAGACAAAGCCATTTCAAATGATGTAACCCCTGGCATCATTGCCAAAAGAAACAAAGCCCTTCTTTCCTTAAGAGTAGTCATGAAGAAGAGAGTTGTTCCCAGTCATATGCATAGATCCCCCACTGTCTACATACCAGAGCTTCTTTGGCATGTTGTAGAACCCTGCCATAGTAAACAATCAGTTAGTTTTGGAGACCCAAACCTTTTTGGTTTTGGGCCTGGTCTCATCAACAGATGGTAAACTAACAGGTTTATTAGAAACAACAGTCTGAGAGGAAGAAGATGGTGAAGAAGAGGAATCCTTTGGCTTGGACCTCCTTTTCTGTGGTTTCAACATAGGAGCATCTAATCGGTTAACTCTTCCCAATAGATGTTGAACCATCATAACCAGCTGTGTCTGATTTTGTGATAAAGCTTTCAGCTCATCAGACACATTGCCAGTGGAGTTTGATAAGTTCCTATGTTGCACCTTCTTCTTCTCTGCGCAATCTCAGCTGTTACCTGTTTAACCACTTCCTTTTTGGATTTCTTTGTGGACTTAAGAGTTATAGGATTTGATGTTGCTGAGACAAATGTGGTCTCAAACTCAGTATTCATTTTTACCATTTTCTCTTTCATTTCTTCTTTATGTTTGAGTTTGGAACCTCTTTTGTACCAGCAATCATCTGTAAGATGATTGAACAAACCACATACTTCACATGATTTTTCTTCATCTTAGGTTGATCATCAACTAAAGAGGGAAGCAACTGAAGTTTGCTCTTCAGTACTTTGGAAGCATTGTTTGCTTTCTTGACTTCCTCTTTAGTAGCCTTCAAACTCTTTCTACTGACAGTTTTCTTCTTTTCAGTACTGGCAGTAGTTGGAGTTTGAACTTCAGGTGTTAAATCCTGCTCTCTAGTCCTTTCAGGACTTTCAGAATTAACTCCTAAGTTGATCAACTCATTAAACATGTGAGTGTCAGCAGTGGAACCATCAACATCAGCTGATAGGTTCTGAGAGGGCTTGGTGCTGACTTCTACTTCTGATTGTGCTGTATCAGAAAGTAGATCACATGATGAGATGGATTGGTTATTACTCTCACCATCAGATTGTACCTCTGCTCTGGGAGTAAAATCTGTAGGTGGAGCAGTGTGATTGTAACCAATGCCAAACTTCACATTGGAAGCAGATTGCTTACTAAGAAGCATTTCAAAACCTTTGCATGATTGTACCCATCTATCACACTCTACCTGGGTGACTGCAAGGGTTCCTTTGAGATCTTTATACTTCTCTAGAAGTATCTCTTCCCTAGCCTTATCATCAGTTATTTAGCATTTAAGTTTGTAAATCTCATCATTTTTATCATTAAACACAGACTCAAATTCAGCTTTGCTTTTGGAAATTATTTGTTCTAGCTCAATGTTCTTGTTGATTAAAGCTACATTTGCTTCTCTAATAGATGCAAATGCTGCTATGCATGTTTCAGAACATAATTTGGCTTTTGCCTCAGAGGATACCTGTGATACCTTTGGTGTAGAGGCATTAGTGGATGAAGTATCAGCAGAATCCAAAGCCATAAGAGCTAGATTTCCAAAGGGACTTTCACCACCATGTTGACCAGCACCTGAGAACAGTTGTTCATGACCAGACAAGTCATCTCGTAAACTGCTCCAGTAAACAACTCCTGGGGTGAAGAAGCTGTGTTGTTGAGGTTGAGTTTGTTGATGAGATTGGGAAGGTTGTGGTTTAGGCAAAACTTGTGGTTGTTGTGCAATTGGAGCTTGAACAAGATTTGGTTGAGGCATATAATAGTAGGGATAAGGATATGACATTTGACCCTGGGGAACAAAGTATGCAGGAGATCTAGAATGTGAATGATAACCAGAACCAGCAGGATGTTGCCCTCTGGTTTGTGGACTAGTACTAGGAAAAGTCACAAAGGGTGCAGAAGAGTTAGATCCAGTTGATCTACACTCCCTTGCAAAGTGTCCCAGCCTTTGGCATTTATGACACCTCAACTTACTTTTGTCAAAACCAACTTTGGTTTTGCCAGAGAGTCCAGGAAATTTCCTGCCAGTTCTCTTATAGAACTTCTGAGATCTGATATTAATCAATGCCATTTGGCTCAGAATATCCATCTCTTCTAGATCATCATCAGCTATTCCTTTCAGATCATCCATAATGAAGCATAGATTGTCAATATTACTGCAAGAATGACTCTCAATACCAACAAATGCATGATCAGAACTATTTGAAGAGAAATCAATATGCTCATCATAATTGCTTTCAGATGCACCATATTCTGACTCATGACCAACCAAGGCAGTATTCCCTGGTACAAAGTCATCAGTGAGCTTTCCTGATGAGGACAGTTTCCTCTTCTCCTCTATCTCTCTTTCGAATGTAAGCAGTTTCCATGAAGTTGGGTGAGAGATAGGCCATCCAGATTTGCACTGGAGCGTAGGACGATAGTGTATGTGTCCCATCTCTCAGGCAGTGATCCGAGGAACCTGTTGTTCATCTGGCTATTGGTGTATTCATGTTTCACAATTTTCAGCTCAGATATCAAGCAGGAAAAGCGCTCAAACTGTTGACTCAGTGTCTCACCCTTTCTATGAGAGAATGTCTCATATTGTTGGGCAAGGATTTCCCTATTGTTTGCTAAGACCTCATCTGTGCCACCGAATTGTTCCTTCAGGGCATTCCAGAGATCATGAGCAGTTTCATGATGCATAAGCCTTGAATAGATTTCATTAGGCAGTGCCATGGCAAGAATTCCATGGGCTTTAGCATCAATCTCAAATAGTTTCCGATCTTTATCAGAGTATTGTTCCTTCTTCTTCGGAACCATTTGATTGGTTTCCGGATTGTTCACCATAGGCTTATGTGGTCCATGTACCACAGATGTCCAACAACCTGAACTGTTAACAGACAGGTGATGAAGCATTCTTCGTTGCCATATGTTATACTCGGTCCTAACCAGCATCGGAGGCTTGGTTGAGGAACCGGTATTGTGAGGATCATTAGAAGGAGTAGTCATCTTAGATTCAATCAAATTCAATTAAGCTATAACAAATTTAGAACAAAACACAACAACCAATTGAACCAGGAGATATCTCAAAATAAAAGAACGAAAGCGACAGAAATTCAATAATCTATAACCAGTTCTTGCGAATATGCTAATTCAATCAAACAGAGATATCAATTAGCAGTTTCAATGATCAATTGTTAGATCGATCAATGATTAACCGGCTCTGATACCGCTTGTTAGGATCAGTGATCTAAGTTAGATTGATTAGAGAGTATAGCAGCGGAATTCTAACAATGAATTAGCCAATTCACAAGAATGAAACGATATTCAATGAAGAACAAAGACGATTATAGATAGAGAGAATTCTGCAAATATATTTCATTCAATATTCGCTTTCGTGGTAACAGAATGTCACAATTACAATTAGGTCGACACCTCTTATATAAGAGATGTGACGTCTGCTGATGTCACTTGATAGTGACATCTAACAGAATTATTCCAACTGAAACACAACTACTGAAGATGTAAAAACAGCTGACATCTCCTTACAAAAATACTAAGTGTTATCAGTTATTATAACTACTGAAAAACATAAAACTACTGAAACTACAATGACTGAAGAACAAGCTCTTCAGTCGTTTTACAAAACTACTAAAAGTAAAAACATAAAACTACTGATATCACAACTACTGAAGAAGTACTCTTCAGCTGTTGTGACAAACTAGTGAAACTTCAGTACTTGGTCTTCAGACTTGAACATCAGATGTTTCATCAGCTGATGACTTCAGTAGATATCATCAGCTGATGTCTTCAGTCTTTGTCTTCAGACTTTATACACCAGTTGTTGATCTTCAGCACTTGTAGACTCTTCAGCTGTTGTACTTTAGTACTTTGGTCTTCAGCTTCAGCACTTGTGTTCTTCAGCTGTTCAGCTTTAGTACTTGTGTTCTTCAGCTGTTGAACTTGAGCACTTTAGTCTTTAGCTGTTGAAGTCTTCAGCACTTGATCTTCAGCTGTTGGAGTTTTCAGCACTTGTCGAACTGCTGATGAAGCTTTCAGCAGTTGTTGTGATATCATGTGGGACTTATAGGTTTTCTGATCTTGGCTCATTGGTTCTTTTGGTCCAACAAGGATCTTTCTCAGAGCACAATAGAGCAACTTGATTGTGTTGTCTGTGTAGCTGCAAAGAAAAGTTGGGATCATTCTGTGAGCAAGGTTAGTCATTTTGAAGTAGCTTAAGAACGAAGGAAGAAGAAAGAAAGAAATTTCAGAGAGAAATTTGGGTTTTTAGGTTTGGAGGAAGACATATGATAGAAAGAGGGGGAAACCGTTGGGTTTATATGTGAGAGGGATTTCAGATAAAGTTTAATGAAAGAGGATAAACTTTGAAATCCGGATGTCGGTCCCACCTCTGAAAAGGTGGTTTACTTTTTGCTCAAAAGTAGTTTTCTTGGAAGTTAAAAAGCTTCCGAAGGTAATTATCTTCGGAAGTTTTAATTAAAAAGATTCCAAAGCTATAATGACTTCGGAAGAACTTCGTGAGAGATTTAAAAATTTTTGCTTCGGAAGAAAATTTAAAGCTTGAGTGCTTTGTGTGTAAACAGACAAAGCTTCCGAGAGTTAATTTTGCTTCGAAAGTAAATGGTCCTTAAAATTTAGTAAGTGTCTGAGACAAAAATTTAAGGTTCGGAAGATAAATTTTGAAAACTCTTCTGAAGGTAAACTTCTTAGACAGTTATTTAATTTGAAGGCATGATTTACTTCCGAAGTTAAAAACAAAACTTCCAAAGTATCAGAAATTTTAAAAAATCTAAGGAAAGTCTTCAAAAAGAAATTTTCATCCAAAGAAAACATGAGCTTATGAAAGTGATGAACTAGACAACTTAGGACACACGTATTTGAAGAAATAATAAGAATTAGTTTTAAGAAAAGATTACTCAAGGTTTATCATCCCAATAGCTCATATAAAATATTTAAATCTCTGTTTATCAAAAGCCTTTGTAAACAAATCAACATATTGTTCATCTGTGTGAACCTTGACTATTTAATTAATCCATTTTCATAGTTATCTCTAATTAAATGATACATGATATTGATGTGCTTTGTCCTTGAGTGCTGCATAGGGTTCTCTGTGATTGCGATAGCACTGTTGTTGTCTATGTGAATGGGAGTCTCCTTGAAATTTAACCCATAGTCCAGCATCTGATTTTGAATCCGAAGTACTTGAGCATAGCAACTTGTAGCAATAATGTATTCAGCTTCAGCAGTTGATGCAGAGACACAGGATTGTTTCTTGCATTGCCATGAGACAACCCTTCCACCAAGAAATTGACATCCCCCAGATGTAGATTTTGCAGTCATGTTGCAACCACCATAATCACTATCTGTATAGGCATACAAATTAAAGTCAGAATTCTTGGGATACCATAGGCCAAATGTTGATGCACCCTTGAGGTATCTTAGTATCCTCTTGACAGTGATAAGGTGAGACATCTTAGGGTTGGCTTGATATCTTGCACAAATACATGTAGCAAACATGATATCAAGCCTGCTAGCAGTAAGATACATAAGAGACCCAATCATAGCCCTGTATAAATGCTCATCTACACACTCCCCCTCAAGATCAGGACCAAGAGAGTGGTTTCTGGCTATGGGTGTCTTAGCAATCTTACAGTCAGTCATATTAAACCTCTTGAGTATGTCATGAACATACTTTGACATTCTTATGAAGATGTCATCTTCAACTTGCTTCACTTGAATTCCCAGAAAGAAATTGAGTTCCCCCATGGCACTCATTTCAAATCTATCTTTCATCAGCTTCCCAAAGTCTTTGCAGAGCTTTGGATTAGTTGAACCAAATATTTTGTATCCACATATACCTGAACTAGCAATATGTCTTTTCCTTGTCCTTTGATGAAGAGAGTTCCATCTATAGTACCCCTCCTGCATCCATGTTTACAGAGATACTCAGACAGTGTCTCATACAACTTCCTGGGTGCCTGATGCAGCCCATAGAGAGCTTTGTCAAGCTTGCAGACATGATCAGGATGTCAGGATCTACAAAACCAGGTGGCCGTTTGACATAAACCTCTTCATCTATCACTACATACAGAAATGCACACTTCACATCAAGTTGAAAAACATTGAAGTTCTTGGATGAAGCAAATGCCAGGAATATCCTAACAACTTCTAATCTTGCCACTGGAGCAAAGACATCAGTGTAGTCAATCCTTTCTTCTTATGTGTATCCTTGAACAACCAGTCTAGCTTTGTTCTTGATGATGATGCCTCTATCATCTTTCTTGTTCCTAGACACCCATTTGGTTCCAATGGTAGTTTTCCCACAAGGAAGAGGACAAAGGTTCCAAACTTTCTGCCTTTTGAATTGAAGCAGCTCTTGTTGCATAGCTTCAACCTAACTTCCATCCTTTAGAGCTTCATCAACTTTCTTTGGCTCTATCTGGGATAGAAAACAAGAGTGAAGACAAACATTTGCTTCATGGGTTTATCCTCTTTTCTTTACCCCTGAGATAACATCTCCAATGATGTTTGTGGCAGGGTGAGACATATGGATCCTAAGCTAAGGGATCACAGCAAGTTGTTGAGAAAGATCTAAATTTGAGAAATTTAAATCTGGCATAGATGTTTCTCCCACCACATCAGCACACTTTTCAAGTGAAACTTGATCCAAGTAGTGTGTGACATCATTGATGTTCTTATACACAGTGAGGTTAGTGGCATCAAGGAATTCTTGGTTACTGTCACCATCACCATTGTTTTCTTCCACAATTGAGGTGTTCTTATCTGGTTGTAGAGCCTCTGAGCTGGAATTTGAAGGCATCCCAGATGTATCAGCTGAATATGTCATTGTAGGGCTGATTGAAACCTCATTTGCAGAAGTGGTTCCAACTAGAGTTGAAGATTTGTGTCTTGAAGATCTTCCTAGCTCAAATCTTGGATTAGGATCATGTGTATTCGAATTTTCTGCAGATCCTGAAACATTCTCACAAGATTTATTAAAACAGTTGGTAACCAAATCTAGATCAAACAACTAATGTGGAGCAGAACCAGTAACACAAGGTGTGTGTTAATTGAAAGTCACATTGGCTGACTCCTCAAAAATTCTAGTTCTGAGATTGTATACTCTATATGCCTTAGCTTGGGAAGAGTATCCAATAAAGTGTCCATCATCTGATTTCTCAGCAAACTTGGCAATTTGATCATTGGTATTCAAGATGGTGCAAGGATATCCAAATGACCTGAGAAAACTAATGAAAGGTCTCCTCTTGTGCCAAAGTTCATAAGGAGTCTTTCCATGAGTCTTAACTACTAAAACTCTATTATGCACATAGCAGGCAGTGTTGACTGCCTCTGCCCAGAAGGTGATGGGCGGTTTAGAGTCAGACAACATGGTTCTTGCAGCTTCAATCAATGTCCTGTTTCTCCACTCAGCAACACCATTTTGCTGAGGAGTCCCGGGAGCACTAAATTGTTGTTGGACCTAAAGAACCAATAAGCCTGATCAGATAAACCTATAAGTCCCACATACATCACAACATCTGCTGATGACTTGATCAGCTGTTTGACAAAGTCTGAAGACTGCAACAGCTGAATAACTAAAGTACTGAAGTACAACAGCTGAAGATCTAAAGTGCTGAAGACTACAACAGCTAAAGAACTAAATTACTGAAGTACAACAGCTGAAGATCTAAAGTGCTGAAGAATTCAATAGCTGAAGACTAAAGTACTGAAGTACAATAGCTGAAGATCTAAAGTGCTGAAGACTTCAACAGCTGAAGACTAAAGTACTGAAGTACAACAGCTGCAGTATAAAGACTGAAGACATCAGCTGATGACAACAGCTGAAGCTCAAGTACAAATACTGAAGCCTTCGGAGTTTGTAACAACAGCTGAAGAAGCATTCTTCAGTTGTTGTGATGGTTTACCTTTCAGTAGTTTTCTTTGTTTCAGTATTTGTAAAACAACAGAAGAGTACGTTCTTCAGTTGTTATAATTTCAGTAGTTTCTTTTCAGTAGTTGTAATAATAGTTAAGACTTAGCATTTTTGTAAGAAGATGTCAGCTGTTTGACATCTTCAGTAGTTGTGTTAACTATCAGCCGTTTGTAATAAATTATGTTAGATATCCCTATCAAGTGACATCAGCAGACGTCCCATCTCTTATATAAGAGGTGTTGACCTAATTGTAATTGTGAAATTCCGTCACCACGAAAGTGAATATTGGATGAAATATTATTTGCAGATTTCTCTGTCTATAACCGTTTTTGTTCTTACATTGAATATCTCTTTGTTCTTGTATATTGGCTAATTCGTTTTTAGAATTCCGCTGCTATACTCTCTAATCAATGAAACGTTGATCACTGATCCTAACAAGTGGTATCAGAGCATGGCAATTACTGCATATGGATCTATTTGGTCCTGTGAGAGTGATGAGCATGGCAAAGAAGAAATACTGTCTGGTAATTGTGGATGATTACTCTAGATTTGTATGGACATTCTTTATATATTCAAAGGATGAGGTTGCTCAGAAGATTATTCACTTTGTGTTGTATGTTGAGAAGCAGTATTCCCTTTCAGTCAAGTGTATAAGGAGTGACAATGGAACTAAACTCAAAAACCATACACTTGATGACTTCTATCTTTCAAAGGGAATCAAAAGGCAGTTTAGCATCCCAAGGACTCCAGAACAAAATGGAGTAGTGGAGAGGAAGAACAGGAGCCTAATTGAAGCTGCAAGGTCCATGTTGGCTGACTCTGGTTTGCCACTGTCCTTTTGGGCTGAAGCTGTTAACACAGCTTGCTATGTGCAGAATAGAGCCTTAGTAAATCAGAGGTTGATGAAGACTCCATATGAAGTTCTCCATCACTTGGCTCCTCTAATTTCATTTTTCAAAGCATTTGGGTGTCCCTGTTTTATTCTCAACACAAAGGATCAACTCCAAAAATTTGATCCTAAGGTGGATGCCAGGTATTTTGTTGGTTATTCATCTACTTGCAAGGTATACAGAGTCTTCAACTGCAGAACAAAGATAGTTGAAGACACTTTGCATTTGAAGTTTAATGAATCTCCTATGGACAAGATTCCACAAAACCCTGTGGAGTTATTTGATTTGGACATACTGCAATATGTTCCTTATCAACCTCCAGCTATTGCAGATCATGTGGATAAAATATCTTCTGCAGCATGTCTTCCACCTGGATGTATTGATGATGATGATGATAATATCAATACTCACCTATTCAAGTTTAGTGACCAAATGCCTGTGTCTGCAAAATTTGATGTTCCTGTAGCTTCAACAGTTCCATCCACAACAAATGCTGATGAGATCTCTGATTCCTCTACATCTTTTGAGTTACCATCCAATTCTTGGTTTCAAGAGTGTGTATCAACATCTGCTGCTGCTGAAGGTCCTACAAACACTTGCACAAATCTCATTGTTTATCAAGAACAGAAGAATCACCCAATGTCTCAATTGTCTAACTTCTACTTCTATGCTCTCTTCATCAGTCAGCTAGAGCCAAAGAACTATCATGCTGCTTTGAGAGACAATGGATGGGTTGAAGCCATGCAGCTTGAGCTAATTCAATTCAAGAAACAGCAAGTGTGGAACTGGTTCCTCTTCCCCTAGGTAAGTGTGCAATAGGCACTAAATGTGTGTTTAGGAATAAAACTGATGAAAATGGGCTTATTGTTAAGAACAAGGCTAGACTGGTTGTACAGGGGTTTTCACAAGAAGAAGATATTCATTATGATGAAACCTTTGCTCCTGTAGCCAGACTAGAGGCAATTAGATTGTTTTTAGCCTATGGTGCATTCCACAATCTTAAAGTTTTTCAAATGGATGTCAAAAGTGCATTTTTATATGGTAAAATAAAGGAAGAAGTTTATGTGTGTCAACCACCAGGTTTTGAGGATAATAAACATCCTGAATGGGTGTATAAACTTGATAAGGCTCTTTACGGGTTGAAACAAGCTCTTAGAGCCTGGTATGAGACACTTTCCACTTTTCTTCTTAAGAATAATTTCACTAGAGGCTCCATTGATAAAACTTTGTTTATTAAGAAGGTGGATCGGCATAAGCTACTTGTTCATATTTATGTTGATGATATCATTTTTGCATCCTCTGATCTCCAGTTGTGTGATGATTTTACAACATTAATGAAAAAGAGGTTTGAAATGAGTGCAATGGGAGAATTACAGTTCTTTCTAGGCTTGCAAATTAAACAAAAGGCTGATGGAACCTTTATTCATCAGTCAAAATATACAAAAGATCTTTTGAATAAGTTTGATTTACAAAACTGTAAGCCCTGTTCTACTCCCATGTGCAACACCACACAACTGGATGCAGATCAGAAAGGTAAAGTTGTTGATGAAACACTTTACAGATGTATGATTGGGTCCTTGATGTATTTAACAGCTTCTAGACTAGATATCATGTTTGCTACTTGTGTCTGTGCTAGATTTCAGGCTGCTCCTAAAGAGTCTCATTTGATTGCAGTCAAGAGGATCTTTAGATATTTGCAAGGTACACAATCTCTAGGTTTATGGTATTCCACTGGACACTCTTGCAAATTAGTTGCTTTTTCAGATAGTGACTATGCAGGGTGCAAGTTAACTAGAAAGTCAACTTCTGGTGGTTGTCAATTCCTAGGCAACTGTTTGATTTCTTGGCAGAGTAAGAAACAAACATGTGTTGCTACATCAACTGCTGAAGCCAAGTACATTGCTGCTGCAAGTTGTACTTCTCAGGTACTCTGGCTTCAGAACCAACTTCTGGTTTATGGCATTACAGAGACTAAGACTCCATTATTAATGGATAGTGCTTCAGCTCTGTGTGTTGTCAAAAATCCAGTCCAGCACTCTAGGACCAAACATATAGAGATCAGACATCACTTTATTCGGATTGTTTTGAGAAAGGTCTGATTGATCCTAAGTTTGTGCCTAGTGCTGATGAGCTTGCAGATATTTTTACTAAGCCTTTGGATAGTTCTACTTTCCAAAACTTGTGTTAAGGCTTGGTATGCTGCAGCTAGAATAAGTGATAACCACTGATGATCTCAGTAAATAAGTACTAATGATCATTAGTGACCATATCACATATTGTATTGCTTCTGTTACAACAACTGATAAAGTAACAACTACTGATGTAGTTGTAACTACTGATGTTGTCAAAACAGATAAGTACTGATGTCCTATGAAACAACTGAAAACAGCAAAAAGGCTAATGAGTAAGTGTTGAGGACAGTATGAAACAACTGAAAGGCTATGAATTGACGAAAACTACTCATGAGAACTTTCTCTTCAGTTGTTTCTACAACTGTTGTTTCATTCTAAACAACTGATGACAAAACCATGTCTTCAGTAGTTTCACAACTACTGATGACTAATACAAAGTCATCAGCTGTTTACAACAACTGATGACAAAACCATGTCTTCAGTAGTTTCACAACTACTGATGACTATACCAAGTCATCAGCTGTTTACAACAACTGATGACAAAACCATGTCTTCAGTAGTTTCACAACTACTAATGACTAATACCACGTTATCAGTTGTTTTTAAACATCTGAAGTCAAAACCATGGTCTTCAGTAGTTTTATAACTGCTGATGCCTAAAACCACGAGTTCAGCTATTTCAACGTCTGAAAGGGTAATACCATGTCACCAGTCGTTTTAAAACTACTGATGACTAACACCAAACCCTTCAGTCATTTTCTTACCCGTACCCTATAAATATCCCCGACCTAATCATTCAGAGCCTCATCTTCTTCAAACCTAACGTTCATATCTCCAAAACTTCTCTCTCATTAATGGCGACCATGCAGCTCAAACCGCGACACAACTGTGTAGCTTACCTCATCAAATCGCCATTCTGGGCTAAGTTCGATAATGCTATTGATCTTATGGTCCAGTCACCCTACAAAACGGCCTTTCTTCTCAATCCAATCCTTCATGCCGAATCCCTTAACCAGTTTTGGATGAACGTCACCCTCACCACTGGGGAGAACAACACAGAGTCTCTCCGGTCGGTCGTCAACAACCACCAAGTGGTCATCACTCCTGATATACTTCGTCAAACCCTACACCTGGATGATGCCACTTTTCCTGCTGGATATCCAAAGGGCACAGCTGATTTATCCTTTGCCCACCATGGATATCAAGGAAACCTTAGTGCCTCCACCATACTGAAGAAACATTTCCATGATGCTGAACGTCTCATATTTCACATGGTAAATGTCTGTTTGGCTCCTAAGACTTCCTCTTGGGATCAAATGTCTACAAGGTGGCAGCAGGTACTATTCTCTATCCTTGAGCAACAGAACCTAAACTTCTCTGAAATATTTTTCTGGAACTTAAGGACATGGCCTCAAAATCTATTTCTAACCGCTGGATATTATATCCTCGGTTCATTATGGCCATAATAGAGAATCAGCTAAAAGCTGAGGGACTTGTTGGCCTCGGAGTCTGCAACGGCTGTATTGCCTGAAGTATACTCCAGGCACAACTCTGACCAAACGTTGAAACACGCTGCCAGGCTGCGAAAACCCACGCAGTTGGAACCCACAGCCACCACCTCCAGAACCAAAGTCCCCACTACACCCAAATCCAAAAAGCCAAAAAAGGCTACTCAGGGAGATGAGTCCCCTGTACCACAAACACAGGAACCACACACTGGTCTTAACCCCCCAGTTGTGACACTGACTCACCAGCCACAACCGCACAGGTATCCTCTCAACAGGATCCTGTTGCAACCAACATTGGGGAACCTACACTGCTGGAACCTATCTCACTTGAGAGGGTTACCATTGAAGCGCACCATTCACCCCAGGTGCAATCTGCTTCCACCCAATCACCACATGCAACCGCCCCCCAAAGTCCTACATTACTTGTTGCACAAGTGCTGACTCAGTTGCACTCCTCACCCCCTCCCCAGATACCAATTACAACTGGGAATACCTCTACCATTGAGGGGGAGGACCAAAGTGCAGCTAAGAACCCATAGCATAGGGGTTACAATGTTCCTTCTCCTGGTGTAGCAATGGAGATTGGAACTTCTGGTGAGGCTGCCACTTCTCCTGCTTCATCATATGATCAGGTTCTAGTTGGTACCATTACTAAGACCTTACCAGAGGCAACTGCTGATGAAGGACAAAGTCCTGAGGCAGGAAGTCCCCAGTTCCAAGACAAAGGGGCACATGCTACAACTGAGCTACACTCAGTGCATGTTCATCCTGATCCTATCAGGAGGTCAGGTGATTCAGCAACCACTTATGATGACATGGGCTTCTTTTACGATGTAATCGCCCAAAACACCATCCTGGAAGAGGAGGTGAGCAGACTCAAAGAGCTGCTTGCCAAAACTTCTAAGGAACAAAGACCATCTGCCTCTACCACCTCACAGATGGCACCTTCATTTGAAGGTCTCACAAACACTGAGCCACTCCCAACAACTCAGCCACCTGCCTCTGCTTCTGGCACTATTTCTCAGGAACAGAACCCTCCTGAGCAAATAGCTGCTATCCTTCAAAATTCCCTCCCTCTCATCAATCCATAATCACTGACATAATGATCAAAGCCATTGATGAGAGGCTTTCCTCAGTAATACAACCATTGATAGAGGAGGTTGTGGGCAACCAGCTTTCTGGCAATCAACCCCTTGCAACCAATGCAACCAAAAAGGGGAAGATTAAGTCAGTGAAAGCAAAAAGAAAGAGGAGAAAGAAAAGGAGAAAGAAACAGAAGGGATAGTAGTGGAAGAGGAGTTGGAGTTGAATGTGCAGACCGATAAAGAGAAGGAAAAAGAGAAAGACTTGGAGCTACTGATAAATGAGGCTGATGCCGAACACAGCAGATCAATGGACAACATCATTGATCAGCTGTTTAGGCAAGGCCATGACACCGATAAACTTGACTATGAGATTCGACGATTAGAGATTGAAGAAATCCAGAATAGATGGGCAAGTTATGAAGTGTTAGAAAGAGAAAGGCTTGAGATAATGATTAGATTTATTGCAAAATATCTTGGAAGTTCAATGATCGAAATCAAAGCTTGGTCCAGGGACAGTATCTTGGCAATCACCACCAAGATCTGTTCGTCTGAAGTATGTACTAAGGGACTTGTTGTTGAAGCTTTGAATGAAGCGGGTGCTGGGAGCAGGACTGAGCTAGCCAAGCAATCAAAAGCCAACTCACCTCAAAAATGCTAGAATAGCCTGTAAACATTCCCACACCAAAACCACCCAAAACACAACCCACCAAACCAACTCCCTTACTCTCAAAACCCTTAGCCGATGATATACCCTTGAAGAAGAAGAAGGGTACTGAGGCTAGAAGATGATGAAGAAGATGATGAAGATAGGCTGCCACTCTCAGCTGTGATTCAGTTGCCTAAGGCCACAAGTCACTCCTCAGCAATTACTCCTGAATTCCAAAGACAGATGGTTAAAGTGAAGCTAGAAGAAGAAGAGCTTCATAAACAGCATGATGAGGAATTGCTGAAGAGAGTTGACAAATCTTATGCAGCCACATCTTCAATCATCAATATGAATAAACAAGCCCTCAGACTTTACACTCTCAAGCATACCTTTCAATATCAAAAGGAAGAGTGAGGATTTGGCTTGATCCCAGGGTGTCTCACAGAATTCATAAGAAAAACATACCTCAAAGATACATTGGCCAGGTGAAAAGATCGTAGATGAAGTGATCTCTCTGGTCTTTGTAGTTTCACCCTGGGAAATCCTAGAGGACATCAAGAAAGCCTATAAAGCTAATCTAACCCCTCAGAAGATGCTGGAAAACAAAATCGTGAAAAAGGGGTTAGTTTACAAGAGACTTGAGGAAGTCAGGAAAAATGAGCTCCAGTTGTTCCTAGAGGGTAATCACCCGGATGAGTTTGCTTACATAATAATAACAACTATGGAGCTAAAGAATGGGAAACGGGCCAAATACCTGTCTGAGTATTATAGGCCTGAATCATTGTTTGAAGGAGGTGCTGAAGAGCTAACCATGGAGGAACAAATCACCTTCCTTGAGGCCTACACAAGAGAGTCGTGTAGACTCATCATGGGGAAATAGATCTCATGAATGGGGTAACAACTCTGTTTCCAATTCCCCAAAACAAGTTCTCATTCATACCTTGCCAAACAAATCTTTGAGACTTCTTCCCTGGCCGGTGCTTAAAAAGGGGTCGCTTCTGAGCTGATCTAGAAGACAAAAAGACCAACACTTCTGCCATAATAAGTGGGACAACTCTAATAAGTTTAGAGGTTTTGGCTGCATTGGTTCAGGGGGAGTTTGTTGGACCTAAAGAACCAATGAGCCTCATCAGAAAAACCTCTAAGTCCCACAGACATCACAACAACTGCTGATGACTTGATCAGCTGCTTGACAAAGTCTGAAGACTGCAACAGCTGAAGAACTAAAGTACTAAAGTACAACAGCTGAAGATCTAAAGTGCTGAAGACTACAACAGCTGAAGAACTAAAGTACTAAAGTACAACAGCTGAAGATCTAAAGTGCTGAAGAATTCAATAGCTGAAGACTAAAGTACTGAAGTACAACAGCTGAAGATCTAAAGTGCTGAAGACTTTAACAGCTGAAGACTAAAGTACTGAAGTACAACAACTGAAGTATAAAGATTGAAGACATCAGCTGATGACAACAGCTGAAGCTCAAGTACAAATACTGAAGCCTTCAGAGTTTGTAACAACAGCTGAAGAAGCATTCTTCAGTTGTTGTGATGGTTTACCTTTCAGTAGTTTTCTTTGTTTCAGTATTTGTAAAACAACTGAAGAGTATGTTTTTCAGTTGTTATAGTTTCAGTAGTTTCGTTTCAGTCGCTGTAATAATAGTTAACACTTAGCATTTTCGTAAGAAGATGACAGCTGTTTGACATCTTCAGTAGTTGTGTTAACTATCAGCAGTTTGTAATAAATTCTGTTAGATGTCACTATCAAGTGACATCAGCAGACATCACATCTCTTATATAAGAGGTGTTGAACTAATTGTAATTGTGACATTCCGTCACCACGAAAGCGACTATTGGATGAAATATTATTTGCAGAATTCTCTCTCTATAACCGTTTTTGTTCTTACATTGAATATCTCTTTGTTCGTGTGAATTGGCTAATTCATTGTTAGAATTCCGCTGCTATACTCTCTAATCAATCAAACGTAGATCACTGATCCTAACAATTGTCTTGTAATACCCTTTTCATCACAGAATGTGTCAAGGATATGGTTCTTAAATTCGGTTCCTTGATCACTTCTTATGATCTTTACCTTGTGATCAGATTGATTCTCAATCTTTAAGATAAAATTCTTCAAAATCTCTGGACTCTCATAGTTAGTTCTAAGGAAGAAAACCCAAGTGAATCTTGTAAAGTCATCTTTGATCACTAGACAGTATGAGGTCCTTCCTAAACTCATTACACTGGTGGGGCCAAAAAGATCCATATGTAACAAGTGTAAGGGAGTAGTGATTGAGTTCTTTTCCTTAGGCTTGTGAGATACCTTATGGTGCTTCCCTTTCAGGCATGCAACACAGTGGTCATCACTTGTAAACTCTTTCTTTAGCATTCCCGTTACCAAGTCACGCTTAATTAACTTATTCACTTTCTTAAAGTTTACGTGGCACATTCTTTTATGCCATAGGAAAGACTCATCACTATTGGGTTTAGACAGAAAGCATGAAACTTCTCCAGAGGGAGGGTTTTCTTGCAAATCCATCTTGTACGTGTTTCCTTTCCTAGGGGCTCTAAGCAGGATATGCTCATGAGGAATGACAACACCAGGCTTAAGAACAATACACTCATGCTTAGTAAAGAGCATGTTATGACTCTGATCACAAAATTGAGATGCACTCAGAAGATTGTTCCCAAGCTCCTTTAAAAAGTTTACCTTTTCTATGCTGAGCTTACCATTTGTGACCATGCCCCTACCAGAAATGTAACCACCTTCATCTCCTCCAAAATCAACAGGTCCTCCATCAATCATTTCAAAGTTCTGGAGTAGTGACCTATTACCAGTCATGTGCCTTGAGCAGCCACTGTCTATGATCTAGACATTTCTGTCTGTCTTCAGCTGTCCCTGCACAAAAGAGAATGATTAGTTACATCTGGAAACCCAAGCCTTGCTTGTCTTGGGCTCATTTGCAGAAGGTAATTTAAAAGTAATAGATCCTATGGTTGTACTAAGAGGATCTTGAGTTGTTTTTTATGGAGAAATCTCAATCACTTGGTCTTTCTTAGATGTCCACACCACCTTTCGAGTCTTGGACTTGACCTTCAAAAGTTTAGAAGCTTTTGGGGCTTCAGAAGTTTTGATCACTGAACCTTCGAAAGATTCTGCAAACACTGCAGCAGACTTCAGTGCTTCGGAAGAACTCCTTTCTTTCGAGACCAATATTCATCCGAAGAGAATTTTCCACTTCCCTTCTTGTTAGATTTGGAACTTCCGAAGGAAACTTGTTTTCCTTCTGAAGCTTGAATCTTCTTAGAACTCTTTGAAGCCTTTGTTTTGGCCATATGGACAGTACCTTTAGGATTGACGGACAATCCTTTACAATGTGAGTGGTGCTGTCACACATAACACAATTCATTCCTTCTTCACAAAAGCCTTGTCTTGAGAGTAAGACTATCTTTGGTCACTTCCCTTCTCCACCTTCATATTTGTAGATGCTGAGACAGTCCTTTTGGGCTGAGAACTATGCTTGGAGTTTGATGGACTAGGCTGTGCAGCAGTGGTACACAGCAGATCAGTCTTCTTCTTGTTGCTGAGATGAGTTGAGCAAGAAGCAAAACTCTTAGCAGAGTTTTGGTTGATGTCTTCAGTCCCTACCACTTTAAACCTTGCAGAAATAAATACTTGTTTCTGCTTAGAGTGAAAAGTAGCCTTGATCTCTTGAGCCTTCCTTGCCTTTCTTTTGCTCTTTCTAATCAAGTTCTTTGTCATGGACTTGGTCATCACAGTCTTCACTTTCTCCTCAAAAGGATAGTGGCCCTTCTTGGAATCCTCCTCTTCACTATTTGTAAAGGGATTCATCACAATCTCTTCTTCATCCTCCTCACTCATAGGATCTATGACAGGAAGCTCATCTTCACAAGTTCCACACATAGGAGATCTTACTGACAAGATTGTGTGTGGAGGAGCTATCTCATTGGATCCCAGCCCCTGTCTGTTTTTGATAGCACACTTTGTTGTGCAGGGATGAGGATATCGTGTACTTGAAGGTCTATTCTTTAAGAACACTCTTTTCTGCCATGGCTTTGTTGATCACAAGCTCAACCTAGCACTCAGTTAACTTGGTTATGAGATCTTTAATTTGAGTCCTAAAATCTGTGTATTCATGTTTTAGAACTGAAATGGTTTTCTCTAAGTCCTCTATTTTCAGCTTATAATCATTTATAGACTTTCTAAAATCAGATTTTAAAATGTTTAAGACTCAATATCAGATCTCAGTTCCAAGTTATAGGACCTGTACCTGTTACCTTTAGCAATGCATTCAGGAGTACAGAGATGTTCCAATACCTTGGCTTCATCTTGATCTGCCATCAATGCTTGGTTTGGAGAGGCACCTTCAACCTGAAAGCTCCAGTCAAAGCCTCCTTCTTCAACAGCAATAGCAGCTTGCTGCTTTGACTTCTCATTATGGAGAGCTTCATTAGTGTAGTTTGGTCTCGATTGTGTTTGGCCACCATTTGTTCTAGGTGCCTTACACTCTCTGGCAAAGTGGCCCATCAGGTTACAGTTGTAACTTTGACTTTGCCTTTGTCCAGTCTAAACTTTCCACTTGTTGCATTGCTTGGAAACTTCCTTCCAGTCCTCTTGTAGAACTTCTTGGCTCTATGAGTGAGAAGAGCCATCTGCTGCACTATTTCGATGTATTCCAGATCATCTGCATGGATACAGTCTAGGTCCTCAAGAGTGAAAAGGGAGTTGCCACAGCTTTCATCAGAAGACACAAAAGCTTGAGAAGAGCTTGTCTCTTGGAATGGGCTTCGTTGAGTGTAGTTCTCCTTTGGTGTCTCTGGGAAGGTGATGAAAGGACCCTTGGGTGAGTTGTCAGGGTAGCATAAGAGATGATGTTTGGGTTCTATGATATCCCTTTCAACCACATGTAAGGCTGAACCCATTTGATTGTTGGAGTTTCCAGATGAACCTTGCATGTTCATCTCCATCTGGTATCCACTGAGAATCCCATATAACTCTATCATAGTAAGAGTTTTGAGATTTTCAGTTCTCTTGATCACCACACAGTAGTGTGTCCACTGCCTAGGAAGTGAGGACATCAACTACCTTACAATGTCTCTGTTCTCAAGAGAAACTCCTCCATCCACTAGGGTATCCACAATCTCCACATACCTGAAATACTGTTGAGTCATGGCTTCACCTGTTTTGAAGGTGAAGTTTTGAACTGCTGCTTTAGGAGATCCTTCTTGTTCTCCTTCACTTCTAAAGAACCCTCATACATCAGTTTCAGTGCATCCCACAACTGCTTGGCTATTTTGCACTTCTTCAAACCTCTGTACACAGAGTTTGGAATGGTAGTTTGAAGAGCAGTCATGGCTTTTCTGTCTATCTCTTCTCTCTTCCTATCTTCATCAGAGTAGTTAGCCACATCTTTAGAGATCATACCAGCACCAGTAGTAGAAGGTGTGCTCGGTATGAAAGGTCCATACTCAATAGACTCCCACACTTGAATCAAGAGACCTGATGAAACCTTCCATTCTTAAACACTAGGTGTCAAACTCATCAAGAGTGATCAATGGGGACTTGTTCATGGTTCCAGTTTCCATATCAGTTTTGGAAATGGTTGCCATTTGAAAAGTTTAGTCTTTGTGTGTGTGAGGGATATAAAGATGGTTAGATCTTATATCAAGAGCCTGCAATGCTCTAATACCAAATGCAGGATCGTTGAAGGGTGAAGAGTTACAACACAACAACACAAAGAGGACATAAACTAAACTTAGATCAAACAGTAAACTGGATTAACCAAGTGGTGACACTAAGAACACAAGTAATATATGAGACAGAACACAAAGAACACAAGTGTTTGGTTTTCAAGAATGCAGTATATTGCCTTCTCTATGTTCTATTACAAGTGTTACAAAAGCATATTACAAAGATACAAGAACATGAGATACTTATACAACATCCTACAGCCGGCTATACTTTGAAAGCCAGCTGGATACAATTGACTAGACACACACAAAATCAATTGTAGAGTCAAAAGGCAGATTGCCTTTTGACTAGTGACTATGACATGCCATAGCTCACATCCTTATCAATTACAAAAAGGATAAAGTACATAAATTAGAAAGTTACAGACTCAAGACCTCAATGTACAGTTACCAAAAGCATGGACCTTTTCACCAAACCATTTTAGTTGGTGACTTGCAGAGTTGCAGCGAAAAGGTGTCCAGCTTTATGGAACAATACATCAGATAAAGCTGTTACTAAAAGTCTTCGGAAGAAATCTGTTTTCATGAACTTGAAGCTTCAGAAGACTTTGTCTCTAAGGCTTCGAAAGACTTCATCTTTGGCTTCGGAAGATGTTGGTCTTGGCTTCGGAAAATTTCACACTTAGAGTATTTCTGTTGCACATGTGAAACTTTCGAAGCATTCCACTACAATTCACTTGTGCAACATGCATGAGAGACTAAAGATGTTTAGGTTGCATCAGCCACTTCATTAATCTCCACACTAAGGCTTATAGAGTATACAATCTCAAAACGAGAATTGTTGAGGAGTCAGCCAATGGGACTTTCAATGAGCATACACATAGTGTAGCTGATTCTTGTCTTGATTGGCTATTTCATCTTGATTTAGTTACAAAGTATTATAACAAATCTTGTAAGAATTTTTCTGGATCTATAGATGTGTTACCAATAGGTGATCCTAATCTAAGATTTGAGCTACAAGACCTTCAAGCTATACATCTTCAGCTCCAATTGTAACTCATCCTACAAATGAAGTTTCTATTACCACAATAATGACAAATTCAGCTGATACATCTGTGATGCCTTCAAATTCCAGCTCAGAGGCTCAACAACTAGATAAAGAAGCTTCAAATGTATAAGTCAATGGTGGTGGTGAAAGTGATCAAGAATTTCTTCATGCTGACAGCCACTCCATACAAGACACCATCAATTATGTCACACCCTTGTTGGATCAAGTGTCACTTAATAAATGTGCTGATCTGGTGGGAGACTCATCAATACCAAATCTAAATATTTCTAGACTGGATCTCTCTTAGGAACTTGTTGTGATCCCTCAGCTAAGGATCCACACGTCTCATCCCACCTCAAACATCATTGGAAATGTTGACTCAAGCGTAAGAACAAGAGGACAACCCATGATGCAAATGTTTTTCGTCACTCTTATTTCTTATCTTAGATAGATCCTAAGAAGTTTGATGAGGCTCTGAAGGATAGAAGCTGTGTTTAAGCTATGCTAGATGAGCTACTTCAGTTCAAAAGGTAAAAGGTATGGAAGCTGTGTCCTCTTCCTCATGGAAAGACCACTATAGGAACTAAATAGGTTTTAGGAATTAGAAGGATGACAGAGGAATTGCATTAAAAAACAAAGCTAGACTAGTTGTTCAAGGGTACACACAAGAAGAAGCATTTGACTACACAGATGTCTTTGCTCCTATAGCTAGACTAGAAGTTGTTAGGATATTCTTGGCATTTGTTGCATCCAAGAACTTCAAGATCTATCAACTTGATGTCAACTATGCTTTTCTGTATGGGGTGATTGATGAAAAGGTGTATGTCAAACAACTACCTGGTTTTGCAGATCCTGATCATCCTGATTATGTTTGCAGGCTTGATAAGGCTCTTTATAAGCTACACCAAGCACCAAGAAAGTGGTATGAGACTATCTCAGTATCTCTGCAAGTATTGATATTAAAGGGGTACTATAGATAGAACTCTCTTCATCAAAGGACAAGAAAGGACTTAATGCTAGTTCAAGTATATGCAGATGACATCATCTTTGGTTCAACTAATCAAAGGCTCTACAAGGACATTAAGAAGATGATAAAGGACAAATTTGAAATGAGTGCCATGGGGAAACTCATTTTCTTTCTGGGAATTCAAGTGAATCCTATGCCATGGCCAAATTTGACTATGGATTAAACTTTAAGGAGACTCCCATTCACATAGACAACAATTGTGTTATCCTATTATAGAGAATCCTATGCAGCACTCAAAGACAAAAACACATCAATAGTAGGTATCATTTGATCAAAGATAACGTTGAAAAGGGATTAATTAAACTAGTCATGGTTAACACAAATAAACAACGTGTTGATCTGTTCACCAAGGCCTTGATGAGTAGAGATTTAAATATCTTATATCAGCTATTGGGATGATTAACTTTGAGTAGCTTTTTCTAAACACTAATTCATATTAATTTTTAAAATCTATGTGTCTTATTTTTTCTATTTTACCACCTTTATAAGCTCTTGTTTTCTATAGATGAAAAATCTTTTTAGAAGACTTTCCTTAGACTTTGAAAATACTGATCTTTTTGTCCTTCGGAAGATATGGATTTATCTTCCGAAGAAATTTGTGCCTCTAAAACAAATAACTATGTAAGTGAAATTTCCTTTAGAAGAAAATTTTGAAATATCTTCCGAAGCTTAAATCTCTTCTTGAGCAGTTCTATATTTTCAAGAATAATTTTCTTACGAAGCAAATTTATTCCCGGAAGCCTTATTCTTAGTTGAATAAAGCATCAAAGTCTTAATTCTCTTCCGAAGCAAAATTTTAAAAATTCTCAGGAATATCTTCCAACTCATTATGGCTTCGGAAGCTTTTATTATCAAAACTTCCGAAGACAAATTACCTTCGGAAGATTTTCGATTTCCAAGAAAACTACTTTTTGAGCAAAAGGCAAACTACTTTTTCAGAGGTGGGAACATCCGGATTTCAAATTTTATCCTCTTCCATTAACTTGTCTTAAATCCTTTTCATATATAAACCCAATGGTTTCTCCCTCTTTCTTTATCATCTTCATCTTACTCCTGACCTAAATTCCCAATATCCTCTCTGAAACCGCCTTTGTTCTTCTTTTCCTTCACCACTAAGCTTTCTCAAATGGCTAACCTCAACTGCAAAAATGACCCCAACTTTTCCATGCAGTTACACAGGAAACACAATCACGTTGCTCTGTTAAACTCTGAGAAATATTCAAATTTCTCAGAGGTTTGTTGATTCTTGACTCTATCAAACTACTCCACCTCCCTTACCATTGATCCTGTTCTTTATATGGATCATTTGCTTGACTTCTAGAAGACCTATCAAGAGCTAATCGTAGATAGAGAGAATGCACTGTCTGCTACAATGCAGGGGAGGACAATCTTTATCACTCCAGCCATCATAAACACCCATCTTCAGCAAGATGATAAACAAGGTGAGTTGTTCTTCCCTAAAGAAGTTGTCAACCAATCCTTCCAGCAGTTGGGCTATGAGGGGTATTTCTGTGTAAAGACCTTCAGGAAAGGGAAGGTCTCATCTTAGTGGAAGTACTTACTACCTGTGGTCATCCACAGCTTGTCCAACAAGCATGAGGGTTGGGACCAGATTGTCAATGATCTCTAATTCATAGTGTATGGGATAGTTCAAGGTGTCAAGTTCAAATATTCTAAAATTATTTATAAAAAAATTCTTGCTATCTAGGACTCTTTAGCATATTAGATGTTTCCTAGATATGTTCAACACATTCTCAACTGTGAACTGGGCTCATAGTTTAGGGAAACATACAATGTTCTTAGATTGAGACAGATGAAGCCCCATATTACTAAAATCTTGAAGAAGCAAACGGTTGGCTTCTCTAGGGTAGAAACAACCTTGGTCCCAATAATGTTAAAGCTCCTTGCTCAAGGTGACAACCAATCCACACAAGCTAGTATTGAACCCACACCTTCTACCTCTCAACCACCAATACAGCCACAATCACCATCACCTATCAAGGAAGATCCAAACGAACCCCTACACAAGCTATTCAGTCTGTGTAGGCTCCCATACTACTACCCACACAGGAGGAACCCTGTTCTCCTAATGAGGAAACCACTCTCATTTTTTTCAAGAATTAGTGTTGAGGTTCCTCATGCTCAGCCTAATGAGCTCACTAGCCTAACAACCTTAAGCCTTCACTCAGAGTCTTAACACTCTAGTGAACTACCTTTATGGGAAAGTTAACATATCTAGCATTTAGATCTTAACCAACCAATCTCTACCCTTGACTTCTATGATGATGAGGACCTAGGATTTAGTGAGTATCAAGTGTCTCTCTTCTTTTCCTCCACTCAAAGAGAGATGAGTGCTCATGTTTCTCTCTTATCTAGCCCACATCATCTACTCACTACAAAGGTGGATCTTACTGACTCTACATAGGAAGTCCATATGGAAGAGGCTCTCATTTATGCAAGTGATTACATCTTTCAGACCTCAACCATGGCAACTCAGCCCACTGATACTCCATCTGACGTAGTCAGTGAATAGTGGAAACCCAACAACTAAGAACATCATGCAGGTGGTGAGATTGAGGGCTTTGGTCTAATTCTCTCATCCCCTAACGAATCTTCTTATGAAGAAGAGGGGAATCTGAGACTAAAGGTGGAAAAACTATAAAAAGCATGCACCTACCTAGTTTCTAAGGTTAGTCACTTGGAATCTCATGTGACTACTTTACAAAATGTGATTGATCTGACTCCTACCTCACCTATGCAAGAGGGTGATGCTACCAAAAAGGGGATAAAGTTATCCTAATTATAGAACCTGGGAGTTCTTCACAAAGCATGGACTTTGAGGACTCACCATCTTCACTTCCAACTTCAATACTCAGCAATTTTCTTAAGTTCACATTCTTCACCTCAAGGAACTTCCAACTACCTCTCAACCTCAAGGAACTTCCAACTAGATCATAGGGTGGAAGTATGATGCAGAAAGAAGAGCCCTTATTCTTCAAAGAGTTCAAGGGCAACAAGAAGTCTTCAATTTTCCGGCTTTGAACTACTATGAAGGTCTTGATCTTGTCAACTTGCCACTTGTCAATCCAAGCCAATCTAGACAAGCTAACAAGTTGGCTTAAAGGATTCAAGATAGGATTAATGAAAAGTGAAGCCTCAAAAGGACATAGAGGCAATTAGACATTGTTATTGGTAAACTGGATGTTGAGGCAGACCCTAAAATTAGCTTCAAAGGGAAAACCTTAACCTAAGGCCTAATGATGGAACTAAGAGCCCTGTCACACCTACCACTGCTTCAGAAGTTCATTCCCTTGACGAGACACATGTTAGTGAAGGTGCATCTCAACCTCTCTCTAGCTGGAGCTTAGAGACAAAGATGATCAACAAGGTGTTGTAGGCTTGTCTTCTTAGTTAAAGATTCAAAGGGGAGAAAAAGGATGGCCTCCAAACCAAAGTCAAAGAAGAAGAAGAAAGAGGCATCCATCTCCAAACCTCAGGATAAGTCAGAACATCCTAAGGATGTGCAACAAGAGGAACTCAACCAACTCCAATCCAAGTAGCTCCTCTAGCATCAAGAAGACCCATCTTGTCCTAGACATACTCTAGTAATCCAGAAAGATTGCGTGTCATTAGATTTCTAGGTGTTGAAGACGTATACACATTGCAAGACATGTTTAACCTACCCTTTCATGATCTCTTTGATATGAGAAGACATTATGAAAGTCTGAGTGATTCTGATCATCTCATGAAGAAAGGCATGGTCATTATCATGATGAGGATTGTCAATATCTGAAGTCTTGAAGTGTTTTGGTTGCATCAGCCTAGGGGAGTATGTAAGGTTTCATAAAAGGCTGATGCAACCCTAAGTATCCAAACAATCTGTCTAACATGCATGCACAAAATGGTAAAGTAGAATGATTCAAAAGTTTCACATTCTGCATTAGAAAACATGCTAAGTGTTAAATATTCTGAAGCTAAGGCCAATATCTTCTGAAGCTAAATATAAAGTCTTCCGATGCTTCAGAGACAATGTCTTCCAAAGCCAATTTATGAAGACATATTTCTTTCAAAGACTTTTGAGTACATCATATTATCTTATATACTTTTACTAAAAGGCGGGAACACCTAATGGCTGCAAGTCTGTTTGACACACGAACTTTCATAAGTTGGTGAAAAGGTCCATGTTTTTGTTAAACTGTACATTGAGGTCTTGAGTGTGTTACTTTCTTCTTTATGTACTTTTATTTGTTTTTAATACATTAGGATGTGAGCTATGGTATCTCATAGTCACAAGTCAAAAGGCAATCTACGTTTTTACTCACATTGATTTTGTTGTTGTCTAGATCATGTATCCGGCTGGCCTTAAAAGTATGGCTAGCTATAGGATGTAGTATAAAGTATCTCTGGTTCCTTGTATCTTAATGTATGCTTTGAAAACACTTGTAAGGAACTAAAGAGCAATATAAAACATTCTTGAAAACCAAACACTTGTGTTATTTGTTCTTAATATTTCTTTTAGTTACATATGTTTCATAGCTTCAAGGAAACTAGTTTCTAGTTCCCCAATTGGCCTGTTAAGTGTTCTAAATCTATCTCTCCTCATTGTGTGTTTTGTTGCAAGTGACCAAACCCCCCATACGGTCCTATAGATTTCAAACATGTCTACATTATTATAAAACTAACATCTGGCTATGACACAAGTTGTCTTAAATATAGGGATTGGTACTAGGCACGGAAAATCAAACAAAAATATTAAAATCAACAACTTGTGAGAGTACTTTTAATCCGTGCTAGAACTTACTCCTCATGCAAGACCTTTTTGTGTTTAATATAAATAGATTACTATTGATGTAATTAAGTAGTTTGTCCAGCTTTGTGTGAAACTTGTGTAAATTTCAATCAGAGTGCGATAGAAATTGAAGTTTATATACATGTGTTATTTGAATCCCTTTGTATTGTTGTTTAATCATTCTAGTTACTATTCCATGAGCCTTACATTCCGGATTTTCCTCACATGATCAATACGTATTGAACTATGAAGGTCCTTACAATTGGAATCATAGCCACGAGTGCTATAGATCAATTAGATTAGAGATTGAAGAGTTTTTGAGCTACAAATTCAATGTTTTCTTGAAGATTTCATTGATTAATGCTTTTGGGGTTAATTTGAAGGTGTTATGATCTGAAATAAGGTCATTTCACGAAGTAAAATTATTTAAATGGTTTAACTGGGCTTAGTTGAATCAATTAGAGACAATGAGTATCGAATTTGAATTTAAATCATTAGTTTGAAGCTTAATAACTTAATTTTTGTTAAATTGGTGAAAAGATTGAGATTGAAAACTTCGAAATGGCACTGAACTACTTATGCGAAAAATCAGTATTCGCACGCGAGAAGTTTATATTTCAGTGTGAACTCATAATTCAAAAAAGTTTCTTACATAAAGATCCATTCATGTGAGTACCCCAACATTTCACAAAAGTTAGTTGAAAATATTTTCGTGTGAACATTTGGTGCAAAAAGACCATGCATAAATTTTCTAAGTTATTGTTTTGCCTAAGAACTTTGGTTTTCAAGAATTTTTGATAGGCTTGTTGTCTGACTTCAAAATGGGAAATTTGAAAACACACTTCTATTTTAAACCTTTGTATATGAGATTGGTACAAGCACCAAACTTCCAAAACTTCTAAGTGAAGATGATAATCTGGATTGGGTTAACCAGTTTGAGAACCAAGTCATATACATCAAACCAATGATGTTGAAGTCTATCAAATATGGACCGCGTATTCCTATGTATTCAAATGACAAAGGAGAGTTGGTTCCAATACATGAACATTTGTGGGATGAAGAAAAATGAAAAACTTGAACTTGATGATAAAACTTTTGTAAGAATCATTATTGCTCTAACACGAAGCACAAATTTCAAGATCTCTAAAACTAATTACTAAGATGAAAAGTGGAGGAATCCTTTTGGAGAATATAGTTATAAAAAGAAGCTATTGAATCCATTACCTTACAGTTTGAATAACAACTACATTATAATCAAGATTACCAAAGATTTATATACCTTATCTCTTAGTGAACGGATTCCCATAATTAAAACTTATTAAATGGAACCTGAACCAACTGCCTTGTATGATAAAATGGCAAATAATGCTAATTACTATATGAGCTACTTACAAATGTGTCAGCAACAACAATTAGCCAACCTTGTGATTCATACTATCAAAAAGACATTGATGACTCGCCTCTAAGTCCTTAATCAAAATCAATTCTCTCCTATGTTATCTCAACCCATATCCCTTAGCCACAAACTCACACTTACCCATTTAGTCAACCTTCACATCACACACAACAAACATTGTTGTGAACTCCAACCCATCGAAGCAAACCATTCATAATGTAAAAGAACATCTTGCCTTGTTCAAAAGATTCATGTCTAGCTTTGAAGCTTTAATAGCCGAAGAACATCGGCCATGGCTGGATGTCAGATCACCATCCCTTCTAGCAACCTATTAAGGTGAATATGTTTACTAAATGTTGGGACCGTTTACGTACGGAGTATAACGGATTCTGCATGAGACTAGATCAAATAGTGCGGAATCCTATTTGATAGGCAATCCAATCAGTGAGAATGAAAACTTGATCGATCTAACAATGAAAAAAACGTTAAGAATTGAGTAGAAATCGATCAGGAACGAATTATGAAGTTGGATAGGCTGCTTAGGGCGCTCTGGATGGCTAGGGTTGGGAATATTTGAAGTCTGTCCTTTTTCCACGAATTATGTGGTATTTAAAGGTTTTTAGTTTCATTCGTACGACTGAACCATTAGCATTGAAATAAAAGGCATATCCTTGAAATAAAATACATCATCCATATAACATAAAAACCATTGTTTACAAACTTTAAACCTTAACGACATTGTGTTAAAATGGAAACAGAAATTATGTTACTAGACAAACAAGGAGCATACAAAATGTTCTTAAGAACAACTTCCAAACCATTTGAAAGTTTCAAAATATAGTCACCTTGGCTTCGATATCAACTTTTGCTCGGTTATCCATGTAGAGAGTTGTGTCTCCCTTCTTGAAGTGCTTATTTCTTTTAAACCTCTGCAACAGATTGCGAATATGACTTCCACATCCGGTATCCAATATCCATGTGTTTGAAGAAATAACATTTAAACCAATGTGAATCATAAAAGTTGTACCTGATGTTTGCCGAGCATCCCTCTTGTTTCTCAAATCTTTGAGATAGGTTGGACAATTCCTTTTCCAGTGTACTATCTCACCACACTCAAAGCATGGATCGTTCTCTGTTACCTTAGGCTTCTTAAGCTTAGGCTTTGGGGGTCCCGCTTTAGCCTTCCCTTTCCCTTTTCCTTTGATGTACCCCTTTCCTTTGGCAACATTTTCCTTAGGATTAGGGAATGGCCTTTTCTTATTGCCTCCCTCATTGATCAAGAGAACAGGTAGAACCTTTCTACCCATCCCTGCCTCGACTGTTTTGAGCATTGCGTGAAGCTCACCAATGCTCTTGTCCCACCCGTTCATATTGTAATTCATATGAACGTCTCAAACCTTTTGCTTAGGCCATTAAGGATCAAATCCATGGCCATTCCTTTGAGATGGGACAGTTAAGCCTCTCGAGGCGATAACGTGGATTTTCATCTTAAGAACATAAGATGATACCGATTGGGTTGCTTCCGTGCGACACGCATGTAGCGCACCAACCGTTTCGAAACGCTCTACCATAGCTTGTTGAAGGAACATTTCCTTCAATTGGGTAATCATGTCATATGCCCTATGATGCTCCAAGTCTTTCTGGAGTTCGAGAATCATAGTTCCTAACATGAGGCAGGAAACCTGCATGGAATCCTCAGTGTATTGAAGCCAATCGTTATAGGCCTCAACATCCACGGGGTTGGGTTGGTCAGGAATGGGATTGTCAAGGACATAGACCTTTTTCTCTTGCTTGAGAACAATTCTCAAGTTTCCAAACCGGTCCATAAAGTTATTATAGTTAAGACGATTGCCCTCTAAGATGGTTCTCAGTGATAGTGTATGGACAGTCGGGGTGGTAGCATTATTGTTTACGGCCATTTTTACAAAATTTACAAAGTTCATATTAGTATTTCTAGAAAAATTTCATTTTACTCATTAGTACCCTTTACATGTCTCGTAGACAATTTGTCAAGATCAGTGATCTAAGTTTGATTGATTAGATTAGATCGTAGCGGAATTCGAACAATGAATTAGATAATTTAGCAAGAACACAATTTATATTAAATGGAATAGTACAGGGTTATAGAGAGAGAGAGAGAAATTCTGCAAAAAGAATGTTTCATTCAAATGCTTTCATGGTGGCTAAAAGTCAAACATTACAATTAGGTCAACATTCCTTACATAAGGAATGTGACGTCTGCTCATGTCATTTGATAGTGACATCTAACAGAATTATACAAACAACTAATACTAAGCAAACTACTGAGAATGTTCTCAACAAGTGATCACATCTCAAAAAATGCTAAGTACAAGAACATAAAACTACTGAACTAAAACTATTGAAAGTATAAACTACTGAAAGGTAAATTACAAGTACTGAAAAGGAAAACCATCACAACTACTAAAGTTAATAACTTCAGCTGTTGTGACAACTACTCTCTGGTCTTCAGTCTTGTTTTTAGTACTTTACTTTCAGACTTTGTCTTCAGTACTTTACTTTTAGACTTTGTCTTCAGTACTTTACTTTCAGACTTTGTCTTAAGTACTTTACTTTCAGACTTTGTGTTCAGTACTTTACATTCAGACTTTGTCTTCAGACCATGTAATCAGCTGATCTCTTCAGCTGTTGTGATCTTCTTCAGCAGTTGTAATGTCTGTGGGACTTAGAGGTTTTTTTTATCAGGCTCATTGGTTCTTTTGGTCCAACAAACTCCCCCTGAACCAATGCAGCCAAAACCTCTAAGTTTATTGATGATCCCACTTATTCTTTGGTAGAAACACTCTCTTGATCAGCTTCAGAGGTAATCATGTAAGCACAGGCCGAGAAAAGGTTTCTGATCTTTTGATTGGCTAAGTGTGGAAGGGAACTCTGTCTTGGGGAAACTGGACATAGAGTCTTGTCCCAACCATGAAACCTATTTCCCATTGATGAGTCTGTAAGACTGTCTTGCATAGGCCTCAAGGAGAACAACTTGTTCCTCCTTGGTGAGTTCTTCTGCTTCTCCCTCAAAGAAGAACTTAGGGCCATCATATTCAGATAGATACCTTACTGTCTTCCCATTCTTCAACTCAACAGTTGTGATCTCTCTGTATGCAAATTAATCTGGATGAGAGCCTTCTAGCAACAACTGGAGTTCACTCTTTTGAAGATCTTAAAGTCTCTTGTATAACAGCCCCTTCTTGGTCATTTTGTTCTAAAGTATAGGTTGAGGGGTTATTTTTGAGTTGTGTGCTCTCTTGAATTCTTCTATAATCTCCCAGGGTGAGACTACCATGGCCAACATAATTGTAGCATTCAAAGTCTTTTTCACTTGGCCATGATATCTACTTGGTATGTTTCTCTTGTGTATCCTGGAACTTACCCTGGGGTCTGGCCAAATCCTTACTCTTTCTCTTTGATGTTGGAATGTATGCCTAAGAATGTACAGCCTCAGAGCTTGTTTCTTCATTGCTTGAATGGATGAGGACTGAGGGAAGTCCTTGTCAACCATTTTGAGAAATTGCTCATCATGCTGCTTCTGCTGTTCTACTTCTTCAATCTTCACTTTCACCATTCGCATTTGCAAGTCAGGTGTGATCAGCTATTGACTTCTAGGCTCAGGTGCTTTATGTTTGAGAACAACAGAGATTGGCAGACTGTCTTCATTCTCATCCTCTTCTTCTTCTTCTTCTACCCTCAACACCCTTCTCCTCCTTCTGGGTGCATCACTGGGTGTGGTTTGAGGTGGTTTTGAGGTAATGGAATTGGTTTTGTGCGTTGAGTTGTGATTGGTTTTGGTTTAGGGATAGGGTTGGCAGATTTTGGAGTTGGTTGTTTATGAGTTGGTGTTTGGGAAGGCTGATCTAGCATTTTTGTGGTAAGTTTGGCATTGGAGAGCTTGGCCATATCAGTTCTCTTCCCAACACCTGCTTCATCCAATGCTTCTATAATTAACCCCTTATTGAATGCTTCAGAAGAATAGATTCTGGTGGTTATTGCTAGAATACTATCTGTGGTCCATGATTTGATCTCAATCAATGATCTTCCCAAGTATTTTGCAATAAATCTAATCATTATCTCCAAGCTTTTCCTATCCATCACACTGTAACTAGCCCATCTTTCTTGTATTTCCTTAACTTCCAGCCTTCTGATCTCAGTGTCTAAAGTGTTTGTATCAAAGCCCTGTCTAAAGAGTTGGTCTATTATTCTATCCATAGATCTGTTGTGAGCTTCATCAGCTTCCTTAACCAAATCTTCTAAAGATTTCTCTCCAACAAGCTCTTGTGTTTCAGCACTTTCTTCCTTTTATAAGTGATCAGTTGTTTCTCTTTCTCTAGCTCCTTTTCTTTTTCTTGTTGTTTCTCATCGACCACTCTCTTTCTCTTTCTTTCTTTTATTGCCTTAGACTCCCCCTTTTTGGGTGCATTGAGTTCAAGGGTTTGAATGGCAAAAAGTGACTTTTGCATAGCATCATCAACCAGTGTTTGGAGATTTTAGGAGATCCTCTCATCAATGGCTTTATGCACAATCTCGATGATGATGGGAGTGATGAGAGGTAAGGAGTTTTTAAAGGTAGTAACCATCTGCTCAGAGGGGCTCTATCCCTGAGAGGTGGTGCCAAAGGTAGTGGCTGGGGGCTTAGTTAAGTGTATTGGCTGTGTGTTTGGGTGACCTTCAGATGAAGGTGCCATCTGTGGGTTTATTGGGGCTGATGGACATGGATCCTGAGACATTTTGGCTAGCAGTTCTTTGAGTCTGCTTACCTCAGTCTCTAGGAATGTGTTATGGGCTAAGACATCAAAGAAAAAGCCTAGGTCATTATCAGTCTTTGCTGAATCACCTGACCTCCTGATTAAATCAGGATGTACATGCACTGAGTGTAGATCAGTATATACATGTGCCCCTTGTTCTTGGTTCTAGGTACTTCTTTCCTCTGGACTTTGTCCTTCATTGACAATTGCTACCGGTGAGGTCTTATATATGTTACCAACTTCATCCTATTCATTTGCTGAATTACTAAAAGTGGCAGCCTGACCAGGTGTTCTAACCTCCTCTTCTACACTTGGAGATTGAACATTATAACTCCTGTGCTATGGGTTATCAGCAGCATTTTGGTCCTCCCCCTCAATTGTTGAGGTATTCCTAGTGTTAATTGGTTTCTGAGGAGGGGGTGAGGAACGCAGCTGACTCAGCACTTTAGCAACTATAAGGGTTGGGCTTTAAGGGGCGGTTGCATTTGGAGATTGGTCAGAAGCAGATTGCACCCGGGGTGAGAGATGCTCTTCAATGGTAACCTTCTCAACTGAGATAGGTTCCAATAATGTGGTATCCCCAATTGTTGTTGCAACAGGATCTTGTTGAGAGGATAATGTGCGGTTTCATGTCAGGATCAGTGATCTAAGTTTGATTGACTAAAGTAGCCCACAGCAGAATTTGAACACTGAATTAGAAAAATTAGCAAGAACACAATTTATATTCAATGGAATAGTACACGGTTATGGAGAGAGAGAGAAATTCTACAAAAAGAATATTTCATTCAAATGCTTTCATGGTGGCTAAGAGTCACATATTACAATTAGGTCAACATTCCTTATATAAGGAATGTGACGTCTGCTGATGTCACTTGATAGTGACATCTAACAGAATTATACAAACTACTGAAACTATGCAAATACTGAGAATGTTTTCAACAACTGATCATATCTCAGAGAATGTAAGTACAAGAACATAAAACTACTGAACTAAAACTACTGAAACTATAAACTACTCAAACTATAAACTACTGAAAAGATAAATTACAAGTACTGAAAAGGAAACCATCACAACTACTGAAGTTAATAACTTCAGCTGTTATGACAACTACTGATCACTCTGGTCTTTAGTCTTTGTCTTCAGTCTTTGTTCTTCAAACTTTTACTTTAGATGTTGTCTTCAGCTGATTGCTTCAGACTTTGTCTTCAGTACTTCACTTTCAGACTTTGTCTTCAGTACTTTACTTTCAGACTTTGTCTTCAGTAGAAATCTTCAGATCTTGTCTTCAGACTTTGTCTTCAGACCTTCTAATCAGCTGATGTCTTCAGCTATTGTGATCTTCTTCAGCAGTTGTAATGTCTGTGGGACTTAGTGGTTTTTCTGATCAGGCTCATTGGTTCTTTTGGTCCAAAAAACTCCCCCTGAACCAATGCAGCCAAAACCTCTAAGATTATTGATGATCCCACTTATTCTTGGCAAAAACACCCTCTTGATCAGCTTCAGAGGTAATCATTTAAGCACAGGCCGGGAAAAGGTTACTGATCTTTTGATTGGCTAAGTGTGGAAGGGAACTCTGTCTTGGGGAAACTGGACACAAAGTCTTGTCCCAACCATGAAACCTAGTTCCTATTAATGAGTCTGTAAGACTCACTAGCATAGGCATCAAGGAGAACAACTTGTTCCTCCTTGGTGAGTTCTTCTACTTCTCCCTCAAAGAAGAACTCTGGGCCATAATACTCAGACAGATATCTCACTGTCTACCGATTCTTCAACTCGACAGTTGTGATCTCTCTGTATGCAAATTCATCAGGATGAGAGCCTTCTAACAACAACTGGAGTTCACTCTTCTGAAGATCTTTAAGTCTTTTGTATAACAACCCCTTCTTGATCATTTTGTTCTCAAGAATAGATTGAGGGGTTGTCTTGGAGTTGTGTGCTCTCTTGAATTCTTCAATAATTTCCAAGGTGAGACTACCATGGCCAACATAATTGCAGTATTCAAAGTCTTTTTCACTTGACCATGATATCTACTAGGTATGTTCTTCTTGTGAATTCTAGAACTTACCCTGGGGTCTGGCCAAATCCTCACTTTTTCTCTTTGATGTTGAAATGTATGTCTAAGAGTGTACAACCTTAGAGCTTGTTTCTTCATTTCTTGAATGGATGAGGATTGAGGGAAATCCTTGTCCACCGTCTTGAGAATTGCTCATCATGCTGCTTCTGCTGTTCTGCTTCTTCAATCTTTACTTTAACATTTGCATTTGCAAGTCAGGTGTGATCATCTGCTGACTTCTGGGATCATGTGATTTAAGTTTGAGAACAACAGAGATTGGCAGACTATCTTCATCATCATCCTCTTCATCATCTTCTTCTACCATCAACACCCTTCTCCTCCTTCTAGGTGTATCACTGGGTGTGGTTTGAGGTGGTTTTTGGAGTAAAGGAATTGGTTTTGTGGGTTGAGTTGTGGGTGGTTATGGTTAGGGATAGGGTTGGCAAATTTTGGAGTTGATGTTTATGAGTTGGAGTTTTGGATGGCTGATCTAGCATTTTTGTGGTAAGTTTGGCTTTGGAGAGCTTGGCCATATCAATTCTCTTCCCAGCACATGTTTCATCCAATCCTTCTATAATTAACCCCTTCTTGTGTGCTTCAGGAGAACAGATTCTGGTGGTTATTGCTAGAATACTGTCTCTGGTCCATGATTTGATCTCAATCAATGATCTTCCCAAGTATGTTGCAATAAATTTGATCATTATCCCCAACCTTTCCCTATCCATTACACTGTAACTAGCCCATCTTTCTTGTATTTCCTTAACTTCCAGCCTTCTGATCTCAGTGTCTAAAGTAGCTGCATCAAATCCTTGTCTAAAGAGTTGGTCTATAATTCTGTCCATAGATCTGTTGTGAGCTTCATCAGCTTCTTTAACCAGATCTTCTAAGGATTTCTCTTCATCAAACCTTGACTCAGCACTTTCTTCCTTTTGTATGTGATCAGCTGATCTTTCTGCTCATTGGTTGTGCTCAGCTCTTGCACTGTGATCAGCTGTTCTCAGATCAGTTCTTTCTCCAACTCCTTTTCTTTTTCTTGTGCTTTCTCATCTTCCACTCTCTTCCTTTTCTTTTCTTTCACTGCCTTAGACTTAGTAGTCTCCCCCTTTTTGGTTGCATTGGGATCAAGGCTTGAAGAGCAGAAAGTAACTTGTGGACAGCATCATCAATGAGTGTTTGGAGATTTGAGGAGATCCTTTCATCAATGGTTTATGAACAATTTCAGTAATGATGGGAGTGATGAGAGGTAAGGAGTGTTGAAAGGTTGCAACCATCTGCTCAAAGGGGTTTTGTCCTTGAGAGGTGGTGCCAAAAGTAGTGGCTTGTGGCTTAGTTAAGTGTATAGGCTGAGTGTTTGGTGAAGCTTCAAATGATGGTGCCATCTGTGGGGTTATTGGGGTAGATGGACTTTGATCCTGAGACATTTTGGCTAGCAGCTCTTTGAGTCTGGTCACTTCAGCCTCTAGGATAGTGTTATGGGCTAAGACATCAAAGAAAAAGCCCAGGTCATCATCAGTCTTTGCTGAATCATCTGACCTCCTGATTATATCAGGATGTACATGCCTTGAGTGTAGATCAGTATATGCATGTGCCCCTTGTTCTTGGTTCTGGGGACTTCCTGCCTCAGGACTGTGTCCTTCATTGGTAGTTGCCTCTGGTGAGGTCTTATAGATGTTACCAACTTTAACCTGATCATTTGATGAAACAGTAGAAGTGGCAGCCTGACCAGATGTTCTAACCTCCTCTTCTACACTTAGAGATTGAACATTATAACCCCTTTACAGTGGGTTATCAGCAGCTTTTTAATCCTCCCCCTCAATGTTTTAGGTATTCCCAGTGTTGATTGGTTTCTGGGCAGGGGGTGAGGAATGCAACTGACTCAACAGTTTAGCAACTATAAGTGTTGGACTTTGAGGGGTGGTTGCATATGGAGATTGGTCAGAAGCAGATTGCACCCAGGGTGAGAGGTGCTCTTCAATGATAACCTTCTCAACTGAGATAGGTTCCAGTAATGTGGGATCCCCAATTTTGGTTGCAACAGGATCCTGTTGAGAGGATACCTGTGCGGCTTCAGCTGGTTGAGTCTTTGACATGACTGGGGGGTTAGAACCGGTATGTGTTTCCTGTATTGGTGGTACAGGAGCATCTTCAGGGGAGTCATCTCCCTAAATAGCCTTTTTGGGTTTATGGGATGTGGGTTTGGTGGGGACATTGGATCTGGAGGTGGAAGCTGTGGGTTCCCTCTGCTTGGGTTTGAGCAGCCGGGTAGCCCGTTTGAGACTGGGGTCAGAGTTATGCCTGGAGTATACCTCAGCTAAGACAGCTGGAGCAGGGACTCCATGACCAACAAGGCCTTTAGAGTTTAACTGATTTAAAATTATGGCCATCATAGACCCGGGATATAGTAGCCATCTATTTGTCACAGGTTTCTGAGCCAGATCCTTAGTTCCATAAACACTATCTCAGAAAAATTTAGATTTTGTCATTCAAAGATAGAGTACAATACTTGTAGCCATCTTGAGGACATCTGATCCCATGAAGATGTCTTTGAAGCAAGGCAGGCATTTACCATGTGGAAGATAAGTCTTTCAGCATCATGGAAGTGCTTTTTGAGAATCGTTGTAGCATTTAAGTCTCCATCATACCCGTTGTTGATGAAAGACATATCAGTGGTGCCTTTTGGGTATTCTTTAGTACAGGTGGCATCATGCAAAATTAGGTTTTTGCGAATGATGTCAGGGGTGATTACCACCTGTTTCTGGTTGATCAACGACTGGAGAGTGATTTGGCTATCATTTTCACCAGTTATTACAGAGACGTTGGTCCAGAATTGGGTTAAGGAATCGGGGTATATGGTAGGATTCAAAAGAAAAGCAGCTCGGTATTGGGAATCCACCATAAGATCGATGGCGTTATCAAATTTGTTCGAGAAGGCCGATTTCGAGAGGTAGGCAACACAGTTGTGTCGGGGTTTGAGTTTCATGGTTGCCATTGTTTAGAGAGGGAAGGATAGGAAACGGCTAATGAAACGTTAGACTATAAGTGCAGGTATTTATAGGTTAAGAAAACGACTGAAAGTGTGGTTGTGGTAATTAGTTCATTTGAAAACAACTGAAGACTTGGTTTTAACTATCAGACATTTGAAACAACTGAATACTTGGTTTTGATCATCAGTAGTTATGAAACTACTGAAAAACCTTGGTTTTGGTTTCAGGTGTAGGAAACAACTTAGGACTTGGTGTTAGTCATCAGTAGTTATTAAACTACTGAAGACATGGTTTTGTCACAGTTGTTGTAAACGACTGAAGACTTGGTGTTAGTCATCAGTAGTTGTGAAACTACTGAAGACATGGTTTTGTCATCAGTTGTTCAATGTGAAAGAGCAGTTTGTGGAAACAATTGAAGAGATAATTCTCATGAGTAGTTTTCATCAATTCTTAGCTTTTCAGTTGTTTCATACTTTCCTCAACACTTACTCATCAGACTTTTTAGCTGTTTTCAGTTGTTTCATAGGACATCAGTACTTATCTGTTTTTACTGACATCATTAGTTATAACTGAATTAGTTGCTTTTAACAGAAAGTACAGTACTTTTTAAGTAGTTTACTCTTCAGTAGTTATGAAACCTACTGAGAATAAAACTTATCAGTACTTATTTGTGACATGTTACTCATGGTCATCAATACTTATTTACAAAGATCATCAGTAGTTATCACTTATTCTAGCTGCAGCATACCAAGCCTTAACACTAGGTTTTGAAAAGTTGAACTGTCAAAAAGCTTAGTAAATATATCTGCAAGCTTATCAGCACTTGGCATAAACTCTGGATCAATCAGACCTTTTTCAAAAGAATCCCTAATAAAATGATGTCTGATCTCTATATGTTTGATCCTAAAGTGCTGGACTGGATTCTTGACAATACACAGAGCTAAAGCACTATCCATTAACAATGGAGACTTAGTCTCTGTAATGCCATAATCCAATAATTGGTTCTGAAGCCAGAGTCCCTGAGATGTACAACTTGCAGCAGCAATATACTCTGCTTCAGCAGTGGATGTAGCAACAGATGTTTGTTTCTTACTCTGCCAAGAAATCAAACAGTTCCCTAGGAATTGACATCCACCGGAAGTTGACTTTCTGGTTAACTTATACCCTGCATAGTCACTATCAGAGAATGCAACTAATTTGCAAGAGTGTCCAGTGGAATACCAAAGGCCAAAAGATTGTGTACCTTGCAGATATCTAAAGATCCTCTTGACTGCAATCAAATGACACTCTTTAGGAGCAGCCTGAAATCTGGGTGTAGAGGAACCAGTTCCCACACTTGCTGCTTTTTGAACTGAAGTAGCTCAAGCTGCATGGCTTCAACCCATCCATTGTCTCTTAAAGCAACATGATAGTTCTTTGGCTCTAGCTGAGTGATGAAGAGAGCATAGAAACAGAAGTTAGACAATTCACTTTTGGTTGATACACCAGCATTAATATCACCAATGATTTGAGTCATGGGGTGATTCTTCAGCTCTTGGTACACTATAAGATCAGTGCAGGTGTTTGTAGCAGGTTCAGCAGCAACAGATGTTGATCCAGACTCTTGAAACCAAGTATGAGATGCTAATTCAAATGATGTAGAGGACTTAGAAATCTCATCAGCATTTCTTGTGAATGGAGCTACTGAAGCTACAGGAAAACATCAAGTTCAGTGGACTCAGGCAGTTGATCACTAAACTTGAAAAGGTGAGTACTGATATCATCATCATCTTCAGTACCTCCAGGTGGAAGACTTGCTACAGAAGATGATTTATTCACATCATCTGCAACAACTAGAGGTTGATAAGGAACATATTGCTGTATGTCCAGATCAAACAACTCCACAGGGTTTTGTGTAATTTTATCCATAGGAGATTCATTGAACTTCACATGCAAAGTTTCTTCAACTATCTTTGTTCTGCAGTTGAAGACTCTATAAGCCTTGCATGTGGATGAATATCCTACAAAATACCCTGCATCCACTTTAGGATCAAATTTATGGAGTTGATCCTTTGTGTTAAGAATGAAAGAAGGACACCCAAAGGCTTTGAGAAATGAAATTAGAGGAGCCAAATGATGTAGAACTTCATATGGATTCTTCATCAACCTCTGATTTACTAGAACTCTATTCTACACATAGCAAGCTGTGTTGACAGCTTCAGCCCAAAAGGTCAATGGCAAACTAGAGTCAGCCAACATGGACCTTGCAGCTTCAATTAGGGTCCTGTTCTTTCTCTCCACTACTCCATTTTGTTTTGGAGTCCTTGGGATGCTAAACTGCCTTTTGATTCCCTTTGAGAGATAAAAATCATCAAGTGTATGATTTCTGAATTCTATTCCATTATCATTCCTTATACACTTGACTGATAGGGAATACTGCTTCTCAACATACAACACAAAGTTTATAATCGTCTGAGCAACAACATCCTTTGAATGCAAGAAGAAAGTCCATACAAATCTGGAGTAATCATCCACAATTACCAGATAGTATTTGTTCTTTGCCATGCTCATTACTCTCACAGGACCAAATAGATCCATGTGCAGTAAATGCAAACAGGCAGTGGACTTAAGTTCTTCAATAGGAGGGAATGAGACTTTGTGTTGTTTTCCTTTCAAACAAGCAGCGCAGGTTTCATCACAGTGGAACTCCTTTATTGGTAGACCTCTCACTAAACTATTGTGGATCAGCTGATTCATGTTTTTGAGATTTACAGACCAAGTTTATTAGTCTGATTTTTATCATGAGGAAGATTATCAACTATTTTATGATAAACCCTCTCCTTCTTTTTGGATTTGGATGAAGCTTTGGGTTTATCACATTGGGATGACTGTTGTACAAACTTGGTCTCAAACTCATTTTTCATTTCATCCATCTGCATTTTAATGAGCTTATCTTTGTTGAGTGTGGAACCCTTTTTGTACCAATATTCATCAGAAAGATGATTGAATTTACCATATATTTTACATGGCTTATTTTTCATCTTGGATTGATCAACTGTTGAAGTGGAAACTACTGAAGGTGTGATCTTCAATACTTTCCTCCTTTCAGTACTTGTGTTAAGTACTGAAAGATCTGTAACAACTGAAGACTTGTTCTTCAGCTGTTCTCTATCCGTCCTGAAAGACCGTATGATAGATTCATGAGCAGTTGTTATCCTTTTATTTCAGTTGATTTGAAATGTTTTTTTGATGTTGTGACTTGCCCTTCAGTACTTAAGATACTTTGAGGGACAACATCTGAAGTACTCAGCTTCATGTGCTTACCAGTAGTTAACCCATTAGGCAATTGATTTGCAGAGGTATCAACACTGATTTTATCCTCTGATTTTGGATGATCACTAGAGGATGATACACATGATGATGTGGTTTGGAAATTACATTCACCTTCAGATTTTACTATTGATTGTGAGGTAAAATCTGTAGGTGGTGCAGTGTAATTGTAACCTATTCCAAACTTCACATTTGAAGCAGTTTGCTTGCTGAGAAACATTTCAAATCCCTTGCAAGATGATACCCAGCGGTCACACTCAACTTGGGTAGCTGCAAGAGTTTATTTGAGATCTCTGTGGTTCTCAAGAATGACCTCAACCTTAGCCTTTTCATCATTTAATTGGCATTTAAGCTTATAAATCTCATCATCTTTATCTTTAAGGACAAACTCATACTCAGCTTTTCTTTTGGAAAGGGTTTGCTCAAGCTCAAGATTTTGTTTTATTAAAGCTACATTTGCCTCTCTAATAGAGATAAATGCAGCTATGCAAGATTCAGAACATAACTTGGCTTTAGCCTCAGAGGATACCTGGGTTATCTGTGATAAAGATGCATTGGAGCATGAACCCTCAGTAGACTCCAGGGCCATGAGAGCAAGATTCCCAAAAGGATGTTCACCACCATGTTGACCAGCACTAGCAAATAATTGCTCATTTCCAGAAAGATCATCTGGTAAACTGCTCCAGTCAACAGCACCAGGGGTGAAAAAACTGTGATGAGGTTGTGATTGAGATGGTTAAGATGGTTGAGGCTCAGGTAAAGCTTAAGGTTGTTGTGCAATAGGAACATGAACTTGATTTGGCTGTGGCATGTAATAGCAGGGATATGGATATGGCATTGGACCCTGTGGATCAAAATATGTTAGAGATTGAGGTTGCAAGTGATGACTAGAGCTAGCAGGATGTTGCCCTCTGTTTTGTGAACTATTGCTTGGAAAAGTCACAAAGGGTGCAGAGGAGTTAGATCCAGTCAATCTACACTCTCTGCAAAGTGCCCAAGCCTGTGGCATTTGTGACACCTTAACTTACTCTTGTCAAACCCAACTTTTGTTTTGCCAGAGAGTCTTGGAACTGTCCTACCAGTTCTCTTGTAGAACTTTTGAGATCTGATATTAATCAAGGCCATTTGGCTCAGAATATCCATCTCTTCTATGTCATCATGAGCAATACCTTTCAAATCATCCATAATGAAGCACAAATTGTCACTATTACAGCCTGACTGACTATCAACACTAACAAATGCATGATTAGAACCGTTTGAAGAGAAATCTATATGCTCATCATATTGGCTTTCTGATGTAGCATATTCTGACTCATGACTGACCAAGGCAGTGTTCCCTGGTACAAACTCATCAGTGAGCTTTCCTGATGATGCCAGTTTCCTGTTCTGCTCTATCTCTCTTTCAAATGTAAGCAGTTTCCCACGGAGTTGGGTAAGAGATAGGCTAACCAGATTTGCACTGGAGCGTAGGACAATGGTATAAGTGTCCCATCTCTCAGGCAGTGATCTGAGGAATCTAATGTTCATCTGGCTATTAGTATATTCATGTTTGACCATGTTCAGCTCAGAGATCAAACAAGAAAAACGCTCAAACTGTTGAGTCAGTGTCTCACCCTTCCTATGATAGAATGTCTCATATTGTTGGGCAAGGATTTCTCTAGTATTTGCTAAGACCTCATCTGTTCCACCAAATTGTTCTTTCAATGCATTCCAGAGGTCATGAGCAGTTTCATGATGCATAAGCCCAGAATAGATTTCATTCGGCAGTGCCATGGCCAGAATTCCATGAGCTTTAGCATCAATCTCAAACAGTTTTCGATCCTCATCTGAGTATTGTTCCTTCTTCTTCGGAACCATTTGGTTGGTTTTTGGATTGTTCACCATATGCTTGTGTGGACCATGTACCACAAATGTCCAACAACCTAAACTGTTAATAGGCAGGTGATGAAACATTCTTTGTTGCCATATGTTATACCCAGTCCTAACCAGCATCGGAGGCTTGGTTGAGGAGCTAGTATTGTGAGGGTCATTAGAAGGAGTAGTCATTCTTGGATTCAATCAAATTCAATTAAGTTTTATCCGATTTAGCAGAAAACACAACAAACTCAATACGAACCAAGAGGATTCTCAAAGCAAATAACCAAAAGCAGCAAAAATCCAATCTCTATAACCAATTCTTGCAAATATGCTAATTCGATCAAACTTAGATATCGAAATAGGAGTTTCAATGATCAATTGTTAGATCGATCAATGATTAACTAGCTCTAATACGAATGTTCACTAAGTTTGATTGACTAAAGTAGATCACAGCGGAATTCGAACACTGAATTAGAAAATTTAGCAAGAACACAATTTATATTCAACGGAATAGTACACGGTTATAGAGAGAGAGAGAGAATTCTGCAAAAAGAATATTTCATTCAAATGCTTTCGTGGTGGCTAAGAGTTACATATTACAATTAGGTCAACATTCCTTATATAAGGAATGTGACGTCTGCTGATGTCACTTGATAGTGACATCTAACAGAATTATACAAACTACTGAAACTACGCAAACTACTGAGAATGTTCTCAACAACTGATCACATCTCAGAGAATGCTAAGTACAAGAACATAAAACTACTGAACTAAAACTACTGAAACTATAAACTACTGAAACTATAAACTACTGAAAAGGTAAATTACAAGTACTCAAAAGGAAACCATCACAACTATTGAAGTTAATAACTTCAGCTGTTGTGACAAGTACTGAAGTTAATAACTTCAGCTGCTGTGACAACTATTGATCACTCTGGTTATCCGTCTTTGTCTTCAGTCTTTGTTCTTCAGATTTTACTTCTGACGTTCTCTTGAGCTGATTGCTTCAGACTTTGTCTTCAGTACTTCACTTTCAGACTTTGTCTTCAGTACTTTACTTTCAGACTTTATCTTCAGTAGAAATCTTCAGATCTTGTCTTCAGACTTTGTCTTCAGACCTTGTAATCAGCTGATGTCTTCAGCTGTTGTGATCTTCTTCAGCAGTTGTAATGTCTGTGGGACTTAGTGGTTTTTCTAATCAGGCTCATTGGTTCTTTTGGTCCAACATTTCAGCTCGTTGAGTCTCTGACATAACTGGGGGTTAGAACCAGTATGTGTTTCCTGTATTGGTGGTACAGGGGCATCCTCAGGGGACTCATCTCCCTGAGTTGCCTTTTGGGCTTTTGGGGTGTGGGTTTGATCGGGACTTTGGATCTGGAAGTGGAAGCTCTGGGTTCCCTCTGCTTGGGTTTGAACAGCCGGGCAGCCCCTTTGAGAGTAGGGTTAGAGTTATGCGTGGAGTATACCTCAGCTAAGATAGCTGGAGCAGGGACTCCAAGAACAACAAGGCCTTCAGATTTTAATTGATTTAAAATTATGGCCATCAGATACCTGGGATATAGTAGCCATCTATTTGTCAAAGGTTTCTGAGCCAGATCCTTAAGTTCTAAAAACACTATCTCAGAAAAATTTAGAGTTTGTCGTTCAAAGATAGAGTACAATACCTGTTGCCATCTTGAGGACATCTCATCCCCTAAAGATGTCTTTGAGGCAAGACAGACATTCACCATATGGAAAATAAGTCTTTCAGCATCATGGAAGTGCTTTCTGAAAATGGTTGTAGAACTTAAGTCTCCTTCATACCCGTTGTTGAGGAAAGACATATCAATGTTTCCTTTCGGGTATTCTATAATAGGTGGCATCATGCAAATTTAGGGTTTTGCGAATGATGTCAGGGGTGATTACCACCTGTTTTTGGTTGACCAACGATTGGAGAGTGATTTGGCTATCATTTTCACCAGTTATTACAGAGACGTTGGTCTAGAATTAGGTTAAGGAATCGGGGTATATGGTAGGATTCAAAAGAAAGGCGGTTCTGCATTGGGAATCCACCATAAGATCGATGGCATTATGAAATTGTTCCAGAATGCCGATTTTGAGAGGTAGGCAACACAATTGTGTCGGGGTTTGAGTTTCATGGTTGCCATTGTTTAGGGAGGGAAGGATAGAAAACGGCTAATGAAACGTTAGGCTATAAGTGTAGGTATTTATAGGTTAAGAAAAGGCTAAAAAGAAAACGATTGAAAGTGTTGTTGTGGTCATCAGTTCATTTGAAAACAACTGAAGACTTGGTTTTAACTATCAGACATTTGAAAACAACTGAAGACTTGGTTTTGTTCATCAGTAGTTATGAAACTACTGAAAAACCTTGGTTTTGGCTTCAGGTATAGGAAACAACTGAGGACTTGGTGTTAGTCATCAGTAGTTATGAAACTACTGAAGACATGGTTTTGACATCAATTGTTGTAAACGACTGAAGACTTGGTGTTAGTCATGAGTAGTTGTGAAACTACTGAAGACATGGTTTTGTCATCAGTTGTTGTAAACGACTGAAGACTTGGTCTTAGTCATAAGTAGTTGTGAAACTACTGAAGACATGGTTTTGTCATCAGTTGTTTAAGGTGAAACAGCAGTTTGTGGAAACAATTGAAGAGAAATTTCTCATCAGTAGTTTTCATCAATTCTTAGTTTTTCAGCTGTTTCATACTGTCCTCAACACTTACTCCTCAGACTTTTTAGCTGTTTTCAGTTATTTCATAGGACATCAGTACTTATCTGTTTTTACTGACATCAGTAGTTATAACTGCATCAGTTTCTTTTAATTGAAAGTACAGTACTTTTTAATTAATTTAGTCTTCAGTAGTTATGAAACCTACTGAGAATAAAACTTATCAGTACTTACTTATGACATTGTTACTAATGGTCATTAGTACTTATTTACTAAGATCATCAGTAGTTATCACTTATTTTAGCTACAGCATACCAAGCCTTAACACTGGGTTTTGGAAAGTTGAACTGTCCAAAGGCTTAGTAAATATATCTGCAAGCTCATCAGCACTTGACACAAACTTTGGATCAATCAAACCTTTTTGAAAACAATCCCTAATAAAATGGTCTCTGATCTCTATATGTTTGGTCCTAGAATGCTGGACTGCATTCTTGACAATACACAGAGCTAAAGCATTATCCATTAACAATGGAGTCTTAGTCTCCGTAATGCCATTATCCAATAATTAGTTCTGAAGCCAGAGTACCTGAGATGTAGAACATGCAGCAGCAATGTACTCTGCTTCAACAGTGGATGTAGCAACAGATGTTTGTTTCTTACTCTGCCAAGAAATCAAATAGTTTCCTAGGAATTGACATCCACCGGAAGTTGACTTTCTGGTTAACTTACACCTGCATAGTCACTATCAAAAAAAGCAACTAATTTGCAAGAGTGTCCAGTGGAATACCAAAGGCCTAGGGATTGTGTACCTTGCAGATATCTAAAGATCCTCTTGACTGCAATCAAATGAGACTCTTTAGGAGCAGCCTGAAATCTAACACAAACACAAGTTGCAAACATAAGATCTGGTCTAGAAGCTGTTAAGTATATCAAGGACCCAATCATACATCTGTAAAGTGTTTCATCAACAGCTTTACCTTTCTGATCTACGTCCAATTGGGTGGTGTTGCACATGGGAGTAGAACAGGGCTTACAGTTTTGTAAATCAAACTTATTCAAAATATTTTTTGTATATTTTGACTGATGAATAAAGGTTCCATTAGCCATTTGTTTGATTTGCAAGCCTAGAAAGAACTGTAATTCTCCCATTGCACTCATTTCAAACTTTTGTTTCATTAAACTTGAAAAATTATCACATAATGGGGATCAGAGGATGCAAGAATTATATCATCAACATAAATTTGAACAAGTAGCTTATGCTGATCCACTTTCTTAGTAAACAAAGTTTTATCTATGGAGCCTCTAGTGAAATTATTTTGAAGAAGAAAGTGTGAAAGTGTTTCATACCAGGCTCTAGGAGCTTGCTTCAACCCATAAAGAGCCTTATCAAGTTTATACACCCAATCAGGATGTTTATTGTCCTCAAAACCTAGTGGCTGACACACATAAACCTCTTCTTTTATTTTTCCATACAAAAAAGCACGTTTGACATCCATTTGAAAAACTTTAAGATTGTGGAATGCAGCATAGGCTATGAACAATCGAATTGCCTCCAGTCTGGCTACAGGGGCAAAGGTTTCATCATAATCAATACCTTCTTCTTGTGAAAACCCCTGTACAACCAGCCTACCCGTGTTCTTGACACTAAGCTCATTTTCATCAGTTTTATTCCTAAACACCACTTAGTGCCTATTGCACACTTACCTGGGGGTAGAGGAACCAGTTCCCACACTTGCTGCTTTTTGAACTGAAGTAGCTCAAGCTGCATGGCTTCAACCCATCCATTGTTTCTTAAAGTAACATCATAGTTCTTTGGCTCTAGCTGACTGATGAAGAGAGTATAGAAACAGAAGTTGGACAATTGACTTCTGGTTGAGACACCAGCATTAATATCAACAATGATTTGATTCATGGGGTGATTGTTCAGCTCTTGGTACACTATAAGATCATTGCTAGTGTTTGTAGCAGGTTCAACAGAAACAGATGTTGATCCAGACTCTTGAAACCAAGTATGAGATGGCAATTCAAAAGATGTAGAGGAGTCAGAAATATCATCAGCATTTGTTGTGGATGGAGCTACAGAAGCTACAGGAACATCAAGTTTAGTGGACTCAGGCAGTTGATCACTAAACTTGAAAAGGTGAGTGCTGATATCATCATCATCTTCAGTACCACCAGGTGGAAGACTTGCTGCAGAAAATGATTTATTCACATGATCTGCAACAGCTGGAGGTTGATAAGGAACATATTGCAGTATGTCCACCTCAATCAACTCCACAGGGTTTTGTGGAATTTTATCCTTAGGAGATTCATTGAACTTCACATGCAAGGTTTCTTCAACTATCTTTGTTCTACAGTTGAAGACCCTGTAAGCCTTGCATCTGGATGAATATCCTACAAAATACCCTACATCCACCTTAGGATCAAATTTGTGGAGTTGATCCTTTGTGTTGAGAATGAAACAACGACACCCAAAGACTTTGAAGAATGAAATTAGAGGAGCCAAATGATGTAGAACTTCATATGGAGTATTCATCAAACTCTGATTTACTAAAACTCTATTCTGCACATAGCAAGCTGTGTTGACAGCTTCAGCCCAAAAGGTCAATGGCATACCAGAGTCAACCAACATGGACCTTGCAGCTTCAATTAGGGTCCTGTTCTTTCTCTCCACTACTCCATTTTGTTCTGGAGTCCTTGGGATGCTAAATTGCCTCTTGATTCCCTTTGAGAGATTAAAATCATCAAGTGTATGGTTTCAGAATTTTGTTCCATTATCACTTCTTATACACTTGGCTGATAGGGAATACTGCTTCGCAACATACAACACAAAGTTTATAATCATCTGAGCAGCCTCATCCTTTGAATACAAAAAGAAAGCCCATACAAATCTGGAGTAATCATCCACAATTACCAGACAGTATTTCTTCCTTGCCATGCTTATCACTCTCACAGGACCAAATTGATCCATGTGTCGTAACTGCTAGCAGGCAGTGGGTTGGACCAAAAGAACCAATGAGCGTGATCAGAAAAACCCCTAAGCCCCAAAAACGTCACAACAACTGCTGAAGACTTGATCAGCTGTTTGACAAAGTCTGAAGAGCAACAACTGAAGAACAAAGTACTAAAGTCTTCAACAGCTAAAGATCAAAGACTGAAGACAACAGCTCAAGACTTAAGTACTGAAGACTTAAAAACCAGAAGACTAAAGTACTGAAGACTTCAATAGCTGAAGACCAAAGTCTGAAGATCAACAGCTGAACACTAAAGTACTCAAGATCAACAGCTAAAGTACAAAGACTGAAGACAACAGCTAAAGACATCAGTTGATGACAACAGCTGAAGTTCAAGTACAAGTACTGATGTCTTCAGAGTTTGTTACAACAGCTGAAGAAGTATTCTTCAGTTGTTGTGATGGTTTCCTTTCAGTAGTTTTCTTTTATGTTTCAGTATTTGTAAAACGACTGAAGAGCATGTTTTTCAGTCGTTGTAGTTTTAGTAGTTTCTTTTCAGTAGTTGTAGTGATAGTTAACACTTAGTATTTTGTAAGAAAATGTCAGCTGTTTTGACATCTTCAGTAGTTGTGTTAACTTTCAGCAGTCGAATAATTCTGTTAGATGTCACTATCAAATGACATCAGCAGACGTCACATATCCTATATAAGGAATGTTCCACCACGACATTCTTATATAAGGATGATTGACCTGATTGTAAGTGTGACATTTTGCCACCACGAAAGCGCGTATTGAATGAAATATTGATTTGCAGAATTCTTTCTGTAATCGTTTGCTCTTACTTTGAATATCAACTGTATTCTTGTGAATTGTTTAATTCATTATTTGATTTCCGCTGCAATACTCTCTAATCAATCAAACGTAGATCATTGATCCTAACAATTGGTATCAGAGCAAGGTTAATCATTGATCGATTTAACAATTGATCATTGAAACTGCTATTCGATATCTATGTTTGATTGAATTAGCATATTTGTGAGAATCGGTTATAGTTAAATTGAATTTGTGCTACTTTCGTTTTATTGCTTTTGTTCTCTCTTGGTTCAATTTGGTTTTGTTGTATTTTGTTCTAAATCTGTTAAAACTTAATTGATTTTGGTTGAATCTTAGAATGACTACTCCTTCTAATGACCCTCACAATACCGGTTCTTCAACCAAGCCTCCGACGCTGGTTAGGACTGAGTATAACATATGGCAACCAACAATGCTTCATCACCTGTCTGTTAACAGTTCAGGTTGTTGGACATCGGTGGTACATGGTCCACATAAGCCTATGGTGAACAATCCGGAAACCATTCAAATGGTTCCGAAGAAGAAGGAACAATACTCAGATGAAGATCGGAAACTGTTTGAGATTGATGCTAAAGCCCATGGAATTCTGGCCATGGCACTGCCGAATGAAATCTATTCAGGGCTCATGCATCATGAAACTGCTCATGACCTCTGGAATGCACTGAAGGAACAATTCGGTGGAACTGATGAGGTCTTAGCAAACAACAGAGAAATCCTTGCCCAACAATATGAAACATTCTCTCATAAGAAGGGTGAGACACTGACTCAACCGTTTGAGCGTTTTTCCTGTTTGATCTCTGAGCTAAAAATTGTCAAACATGAATATACCAATAGCCAGATGAACAACAGATTGCTTAGATCACTGCCTGAGAGATGGGACACATACACTATTGTCCTACGCTCCAGTGCAAATCTGGATAAACTATCTCTCACCCAACTTCATGGGAAACTGCTTACATTTGAGAGAGAGATAGAACATAAAAGGAAACTGGCATCATCAGGAAAGCTCACTGATGACTTTGTACCAGGGAACACTGCCTTGGTTGGTCATGAATCAGAATATGCTGCATCTGAAAGCAATTATGATGAGCATATAGATTTCTCATCAAACAGTTCACATCATGCATTCGTTGGTGTTGATAGTCACTCAGGCTGTAATAGTGACAATTTATGTTTTATCATGGATGATTTGAAAGGAATAGCTGATGATGATCTAGAAGAGATGGATATTCTGAGCCAAATGGACTTGATTAAAATCAGATCTTAGAAGTTCTACAAGAGGACTGGCAGGAAATTTCCAGGACTCTCTGGCAAAACCAAAGTTGGTTTTGACAAGAGTAAGTTGAGGTGTCACAAATGCCAAAGGCTTGGACACTTTGCTAGAGAGTGTAGATCATCTGGATCTAATTCCTCTGCACCTTTTGTGACTTTTTCAAGCACTAGTCCACAAAACAGGGGGCAGGATCCTGCTAGTTCTGGTCATCATTCACAACCTGTTTCGCCTGCATATTTTGTCCCTCAGGGTTCAATGTCATATCCGTATCCCTGCTATTACTTGCCTCAGCTAAATCCAGTTCAAGTTCCTACCGCACAACAACCACAAGCATTACCTCAGCCTCTACCATCTCAATCACAACCTCATCACAGCTTTTTCACCCCTGCTAATGTTGATTGGAGCAGTTTACCAGATGATCTCTCTGGTACTGAGCAATTATTTGCTGGTGATGGTCAACATGGTGGTGAACATCCTTTTGGGAATCTAGCTCTCATGGCCTGGAATCTACTGAGAGTTCATGCTCCAATGCATCTTCTTCACAGGTAACCCAGGTATCCTCTGAGGCTAAGGCCAAGCTTTGTTCTCAATCTTGCATAGATGCATTTGTCTCTATTAGAGAAGCAAATGTAGCTGTAATTAATCAAAATCTAGAGCTTGAGCAAACTATTTTCAAAAGAAAAGCTGAATATGAGTTTGTCCTTCAGGACAAAGATGATGAGATTTATAAGCTTAAATGCCAATTAAATGATGAAAAGGCTAAGCTAGAGGTCATTCTTGAGAACCATAAGGAACTCAAAGAAAAACATGCAGTTACCCAGGTTGAGTGTGAACGCTGGGTGTCATCCTGCAAGGGATTTGAAATGCTGCTCAGTAAGCAATCTGCTTTGAATGTGAAGTTTGGAATTGGTTACCACCATATTGCACCTCTAACAGATTTTACTCCTAAACCAATAGTAAAATCTGATGGTGGAAGAAATCTCCAAACCACATCATCATGTGCATCATCCTCAAGTGATCTCCCAAAATCACAAGATGAAATAAGGGTTGATACCTGAGCAAGTCAATTGGCTGATGAGTTAACTACTGATAAGCACATGAAGCTGAGTATTTCAGATGTTGTCCCTCAAAGTATGTCAAGTACTGAAGGGCAAGTTACAACATCTGAAAAGCACAAATCAGCTAAAATAAATGGATTAACAACTGCTGACAATGAACAGCTGAAGAACAACTCTTCAGTTGTTACAGATTCTTCAGTACTGAACAAAAGTACTGAAAGGTGGAATGTACTGAAGAGCACACCCTCAGTAGTTTCAACATCAGCAGTTGATCAATCCAAGATGAAGAATAAGCCATGTGAAATATGTGGTAAATTCAATCATCTTTCTGATGAATGTTGGTACAGAAAGCGTTCCAAACTCAACAGAGATAAGCTCATTAAAATCCAGATGGATGAAATGAAAACTGAGTTTGAGACCAAGTTTGCACCTCAATCATTCCATTATGATAAACCCGAGCCTTCAACCAAATCCAAAAAGAAGGATAAGGTTCATCAGAAAACAGCTGATGGTGCTCCTCATGATAAACATCAGACTAAGTCTGTTAATTTTAAGGAGGAAATGGTGAATCACAGGAACTCATCAAACACAAGTACTGATATGTCACAAGAGCTGAAAGCTTTGGCTACAAATCAGACACAACTTGTTATGATGGTTTAGCATTTGTTGTGGAGATTTAACCAACTAGATGCACCTGTGATCAAATCACTGAAAAGGCATTCCAAGTCTAAATCCAAGGAATACATTTTAGCACCATCTCCTTCTTCATCAGCTGTTAATCATAAGAAACAAGTTATGGTTGCATGTGTTGATGAAAACAGACCCAAAACCAAAAAGGTTTGGGTCTCAAAATCTAACTAGTTCTCTGTTATGCAGGGTTCTTCAACATGCCAAAGGAGCATCTGGTATGTGGACAGTGGAGGATCTATGCATATGACTGGGAGCAGTTCTCTTCTTAATGACTGGGAGAGGTTACATCATTGGGAAAGGATATGTGTCTAATGGACAAATCCGGTTTGATGATGTTAACCATGTGGAGAATCTCAAGTATAATCTGCTGAGTGTCAGTCAGATGTGTGTTAAAGGGCATGTTGCACTTTTCACAAGCCAGAACTGCAAGATTCTGTCTTCCCAAGTTCTGAGGCTGATTGACAAGGTAATGGATGAACATACTCTCCTGAAGGCCAACAGGATCGGAAGAGCATATGCCTTGGATTTGTCAAAGAAGATTGATTTGAAGGGTCATCCATGCCTGTTCTCCAAAGCCTCTCTTTAGGAATCTAAACTATGGCATAGAAGGCTGGGACATGTCAATCTGAGAAACATGAATCAGCTGATCCACAATCGTTTAGTGAGAGGTTTATCAATAAAGGAGTTCCACTGTGATGAAGCCTGCACTGCTTGTTTGAAAGGAAAACAGCACAAAGTCTCATTCCCTCCCATTGAAGAACCTAAGTCCACTGCCTGCTTGCAGTTACTGCACATGGATCTATTTGATCCGGTGAGAGTGATGAGCATGGCAAAGAAGAAATACTGTCTGGTAATTGTGGATGATTACTCCAGATTCGTATGGACTTTCATTCTACATTCAAAGGATGAGGTTGCTTAGAAGCTTATAAACTTTGTGCTGTATGTTGAGAAGCAGTATTCCTATCAGTCAAGTGTATAAGGAGTGATAATGGTACTGAATTCAGAAACCATACACTTGATTATTTTTATCTTTCAAAAGAAATCAAAAGGTAGTTTAGCATCGAAGGACTCCAGAACAAAATGGAGTAGTGGAGAGAAAGAACAGGACCATAATTGGAGCTGCAAGGTCCATGTTGGCTGACTCTAGTTTGCCATTGACCTTTTGGGCTGAAGCTGTCAACACAGCTTGCTATGTGTAGAATAGAGTTCTAGTAAATCAGAGGTTGATGAAGATCCATATGAAGTTCTACATCATTTGGCTCCTCTAATTTCATTTTTCAAAGCCTTTGGGTGTCCTTGTTTCATTCTCAACACAAAGGATCAACTCCACAAATTTGATCCTAAAGTGGATGCAGGGTATTTTGTAGGATATTCATCCACATGCAAGGCTTATAGAGTCTTCAACTGTAGAACAAAGATAGTTGAAGAAACTTTGCATGTGAAGTTCAATGAATCTCCTATGGATAAAATTCCACAAAACCCTGTGGAGTTGATTCATGTGGACATACTGCAATATGTTCCTTATCAACCTCCAGCTGTTGCAGATCATGTGAATAAATCATTTTCTGTAGCAAGTCTTCCACCTGGTGGTACTGAAGATGATGATGATATCAGTACTCACCTTTTCAAGTTTAGTGATCAACTGCCTGAGTCCACTAAACTTTATGTTCCTGTAACTTCTGCAGCTTCATCCACAACAAATGCTGATGAGATTTCTGACTCCTCTACATCATTTGAATTGCCATGTCATACTTGGTTTCAAGAATCTGAATCAACATCTGCTGATGCTGAACCGACTACAAACACTTGCACTGATCTTATTGTGCACCAAGAGCTGAAAAATCACCCCATGTCTCAAATCATTGGTGGTATCAATGCTGGCGTCTCAACCAGAAGTCTATTGTCTAACTTGTGCTTCTATGCTCTCTTCATCAGTCAGCAAGAGCCAAAGAACTATCATGTTGCTTTGAGAGACAATGGATCGGTGGAAGCCATGCAGTTGAGCTACTTCAGTTCAAGAAATAGCAAGTGTGGGAACTGATTCCTCTACCCCTAGGTAAGTGTGCAATAGGCACTAAATGGGTGTTTAGGAACAAAACAAATGAAAATGGGCTTATTGTTAAGAACAAGGCTAGACTGGTTGTTCAGGGGTTTTCACAAGAAGAAGGTGTTGATTGTGATGAGACGTTTGCCACTGTAGCCAGACTGGAGGCAATTAGATTATTCTTAGCCTACGCTGCATTCCATAATCTTAAAGTTTTTCAAATGGATGTTAAAAGTGCATTTTGTCATGGTAAAATAAAAGAAGAGGTTTATGCATTGGTTCAGGGGGAGTTTGTTGGACCAAAAAAACCAATGAGCCTTATCAGAAAAACCCCTAAGTCCTACAGATGTCACAACAACTACTGAAAACTTGATCAGCTGTTTGAAAAAGTCTGAAGAGCAACAGCTGCAGAACAAAGTACTAAAGACTTCAACAGCTCAAGATCAAAGACCGAAGACAACAGCTGAAGACTTATGTACTAAAGACTTAAAAAGCTGAAGACTAAAGTACTGAAGACTTCAACAGTTGAAGACCAAAGTCTGAAGATCAACAGCTGAAGACTAAAGTACTGAAGATCAACAGCTGAAGTACAATGACTGAAGACAACAGCTGAAGACATCAGTTGATTACAACAGCTGAAGTTCAAGTACAAGTACTGATGTCTTCAGAGTTTGTTACAACAGATGAAGAAGTATTCTTTAGTTGTTGTGATGGTTATCTTTCAGTAGTTTTCTTTTATGTTTTAGTATTTGTAAAACGACTGAAGAGCATGTTCTTCAGTCGTTGTAGTTTCAGTAGTTTCTTTTCAGTAGTTGTAGTGATAGTTAACACTTGGTATTTTTGTAAGAAGATGTCAGTTGTTTTGACATCTTCAGTAGTTGTGTTAACTTTCAACAGTCTGAATAATTCTGTTAGATGTCACTATCAAATGACATCAGCAGACGTCACATCTCCTATATAAGGAATGTTCCACCATGAAATTCTTATATAAGGGACGATTGACCTGATTGTAAGTGTGACATTTTGCCACCACGAAAGCGCGTATTGAATGAAATATTTGTTTTGCAGAATTCTTTCTATAATCGTTTGCTCTTACTTTGAATATCAACTGTATTCTTGTGAATTGTCTATTTCATTGTTTGATTTCCACTGCAATACTCTCTAATCAAACAAACGTAGATCACTGATCCTAACACAGTGGACTTAGGTTCTTCAATAGGAGGGAATGAGACTTTGTGATGTTTTCCTTTCAAACAAGCAGTGCAGGTTTCATCATAGTAGAACTCCTTAATTGGTAGACCTCTCACTAAACTATTGTGGATCAGCTGATTCATGTTTTTGAAATTTACATGACCCAGCCTTCTATGCCACAGTTTAGATTCCTGCGGAGAGGCTTTGGAGAACAGGCAAGGATGACCCTTCAAATCAATCTTCTTTAACAAATCCAGGGCATATACTCTTCCAATTCTGTTGGCCTTCAGGAGAGTATGTTCATCCAATACCTTTTCAATCAGCCTCAAAACTGTGGAAGACAGAATCCTGCAGTTCTGGCTTGTGAAAAGTGCAACATGCCCTTTATCACACATCTGACTGACACTCAGCAAGTTATACTTGAGATTCTCCACATGGTTAACATCATCAAATCTGATTTCTCCATTAGACACATATCCTTTCCCAATGATGTAACCCTTAGCATCATTTCCAAATGAAACAAATCCCTTCTTTCCTGGAGAGTAGTCATTAAGAAGAGAACTGCTCTCTGTCATATGCATAGATCCTCCACTGTCTACATACCAGATGCTACTTTGGCATGCTGAAGAACCCTGCATTCATCACAACGAATTAGTTAGGTTTTGACACCCAAACCTTTTTGGTTTTGGGTCTGTTTTCTTCAACAGATTTAACCATAACTTGTTTCTCATGATTAACAGCTGATGGAGGTGGAGATGGTGCTGAAATGGATTCCTTTAAATTTGGGCTTGGAATGCGTTTTCAGTGGTTTGATCACAGGTGCATCTAGTTGGTTAACTCTCCCGAACAAATGCTGAACCATCATAACAAGTTGTGTTTGATTTGTAGCTAAAGCTTTTAGCTCTTGTGACACATCAGTACTTGATTTTGATGAGTTCTTGTGGCCCACCATTTCCTCCTTGACATTCATAGACTTAGTCAGATTTTTATCATGAGGAACACTATTAGCTGTTTTATGATAAACCCTATCCTTCTTTTTGGATTTGGGTGAAGCCTTGGGTTTATCAATATGGGATGACTGTGGTAGAAACTTGGTCTCAAATTCATTTTTCATTTCATCCATCTGAATTTTAGTTAGCTTATCTCTGTTGAGTTTGGAACCCTTTTGTACCAACATTCATCAGAAAGATGATTGAATTTACCACATATTTCACATGGCTTATTCATCATCTTGGATTGATCAACTGCTGAAGTGGAAACTACTAAAGGTGTGATCTTCAGTACTTCCACCTTTCAGTACTGTGTTAAGTACAAAAGGATCTGTAACAACTGAAGACTTGTTCTTTAGTTGTTCTCCATCCGTCCTGAAAGACCGTATGATAGATTCCTCAGCAGTTGTTAATCCTTTTATTTCAGTTGATTTGAAATGCTTTCAGATGTTGTGACTTGCCTTCAGTTAAGATACTTTGAGGGACAACATCTAAAGTACTCAGCTTCATGTGCTTACCAGTAGTTAACCCATCAGGCAATTGATTTGCTGAGGTATCAACACTGATTTCATCCTCTGATTTTGGATGATCACTTAAAGATGATACACATGATGATGTGGTTTGGAAATTAATTTCACCTTCAAATTTTACTATTGATTTTGAGGTAGAATCTGTAGGTGGTGCAGTGTGATTGTAACCTATTCCAAACTTCACGTTTGAAGCAGTTTGCTTGCTGAGAAGCATTTCAAATCCCTTGCAGGATGATACCCAGCGGTCACACTCAACTTGGGTAGCTGCAAGAGTTTCTTTGAGATCTCTGTGGTTCTCAAGAATGACCTCAACCGTAGCCTTTTCATCATTTAATTGGCATTTATTCTTATAAATCTCATCATCTTTATCTTTAAGGACATACTCATACTCAGCTTTTCTTTTGGAAAGGGTTTGCTCAAGCTCAAGATTTTGATTTATTAAAGCTACATTTACCTTCTTAATAGATATAAATGCAGCTATGCAAGATTCAGAACATAACTTGGCTTTAGCCTCAGAGGATACCTGGGTTACCTGTGATAAAGATGCATTGGAGCATGAACCCTCAGTAGACTCCAGGGCCATGAGAGCAAGATTCCCAAAAGGATGTTTACCACCATGTTGACGAGCATTAGCAAATAATTGCCATTACTAGAATGATCATCTCGTAAACTACTCCAATCAACAGCACCAGGGGTGAAGAAGCTATGATGAGGTTGTGATTGAGATGGTTGAGATGGTTAAGGCTCAGGTAAAGCTTGAGGTTGTTGTGCAATAGGAACTTGAACTTGATTTGGCTGTGGCATGTAATAGTAGGGATATGGATATGGCATTGGACCCTGAGGGACAAAATATGCTGGAGATTGAGGTTGTGAGTGATGACCAGAACTAGTAGGATGTTGCCCTCTGTTTTGTGAACTATTGCTTGGAAAAGTCACAAAGGGTGCAGAGGAGTTAGATCCAGTTGATCTACACTCTTTTGCAAACTACCCAAGCCTTTCGCATTTGTGACACCTCAACATACTCTTGTCAATACCAACTTTGGTTTTGCCAGAGAGTCCTTGAAATTTCCTACGAGTTCTCTTGTAGAACTTTTAGATATGATATTAGTCAAGGCCATTTGGCTTAGAATATCCATCTCTTCTAAGTCATCATCAGTAATACCTTTCAAATCATCCATAATGAAGCACAAATTGTCACTATTCCAGCCTGACTGATTATCAACACTAACAAATGCATGATCCGAACTATTTGAAGAGAAATCTATATGCTCATCATAATGGTTTTCTGATGCAGCATATTCTTACTCATGACCAACCAAGGCAGTGTTCCCTGGTACAAAGTCATCAGTGAGCTTTCCTCATGATGCCAGTTTCCTTTTCTACTCTATTTCTCTTTCAAATGTAAGCAGTTTCCCATGGAGTTGAGTGAGAGATAGGCTATCTAGATTTGCACTGGAGCGTAGGACAATGGTATATGTGTCCCATCTCTCAGGTAGTGATCTGAGGAATCTGTTGTTCATCTGGCAATTAGTGTATTCATGTTTGACCATTTTCAGCTTAGAGATCAAACAAGAAAAACGCTCCAACTGTTGAGTCAGTGTCTCACCCTTCCTATGAGAAAATGTCTCATATTGTTGAGCAAGGATTTCTCTATTATTTTCTAAGACCTCATCTGTTCCACAAATGTTCTTTCAATGCATTCGAGAGATCATGAGCAGTTTCATGATGCATAAGCCCAGAATACATTTCATTCGGCAGTGCCATGGCCAGAATTGCATGGGCTTTAGCATCAATCTCAAACAGTTTTCGATCCTCATCTGAGTACTGTTCCTTCTTCTTCGGAACCATTTAGTTGGTTTCTGGATTGTTCACCATAGGCATGTGTGGACCATGTACCACAAATGTCCAACAGCCTGAACTGTTAACAGACAGGTGATGAAGCATTCTTCGTTGCCATATGTTATACTCAGTCCTAACCAGCATCAGAGGCTTGGTTGTGGAGCCAGTATTATGAGGGTCATTAGAAGGAGTAGTCATTCTTGGATTCAATCAAATTCAATTAAGTTTTAACCGATTTAGCGCAAAACACAACAAACTCAATACGAACCAAGAGGATTCTCAAAGCAAATAACCAAAAGCAGCAGAAATTCAATCTCTATAACCAATTCTTGCAAATATGCTAATTTGATCAAACTTAGATATCGAAATAGCAGTTTCAATGATCAATTGTTAGATCGATCAATGATTAACCTGTTCTGATACCATTTGTCAAGATCAGTGATCTAAGTTTGATTGATTAGAGTAGATCGTAGTGGAATTCGAACAATGAATTAGATAATTTAGCAAGAACACAATTTATATTCAATGGAATAGTACATGGTTATAGAGAGAGAGAAATTCTGCAAAATGAATGTTTCATTCAAATGCTTTCGTGGTGGCTAAAAGTCACACATTACAATTAGGTCAATATTCCATATATAAGGAATGTGATATCTGCTGATGTCACTTGATAGTGACATCTAACAGAATTATACAAACAACTGAAACTAAGCAAACTACTGAGAATGTTTCTCAACAACTGATTACATCTTAGAGAATGCTAAGTACAAGAACATAAAACTACTGAACTAAAACTACTGAAACTATAAACTACTGAAATGTAAATTACAAGTACTGAAAAGGAAAACCATCACAACTACTGAAGTTAATAACTTTAGCTATTGTGACAACTACTGAAGTAATAACTTCAGCTGTTGACAACTACTCATCACTCTAGTCTTCAGTCTTTGTCTTTAGTACTTAACTTTCAGACTTTGTCTTCAGTACTTTACTTTCAGACTTTGTCTTCAGTACTTTACTTTCAGACTTTATCTTCAGTACTTTACTTTCAGACTTTGTCTTCAGTACTTTACTTTGAGACTTTGTCTTCGGTACTTTACTTTCAGACTTTGTCTTCAGTACTTTATATTCAGACTTTGTCTTCAGACCTTGTAATCAGCAGATGTCTTCAGCTGTTGTGATCTTCTTCAGTAGTTGTAATGTCTGTGGGACTTAGAGTTTTTTTTGATCAGGCTCATTGGTTCTTTTGGTCCAACACAGTTAATAATTAAAATCTAGAATCCAACATTACATTTAAATAATGGTTAGGTGACCTTTATCCTATTATTTAAATTAAAAAGGTAGTCAACATTTGACAATTGCAACTTATTTCAACTTCTAGCTTTATGGGATCGGTTAACAATTCAAGTCGTCCTACTTACATACACATGAAAGTTTACACATACAAGTGGTTAGGTGACCTTTATCCCACAAATATGTTAAGCCCACCTCAAACACACAAGTTCCCTAGAAGTGGTTAGGTGACCTTATCCCACAAATAGTTTGCAAGTGATTCGAGTGTCGTGTAAAAGGATGGTGTTTAACTTTTTTCAAAAGGGATTTTTGTTTTCATTAATTGTAGTTATGAAAACTCTATGTACCTTGTATTCGCATGCTTTCAAATACATGGTACCCTATGGTTCTTTTTAATAAAACCACTTTTATTTTGAAATCATTAATCCTTTTAATAACTTTTATTAACATATTAATGATTATAACCATGAAAATTCAGCTTGTTATGATTATTTATTAGATTGTTAAGCATATCAATATATCAAGAATCAACATAAAAAGGATAATCAAACAAGCATAAACAAAACAACCACATGTGCATAACCATAGCCACTTAGGTGACCAAACTTGTTTGCCATCACAAGTGTGGTCATAAGGTCTTTTCTAAGGGTTAATTAGAACACAAAGATAGGATCTCCAAAGACCCCCACTTGAAATTGCATCCAAATGCTTCAAGTCATTCTCTTTGTTCCTTTTGTGCTTCCAACTTGTGCATCTTCTTTTACAAAATTTATATCCTAATACAAAATTTTCTAATAAAAGAAAATACACCTAATCTATTTATAACATCACCATTGAATGAACAAATATATTACAACAATATACAAACACAAAAGAATAAATACTACAACCCATAATGAATGAAATCAACCAAAACAAATCATTCATCCAAAACCAAATCAACACAAGATCAACACTAGGTTATGCACCAATATGAAACATCATATACAACATACAAGAACCAAAATAAATACCCATGTAACCCTAAATTTTTGCCTAACATAAACCCAAAATCTAGGGTTTTTGTCCAAACACAATAATCAACCATTTGACACATTTCTTTCAAGGTTTAATCACAAGCATGTAAGATATAACCTTGAAAGATTGGGGATTCATTATATCACCACAAAACAACCCCTATTAGGTTGTTAAAACCCCATAAAACCAATTTTACAAGGACAACAGAAGCTAGTCATCCACATATCCGGCTCTAAATGCCAAGGTTGGGTTTGTTGACCATTATGCATATTATTTGTCAACAACAAACCCAAGAACATAAGGATCATTTATATGTGAAATAACTAGCATTCAAGTAAAATATAACAACCAAAATGAAACCATGGAACTACCTTCCAAATGCTGCCAAAACACAAGATTTGGAGAAGAGGATGAAGTTCTTGAAGGACCAAAACACCAAAGAAGATGTCCTCAAGCTTGCATACCCACAAGCATCAAGCAAAACACCTTGTTGCTAGGATTTTAACACCAAAACATGCAAGAATATGGATGCAGAAAACCCCTTTTCTAGCCTTGTTTATCTTCAAAGATGAGAGAAAAAAGATGATTATTGCATGTATGAGAGAGAGTGGAAAGTTGGAGTGTGTAACTAGTGAATGTGGTGTGTTGTTCCCAAGCAACAAATGATCGAAAAGACCGTAAAGGGGCGGCTGAATTCATGTTTAGAATGGTTTTCCCCCCATTTTAAAACACTCATTTAATTGTTAACTTGTTATATTCTGATTTATGTAATTAACCTTTTAATAATATAACTACACACACTATTATTATTTGATGGTTTTTAACCAACTTAAATAACATTACAAATAATGTCCATGAACAAAATATACTTATAAGTTGTTCTATCTTGCATAAAATTTATTTAGAAAACCCATTTTCTAAATTGGTGTAATTATTTAATTGCATGATCATATCATTAATTAAATATTTATTGGTGATTGCTAACATGTTATTGGGTATGACCTGACTTGGATCATAACGTACTAACTACATCAATGTTCTAGGTGTCTTGGGCATAAAATCCAACAATCTAATACCGCCTTCCCCGTATTGTTATCATAGACCCTATTCATAGTCTTTGGGGGTTTCACCCTTAGTACAATGTTTCCCTTTCCAGTCTCCCAATCCTTGTCCTTCTTCAATCGTCTCCTTTCCACATTCAAAATCCAAAGGACTCGAATTGTTATTTAAGCCATTTTATATCTCCTTCTTCAATAATGAGGCTCCTTCACTAAGATGGGCATTCAGTATTGGTAATGCTGCCAGCCTCCTTAAATCTCATTTCGGCAAGGTCTTGAATGCCTTACTCTTGTGCATATAAGAAATACCACTCCCACTCCTCTTGATCATGAACATCTTGAGGTCCTGGTAGTAACACTAGCTAATGATTCTCTTGTGAGCCTCCTTAATGCTCAACCCTTCTAAGTTTTGAAATAGGGGAGTCAGTTCTTCAAGCCCCTTTTCTCTAACAAACCATTCTTCTTTAGCCATTTCAAAAACATCTTCATCTAATTCTCCCTTTTTGGCTACATACACTAGGGGCCTAATATCAACCTCCCAAAACTTTGGTTCAGAATCATAGTCAACTAGCTATCCATCGTCTTCCTCTTCATCAATTAGCCCTTTGCCTTTTGCACCTTCCCTCAACTGAATTCTACCTCACAACCTCCTCACCAACCAAATCTTTGTCTATATAAAATCCCATATTTACAAACCCAGTTTCTAGTATCTCTTTGTCATTCTCCATATTTTCATTTACATTCCGCACTCCAGAAACTCCCTCACCTTCGATTGCTACACTAGAAGTACCCTCTCTTGCCCTGATGGATGTCCCCATATTCAAGAATAGGTATCTCGAAGTATTAGTTAAATCATCTAACTTAGACTGAGTTAGTTGATTGGGTAGGCTGGCTGTAGCTTTCAAGTCATTAATTTCCTCAAATAGTTTCTTTATCAGCAAGCTTTGATCTACCAACATCCTCTTCATCCCGTCTATCACCTCATCCTTTTGAATCTCCCGCATCTCTTGATTAGTGAGTTTTGTCTTTATCATGCTCAATGCATTAGCAAGACAGCTGTTGAGGTTTCTAATCACATCCTCATCTAGACCGCCTCTTTCTTCTCTCCTTGAAGTTTCTATAAGTTCTTGATGTCTTTGTTTGGTCTCCTTTTAGACTCTCCTACATGAGCTTTCTTTTTCAAACTTCTCTCTTTTTCAACCCTTATCTCCTCAACCCTTTTGTTCACCTCCTCTTCAAAGTCATAATCCTTTTCCTTCGCATATCTTTTCCTTTTCTTAGCATCATTTGTCTCTTGTGCTCGAGTCTCCTTAGCTCTCTTATTTTCCGACTCATCCACCCTCCTGATATAATTCCATCTTTTAGGTGGGTACATGTATTCCCACAAATGGGTGATCTTCTTGTTGAAATCATGTCGGATGGCATAGCCATCCGCAAAAATATGGGTGTACATCTTCATCAACCTTTTAAGCTCCCCGTGTCTTGGTACATTAGGAATTTGATCATCAAAGAACAACTGCAGAAATGTAGGATACAGCAGCCATTTATCCTTTTTTAGCACCATCACATTTTCTGCCATACATGTAAATATCAGCCTAGCAATGTTTGCTTTTTCTCCTTTACAGCATAACACCATGGCTTTTGCCTAGTCCATATTCAGCCCATCTAATCCACCTTTATCGTGATCTAACCACATAATAAAGACGTGGGCTTTATATCTCCATTCCTTTGAAAGGAAGGACCTCTTGATCTCTTTTCGGGTGCCAAAGGCTGGTCCCTCATATCCCATACTCCTAAACACGACAAACACCTCAACAAGAGTCATAGTAACCTCCTCTCCTGAATCTTCATCTAGTATTAAAATCCTTAAAATTGTCTTAGCTGTAATAGGCACCTCATTCTTCAAAACTCTAGGAGTAATCCTCTGAGTGTTCCTCTCATATCATACTCAGCTGATCTACAAAAGACTCTAATCTAAAGATCATAGATGGTAGTAGGGTGAAAGATAGCATAAGCAATAGGGGATCTTTGCATCCAACAAATGCAGTCTCTAAAGCCGACTGCTTTAGGATGGGTATCATCTAAGATGGTTGTGATGTTGTTTCTCTCATCAAATTTTAGATTTGCCATTTGAACCTGATAAACAAATGAAATGCATTAGAATAAGTATTAAGTGAAAATATGAAATAAGAATAAGGAAAGAATAAAGAATAAACAAAAATTATATTAGTTTCGTTGGCCAAAACTATAGTTTCGCAGAGTGAGTTTTAGGTTTGGCAGGCGAAAGCATTGTTTCGCCAGCAAAAGAACATTAGTTTCAGCAAGACAGTGAAGTAGATTCGACAAGCCGAAACTATAGTTTTGGCACAACAAAACTGAAGTTTAGTCAGTGAAACTGTTAAGTTAGCTCGGACAACATAACCTCATAGTTTCGTTAAAAACTCATGAACTTTCATTCAGTTTCGCTGGACTATCGGTGCTTTCGCAGTAAAAACTGCGAAGGTATCGAAGAGTCTCCATCGAATAAATTCATAAGATTAAAATATTGTTCTGAGTTCGAAACTCACTTGCGAGCATGAAACAACGGCCAATCGATAATAAAATCACACAAAGTCGAGTGCACAAACGGAGGTCACGGAATAGCCCTAAGAAGTCTAACCGTTCAATTGTGTGAAAATCAGAAAGTAATTTCGCAAAATAAGTTAAATAGCAAATAGTTTCGCTCACAGCGAAACTGGAGTTTCTCCGTGCAAGTCTATAATTTCGCCGGTCTAAACTGAAATTTCGCCAGGCGAAACTCTGGTCAAAATTGACTTCGCACAGAGTGAGAGTACCGAGCAAAACTGCAATAATTAGGTAAATTATTATAATTATTATATTATATTTTATTCAAACCGAGAACTGGATCAATCATGAGATCACATCCTCAGGATATACTTTAGCACAAAGATGAATTTAATCATCAACAAGCAATGAGATCACACTAATAACTGAATCTAGTTACAGTCTTTGAATAAATTTGAAATTCTCAAAAATATCAATAACGGTTATTGATATGATTGTCCACTTAAACCCATGCCCTATCTTTTTCAACAAGCAGTGGATGATTCGTTAAGGTTTGATTAAATGCTTTAGAATGCTAGGACCCCATAATCATTTGACAAAAACCCTCACCCAACCTTTATAGAACAAAACTTGTGCATTAGTGTGTAAGAAACAATCAATAGAATATGGATATCTGTGATGAAATCATGTTATAGATGGTTTGACACAACTTAGACCAAAATGGTGAGAGCTCCACGTCTATACTCACATATAGCAAAGGAGATGACCATTTAATCATGTGCCGAGGAATTCATCTAAACGTATAACAAAGGCTTGGTTTAGACCTGGAGCTCTCACCATTTTGGTCTAACTTGTGTCAAACCATCTATAACGATAAATTCATCACAGATAGCAATATTCTGTCAATAATCACATGCACACTAATGCACAAGCCTTGCTCTATAAAGATCGTTATAAAATTCAAGAAATCCTGAGGTTGGGTGAGGGTTTTTGCCAACTGATTGTGGGGTTCTAGCATTCTAAAGTATTTAATGGAACCTTAACGAATCATCTGTTGCTTGTTGAAAAAGATAGGGCTTGGGTTTAAGTGGACAAAGATATCAACAATCGTTATTGATCTGTTTATTAATTTCAAAATTCATTGAAAAACTATGATTGGATTCAGTTATGAGTGTGATCTCATTGTGGATCGATGATCTAATTCATCTGTATGCTATATTTATCTTGAGGATGTGATCTCCGATCTACTTTGCGCTCTGTTATGTTTGCATATCTTTTCATTCAAAAATAAATATATAAATAAATAAAAATAATTAAAAAAATATTTAAAAAATTAATGATAATAAATAATAATAATAATAATAATAATAATAATAATAAATTCAGCGAAACTATACTTTCGTTATTTGTTTCGCTAGATGAAATTGCAATTTTGCTTAACATTCTAATTATAAGCAATGTCATTCTGATCTGAATTTCATGTGACGAAATTGCAACTTCGCCTAGCGAAACTGCTGTTTCGTCTGGCGAAACTATAGTTTCGCAGCATGCGAAACTATTTTCTATTTATGTCCTTCTGCAAAATTACCTCCTCACACTTTCGCACTTTCATATTTTTCTCTTTCTTAGGGCTTTACAATGACTGGTTCAATTGATTTCGTGATTTTAGGTATTGTTTATGTGTGTTGATTGTTCATAAGAACACATTCTAAGTTTATTTGATTGTGTCTCTTTAGTGTCTTCTTTGTTCATCCAGTGAAACTACCATTTATCCTGCGAAATTGAACGAAAGTTCTTTTTATTTCAGCGAAACTACGAGGTTATTCTGTCCATGCGAACCTAACGGTTTTGCTGACCTAGCTTCTGGTTCGCCGGATATGAACATAAGATTGTACAGTTCCGCCCGGTCGAAACTACCTCTGCTGGCTAGCGAAATTGATTTGTTTTGGTTAGCGAAACTACTTTTTCGGCAAGCAAATATTTTTTTAATTTCCTTTTATTCTTTTTTTAATTCCTTAAATTCTTATTTAACTTATCTGGTCCCTTTCTCAGGATCAAATGGCTAACTTAAAGTTCGATGAGCGGAATAATATTACTGCTATTCTGGATGATACACATCCTAAGGCTGCTGGGTTGAGAGACTATATTAGATGGCTGCAAAGGTCTCCCATAGCTTATGCCATATCTCCTTCGACCACCATTTATGATCTTCATATCAGAGGTTTCTGGAGATCTACTGAATATGATACACGAGGAAATTCACAAAGATTTACTGCTACAGTCTTAGATCACGAAGTGACCATTACTGCTGAGATTTTTTCGAGGATCTTGAGACTAGATGAGGATTCTAGAGATGAAGATACTATATCAAATTCAGAGGTGTTCAAGGCATTCAGAAGCATGGATATGAGGGGCTAGTTTTTGGTTCCCACTAGGAGATCAAAAAGTCATTTATGTCCAAAGAGTGGAGATTTATTGCTCATGTGTTCATCATGTGTCTTGATCACTGTAAAGGTGGATCAGACGGACTAAACTTGATTGGGCAAGGGCGATGGTGTTGTGTTTCAAAGGAGAGAAGGCCGACATTGCCAAACTGATATTTGCTTGCATGGCTGAGAATGTGATGGCTTTGAAGAAGGACAAATGGCCGTTATATCCTCATTTTCTCTTGATGGTTTTTGTTGATCTTATACCAAATGTACCAAAACATGGAGAGGTAAAGAAGCTAGTACAAATGAACCGCGTATTTTTGTAGACTATTGTGCAATTCGCCATGATTTTAGTGGAAATATCACCTATCTTTGGGAAAATATGTACCCTCCAGAGAGATGGAGTTATATTAAATGGTGGATGAATTAGAGAACAAAAGGGCTGAAGAATCAAGGGCACAGCGATCTGAAGCAACAAAGAAAAGTAAAAGATAAGCTAAGGAGAAAGATTATGATTTTAAGGAAGACATAAATGATCAAGCTGAAGATATAAGAGTAGAGAAGGAAAGAAGGTCGAAGAAGAAGGCCGATACTACAAAAACTGAAAGGCGCACTAAACAGGGACATGAAGGATTCACTGAAAGAAGGGAGGAAAGCGGAAACCTTAATGAAGACATGATTCACAACCTGAATACTTCTTTGGCAAATCAACTGAGCATGATCAAGACTAAACTTACAAACCAATATATTAGAGAAAAGCAAAAGGATGAGGTGATAGAGGGTATGAAGAAGATGCTTGTTGATCAAAACCCATAACTGAATAAGTTATTTGAGGAGATTACACATCTGAAAGCTGTAGCCGGCCTACCTGATCAACTAACTCAAACTGAGTTAGATGATCTGACTGACACTTCAAAGTATCCATTTCTGAATGTCGGTACATCATCCAAGGCAGGAGAGGGTACATCTAGTGCAGCAACCACTCATGCTGGAGATTATGAAACTAGAGCTAAGGATGTTGGAAGAGAGAATGAAGAAGAAATCTTTGAGGCTGGATTTGTTGAGATGGGCCTTGATGTAGAGAAAGATTTAGTTGGAGAAGAAGTAAAAAGAGAAAATTCTGTAGAAAGAGATGTTGAAAAAGGGAAGGAGTTGATTGATGAAGAAAAGGACTATGATTCTGAACTGAAGTACTATGAAGTTGATGAGTGACCTTTGATCTATGTGGCAAAGAAAAGGGAGGATGTTGAAGATGTGTTTGAAATGGATAGAGCCGACTAGTTTGTAAAGGAGAAGGAACTAGAAGAATCACTCCCCTATTCCAACATATGGGAGGGTTAAGTAAATAGGAGGCTAACAAGAAGATAATAAGTTGGGCCTATAATCTCAGGCTAACAATGTTCAAGATTAAGTGGAGGGGAGGTCATATTAGCTACTTTCAAAAGAGGAAGGCTTTTAAGTCCTTGCCTAAATGGGATCTTAGGCGTTTGGTAGCCCTACCACTTCTGAATACACATCTAAGTGAGATAGCTACACTTATAACTAAAGAAATACAGAATGAGCTTAATGATAACTTCGAATCATTTGGTTACATGAAGGTAGAACAGAGAAGGTCGAAGAAAGAAAAGGACTGGGAAACGGGAAACGGAGGAATTGTTTTGAGAGTTAAGCCGCCAAAGACTGTGAATAGGGTGAGATTGTCTGACCCACTTCCCCAACAGCTACATGATTTCGAGAAATGGTTTTATGATAATAAAATTGGGGAAGCTGTGACTAGGGTGAAGTATGGAAAAGAATTTAAAGTTTTTGATCCTATGGGGTTGTTCAGTTTATGTGACGAAGATTTATTAGTGTTGTGTGAGAATCACATAAAAACTAGGGCTGGGGAAGAGACTTGGAATGAAGCTAGTCTCTTTATGAATGTAGCCAACAAGATCTGAGGGATGAGGGCAGAGGTAAAGAAATTAGCTGAGAGGGTAAGGGCTTAAGATGACCTTAACATGGATATTCAAGATTTGGCCAAACAGTTTGAGAGGGCTAGTACTCATCCTGACGGAGCTAGTGATGCAGGAGGAAAAGTAAAGAATCAGGTGCTGAAGCTTCAGAAGGAGCTGTTGTAGGAGATGCTAAAGATTAATCTAAAGCAACAAAAGACACTAGAGCTGCAGAGACTAATCAACCCGAGTGAACATGGTGAGGTCCAACGTAGGGGGAGTATTGAAGATCATGTGTAGTTGAACTCACATTAGTTTGGATTGTTTACTTTTGCTTGTAATAGTCTTTTGTTAGTTTTCTTTTGTAAGTACTTAGATTTATGTATTTTGGAAGTCCTGTGAAATTGTGAGCGAAAGTATAAGTTCGCTCACAGTTTGTTATTTTGTCTGCCTGTCGAATCTAATGTTTCGTCTGGCGAAACTATAGTTTCGGCAGTACGATTTCCCTGACAGCGAAACTGTCTGCGAAACTATAAACTGCAATATATTGTTTTGTTTATTCTCATTGTAAGCAAGCTTGCAAATCCCTAATCGATTATCATTGTTGCAAGTTACCATTTCAGAGCATTTAATACACATAATTATCCTTGTGCTTTATGTTATTGATTATCCTTGATCATTGTCTTATAATGAGGGAGTTCATATTGTGTTGAATTCTCTTTGTTATTGTTGTTTAGTATATTTGTTGGATATTGAACGATTGTTAATACCATTTGCATTGTAATACGATCTTATGGACCAACAAACGGTGACGTTGACTTTTGTTGAGTTTGATTGTGTTGATAATATAGACTATCTTGTACAACTCTAACACTTCCCCCATCCTCCAGTCGTAATACCACCATTTGAAGTGTGGAGTGAAGTCCCGAGGCATCTCCCGTAAAGGAATCTTAGACATTATGCGTGGGTACTCCACTTCAACACCACCTTAGGCCTTCATGATATGGGATCAACTTCAGTCTTATGAATGAACCCCTTAGGCTGTTAAGGTCTGAAGTTTACCCATCTGCTATGGTATTCTTTCTTCAATGATGTCTCAAACCATCTCGACATCTTCCTCGGGTTGGCATACAAAAGATCTAAACAGGCCAATTAGTTTAGCTCAAAACCAGGAAGAGTCTTCTGATCATGTAGATATGTGAAGTTCTCTGGCCCCTTCTCTCCTTTAACAACATATACATCCAGATCTTCAAATAGGACCAATTGATGATCTTGCCTGACACTTTCTGATGTCTCTTACTCAGTAAAGATTGGTGTAGGCATTCAGCTTTGGAGGTGCAAGTTGTGCCTTCATTTTTGACAAACAATCTGCCTATTCAGCCTTCTTTAGATCAACATCAGTATGTGTAGCTTGGGACTTACTTTCATCCTTTGCTTTCTTTTTCTCAATCTAATCTAACTTGTCAAAAGTATCACTGCCAAATGTTTCACCCAAGTCAGGGATAACATTTCCCTCAGGGTTAGTGTACTATGGATAGTAGTCAGACATGACATCGTTGATCTCTATTTCATCCACACCTTGTAGCTTATCGTCACTTAATACATCTACTTCTGGAGCATCTTTGACAAGCTCATCGGGATTTAGTCAAAACATATCTACGAACTGCTCGTCGGTCAGATCATGGATGATTTATCCTTCCTCTGGAGTGTAGCTCACGGACCTTCTCACAATCCCTTGCAAATCAAGAATCATAGTAAGTAGATTCTTCACTTGATGAAGGGGAACGACATCATAATCCCCGGTCTGTGGAGCTTCATTTTTTCCTTGATTGTTTTTCTCTTTAGCTGCAGGTGCGAAGGATGAGGCTCTTTTGGTGCGCCTCTCCTTTGCTGCTTGATTTGAGGCTGATGCAGATGAATCACCTTCTTGATCATCTTCCTCCACATCATTTCTTTTTCCATTTCCATTCCTCCATCTTCCTCATCATCATCATCTTCTTCTCATTCATCATCTGTTGAATCAGCATCATCATCTCCACCATCATCCTTAGTCTTGAGGGGCTCATCCTTTGTTCCCTTCAACCTCAACATAAGCTTTTTGTTCTTTTTTTGTAACCCTTCGATCCACTTGACGGATGCCATCACTAGCTCATTTCGGGTATTTAGGGCATGGTGAGCTCAAACTAAAGCTCTCTTATGAGCAGAGTTCTTCTGTGTAAGCTGAGTTATCTCCTTGCCTTGTGCGGTATTGACCGCCATCAGCTAATTCATTTGGTTGGCTCTCAGATCATTTGTAGCTAGCAGTTTGAGCACCAGTCTATTTAGGCTCGCTAACTGTTCCTCTAATCCAACAATGAGTAGAGTAAAGCCATGTGTAGGTGGGAATTAGGTGGATGTGCCAGCTTGGGAGTAGTGGGTGTAGTGGTGGATGTGGTGTAGATGGGAGTAGGAATGAAAGTGGATTATGGTGAAACTGATTTGGGTATTGTGGGTGAGGTAGGTGTCAATGTATGAGTGGTGGCGGGAGTGTCAGGGGCAGTAGAGGTGGCAGTAAGGATGTTAGTGAGGGGAATAGTGGTGGTGGTGTTGGGAACAGTGGTTGTGGCAGTGGCTGTGGTGGTGGTAGAACTGATCAAAGTATTCTTTAGCCTTTTACCCTTCTTGGCATGGGGTTGGGCCATCCTTTTCCTCTTGGAACCCTTTGCTATCGAAGCTTCCTCTGAGCTAATTGGTTTGTCGGCTGTGTATGTCGGATGTGTGACATCAGTGTCACCACCCTTAGTACGAGCTTCGCGTCCACTAACCACCTCTTTCCCCTTCTCGGTAGCCATAACCCGTCTCCCGAATCTCCTAGTGAGAGGCTCATCATCAGACTCATCCCCTTCATCTACCAAGATATCGTGGTGGATAGCAGCCTGCTTAGATCCACCAAGAGCAAATGAAGTACTGTGTGGAGATGGTGGAGATATGGTAGACGTGTCAATGGCCCGTAATTGACTAGGGCCAGCATCTCCACCACCTTGAGCATGATCATGGTCGTCATCACCGTCGTCATCTTCGTCAGTAGGAACCACTATGGGCTCAATGTCTGACTCACTTTCATTGTGACGCCACTTCTTAGGTGAGGGTGCCATGTAATCCTTGTTGGCCAGATGTCCAAAGAGTCTCCTGACCGGGGGCTTCACCTGCTTCCCCCAGTACACCTTCATCGTACCTATGGTGGTGTCATCCATCACCTCTAATATTACTGCATTGTCCTTCTCCTTAGGCGGCAAAGGAAGCTTCTCGTCTGTGATCATTTGCAAGAACCTTGGATACATGCAGAAGCCTTCCTTGCCTTTGGCCTCTATGTTCTCTTTCAAGTACGAGAGGAGCATGCGTGAGAAACTAAACGGGTGGTTCAGTACCAGTGCCACGTATGCATTCCGGATTCGGTCAGACATCTCAATGACTGGGGTTCAATCGTGCGACTGACTCAGACTCCTTCATAGAGTCGTACGATTGATTCATTCTTGTGATCCAATTGCATAGTTGACCAATACTCATGGTCCAATCATGTGATTAGCTCATACTTATGGTTCAAGTGTGCGATTGGCTCATACTTATGATTCGTTCATGCGGTTGGTTCATACTTATGAGTTTGACTTCACACATTTCCATACACTCAAAAGTTAACTTTTGATATATAACATTATGACGAAAGATCATCTTAAACATGACCTTTTTAACAGAAAATCATTTGATCACCTTAGACGTGATCCTTTTAATTGAGAGCCGATTGGTCACCTCAAATGTGACCTTTTTAATTTGTGATGCATAGAGTTCATCTAGTTATATAGTCCGACATTGACGCATAGAAGATAACAAAAACATAAAATATCTTGAATTAAAGCAAAACAATATATATTTTTTTGTTTTTGGTTTGAGGTGGATTGAAACCTTTTAATGATCATCTAACCGATTTTTTCTCCTAAGCAAAACAACTTCAATTTATTTTTATCATTTCAAGAAAGATTCATATGGAATCATATAGGTATATCGTTAATCATTTGGGACCCTTTTATATGTACTTGGATACTAGATTCTTATTTTTTTGAGAGTCAATAGCACTTGCAGGAAATCATACTAGAGTTGTAAGATGCGCACAATGATTTTGATTGTCGAGAGTTTCAGCCACGATGATTGTTAGTATATTTGTGCACTTAAATCCATACACAGATTTTTTACTCACATTGGTGATGACTTAGGTTTGATATTTCAATAAGCATTTGTGGATCCCACACTTATATGGTAATCAATATTCCGTAGGAGATTTTTGAGCGGTCTACGGGTATTTGACAAGAAGAAACTATTCTAAGAGCTTTCAAAGAGATACCAAGCCTCAGGTTAGTGCCATCGCACAACAAAGAGGCGCAAACAGCATTGAATTCTAGAATATTTCGGTTATGCTTATCCTCATATCAGTGCCATCGCACAGCAGAGACGCACACAACCAATCTTCTTGTTAGAGCACTTTTTCTTTTGCACATAACGCACCAACAACATTAGTGATTAGCTTGATTGCGCTTAACAATTTTTCAATGTGCTTTGATTCCGCACACATTTGTGGCGTTTATTTTGCTCGTCACCCCTTATTGGAAATGCATTGATTGTGTTAACCATGGATCAGATGAAAATCCACAGCAAGTTGAACAAATTGGTTTTAATTGATTCACCAATGAAGTCTACTCATCTATTGTGTTGAATCTACTGACACATCATATATTAAACTAGCAACCTCTAGGCCTACTTTCTCTATGTTACATCAGTGGCAGACTAGTTTGCTATCGTTTTTTCTTTATTTTGCTTAGACTTCTCAGACTTGTAATTTGAATATAGCATTTTAATCATATAAATCCTTTGATGTCCCAAACAATTAGTTCCCTGTGTACTATCATTTTCCATAATTTTGAATCAATATGACAGATTTGATTTCTTTGCTTTCAGCTTATCTACCCGCCCCGTTTTTTTAAGTAATTGTATACTGAAACTGAACTATTTTCCCCGTAAAATTCAAAAACCAAAATGTTTTTGTGTTTTTGGATTTTGAAAGACAGGAAAATAAAATTAAAAAATAAGAAAAATTTATCGGACTAAGAACTCGATTCTTCTATAATCACTGCACTTTTCTTTTTCACGCCATTGACCTCCAACAGATATAAAAACCAAGGTTTGTCAAAAGCTTTTGTGTAGAGGTCGGCGCATTGAAAATGCGTATTAATTTTAACAAAATTTATTAATTGCATTTCAAAACAGTCACATATAAAGTCGTGTTTAGTTTTTGGGTGTTGGACCGGATTTTTAGTGATAGCTATTGTAGCAGAATTATCAACAAAGATAGGGGTGTTAGAAAATTTCAAACCGCAGTCTCGCATTTGCTATTTAATCCAAATGCTTTATGAATAGCAACTTGCAGAAGATCCATCCATTGATTCTTGAACTCTATTCATCTGTGGAGTGTAGGCAGAGGTAAATTGATGAACAATTCCTTTCTCTCGACAGAATGCCTCCATCCATTGATTCTTGAACTCTAGTCAGTTTTCTGATTGAATCTTTCTTACTTTCAGCTTGTAGAGTGATTCCAATGTAGTGGCTATATGCTTGAATGATTCAAATGTCTCTGACTTGGCTTTCAAAAACATCACCCAAAAGAATCTTGAGTAATCATTCGTTACTACAAAGCAGTTTTAATCTCCAGCAATGCTCTTTGTGCTGACTGGGCCAAACAGATCCATGTGTAGAAGCTCTAGTGAAATGTCAATAGAATTAACATTATTTGCTTTGTGAGACTTCTTGGTCTGTTTCCCTTTCTTACATGCTACGCAGAAATCTGGGAGCTGTAAATTCTTCACTGTAACTCCATTCCCCAAATCATTCTTAATCAGATGATTCATCTTCCTGGGATTAATGTATCCAATTCTCCTATGCTAGGAGACAGAATCCCTCTTTGTTGCCTTTAGCTAGAACCATTACGCAATAGAATCAGTTGTGGAGGATTTTGATAGATCCAAGACATATAGATCTTTATATCTTGAAGTTGACATTAGAATATTATCCTCCTCGATAACATACACCTTCTTCAACATATAACACTTCTTGTTGTCAAACACAACCTTGAATCCCCTATCACAGATTTGGGAGAGAGAAAGCATGTTGTTTTCCAGTTGCTGAATGTAGTTGACCTTGTCAAACTTCACTTTCTTGTTTCCCACTTTGCCTTGAGCGGTGATGTAACCTCATTTATTCCCAGCGAATGATACGTGTCCCCCTTTAATTTGCTTGACGTTGAAAAGGAAAGACGAATTCTCAGTCATGTGCCTAGAAGCCCCGCTATCAATAATCCAGGTATTAATGATAGTGTTGTAGCGGACACCCTGCACATACAAAGGAATTGATTAGTTCATGTTTGGGACCCAAGCCTTAACTAGCTTGGGTGTCCCAGAGGTATCACACATCATGAACTCAACCCACTATCCTTTAGAGGATGAGGGCACATCTTTCTTCTTCTTGTTTTCACTAACAGACACATTACTTGTTTTTTCTTCCATAAAACAGTTTGGTGTAAGGCTTGTTTGTGGTAAACAAACAACTGGCTTATGGTTTGAACTTTAGGTTCACTAATAATCTTATGTGTAATATTAGGTGACACATCCTCGCTTTGAGCTAATAATTTGTGTGGCCTTTGATATCTAGGAGGAGTATTAGATCTAATTTTAGAAAATCTTGGGTTTTCATGAAAAAGTTCAATTTTCTTTTTAGGTTTGTGATAATAAGGAGAATTTGGAGAGATATGTCCTCGTTTTCCACAACTGTAGCAAGATCTCCCTTTGACGGTTTGAGGAAAGTTTTGATCTGGGGTTGAGTTTGGTCGGGGTTTGAGATATGTCCTGTTGGGTTGTTTCTTTTCCAATTTAGACATTTGTGAACCTAACCCTAATTTAACCTTTTCAACTGTATCACCCGAATCCTAAACAGGTATCTTATCTTTTGATCCCAAAGTAGAATCTTTCTGTTTAGTGATAGATTTCACAAGTTTACCCGTAGAATCTGGATCACTGACTAGAGGAGTAGACACCACATGATCCTTTACTGGGTTATTATTAATTGGTGTACATTTAATACTCAAAAGGATTGCATGTGGTGGCGATACTACCTTATAACCCAAAACTTCCCCGTCATTCCGTTCTTTCACTAGGTTCTGAACTATATGAGAAGAACTTGCCAAAGTATGCAGTTTTTGTTTTAATGACTCAACTTTGACTTGTAAAACTGTTTTCTTCCATTTTAGTTTCCTCCAAATAATTAAATATAACTTGATATCATTTGATTGATTTAAGACAACAATGTAACATGTGGTTATTTTTCTTAAAAGCATAGAAAGAAGAATAAAGTGTAGAAAAAGAAGGAAAAGAAGTGAAACCCAAGTCTAGGGGTAAAAAGTAGCCAAAAGGACAAATCTTTGAAAAGTTGGTGATAAAGGTGGCATGGCCGCCCATCACCCTTTCTACACACAATATTCTCTGTTTTTTAGAGAGAGTAGCACGAAGCAGAGAACACTCGGTTTTGAAGGAAGAACAAGAAAGAATTAGAATTCAAGGTAAGAATTCTTGGTTTTATGATGTTCTTGACTGGTTATATCCTCGGGTTTATGCTTATGTGTTTTTGTATGTGTACAGGAATGTTTTAGTGGGTTTTTTAGGCGGTTGAACTCAATTGCAAAGGAGTTTGGAAGAAGCCATACTCAAGAGTTGCAAAGGTGAATTCTAGAACCCCTCTTTTAATGTTTTTTAACTCATTTTGGGGCTGCAAATGTAATGACTTATGTTTTTATGAAATTGGCTTTCGGACCCGTATGTTTGATTGTGTGTATGTTGATGTTATGATGTGATGTGTGACTATGTTCATGCTTGATGATGTATGATGGTGCTTCTAGGGCTTAGAATGTAAGAACTAATGTTAGAACTCTAGAAAGATTAACATGTTGTCTTTATGTTTCTTTTTACTATTTGTAATAGTATACGGACTAGTTTTGTAATTTGTTAGTTCCTTGTGTTTCATTATAAATAACTTAGACTTGTAGCAGTTAAAAGAAGGGTGAAGAACAAAAGTTTAGAATGGAATTAGAACTGCTTACTTAGTTTGTAATTGTCTTTGATTGATATTAATGAAACTATGAATTTTGTTGATATCTTGCTTGATTTGATTACTTTGTTTGTATTTCTTTGAATTGTGTTCATACATCATTTTAGATTGGTACATTTGATCCTATCAAATGGTATCAGAGCTCTATTGATCCTATCAATTAGGTTTTTCAAACTTTCAAACTCAAAAAGTTCACTGAATCTGTGATTGATAGACAATTCAATTGAAAATTTATGGATTTCAAATGTGTTTCATCATCAGAAACATGCTTTAAACCATAATCAGCAGTTAAATTCATTAAATTCGAGATAATTTGTTGAATTTGTGTTGGAAAAGTTCACTATTTTTCAAACTGAAAATTACAAAATTGATTGATTTGTTGTTATATTGAAAGAAATTGATGTTAGAAGAATGATTACCGGTATAAAACATGTCTAATTGGAAAGTTTCAATCCAATTCATGAACTTTTGAAGACTTTCAGAAGATTTGAGTTAGTTACATTCATATGAACATGATGAATGTGGCGCATTAGAGTTGAGGTTTGCTGAATAATTGTCTAAGTGTTAGCATTTGACTACTGTTTTGTCGCATTAACACTGTTTAGATGTTTTTATTTCAGTCGTTTGACTATTGTTAGAGTAGAAGTCTAGACGTATCATTACTGTGAGGCGTATTAGAACTGTTTAGATGGTTGACAACTATTGAGGCGCATTATAATTGTGTTGGCGCATTATAACTGTTCAGGCGTTTTACTACTATTCAGACACATCAACTTAGGCGTTTTGGAAAAATTTTCTAAGGCATTCCCTTAGACGTCTCTCAACTTAGGCGCATTAACTGTTTGGGAGTTTGATTACTATTCAGGCGCATCACCCTTGATACTTAGAATTATTATTTTCTTAAGAAAAATTTTCATAAACTTTTTCAATTATTTTCTTAATTTAAAATCTAAGAAAAACAACAAAAGTATAAGAATGGTGAAATCAGAAGATTCTGAAAATAGAGTTCCAAAACTTAAAAATAGAGCTGATTTCAACAATTGGTCTCTTAGGTTAAAACATAATTTAAATTCCATTAACATTGATCATTGAAAATCTATAGAGAAGGGACCATACATTCGTATAATCATTGATGGGCCTGACATAGGGTTTGTTTATACTAAAGATTCTCATGAAGCCTATCCTGAGGATGGTCTTCAAGGAGATGATTTGAGAAGAGTAAAGATGATATCAAATCATACTCCTTGATGTGTAAAGGACTACCTCTGGAAGTTCTTGTAAGTTCTTGTAAATCTTAGACTACTCAATGCTTTACCCTCATCATGGAAACAAACAGTAACCTTACTAAAACATACTAAGAAGTTCCCTATGGATCTAGATCCACTCATTGCAAAGATAGAGCCAATAGAGATTGATGAAAGCTCAAGGAATAATGATAGAGCAAAATCAATGTCTCAGTATGAGTTTGTTGCTTCTCCTGCAAAAATATTGAAAATACATTCATGGCAAAAAGTGAGAAAATTACAGAAGAAGATGGAGATTTATTTGTTGGGGCAGGATTTTTCACTAATTCATTATTTACTAGTGCTCCTGCTTAAACAACACACTTTCATTCTTAATCACCTCCTAAATCTCAGTCTCAAACACCTAATGTGCAAACAGATACTTCTTTATCTAAATCCGCTAAATTTAGCAAAGTTGAAGATATGATAAACACCCTATTAGAGGATGAAGAGTCTAAAACTACATTCACTGCATTTATGGCTAGTTTTCAAGCATATCAAGGTAGCCATTTAACTCAATTAGACCTTGTTTTGCGGGATTTGTTTGAAATGAATCTTGAAGATGTTGAAGAGATGTACTTAAACTGGCAGATGGTGATGATTGCTTACAAGACACAAAAACACTCATATGTCAATAGGAAGTACAAGCCAATGCTAACAAGACTGTTGGGTTTGATAAGTCAAAATCAAGGTGTTTTAACTGTAACAGTTATGGACATTTCTCTAGAGAATGCAAAGCTCCAAGGAATAATGGAGGAAATGCTCAATCAAGTTGTAGCAATCAAAGGTTTCAACCAGCTTAGAAGACTTTTCAAAATCTTAAAGATGAAACAAAACCATCTGATGAAACCAAGAAAGCTTTAGTTGTCAGCATTAAAGATGGTTTTGATTGGAGTGGATATGCTGAACAGTTTACTAATGATTTAACATCAAGTTTATCTCTCATTGCAGAATTCAGGGAGAAGATTTGTCAGAAAATAACGGTCCAAAGGTGGAAGGCGAGAATGAAGAAGATGACTATAATTGGAGTGACAAATCGGATCCTAAGGAGGATACAGATGAAGTAGCTCTAATGGCACAGTCTGATCAACCTAAGGTTGATACTTCATCTTCAAAATCTGAAACCTTATCTCCAAAATTCCCTGAAATCCCATCTAAAGTGTGAGAAAAACTCTGCAGAAAATCATGCTATGAACGTGTTGAATACTATAGAAACTACTCATATAAAATCTATGAGAAACTAAAACAAGAAGAGTCAATATATAACAAACTAAAATATAATCATAAAACAAAAGATCAATAGATTATTTCTCTTCAAACATCATGGAACAAAACACTAAAAGAATTAGAAATTGTTTCTAAACAATTGGAAGATATAATCAAAAATCTTGAACAGGAGAAGATAGCACATGCTGCTACTCAAATGGATCTTGCTAAAGTAAGAAGTTCAAAAATGATTGTAGAAAAACTGGTAAGTGAGAGAAAAGATAAACAGAAAGCAGGGTTAGGTTTCACTCATGAACCTATGCCTAAAGCTATTACAAACACTTTACTAGAGAACTTTAATACACATGATCATTCTCCTGAGAATAAAGCTAAACTTAAAGCTTTGCAGGTCAAAAACAAGAAATCAAAAGAAGAAAAGGAAAATGTAAATTTTTTTATTGAAAATGATCAAGAAGAGATTAAAAATGGTCATCCAATCAAGATAAAATCTAATGAACCTAAACAAACAAAACAAACCACTTCAAATCAAATTCATTTTGTATTAGAAGAAGTGAAAGTTCAAAGCAAAGATAAAGATAAACAACAGGTAGGAACATCAGAAGATTCAAACACTATTAATCTAAAACAAGTTCAATCTGAAAAGGAATCTTCTTCTGAAGATGCTCAATCTGAAAGTCAACCAAGTTCTTCTAAGTCAAAGAATCAAAGAAGAAGAAAGAAATCATCAAAAACAAAATCCGAAGAAAACAAAAGTTCAGAAAAGTTGATCAAGCAACAAATCAAGCAACAAAACTAAAACCGATAAAATTTGTGTCATCCGGTTTGTTAAATATGAATTCTCTTCAAGACAACAAGGTAAATACTATGAACAAAACTCACTCTGATCTGAAATTAAGTTCAAATTGTAAAACTTCTACTCTAGCAAAAAGATTTGTTGTGATACCCGTCACCTTAAGGTCCGTCGAACGACATAATTAAGCATAGAATTATTTTAATTATTCTTCCTCTTCTTCATGAACTCCTGATTTAAGGAATCATGTCTGCTTTATTCCTTTGTGCATGTACTTCCTCCGAGAACGTGTGCTAAGCATAAACTTTTTATAAATTTCGTCACCTTTACCACCAAATATATCATTTTTAATTTCAACCATTATCATTAATAAGACCATTTTTAAACTATCAATTACCATTAAACACGCTTTTAACCTTAATATAACGAACATTTTAAGGTCGTAATCAACCGAAACAAATTTTACGGAACTCGAGGGTTAAGTGCAGGGACTAAACTCGCCATTTTTGCAAACTTGGGCTGGGTATATAAACCCATATTCCAGCCCTTTATCTCATTTCATCTTCATCTTCTTCATCCTATTCACTTTCTTCTCCACATCTTCTTCATTCTAGCACCAAATCCTACCCGCATGGTCTTGTTCTTGTCATCTAGACTCCATCTACAGCCTAGTCTACTCGATTCTAGCAGGTAGACGACCTTGGTTGCCCCTTTTCTTGCTTATTTACAGCTGTCCAAACTAGGGTTTCAGGTGTTCGGGTTCAACCCGAACACATGAGGTCGTGTGGGTGCGTGTGAGGTCTTTCTGCTTGTGTTTCAGGTTTGTGTATTTTTGTAGAGTGTTTCTGGAAGTGCTTGTTGTGTAAAAGCCGTGCTCGGAGCAGCCAAAGGCTGCTCTGCACTTCTGCAGTCGCGAACCTGCAGTTCAGGCGACTGGGTCTGTCATGCGAGTGAGCCGTCCGACTGGGTGAGTCGTGCGACTGAGTCATACCACTGTGTCATTTGGGCGACTGAGTTGTGCGACTGGGGAAGTCATGTGACTGAGTCGTGCGATCGTATGTATGTGTGAGAATGAGTCATGCGAACGAATGAATGCGTGCGATTGAGTCAGGTGACCGACTGAATGTATGCGATTGTGCGTGTTTCGCACGAATGGAGTCCAATCACACGAATGAAGGTTCAATCACACGAAAGTAGCTAATTCGCACGATTGCGGGTTGATTCGTGCGCGTGGAGGTTGGGTTGTGCGAATGTGTGTTGTGTGGTACGACTAAATGCCAGTCATGCGAATGAAGACTCAATCGTACGAATGAAGCTGATTCGTACGATTGAATGTTGATTCGTACGAATAGAGTGTTAAGACAAGCGTCTGGTCCTGTTGTGTGGCGGATGATGTTGAGTGTGAACTTCCTCTTGAACGTCCGATGATGATAAAGTAACATGAGTAAAAGTTTCATTGCTTGACCACAAAATTAAAGTCAACGCTATCAACATGCAGATACTATTTCAATTGAAATCAACCTAACATTTTACAATTACCGACAACCCATTTGGAACTACAAATACTTAACAAGTGCCAGCTTTCATAACAATGAGGTCTTTACAAGGATGTCATAAGCAATGACGACTGCTCTTAGTAGTTGGATCTACATAAGATCTGATGCGTGTGTCCGCTTGTGTGTGTTCTACCCACAACCGAACCGATACAACCTGAACAGACCAACATTACTATACGCTTTATACATGTCACTAATGCTTAACAATAACTGTCAATAAGTGTTTGACCAATCATTGCATTCAACTGTGGGGAATCTTGATCATTCATACTTACCACTTAACGTGAGTCTTGTGGCCCCTTTTTACGCTTATACTACTTTACAAACATTTACAAACATGGGGGAAAAGTATGCTCGCCCATTTTCTATGCTGTACAACATACATACAATTTACATACTTGGAATCAACGTGCTACTGTTTTGTGGGTACTTATCTGATACATGCTTGAGTCTGCTTTGTGGTTCTTTCTTACAACCATTTAATTCCAGTGTGGGAACCGACGAATAGGTATTGGTAGTACTACTGGGTTGACACCCCCACCCTCGTGTTTGTATACTAGTTAGTACTAACAAAAGCTAGGAACGGGCCTTGGGTGAATATATTCCGACAAGATTTTTTCCGTACGTCATTAGGTTTGGTTGTAAAGCTCTTGTCATGTGATTTTGCTTACTTATAACTGTACGCACCATATTCTGCAACAACTTTATACAGCATCATTAGTTATTTACTTTTAAACCTGCGAGCTCACCAACGATTTTTTTGACCATTTTGAGCATATCTTTTTAGGTGATAATGCTAGCTGAGGTTCTAGGTGTGCTGCTTTAGTGGAGACCCTAGGATGCATTTTCGGGCTAAACTTGTCATTTTGAAAACAATTTTTGTATCTTTTTCAAACAACATTACACTTTGTAACTTGTTCCCAGGTTGTGGGAATTGCATACAATGTTATATGTATGTTTATTTTATATCATGTTTATGCTAATGGCTATGTTGTCGTGAATACTGACTAAACACGACACAAGTCTCCTTTTTGTCGGGTGTTGTCATGACACGTTTTTCATCATTATTATTATTGCATCTCTATCGCTTACCATGTGTTATGACGATTCCCGTCTCGTCGCAACCTCGTGTTTCCGCTCTTAGCGGGGGTGTGACAGACTGGTATCAGAGCCATTGGTTATAGAGAATTAGGCAATACACTTGACCTAGACTATAACCTAGGAACCTTCATGTAGATTTGCATGCCAGGGTTGTGTGCATTTTGTATCTCATACATGTTCCTCATTACTTGTTCGATTAACTATCTGTTTCGTGATCATTTCATCCGTGAGAGTGCCCTTGTGCTCCTCTTTACGGGATGTTTATATTGGATCTTCCGTTTCCCTCTACACACCGAGTTGCTTTATCAATCCGGGTATTGAACCCAAAGAGATCTTCATAGATTATGCTATTGTGTTTGACCTTAAGCACTGGGATTTACCCCGAGGAGGTTATGTCTGAGACTCGAGAGAGGAGGAAATAGGCAACCTCTGCTAGACTAAACTTGATTTCATGCATGGACATGTCATTGTTATGATGGACTACTGTTTGGACATTACCTATGAATGGTGTGAGAATTTCATGATTTGTATGCGATGTGTCACAACCATAAGTGTGGTCTTAACCCGGAAAGTTAGACCTTAATGTGACATGGATAATGTGTCCTCTAATGGCTAAAACTTATGCATTTGCTATTCTTATGATTAGAACATTCCACCTCAAAGAGTTACCCGCAGCAACAGTGGCGGAAGTGAAGCCCCGAGAGGCAGAGGCAGAGGCAGAGGTAGAGCACCGAGAACAAGTGATGGTCCTACCAATGTCACTCCAGGAACAGGAAACACCGTTATGGCAGCCTTAATCGCTCAACAGCTGGCCGCACTGATTCCAACTATCGTGGCCCAAGTGAGCGATGCTCTTCAAAATTCTCACCCCCACGGGGGCGGTGGCAATGATAATGAGGATAACGGGAACCCGACTGGGAACAAAAGCAATCAGGAGACCAGAAATGGTGGTACAGCCGGTAACAAAACTGGAATTGTGAATGTTAGACGGGGATGTTTATACAAGGAATTTGTGGCTTGTAAACCAAGAGAGTTTGATGGCAAAGGTGGAGCCATAGCCCTGACCAGATGGCTTGAAAAGATGGAGGCCGTGATCGACATCAACGAATGCCTCGATAGTCAAAGGATTAAGTATGCCACGTGCTCGCTACAGGGCAAGGCACTAACGTGGTGGAACACTCAGATTCAAGCCAGGGGAAGAGAATCGGCGATGCAAATGTCGTGGGATGAGTTCAAAGCCCTAATCACCGACGAGTACTGTCCTCTCAACAAGATGCATAAACTTGAGCATGAGTTCTCGAATCATGCCATGGTGGGGGCTGGGCACCCAGCTTACACCGATCGTTTTCACGAGCTAGCAAGATTGGTTCTGCATCTGGCCATCCCGAATCAAAAAGGATAGAGAGGTATATTTGGGGACTTGCGCCTCAAATCCAGTCAATGGTAACCGCAGCTGCTCCTCCAACTATATAGAGCGCAATTCTGAAGGCTGGCGCTCTAACTGAGGAGATGGTGAGGACAGGGGTATTGGGTAGGGGAGCAGAGAAAAGGAAAGAAGTTAGGGAAACGAGCCGGTCGAGTGCCGGGAAATTAGAGAAAAGGGCCAAGACAACCAGAAATTTTGTGGCCGTGACCCAGGGCAGGCGAGAGTATGTGGGTCCGCACCCCAGATGCGATAGGTGCAACTTTCATCATCCCGAAGCTATGTCATGCCGGGTGTGCGCGAACTGTAGACGCCCGAGGCATTTAGCAAGAGACTGCAGAACAGCACCGAATATGGTCGCACCAGTCAACGCGGTTCACCCCGCTGGGAACGCCAGGGGCTGTTATGAGTGTGGAAGCCCTGATCACTACAAAAACATGCGCCCCAAATTGAATCAGGCACCGAGCCAGCAAGGGAACAACCAGCATCAGACGATGGCCATAGCTGGAAATCAAGGCCAGGGAATCAAGGGAATACGGCTCGGCGACGCGCTTTTGTCATTGGAGCCAATGAAGCCCGTCAGGACCCAAATGTTGTCACGGGTACGCACTTACTCAATAATCACTTTGCATCTATACTATTTGACACAGTAGCAGACAATAGCTTTATATCTTGTGAATTAGTGCAATTGCTCGATTGAGTCCTAGTAGGCTAGAAACTAGCTACTCTGTAGAAATGGCAAATGGTAGGGTTGTTCAGGCCGACGAGATTATTAGAAAGTGCTCATTGATATTGGAAGACCATGCCTTTGATATAGACTTGATACCCCTTGAGTTAGGAAGTTTCGACGTGATTGTGCGAATGGATTGGTTGTCGCAACACGGAGCTGAGATTGTGTGACAAAGTAGTACGAATCCCCATACCAGACGGGGAGGTACTCAGAATTCAAGGAGAAAGACCGGGAAGAATCTTAAAGCTTATTTCCTGCATGAAAGCATGCTGGAGTTTACGAAAACAGTGCTCCGCTTTCCTGGCTCATGTGGTAGAAAAGAAGGAAGAGGAGCAGAAGTTGGTAGATATCCCTGTGGTACGGGATAACTCAGATGTATTTCCTGATGACTTGCCTGGGTTGCCTCCTCCACGGCAGGTGGAATTTCGTATTGAGTTGATTCCTGGAGCTACACCAGTAGCAAAGACACCATATCGGTTGGCACCATCTGAAATGCAAAAGTTATCGAGCCAGTTACAGGAACTACTGGAGAAGGTTTTTATTCGGCCGAGTCACTCGCCTTGGGGAGCACCGGTGTTATTTGGCAACAAGAAGGATGGGTGGTCTCGTATGTGCATCGAATACCGTGAATTGATCAAATTAACTGTGAAGAATCGGTATCCTCTCCCCAGGATCAACGACCTGTTTGATCAGTTACAAGGAGCTTCGTATATTTCCAAGATCGACCTTCGATCTGGATATCATCAACTAAAGGTTTTCGAAGAGGATGTACCGAAGACAGCGTTTAGAACTCGTTATGGGCACTATGAGTTCTTGGTCATGCCATTCGGATTGACTAACGCTCCAGCTGTGTTTATGGACCTAATGAATCGGGTGTGCAAACCTTACTTGGATAAGTTTGTGATCGTATTCATTGACGACATACTTATCTACTCTCGATCGAAGGAGGACCATGGAGAACACCTTCGGGCAACACTGGAACTGCTAAGAGAAGAGGAACTTTTCGCCAAGTACTCAAAGTGTGAATTCTGGCTGTGAGAGGTGAAGTATTTGGGTCATGTGGTTAACGAAGACGGGATTCATGTAGATCCCGACAAGATCAAAGCGGTAAAGAAATAGGATACACCCTAGACACCTTCAGAGATTCGGCAATTCTTAGGATTGGCCGGATACTATCGTCATTTCATTGCGAACTTTTCAAAGATCGCCCAACCATTAACACTGCTGACCCAGAAGGACAAGAAGTTTGATTGGGGACATGCACAAGAACAAGCGTTCAAAACGCTGAAAGATAAGCTGTGTAATGCACCGATATTGTCCCTCCCGGACGGAACTGATGACTTTGTGGTGTACTGTGATGCTTCGCATCAAGGGTTGGGATGTGTACTAATGCAGAAAAACAAGGTGATTGCCTACGCTTCGTGACAACTTAAGGTGCACGAGAAGAACTACACAACTCATAATCTTGAGTTGGGCGCTGTAGTATTCGCATTTAAAATATGGAGGCATTACCTGTATGGAACCAAATGCATCGTCTACACAGATCCTAAAAGCCTTCAACATATTCTGGATCAGAAGGAAATCAATATGCGGCAGCGACGCTGGGTAGAGCTTCTTAGTGACTACAATTGTGAAATCTGGTATCATCCGGAAAAGCTAACGTGGTGGCTGATGCTCTAAGCCGCAAAGAACGTGTGAAACCACTATGTGCTCGAGCTTTGGGATTGATCATTCAAACAAATTTTAAAACTTAGATCCAAATTGCACAAAGTGAGGCGTTGAAAGAAGAAAAACTTGTGGGAGAAGAATTCCGAGGGTTGGATAAACAACTGATGTGCAAGGACGATGGTGTACAGTACTTCGTGGACCGTATATGGGTACCCAAGTGGGGAGGTGTGCGTACCTTGGTCATGGATGAAGCACATAAGACGCGATATTCTATTCTTCCTGGCGCAGACAAGATGTACCACGATCTCAAAGATCTGTAGTGGTGGCCAGGCCTGAAGAAAGACATTGCCACGTACGTCAGCAGATGCTTGACATGCTCGAAAGTTAAGGCTGAACATCAGAAACCATCGGGACTGTTATAGCAACCTGAGATTCCCGAATGGAAATGGGAGAACATAGCCATGGACTTCATTACCAAACTCCCTCGAGCGAGCAACGGGCATGATTCGATATGGGTCGTAGTGGATCGAATGATGAAATGAGCACACTTCTTGCCAATCCGAGAAGACTACAAAATGGATAAGTTGGCGAGATTGTACATAAAAGAGGTCGTGACAAGACATGGAGTGCCGGTGTCAATCATATCCGACCATGACGGCCGACTCACTTCATGATTTTGGCAGACACTACAGAAAGCGATGGGCACTCGATTAGACATGAGTACCGCCTATCACCCTCAAACAGATGGCCAAAGTGAACGAACCATACAGACACTGGAAGACATGTTGAGAGCAGTGTAATCGACTTTGGTGGTAGTTGGGAAACTCATTTGCCATTGATTGAGTTCTCATAGAATAACAGCTACCACACCAGCATTGGGTGTGCTCCGTTCGAAGCGTTGTACGGAAGGAAGTGTAGATCACCCGTTTGTTGGGCCGAGATCGGTGAAAGTCAGTTAACAGGCAGAGATATCATTGAGGAAACAACCAACAAGATCTTCCAAATCAAAGATAGACTGAAAGCCACTAGAGATTGTCAAAAGAGCTATGCCGACAATCGTCGAAAGCCTCTAGAATTCAACGTTGGGGACCGAGTGTTACTCAAAAGTCTCTCCTTGGAAAGGAGTTTTTCGGTTTGGAAAGAAAGGGAAGTTATCCCCAAGAAACGTTGGACCGTTCGTGATTACAGAAAGAATTGGTCGAGTGGCTTACCGATTAAGGTTACCACAAAAACTCAGCGGTGTACATGATACTTTCCATGTGTCAAACCTCAAGAAGTGTTTGGCTGACGAATCACTTCACATACCTATTGAGGATATTAAAATCGACGAAAAGCTTTATTTTATTGAGGAACCCATTGAGGTCATGGATCGTGAGGTCAAACAGTTGAAGCGCAGTAGAATACCAATTGTTCGCGTAAGGTGGAATTCAAAACGAGGGCCAGAGTATACATGGGAACGGGAGGATCAAATTAAACTCAAATACCCACACTTATTCGCGGATGATACTCTTGGACCTAACTCCAGCTGAATTTCGGGACGAAATTCTCTCAACTGGGGGATACTGTGGCACCCGTCACCTTAAGGTCCGTCGAACAACATAATTAAGCATAGAATTATTTTAATTATTCTTCCTCTTCTTCATGAACTCCTGATCTAAGGAATCATGTCTGCTTTATTCCTTTGTGCCTGTACTTCCTCCGAGAACGTGTGCTAAGCATAAACTTTTTATAATTTCGTCACCATTACCACCAAATATATCATTTTTAATTTCAACCATTATCATTAATAAAACCATTTTTAAACTATCAATTACCATTAAACACACTTTTAACCTTAATATAACAAACATTTTAAGGTCGTAATCAACCGAAACAAATTTTGGGGAACTCGAGGGTTAAGTGCAGGGACTAAACTCGCCATTTTTGCAAACATCGGCTGGGTATATAAACCCATATTCCAGCCCTTGATCTCATTTCATCTTCATCTTCTTCATCCATTTCACTTTCTTCTCCACATCTTCTTCATTCTAGCACCAAATCCTACCCGCGTGGTCTTGTTCTTGTCATCTAGACTCCATCTATAGCCTAGTCAACTCTGTTCTAGCAGGTAGACGACCTTGGTTGCCCTTTTTCTTGCTTATTCACGGCTGTCCAAACTAGGATTTCGGTGTTCGGGTTCAACCCGAACACATGAGGTCGTGTGGGTGCGTGTGAGGTCTTTCTGCTTGTGTTTCATGTTTGTGTATTTTTGTAGAGTGATTCTGGAAGTGCTTGTTATGTAAAACCCGTGCTCGGAGCAGCCAAAGGCTGCTCTGCACTTCTGCAGTCGCGAACCTCCAGTTCAGGCGATTGGGTCTGTCATGCGAGTGAGCCGTCCGACTGGGTGAGTCGTGCGACTGAGTCATACCACTGTGTCATTCGGGCGACTGAGTTGTGCGACTGGGGAAGTCATGTGACTGAGTCGTGCGATCGTATGTATGTGTGAGAATGAGTCATGCGAACGAATGATTGCGTTCGATTGAGTCAGGTGACCGACTGAATGTATGCGATTGTGCGTGTTTCGCACGACTGGAGTCCAATCGCACGAATGAAGGTTCAATCGCATGAAAGTAGCTAATTCGCACGATTTAGGGTTGATTCGTGCGCGTGGAGGTTGGGTTGTGCGAATGTGTGTTGTGTGGTACGACTGAATGCCAGTCATGCGAATGAAGACTCAATCGTACGAATGAAGCTGATTCGTACGATTGAACGTTGATTCGTACGAATGGAGCGTTGAGACAAGCGTCTGGTCCTGTTGTGTGGCGGATGATGTTGAGTGTGAACTTCCTCTTGAACGTCTGATGATGATAAAGTAACATGAGTAAAAGTTTCATTGCTTGACCACAAAAATTAAAGTCAACGCTATCAACATGCACATACTATTTCAATTGAAATCAACCTAACATTTTACAATTACCGACAACCCATTTGGAACTACAAATACCTAACAAGTGCCATCTTTCATAACAATGAGGCCTTTACAAGGATGTCATAAGCAATGAAGACTGCTCTTAGTAGTTGGATCTACATAAGATCTGATGCGTGTGTCCGCTTATGTGTGTGCTACCCACAACCGAACCGATACAACCCAAACCGACCAAACATTACTATACGCTTTATACATGTCATTAATGCTTAACGATAACTGTCAATAGGTGTTTGACCGATCATTGCATTCAACTGTTGGGAATCTTGATCATTCATACTTACCACTTAATATATGAGTCTCGTGGCCCCTTTTTACGCTTATACTACTTTACAAACATTTACAAACATGGGGAAAAGTATGCTCGCACGTTTTCTATGTTATACAACATACATACAATTTACACACTTGGAATCAACGTGCTACTATTTTGTGGGTACTTATCTCATACATGCTTGAGTTTGCTTTGTGGTTGTTTTTTACATCCATTTAATTCCAGTGTGGGAACCGACAGATAGGTATTGGTAGTACTCCTGGGTCGACACCCCCACCCTCGTGTTGGTATACTAGTTAGTACCAACAAAAGCCAGGAACGGGCCTTGGGTGAATATATTCTGACAAGATTCTTTGTGTACGTCATTAGGTTTGGTTGTAAAGCTCTTGTCATGTGATTTTGCTTACTTATAACTGTACGCACCATATTCTGCAACAACTTTATACAGCATCATTACTTATTTACTTTTAAACCTGCGAGCTCACCAACAATTTTGTTGACCATTTTGAGCATATCTTTTCAGGTGATCATGCTAGCTGAGGTTCTACGTGTGCTGCTTTAGCGGAGACCCTAGGATGCATTTTCGGGCTAAACTTGTCATTTTGAAAACAATTGTTGTATCTGTTTCAACCAACATTACACTTTGTAACTTGTTCCCGAGTTGTGGGAATTGCATACAATGTTATTATTTATGTTTATCTTATATCATGTTTATGTTGTCGTGAATACTCACTAAACACGACACAAGTCTCCTTGTTGTCGGGTGTTGTCATGACACGTTTGTCATCATCATTATTATTGCATCTCTATCGCTTACCATGTGTTATGACAATTCCCGTCTCATCGCAACCCCGTGTTTCCGCCCTTAGCGGGGGTGTGACATTTGTTCCTAAGGAATTCAAGAAGGAAGTTCATGTTAAACTGATGCAGAATAATTTGGCACAAAATCAAAATGTGAAAAATGAAAAAAAACACTTTAACTATTTGACACCAAAATATAAAAATGAAACAATATAATGGCAATGTCAAAATTTAACCAACAATTGTTTATAACTCCACAAAAGTACTGTGAAATATGTGATATGAAAAATCACAATACTGCTAAATGCTATTTCAACAAGTACTGTCAGATATGTGACATGATAAATCATTTCATAGCAGATTGTTATTTTAACAAATAGTATACTTATTGTGATAAGAAGACTCATAATACTGCAAATTGTTATTTTAGAAAGAGATCACATAGTAGAGGATTTGCAAATTCAAACATGAGCAAAGGTTATGTTAATCCTCAATATATGATAAATCAAACCGATGGATTTCAAAAATTAACTAATTAACCTTCTTTTGGTTTGAGATCTTTTCAAAAGAACAATTATGTGAGATCTAAACAAATTGTGCAAGAGAAATTCACACCAAGATCTGTAAGAATGACTAATAAAAAGGTTAGTCATCAATACATGTCAAATGGTATGAATGTTCTCAAAAACAACTCAAAAAATTTTCAAAACAAGATAGGTAATTTCATCAAGAATAAACCTAATTTGAATAATCTTCATTACAAACAATTTACCATTTTTCATAAATTTAGAAAACCCAAGACCATCTCGGCTTGAGTGGATATCTCAACTTAATTTTCTTGTTGTGCAGGTACACCCAACAAGACCACTTAATATATGGTATGTGGATATTGGGTGTGACTGGGGTTGAGTAAAAGCGATATTCTTACTGAGAATCAAATATGATAATCAAGTCAATGATTGAGTGGTGGAAACAAACAATCAAAGAACATTCAATGCAATATAATAATCATAAATGCTTTTATATTTGTATATATCAAAGTTGATTTACAGAGAATAATTACAACAAAAATTCTCTCTCTATCAGCCGTCACTTCATGTACGAGGTATCTATTTTATTTATAGGCAGGAAAGATGCCTTTTACAAAATGACTAAACTACCCCTGACCTATTACATCTGAACTAGTCTAAGTCTTCATCCGCATCTTTGCTTGTTCATCCGCATTGACAAATGCGGATGAATTAACTTGATTAGCATTTCACTTGATCAACCGCATTAGTATGTTGGTCATCTGCATTGGTTAATGCGGATGAACAAAGTCTGGTCCGCATTTACAGCCAAGTTTTCCTCAATGTTTGGGTGGTGATTGATGTTGTGAAGATTTTGCTGGGTCTTCTGGGGTAAGATGAATGCAGCTTTGGTAGGATCGAGAATAACTTTGATTGTATTCTCGAAGTCTGTAGCTTCTGACATCCTTTCTCTGCTTAGCACATGAATCTTCATCTTGCTCATATTGTAGATCGCTTCCATTGGCAGCTTCTTTAGTGAAATTGGCTCCGATATAGAAATTGTAGAAAGTCCATCTCTATGTATCAGTAAGCTCCCCCCACATCAACCTCAAGTTTTACAATGTTGCCAAGCTGCAATGGTGTCTTCTTCTTTCTTTTCTCTTTTTTTATTCTTATCTGATCAAATGCCAACTTCAGCCTCTTGATTCGCTTTAGAAAGAAGTCCATGTCCAACTCTCCTAGTTTATTATTCAATTCCCTTAAATGTTTGGTGTATATGTAATGGATATATGATTTATCAAGCAGTCTAACCTCATATCCACTGAATAATCTGATTTTAGCTCCCTCCTTTCCTCCCCACTTCCTTTCAATTACCATCTCATAGGTTTTCTCATCATAGTATACATTTGAGATGGGTGTGGAGGAATGAGTACGAGACACCATTTTCCTCTATAATGATTTTGTAGGCTTCACCTTCAGCTCAGGGAATACAATTTCATTTGCTTGCAATTTTTTCTTCTTATCAGGGGGATTGACATATGTTTTATCCTTTCTGAAGCATATTGTCTTAATTGAATTGAAGTTGTTTGTTCTTCTGAACTTCTTAATTATGTTCTCAAATTCATATCCCCTAAACATAGCTGCATGATTGATGAGTTCAAGTTGAGCTAGTTACTTCAAATCATGAATCTCCAGGGCATTTACAAGAGCTGAGTACTCTGTTAAGAATTGTACTAGCCCTGAGATCCTTTCTACCATGAACATATTCCATGTACTGTCATACTTCCAAGCTATTATCTTTTGATCAACTTTTCCCTTGGGAGTAGACACCCCTCTAATCAGTTCTACAGTAGTCAATCCTTCTTGCAGTTTCAACTGATATGGTTCTGCAAAACCTTCAAGGTACTTGTGTAGCATAGGGGCAAGTAGTTCTTGATCTTTTTGGTTCAGCATCATGTCTTCAGCTCATACTCTACTTCTTGGTTTGGTGCTTGCTAATTCTTCTTCCAGCTTCTTAAGTTTTTCTTTCTTCTCATCAATCAATTAGAGAGTTACAGCCCTTAATGAGTTGGTCTTCATGATCCCAATCCTTCTTCTCGTGAACCCGTGACTTGAGAGATATTCCTTCATTTCCTTATGAGACATATTATAAGGATCAGGAAATAACGTTCAAGAGTTGGAGATAATTTCTTCATTGAAGACAGCTTGTGTAGGGGACGTTCTTGGCAATGGTCTTTCATACCCGGTTGATTTGTTCTAAGAGGATTCTTTATGCTTTGGAGTATCCTTGGTGATTGCTTTCTCATATTCTGTTTCAATGTTTGGATGAAGTGGCCTTTTCACTTTATTTTCTTCTTCTTTCATTCCTTCATATGTCATTCCAAACACTTCATCTGGATCATATCCTTGATTGATCAGAAACATGACTTTAATCATCAAGTCATCAGTTTGTGCTTTGGATACCATGTCTTCCACTTCCTGTACTGCTTTCATGGGACTGTCCATAAGAACATCCTTTTTAGCTTCATATCCACCAGCAATCTCACCTTCTTCTAAATCAACTGCACTAGCCAATTTTTTCAATATAGCTTCTTCCTGCTCATGTTCTTCTAAAAATTCAGCAATTGCTGCTAGACTTCTGGGGTCATCTTTTTGTTTCTTAACTGGTTCTTCTTCAACTATTTGTCTCTTACCCTTAGCTTTTTCAGCTAAGTATTTCCTTTTCGTGAGTAAGTTTGATGTTGAGGGCTAGAAGTTTCAGCATGTTCTACTGCTTCAGGTACCTTTTCAGGTGTGCTTGGCTTTTGATCATTCAGTTTACATTTCTCCTCCTCTTTCTTTTCTATTTCTATTTCTTTCTTTTCCTTTTCTTTTTCCTTGTTCTTTTCTTTTTCCTGTTCTTTTCTTTTTCATACATTTCCTTTATTTTTTTTTTGTTCTTCAGATAAAGAGATAGCAAGGATAATTTGCAAAGTCAATTCCTTCTCCAAAGGCACTGGTGACTTAGGGATAAAAACAATAGGCTCTGAATCAATTCTTTGAATGTTTACAAATTCCCAGAAGTAATCATTAATGCTGAATTTTTCAGATGAAAAACTATCCATGCACTGAAGACTTTCCAGAATATACTATCATATCTAGACTTTGATCTTTAAACTATGTGTTACTTCGTTTTCATAAACATACTTGTTATCATCCATATCTTCCTTTTCTTGTTCTCCCTATTTCTTTTCATCATCCACTTTACTTATTTGACTTTCAATTATTAGTTCTAGTTCAGAGATTCTTCTGTTTTGACTTTAAACCTCTTTTTCAAGACTAGAAATGATTTAGCTTGTTCCTCAATGATGTTTTTTTGTTCCTCCATTACTATAGTCTTAATAGCAAGAGTGTCCACATGACCACTGTTTTTTTGAGCGTACTATACAGACGTTGGAAGATATGCTACGTGCTTGTGTGATTGACTTCAGGAATAACTGGGAAATTCACCTACCATTGGTGGAGTTTTCTTATAACAACAGTTATCATACTAGCATACAGGCAGCACCTTTCGAGGCGTTGTATGGGAGAAAATGTCGATCACCAGTGTGCTGGGCAGAAATTGGTGATAGTCAGATAACCAGTCCCGAGTTAATTCATAGACGACTGAGAAGATTATACAGATACGGAACCGTATGGCTGCAGCGCGAGACAGACAAAAGAGTTATGCTGACAAGAGACGGAAACCTTTAGAGTTTCAAGTTGGTGACAAGGTTTTGTTAAAAGTCTCACCATGGAAAGGCGTAGTTTGGTTTGGCAAAGGAGGGAAACTAAATCCGAGGTACGTTGGACCATTTGAAATAGTGGAAAGAATAGGTCCAGTAGCCTATCGATTAGCCCTACCTGATTCGCTAAGTGGAATTCATGATGTATTTCACGTGTCAAACCTGAAGAAGTGCATAACTAATGAAACGACGGTCGTACCACTAGAAGAAATTCAAGTGGATGAACAATTGCGTTTTATTGAAGACCAGTGGAGGTGATGGACCGTGAGGTGAAAACACTTAAGCAAAGCAAGATACAAATTGTTAAAATCCGTTGGAATTCGCGGCGTGGACCGGAATTCACATGGGAACGGGAAGATCAAATGAATCTTAGTACCCTCAGAACGATGCCAGCAAACGAAGGTATTGATTTAAATTTCGGGACGAAATTTCTTTCAACACGGGGATGATGTGACAACTCATCCAAAACTCACTCGATTTCGATTTCTGTGTGCCAATGCAGTAGACCAGTGATGGAACACTCTCACCATGTAACGCCATTTTCGGGACGAAAATTCTTTCAACATGGGGATAATGTGACATCCGGTAAATTTCCGTTACCAAACTCCGTTAGTTCCGTTAAGTCTTGTATACACATGTCGTGAGCACACACTAGTTGTCGTTTAACGTTGGTGACCTAATAATAATGGATAATGTTAATTTAATGTGAATCTAATTGGTTATGTGATTATTGGGTTATGTTTATGTGTTTACACGTTCTTAAAAGGTTAATTAGAAAATTAATCGTGTAACGCGGAAACGTGCCTATTTATTCGTATGTCTTGTGTTTTTATAAAGATAAGATAGAAAATGATTTTCATACGTTTATATCTTTATATTATGAAGTTAAAAACACTTTACAAAGAGTTTAAAGCCAAGTTTTTATAAAATACAAATTACAAGGGTTAAAAGGGTAATTATGTAAATTAGAATTAAACAAAACAAATCCCAAACCCTAATCCCACCCATTCGGCTGCAACACCCCTCTAAACCCCCTCACCATTGCGAAATCAGCCAAGAACAAGTTAGAAAGCATCAATTTGATTCGATTTCAAGGATTACAACACATAGGAAGCATCAATTTCAAGCAATTACACGTTTAAAGGTTCGGTTTTTCAAGTTTTTATGAGTTGTTCAAGGTGGCCGAATCATGGTTGCCAAATTGACCTTCATGAGTTCGAATTTGATGTTGTTTGGTGATGTTAGTATCTTAGTTAGATTGTATATATGTTAGTTAACGTCGATTATGCATGAATTTTATGTTTTTAGTGGATTGATCATGAACTTTGGATATGAAGCAAACCCTAATTCTAAAATGCTTGATTATGCATGATGGATGATTGTTTGATGAATGTTTGATGATTAATAGGTTGTATGAATGTTAGAATACATTGATTATGCAAGAAAGTTGGGATTTTGATGCATTGTTCATAGGTTACTAAGAATAGTAACTTTATTTTGCATGTAATGTTGGATTATGGATGGTATGATGTTATGGATGAATTCATGATGATGATTAGATGCTAGATTGTTGTTATGAATGCTAGAAATATTTAATTTGATGTTTTTGTTCATAGCTTGCCAAAAGTAGAAACTTTTGTTTATGAAGATTGTTAGATTATGGTGTTTAAGTGTTGTTGATCATGTCTAGATATTGTATGGAGCTTGAAATGGTATAATTATGATGAATTCATGAATACATTGGATGGTTGATAGTTGTTGGGATGTACTTTCCCAAAAGGGAAACTTTATTTTCCTAAAGTTGGAAAAATGATAGCTTGAACATGTTTGGAATATTAGGAGCATGTTAGTATGATCATGGATGAATTCTAAGGTGATGAAACATGTTGAATTAGTTGTATGGGATGTTTTGGATAATTATAGATGATGTTTGGACTTTGATGGTCATGTATGATGTTGGTGTTGATTAGTGGTTAGGACATCATGTTTGGGACTGGAAATTGATTGTTGTGATGTTTGTTGAATGCAATGCATATGGTTAATGAAATGGTTATGATCATCATACACGCCTGCGAATCTGAGGCCCCTACTTGGTAGGATTGGCAGGGTTTAGGATGTGAAGTCGTGAGTGGCTTCACATGGCATGTAGCGAGTGGTTTGATCTTTGTGTGACATATTAGTTGTGTATAACTAGTGAAGATGTTAATGTTCTAGATTCGCATGACTTGTATGATACTTGGTTGTATGATGATCTAAGTATTACACCTGAATGATATAGCATACTAATGATCTGTTTGAATGTTGACTATGTATGATACATGTGTATGATTACTTTAATGGTTTACAACACATAAAGTCACCAACGGGTCAAACGGGTCAACTGGGACAAACATTGTCTGTTTTGTTTGAAATCTCGAGTCCTTGGTTGTAGTGTACTTAGGGTTTCACATGTTCTTTGATTACACGTACTCATGCACTTATATGATCTAGGTAACCTCTGAAGGTTGTCTGTCTATTCTGTTTGACAAGTCAAACTCTGTGTATCTAAACGCATATGAGGTGAGTTCATGCCCCACTTTTATTTACTCTCTTTGGGGGAGATAGCATACTGGAAAACACAAACGCTTTATGTATTTAAGTTGTGTACAATGTTATATAGTGTTGATATCATGGAAAAGTCCTCACACTTTCAAATTGTTAATATTAATTAGCGGGGAAATTTGGGTAGTACTACTAGGTCTGATGAGCCCCCCCTGTGTGACTCGAGGTCAACCGGGTGCAAGTTGTCCTATTGAACATTGTCACGACCTGTTAAGTCGTGGCAGGAGGCAACAACGCAACACAGTCAGCTTCAATTGCGAAATCACTATGAAATAATATTTATTGTTAATGGACTAGCTATCTGTTACAATACGCTACTTGTACATCTCTATTATTAAACTATTTATATTTGAATATCTCTTGAACTCACCAACCATTGTGTTGACATTTTTAGTATGCTATTCTCAAGTCATTTGCTTGCTTGCCATAGGAGCACTGCATGGTCCACTGCATGGTCCACTGCATACTATGACACGGTCTTCAAGACAATTTTACTACTTTAATAGTTATTGATTTCTCTTTTGGGATTGGCACGTGTTTTGCCAGAATTTATACTTTTATTTCTTTGGGTTGTTTTCAAAACGCTTTCGCACTATTTAATTTATTTATTCGCTTTGGAATGATTTCATTTAAATTATGGCATATAGAGTCGTTCTGAGTAACTATTGACTGTGATCCTGGTTTGTTCACACGCCTCGCGGTAAAACTCCGCAAGTGGATTTTGAGGGTGTGACACACACCATCATCTTTAACTACCTCAGTTGATTCCGAGAAGGACGTGATGGGATTCTCATAGATTGTTGGTCTCACAGTCATGGCATATGCTACCCTTGTGGTAGATAAGAATCTTATAATATCTCTAAGTCCTTCGGCTTCAGGCACATGAGGGTTTAAATAACTGCTGATGTTATGGAGCTTGCTCCATGTAAGATTTGCCATGTAATCTGCACAACAGACATGTGTGTTAGTTTTCAGTTTTGACTTTAAATTGACAAGGAAGACTGCTTGTTATTTCTGTTGAATTGCTGTCATGGAAAATGGTGAATTTGTCATTTAACAATCATAGTTCATTGTTTGAACGATTAAAGAGATATTGTTTTATTGATTTGTTTCAGATGTGTAATTTCAACATGCTCTGTGCTTACAACGAACATTAATATTAAGATTTTCATGACGACAAGAATTTATGTTGGTTTTCATGCTCATTGAAGTCGAAAAGGTGTATTATGTTACATCACCGAAACATGTTTTTGTGTTCTTCCTTATTAGTTGGTTCTTGACTGATTTAGGTTTATCATTCTGAAACTTAGGTTTTGATTAAACTTTTGTGAAAATTTTACCTTATTTATGATCCGAATGTTGTTTCAGAATCGATAACAAAAGTCGATTGAGTAGATTCACACGAAAATCTTAGAATGTTTATGATGATGATGATGATTGAAGATGGTGTACTATATGTTTGCGCTCATCTCACTATAAAGTCTCTCAAATTTGAAAAGTGTTAAATGACCCATTTGAATTCCTTTAAATAGTCAAATAATGCAATTTAAAAGATTTTACAAGTTTAAAAGCAGATACAGTCACCACAGTAGCAAATGCTGAAGGTTAATTTGTTTGACTTTTGGTCATCCGCATTTGTTGACTGTAGCAAATACGGTAAACAAACATTTGATAGACTGTCCGTATTTCGCTACTGTTGTAAATGCGGAAGTTTTGTTTCTTCTTATTTTTATTCTTTCCGCATTTGTGGACTGTAGAAAATGCTGAAGTTAAAACTTGAACCCTTTGGTTGTCCTTATGTTGTAGTAAATGCGGAAGAATAACTTGTGATTGTTCATCAGCATTCACTGTGACAAATGCGGAAGAGTTACTTGTTTTATCCTATCCATATTTGTACACAGTATCAAATGCGATAGATTAAAGTCAATCAGCATTTTTACAACCATAACAAATGTGGTTGACAACACTTGCTCAACATTGCACTGTAGCAAATGCGGTAGAGACATGTGTATCCGCATTGGTTAACTGTACCAAATACGGTGGAGTAAATTCCACATCTACTTCACAAACTAATGCGGTAGTGTAAAATCATTTTTCGCATTAGTTGCACTTGAAAAATATATTGTTACCCGCATTAGTTACATACACGGGTTACCTTCACCCACATTAAATAATGCACTTACCTGCATTAGCTTTTGAACTTGATCAAAAGATAATGTGATTGAATTGATTATTCATCTTATGAAGATTTGTCCTTGATTGATTTTTCTTATGAAGTTGACTGTTGAAGTTGTCAATTCTTGCTTTGATTGATTTGTATGTCACAATTGATACAAGTTTCCCAATTTTGACAGATCTTGGACTTATCATGCTTCTAAGAATCTACATAGGCTGAGATATAATGGTATGACTTATTGCAACAACACGAACTAAAATTATTTTGTTTTGTTTTTCAAAATTAAGTTAATAAACAAAAATTTGGTCCTACTCAAAAACTTTAAATTACTCCCCCTAAAGTTTATGTCCACAATTAGAGAGAAACTTTAAAGATTTAAAACTTTTGAATATTATTTTAAATTACTCCTCTAATAATGAAGAGAAAAATGTCTTTGTTGGGATCATATCAGTCCTACATTACACTTGTGCATCCTTTATGATTAAATGGACATGAACATGAACTTGAAGATTGAAGGTATGTTTGTCCTCTTAAACCCATACCTGGTTGATATTTTGATGCAAATGACTTTTATCATTTTTTGGTGGATTAATTATTCAATGTGTACCTCACACACATAAGCATGAAATAATCAACCCTCCTTATAAAATGCATGGTAGAACTTTTTCACAACTTTTCTTACCAGGTTACTTAAGTCATGAAATCTCATTTTTACTGATCCTCATTGGGATTCTTTTAATTTGATCCTTTTTCATGTTGATCCACATTGGGATTCTTTTCACTTCACTTTGGAAGGTGATCCATGATATGATTCTTTTGTTCATTCACTTGGAATGTATTACTTTGTCGATTCATCCAATTTTGGATGTGTTCCACATTGGGAATCTTTTGCATCATGACATCTGCACTATGTGCAAGCTTCATTAGGTCTTTGCTGAGCAAAACAAAGTTGAAACATGATGTGGTGAAAGAGATTCATAAAGTATCATTACCTGGTGTGTTTAGGCTACTACACACACATGCATTTAGATAAGCCAATACATACCTGTACTTTGTGATGAGTGTTTCGAAATTGAATATGTCTTTAATTCATCACTGCATGTATCTTCTCTTCCAAGTTGAGCCTACCAATATATCTCGTAAGTATTTTCAGTTTTTTACATTTCGAAATTAAGCACAGTAAATGATATAACGACTGTAATTATATCATTTCCCAAGATTATTTTCATGATCAAACTTGATTTCTTTTTGTGGTTTTCTAAGGTTTTTAATTGTTTTTGATGTTTTTCATAGTTTTTAATCAAGGTTAATCATGCCAGTTGACTGAACCAGGAATTCAAACCTACTAGGTTCAAATGCTTTAGTAAACAAGTCAGCTAATTTATTTTCAGTTGCAACTTGAATCAATTTGATTAATCATTTTTCAGCACAGTCTATCAAAAAGTGATATCTAATCTCAATATGTTTTGTTATTGAGTGCTGAATTGGATTATTAGTTATAAACACTACTGCTGTGTTATCAATAGAAATTGGAGTGTGCAAGAAGCTAAAACCATAGTCAAGCATCTGGTTTTGAATCCAGAGTACTTGAGAGCAACATGCTGATGCAGCAATATACTCAGCTTCTGTAGTGGATACACATACATTTGTCTGCTTCTTGCATTGCCAAGACACTAGTTTGGGATCAAGAAATTGACAACCGCCAGAAGTGGATTTTTTGTTGAAGTTGCATCCTCCATAATCACTTTCTGTGTAGGCATAGAGATTAAATTCTCCTTCCTTTGGATACCATAATCCAAGAGCTGGCTTTGCCCTTTAGATATCTGAATATCCTCTTCACTGTGTTCACATGTGATTCTTATGGATCAGCTTGATATCCGGCACACACACAAACACCAAACATAATGTCAGGCCTACTGGCTGTTAGATACATAAGTGAACCAATGATTGATCGATAATGAGTCTGATCCACTGATTTGCCTTCAGGGTCAGGTCTAATCTTCACTTTAGTATCCATAGGAGTTCTGATAGATTGATAGTCAGCAAAGTGGAATTTCTTCAACATGGTTTCTACATATTTTGATTGGTTGATGAAGATTCCATCTTCTGCTTGTTGGACTAGCACCCCTAGAAAGAAGGTGAGTTCCCCCATAGCACTCATTTGGAACTTTGAATGCATAAGGTCTTCAAATTCTTTGCAGAGTTGCTTGTTTGTGGAGCCAAATATGATGTCATCCACGTAGATCTGGACTAACAGCATGTCTTTCCCTCTTACTCTTCTGAAGAGAGTTGATCAATCTTTCCTCTTTCATAGCCATGTTCAAGAAGAAAGAATGATAGAGTCTCATACCACTTTCTTGGTGCTTGATGAAGACCATACAGAGCTTTGTCAAGCTTGTAAACTCTGTGAGGGAAATTTGGATCTTCAAAGCCAGGTGGTTGGCTCACATAAACTTCTTCAGCAATCTTTCCATACAGGAAGGCACACTTTACATCCATTTGATAATCAGTAAATTTCATGGACACAGAATATGCAAGAAAGATTCTGATTGCGTCTAGTCTGGCAACGGGAGCTTACACTTCGCCGTAGTCGATTCCTTCTTCTTGAGTGTATCCCTGTGCCACTAACCTTGCTTTGTTTCGGATGACGATCCCTCTATCATCAGTCTTGTTCCTGTACAGCGATCTGGTACGGATAGGGTATTATCGTTTGGAAAGATCTACCAGTTGCCATACTTCTTTTTTCTTGAATTGCAGCAATTCTTCCTGCATTGCTTCAATCCAATTATTGTCTTTAAGTGCCTCTTTGATGTTTTTGGGTACTGTTTGACGTATAAAGCATGAGAACAAACAGATGTTTGCAATACCGGACTTGCTTCTTCTCAGCCTCTCATTAAGATCACCAATAATGGTTTCAACTGGATGATTCTTGTGTATTCTTGTGGTTGGAATGGTGTCGCCAACAATAGTTACATCAAGATTGGAGACATTCAGTTCATTATGGATAGAGGCACATTCATCTGGTGCTGATATTGAATTATGAAGATTGTCAGACTCTGTTTCAGTTACTGCATCTGCTCCAGCAGCATTGTGATTGCTTGCATCATTTGATGTCCTTTGTGGTTCAACTGGAGGAGAGGCCTGTTTTTGATTTCTGATCTCAGTTGACAAATCATCTGAGTGGGATGGTACCAGGCTTGGACCTCCTTCAGTAGAAACACTAAGTTCTTGTGACAGTTGTGTGATGGGATCAACTTGAAGAGGAACATCTTCATTCATGTGTTCACAAATGTAGGTTGAATCAATGGATAATAATCTCTTCTTTCTACAATTGATGAAGTATCACCTCGATGTATATTTCCCGTATTAGACAAGTGAAATTGGTCAAATGATTTTGTAAATCTGTCAATATCAAACTACGAGTGAGGACCATTTGTAGATTTGTGAAACGAATGTTCTTTGAATTGAACATTTGTAGATTCATCAATAATGTTCAATCTAGAATTGAACACTCTACAAGCCTTTGAGACAGAAGAATAACCTACAAAGAATCCTTCATCAGACTTGGATGAAAATTTTCCCAAATGATCACGGGTGTTTAATATTAAGACTCGACACCCAAATGATTTGAGGCATACAATAAATGGTTTCCTATGAAAGATCAGTTCATAAGGTGTCATGTTACTTTCTTTAACAATCAGAGTTCGATTTTGCACAAAGCACGATGTGTTAACTGCTTCTGCCCAAAAGGTGATTGGCAGTTTAGCATCAGCTAGCATCGTTTTTGCTACTTCAATCAGTGTTCTATTTCGCCTTTCAGCTACCCCATTTTGTTGAGGAGTTCTAGCTGCACTGAATTGATGAGCAATGCCTTTGGTTGAACAAAAGGAACTCATATTTTCATTTTTGAACTCTGTACCATTATCACTTCTTATTATTTTGACCTTAAGATTGAGTTGATTTTCAATTTTAGTGATAAATTCTTGAATGATTTGGGATGCTTCATTTTATGAAGTAGGAAGAGCACCAATGTGAATCGAGAAAAGTCATCAATGATCACTAAACAATATTGTTTCTTTCCCATACTCATTACATGAGTTGGTCCAAACAGATCCATGTGAAGTAACTTCAATGGAGTATTGTTGGTGTTCACCAGCTTGGTTTTGTGAGACGATTTATGTTGTTTTCCTTTGAGGCACGCTGAGCATTGATCAATAAAAGTGAATTCTTTTTGAGGAAGACCAATTACATGGTTTCCTTTGACTAACTTGTTCATACTTTTAATGTAAGTGTGCCCCAAACGTGTATGCCAAAGCTGTGACTCATCAAATGATGCTCTAGACAAAAGACATGTTTCTTCCTTAGGTGATGCAGAACACAGGTTTAAGACATGTGTATTATTCTTCATCGGAGTCTTTAAGACAACCCATTATTTAGGGATCTGAAATCCAAGTTTCACAAAGTAGCAGTGAGTGTTTGTAAAATGAGTGAAATATTTTTTATCGTAGATCTGAGACACGATCAGCAGATTGAAATTCAGTTGTTCATAGTAATTCACTCTATCAAAGCTCAGCATCCTGTTTGTCATAGATCCTTCTCCTGTAATTCTACCACGTTCTGAATCTCCACCGAATGCCACAGTAGTTCCTTGTATGTACTTGAAATCATGAAGGAGGGAATGATCTCCAGTCATGTGTCGGGAGCATCCACTGTCTACGTACCATAGGCTATTAGACCTGTGTGGATAAACCTATAAGCAAAAAGAAAAAATTAGAATGAGGAACCCAAGCCATGATGGTCTTGGGTTTCCCGTTCCTATTCATGATAGTCACCTCCCGGTATTTCCTTCTAAATTTTGATTTGAATGGAGGTGTTCTGGGAGATTTATGATGATGAATTGGTTGAGTCATCTCATCAACATCTACTCAGGATTCAGATCAATAATGAAATCGTTGGTCTCTATTTAATTGTAATATATCATTATCAAATGTTTGTTTTTGCTTAGGAAGGTCAAGTTTGTGTTTCATTGTGAGATGATTTCTTTGACCCTTCCTTAATTCCTTCAAGTTATTTTTGTCATTTGTTGATCTAGGTGTCCTAGATTGAGTATTATGAAGATGAGGTCTGACAGTGTGCATCACAGTACATGTATTTGAGATGGGCTTGTGTTGGGGAATTCTCAACCCTTTCTGATTGAAGTAACAATCAGATGTATTGTGATTGTTCATGTCACAGACTGAACAATATTTGTTGAAATAGCAGTTTTTGGTGGAGCGATTATTCATATCACAGATAGAACAATATTGATTGAAGAAACATTTATTTGTCTTGTGATTGAACATGTCACAAATATAACAATACATTTGTTTGTTTCTTGAATAAGATTTTTCCTTGTGTAACTCAACTGATATTTTCCTTTGATGAGTCACTTTCTTTTCTTTAGGCGATGAATCAGAATCAACCCTTTGAGTAGTTTGCTTCACAACACTACTTGTTTCAATTGTGTGGGTTGTTTCTGTTTCTTCAACCTATTTCTCACTTCTTTCTCAAACTGGTCAACATGTTCCTTGTTAAAGATATCAAACCCAACTCCCTGCCTTAACCTTGATGACTGAGGGTCTGATGATGTTTTATGTGTTGAACTTACTTTTATAGATTGTTCCTTTTTCAGTGAAACCTTTTCTGATTTGCTTGAATTTTATGGAGATATAATCTCATTATCAGAACTACTCTCAGTAGTGGGTTTCACTGTTTTGACATATTTCTTTTTCTCTTGTAAAACAGATGGTATGAATTTTATAAAGGGTACAATTGCTTTTATAGGGCTTGATGGTTTCATGACACTCACTATCTTGTCTGAACACTCTTTGATTTTGATTATGTGACCAAACTTGATTTTATCCTCATTGGTTTCAATATAAACATGAGGTTTGTTTTGAGGATTGGTCACCTGTTTTACTACAAATTTAGGTTCCATAGTTTTAGCTTTAATTGATTCAGTAAGTGAGACAGACTCAAGCATGACAGTGTAGTTGTCATTGTATGGTGGAGGACATGAATTATAACCAATCCCTGACATGTCCTTTGGATCCTTTTGGGAAACCAACAACTCTTGTAGCTTGACTGAAGACATTTAAAACTTTTCAAGTTTCACTTCAGTCATAGATTGTTGAGCTTTAGATTGAGCTATCTTTTCAGTAAGTAGCTCATTCTCAGCTGCAAGAGTGTATTTCTCACCATGCAGTTTTTCTATGTCAAAAAATAAGAGATTTGATTTTGATTTCAAAGCCTTTTATTTCTCTCTTCATCATTTCTGACTTCACTTTTTCTTCATTGATTTTATCAGCCAGTTTATGGTTGTGTTCCCTATACTCTGGTAATTCATTAATGCATTTTTAACTACAAAGATTAGTTTTTACCTCAGTAGGCATCGAAGATGGTCCATCGTTTATGTGAGCCATAAGAGCATGATTTTGGAATTAAGGCTTGACTTCCTCAGCATACACACTCCAATCACATATCCCATCTTGTTTTATCACAAAGGCACGGGTAGATGGTTGACGGCTTGCATGAGCTTGATTTGTCAGCTGTGGTTGATTCTGGTATGTTTGTTGATGTTGAGAATGATGATACTACTGTTTTTTGGTTGTTTGAGTGATAGCTTGAGTTGGGCTGTGATGATGATTGGCCTAGAGAGTTCCTTTGATAGTTGTTTCTCTTGAGGGCATTGCACTCCCTTGAGAAAAGGCCAGTCATGCCACAGTTAAAGCATTTCACCTTGGATTTATCATATCCAAGTTTTGTATTCTCATTCAGGCTCAGCTTTCTTCCTTTTCTAAAGAATTTCTTGGCTCTCATGGCAATCATTGCCATTTGCCACTATAGATCCATTTTCTCCACATCATCAGGATCCATTTCCTCCAAATCTTCCTGAATTAGATGAGCAGAAGTCAGTCTTCCTCCCAACTAGGCTTTAAAGCTTGCAACAAAGCCATTATATGTTGCCTTTTGTTCTTCTGATCTTGAGTCTTCACGAGAGGTTTGAGGAGCAGCAGAGACTTTAGGTGCTTGTGATGAGGTTGATGGATGATTGATTGGTAGAGTTGCAATGAACCCAGTATTGTTCATTTGATCTCTTTCTGAGATGAAATCATCTTCCTCAGTCATGAAAGCATTTTCAACAGAATGAGATACTGAAAGAAATTTGTATGCCTCAATCACTCTTGGTCCACCAAGGTTTCTACTTCTTTCATCAAGTTCCAAAGCTTCAATTTTGGCTATCATAATGTCTAAAGTGGTACTCTCAAGATCAAGAGTATTTTCAGCATGGTTACATTCTGTTTCCAGCTTTCAGGGAGACTGTGAAGCATTTTCTTGTTCAGTTCTTTAATCTTGTAAGCGACCCCCATGATTTCCAAATCATTTACCAACTGTACAAATCTATGCAGTTGTTTAGATATTGATTCTAATTTGGTGTGATGGAATGTTTCATATTGATTGACCAGCTTGTCTTTGTTGATTTCAACCACCTCGCTACTTCCTTCAAACATGATTTTCAGTGCATCCCAAACAGCTTTAGCAGTTCCATACTTTTCCAATCTTTTCAGCACATCCATCTTGAGTGCTTGAGTCTAAATTGAGTATGCTTTGAGGTCAATCTTGATTTTCTTTTAGTCATCTTCATCTAGAGTTAGGTCTTCAATGGGTATTCTAGCAGTCTTGTAAAGTGCAACTTGAGTTGTTGATAGAGTAACATGGATGTATGGACCCTTGCATATTGAAATCCAAAAATCAGGATCTACACCTGTGATGTGATTTCAAAACCCTATTCTCCACTGTTTAAACTCAGATTTGTGTTTAAGCATAGGAGGTTTAGGTGTATGACCAAGTTCAGAGTAACTATTAGAATCCATTTTAACTGCTGTAAATATAGATTTAGTTGATTTTAAGATTGATTATGATTGATGAGTCCAACTTGTTCAAGCAGTTCTTTCGAGGTTCAAAATGAGTTCTTTAAAGATTTTCTTGTTGTTTCACAGGAGTATTCTTGCTGTTTACTAAGTAGAGATGATGATATCCACTACTAGCAACTTGATTACCAGATCAATTGAGTTCCATTCAGTCTATGTACAGATCTGAAAAAGAACCAAGAGCCAAAGCTCTGATACCAATTGACTGGGGTTGAGTAAGAGTGATATTCTTACTAAGAATCGAATATGCTAATCAAGTCAATGATTGAGTTGAAGGGTTTGCAAGAACATAAAACCAAGTTTAACCATTTAAACTTTTAGAAAACGCAGCGGATATATATAGCTTTAAAACCGATTTTATAAGCTGAAAAATAGTTCATTAGGTGACCATTTGAATGTATAAAGCAAACCCAAAACAAGGATCTTAAATATGTGAATGAACAAGCTATGAAAAAGCATCAAGCAACACAATATGACAACCACAAAAGGGCTGCCTTGATACCTTCTCCAACAGCTGAAAGTTCGACAGAAAGGGAGGTGTTTGATGCTGAAAAATGACCGAGACTTCAAGATTAGAGATCCTCAAGCTTGTATACCCCAAGCCCTTGAAGTAAACACCACTCTTGCTAGGGAGAGCACACCCAAAAACACTCAAAAATCGAAAATCTCTTCTTCTTTCAGCTGCTTTGCGAGATGTTTTGAGAGAGAGAGAGAAAGGTTGTGTGTCTTACATGCATATGAGAGATGGATCAGATTTTTGAAGAGTGTAAGACTTGTTGAGTGTGTGTGTTGTTTTCAAAGAAAGAGGTCCAATCAAAACCCCAAGGGGCGGCCGAAAATTTTAGATTAAAAGGGGTTTTCCCTCTTTAATCTAACACACAAACACACTCTCTATAATAAGCCTTTTTTCACACATTAAATAAGTCCTCTACTAGACATATTTAAATTTGACATGTCTTCTCTAATTAAACAATTTAATTAAAGTATACTCTCATGTTATTTGTGTTATTTAAACCCTTTAAATAACAAAATAACAATAAACCTATCAACAAATTATCATCATAATTTGTTCCATTTCATATGCAACTTATTTAGAAAACCCATTTTCTAAATTGGTGTAAATATTTAATTGCATGATCATATCATTAATTGAATATTAATTGGTGTTTGCTAAGCTTGTTATTGGGTATAACCCGACTTGGATCATAACGTACTAACCGCATCAATATTCTATGTGTCTTGGGCACAAAGAATCCAACAATCTCCCACTTGCCCAAGATTCATAGAAGATTGATGCAAGCAGTAAATACCGCCTAACAACGGTTTACTACCCTTAATACGCATGACTTATAGCCATTCAATAACATCATCCCATTCAAGTACCCTACTTGAAATGATTTAGGTGAATCAATCATCTATCCTTTTGTTACAGATGTCATGTTAAATCCAAGGACACAGAATGATCATTCCTTGTTGATTTAACTTAATCAGGCCTTAGACATCTAACTCTCAACGAATAAGAGGAACAAATTCCATCTTGATCACATACGTTTCTCACAAACACCTCGTGTCATACCTGAACATACCCTTATGTACTGTCCACTATTTCAGGATACTGAAGAACAAGCTCAAGGTATAACAGTTGGTGAATATCAAAACCCAATATGTATCTCAGGTCTGAGGATACCAAATGATATTCGCCTTTACTCAATTTTACTTATGATCAATCAATAAGATTCCATGTAGTAAAATTTGAGATGCGGGTTAGTCCAATATTTGTATCCCACAAATATCTATGAACCTTGGTAGCAACCCATTGCTCTATATTCACCCTTATGAATATCAACCAATCCAAGTTCATAATAATCTTTACCCTCACACTTGTTCCCACAAGTATGAACGACTACGGACATTTAGAGTAAACAATTTACTCATGGATTAAACACGCTAAATTGGAACATCAATTGAAACATTATAACCAAATAATTTTATTCAAATAATAAAGAGTTCAACATATCCAAATACAAAGTTTACAGATCAAATCCAGTCACTAGAATATCGAAGTCCCATGGCACAAGTATGACCTTCATGCTTTGCCTTTTCAAGGAGCTTCGTGAGAGGATCCGCAATGTGCTGATCCGTGTGAACTTTGCGAATACATATCTTTCCTTTTCAACTTCATCTCGTATGTAGTTGAATCTCCGCTCAATGTGCCTAGTCTTTTGATGAGCACGAGGTTCCTTGATTTGAGCAATCACACCCTCGTTATCACAAAAGATCTCTAGGGGGTCCTGAATGGAAGGGACAACCCCGAGGTCGGCAATGAATTTCTTCAACCATGCAGCTTCTTGAGCTGCCAATGAGGCGGCAACATATTCTAATTCTGTAGTTGATAGGGCCACCACATCCTGCTTGGAGCTTTTCCAAGAGACCGCTCCTCCATTCAGAATGAAAATATATCCCGATTGTGACCGAGAATCATCACGATCGGTTTGGAAACTCGCATCCATGTAACCTTTTACTACGAGTTCCTCATCACCAGATCCATAGATTAGGAACATATCTCTTGTCCTCCTTAGGTACTTAAGTATGTTCTTAACAGCCATCCAATGATTGTTTCCAGGATTTTGCTGGTAACGACTTGTCATGCTTAAGGCGCATGATACGTCCGGTCGAGTGCATATCATTGCATACATGATGGATCCAATAGCAGATGCATATGGGATTGCCTTTATTTTATCTTGCTCATCCTTTGAGCTAGGACATTGAGTCGTACTCAATATCGTTTCTCTTTGAATAGGTACGGTACCTTTCTTAGAGTTCTACATCTTGAACCTTTTCAAGACTTTATCAATATACGCACTTTTATTTAAACCAATCAACCGTCTAGATCTATCCCTATAGATCTTTATTCCTAGAATATAAGCGGCTTCTCCAAGATCCTTAATGGAAAAACAACTTCCAAGCCAGGTTTTTACACCTTCCAAGGTTGGAATGTCATTTCCAAATAGTAGTATGTCATCAACATACAATACTAGGAAAGTTATTGTGCTCCCACTAGCCTTCTTATACACACAATCCTCATCAGCTTTTTTGATGAAGCCAAATTTCTTTACCTCCTCATCAAAACGATGATTCAGCTTCTCGATGCTTGTTTCAATCCATAGACTGATTTCTTTAACTTGCATACTTTATTAGGATGTTTTGGATCGACAAAACCTTCAGGCTGAACCATATAAACATCTTCTTCAAGATATCCCTTTAGGAAAGCGGTTTTGACATCCATTTGCCAAATCTCATAATCATAATGAGCAGCTATGGCAAACAATATCCTTATAGACTTTAGCATCGCAACAGGTGAGAAGGTTTCATCATAATCAACCCCTTGAGTTTGAGTGAAACCCTTTGCTACAAGTCTAGCTTTATAAGTATCCAAGTTTCCATGCATATCGGTTTTCTTCTTGAAAACCCAGTTACTTCCAACTACCTTGGAATTAAGAGGTGGTACAACAAGTTCCCAAACTTGATTGTCATACATGGATTGCATCTCAACGTTCATGGCCCCAAGCCATTTGTCACAATCCAATTGGACACTGCATCATGGTATGTGGTTGGTTCATCTGAATCTACCACATAGCATCCATCCATGAAAAATCCGTATCTTTCAGGTGGATTACTAGTTCTACCACTTCTACAAACGTTTTGTGTGTATTGATGAACCATTTGATCATCTTCAACATCCTTATGTTGAGTGCTAGTTTCAATTAAACGTGCATCGGGTTGTGGTTCTTGATCATCCTCAAGATCCATTGTTCTACTGCTAGTTCCTTCCATAAGGAACTTTGCTTCTAAGAACTCACCCTTTCTAGCAACAAACACCTTTTGTTCCAGTGGATCATAGAAATAATATCCCATAGAATTTCTAGGGTATCCAACAAAGATACACTTGGTGGATCGGACTTCCAATTTGTTTGAGGTGGGAGTCTTAACATAAGCCTCACAACCCCAGACCCTTAAGTATGATAGGGATGGAACTCTTCCATGCCATATCTCAAAAGGTGTCCTTTCCACCTTTTTGGTTGGGGCCATATTTAAAATACGGGCCGCGGAGAGCAAAGCGAAACCCCAAAATGATAGAGGTAATGTGCTTCTAGCCATCATAGATCGGACCATATCCAATAAGGTTCGATTCCTCCTCTCAGACACACCATTGTGTTGTGGTGTTCCAGGTGGAGTGAGTTGTGAGACAATCCCACAATTCCTAAGATGATCTTGAAAAGCATCACTTAGGTATTCACCTCCTCTGTCGTGTGGAGAACTTTAATCGACTTGTTGAGTTGATTTTCTACTTCATTATTGAAAATTTTGAACATTTCAAAAGCTTCATCTTTGTGCCTTAATATGTACACATACCCATAGCGACTGTAATCGTCGGTAAAGGTAATGCAGTATCTTTCACCATTCCTAGTCATTGGTTTAAAAGGACCACATACATCCGAATGTATGATTCCTAATAAATCTTTTGCCCTTTCGGTAGTTCCACTAAAGGGTGCCTTAGTCATCTTACCTTGTAGACAAGATTCACAAACATCAAATGGATCACATTCATTTGTTTTTAAAAGACCATTCTTTTGAAGTGTTTGTAAACGTTTCTTGTTTATATGACCAAGACGACAATGCCAAAGATAGGTATCACTCAAGTCCAACTTGAGTTTCTTGGTGTTAGTATGGTACAATGAACTATTTAAGGTATTTTCATGAACCAATTCATAAATACCATTAATGGGTATAGCTTTAAAATGGAACAGATCATTTAAAGAAACATGAATATCATTTTTAATAAAAGATAATACGTAATCATAAAGTCTTAATTGGGATACAGAAATAATGTTCCTAGCAAACTAGGAGCATACAAAACATTCTTCAAAATAACATCCAAGCCACTTGGAAGTTTTAGGATGTAGTCCCCACGAGCTTCAACTTGGACTTTGGTTCCATTGCCTATGAAGAGGCTAACATCCCCTTGAGTGAAGTCCCTACTTCTTTTGAACCCCTGCAACAAATTGCAAATATGAGTTCCACATCCGGTATCTAATACCCATGTGTTTGAAGATGTAACATTAAGATCAATATGAATCATGTATATTGTACCTGAGGTCTGCCCGGCATCCCTCTTGGCTTTCAACTCTTGGAGATGAACAAGACAATTTCTTGCCCAATGTCCAACCTCCCCACACTTGAAACATGGGTCATTGGTAGCAACCTTTTGCTTCTTCTCTTGTGGTTTGGGTGGCACCCTTGCCACCCCTTTCCCTTTTCCCCAAATGGGTCCCTTACCCTTGGCAACCTTTGCCTTGGTGCGGGATGAGGCCTTTTTTGTTCCCACCTTCATTGATGGTGAGAACGGGTAAAACCCTTTTACCATGGCCGCCTCGGCTTTTTTCAGCATTGAGTGAAGCTCACCAATGCTTTTGTCCCATGCATTCATGTTGTAGTTCAACACGAATGTCGCGAACTTCTTGGTAAGGCCATTAAGGATCAAATCCATGGCCAATTCCTTGGAGACAGGACAATTAAGCCTCTCGAGGCGGTCAATATGACTTTTCATCTTAAGTACATAAGATGAAACAGATTGGTTGTCGTCCATACGACATGCATGGAGTGCTCGAACCGTTTCGAAGCGCTCAACCCTTGCTTGCGTTTGGAACGTTTCCTTCAGCTGGGTTATCATGTCATATTCTCCGTGATGTTCATACTCCTTTTGGAGATCCGGAGTCATGCTCGCTAGCATGAGACAAGACACTTGGACAGAGTCCTCAGTGTACTTGAGCCAATCGTTGTAGGCCTCCTCATCATCCTCAGTAGGTTGATCGGGGATAGGGTCGTCTAAAACATACGATCTTCTCTCTTGCTTGAGAACGATTCTCAAGTTTCGATACCAATCAATAAAGTTGTTATGATTTAGACATTCCTTTTGGAGGATCGCTCGTAATGATTGGTTGGACGCGGATGAGTTATCGTGATTTTCATTGTTGGTGGCCATCTACAAAATTTAACAAAGATCTATTTTAGTATTTTTGATATTGTTACTTTTAATAATTAACGCCTTTTAAGGTCATTTTTATATTAAAATCTAGAACCCAACATTACATTTAAATTGTGGTTAGGTGACCTTTATCCCATGATTTAAATTAATAAGGTGGTCAACGTTTGACGATTGCAACCATTTGCAATTTCCAGAAATATGGGATCGACTTGAAACATCATATGTAAAGTCGGCATGTTAATCCCATCAACACCATTTGGAAACCACACCGTAGGTGATCCATTTGACATGGTTTGCAAATCAAGATACCCTACTTACACCCACGTGTGAGTTTGCCAAAACAAGTGGTTAGGTGACCGTTATCCCACAAATAAGGCGTTCTCACCTTGAATCACGAGTTCCCTCAAAGTGGTTAGGTGACCTTTATCTGACTAAGAGTTCTCAAGTGACTCAAGTGTTGTGTAAAAGGACGGTGTTGATCTTGTGAAAGAATATTTAGAGGTTTCATAATATTAGTTTAGAAAACTCTATGTACTTGTATTTGCATGCAATCAAATACAAGGTACCCTATGTTGGACCAAAAGAACCAATGAGCCAAGATCAGAAAACCTCTAAGTCCCACATGGTATCACAACAACTGCTGAAAGCTTCATCAGCAGTTTGACAAGTGCTGAAGACTTCAACAGCTGAGGATCAAGTGCTGAAGACTTCAACAGCTGAAGAACTAAAGTGCTGAAGTACAACAGCTGAAGAACACAAGTACTGAAGCTGAAGTTCAAAGTACTGAAGTACAACAGCTGAAGAGTTTACAAGTGCTGAAGATCAACAACGATGTACAAAGTCTAAAGACAAAGACTGAAGACATCAGCTGATGATATCTACTGAAGTCATCAGCTGATGAAACGTCTGAAGTTCAAGTCTGAAGATCAAGTACTGAAGTTTCAGTAGTTTGTCACAACTGCTGAAGAGTACTTCTTCAGTAGTTGTGATATCAGTAGTTTTATATTTTTACTTTCAGTAGTTTTGTAAAACGACTGAAGAGCTTGTTCTTCAGTCGTTGTAGTTTCAGTAGTTTTATGTTTTTCAGTAGTTATAACAACTGATAACACTTAGCATTTTTGTAAGGAGATGTCAGCTGTTTTGACATCTTCAGTAGTTGTATTTCAGTTGTAATAAATCTGTTAGATGTCACTATCATGTGTCATCAGCAGACGTCACATCTCTTATATAAGAGGTGTCGACCTAATTGTAATTGTGACATTCTGTTACCACGAAAGCGAATATTGAATGAAATATATTTGCAGAAATTCTCTCTCTATAACCGTCTTTGTTCTTCATTGAATATCATTTTGCTCTTGTGAATCGACTAATTCATTGTTTGAATTCCGCTGCTATACTCTCTAATCAATCAAACATAATCACTGATCCTAACAAGTGGTATCAGAGCTTGGTTAATCATTGATCGATCTAACAATTGATCATTGAAACTGCTAATTGATATCTGTGTTTGATTGAATTAGCGTATTCGCAAGAACTGGTTATAGATTATTGAATTTCTGTCGCTTTCGTTCATTTATTTTGAGATCTTCTGGTTCAATTGGTTGTTGCGTTTTGTTCTAAATCTGTTTTAGCTTAACCGAATTTGATTGTATCTGAGATGACGACTCCTTCTAATGATCCTCATAATACCGGTTCCTCACCCAAGCCTTCGATGCTGGTTAGGACCGAGTATAACATATGGCAACGAAGAATGCTTCATCACCTGTCTGTTAACAGTTCAGGTTGTTGGACATCTGTGGTACATGGACCACATAAGCCTATGGTGAACAATCCGGAAACCAATCAAATGGTTCCGAAGAAGAAGGAACAATACTCTGATGAAGATCGGAAACTATTTGAGATTGATGCTAAAGCCCATGGAATTCTGGCCATGGCACTGCCTAATGAAATCTATTCAGGGCTTATGCATCATGAAACTGCTCATGATCTCTGGAATGCCCTGAAGGAACAATTCGGTGGCACAGATGAGGTCTTAGCAAACAATAGAGAAATCCTTGCCCAACAATATGAGACATTCTCTCATAGAAAGGGTGAGACACTAACTCAACAGTTTGAGCGCTTTTATCTACTTGATATCTGAGCTGAAAATGGTGAAACAGGAATACACCAATAGCCAAATGAACAACAGATTCCTCAGATCACTGCCTGAGAGATGGGACACATACACTATTGTTCTACGCTCCAGTGCAAATCTGGATGGTCTATCTCTCACCCAACTTCATGGGAAACTGCTTACATTTGAAAGAGAGATAGAGCAGAAGAGGAAACTGTCCTCATCAGGAAAGCTCACTGATGACTTTGTACCAGGGAATACTGCCTTGGTTGGTCATGAGTCAGAATATGCTGCATCTGAAAGAAATTATGATGAGCATATAGATTTCTCTTCAAATAGTTCTGATCATGCGTTTGTTGGTATTGAGAGTCATTCTGGCAGTAATAGTGACAATTTATGCTTCATCATGGATGATCTGAAAGGAATAGCTGATGATGATCTAGAAGAGATGGATATTCTTGTAGGATTCTATGTGCCCAAGACACTTAGAATATTGATGTGTTTAGTACGTTATGATCCAAGTCGGGTTATACCCAATAACAAGCTTAGCAAACACCAAATAATATTTAGTTGATGATATGATCATGCAATGAAATATTAACACCAATTTAGAAAACGGGTTTTCTAAACAAGTTGCATATAACATGGAACAATTTATTAGGATATATTGTTCAATGATATTATTTGTAATGTTATTTAGATGACATTACAAATTAATAATGGCTATATATATTATACAATTAATGGGTTAGTTGTATACATTTTCTAAGAGGGACAAATTATAAGACCATTTGTAACATGTGTTTGTGTTTAAAAAAAAAGGGGGGAAACCCTTATTCCACACAAAAATTCGGCCGCCCCCCCTTGTTGTTCATTGGACCAACTTTGTTGATTAAACACAACCAATTAAGGGTCTTGGAATGCCTTCTTGGACCAGCTATCTTTAGAGACACATGCAACTAAAAACTCCAAGAAAAACTCTCTTCTTCTTCTCCAAACTCACGGTTTTGAAGGTGTTGTAGCAGCTACTTCTTGAAGTTTTGGTGACCAAAATCCTAGCACAACTAAGGTGTTTGTTTGAAGGCTTGTGGGTATAGACGTTTGAGGACTTCTAGCTTGAAGTCTTGGCCATTAATCAGCCCTCATTCAGCACTATCTTGGACGTTTTTGAAGCTCACAACAGCCCTCTCCTTGGTCGTTTCTTGCTGCTCAAAGAGGTAGAATCATAGCTCATTGTGGCTGTGATTTAAATGTAGTTTTTAGTACATTTTCATAGCTTGTTCATTCACATATTATGATCCTTTTGTTTGGGTTTGTTTTCATCTAAAAATGGTCACTAAAGAACATTATTTTCAGCTATAAAATGGGTTTTATTAAGTTGTAACTCCGCTGCGTTTTTCAGAAAGTTTAAGTGGTTAAACATTGATTTTATGTTCTAGCAACCCTTCAATGGCATCAAGAGCCAGGTTATGTGGATGACTTGCTTGATTTATCTCTTGAAATTGGTTTTAAAAGATTTTATTAGCAATGTTATAGGCTGATTTTGGGCTGTTATAGTTTATATGAATGATTCCCCATACTTTCAAGGTCATATCACACATGCTAGTGATTAGACCTTGAAAGAAACATATTATGCATGTTGGTTGTTTGGACAATGATTAAAACCCAAAATTTCAGTTTATGTTGGCTGAAATTTGGGGTTTTAAATGGGGTTTTCATTATATGGTTAGATGATTTGATCATTGGTTGTTTTAGTGCATAACCTAGCTTGTGGCCTTGTGTTGTTTGGATGTTTCTAGTGGTTGTTTTATTCATTCAATTGGTTGTAATATTTGTGTTTATTCCTTTGGGTTGTAATTATTCATTCATTTGGTTATGTAATAATAGATTAGGTTCATTTCCTTTACTAGAAAAATGTATTAGGATACAATTTTGTAAAAGGAAGATGTACAAGATCAAGACCCAAAGATGGACACAAAGACACAAGAAACATGGAGCATTTGGATGCGGTTTCTAGTGGGAGGTTCTTGGAACCTTTATGATATGTTTGACCCTTAGAAAGACCAAAGACAACACTTGTGATGGCAAACAAGTGTTGTCAACATAAGGGCTATGGTTATGCACATATGGTTGTTTATGTTTTATGCTTGGTTGATTGTTTATTGTTTCATTGTTTGGTTGATGTTTTGACATGCATTACAAACTCATTAACAAACTTAACAAGCTGAAATCGATGGTTCTTAATAGTTAATAAAAGTTATTAAAATGGTTTAATGATTTTAAAGATTAAAATTGGTTTTAATCTAAGAACCATAGGGTACCTTGCATTTGAAAGCATACAAATACAAGTACATAGAGTTTTCTAAACTAGAATTAAGAAGTCTCTAAAATTTTAAAAACGAGATCAACACCGTCCTTTTACGCAACACTTGAGTCACTTGGGAACTCTTAGTGGGATAAAGGTCACCTAACCATTTTGAGGGAACTTGTGATTTGAGGTGAGAATGCCTTACTTATGGGATAAAGGTCACCTAACCATTTGTTTTGGCAAACTCACACGTGGGTGTAAGTAGGATGTCTTGATTTGCAAACCATGTTAAATGGATCACCTACAATGTGGTTCCAAATGGTGTTGATGGGATTTACATGCCGACTTTACATATGATGTTCAAGAGTCGATCCCATACCTCTAGAAGTTGCAAATGGTTGCAACCGTCAATCGTTGACCACCTTATTAATTTAAATCGTGGGATAAAGGTCACCTAACCACAATTTAAATGTAATGTTGGGTTCTAGATTTTAATATATAATTGACCTTAATAGGCATTAATTATTAAAATTGATAATATCGAAAATACTAAATAAAACTTTGTTAAAATTTTGTAGATGGCCTCTAATAATGATAATTCCGATAACTCATCCACGTCCAACCAATCTCTACGAGCGATCCTCCAAAAGGAACGTCTAAACCATAACAACTTCATCGATTGGTATCGAAACTTGAGAATTGTTCTCAAGCAAGAGAGACGATCGTATGTTTTAGACGACCCTGTCCCCGATCAACCTAGCGAGGATGATGAGGAGGCCTTTAATGATTGGCTGAAGTACACTGAGGACTCCGTCCAAGTGTCTTGTCTCATGCTAGCGAGCATGACTCCGGATCTCCAAAAGGAGTATGAACACCACGGGGCTTATGACATGATAACCCAGCTGAAGAAACGTTCCAACAGCAAGCGAGGGTTGAGCGTTTCGAAACGGTTCGAGCACTCCATGCATGTCGTATGGACGACAATCAATCTGTTTCATCTTATGTACTTAAGATGAAAAGTCACATTGACCGCCTCGAGAGGCTTAATTGTCCGTCTCGAAGGAATTGGCCACGGATTTGATCCTCAATGGCCTTACCAAGAGGTTCGAGACATTCGTGTTGAACTACAACATGAATGCATGGGACAAAAGCATTGGTGAACTTCACTCAATGCTCAAAACGGCCGAGGCGGCCATGGGTAAAAGGGTTTTACCGTTCTCACCATCAATGAAGGTGGGAACAATAAAAGGCCTCGTCCCGCACCCAAGGCAAAGGTTGCCAAGGGTAAGGGACCTACTTGGGGAAAAGGGAAAGGGGTGGCAAGGGTACCACCCAACCGCAAGAGAAGAAGCAAAAGGTTGCTACTAATGACCCATGCTTCAAGTGTGGGGAGATTGGACATTGGGCAAGGAATTGTCCTGTCCATCTCCAAGAGTTGAAAGCGAAGAGGGATGCCGGGCAGACCTCAGGTACAATATACATGATTCATATTGATCTTAATGTTACATCTTCTAACACATGGGTATTGGATACCGGATGTGGAACTCACATTTGCAATTTGTTGCAGGGGTTCACAAGAAGTAGGGACTTCAAACAAGGGGATGTTAGCCTCTTCATGGGAAATGGAACTAAAGTCTTAGTTGAAGCTCGTGGAGACTACATCCTAAGACTTCCAAGTGGTTTGGAAGTTTTTGAAGAATGTTTTGTATGCTCCTAGTTTGACTAGGAACATTATTTCTGTATCCCAATTAAGACATTATGATTATGTATTATCTTTTATTGAAAATGATATTCATGTTTCTTTAAATGGTATGTTCTATTTTAAAGCTATTCCAATTAATGGTATTTATGAATTGGTTCATGAAAATACTTTAAATAGTTCATTGTACCAAACTAACACCAAGAAACTCAAGTTGGACTTGAGTGATACCTATCTTTGGCATTGTCGTCTTGGTCATATAAACAAGAAACGTTTACAAACACTTCAAAAGAATGGTCTTTTAAAAACAAATGAATGTGATTCATTTGATGTTTGTGAATCTTGTTTACAAGGTAAGATGACTAAGGCACCCTTTAGTGGAACTACCGAAAGGGCAAAAGATTTTATTAGGAATCATACATTCGGATGTATGTGGTCCTTTTAAGCCAATGACTAGGAATGGTGAAAGATACTTCATTACCTTTACCGACGACTATAGTCGCTATGGGTATGTGTACTTATTGAGGCACAAAGATGAAGCTTTTGAAATATTCAAAACCTTCAAGAATGAAGTAGAAAATCAACTCAATAAGTCAATTAAAATTCTTCGTACCGATAGAGGAGGTGAGTACCTAAGTGATGCCTTTCAAAATCATCTTAGGAGTTGTGGGATTGTCTCACAACTCACTCCACCTGGAACACCACAACAAATGGTGTGTCTGAGAGGAGGATCGAACCTTATTGGATATGGTCCGATCTATGATGGCTAGAAGCACATTACCTCTATCATTTTGGGGTTTCGCTCTGCTCTCCGCGGCCCGTATTCTAAATATGGCCCCAACCAAAAAGGTAGAAAGGACACCTTTTGAGATATGGCATGGAAGAGTTCCATCCCTATCGTACTTAAGGGTTGGGGATGTGAGGCTTATGTTAAGACTCCCACCCTAAACAAATGGATGTCCGATCCACCAAGTGTATCTTTATTGGATATCCTAGAGATTCTATGGGATATTATTTCTATGATCCAATGGAACAAAAGGTGTTTGTTGCCAGAAAGGGTGAGTTCTTAGAAGCAAAGTTCCTTATGGAAGGAGCTAGCAGTAGAACAGTGGATCTTGAGGAAGATCAAGAACCACAGGCCAATGCGCATTTGGTTGAAACTAGCACTCAACATGAGGATGTTGAGGATGATCAAGTGGTTGATCAATACACACAACACGTTCGCAGAAGTGGTAGAACTAGTAATCCACCAGAAAAATATGGATTTTTCATGGATGGATGCTATGTGATAGATTCTGATGAACCAACCACATACCATGATGCAATGTCCAATTCGGATTGTGACAAATGGCTAGAAGCCATGAACGTTGAGATGCAATCCATGTATGACAACCAAGTTTGGGAACTTGTAGCACCACCTCTTAATTCCAAGGTAGTTGGAAGTAAGTGGGTTTTCAAGAGGAAAACCGATATGCATGGAAACTTGGATACTTATAAAGCTAGACTTGTAGCAAAAGGTTTCACTCAAACTCAAGGGGTTGATTATGATGAAACCTTCTCACCTGTTGCGATGCTAAAGTCTATAAGGATATTGTATGCTATAGCTGCTCATTATGATTATGAGATTTGGCAAATGGATGTCAAAACCGCTTTCCTAAATGGATATCTTGAGGAAGATGTCTATATGGTTCAGCCTGAAGGTTTTGTCGATCCAATACATCCTAATAAAGTATGCAAGTTAAAGAAATCAATTTATGGATTAAAACAAGCATCGAGAAGCTGGAATCACCGTTTTGATGAGGAAGTAAAGAAATTTGGTTTCATCAAAAACGCTGATGAGGCTTGTGTGTATAAGAAGGCTAGTGGGAGCACAATAACTTTCCTAGTATTGTATGTTGATGACATACTACTATTTGGAAATGACATTCCAACCTTGGAAGGTGTAAAAACCTGGCTTGGAAGTTGTTTTTCCATCAAGGATCTTGGTGAAGCCGCCTATATTCTAGGAATAAAGATCTATAGGGATAGATCAAGGCGGTTGATTGGTTTGAATCAAAGTGCATACATTGATAAAGTCTTGAAAAGGTTCAAGATGGAAAACTCTAAGAAAGGTACCGTACCTATTCAAAGAGGAACGATGTTGAGTACGACTCAATGTCCAAGCTCAAAGGATGAGCAAGATAAAATGAAGGCAATCCCATACGCATCTGCTATTGGATCCATCATGTATGCAATGATATGCACTCGACCGGACGTGTCATACGCCTTAAGTATGACAAGCCGTTACCAACAAAATCCTGGAAACAGTCATTGGATGGCTGTTAAGAACATACTTAAGTACCTAAGGGGACAAGAGATATGTTCCTAATCTATGGATCTGGTGACGAGGAACTCGTTGTAAAAGGTTACACGGATGCGAGTTTCCAAACCGATCGTGATGATTCACGGTCTCAATCGGGATACATTTTCATTCTGAATGGAGGAGCTGTCTCTTGGAAGAGCTCCAAACAGGATGTGGTGGCTCTGTCAACTACAGAATCAGAATACGTCGCCGCCTCATTCGCAGCCCAAGAAGCTGCATGGTTGAAGAAATTCATTGCCGATCTAGGGGTTGTCCCTTCCATTCAGGACCCCCTAGAGATCTTTTGTGATAACGAGGGTGCGATCGCTCAAATCAAGGAACCCCGTGCTCATCAAAAGACTAGGCACATTGAGCGGAGATTCAACTACATACGAGATGAAGTTGAAAAGGGAAAGATATGTATTCGCAAAGTTCACACGGATCAAAACGTTGCGGATCCTCTCACGAAGCTCCTTGAAAAGGCAAAGCATGAAGGTCATACTTGTGCCATGGGACTTCGATATTCTAGTGATTGGATTTGATCTATAAATTTTGTATTTGGATATGTGGAACTTTCTATTATTTGAATAAAGTTATTTGGTTATAATGTTTCAAATAATATTCCAATTTAGCATGTTTAATCCATGAGTAAAATGTTTACTATAAATGTCCGTAGTCGTTCATACTTGTGGGAAAAAGTTTGAAGGTAAGACTATTATGAACTTGGATTGGTTGATATTCATAAGGATGAATATAGAGCAATGGGTTGCTACCAAGGTTCATAGATATTTGTGGGATACAAATATTGGACTAACCCGCATCTCAAATTTTACTACATGGAATCTTATTGATTGATCATAACTAATTTTGAGTAAAGGCGAATATCATTTGGTATCCTCCGACCTGAGATACATATTGGGTTTTGATATTCACCAAGTGTTACACCTCGAGCCTATTCTTCACTGTCCTGAAATAGTGGACAGTACATAAGGATATGTTCAGGTATAACACGAGGTGATTGTGAGAAACGTATGTAGTCAAGATGGAATTTGTTCCTCTTATTCGTGAGAGTTAGATGTCTAAGGCCTGATTAAGTTAAATCAACAAGGTATGATCATTCTGTGTCCTTGGATTTAACATGACATCTGTAACAAAAGGATAATGATTAATTCACCTAAATCATTTCAAGTAGGGTACTTGAAAGGGATGATGTTATTTAATGGCTATAAGTCATGCGTATTAAGGGTAGTAAACCGTTGTTAGACGGTATTTACTGCTTGCATCAATCTTCTATGAATCTTGGGCAAGTGGGAGATTGTAGGATTCTATGTGCCCAAGACACTTAGAATATTGATGTGGTTAGTACGTTATGATCCAAGTCGGGTTATACCCAATAACAAGCTTAGCAAACACCAAATAATATTTAGTTGATGATATGATCATGCAATGAAATATTAACACCAATTTAGAAAACGGGTTTTCTAAACAAGTTGCATAACATGGAACAATTTATTAGGATATATGTTCAATGATATTATTTGTAATGTTATTTAGATGACATTACAAATTAATAATGGCTATATATATTATACAATTAATGGGTTAGTTGTATACATTTTCTAAGAGGGACAAATTATAAGACCATTTGTAACATGTGTTTGTGTTTAAAAAAAAAGGGGGGAAACCTTTATTCCACACAAAAATTCGGCCGCCCCCCCTTGTTGTTCATTGGACCAACTTTGTTGATTAAACACAACCAATTAAGGATCTTGGAATGCCTTCTTGGACCAGCTATCTTTAGAGACACATGCAACTAAAAACTCCAAGAAAAACTCTCTCTTCCTTCTTCTCCAAACTCACGGTTTTGAAGGTGTTGTAGCAGCTACTTCTTGAAGTTTTGGTGACCAAAATCCTAGCAACTAAGGTGTTTGTTTGAAGGCTTGTGGGTATAGACGTTTGAGGACTTCTAGCTTGAAGTCTTGGCCATTAATCAGCCCTCATTCAGCACTATCTTGGACGTTTTTGAAGCTCACAACAGCCCTCTCCTTGGTCGTTTCTTGCTGCTCAAAGAGGTAGAATCATAGCTCATTGTGGCTGTGATTTAATGTAGTTTTTAGTACATTTTCATAGCTTGTTCATTCACATATTATGATCCTTTTGTTGGGTTTGTTTTCATCTAAAAATGGTCACTAAAGAACATTATTTTCAGCTTATAAAATGGGTTTTATTAAGTTGTAACTCCGCTGCGTTTTCAGAAAGTTTAAGTGGTTAAACATTGATTTTATGTTCTAGCAAACCCTTCAATTCTGCACCAAATGGCACTGATTAATATCAGATCTCAAAAGTTCTATAAGAGAACTGGCAGGAAATTTCCTGGACTCTCTGGCAAAACCAAAGTTGGTTTTGACAAGAGTAAGTTGAGGTGTCACAAATGCCAAAGGCTAGGACACTTTGCAAGAGAGTGTAGATCAACTGGATCTAACTCTTCTGCACCCTTTGTGACTTTTCCTAGTACTAGTCCACAAAACAGAGGGCAACATCTGCTGTTCTAGTCATCATTTACATCCCAGATCTCCTGCATACTTTGTTCCCAGGGTCAAATGTGATATCCTTATCCCTGCTATTATATGCCTCACCCAAATCCTGTTCAAGCTCCAACTGCACAACAACCACAAGCATTGCCTGAACCATAGCCTTCCCAATCTCATCAATAAACTCAACCTCAACAACACAGCTTCTTCACCCCAGGAGTTGTTGACTGGAGCAGTTTACCAGATGATTTGTCTGGTCAGAACAACTGTTCTCAGGTGCTGGTCAACATGGTGGTGAAAGTCCATTTGGAAATCTAGCTCTTATGGCTTTGGATTCTGCTGATACTTCGTCCTCTAATGCCTCTACACCAAAGGTATCACAGGTATCCTCTGAGGCAAAAGCAAATTATGTTCTGACACATGCATAGCAGCATTTGCATCTATTAGAGAAGCAAATGTAGCTTTAATCAACAAGAACATTGAGCTAGAACAAATAATTTCCAAAAACAAAGCTGAATTTGAGTCTGTGCTTAATGATAAAAATGATGAGATTTACAAACTGAAATGCCAAATAACTGATGATAAGGCTAGGGAAGAGATACTTCTTGAGAAGTATAAAGATCTCAAAGAAACGCTTGCAGTTACCCAGGTAGAGTGTGATAGATGGGTACAATCATGCAAAGGTTTTGAAATGCTTCTTAGTAAGCAATCTTCTTCCAATGTGAAGTTTGGCATTGGTTACAATCACACTGTTCCACCTACAGATTTTACTCCAAGAGCAGAGGTAGAATCTGATGGTGAGAGTAATAACCAATCCATCTCATCATGTGATTTACTTTCTCATACAGCACAATCAGAAGTAGAAGTCAGCATCAAGCCCTCTCCGAACCTATCAGCTGATGTTGATGGTTCAAATGCTGACACTCACATGATCAATGAGTTGATCAACTCAGCAGTTAATTCTGAAAGTCCTGAAAGGACTAGAGAGCAGGATTTAACACCTGAAGTTCAAACTCCAACTACTGTCAGTACTGAAAAGAAGAAAACTGTCAGTAGAAAGAGTTTGAAGGCTACTAAAAAGGAAGTCAAGAAAGCAAACAATGCTTCTAAAGTACTGAAGAGAAAGTCTCCAGTTGCTTCACCCTCTTTAGTTGATGATCACCTAAGATGAAGAAGAACCATGTGAAGTATGTGGTTTGTTCAATCATCTTACAGATGATTGCTGGTACAAAAGATGTACCAAACTCAAACAAAAAGAAGAAATTAAAGCGAAAATGGTAAAAATGAAAACTAAGTTTGAGACCACATTGTATTAGCAACATCAAATCCTGTAACCCTTAAGTCCTCAAAGAAATCCAAAAAGGAAGGGGTTAAACATGTGACAGCTAAGAGTGCTCAGAAGAAGAAGGTGCAACATAGGAACTTATCAAACTCCACTGGCAATGTGTCTGATGAGCTGAAAGCTTTATCACAAAATCAGACACAGCTGGTTATGATGGTTCAACATCTGTTGGGTAGAGTTAACCAATTAGATGCTCCTATGTTGAAACCATAGAAAAGGAGATCCAAGCCAAAGGATTCCTCTTCTTCACCATCTTCGTCCTCTCAAGCTGTTGTTACTATAAACCTGTTAGTTTACCATCTGTTGATGAGACCAGGCCCAAAACCAAAAAGGTTTGGGTCTCTAAAACTAACTGATTGTTTATTATTCAGGGTTCTCCAACATGCCAAAGTAGCATCTGGTATGTAGACAGTGGGGGATCTATGCACATGACTGGGAACAGTTCTCTTCTTCATGACTACTCTCAAGGAAAGAAGGGCTTTGATTCTTTTGGCAATGATGCTAGGGGTTACATCATTGGAAATGGATTTGTCTCCAATGGAGAAATCAAGTTGATGATGTTAATCATGTGGAAAATCTCAAGTACAATCTCTTGAGTGTCAGTCAAATGTGTGATAAAGGCCATGTTGCTCTTTTCACCAGTAAGAACTGTAGGATTCTGTCATCCAAAGTTCTGCATTTGATTGATAAGGTGTTGGATGATCACACTCTCCTGAGAGCCAACAGGACAGGAAGAGTGTATGCCTTAGATCTTTCCAAGAAAATAGATCTAAGAGGCAATCCTTGCCTATTTTCCAAAGCCTCTTCTCAAGAATCTAAACTGTGGCACAGAAGGCTGGGTCATGTTAGTTTCAAAAACATGAATCAGCTTACCCACAATAGTTTAGTCAGAGGCTTACCAATAAAGGAGTTCCACTGTGATGAAACCTGCACTACTTGTTTAAAAGGAAAACAACACAAAGTCTCATTCCCTCCTATTGAAGAGCCTAAGTCCACTGCTTGCTTGCAATTACTGCATATGGATCTATTTGGTCCTGTGAGAGTATGAGCATGGCAAAGAAGAAATATTGTCTGGTAATTGTGGATGATTACTCCAGATTTGTATGCACTTTCTTTCTACATTCAAAGGATGAGGTTGCTCAGAAGATTATTCACTTTGTGTTGTATATTGAGAAGCAGTATTCCCTTCCAGTCAAGTGTATTAGGAGTGACAATGGAACTGAATTCAGAAAACATACACTTGATGACTTCTATCTTTCAAAGGGAATCAAAACGCAGTTTAGCATCCTAAGGACTCCATAACAAAATGGAGTAGTGGAGAGAAAGAACATGACCCTTATTGAAGCTGCAAGGTCCATGCTGGCTGACTCTGGTTTGCCACTGACCTTTTGGGCTGAAGCTGTTAACATAGCTTGCTATGTGCAAAATAGAGTTTTAGTAAATCAGAGGTTGATGAAGACTCCATATGAAGTTCTCCATCCCTTGGCTCCTCTAATTTCATTTTTCAGAGCATTTTGGTGTCCCTGTTTTATTCTCAACACAAAGGATCAACTCCATAAATTTGATCCTAAGGTGGATGCAGGGTATTTGTTGGTTATTCATCTACTTGCAAGGCATACGGAGTCTTCAACTGCAGAACAAAGATAGTTGAAGAGACTTTGCATGTGAAGTTTAATGAATCTCTTTTGGACAAGATTCCACAAAACCCTGTGGAGTTGTCTGATTTGGACATACTGTAATATGTTCCTTATCAACCTCCAGCTGTTGCAGATCCTGTGGATAAATCATCTTGTGCAGCATGTCTTCCACTTGGTGGTATTGATGATGATGATGATAATATCAATACTCACCTATTCAAGTTTAGTGACCAACTGCCTATGTCTGCTAAATTTGATGTTCCTGTAGCTTCAGCAGTTCTATCCACAACAAATGCTGATGAGATCTCTGTTTCCTCTACATCTTTTGAGTTACCATCTAATTCTTGGTTTCAAGAGTCTACATCACATCTGCTGCTGCTGAAGGTTCTACAAACACTTGCACAGATCTCATTGTTTATCAAGAACTGAAGAATCACCCCATGTCTCAGATTATTGGTGATATCAATGCTGGTGTTTCAACAAGAAGTCAATTGTCTAACTTCTGCTTCTATGCTCTCTTCATCAGTTAGAGCCAAAGAACTACCATGTTGCTTTGAGAGACAATGGATGGGTTGAAGCTATGCAGCTTGAGCTGCTTCAGTTCAAGAAACAGCAAGTGTGGGAACTTGTTCTTCTTCCCCCAGGTAAGTGTGCTATAGGCACTAAATGGGTGTTTAGGAATAAAACCGATGAAAATGGGCTTATTATTAAGAACAAGGCTAGACTGGTTGTACAGGGGTTTTCACAAGAAGAAGGTATTGACTATGATGAAACCTTTGCCCCTGTAGCCAGACTAGAGGCAATCAGATTGTTCTTAGCCTATGTTGCATTCCACAATCTTAAAGTTTTTCAAATGGATGTCAAAAGTGCATTTTTATATGGTAAAATAAAGGAAGAAGTTTATGTGTGTCAACCACCAGGATTTGAGGATAATAACATCCTGAATGGGTGTATAAACTTGATAAGGCTCTTTATGGGTTGAAACAAGCTCCTAGAGCCTGGTATGAGACACGCTCTACTTTTCGTCTTAAAGGCTCCATTGATAAAACTTTGTTTATTAAGAAGGTGGATCAGCATAAGCTACTTGTTCAGATTTATATTGATGATATTATTTTTGCATCCTCTGATCCTAGTTGTGTGATGATTTTACAACATTCATGAAAAAGAGGTTTGAAATGAGTGCAATGGGAGAATTACAGTTCTTTCTAGGCTTGAAAATCAAACAAAAGGCTGATGGAACTTTTATTCATCAGTCAAAATATACAAAAGATCTTTTGAATAAGTTTGATTTACAAAACTGTAAGCCCTGTTCTACTTCTATGTGCAACACCACACAACTGGATGCAGATCAGAAAGGTAAAGCTGTTGATGAAACACTTTACAGATGTATGATTGGGTCCTTGATGTATTTAACAGCTTCTAGACCAGATATTATGTTTGCTACATGTGTTTGTGCTAGATTTTCAGGCTGCTCCTAAAGAGTCTCATTTGATTGCAGTTAAGAGAATCTTTAGATATTTGCAAGGTACACAATCTATGGGTTTATGGTATTCCACTGGACACTCTTGCAAATTAGTTGCTTTTTCAAATAGTGACTATGCAGGGTGCAAGTTAACTAGAAAGTCAACTTCTGGTGGTTGTCAATTCCTAGGCAACTGTTTGATTTCTTGGCAGAGTAAGAAACAAACATCTGTTGCTACATCAACTGCTGAGGCCGAGTACATTGCTGCTGCAAGTTGCACTTCTCAAGTACTCTGGCTTCAGAACCAACTTCTGGATTATGGCATTACAGAGACTAAGATTCCATTATTAATGGATAGTGCTTCAGCTCTGTGTATTGTCAAAAATCCAGTCCAGCACTCGAGGACCAAACATATAGAGATCAGTCATCATTTTATTCGGGATTGCTTTGAAAAAGGTCTGATTGATCCTAAGTTTGTGCCTAGTGCTGATGAGCTTGCAGATATTTTTACTAAGCCTTTGGACAGTTCTACTTTCCAAAACCTTGTGTTAAGGCTTGGTATGCTGCAGCTAGAATAAGTGACAACTACTGATGATTTCAGTAATAATTACTGGTGATCATTGGTACCCATGTCACATATAAGTACTGATGAGTCCTTTCACCTTCAGTAGTTTTTATAACTACTGATGGCTAAATGCCTCACAAGTACTGACGTACTTTATCTGTTCCAAACTACTGATGTAGTTAAACCTACTGATGTAGTTACAACTACTGAAATCAGTATAAACAGATAAGTACTGACGTCCTATGAAACACCTGAAAATCAGATGCAAAGTCTGATGAGTAAGTGTTGAGGACAGTATGAAACAGCTGAAAGGCTATGAATTGACGAAAACTATTGAAGAGAACTTTCTCTTCAGTTGTTTCAACAACTGCTGTTTCATTCTAAACAACTGAAGCAAAACCATGTCTTCAGTAGTTTTATAACTACTGATGACTAATACCAAGTCTTCAGCTGTTTACAACAACTGATGACAAAACCACTGTCTTCAGTAGTTTCACAACTACTGATGACAAACACCAAGTCCTCAGTTGTGTCATCATCTGAAGTCAAAACCACGGTCTTCAGTAGTTTTCCTAACTACTAATTCCTAACACCACGACTTCAGCTGTTTCAACGTCTGAAAGGATAATACCATGTCAACAGTCGTTTAAAACTACTGATGATTAACACCACATCCTTCAGTCGTTTTCTAACCCGCACCCTATAAATATCCCTGACCTAATCCTTCAAAGCATCATCTTCTTCAAACCTAACGTTCCTCTCCAAAACTTCTCTCTTCTAAATGGCGTCCATGCAAATCAAACCGCGACACAACTGTGTAGCCTACCTTACTAAATCGCCTGTCTGGGCTAAGTTCGATACTGCTATCGATCTTATGGTCCAGTCACAATACAAAACGGCATTTCTTCTCAATCCCATTCTACATGCCGAATCCCTCAAACAATATTGGATGAACGTCACCATTACCACTAGGGAGAACAACACAACATCTCTCCGGTCAGTCGTCAACAACAAAGAAGTGGTTATCACTCCCAAAATACTTCGCCAAATTCTACATCTGGATGATGCCATTTCTCCTGCTGGATATCCCAAGGGCACAACTGATCTATCCTTTGCCCATCATGGATATCAGGGCAATCTTAATGCCTCCACTATAATGAAGAAACATTTCCATGACGCTGAACGCCTAATTTTTCACATGGTAAATGTATGTTTGGCTCCTAAGACTTCGTCTTGGGATCAAATGTCTACGAAGTGGCAGCAGGTAATGTATTCTATTCTTGAGCAACAGCCGTTAAATTTTTCAGAAATAATATTTTCGGAGCTCAAGGATATGGCTCAAAAACTAACTACTAACCGTTGGATATTATATCCACGGTTCATAATGGCCATCATTACAAACCAGCTTCAAGCTGAGGGACTTGTTGGCCTAGGAGTCCCTGCTATGGCTGTTCCGCCTGAAGTATACTCCCGGCACAACTCTGACCACACACTCAAATTGGCTGCCAAGCTGCGCAAACCCACGCAGCTGGAACCCACAGCCACCACCTCCAAATCAAAAGTCCCCACCAAACCCACCAAAAAGAAACCCAAAACGGCTACTCAGGGAAATGAGTCCCCTGAGGATGCCCCTGCAACACAAACGCAGGAGATATCCACTGGTCAAAACCCCCTAGTGATATAAGGACTCTTCCAGCCATAGCCGCTCACGATTCCTCTCAACAGGAGCCTGCAGCAACCACACAAGGGGTACCCACACATCTGGGATCTTCCTCACTTGAGGGGATTGCCATTGAAGAGCACCTTCCTCCCCAGGTGCACACTGCTTCTATCCCTTCACCCATGCAACCGCCCCTCACAGCCCAACATTGATCGTTGCACAAGTGCTGACTCAATTGCACTCCTCACCCGCTCCCCACATACCACTTACTACTGGGAACACCTCTACCATTGAGGGGGAGGAACAAAGTGCAATTGAGAACCCACAGCATAAGGGTTTACCACTTCTATCTCCTGTGTAGATAGGGAGATTAGAATATCTAGTGAGGCTGCCACCTCTTCTGCATCAGCACATGATCAGACAGAGGCTGGTAACATTGCTAAGACCTCACTAGAGGCAACAGCTGATGATGGACATAGTCCTAAGGCTGGAAGTCCCCAGTACCAAGACAAAGGGGCACATGCTACAACTGGTCTACACCCAATCCATGTACATCTTGCTCCAAGCAGGAGGTCAGGTGATTCAGCTTCTGCTGATGATGACCTGGGCTTTTTCTACGATGTTCTTGCCCAGAACACAATCCTTGAGGAGGAAGTCAGTAGGCTGCAAAACCTACTTGACCAACTCTCTCAAGGAGAAAGACCATCTGCCTCCACCAACCCACAGATGGTACCTTCAGTTGAAGGTTCCCCAAACACTGAGCCACTCCCAACAACTCAGCCACATGCCTCTGCTTCTGGCACTATTTCTCAGGAACAGAACCCTCCTGAGCAAATAGTTGCTGTCCTTCAAAATTTCCTCCCTCTCATCACACCCATAATCATTGACATTGTGACTAAAGCTATTGATGAGAGGCTTTCCTCAACTTTACAACCATTGATTGATGCTGCTGTGCAAAAGACACTTTTGCGGTACAAACCCCTACCACCAATGCATCCAAAAAGGGGGAGAGTACTGCAGTGAAAGAAAAGAAGAGGAAAAGAACAGAGGATGAGAAGGCTCAAGAGCAAGCCCAAGAGGTGGAAAAAGAAAAGCAACAACTGATCACCTATAAACGAAAGAAAAGTGCTGATGATCAACCTACTGCTGAAGAAAAATCCTTGGAAGAGCTGGTAAAAGATGCTGATGATACACACAGCCGATCCATGGATAAAATCATTGAGCAACTCTTCAGGCAAGGTTTTGATACAGCCACATTAGATAGTGAAATTAGGAGGTTGGAAGTGCAGGAGATTCAAACCCGATGGGCTGGTTATGATGCCCTTGAAAAGGAGAGATTGGAGATCAAGATCCGTTTTATTGCCAAATACTTAGGAAGATCTTTGATGGAGATTCGCGCGTGGACCAAAGACAGTATTCTGGCTATAGCCACCAGAATCTGTCTGTCTGAGCAATTCCACAAGGGGATTATCATTGAAGCCCTTGATAAGGCTGGGGCTGGTAAAATGTTTGAAATGGCAAAACTTACAAAGGCTAAACTCACAACAAAGATGCTGGACCAACCTTCCCTTCCACCCACTCAAGCACAGCCTACCCCTCAAATCTCCAAACCAATCTCAAAGCCCAAATCCAAACAACCACAATCACAACCCACAAAACCAACTCCCTCACCATCTAAACCAACAGCCGATGATGCACCTAAGAAGAAGAAGAGAAGGGTGTTGAGGCTAGAAGAAGAAGAAGAAGAGATGATGATGTGGAAGAAGATAGGATGCCTTTGTCTGCAGTCCTAACACTGGCGAAAGCCAAACCTATGCCCATCACTCCCACCTCACAGATGGATGTTGTGAGAGTAAAAATTGAAGAAGAGGAGCAGCAAAAGCTTCACGATGAAAAATGCTGAAAAGCATTGACAAAACCTATGTTGCCTCCTCATCAATTATGAGCATGAAGAAAGAAGCTCTGAGATTGTACACTCTCGCCAACACATTTCAATTCAGAAGGAAAGGGTGAGAGTATGGCTTGATCCGAGGGTGGCTCACAGGATTGTAAAGAAAGACATTCCTTCGAGATACAAGTGTGGGATTCAACATGTTTATCAAAGTTCATATTATCTCCTTTTGTATGAAAAACGCAGCGGAATTTAGTTTTAAAACATGTTAATATGTTGATTATTAAACCCATTTTAATAAGCAAACCCCAAAGCCATGGATCAATATACGAAATACATACAATGGAATGAACATAGGATGTAAAGAACACAACCTTTGGAGCTGCTCAAAGTCGAGTTTCAAGAAGAGAAAAAAAAAATGAAATCGTGGCTGAAACTTCAAGATAGAAGTCCTCAAGAGGTGATACCCCAAGCTTGTACAAACACCTTTGATTGCTAGGCTTCTTCACACAAAATATCAGCTACAAAACCCTCTTTTGTGAGCTGAAATTTCTACTCTTACTTTTCTTCAAACCATGAGAGAAAGAGAGAGAGTTTTGGGAGGAGTAGAAGTCCTTTGCATGTAGGAGAGATGTGTGTGTTTTTAGATTGTGTCAAAAACAATTAATCTAGTGTGTTATCAAGACAAAGATGGGACCCCCAAGGCAAGTGGGCGGCCGAAAATCCATTTGAAAATGGATTCCCACACTTTGTTTTGTAACACAATTAAAATACACACTAAATCCTTATGTTTATAAGTTTAAAACATGTTTAAACTTTATAAACTTTGTACTTTTATTTTGTTATATTTAGTAAGACTAAATAATGAAAAACAAAAGGTACCATATGAACAATTATCCATATAATGATGTTCATCTACAAAGGCAATGATTTAGAAAACCCATTTTCTAAATTGGTGTCATAATTTATTTGTGTTTGTTTAGCTTGTTATTGGGTATGACCCGACTTGGATCATATCACACTAGCCACATCAACTTAATATGCATCTTGGGCAGATCAAGTCATTTCAACAAGGGTCAAGTCAAGAGGATCGTAGATGAAGAGATCACAGTGGCCCTTGTAGTATCACCCTGGGAGATTGTCGAAGATTTCAAGAAGGCCTACGAGACTAAACAACCACCCCAGAAGATGCTAGAGAACAGGATTATCAAAAAGGGGTTAGTCTACAACAGGCTTGAGAACTTCAAACAGAATGAGCTCAGTCTGATACTCGAAGGGAATCATCCTCATGAGTTTGCATATAGACAAATTACAACACTTGAGCTCAAAAACGGCAAACAGGCCAAGTACATCTCAGAGCTGTATGGGCGAGAAGGATTGTTGATGGTGAAGCCGAGAACCTGACCATGGAAGAACAAATCATGTTTCTCAGAGCCTACACCAGAGAATCCTACAGGCTCATACACGGGAAGTAGATCTCATGAATGGGATAACAACTCTGTGTCCAGTTCCCCAAAACAGAGTTCCCATTCATATCTTGCCAAACAAATATCAGAGACTTCTTCCCAGGCCGGAGCATATATGGGTCATCTTCTCTACTGATCAAGAAGGAAAAAGACCAACCTTTTGCCAAAATAAGTGGGATAATAAATAAATTAGAGGTTTTGGCTGCATTGGTTCAGGGGGAGTTTGTTGAACCAAAAGAACCAATGAGCCAAGATCAGAAAACCTCTAAGTCCCACATGGTATCACAACAACTGCTGAAAGATTCATCAGCAATTTGACAAGTGCTGAAGACTTCAACAGCTGAAGATCAAGTGCTGAAGACTTCAATAGCTGAAGAACTAAAGTGCTGAAGTACAACAGCTGAAGAACACAAGTACTGAAGCTGAAGTTCAAAGTACTGAAGTACAACAGCTGAAGAGTTTACAAGTGCTGAAGATCAACAACTGATGTACAAAGTCTGAAGACAAAGACTGAAGACATCAGCTGATGATATCTACTGAAGTCATCAGCTGATGAAACGTCTGAAGTTCAAGTCTGAAGATCAAGTACTGAAGTTTCAGTAGTTTGTCACAACTGCTGAAGAGTACTTCTTCAGTAGTTGTGATATCAGTAGTTTTATATTTTTACTTTCAGTAGTTTTGTAAAACGACTGAAGAGCTTGTTCTTCAGTCGTTGTAGTTCAGTAGTTTTATGTTTTTCAGTAGTTATAACAACTGATAACACTTAGCATTTTGTAAGGAGATGTCAGCTGTTTTGACATCTTCAGTAGTTGTGTTTCAGTTGTAATAAATCTGTTAGATGTCACTATCAAGTGTCATCAGCAGACGTCACATCTCTTATATAAGAGGTGTCGACCTAATTGTAATTGAGACATTCTGTTACCACGAAAGCGAATATTGAATGAAATATTTTGCAGAAATCTCTCTCTATAACCGACTTTGTTCTTCATTGAATATCGTTTTGTTCTTGTGAATCGACTAATTCATTGTTTGAATTCCATTGCTATACTCTCTAATCAATCAAACATAGACCACTGAACCTAACACCCTATGGTCCTTTGATTAAAACCAATTTTAATCTTTAAAATCATTAAACCATTTTAATAACTTTATAAAACTTTTAGAACCAACAATTTTCAGCTTGTAAGTTGTTAGTGAGTTTGTTATGTATGTTAAAACATCAACCATTCAAACAAACAACAAACATTTAAACAAGCATAAACATTAACAATCATATGTGCATAACCATAGCCCTTATGTTGACAACACTTGTTGCCATCACAAGTGTTGTCATTTGGTCTTTTCTAAGGTTACAACAAGAGAACACATAGAAAGCTTCCAAAAGCCTCCCACTTGAAACCGCATCCAAAATGCTCCAGGTTTCTTTAGTGTCTTCCTTTGTGCTTCCAAGGCATATGTCTTCATATTACAAGATATAATGTCCTAATACATGATATCTAGTGAAATGAAATTACACCTAATCTATTTATTACAACCCAATAATAAATAAAATTACACTTGAAACAATAGATAATACAACCCAATTGAATGAATGAATACAACCATTACAAACACCCAAACAACACAAGGTCAATGGCTAGGTTATGCACTAAAATAAGCATCCATTATATCATCCAAAATAAAACTATGAATCCCCTTAAAACCAATGAATTTTCAGCCAACATAAACTGAAAAATTCGGGTTTAGATGTTGTCCACACACCACAACATATCAACATATATATATCTTTCAAGATTTAATCTTAAGCATGTATAATATAATCTTGAAAGTTGGGGATTCAACAAAACAGAAACATAGCAGCCCCAAATCAGCTTATATTAAGATTATGATCATCCTTTAAAACCTATTTTAAAGGACAAAATAAGCAAGTCATCCACATAACCGGCTCTTGATGCCATTGAAGGGTTTGCAAGAACATAAAACCAAGTTTAACCATTAAACTTTAGAAAACGCAGCGGATATATATAGCTTTAAACCGATTTTATAAGCTGAAAAATAGTTCATTAGGTGACCATTTGAATGTATAAAGCAAACCCAAAACAAAGGATCTTAAATATGTGAATGAACAAGCTATGAAAAAGCAACAAGCAACACAATATGACAACCACAAAAGGGCTGCCTGATACCTTCTCCAACAGCTGAAAGTTCGACAGAAAGGGAGGTGTTTGATGCTGAAAAATGAGCGAGACTTCAAGATTAGAGATCCTCAAGCTTGTATACCCCAAGCCTTGAAGTAAACACCACTCTTGCTAGGGAGAGCACACCCAAAAACACTCAAAAACCGAAAATCTCTTCTTCTTTCAGCTGCTTTGCGAGAAGTTTTGAGAGAGAGAGAGAAAGGTTGTGTGTCTTACATGCATATGAGAGATGGATCAGATTTTTGAAGAGTGTAAGACTTGTTGAGTGTGTGTTTTGTTTTCAAAGAAAGAGGGCCAATCAAAACCCAAGGGGCGGCCGAAAATTTTAGATTAAAAGGGGTTTTCCCTCTTTAATCTAATACACAAACACACTCTCTATAATAAGCCCTTTTGTCACACATTAAATAAGTCCTCTACTAGACATATTTAAATGTGACATGTCTTCTCTAATTAAACAATTTAATTAAAGTATACTCTCATGTTATTTGTGTTATTAAACCCTTTAAATAACAAAATAACAATAAACCTATCAACAAATTATCCTCATAATTTGTTCCATTTCATATGTAACTTATTTAGAAAACCCATTTTCTAAATTGGTGTAAATATTTAATTGCATGATCATATCATTAATTGAATATTAATGGTGTTTGCTAAGCTTGTTATTGGGTATAACCCGACTTGGATCATAACGTACTAACCACATCAATATTCTATGTGTCTTGGGCACATAGAATCCAACATGAGTGGCGGAAACAACAATCAAGAACATTCAATGCAATATAATACACATAAATGCTTTTGTATTTGTATATCAAAGTTGATTTACACAGAATAATTACAACAAAAATTTTCTCTCTATCAACCGTCACCTCATGTACAAGGTGTCTATTCTATTTATAGGCAGACAAGATGCCTTTTACAAAACAACTAAACTACCCCTGACCTATTACATCAGATCTAGTCTAAGTCTTCATCCGCATCTTTGCTTGTTCATCCGCATTGACAAATGCGGATGAATTAACTTGATCAGCATTTTCACTTGATCAACCGCATTAGTATGTTGGTCATCCATATTGGTTAATGTGGATGAACAAAGTCTTGTCCGCATTTACTTATCTTCCGCATTAGTCAATGCGGAAGAGTAAGTACTTGTCTGCATTTACTTTTTGGTCTTCCGCATTTGTCAGTGTGGAAGAACAAATACTTGTCCATATTTGTTCTGTGCCTTCCGCATTGACAAATTTGGGAGTACTTTATTCTTCTAAGCAGATTCTTCATCCGTATTTCTTCTTGGACTTAAGGGATTTCAGCAAAACAATCATCAAATCACCCATTGAGTTGGCATGTATGATCCTTTCAAGGGTCCAACAGGGTGTTGCTGACAGATGACAGGCAATCCTGCCTTGTTACAAGATTTGAAGTTAAAGGATGGAACACACGTCTCTTTGGTGGTGATGCAGGAGGAAAAATAACAGGAGAGGGAATAGTATCAAATGGGATAATAGGCTTTGAAAAAGTCAAGTTTTGTTTATAGTTGAACTTAATCTTTTAAGTGTATCCCAAATATGTGATAAATCATACTCTGTTCTATTTGATGATTCATTCTGTTTGGTTTCAAGCTAGGTTTTCAGATAAGCAAAGATTGGGTAATTGTTACAGCTGAAAGGGATAGAGATTTATACAAGCTGCATATGTCTCAACTTGATCCTTCAACTGAAACAACAAGCCTAATTGCTAAAGCATCAAATGATGAAAGCCAGCTTTGGCATACACATCTCGAACATTCAAATTTCAAGAATATGAACAAGCTTATATCAGGAAATCATGTCATTGGACTTTCGTCTAAGAAGTTTGCAACGACTAATCCGCTCAGCAAATTTGAAGGGAAAGCAACACAGAGTGTCTTATAAGACCAAGCTCATAAACTCAACTTCGTAACCTCTTCAAATGTTACATATGGACCTTTTTGGACCAACAAATGTCAAGAGTATTGGACGAAAATCATATTGTTTAGTTATCATTGATGACTATACATGATTTTCATGGGTTTTCTTTTTGTATGCAAAATATGAAACGATTGATTTACTCAAAGAATTTATCATTAAATTTGAAAATCAATTAGAAAATAAAGTGAAAATACTAAGAAGTCATAATGGAACGGAATTAAAAAATGCTAACATTGAAATGTTTTGTGCACAAAAACTCCTCAACAAAGTGGAGTTGCTAAAGAAAGAATAGAAAACTGATTGAAGCTGCTCATTCTACGTTAGCTCATGCAAAAATTCCTATCACTTTTTGAATGAAGCTATATCAACTGCGTGTTTTGTTAAAAACAGAATCTTAATTGTGAAAGATAAAATGAAAACTCCTTATGAGTTAATATTTGGGAGGAAACCGAACATAAAGTTTCTAAATTCATTTGGTTGTCCTGTTATGATTTTTAATTCAAATGATCAGTTAGGAAAATTCGAAGCAAAATCTGATAATGGATTTTTCGTTGGATACTCCTCTTTTTCAAACTCCTATCAAGTGTACAACTCTAGGACGAATATAATTCTTGAAACATTCAACGTTAAATTTCTGGAAAATTCTTTTACATAAGTTTCAAATGGTCCTGCCTGTTATTTGATTTAGATTTATTATCAAACTCTATTAATTCTAACTTGTTTAATCAATTAAATTGTCTAGATTCAACAGGTAAGAACAACTCTAGAGGAGATCTTGGATCTTTCAGTGAGGATTCAGATTCTGACGACCAAGATGATTCTAGCTCGGACTACCCATTTTTATCATTTGTCAAGGACTCAACAATATGATTCAATGACAATAATCATGCTAATACAACTTAGATCATTTATTTTCATTTGATCAGGAAGGATCACAACCAATTCCTAATGATGGTAATGAGTTGTGCAACCTGAGTCTGGAACATCATCCATCTCTGGTGATGCAGTTGATACTGGTAACTTTGATTACTTTATTATTTAACCGACTCAAGTTCCAAACTTCAATCCATATCTTCTAATTTGTTACATAAGCTTTCCAACTTAATCCAAACAAATATGGATGTTAATGTTCAATGTGATGAGATTCCAACATCTCGTATTCACAAGAATTGTCCAATTTCTCAGTTTATTGGTCCATTGAATTAGAGAACAACAAGGAGTAAATCACAACAAGCAAACTTGTGCTTATACTCTTGTTTTCTTTCTCAAATTTTTCCTAAAAAGGTTTCCGAAGCATTAAAGGACAATTGTTTGATAGAAGCCATGCAAAAAGAATTACTTTAATTTCGTAAACAAGAAGTGTGGAATTTATTGGATTTACATGAAGGAGAAAATGCTATAGGCACAGAATGGTTGTTTAGAAATAATACTGATGATCGTGGTGTAGTAATAAGGAACAAAGCAAGACTTGTTGCACAAGGATACACACAGGAAGCATGGATAGATTATGATGAAGTGTTTGCACCAGTTGCAAGACTTGAATCCATTCGAGTTTTCCTGGCCTATGCTTCATTCATGAAACTTAAGGTGTATCAAATGGATGTAAAGGGTGCATTTCTATATGGTCCTATCACTGACGATGTGTTTATGAAGAAACCTCCCGGCTTTGAGGATGCAGAATTTCCACATCTAGTATATAAGCTGAGTAAAGCTTTATATGGACTCATCAAGCCCCTAGCATTTGGTATAAGACATTATCACAACACTTAATCCAACATGGATACACAGGAGGGAAAATTGATCCAACTTTATTCATAAAGAAGGATAATAATGATCTCTTATGTGTACAAGTGTATGTTGATGATATCATATTTGGTTCTACCAGTCCAAAATTATGCAATAAATTTGAAGAAATGATGAAATCTCGGTTCCAAATGAGTTCTATGGGAGGGATTAATTTTTTTCTTGGACTTCTAGTCAAGCAAACTAACGATGGAGTTTTTATCAATCAAGAGAAGTTTGTTGACAAGCTCTTGAAGAAATTTAAGTTGCAAGACTGTCAGTCCATACGAACTCTAGCAAATGTTAACACCAAGATTGAACCTGATCCAAAAGGAAAATCTATTGACCAAACGCTATACAGATCAATGATTAGTTCTTTGATGTATCTTACTGCATATAGACCGGACATTGTGTATGTTGTTTGTGTTTGTGCCAGGTATCAATCAGACCCGAAAGAATCACACTTAATTGTTGTTAATAGGATATTCATGTATCTCAAAGGTAAACCAGCTTTAGGGCTTTGGTATCCTTACGAGGGTAACTTTGAAGTACATGGATATACAAATAGTGATTATGGTGGATGTTTTCAAGATAGAAAATCTACTTTGGCTGGGTGTCAATTTCTTGGTCCTCGATTAGTCTCGTGGCAATGTAGAAACAAACAAATGTGTCTATTTCAACTGCAGAAGCTGAGTACATTGCTGCATCAGTAGGATGTTCTCAAATCCTCTGGTTGCAAAATCAACTACTAGATTATGGGTTCAATTTTCTTAAAACATCTATTTACATTGATAACACTACTGCTATGTTCATTACAGCTAATCCTCTTCAACATTCAAAAACAAAACATATCGAATTCGATATCATTTTCTCGGAGATAACTCTGAAAAAGGCTTAATCATTGATTCAAATTGCAACGGAAAAACACTTCGCGGATCTATTTATTAAAACCTTCCTACCAGGACGGTTTGAGTATTTAGTGGAGCCAATTGGCCTTATTAATCATATGTGAACTCTCTAAATCAAAAGATCATCATAAGTGATCCACTCAATGTCAATTTCCTATTTGTATTTTGTGTGTGTGTTTTTTTCTTAGAAAAAATAAATACAAAAGTATAAATCAAAACTCCAAAAATAGAGTCTTTTTCTAATTGTCAGTTTATTTTTAGAAAAGAATCTGTTTATGCAATATGTGAGAAAGGATAGTACATTAGTGAGATCAGTTGCATATTTCACTTATTAATAAAGTCTGACATGATCAGATATGATGTGTAGACAATATCATGCTACTATATTGAAAAAGTAAATTCTTGTGATTACACTACATCTTTATGTTTGTGTGTATTCATCTGAGTACTTTTGAGAGTGTTTGGCTTATTTGATTCATTGCTTGTTAAGTTACACCACTCACACCTCATGGTGATGTGATTAATCATGAGATCCGTTACAAGCATCATATCACTTCTTTGTTATAAGTTATCACAGAGCTGAATTTGTTGTAAGTCATTACAGACCTGGATTTTCTCTTTGATGCAAAATATGCCAATGTGCACAATCTATTCAAATGGATAGTTATGAAATGGTTATCCATGATCATTCTCTATTCATTTATGTAACATGAGCTTTGGTTATACATATGTTTCGGGTAATAAGTTGAGTATGTGTTCTTTCTTGCATGTCTTGATGATAGTTGAGCTCTCTAAGTCTCTAAGTCATATCTAAATATACCCTAATCAATCCTAGAATTGAAAAAGTAAGTGACTTGATATTTCGTCAAAAACACTCATTTTCTGTCCTTAGATCTTGTGTCTCCTTTACTATGATATCACTAACCTCAAACACTTGATTAGGATTTATTCATTGTCAATGACTATTCACATTGTTTTATTTTAATGTGTTGATCTTCATTGATATGATCTCACGGCAGACATTATTCTTTGTTTATACTATATTTTGATTATGCTTTCATTTTGATTTTATGCATGCTTTCTGTATGTGAAGGCAATGTAATAATGAGATGTGTGATCTTATTATGTTACCTTAGAAAACTTATAAGTTGTTCATACTTAAAAGGTTAGGGAGAGTAATAAATGGAAGAGTTTTTCTCAGAAAATCAAAATCAAAGTTCAAATGTTGATTTGAAAGGATGATGCTATATGTTCAAAGTGTATGTGAGTTTGATTATGTAAATTTTGAAAATGATAATATGAATCTATATAAATTTGCAAGCGTAAATGCATCTTTCAAAAATTGAAAAATAGATATTTGATTATGTTTTGAGACTAAAATGAAGAGAAAGATAAATATAAAAAAATAAACAACAAGTGATATTTCTTTGAGTGCTGAACATAGAAGATAGAAGATAAAGCTGAAGATGAAAGCTGAAGATGAAAGATAAAGCTGAAGGAAAGATGAATCTAACAAAGAAGACAAGGTTGAAGATTTTGAAGACCAAAGACCATGTAAATCTTAGGGGGAGTATTGTTAGAACTCAAGAATGATTAACATGTGGTCTTTATGTGTATTTTTTTAATTTGTAATAGTATAGGGACTAGTTTTCTAATTTGTTAGTTCTGTGTTTCATTACAAATAGCTTAGACTTGTAGCAGTTAAAAGCAAGGCGACGAACAAAAAGTTTAGAATGGATTTAGAACTGCTTACTTACTTTGTAATTCTCTTTGCTTGATATTAATGAAACTATGAATTTTGTTGATATCTTGCTTGATTTGATTACTTTGTTTGTATTTCTTTGAATTGTGTTCATACATCATCACAGATTGGTACATTTGATCCTATCAACTAAGCTTAGAGCATGTTAATCAGTGATTGGGAATGGAAATCTGATGTTTAGGGCTCATATTTTCAAGATTCGAATCTGCCTAAGTATGCAGAATTAAATGCGAATGAGTATTAACTACTAAGTAAGTCAATGCGGATGAGCATTGACTAAGTATGTGAAATGTGGATGAAAGTCAATGCGGATGAGCATTGAATATGTATGGGAAATGCAGATGAAAGTCAATGCGGACCAGTATTGACTAAGTATGGGGAATGCGGATGACAAATGCGGATGAACTATAGCAAATATGGATGAACTAGCAAATGCGGATGAACTATAGCAAATGCGGATGAATAAAAACGCAAATGCAGATGAACAATTAGAATGTTTTTTGACTTTCTCAGGAAAAAGATGAAATGTAGGCCTTGACTTGGGAGGTTCCCGGGGCTGTGTAAGTTGACTTTTTAAAGTCATAGATGATGTGATGGGCATGATGTATGATGATTGTATGACTATGAATGATGTATGTTATGTATGTATGATGCCCGGTATGATGATATTGAATATTATGTTTATGTTCCTTTGTATTATGTATGATTATTTTCCCTTGTCTTTACGTGGAATGTTATGGAATGAAGTGAAAGTATTATGTAACGTAAAGTGGAAGATAATGAAAATAGGAACATCATGAATGAATTCATGCATTAACGAATGAATGAATATAAGCAAGGCTTGCAAGGAAATGTATGGAGGTTCACACCCAATAAAGGGTGTTAGCTCAATGGTGTGCGGGTTAGCTCACCGGAAGGATGCACACTGGGGTCTAATCTTTCCGATTGACGATATGTATGGGATCTTTGCCGCTTGGCCTAGGTGCTGGAGTTAGCTTCGTGCATAATGTTCGAGGTCTATAAAAGACCTCAGGCCTAGTTACCCGCTTCGTGCACAATGTTCAGGGTATAGCATATGGCATTGATCCAGAATGAAAGAGAAAAGATAAGTGGTGAATGTACTTGCCCTAGGTACTAGAGTCAGCTTTGCGCCCAATGTTCAAGGTGTATGAAAGACCTCAGGCCCAGTTACCCGCTTCGTCATAATGTTCGGGGTATAGTACATGTCATCGAATGTAATGAAAGTACGAATGAAAGAAGAAAGTACGAACGAATGTGAATGATAATGATGTACGGTGAATGAACGAAAGTTAATGAACGTGTAATGAAGACAATCATGATATTATCTATGTGTACATGTGATGTATGATCACATGAAAGTAAAGAACAGTTTTAATGAAAGAAAAGTATGTTTTATTATAAAAGTAGAACTCACTCAGCAACGCTGACTTTTATGCATTTTCCAGTTGGCAGGTGAGCATTGCTGAGGATGGCGCGGGGCAGCTACTTGGCATTTGGATGGCATTCTTTCATTCATAATGCGAACAAATGAAATTGTGTAACGAATGTTGTATTATTTTGCAAAAGAGTTTATAATGAAAAAGTTATTTTAGTGTTTTGTTGCATTGTTTTATGATAGTTAAATGTAATTATATGTTTTATGAGTGACAATTTGCCAATTGTAAGCGTCCCTGGAACGGGGCCTTACAAGTTTGTATCAGAGCCAAAGTTTAAGTGAAATGGGTATTTTTCAAAATAAACCTAAAATTAAACTAAAAATGTGACGGAAAGGGAAGGGATGTCAGTCCGAGTAGCTTGGTGCCATGAGGTATTTTCGTAATGTTAACCGGTATTATGTGTGCATGGTATGTGGTTATGTGTTGTTTGTAGATCTAAATACTCATATAGTCAGGGCAGGTAATGCTTAGGGTATGAAGAGTAAAGTAAGTGGCTATAGTGATATAGATTTAAATACTGATATAGCCACTGTAATTAGGGACTTACTATACTTGACATAACTAAGCTGTTCCCTTGAATGATTGTGTTGGGGTTAAATCTTTAAGTGTGTGTTAAGGATGGCCAGTTTTAGATCTTCGAAAGCCTGACGTGGTGGAGGTGGTGGCGGAAGTGGTGATGAACCACGGGTCCGAGAGGAAGACCTAAAGACGAAAAGGTGGTTCATGAAGAACGAGAGACCCCCATCCCAAGGGCGGAGACGAAAGTGCTAACCTAACAGCCTCAGTAAAGGAGGCTGTTGTTGAAGATGTGAATCAAGTCATGCAGACGATCTTACCATCTATAGTTACTGAAGTGATTAAGGCTATTAGAGATGGGGAGAGAAGTGAATGGAGTAGACTTACAAGCAAAAGAAGGCAACCTGAGACTAAGAAGAAGAAGAAGAAGAGCCTACGCCGGAGGCGGCACGAGGCTATAACTATGGGACGTTTCAACGATGCAAGCACCCTACTTTTGATGGTAACAACACTGCTACTGCTGCTCACCGGTGGGTGAGAGAAATGGAGGTTGTTTTGAACATTAGCAAGTGCTGGGAGGATCAGAAAGTGATGTTCGCAGCCCACTCTTTCATGGGCTCAGCTTTATGCTGGTGGGACAATATTGTCCAAGCTGAGGGTAGTCGGGCTATTGGGAGGATGAGATTGTCTGAGATGAAAAAGTTGGTGATTGAGCAGTTTTGTCCTCATAAGGAAATGGACAGGTTGAGAGAGAGTTCTTGCAATTGGAGGCGGGGACGATGACACATCAGCAGTACATCACCAAGTTCAATGAAATGGAACGGCTGGTGCCGAATCCGGTGACGCCTCTGTGAGAAAAGATCAAGAGATACATTCAGGGCTTGCCAGTATATATTCACAGGCACATGATCGCTGCCCGACCAAGCACGTTTAGGTCGGCAGTTGATTTGGCAGGAAGACTGTATGATGAAAGGACGGTGGTGGTGATTAAGGGTAGCAGATCGGAACTGGAATGGGAAGAGGTTTGGTCGGGGTGATGCCTCAAAGGGTAAAAAGAAGGAATGAGTGGATGATCGCGTGTACTCATACCGGGTACAAATGGAAGAAGTGTGGCAAATGTGGGAAGGAGCATAGTAGCAAGTGTATGTGGGGGTTGAATGTCTTTTTCAAGTGTGGAAGCCTGGTCATATGGGCAGAGATTGCACGGGTACAAGGTGTTTCAACTGTGAGGAAGGTGGTCATATTAGTAAAGACTGTAAGAAGCCAAGGGCTGAGGGTTCTACGGCGAAGGAGGTTGGAGGGGTGGGACCGAGGGCGAGCGCCAGGGCATTCACTATGACACAGGAGGAGGCTAGGACGGACCTTGATGTTGTGTCCCGTACGTTTATAGTGAACCAAAATTTAGCTTCTGTGTTATATGATTCTGGTGCGTGTAAAAGTTTAATTTCTATTGCTTTCTGTGCTAAACTGCCTATTAGTAGTAGATGTCTTGATGCGCCCTTTGATGTAGAAACCACCATAGGAAAGTCTACCAAAATTACTAAGGTGATACAAGGATGTGAGTGGGATTAGAAGGCCATAAATTTCCAGTTAGACCTTTCGTGATGACCTTAGGTGGTTTTGATTTGGTGCTTTGGATGGATTGGTTAGCGGAATTTGAGGCGAACATTGTGTGTCGCAAGAAGATAATTCGGTTGACAGCACCTGACGAATGTTCGGTAACTGTTTATGGGGATTGAGTCACGACGATCCCGAAGGTAATCTCAATGGCGGTGGCGGGAAAGTTTATGAGACGTGGATGTAGCGCCTACTTGGCTTATGTAAAGGACATGGATACGCCAACACCACAACTATCTGATGTTCCGGTTGTGTGTGACTTTCTAGGCTTGTTCCCAGAAGACCTACTAGGAGTGCCACCAGACAGAGAGATCGAGTTTCAGATTGATCTGATACTGGGTGGCCAACGTGTCGCCAAGGCACCGTATCGTTTGGCTCCGACTAAGATGAAAGAGTTGATGGAGTAGTTGAAAGAGCTGCTTGATAAGGGGTTTATTAGACTGAGTATATCTCCTGGGGTGCTCCGGTCTTATTCATGAAGAAGAAAGATGATAGTATGAGGATGTGTATTGACTACCGTGAGCTGAACAAGTTGACAATAAATAACACATACCCCTTACGAAGAACTGATGACATGTTTGATCAACTTCAATGTGCTCGTTGGGTTTCGAGGATAGACCTTCGGTCTGGCTCCATCAGTTGAAAGTGAAGGAGCAAGATATTCCTAAAATAGCTTTTCGCACGTGTTATGGTCACTACGAGTTTCTTGTCATGTCTTTTGGTTTGACCAATACGCCAACTGCTTTATTGATGTGATGAATACAGTGTGTGAGCTGATGTTGGATAAATCAGTGATTGTGTTAATTGATGATATCCTTATTTATTCAAAGAGCAAGATAGAGCATGCCGATCACATTCGGGAGGTTTTAGAGACATTAAGGAAGGAGAAGTTTTACGCCAAGTTCTCCAAGTGCGCATTTTGGTTGCGCGAAGTTCAGTTCTTGGGTTATGTAGTGAATCCCGAGGGGATTATGGTGGATCGAGCAAAGGTGGAGGCGGTGATAAAATGGAATTCTCCAAAGACGCCATTCAAGATTCGTAGTTTCTTGGGTTTGGTGGGTTACTACAGAAGATTCATTCAAGGCTTCTGCAAGATCGCTTCTCCACTAACTAAGTTAACCCGAAACGATGTGAAGTTTGTGTGGAATTAGGCTCAAGAGAAGGAGTTCGAGGAATTGAAGGTGAGGTTGGCTCAAGCTTCTGTTGTGTCATTACCCGATGGAAGTGAGGATCTGATGGTTTATTCTAATGCTTCCTACTCGGGGTTGGTATTGCACCCTGAAAGGATCATACATGCCAACTCAATAGGTGAATTGATTATTGTTCAGCTGAAATCCCACAAGTCCAAGATGAAATGCGCATGAAGATCTACCAAGAAAATAACAAGTGTTATCTCCCGCATTAGTTAATGTGAAAGACAAAACTCTGATGCGGACAAGTGTTTACTCTTCCGCATTGACTAATGCGGAAGACATAATACTAATACTGAACAAGTTACTCTTCCGCATTGACTAATGCGGAAGAACAAAAGAAGATGCGGACAAGACTTTGATCATCTGCATTGACAAATGCGGATGACGAACCAAAAGCACACAAGTATTGTTCATCCTCATTAACCAATGCGAATGACCAACTTACTAATGCTCATGGTCAAGTGGAAATGCTGATCAAGATTATCTTATCGGCATTTGTCAAGACTTAGACTAGTTTCTGATGTAATAGGTCAGGGGTAGTTTAGTCAATTTGTAAAGTGATCTGTCTGCCTATAAATAGAATAGTTAACCTCGTACTGAGGGGACGGCTAATGGATAGAGAATTTTTGTTGTAATTATTCTGTGTAACTTATCAACTTTCATATATAAATACAAACAGCATTTATGAGTAGTTTTTTTGCTTGAATGTTCTTTGATTGTTTGTTTCCGCCACTCAATCATTGACTTGATTATCATATTCAATTCTCAGTAAGAATATCACTCTTACTCAAACCCAATCAATTGGTATTAGAGCATTGGCTCTCGATTCTCTTTCAGATCTGCGCACAGACTGAATAGAACTTGATTGATGAGATAATCGAGTTGCTAGTAGTAGATACTATCATCTCTACTAAGCAAACAACACAAATACTCCTATCAAACAGCAAGAACACTCATACTGAACCTCAACAAAACTGCTTGAACAAGTTGTACTCATCAAACATAATCAATCTTAAAATCAACTAAATCTATACTTGCACAAATCAACATGGATTCTAACAGTTACTCTGAATTAGGTCATACACCTAAACGTCCCACGCTTAAATACAAATCTAAGTTTAAACAATGGAGAATATGGTTTAGAAATTATATCAGGTGTAGATCCTAACTTTTGGATCTCAATATCTAAGGGTCCACATATTCATGTTACTCTATCAACAGCTCAAGCTGCACTGTACAAGACTGCTAGAATACCAATTGAAGACTTAACTCTCGATGAAGATTACTATAAGAATATCAAAATTGATCTTAGAGCATACTCTATTTTGACTCAAGCACTCAAAATGGATGCGTTGAAAAGATTGGAAAAATATGGAACTTCTAAAGCTGTTTGGGATGCTCTCAAAATTATGTGTGAAGGTAGCAGTGAAGTTGCTGAAATTAATAAAGATAAGCTGGTCAATACCTATTAAACCTTTCATCACACCAAAGGAGAATCCATATCAAAACAACTGCACAGATTTGTACAGTTGGTTAATGACTTGGAAATTATGGGTGTTTCATATAATATTAAAGAACTCAACAAGAAAATGCTTCACAGTCTACCTGAAAGCTGGATGCAAAATGTCACAATGCTAAAAAATACTCTTGATCTTGAGAATACCACTCTACACATAATGATAGCCAAGATTGAAGCTTTGGAACTTGATGAACGAAGCATAAATCTGAGTGGGCCAAGAGTGATTGAAGGCTACAAATTCCCTTCAGAATCACATTTTGTTGAAAATGCTTTCATCACAGAAGAAGATGATTTCATCTCATCAAGAGATCAAATGAACAATACTGGGTTCATTGCATCTCCACCATTCAATCATCATTCAACTTCAGCTCAAGCACCAAATGTCTCCACTGCACCTCCAATCTCTAGAAGACTTAAAATCAGAAGAGCAAAAGGCAACTTACAATGCCTTTGTTGCAAGTTTTGAAGCATATCTTGGGGGAAGACTCACTTCTGCCCACTTAACACAGGAAGATTTGGAAGAATTAGATCCTGATGATGTTGAGGAGATGGATCTACAGTGGCAAATGGCAATGATTACCATGAGAGCAAAGAAATTCTTCAGGAAAGGAAGATAGTTGATCCTGAATGAGAACACAAAACTTGGATATGTCAAATCCAAGGTAATATGCTTCAACTGTGGCATGACTGGCCATTTCTCAAGAGAGTGCAATGCTCCTAAAAGAAAAACCATTCAACGAACTCTCCTGCTCAATCATCATCACAGCCTAATTCAAGCTATCACTCAAACAATCAACAACAACAGTACCATCATTCCCATTATCAACGAACATACCAGAATCAACCACAGCTAGCCCATGCAAGCAGTCAGCCTTCTGCCAATGCCCTTGTGATCAAACAAGATGGGATATGTAACTGGAGTGTGTATGCTGAGGAAGTCAAGCCTCAATTCCAGAATCATGCTCTTATGGCTCACACTAATGATGGACCATCTGCAATGCCTACTGAGGTAAAAACTAACCTTTGTAGTGAGAAATGCATAAATGAATTACAAGAGTATAGAGAACACAATCATAAACTGGCAGATAAAATTAAAGAAGAAAAGGTGAAGTCAGAAATGATGAAAGAGAGAACTAAAAAGTTTTGAAATCAAAATCAAATCTCTGATTTCTGACATAGAAAAATTTCATGGTGAGAAATACAATCTTGCAGCTGAAAATGAGCTACTTGCTGAATAGTTAGCTCAAGCTAAAGCTCAACAATCTATGACTGAAGTGAAACTTGAAAAGTTTCAAATGTCTTCAGTCAAGCTGCAAGAATGCTAGATTCACAAAAGGATCGAAAGGACATGTCAGGGATTGGGTACAATTCATGTCCTCCACTATACAATGACAATTACACTGTCATGCCTGACTCTGTATCACTCTCTGAATCAATCGAACTTAAAATAGTGGAACCTAAATCAGTAGTGAAACAAGTGACAAATCCTCAAAACAAACCTGATGTTTATTTTGAAACTAATAAGGATAAAATCAAGTTAGGACACCCAATCAAAATCAAAGAGTGTTCAGACAAGACAGTGAATGTCATGAAACCATCAAGCCCTGTAAAAGCAATTGTACCTTTCATAAATTCATACAATCTGTTTTACAAGGCAAAAAGAAATATGTCAAAATAGTGACACCCACTACTGAAAGTAGTTCTAATGATGAGATTGGATCTCTAAAAAATTCAAGCAAATCAGAAAAGGTTTCACTAAAAAAGAAACCAACTGTAAAACTGAGTTCAATAAATAAAACTTCATTAGACCCTCAGTCATCAAAACTAAGGCAGGGAGTTGGGTTTGATATCTGTAACAAAGAACATGTTGACCAGTTTGATAAAGAGGTGAGAAGTAGGTTGAAGAAACAGAAACAGCCCAGACAACTGAATAAAAGTAGTGTTGTGAAACAATCTACAAAAAGGGCTGATTCTGATTCACCACCTAAGGAAAAGAAAGTTACTCATCAAAAGAAAGTATTAGTTGAGTCGCACAAAGAAAAATCTTATTCAAGAAACAAACAAATGTATTGTGATATTTGTGACATGTTTAATCACAAGACAGATAAATGCTTCTTCAATCAATATTGTTCTATGTGTGATATGAACAATCACTCTACCAAAAATTTCTATTTCAACAAGTATTGTTCAATCTGTGACATGAACAATCACAATACATCTGATTGTTACTTCAATCAGAAGGGGTTGAGAATTCCACAACACAAGCCCATCTCAAAAACATCTACTGTGATGCATTCTGTCAAACCTCATCTTCATAATACTCAATCTAGGACACCTAGATCAACAAATGACAGAAATAACTTGAAAGATTTAAGGAATGGTCAAAGAAATCATCTCACAAAGATTTAATACTCAGTTGATGTTAATGAGATGACTCGACCAATTCATTACCAAAAATATCCCAAATCACCTCCATCTAAATCACTATTCAGAGGGAAATATCAGGAGGTGACTATCGTGAATAGGAACGGGAAACCCAACACCATCATGGCTTGGGTTCCTTATTCTAATTAGTTCTTTTTGTTTGTAGGTTCATCCACACGGGTCTAATAGCCTATGGTATGTAGACAGTGGATGCTCCCGACACATGAATGGAGATCGTTCCCTCCTTCATGATTTCAAGTACATACAAGGAACTATTGTGGCATTCAGTGGAGATTCAGAAGGTGGTAGGATTACAGGAGAAGGATCTGTGACAAATGGAATGCTGAGCTTTGACAGGGTGAATTACTGCGAACAACTGAATTTCAATCTGCTAAGCGTGTCTCAGATCTGCGACAAAAAATATTCCACTCACTTACAGACACTCACTGCTACATTCTGAAACCTGCATTTTAGATTCCTAAAGAATGGGTTGTCTTAAAGACTCCGAAGAAGAATTATACATATATCTTAAACGTGTGTTCTGCATCACCTAAGGAAGAAACATGTCTTTTGTCTAAAGCATCATTTGATGAGTCATAGCTTTAGCATAGACGTTTGGGGCACACTAACTTTAAAAATATGAACAAGTTAGTCAAAGGAAACCATGTAATTGGTCTTCCTCAAAAAGAATTCAATTTTATTGATCAATGCTCAGCGTGCCTCAAAGGAAAACAACACAAATCGTCTCACAAAACCAAGCTGGTGAACACCAACAATACTCCATTGAAGTTACTTCACATGGATCTGTTTGGACCAACTCATGTAATGAGTATGGGAAAGAATCAATATTGTTAGTGATCATTGATGACTTTTCTCGATTCACATGGGTGTTCTTCCTACTTCATAAAAATGAAGCATCCTAAATCATTCAAGAATTTATCACTAAAATTGAAAATCAACTTGATCTCAAAGTCAAAATAATAAGAAGTGATAATGGTACAGAGTTCAAAAATGAAAATATGAGTTTCTTTTGTGCAACCGAAGGCATTGCCCATCAATTCAGTGCTTCTAGAACTCCTCAACAAAATAGGGTAGTTGAAAGGCGAAATAGAACACTGATTGAAGCAGCAAGAATGATGCTAGCCCATGCTAAACTGCAAATCACCTTCTGGGCAGAAGCAGTTAACACATCGTGCTTTGTGCAAAATCGAACTCTGATTGTTAAAGAAAGTAACATGACACCTTATGAACTGATACTTCATAGGAAACCATTTATCGGATTCTTCAAATCATTGGTTGTCCAGTCTCAATATTAAATACCCGTGATCATTTGGGAAAATTTTCATCTAAGTCTGATGAAGGATTTTTTGTAGGTTATTCTTCCGTCTCAAAGGCTTATAGAGTGTTCAATCCTAGACTGAACGTTATCGATGAATCCACAAATGTTGAATTCAAGGAACATTTGTTCTCCAAATCTACAAATGGTCCTGATTGGTTGTTTGATATTGACACTTTTACTAAATAATTTGACCAATTTCACTTGTCTGATGCAGGAAATATACATTCACGTGATACTTCATCAATTATAGAAAGAAGAGATAATTATCCATTGATTCCACCTACATATGATGAACATATGAATGAAGATGTTCCTCTTCAAGCTGATCCCATGAAACACTTGTCACAAAACCTTAGTGTTTCTTCTTAAAAAGGTCCCAGCGTGATACCATCTCACTCAGAGGACTTGTCACATGAGATCAGAAATTAAAAACAGGCTTCTCATCCAGAAGAAACTCAAGGTACTTCAAATGATGCACACAACCTTAGTGCTGCTCAAGATGTAGTAGTTACTAAAACAAAAGTGGCAATCTTCACAATTCAACAACAATACAACATGATTGTGCCTCTGACCATAATGAACTGAATGTCTCCAATCTTGATGTAACTATTGCTCGTGACACTATTCCAACCACAAGAATACACAAGAATCATCCGGTTGAAACCATTATTGGTGATCTTAACGAGAGGGTGACAAGAAGCAAGTCCAGTATTGCAAACATCTGTTTGTTCTTCTACTTTCTATGTCAAACAGTACCCAAAAACATCAAAGTGGGACTTCTGATGACTAACACCAAGTCCTCAGTTGTTTCCTACACCTGAAGACAAAACCAAGGTTTTCAGTAGTTTCATAACTAATGATGACCAAAACCAAGTCTTCAGTTGTTTTCAAATGTCTGATAGTTAAAACCAAGTCTTCAGTTGTTTTCATACAACTGATGACAACACCAGCACTTTCAGTCGTTTTCTTTTTAGCCTTTTCTTAACCTATAAATACCTGCACTTATAGCCGAACGTTTCATTAGCCGTTTTCTATCCTTTTCTCTCTCAACAATGGCGACCATGAAACTCAAACCCAGATACAACTGTGTTGCTACTCTCAAAATCTAACGGGTTTGCTAGAACACAAAATCCATGTTTAACCATTTAAACTTTCAGAAAATGCAGCGGATATGTAGCTTTTAAAACCGATTTTAAAGCTGAAAATTTCAAGTTCTTAGTCATGTTTAAGATGGAAAACAAACCCAAATCAAAAAGGAAATTTATGTGAATGAACAAGCTATGAACATAATGAAATGCACATAAATCACAGCTATATAAAGCTGTGATTAACTACCTTTCTGCAGCTGAAATGTCGACCAAGAATGGAGGTGTTAGATGCACCAAAAACGACCAAGACTTCAAGAGAAGAAGCCCTCAAGTGTCTATACCCCAAGCCCTTGCAAAGCACCTTCTTGTTAGGAAGAAACACCACCAAAAACCTTCAAACCACAAAGGAAAGCTGCTAGAACCGAGTTTGTTGGGAGAGAAGAGAGAGTTTGGCTGGTTTGCATGTGTTGAGTATGTTGAGAAAAATGAAGACCCCAAAAACATTTATGATGTGTGTAGTCTTTCAAAATAAAGAACCAATGATATGTTAAGGGGGGTGGCCAAAATTTTAAGTTAAAAAGGGTTCCCCCCTTTAATTTTATCACACAATCATACATTAAATGGTCTTTTAACTGACATGCAATTAACCATTTAATTGCATGTACAAGTTATATAACTTACACAATTAACATTTAACTTATAAGTTATAATTTCTCATTATTATTTGATGTCATTTAACTATTTAAATGACATTTCAATAATATTATTGAACAAAATATCCTAATAAGTTGTTCCCTCTCATATGCAACTTATTTAGAAAACCCATTTTCTAAATTGGTGTAAATATTTAATTGCATGATCATATCATTAATTAAATATTAATTGGTGTTTGCTAAGTTTGTTATTGGGTATAAACCGACTTGGATCATAACGTACTAACCGCATCAATGTTCTACGTGTCTGGGCATATAGAATCCTACAATCTCCCACTTGCACAAGATTCGTAGAGGATTGATGCAAGCAGTAAATACCGCCTAAAAACGGTTCACTACCTTAATACGCATGACTTATAGCCATTCAATAACATCATTCCATTCAAGTATCCTACTTGAAATGATTTAGGTGAATCAATTATCTATCCTTTTGTCACAGATGTCATGTTAAATCCAAGAACACAGAATGATCATTTTTGTTGATTTAACTTGTCAGGCCTTAGACATCTAACTCTCAAAGAATAAAAGGAACAAATTCCATCTTGACTACATACGTTTCTCACAAACACCTCGTGTTATATCTGAACATAACCTTATGTACTGTCCACTATTTCAGGACAGTGATGAATTAGCTCAAGGTATAATACTTAGTGAATATCAAAACTCAATATGTATCTCAGGTCGGAGGATACCAAATGATATTCGCCTTTACTCAAATTTACTTATGATCAACCATAAAGATGCCATGTAGTAAAATTTGAGATGCGGGTTAGTCCAATATTGGTGTCCCACAAATATCTACGAACTTGGTAGGAACCATTGCTCTATATTCATCCTTATGAATATCAACCAATCCAAGTTTATAATAATCTTACTCTCACACTTGTTCCCACATGTATGAGCGACTACGGACATTTTAGAGTAAACATTTTACTCATGGATAAAACATGCTAAATAGGAACATTAATTGAAACACTATAACCAAATAATTTTATTCAAATAATATAGAGTTCCACATATCCAAATACAAAATTTACAGATCAAATCCAATCACTAGAATATCGAAGTCCCATGGAACAAGTATGACCTTCATGCTTTGCCTTTTCAAGGAGCTTCGTGAGAGGATCCGCAATGTTTTGATCCGTGTGAACTTTGCGATTACATATCTTTCCCTTTTCAACTTCATCTCGTATGTAGTTGAATCTCCGCTCAATGTGCCTAGTCTTTTGATGAGCACGAGGTTCCTTGATTTGAGCAATCGCACCCTCGTTGTCACAAAAGATCTCTAGGGGTTCCTGAATGGAAGGGACAACCCTAGATCGGCAATGAATTTCTTCAACCATGCAGCTTCTTGAGCTGCCAATGAGGCGCGACGTATTCTGATTCTGTAGTTGATAGAGCCACCACATCCTGCTTGGAGCTCTTCCAAGAGACAGCTCCTCCATTCAAATGAAAATGTATCCCCATTGTGACCGTGAATCGTCACCATCGGTTTGGAAACTCGCCTCCGTGTAACCTTTTACAACGAGCTCCTCGTCACCAGATCCATAGATCAGGAAGATATCTCTTGTCCTCCTTAGGTACTTAAGTATGTTCTTAACAGCCATCCAATGACTGTTTCCAGGATTTTGCTCGTAACAGCTTGTCATGCTCAAGGCGCATGACACGTTCGGTCGAGTGCATATCATTGCATACATGATGGATCCAATAGTAGATGCATATGGATTGCCTTCATTTTATCTTGCTCATCCTTTGAGCTTGGACATTGAGTCGTACTCAATATCGTTCCTCTTTGAATAGGTACGGTACCTTTCTTAGAGTTTTCCATCTTGAACCTTTTCAAGATCTTATCAATGTATGCACTTTGATTCAAACCATCAACCGCCTTGATCTTTCCCTATAGATCTTTATTCCAGAATGTAGGCGGCTTCACCAAGATCCTTAATGGAAAAACAACTTCCAAGCCAGGTTTTACACCTTCCAGGGTTGGAATGTCATTTCCAAATAGTAGTATGTCATCAACATACAATACTAGGAAAGTTATTGTGCTCCCACTAGTCTTCTTATACACACAAGCCTCATCAGCGTTTTTTATGAAGCCAAATTCTTTACTTCCTCATCAAAACGGTGATTCCAGGTTCCCGATGCTTGTTTCAATCCATAGATTGATTTCTTTAACTTGCATACTTTATTAGGATGTATTGGATCGATAAAACCTTCAGGCTGAACCATATAGACATCTTCCTCAAGAATCCATTTAGGAAAGCGGTTTTCACATCCATTTGCCAAATCTCATAATCATAATGAGCAGCTATGGCAAAAAATATCCTTATAGACTTTAGCATCGCAATAGGTGAGAAGGTTTCATCATAATCAACCCCTTGAGTTTGAGTGAAACCCTTTGCTACAAGTCTAGCTTTATAAGTATCCAAGTTTCCATGCATATCGGTTTTCTTCTTGAAACCCCACTTACTTCCAACTACGTTGGAATTAAGGGTGGTACAACAAGTTCCCAAACTTGATTGTCATACATGGATTGCATCTCAACGTTCATGGCTTCAAGCCATTTGTCAAATCCAATTGGACACTGCATCATGGTATGTGGTTGGTTCATCTGAATCTACCACATAGCATCCATCCACGAAAAATCCGTATCTTTCCGTGGATTACTAATTCTACCACTTCTGCGAACGTCTGTGTGTATTGATCAACCCCTTGATCATCCTCAACATCCTCATGTGGAGTGCTAGTTTCAACAAAGCGTGCATTGGGTTGTGGTTCTTGATCCTCTTCAAGGTCCACTGTTCTACTGCCAGCTCCTTCCATAAGGAACTTTGCTTCTAAGACTCACCCTTTCTGGCAACAAACACCTTTTGTTCCAGCGGATCATAGAAATAATATCCCATAGAATCTCTAGGATATCCAACAAAGATACACTTGGTGGATCGGACTTCCTAACTTGTTTGGGTGGAGTCTTAACATAACCTCACAACCCCAGACCCTTAAGTATGATAGGGATGGAACCCTTCCATGCCATATCTCAAAAGGTGTCCTTTCCGCTTTTGTGGTTGGGCCATATTTAAATACGGGCCGCGGAGAGTAGAGCGAAACCCCAAAATGATAGAGGTAATGAGCTTCTAGCCATCATAGATTGGACCATATCCAATAAGGTTCGATTCCTCCTCTCTCAAACACACCATTATGTTGTGGTGTTTCAGGTGGAGTGAGTTGTGAGACAATCCCACAACTCCTAAGATGATCTTGAAAGGCATCACTTAGGTATTCACCTCCTCTATCGGTACGGAGAATTTAATTGACTTGTTGAGTTGATTTTCTACTTCATTCTTGAAGATTTTGAACATTTCAAAAGCTTCATCTTGTGCCTTAATAAGTACACATACCCATAGCGACTATAATCGTCGGTAAAGGTAATGAAGTATCTTTCACCATTCCTAGTCATTGGCTTAAAAGGACCACATACATCCGAATGTATGATTCCTAATAAATCGTTTGCCCTTTCGTTAGTTCCACTAAAGGGTGCCTTAGTCATCATTCCTTGTAAACAACATTCACAAACATCAAATGAATCACATTCATTTGTTTTTAAAAGACCATTCTTTTGAAGTGTTTGTAAACGTTTCTTGTTTATATGGCCAAGACGACAATGCCAAAGATAGGTATCACTCAAGTCCAACTTGAGTTTCTTGGTGTTAGTTTGGTACAATGAGCTATTTAAAGTATTTTCATGAACCAATTTATAAATGCCATTAATGGGAATAGCTTTAAAATAGAACATACCATTAAAAGAAACATGAATATCTTTTCAACAAATGATAATACATATCCAATTGTTTTAACAGGGCTAGATAGATAATATTCCTAGTCAAACTAGGAGCATACAAAACATTGTTCAAAATTACTTCCAAACCATTTGGAAGTTTCAAGATGTAGTCACCACAGGCTTCAACTTGAACTTTAGCCCCATTGCCCATGTAGAGGCTTACATCCCCTTTCTTGAAGTCACTACTTCTTTTGAACCCCTGCAACAAATTGCAAATGTGAGTTCCACATCCGGTATCTAATACCCATGTGTTAGAGGATATCATGTTTAAATCAATATGGATCATGTATATTGTACCTGAGGTCTGCCGGCATCCCTCTTTGCTTCAACTCTTGGAGATGGACAGGACAATTCCTTGCCCAATGTCCAATCTCCCCACACTTGAAGCATGGGTCGTTATTAGCAACCTTTTTCCTTTTCTCTTGTGGTTGGGTGGCACCCTTGCCACCCCTATCCCTTTTCCCCAAGCGGGTCCCTTACCCTTGGCAACCTTTGCCTGGGTGCGGGACGAGGCCTTTTATTGTTCCCACCTTGGCAACCTTCAAGACGGGACAATTAAGCTCTCTCGAGGCGGTCAATGTGACTTTTCATCTTAAGTACATAAGATGAAACAGATTGGTTGTCGTCCATACGACATGCATGGAGTGCTCGAACTGTTTTGAAGCGCTCAACCCTTGCTTGCTATTGGAACGTTTCCTTCAGTTGGGTATCATGTCGTAAGCTCCGTGGTGTTCATACTCCTTTTGGAGATCTGGAGTCATGCTCGCTAGCATGAGACAAGACACTTGGACGGAGTCCTCAGTGTACTTCAGCCAATCGTTATAGGCCTCCTCATCATCCTCGCTAGGTTGATCGGGGATAGGGTCATCTAAATCATACGATCTTCTCTCTTGCTTGAGAACGATTCTCAAGTTTCGATACCAATCGATGAAGTTGTTATGATTTAGACGTTCTTTTGGAGGATCGCTCGTAGAGATTGGTTGGACGCGGATGAGTTATCGGAATTATCATTATTTGAGGCCATCTACAAAATTTAACAAAGTTTTGTTTTAGTATTTTCGATATTGTAATTTTAATAATAAATGCCTTTTAAGGTCGTTTCATATTAAAATCTAGAACCCAACATACATTTAAATTGTGGTTAGGTGACCTTTATCCCACGTTTTAAATTATAAGGTGGTCAACGTTTGACGATTGCAACCATTTGCAACTTCTAGAAATATGGGATCGACTTGAAACATCATATGTAAAGTCGGCATGTTAATCCCATCAACACCATTTGGAAACCACAGCGTAGGTGATCCATTTGACATGATTTGCAAATCAAGACACCCTACTTACACCCACGTGTGAGTTTGCCAAAACAAGTGGTTAGGTGACCTTTATCCCACAAATAAGGCATTCTCACCTTGAATCACGAGTTCCCTCAAAGTGGTTAGGTGACCTTTATCCCACTAAGAGTTCTCAAGTGACTCAAGTGTTGTGTAAAAGGACGGTGTTGATCTTGTTAAAGAATATTTAGAGGTTACATAATATTAGTTTAGAAAACTCTATGTACTTGTATTTGCATGCAATCAAATACAAGGTACCCTGTGGTCCTTTGATTAAAACCAATTTTAATCTTTAAAATCATTAAACCATTTTAATAACTTTATATAAACTTTTAGAACCATCAATTTTCAGCTTGTTAAGTTGTTAGTGAGTTTGTTATGCATGTCAAAACATCAACCATTCAAACAAACAACAAACATTTAAACAAGCATAAACATTAACAATCATATGTGCATGACCATAGCCCTTATGTTGACAACACTTGTTTGCCATCACAAGTGTTGTCATTTGGTCTTTTCTAAGGTTACCACAAGAGAACACATAGAAAGCTTCCAAAAGCCTCCCACTTGAAACCGCATCCAAAATGCTCCATGTTTCTTTAGTGCCTTCCTTTGTGCTTCCAAGGCATATGTCTTCATATTACAAGATATAAGGTCCTAATACATGATATCTAGTAAAATGAAATTACACCTAATCTATTTATTACAACCCAATAATAAATAAAATTACACTTGAAACAATAGATAATACAACCCAATTGAATGAATGAATACAACCATTACAAACACCCAAACAACACAAGGTCAATGGCTAGGTTATGCACTAAAATAAGCATCCATTATATCATCCAAAATAAAACTATGAATCCCCTTAAAACCAACGAATTTTCAGCCAACATAAACTGAAAAATTCGGGTTTAGATGTTGTCCAAACAACACAACATATCAACATATATATATCTTTCAAGATTTAATCTTAAGCATGTATAATATAATCTTGAAAGTTGGGGATTCAACAAAACACAAACATAGAAGCCCCAAATCAGCTTATATTTAGATTATTATCATCCTTTAAAACCTATTTTAAAGGACAAAACAAGCAATTCATCCACATAACCGGCTCTTGATGCCATTTAACGGGTTTGCTAGAACACAATATCCATGTTTAACCATTTAAACTTTCAGAAAACGCAGCGGATATGTAGCTTTTAAAACCGATTTTAAAGCTGAAAATTTCATGTTCTTAGTCATGTTTTAAGATGGAAAACAAACCCAAATCAAAAAGGATCATTTATGTGAATGAACAAGCTATGAACATAATGAAATGCACATAAAATCACAGCTATATAAAGCTGTGATTAACTACCTTTCTGCAGCTGAAATGTCGACCAAGAATGGAGGTGTTAGATGCACCAAAAACGACCAAGACTTCAAGAGAAGAAGCCCTCAAGTGTCTATACCCCAAGCCCTTGCAAAGCACCTTCTTGTTAGGAAGAAACACCACCAAAAACCTTCAAAACCCACGAAGGAAAGGCTGCTTGAACCGAGTTTGTTGGGAGAGAAGAGAGAGTTTTTGGCTGGTTTGCATGTGTTGAGTGTGTTGAGAAAAATGAAGACCCCAAAAACATTTATGATGTGTGTAGTATTTCAAAATAAAAGAACTAATGATATGTTAAGGGGGGTGGCCGAAATTTTAAGTTAAAAAGGGTTTCCCCCTTTAAATTTTATCACACAATCATACATTAAATGGTCTTTAACTAGACATGCAATTAACCATTTAATTGCATGCACAAGTTATATAACGTACACAATTAACCATTTAACTTATAAGTTATAATTTCTCATTATTATTTGATGTCATTTAACTAATTTAAATGACATTTCAAATAATATTATTGAACAAAATATCCTAATAAGTTGTTCCCTCTCATATGCAACTTATTTAGAAAACCCATTTTCTAAATTGGTGTAAATATTTAATTGCATGATCATATCATTAATTAAATATTAATTGGTGTTTGCTAGGCTTGTTATTGGGTATAACCCAACTTGGATCATAACGTACTAACCGCATCAATGTTCTACGTGTCTTGGGCATATAGAATCCTACAAAATCGGCGTTTTGGAACAAATTTGATAATGCCATCGATCTTATGGTGGATTCCCAATATAGAACCACCTTTCTTTTGAATCCTACCATATACTCCTATTCCTTAAACAAATTCTGTACCAACGTCTCTTTAACAACTGGTGAACATGATAGCCAAATCACTCCCCAGTTGTTGGTCAACCAGAAACAGGGGGTAATCACCCCTGACATCATTCGCAAAACCCTAAGTTTGTATCATGCCACCTATACTAAAGAATACCTGAAAGACACCATTGATAGGTCTTTCATCAACAACGGGTACAAAGGAGACTTAAGTGCTACAACCATTCTCAAAAAGCACTTCCATGATGCTGAAAGACTTATCTTCCACATGGTGAATGTCTGCCTTGCTTCAAAGACATCTTCATGGGATCAGATGTCCTCAAGATGGAAACAGGTACTGTACTCTATCTGTGAACGACAAACTCTAAATTTTTCTGAGATAGTGTTTATGGAACTTAAGGACCTGGCTCAGAAACATTTGACAAACAGATGACTACTATATCCTAGGTTTCTGATGGCCATAATTTTAAATCAATTACAATCTGAAGGCCTTGTTGGTCTTGGAGTCCCTGCTCCAGCTGTCTTAGCTGAGGTATACTCCAGGCATAACTCCGACCCTACTCTCAAAGGGGCTGCCCGACTGCTCAAACCCAAGTAGAGGGAACCCACAGTCTCCACCTCCAGATCCAAAGTCCCCACCAACCCCAAACCCCAAAAGCCCAAAAAGGCTACTCAGGGAGATGAGTCCCCTGAGGATGCCCCTGTACCACCAATACAGGAAACACATACTGGCTCTAACCCCCCACTCATGTCACAGACTCAACCAGCTAAAACCGCACAGGTATCCTCTCCACAGGATCCTGTTGCAACCAAATTTGGGGATACCACATTACTGGAACCTCTCTCAGTTGAGAAGGTTACCATTGAAGAGCATCTCTCACCCCGGGTGCAATCTGCTTTGACCAATCTCCAAATGCAACCGCCCCTCAAAGCCCAATACTTATAGTTGCTAAAGTGCTGAGTCAGCTGCATTCCTCACCCCCTCCCCAGAAACCAATTAACACTGGGAATACCGCAACGATTGAGGGGGAGGACCAAAATGCTGCTCATAACCCATAGCACAGGGGTTTAATGTTCAATCTCCAAGTGTAGAAGAGAAGGTTAGAACATCTGGTCAGGCTGCCACTTTTACTGATTCAGCAAATGAACAGGATGAAGTTGGTAACATATATAAGACCTCACCAGAGGCAACTGCCAATGAAGGACAATTCCAAAGGCAGGAAGTCCCCAGAACCAAGAACAAGGGGCACATGCATATACTGATCTACACTCAGGGCATGTATATCCTGATTTAATCAGGAGGTCAGATGATTTAGCAAAGACTGATGATGACCTGGGCTTTTTCTTTGATGTCTTAGCCCATAAGAGAATCCTAGAGACTGAGGTGAGCAAACTCCAAGAACTGCTAGCCAAATTGTCTCAGGATAAAAGTCCATCTGCCCCAATAAACCCACAGATGGCACCTTCATTTAAAGGTTCACCAAACCCACAGCCAATACACTTAACTAAGTCACCAACCACTGCTTTTGGCACCACCTCTCAGGGATAGAACCCCTCTGAGCAGATGGTTGCAACCTTTCAAAGCTCCTTACCTCTCATCACTCCCATTATCACTGAGATAGTATATAAAGCCATTGATGAGAGGATCTCCTCAAATCTCCAAAGCTCATTGATGATGCTGTTCACAAGTCACTTTCTGCCTTTCAAGCCCCTGATCCCAATGCACCCAAGAAGGGGGAGACTACTAAGTCTAAGGCAGTGAAAGAAAGGAAAAGGATGAGAGTAGAAGATGAGAAAGAATTAGAAAAAGAAAAGGAGTTGGAGAAAAAACAAGAACTGATCTCAGAGAAACAGCTAATCACAGTGCAAGAGCTGAGCACAGACAAAGAGTAGAAAGATCAGCTGATCACTTACAAAATGAAAAGAAGTGCTGAGTCAAAGTCTTATGGAGAAAAGTCCTTAGAAGATCTAGTCAAATAAGCTGATAAAGCTCAAAGCAAATCTATGGACAAAATAATAGATCAGCTCTTCAGACAGGGCCATGACACAACCACATTAGATGTTAAGATCACAAGGCTGGAAATAAATGAAATTCAAGCAAGATGGGCTACTTAAAGTGTGATGGATAGGTAAAGGTTGGAGATTATGATTAGGTTTATTGCCAAATATCCAGGAAGATCATTGATAGAGATGAAGTCTTGGTCCAGAGATAATATCTTGGAAATATCCAAGAAAATCTATTATGCTGGAAGCTACAACAAAGGGTTGATCATCGAAGCACTGGATGAAGCAGGTGCTTGGAAGAGAACTGAGATGGCAAAGCTCTCAAAAGCCAAACTCACCACTAAATTGCTAGATCAGCCTTCTCATACTCCCACTCAAAAACAACCCTTAAAGCAATCATCTCTAAAATCTACCAATTTTATCCCTAAACCAAAGCCACCCACAACTCAACCCACAAAACCAATTCCATTACCCCAAAAACCATTTCAAACCACACCTAGTGACACACCCAGAAGGAGGAGAAGGGTGTTGAGGGTAGAAGAAGAAGAAGAGGATGAGAATGAAGATAGTCTGCCAATCTCTGTTGTTCCCAAACTTAAAACACCTGAGCCCAGAAGTCAACAGATGATCACACCTGACTTGCAAATGCAAATGGTGAAAGTGATGATTGAAGAAGAAGAACAGCAGAAGCAGCATGATGAGCAATTTCTCAAAATGGTGGACAAGGACTTCCCTCAGTCCTCATCCATTCAGAAATGAAGAAACAAGCTTTGAGGCTGTACACTCTTAGGCATACATTCCAGCATCAAAGAGAAAGAGTGAGGATTTGGCCAGACCCCAGGGTAAGTTCCGGAATACACAAGAAGAACATACCAAGTAGATATCATGGCCAAGTGAAGAAGACTTTGAATGCTGCAATTATGTTGGCTATGGTAGTCTCACCCTCGGAGATTATAAAAGAATTCAAGAGAGCACACAACTCAAAGACAACCCCTCAATCTCTACTTGAGAACAAAATGATCAAGAAGGGGCTGTTATACAAGAGACTTGAATATCTTCAAAAGAGTGAACTCCAGTTGTTGCTAGAAGGCTCTCATCCAGATGAATTAGCATACAGAGAGATCACAACTGTTGAGTTGAAGAATGGAAAGACAGTAAGTATTTGTCTAAATATTATGGCCCTGAGTTCTTCTTTGAGGGAGAAGCAGAAGAACTCACCAAGGAGGAACAAGTTGTTCTCCTTGAGGCCTATGCAAGAGAGTCTTACAGACTCATCAATAGGAATTAGGTTTCATGGTTGGGACAAGACTCTATGTCCAGTCTCCCCAAGACAGAGTTCCCTTCCACACTTAAGCAATCAAAAGATCAGAAACCTTTTCCCGGCCTGTGCTTATATGATTACCTCTGAAGCTGATCAAGAGGGTGTTTCTGCCTAAGAATAAGTGGGATCATCAATAACTTAGAGGTTTTGGCTGCATTGGTTCTGGGGGAGTTTGTTGGACCAAAAGAACCAATGAGCCTGATCAGAAAAACCTCTAAGTCCCACAGACATTACAACTGCTGAAGAAGATCACAACAGCTGAAGACATCAGCTGATTACAAGGTCTGAAGGCCAAGTCTGAAGACAAGATCTGAAGATTTCTACTGAAGACAAAGTCTGAAAGTAAAGAACTGAAGACAAAGTCTGGAAGTAAAGAACTGAAGACAAAGTCTGAAAGTAAAGTACTAAAGACAATGTCTGAAAGTAAAGAACTGAAGAGAAAGTCTAAAAGTAAGGTACTGACGACAAAGTTTGAAGCTATCAGCTGAAGACAACGTCTGAAATAGAAGTCTGAAGAACAAAGACTGAAGACAAAGACTGAAGACAAAGACTGAAGACAAAGACTGAAGACAAAGACTGAAGACCAGAGTGATCAATATTTGTCACAACAGCTGAAGTTATTTACTTCAGTAGTTGTGATGGTTTTCCTTTCAGTACTTGTAATTTACATTTTAGTAGTTTTAGTTCAGTAGTTTTATGTTCTTGTACTTAGCATTCTCTGAGATGTGATCAGTTGTTGAGAACATTCTCAGTAGTTTGCATAATTTCAGTTGTTTGTATAATTCTGTTAGATGTCACTATCAAGTGACATCAGTAGACATCACATTCCTTATTTAAGGAATGTTGACCTAATTGTAACGTGTGACTTTCAGCCACCACGAAAGCATTTGAATGAAATATTCCTTTTGCAGAATTCTCTCTCTCTCTCTCTCTCTCTCTCTCTCTCTCTTTATAACCGTGTACTATTCCATTGAATATCAATTGAGTTTTTGCTAAATTGTCTAATTCTTTATTCGAATTCCGCAGCAATCTACTCTATTTGATCAAACTTAAATCACTGATCCTAACAACTACGGTACACCACCATCATTCATCATCATCATCACAAACATTCAAAGATTTTGTTGTGTTTCATCTTTTAACATTCTTGTCATCGATTCAGAATAGCAGTTGTTTCAAAGATAAGGTATAACTTCAACAGATTTTGAACCAAAACCTAAGTCTCGAACGGTTACCCTAAATCGAACGATGAACCAGAAAACTATTGAAGAACACAAAAATCTAAATCATTAAGTGATGTAATACAGATTTTCGATGTCAATAAACATGTAAATTGATAGGAATTCAACTAATATTGAAAACCATGACAACCATGTTTACTGAGAAAAAAACAGACCAATGTGAAAACGAAAAGTGTGAAACAAATCAAAGTCACATTTACAAATCAAAGCAAAATTAAAGTCAAAATTGTGAACTAACACACATGTCTCTGGTGCAGATTACATGGCAAGCCTTACATGGAGCAAGCTCCATAACGTCAGCGGTTATGTAAACCCTGATGTGCCTGAAGCAGAAGGTCATAGAGATATGATAATATTCCTATCTACCACAAGGATAGCATATGCTATAACAGTAAGACCAACAATCTATGAGAATCCCATCAGGTCTTTCTGGGAATCAGCTGAAGTGGTTGAAGAAAATGTAGTGAAAACTCTTACTGGCAGGATCAACACTGAACACACACTAAGGATCACTGAAGAATCAGTTAGAAGATGTCTTCAATTCAATAACAATGTAGATGATCCTCTTGAATTGAATGATGAGAAGATAACCACATTTTTCTCTGAAATTGGTTATGAAGGGAGCTATGAAGCCAAACGGATAGTCAAAGGATTAGTGGATCTACCCTGGAGATTCCTAATTCATATGTTCCAACATTGTCTATCAAAAAGGAAAACAGGATGGAATGACATTCGCGTCCTCACATCTTCTGCAATCTGTGCTCTCTGCACCAACAGAAGATTTAACATGTTAGCATATGTATTCAATGGCCTAATCTCCAACATTCAAGAAGGGTTGAGATACAAATTTCTAATGTACCCCAGATTCATTCAATGTCTAATCAATGAAACATTTCATGACATTGCTAATTGTAACATCCCGTATTTTTGTTAACTAAAAGTTAACTTCGTTTACTCTTACAAGGATTATTATTTGTCAATTTTTAAACTCGTGTGTTGTTTGTGTTTATTCATTATTGTCATTGAGTTTTTATGAAGGTTAAACATATAAATATTAAATAATAATAATGTTAATATTAATAAAAGTAACAACAATAAGTAATAATAATGAATAATAGTATTAGTAATAATAAGATTACATTTAATAAGGTTACTTATAATTTATAAGGGTTATTAAACTTAACCATGTTTAAAACATAAACTTAAATTAAGTTGGGGGTTGTATTTGTCAATTTGGAAACTTAATATAGAACTTTTAAGCATGAAATGATAACTATTAAACTAAAAGGGGCCAATGTGTAAAATTTCAAACTTTCAACCCAAACCCCCCGCCCATTCCCGTAATTCCGGCCGGGACTCCGGCCACACTCCGGCCGAAGTCCGGCGAGTCTAAAACATCAAAAAACGGTTAGTTTCGTAGCCCGAAATTTATCCGAATCGTTATGCATACGTGTTTCGAACTTGAATGCACTTAATAATCGAGTTATACATCAGTTACCAAGTCCATTCGATCATATAAGCGAAACTCTTTTAACTCATGGCCGTTTTGTCATTAAAACACAACAACAATCGAATTAACTTAACACAAGCAACCGTTTAGCTATGTGAAATCGATTACACTCTTCAATTGCACCTGAAACAAACGCATACATCGAATCCTATCATCACCCTTGGTCGCAACTTGAACCATACTCGAACACCGTCATTAGGGCTTCAATTTTCGAAATTGATAAAGGGATTTCCATCTGAATCATCACTCGAAGCTATGTGCAAGTTTAATTGGATTTTCATCGACGATTGCACCTTGAACCAGTTTCTCCTCGGTCGCAACTTAGGTTCAAAACGTGAACATCGAATACCGAATGAATCAAGTAAGTTAAATACATACATATACTCGATTTCACATGAGGAACAAAAGCCCTAAACTTAATTTGATTAACAACCTTGAATTGATGTTAAATTTGATTGAATATATTTCTAGGGTTCATGTGAAATTTGGGGGTTTGTTTGGGTTTGTATTTAATAATTAAAACATTAATCCTAACGCGGCTGAGAGCCTTGGTCTACCGGTTCCATGCCACATATCATCTTAGAGGTCCCGGGTTCGACCCCGGCGACCTTCAATTTTTTTAAAAAAAAGAGTTATTTTGTGGTTTTAAAAATATAAAAAAAATTTTAAAAATAATAAAAATCACTTTATAAACTTTGTGTACTCTAAAACCATTAAATTATTTTCTGCAAGTTATTTATAAAAAAAATACCCTTACATTTTATTTACTATTTTTAAACTAATGATTTTTTTTATAGATTTAGATGGTAACCACTAGTTTAATTGTTACAATTTATTAGTCCAAACATTACCTTTAAACTATTGTTTAATCGTGTTTATATTATTTACTTATAAAACTTTATTTAAACTTTATATATAAATCTTACAATTATTATAATGTTATCTTATTTCATATCTTTACATAAAATATAAATATAGTTGTTTTTCAAGAAAATATAATTGGTTCTCAATTGTTAAATATAACTATAAGACAAAGCCCCAAATACCAAGTTGAAACCCTAGTTCATATTAACTCGTTAATTTTATTATTTACCTAAATCTTGTAATATTTATACATCTAGGTGCCTTGTGACATTGTATCTTGGAACGACATATATTTATTCTTATTGATCTTCATTATATACTTACTTTAACATGTGAGTTTTCCTTGCCCCTTTTTCATATTTTCACACTAATTTGGGGTGAAACATCATAGCTTATACATGATACACTTATACACATTTGAGACTTGTAAATCACATGCAATTCAACTTATTATTTTGTCATGGTTATTTGTGTATTGTAAGTGATTATATGAGATACATAGTTTGTTTACAATCATTAACTATTGCTAGCCTGGCGACGTCTTAGATCTTTGGGCCTGACAAGCCTATTTGGTGCTAAAGCCGAGGTATTGTCGGCTCCTGATGACGTATGCTTGTTCATCATGGGAACCAAATACACTTAGCCAATCTTTTATACTTGTAATCAAGTCGAGGTTTGGTTGTAACGATATGTGTTCTATAACCTTACTTGCTTATGACCTATGACATGAATTGCTACTTGTAACCTTTTTCATATTATGTATGAAAACCTTGGAAACTCACCAACTATTTTTAGTTGACTCTTATTTTTATCATGTTTCAGGTCAACCTCAAGCTTAAAGTGATCTTTTTGAAGCATATTATAATCTAGGACTTGGACCTAGTAAATGACATAAAAAGTTTACTTTATGTTTTGTTGCGTTTGAACTTATTACTTGTTTGGGAATTATGATTGTATTTCATTTCAAGACTTATGATAATAATATTTACATTTTAATATAGTGTTATGTGTTGTGAACAATCTTAACCCTCACATCTCGACGTTTCCGCCGTCAAGGTTGGGGTGTGACACTAATGAAGGACCAGTACTTAACATTCCTCATTATGATGCAAGATCGTATAAGTACATCAAGAAGAAGGACCCAAGGAACTTCTACAGTGGTGGTCCTTCACCCCTTCTTCCTTGGATGTTTGATGAAATACTCCAAGCAGGTCAACCACAACCAATACCATCACCTATACCATCACCTCCACAACCAATACCACAACCAATACCACAATCTATACCATCACCAACACCACAACCAATAACATCCCTAATACCATCACCAATGCCATCACCACAACAAATACCTCAACCTTCTACTCAACCATCTCTTCAAACATTACCTCAACCATCATCACTTCCTTCACCACACCCAACACCACCTATGATCACTCAACCTACACCTACATCACCCCATCATTAATCTCCTATATCACCACACCAATCTCCTATTCCTCCTTACCAACCATTACCATCATCAATTGATCACCCTGCTCAACCAGAAGGATCAACAAGTGCATCCAAATCATCCAAATCATCTTCTAATGAGGAGGATCATGATGATCAAACCAAAGCTGTAAATGAACCTTCTAAGGCTTCTCCTTCTGAGAGCAATGCTAAATCAAACATCAATAGGCCTGATGAAAAAGATGAATTAATAACTGAGTTGTTACTCAAAGTACAAGGATGGAAAGAACACTACACATGAGAGCAGGAATTATAAATGATAGAATTTTGGAACTTGATGAGAAAGAAGGAGAACTGAAAGATCTTAAAGAAAAACATGCAGTTGAAAGAATGGAACAAGCCAAAGAGATTGAAAATCTAAAAGCTGCACTGAAACACTCAAGAGAAGAAGTGAGTGGTCATATAAACACTCTTGAAATACAAACTATTGCCATGGAGGAACAAGAAAACATCATAGAGGAACAAGCTGATATCATATAAAAACTAGAAAAGGAAATCGAGAGCAAGAACAAAAGAATATTCGAGCTTGAAATGATGACTAAAAGAACTGATGTGAAGGATGATGATGAAAATGAAAAACAAAAGAATGATGATGAGAATGAAGAACAAGTGGATGATGAAAGTGAAACTGAGATTAAAGACCAGAGCTTAGACATGGTAGTGTATTCTGGAAACACTGGCCATTCAGACTCAGAAAAGGTGAATTTGAAGAACTCTTCAGTGCTTTGGATATTTTTACTTCTGAACAATTCAACATTGATGATGATTTTTGGGAGTTCATAAACAATCAAAGAACTGAGGCAGAGCCTATTTTATTCATTCCTAAATCACCAGTGCCATTGGAAAAGGAATTGCCGCTGCAAATTGTCTCTGCCATATCATTAACAGAAGAACAAAAGAGGAACTAAAAGAAATATATAAACAAGAAGGAAAGAAGAAACTGTACCTGAACAAAGTGAAATAAAGGATCAAGAACCAAGCACACCTGAAAAGGTCCCTGAACCAGTAGAACAAACTGAAACCTCTAGCCCTCAACTTCAAACTTACTCACGAAAGAGGAAGTATTTGGTAGAAAAGGCTAAAGGCAAAAGACCAATAACTGAAGAAGAACCATCAAAGAAACAAAAAGATGACCCAAGGAGTTTAGAAGCAATTGCTGAATTTTTGGAAGAACATGAGCAGGCAGAAGCTCAGTTGAAGCAGTTGACCAGAGCAATTGATTTAGAAGAAGGAGAAATTGCTGATAAAGATGAAGGGCTAAATGATGTTCTCATGGACAGTCCTCTTAAAGAAGAACAGTCAGTAGAAGACATTGTAACCAAAGCTCAAACTGATGACTTGATGATTAAAGCCATGTTCTTGATCAATCAAGGCTATGATCCTGATGAAGTGTTTGCAATGACTTATGAGAAAATGAAAGGGGAGGAAGAGAAAGTGAAGTTGTTTCTTGATCCAACAATAGACACTGACTATGACAAGACAATGACAAAGGACACTCCAAAGAACAAAGACTCATCCTTGAAGAAACCCACAAGGTATGAAGTTCCACTACCAAGAAGGGGTCGTCTACAAAAGCTTTTACAAATGAAGAAATCAACCTCATCTCATGAATCATTATTTCTTGATCCTTATAACATGTCTGATAAGGAAATGAATGAATATCTTTCAAGTCAGGGATTCACAATAAGAAAGATTGCCAACATGAAGACAATTTCAATAAGGGCTGCCACACTTCAATTGATCAATGAAAAGAAAGATAACTAAAGAAACTGGAAGAAGAATTGACAAAGACCAAACCCAGAAACAGAATGTCAGCTTAAGACATGCTGCTAACATAAAAGATCATGAACTACTTGCCCCGGTACTCCACAAATATCCTGAATGGTTTGCAGAACTATCTCAGTTGAAGCTGCAGGAAGGACTCACAACTGCTGAACTGATTAAGGGGTATCTACTCCCAAGGGGAAGATAGATCAGAAGATAATAGCATGGAAGTATGATAGCACCAGGAACATGTTCATAATGAAGGGAATCTCAGGCTAGTACAATTCTTCACACACTACTCAGCTCTTGTAAATACCCTTTAGATTCATGATTTGAAGGAACTAGCTCAACTTGAACCGATCAATCATGCAGCTATGTTCAAGGGATATGAATTTGAGAATATACTTAAGATGTTCAGAAGGACAAACAACTTCAATTCATTAAAGATAATTTGCTTAAGAAAAGATAAAACATTTGTCAATCCCCTGGAAAAGAAGAAAAAGGTGGAAGCAGAAGAAATAGTATTCCCTGAGTTGAAGGTAAAGCCAACTAAGTCTTTAAAGAGGAAAGTAGTGTTTGGTACTCATTCTTTCATTCCTATCTCAAATGTGTACTATGATGAGAAAACATATGACCTGGTGATAGAAAGGAAGTGGAGAGGAAAAGAAGGAGCTAACACTAGACTTTTCAGTGGATATGAAGTAAGACTACTTGATGAATCATACATCCACTACATCTATAGCAGGCACTTCAGGGAATTAAACAACAAATTAGGTGAACAAGACATGCACTTCTTTTTGAAATGCATCAAGTTGTTGAAACTGGCCTATGACACAATAAAGATTAAAAGAGACAAAAGAAAGAAGAAGAAAACACCTCTGCAACTTGGAAACATTGTTAAGCTTGAAGTGGATGTGGGAGGGAGTTTATTGATTCATAGAGATGGTCTTCTATATGGGAACCGATTTCTTTGAAAAAGTTACCAATGAAGCCATCTACAAGATGAGCAGAATGAAAATACATGTGCTGAGTAGAGACAGGATGTCCGAAGCAACTGATTTTGCAAACATGATCAAGGCCATTCTGGATCGCACCAAAGTAGCATTCATACTATCTCTTGAAGACCCAGCTGAATCTTCACAACCTCAATCACCTCCTAATCATTGAGGAAAACTAGGTTGTATAATCCTTAGGGGCAGTATTGTTGCACCCTGAAAGGATCATACATGCCAACTCAATGGGTGAATTGATGATTGTTCAGCTGGAATCCCACAAGTCCAAGATGCAATGCGGATGAAGATATGCAAGAAAAATAACAAGTGTTATCTTCCGCATTAGTCAATGCGGAAAACAAATATCAGATGCGGACAAGTGTTGAGCAAGTGTTATCTTCCGCATTACTCTTCCGCATTAACTAATGCGGAAGACACAATACTTATGCTGAACAAGTTACTCTTCCGCATTGACTAATGCGGAAGAACAAAAGAAGATGCGGACAAGACTTGATCATCCGCATTGACAAATGCGGATGACCAACCAAATGCGCACAAGTATTTGTTCATGCGCATTAACCAATGCGGATGACCAACTTACTAATGTTGATGATCAAGTGGAAATGCGGATCAAGATTATCTTATCCGCATTTGTGAATGCAGATGAAGAAGCAGAGATGCGGATCAAGACTTAGACTAGTTTGTGATGTAATAGGTTAGGGGTAGTTTAGTCATTTTGTAAAGGCATCTTGTCTTGTCTATAAATAGAATAGTTTACCTCGTACTGAGGTGACGATTGATAGATAGAGGATTTTGTTGTAATTATTCTCGGTAATTTGTCAACATTCATATATCAATATAAACTAAATTTATGAGTAATTTTCTTGCTTGATTGTTCTTCGATTGTTTGTTTCCGCCACTCAATCGTTGACTTGATTATCACATTCGATTCTCAGTAAGAATATCACTCTTACTAAAACCCAGTCAGGCCATGCGTCTAAGTGTTGGCCATGCACCCAAGTGTTGGCCATGCGCCTAAATAGTGCCCATGTGCCCAAGTGATTGAAACGTTTAAGTGTGGGCCATGCGCCTAAACAGTGCCCATGCGCCCAAGTGGTTGAAACGGCTAAGTGTTGGTGATGCGCCTGAATAGGTATTATGCGCCTAAACAGGGCAGAAATACCCAAACAGTGCCCATGCGCCCAGACTGTTTTACACTTTGAATTTTTTTTCTCATGCGCCTGGAAGGTCCCACACGCCTAATTTGGACTTGAGATTTTCTAAGTGGTTTTAAGGGGGTATTATGGGGATATAGTCCTGGTTATGATGTGATGGCTTATGTTTGATGTGTGTTATGTACGTATGATGTTGCGTGTATGGTGTATGTTTATGATTATGTATGTTCCTTATTATGTATGTATGTCTTCCCTTGGGTTGCGTTGAACGTTAATGAAGGTAATGAGAGTATTATGCAATGTAAACTGGAAGATAATGAAAGAAGAACGTAATGAATGAATGCATGCATGAATAAATGAATAAAAGAGAAAGTATAGAAAGGCTTACAAGCATAGATATGAGGAGAGCGACTCTGTGTTGCAACAGACTCGACAGAGGTCTCTGTCCATGAGACGAGATAATGAGATGAGCAACTTTGTTTTGCAATAGACTCAGATGGAGTTCAATCCCTATGATTCACTCGTATAGGATCTTTGTCGCGTATCCCGGTGTTGTGTCAGTCTTCGTACATGAGTCGGGGGTTTGTGAGCAGGCCCCAGCGCAGCATCAGCTTTCAAGCATGAGATATTGCATGAGACAATATTTGGGTAATAAAGAGTAATGAACGAAACATCATGTATGAAAGAACAAACGTATGAATGAAATTAATATAATTATCGTAATAATGTACTGAACAGGATCCTTGTCATTCGACCTCAGTAATCGTGGCTAAGTGCCACAAAGAGGGTAAAGTCTGACCGGATCTACAAAGAGAAGTGAATGATAATGTAATCCAAGTAGCTACGTGCCTGCAGGTAAAGGTTTTAGGTAAACGTTTTATGTAAGTTATTGTTAACCGGCATTATGTGCGCATGTTATGTGGCTTGTGTGCTATTGTGTAGATTTAGATACTGATGTAGTCGGGATAGGAAATGCTTGGGGTATGAGGAGTAAGTATGTGGCTAATCATAACTGGCCACTGTAATTAGGGACTTTAGTGTTTGAATCTTATAGTGTGTTAGAGGATAGCTGGTGGTAGAACTTCAAAACCTTCACGAGGTGGAGGCGGTAGTGGTCGTGGTGCTGAACCACGGGTCACAAGAGGAAGGTCTAGGGCTGAAAGAGTAGCCCATGAGGAAACCGAGACCCCTCATCAGGAGGGCGGTGATGAGAATTCTAATCAGAGAGCCTCGATGAGAGAGGCGCTCAGGGAGGAAGTGCATCAGGTTAGGCATACAATCCTACCGTCAGTGGTGACCAAAGTTATGAAGGCTGTCACAGATGGGAAGAGAAAGGTAAGGGGTAGATCTTCGGGCGAACGAAGACGACGCGAGACTGAAACGGCTTTCTTCAATGATGAAGAGGACGAAGAGGAAGAGTCAACGACGGAGGCGGCACGAGGTTGTAACTATGGGGCGTTTCAACAATGCAAGCCCCCAACATTTGATGGAAACGACAATGCTGCTACTGCTCACCGATGGGTGAAAGAGATGGAAGCGGTATTGAACATCAGCGAGTTCCGGAAGTATCAGAAAGTAAAGTTTGCTGCCCATTTTTTATAGACTCAGCCTTGGGTTTGTGGGACAATATTGTCCAGGTTGAGGGTAGTAGGCTATCGGAAGGATAAGATGGCCGGAGTTGAAAAGGCTGGTGATTGAAGAGTTCTGTCCTCATCATGAGATGGACAAGGTTGAGAGGGAGTTCCTACAACTAGAGGCGGGAACCCTGACACATCAACAGTACACCACAAAGTTCAACGAGATGGCATGTCTCGTGCCGGATCAGGTGACACCTCTTTCGCGAAAGATCAAGAGGTATATTCACGGCTTGCCGGGGGACATCCGTAGGCACATGATCGATGCCCGACCACGTACGTTCAGGTAAGCTGTTGATTTGGCGGGGAGATTGTATGATGAAAGATCTATGATGGTGACTCAAAGTAGCAAGAAAGTAGATGGTGATCAATAATGGAACGGGAAGCGATTGGAACGTGGCGGAGCCGCTCCAGGATACTAAGGTGCATGAGTGGATGGTCAGCATGTGGTCATAACTGGTGCGGGGTCAAAAAGGTGTGACAAGTTGGGACACAGGCACCCCGGGGAATGTAGCTTGGGGGGCAATGTCTATTTCCGTTGTGGAAGGACCGGACATGTGGCGAAGAACTGCGGTATGGGGAGGTGTTATTCCTGTGGTAAGGAAGGTCACATGAGCAGGGGTGCAAGAAGCCGAGAGCAGAAGGTTCGGGAACGAAGAAGATCGGAGGAAGCTCCAGTACGAGGAATGAGAACAGAGGATGAAGGCTAGAGCCTTCGCTATGACCGGGAGGAGGCTAGGTCAGACTCCGAGGTAACGTCAGGTACGTTCTTGAAAGTTTGGATTTATGCATCTATGCTTTAATTGTGATGCTAGTTTCAGTTTTGTTGTCGCTATTTCTATTATGTTGCACGTTAGGGTTAGGAAGATCGATGAGCCCTTCGATATAAGAATTGCTATTAGTAAGTCTGCCAGGTTACCTAATGCCCTAAGGGATTGCACGATAGAATTTAGAGAGAGCGCTTGTTCCTGCTAGGCTGTTCAAGACAGACATAGGTAGGTAGACATGCATCTCTGAGTTAGTTGATCAGTACTCTATGACTCAAACCCCAAGTGTTGCAAGAAGATGGACTGCTCAACCGTGCACAACTAGAGTTCGGTGACGACCTACGACAATGAAGTATGAGGAAGGCTTTGACCATGAAAGCGGCTTGCTTAGTTTGGAGTCAAGTAAAGCTAATACTAAAGTGTAGAGGGTCATTCCTAGTTGTTGCTCCGGTAGGAGGAGTGACACATCGACTGGAGCTACCCGACGAGTTAAGTGGGATTCATGAGATGTTCCATGCATCTCTTCGAAGAAAGAGCTCAACCAATAAAGATATGATCAGGCTACCAGAGAACACAGAGATGGACAAAGTATCCAACCACTAAAAGAAACTGGTGAGCATTACTAATAAGAAGATGGGAATAGGCTAAGAAGGATGATGGTTTCACTTGTGCAGGTGCAGTAAAGCCTAAAAGTATCTAGGTTTAAGTGCAAGATCAAAGAAGAGGTGAGACAGTGTTACCCGTAGCTGTTCAAGAAGCGACAGGTTTCGGGGATGAAACCTCTTTAAGGGGGGTAGACTTGTAACACCCCGAATTTCTATTAAAACGAAAGGAAAAGAAAAGTAAATAGAAAGAATAGAAACTTTGCACAAGTGGAAGGGGAAATTGTGTACAAAGTACACTTTTATTATTTTAAGGATTTAAGGGCATGGGTGCCCATTCTTCTTTTTTCATCTTCTTCTTCACGGCTGAAAACAAGAAGAGAGAGAGAGACTCTTAGTTCTAGAGAGAGAAAGAGAAGAAGAAGCTGATGAAGGTAAGTCTTCTCTTCTATGAGCTCGGTTTCAGCTGGGTTTCGAGTTCTTGACCGAAGTTCTTGTTGTTTAGAGTTTGTTTTTGGGATTCAAGAGCTGAATCGAAGTGGGTATTGAACTAGATGACTGTTGCTCAAAGGCTACTCAAGGTGAGGTTGTAACTATGGGGCGTTTCAACGATGCAAGCCCCAAATTTGATGGAAACGACACTGCTGCTACTACTCATCGATGGGTGGTGAGAGAGATGGAAGCGGTATTGAACATCAGCGAGTGTCGGAGGATCAGAAAGTAAAGTTTGTTGCCCATTCTTTTATAGACTCAGCCTTGGGTTTGTGGACAATATTGTTCAGGTTGAGGGTAGAAGGGCTATCGGAAGGATGAGATGGCCAGAGTTGAAAAGGCTGGTGATTGAAGACTTCTATCCTTATCGTGAGATGGAAATGGTTAAGAGGGAGTTCCTACAACTAGAGGCGGGAACCCTGACACATCAACAGTACACCACAAAGTTCAACGAGATGGCACGTCTCGTGCCGGATCAGGTGACACCTCTTTCGCGAATATCAAGAGGTATATTCACGGCTTGCCGGGGGACATCCGTAGGCACATGATCGATGCCCGACCACGTATGTTCAGGTCAGCGGTTGATTTGGCGGGGAGATTGTATGATGAAAGATCTATGATGGTGACTCAAAGTAGCAAGAAAGTAGATGGTGATCAATAATGGAACGGGAAGCGATTGGAACGTGGCGGAGCCGCTCCAGGATACTAAGGTGCATGAGTGGATGATCAGTATGTGGTCATAACTGGTGCGGGGTCGAAAAGGTGTGACAAGTTTGGACACAGGAACCCCGGGGAATGTAGATTGGGGGGCAATGTCTATTTCCGTTGTGGAAGGACCGGACATGTGGCGAAGAACTACGGTATGGGGAGGTGTTATTCCTGTGGTAAGGAAGGTCACATGAGCAGGGATTGCAAGAAGCTGAGAGCAGAAGTTCGTGAACGAAGATGATCGGAGGAAGCTCCGGTATGAGGAATGAGAACAGAGGATGAAGGCTAGAGCCTTCGCTATGACCGGGAGGAGGCTAGGTCAGACTCCGAGGTAACGTCAGGTACGTTCTTGCAAGTTGGATTTATGCATCTATGCTTTAATTGTGATGCTAGTTTTAGTTTTGTTGTCGTATTTCTGTTATGTTGCACGTTAGGGGGGAAGATCGATGAGCCTTCGATATAAGAATTGCTATTGTAAGTCTGCCAGGTTACCTAATGCCCTAGAGGATTGCGCGATAGAATTAGGAGAGAGCGCTTGTTCCTACTAGGTTGTTCAAGACAGACATAGGTAGGTATACATGCATCTCGGAGTGAGTTGATCAGTACTCTATGACTCAAACCTCAAGTGTTGAAAGGAGATGGACTGCTCAACCATGCACAACTAGAGTTCGGTGACGAGCTACGACAATGAAGTATGAGGAGGCTTCGACCAGGAAAGCGGCTTGCTTAGTTTGGAGTCAAGTAAAGCTAATACTAAAGTGTAGGGGGTCATTCCTAGTTGTTGCTTCGGTAGGAGGAGTGCCACATCGACTGGAGCTACCCGATGAGTTAAGTGGGATTCATCTGATGTTCCATGCGTCTCGTCTAAGAAAGAGCTCAACCGATAAAGATATGATCAGGCTACCGAGAACACGGAGATGGACAAAGTATCCAACCACGAGAAGCAACTGGTGACCATTACTAATAAGAAGAGAGAATAGGCTAAGGAGGATGATGGTTTCACTTGTGCAGGTGCAGTGAAGCCTAAAGGTATCTATGTTCAAGTGCAAGATCAAAGAAGAGGTGAGACAGTGTTACCCGTAGCTGTTCAAGAAGCGACAGGTTCGGGGACGAAACCTCTTTAAGGGGGGTAGACTTGTAACACCACGATTTTCTATTAAAACGAAAGAAAAGAAAAGTAAATAGAAAGAATAGAAACTTTGCACAAGTGGAAGGGGAAATTGCGTACAAAGTACACTTTTATTATTTTAAGGATTTAAGGGCATGGGTGCCCATTCTTCTTTTTTCATCTTCTTCTTCACGGATGAAAACATGAAGAGAGAGAGAGACTCTTAGTTCTAGAGAGAGAAAGAAGAAGAAGAAGCTGATAAAGGTAAGTCTTCTCTTCTATGAGCTCGGTTTCAGCTGGGTTTCGAGTTCTTGACCGAAGTTCTTGTTGTTTAGAGTTTGTTTTTGGGATTCAAGAGCTGAATCGAAGTGGGTATTGAACTAGATGACCGTTGCTCAAAGGCTACTCAAGGTGAGGTTGTAACTATGGGGGGTTTCAACGATGCAAGCCCCCAACATTTGATGGAAACGACACTGCTGCTACTGCTCATCGATGGGTGAGAGAGATGGAAGCGGTATTGAACAACAGCGAGTGTCGGGAGGATCAGAAAGTAAAGTTTGTTGCCCATTCTTTTATAGACTCAGCCTTGGGTTTGTGGGACAACATTGTCCAGGTTGAGGGTAGCAGGGCTATCGGAAGGATGAGATGGCCGGAGTTGAAAAGGCTGGTGATTGAAGAGTTCTATCCTCATCGTGAGATGAACAAGGTTAAGAGGGAGTTCCTACAACTAGAGGCGGAAACCCTGACACATCAACAGTACACCACAAAGTTCAACGAGATGGAACTTCTCGTGCCGGATCAGGTGACACCTCTTTTGCGAAAGATCAAGAGGTATATTCCCGGCTTGCCGGGGGACATCCGTAGGCACATGATCGATGCCCGACCGCGTATGTTCAGGTCAGCGGTTGATTTGGCGGGGAGATTGTATGATGAAAGATCTATGATGGTGACTCAAAGTAGCAAGAAAGTAGATGGTGATCATAATGGAACGGGAAGTGATTGGAACGTGGCGGAGCCGCTCCAGGATACTAAGGTGCACAAGTGGATGATCAGCATGTGGTCATAACTGGTGCGGGGTCGAAAAGGTGTGACAAGTTTGGACACAGGCACCCCGGGGAATGTAGATTGGGGGGCAATGTCTATTTCCGTTGTGGAAGGACCGGACATGTGGCGAGGAACTGCGGTATGGGGAGGTGTTATTCCTGTGGTAAGGAAGGTCACATGAGCAGGGATTGCAAGAAGCCGAGAGCAGAAGGTTCGGGAAGGAAGAAGATCGGAGGAAGCTCCGGTACGAGGAATAAGAACAGAGGATGAAGGCTAGAGCCTTCGCTATGACCGGGAGGAGGCTAGGTCAGACTCCGAGGTAACGTCAGGTACGTTCTTGCAAGTTTGGATTTATGCATCTTTGCTTTAATTGTGATGCTAGTTTTAGTTTTGTTGTCGCTATTTCTGTTATGTTGCACGTTAGGGGTAGGAAGATCGATGAGCCCTTCGATATAAGAGTTGCTATTAGTAAGTCTGCCCGGTTACTTAATGCCCTAGAGGATTGCTCGATAGAATTAGAGAGAGCGCTTGTTCCTGCTAGGCTGTTCAAGACAGACATAGGTAGGTAGACATGCATCTCCGAGTGAGTTGAACAGTACTCTATGAGTCAAACCCCAAGTGTTGCAAGAAGATGGACTGCTCAACTGTGCACAACTAGAGTTCAGTGACGACCTACGACAATGAAGTATGAGGAAGGCTTCGACCAGGAAAGCGGCTTGCTTAGTTTTGAATCAAGTAAAGCTAATACTAAAGTGTAGAGGGTCATTCCTAGTTGTTACTCTGGTAGGAGGAGTGACACATCGACTGGAGCTACCCGATGAGTTAAGTGGGATTCATCTGATATTCCATGCATCTCGTCTAAGAAAGAGCTCTACCGATAAAGATATGATCAGGCTACCAAAGAACACGGAGATGGACAAAGTATCCAACCACGAGAAGCAACTGGTGACCATTACTAATAAGAAGAAGAGAATAGGCTAAGGAGGATGATGGTTTCACTTGTGCAGGTGCAGTAAAGCCTAAAGGTATCTAAGTTTAAGTGCAAGATCAAAGAAGAGGTGAGACAGTGTTACCCGTAGCTGTTCAAGAAGCGACAGGTTTCGGGCACGAAACCTCTTTAAGGGGGGTAGACTTGTAACACCCCGATTTCTAATAAAACGAAAGGAAGAGAAAGTAAATAGAAAGAATAGAAACTTTGCACAAGTGGAAGGGGAAATTGTGTACAAAGTACACTTTTATTATATTAAGGATTTAAGGGCATGGGTGCCCATTCTTCTTTTTTCATCTTCTTCTTCACGGCTGAAAACAAGAAGAGAGAGAGACTCTCAGTTCTAGAGAGAGAAAGAAGAAGAAGAAGCTGAAAAAGTTAAGTCTTCTCTTCTATGAGCTCTCGTTTCAGCTGGGTTTCGAGTTCTTGACCGATCTTCTTGTTGTTTAGAGTTTGTTTTTGGGATTCAAGAGCTGAATCGAAGTGGGTATTGAACTAGATGACTGTTGCTCAAAGGCTGCTCAAGGTGAATTTCTAGAACCCCTCTTTTACTGATTTTCAACTGATTTGGGGCTATTATGCATACTAAGTAAACATTTCGAATGAAACCGTGGGTTTACAGCTTTATGTTCGAAATGATGTATGCATGTATGTATGTTATAGTGTTGATTATTGGTTAGAGATGATGTAAAGCATGCTTAGATGGCCTTAATATGTTTGATCTGTGTTTGGGTATGCTTAGAATGGCAATCAGGTGATGTTGATGGCATAGAAAGGATTTCAGAATGTTTTGATGAACATGAACAGTGGTCCATGTGCCAAGACGTAGCTCATGCGCCCAAACAATTGTCCATGCGTCCAGCATGAGTGGCCAAACGCCTAAGTGTTGGCCATGCGCCCAAGGGTGGGCCATGCGCCTAAACAGTGGCCCATGCGGCCAGCATGTTGGCCATGCGTCTAAGTGTTGGCCATGCTCCCAAGTGTTGGCCATGTGTCTAAATAGTGCCCATGCGCCCAAGTGATTGAAACGTCTAAGTGTTGGCCATGCGGCTAAACAGTGCCCATGCGCCCAAGTGGTTGAAACGGCTAAGTGTTGGTGATGCGCGTGAAAAGGTGTTATGTGCCTCAAAAGGTGGAAGGTCCCACACGCCCAATTTGGACTTGAGTTTTCTAAGTGGTTTTAAGGGGGTATTATGGGGAGATAGACCTGGTTATGATGTGATGGCTTATGTTTGATGCGTGTTATGTATGTTTGATGTTGCCATATGGTGTATGTTTATGATTATGTATTTCCTTATTATATATGTATGTCTTCCCTTGGCTTGCGTTGAACGTTAATGAATGTAATGAAAGTATTATGTAACGTAGAGTGGAAGATAATGAAAAGAGGAACGTAATGAATGAATGCATGCAGGAATAAATAAATAAAGGAGAAACTATAGAAAGCCTTGCAGGCATAGGTATGAGGTGAGCGACCCTGTGTTGCAACATAGTCGACAGAGGTCTTTGTCCATGAGACGAGATAATGAGATGACTGACTTTGTGTTGCAACAGACTCGGATGGAGTTCAATCCCTGTGATTTACTTGTATGGGATCTTTGTCGCGTATCCCGGAGTTGTGTCAGTCTTCGGACATGAGTCGAGGGTTTGTGAGTAGGCCCCGGCACAGTATCAGCTTTCGAGTATGAGATATTGCACGAGACAAGATTCGGGTAATAAAGAGTAATGAACGAAAGATCATTTATGAAAGAACGAATGTATGAATGAACGTAAATGAATTATCGTAATAATGTACTGAACAGGATCCTTGTCATTCGACCTCAGTAATCATGGCTAAATGCCACAAAGAGGGTAAAGTCTGACCGGATCTACAAAGAGAAGTGAACGATAATGTAATACGTTCAATGAACAAGCTAATGAATGTAATGACGAAGATAATAATGATATAATCTGTATGTACATATCATGCATAATCACGAACGATTGTAAAGTATAGTATGTTTTGAAATAAAGTAAAGAATGGTTTTAATACCGAAAAATATGTTTTATTATAAAACTAAAACTCACTCAGCATCGCTGACTTTTGTATGCATGATAGTTGGTAGGTATTTGTTGATGCTGAGGATTTGCAAGCATGGATGCATAAGCTACTAGGAGCATTTTGAGGCTGGCATCTGTATTTTGGCATTTCGTTGTATTTTGAGAAGAAAACGAACGTTGTAAATGATATGTTTTTAGTTATTAATGAAAGATTTAAATTTCGCTACAAGATATATGTACGTTTTGAAATGTTTTATGTGCAATGAATAACCAACTGTGGGGTGCCCAGGAACGGGGCCTTACAAGTTGGTATCAGAGCAAAAGTTTAAGTGAATTGGGTAAATATTTTGAAAACCTAATCTTAAACTGAAAATGGGACTAAAAGGAAAAGGGATGCCAATCCTAGTAGCTACGTGCCTGCAGGTAAAGGTTTTATGTAAACGTTTTATGTAAGTTATTTTTAACCGGCATTATGTGCGCATGTTATGTGGCTTGTGTGCTATTGTGTAGATTTAGACACTGGTGAAGTCATGATAGGAAATGCTTGGGGTATGAGGAGTAAAGTATGTGGCTAATCACAACTGGCCACTGTAATTAGGGACTTACTATACTTGACATAAACTGAGTTATTACCTTCAATGACCGCTTTAGTGTTTGAATCTTATAGTGTGTTAAAGGATGGCTGGTGGTAGACCTTCAAAACCTTCACGAGGTGGAGGCGGTGGTGGATGTGGTGCTGAACCACGGGTCACGAGAGGAAGGTCTAGGGCTGAAAGAGTAACCCATGAGGAAACCGAGACCCCTCATCAGGAGGGCGGTGATGAGAATACTAATTAGAGAGCCTCGACGAGAGAGGTGCTCAGGGAGGAAGTGCATTCAGTTATGCAGACGATCCTACCATCTGTGGTGACCGTAGTTATGAAGGCTATCAAAGATGGGGAGTGACAGGAAAGGGGTAGATCTTCGGGCGAACGAAGACGACCCGAGACTGAAACGGCTTTCTTCGATGAGGAAGAGGACGAAGAGGAAGAGCCTGCGCCGGAGGCGGAACGAGGTTGTAACTATGGGGCGTTTCAACGATGCAAGCCCCCAATATTTGGTGGAAATGACACTGCTACTACTGCTCACCGATGGGTGAGAGAGATAGAAGCGGTATTGAACATCAGCGAGTGCCGGGAGGATCAGAAAGTAAAGTTTGCTGCCCATTCTTATATAGACTCAGCCTTGGGTTTGTAGGACAATATTGTTCACGTTGAGGGTAGCAGGGCTATCGAAAGGATGAGATGGCCGGAGTTGAAAAGGCCGGTGATTGAAGAGTTCTGTCCTCATCTTGAGATGGACAAGGTTGAGAGGGAGTTCCTACAACTAGAGGCGGGAACCCTGACACATCACAGTACACCACAAAGTTCAACGAGATGGCACGTCTCGTGCCGGATCTGGTGACACCTCTTTCGCGACAGATCAAGAGGTATATTCACGGCTTGCCGACGAGCATCCGTAGGCACATAATCGCTGACTTTTGTGTGCATGATAGTTGGTAGGTATTTGTTGATGCTGAGGAGTTGCAAGCATGGATGCATAAGCTACTAGGAGCATTTTGAGGCTGGCATCTGTATTTTGACATGTCGTTGTATTTTGAGATGAAAACGAACGTTGTAAATGATATGTTTTTAGTTATTAATGAAAGATTTAAATTCCGCTGCAAGATATACGTACATTTTGAAATGTTTTACGTGCAATGAATAACCAACTGTGAGGTGCCCAGGAACGGGGCCTTACAAGTTGGTATCAGAGCAAAAGTTTAAGTGAATTGGGTAAATATTTTGAAAACCTAATATTAACTTAAAAATGGGACTAAAAGGAAAAGGGATACCAATCCTAGTAGTACGTGCCTGCTGGTAAAGGTTTTATGTAAACGTTTTATGTAAGTTATTGTTAACCGGCATTATGTGCGCATGTTATGTGGCTTGTGTGCTATTGTGTAGATTTAGATACTGGTGAAGTCACGATAGGAAATGCTTGGGTTATGAGGAGTAAAGTATGTGGCTAATCACAACTGGCCACTGTAATTAGGGACTTACTATACTTGACATAAACTGAGTTATTACCTACAATGACCGCTTTAGTGTTTGAACCTAGTGTGTTAAAGGATGGCTGGTGGTAGACCTTCAAAACCTTCACAAGGTGGAGGCGGTGGTGGTGGATGTGGTGCTGAACCACGGGTCATGAGAGGAAGGTCTAGGGCTGAAAGAGTACCCCATGAGGAAACCGAGACCCCTCATCAGGAGGGCGGTGATGAGAATGCTAATCAGAGAGCCTCGATGAGAGAGGTGCTCAAGGAGGAAGTGCATTCAGTTATGCAGACGATCCTACCATCGTGGTGACCGTAGTTATGAAGGCTATCAAAGATGGGGAGTGACAGGAAAGGGGTAGATCTTCGGGCGAACGAAGACGACCCGAGACTGAAACGGCTTTCTTCGATGACGAAGAGGACGAAGAGGAAGAGCCTGCACCGGACGCGGAACGAGGTTGTAACTATGGGGTGTTTCAATGATGCAAGCCCCCAATATTTGATGGAAACGACACTGCTACTACTGCTCACTGATGGGTGAGAGAGATGGAAGCGGTATTGAACATTAGTGAGTGCTGGGAGGATCAGAAAGTAAAGTTTGCTGCCCATTCTTTTATAGACTCAGCCTTAGGTTTGTAGGACAATATTATCCAGGTTGGGGGTAGCAGGGCTATCGGAAGGATGAGATGGCCGGAGTTGAAAAGGCTGGTGATTGAAGAGTTATGTCCTCATCTTGAGATGGACAAGGTTGAGAGGGAGTTCCTACAACTAGAGGCGGGAACCCTGACACATCAACAGTACACCACAAAGTTCAACGAGATGGCACGTCTCGTGCCGGATCTGGTCACACCTCTTTCGCGAAAGATCAAGAGGTATATTCACGGCTTGCCGGCGAGTATCCGTAGGCACATAATCGCTGACTTTTGTGTGCATGATAGTTGGTAAGTATTTGTTGATGCTTAGGAGTTGCAAGCATGGATGCATAAGCTACTAGGAGCATTTTGAGGCTGGCATCTGTATTTTGACATGTCGTTGTATTTTGAGATGAAAACGAACGTTGTAAATGATATGTTTTTAGTTATTAATGACAGATTTAAATTCCGCTGCAAGATATACGTACGTTTTGAAATGTTTTATGTGCAATGAATAACCAACTGTGAGGTGCCCAGGAACGGGGCCTTACAAGTTGGTATCAGAGAAAAAGTTTAGGTGAATTGGGTAAATATTTTGAAAACCTAATCTTAAACTGAGAATGGGACTAAAAGGAAAAGGGATACCAATCCTAGTAGCTACGTGCCTGCAGGTAAAGGTTTTATGTAAACGTTTTATGTAAGTTATTGTTAACCGACATTGTGTGCGCATGTTATGTGGCTTGTGTGCTATTGTGTATATTTAGATACTGATGAAGTCACGATAGGAAATGCTTGGGGTTTGAGGAGGAGTAAAGTATGGGCTAATCACAACTGCCCACTGTAATTAGGGACTTACTATACTTGACATAAACTGAGTTATTACCTTCAATGAGCGCTTTAGTGTTTGAATCTTATAGTGTGTTAAAGGATGGCTGGTGGTAGACCTTTAAAACCTTCACGAGGTAGGTAGAGGCGGTGGTGGATGTGGTGCTGAACCACGGGTCATGAGAGGAAGGTCTAGGGCTGAAAGAGTACCCCATGAGGGAACCGAGACCCCTCATCAGGAGGGCGTTGATGAGAATGCTAATCAGAGAGCCTCGACGAGAGAGGTGCTCAGGGAGGAAGTGCATGCAGTTATGCAGACGATCCTACCATCTGTGGTGACCGTAGTTATGAAGGCTATCAAAGATGGGGAGTGACAGGAAAGGGGTAGATCTTCGGGCGAACAAAGACGACCCGAGACTGAAACGGCTTTCTTCGATGACGAAGAGGACGAAGAGGAAGAGCCTGCACCGGACGCGGAACGAGGTTGTAACTATGGGGTGTTTCAATGATGCAAGCCCCCAATATTTGATGGAAACGACACTGCTACTACTGCTCACCGATGGGTGAGAGAGATGGAAGCGGTATTGAACATTAGTGAGTGCTGGGAGGATCAGAAAGTAAAGTTTGCTGCCCATCTTTTATAGACTCAGCCTTAGGTTTGTAGGACAATATTATCCAGGTGAGGGTGGCAGGGCTATCGGAAGGATGAGATGGCCGGAGTTGAAAAGGCTGGTGATTGAAGAGTTATGTCCTCATCTTGAGATGGACAAGGTTGAGAGGGAGTTCCTACAACTAGAGGCGGGAACCCTGACACATCAACAGTACACCACAAAGTTCAACGAGATGGCACATCTCGTGCCGGATCTGGTCACACCTCTTTCGCGAAAGATCAAGAGGTATATTCACGGCTTGCCGGCGAGTATCCGTAGGCACATAATCGCTGACTTTTGTGTGCATGATAGTTGGTAGGTATTTGTTGATGCTTAGGAGTTGCAAGCATGGATGCATAAGCTACTAGGAGCATTTTGAGGCTGGCATCTGTATTTTGACATGTCGTTGTATTTTTAGATGAAAACGAACGTTGTAAATGATATGTTTTTATTTATTAATGACAGATTTAAATTCCGCTGCAAGATATACGTACATTTTGAAATGTTTTATGTGCAATGAATAACCAACTGTGAGGTGCCCAGGAACGGGGCCATACAAGTTGGTATCAGAGAAAAAGTTTAAGTGAATTGGGTAAATATTTTGAAACCTAATCTTAAACTGAGAATGAGACTAAAAGGAAAAGGGATGCCAATCCTAGTAGCTACGTGCCTGCAGGTAAAGGTTTTATGTAAACGTTTTATCTAAGTTATTGTTAACCAGCATTATGTGCGCATGTTATGTGCCTTGTGTGCTAGTGTGTAGATTTAGATACTGGTGAAGTCGGGATAGGAAATGCTTGGGGAATGAGGAGTAAAGTATGTGGCAAATCACAACTGGACACTGTAATTAGGGACTTACTATACTTGAAATAAACTGAGTTATTACCTTCAATGACTGCTTTAGTGTTTGAATCTTATAGTGTGTTCGCGAATGGCTGGTGGTAGAACTTCCAAACCTTCACGAGGTGGAGGCAGTGGTGGATGTGGTGCTGAACCACGAGTCGCAAGAGGAAGGTCTAGGGCTGAAAGAGTAGCCCATGAGGAAACCAAGACCCTCATCAGGAGGGTGGTGATGAGAATGCTAATCAGAGAGCCTCGATGAGAGAGGCGCTCAGGGAGGAAGTGCATGAAGTTATGCAGGCGATCCTACCGTCTGTGGTGACCGAAATTATGAAGGCTGTCAAAAATGGGGAGAGACAGGAAAGGGGTAGATCTTCGGGCGAACGAAGACGACCCGAGACTGAAAGGGCTTTCTTCGATAACGAAGAGGACGAAGAGGAAGATCCTGCGCCGAAGGCGGCACGAGGTTGTAACTATGGGGCGTTTCAACAATGCAAGGCCCCAACATTTGATGGAAACGACACAGCTATTACTGCTCACCGATAGGTGAGAGAGATGGAAGCGGTATTGAACATCAGCGAGTGCCGGGAGGATCAGAAAGTAAATTTTGCTGCCCGTTCTTTTATAGACTCAGCCTTGGGTTTGTGGGACAATATTGTCCAGGTTGAGGGTAGCAGGGCTATCAGAAGGATGTGATGGGCGGAGTTGAAAAGGCTGGTGATTGAAGAGTTATGTCCTCATCGTGAGATGGACAAGGTTGAGAGGGAGTTCCTACAACTAGAGGCGGGAACCCTAACACATCAACAATACACCACAAAGTTCAACGAGATCGCACATCTGGTGCCGGATGAGGTAACATCTCTTTCGCGAAAGATCAAGAGGTATATTCAGGGCTTGCCGGCGAGCATTCGTAGGCACATGATCGCTGACTTTTGTATGAATGATAGTTCGTAGGTATTTGTTGATGCTGAGGAGTTACAAGCATGGATGCATAAGCTACTAGGAGCATTTGGAGGCTGGCATGTGTATTTTGACATGTCGTTGTATTTTGAGATGAAAACGAACGTTGTAAATTATATGTTTTTAGTTATTAATGAAAGATTTAAATTCCGCTGCAAGATATACGTATGTTTTGAAATGTTTTATGTGCAATGAATAACCAACTTTGGGGTGCCCAGGAACGGGGCCTTACAAGTTGGTATCATAGCAAAAGTTTAAGTGAATTGGGTAAATATTTTGAAAAACTAATTTTAAACTTAGAATGGGGCTAAAAAGAAAAGGGATGCCAATCCTAGTAGCTACGTTCCTACAGGTAACGGTTTTATGTAAACGTTTTATGTAAGTTATTGTTAACCGGCATTATGTATGTATGTTATGTGGCTTGTGGGCTATTGTGTAGATTTAGATACTTATGTAGTCAGGATAGGAAATGCTTGGGGTATGAGGAGTAAAGTATGTGGCTTATCACAACTAGCCATTGTAATTAGGGACTTACTTTACTTGACATAAACTGAGTTATTACCTTCAATGACCACTTTAGTGTTTGAATCTTATAGTGTGTTAGAAGATGGTTGGTGGTGGAACTTTGAAACCTTCACGAAGTGGAGGCGGTGGTGGACGTGGTGCTGAACCACGGGTCACAAGAGGAAGGTCTAGGGCTGAAAGAGTAGCCCATGAGGAAACCGAGAGCCCTCATCAGGAGGGCGGTGATGAGAATGCTAAATAGAGAGTCGCGATGAGAGAGGCGCTCAGGGAGGAAGTGCATCAGTTTATGCAGACGATCCTACCATGTGTGGTGACCGAAGTTATGAAGGCTGTCAAAGATGGGGAGAGACAGGAAAGGGGTAGATCTTCGGGCGAACGAAGACGACTCGAGACTGAAACGACTTTCTTCGATGACGAAGAGGACGAAGAGGAAGAGCCTGCGCTGGAGGCGGCACGAGGTTGTAACTATGGGGTGGTTCAACGATGCAAGCCCCCAACGTTTGATGGAAACAACACTGCTGCTACTGCTCACCGATGGGTGAGAGAGATGGAACCGGTATTGAACATCAACGAGTGCCGGGAGGATCAGAAAGTAAAGTTTGCTGCCCATTCTTTTATGCACTCAGCCTTCGGTTTGTGGGACAATATTGTCCAGGTTGAGGGTAGCAGGGCTATCGGATGGATGAGATGGCCGGAGTTGAAATCGTGAGATGGACAAGGTTGAGAGGGAGCTCCTACAACTAGAGGCGAGAACCCTGACACATCAATAGTACACCACACAGTTTAACGAGATGGCACGTCTGGTGCCGGATCAGGTGACACCTCTTTCGCAAAAGATTAAGAGGTATATTCAGGGCTTGCCGGTGGACATCCGTAGGCAAATGATCGCTGCCCGACCGAGTACGTTAAGGTCAGCGGTTGATTTGGCGGGGAGATTGTATGATGAAAGATCTATGATGGTGACTGAAAGTAGCAAGAAAGGAGAAGGTGATCAATAATGGAACGGGAAGCGATTGGAATGTGGCGGAGCCGCTCCAGGTGGCAAAGGTGCACAAGTGGATGATCAGCATGTGGTCATAACTGGTGCGGCGTCGAAAAGGTGTGACAAGTTTGGACACAGGCACCCCGGGGAATGTAGATTGGGGGAGCAATGTCTATTTCCGTTGTGGAAGGACTGGACATGTGGCGAAGAACTGCGGTATGGGGAGGTGTTATTCCTGTGGTAAGGAAGGTCATATGAGGAGGGATTGCAAGAAGCCGAGTGCAGAAGGTTCGGGAACAAAGAAGATCGGAGGAAGCTCCGGTACGAGGAAAGAGAACAGAGGATGAAAGCTAGAGCCTTCGCTATGATCGGGAGGAGGCTAGGTCAGACTCCGAGGTAACGTCAGGTACGTTCTTGCAAGTTTGGATTTATGTATCTATGATTTAATTGTGATGCTAGTTGTAGTTCTGTTGTCGCTATTTCTGTGATGTTGCACGTTACGGGTAGGAAGATCCATGAGCCCTTCGATGTAAGAATTGCTATTAGTAAGTCTGCCAGGTTACCTATTGCCCTAGAGGATTGCGCGCTAGAATTGAGAGAGAGTGCTTGTTCCTGCTAGGCTGTTCAAGACAGACATAGGTAGGTACACATGCATCTACGAGTGAGTTGATTAGTACTCTATGTCTCAAATCCCAAGTGTTGCATGAAGATTGACTGCTCAACCGTGCACAACCATAGTTCGGTCCCGGCCTACGACAATGAAGTATGAGGAAGGCTTCGACCAGGAAAGCGGCTTGCTTAGTTTGGAGTCAAGTAAAGCTAATACTAAAGTGTAGAGGGTCATTCCTAGTTGATGCTCCGGTAGGAGGAGTGACACATCGATTGGAGCTACCCGATGAGTTAAGTGGGACTCATCAGAAGTTCCATGCATCTCGTCTAAGAAAGAGCTCAACCGATAAGGATAGATCAGGCTACGAGAGAACACGGAGATGGACAAAGTATCCAACCAGGAGAAGCAACTCGTGACCATTACTAATAAGAAGAAGAGAATAGGCTAAGGAGGATGATGGTTTCACTTGTACGGGTGCAGTGAAGCCTAAAGGTATCTATGTTTAAGTGCAAGATCAAAGAAGAGGTGAGACAGTGTTACCCGTAGTTGTTCAAGAAGCGACGGGTTTCGGGGACGAAACCTCTTTAAGGGGGGTAGACTTGTAACACCCCGAATTTCTATTCAAACGAAAGGAAAAGAAATGTAAATAGAAAGAATAGAAACCTTGCACAAGCGGAAGGGGAACATGTGTACAAAGTACACTTTTATTATTATAAGGATTTAAGGGCATGGGTGCCAATTCTTCTTTTTTCATCTTCTTCTTCACGGCTGAAAAGAAGAAGAGAGAGAGACTCTCGGTTCTAAAGAGAGAAAGAGGAAGAAGAAGCTGAAAAAGGTAAGTCTTCTCTTCTATGAGCTCGGTTTCAGGTAGGTTTCATGTTCTTGACCGAAGTTCTTGTTGTTTAGAGTTTGTTTTCGGGATTCAAGAGCTGAATCGAAGTGGGTCATGAACTAGATGATTGTTGCTCAAAGGCTGCTCAACGTGAGTTTCTAGAACCCCTCTTTGACTGAATTTCAACTGATTTGGGGCTATTATGCATACTAAGTAAACATTTCGAAAGAAACCGTGGGTTTACAGCTTTATGTTCAAAATGATGTATGCATGTATGTATGTTATAGTGTTGATTATGGGGTAGAGATGATGTATAGCATGCTTAGATGGCATTAGTATGTTAGATCTGTGTTTGGGTATGCTTAGAATGGCAATCAGGTGATGTTGATGGCATAGAAAAGATTTCAGATTGTATTGATGAACATGAACAGTGGTCCATGCGCCAAGAGGTGGCTCATGTGCCCAAACAGTTGTCCATGCGTTCAGCATGAGTGGCGAGACGCCTAAGTGTTGGCCATGCGCCCAAGGGTGGGCCATGCGCCTAAACAGTGGCCCATGCGCCCAGCATGTTGGCCATGCATCTAAGTGTTGGCTATGTGCCCAAGTGTTGGCCATGCGCCTAAATATTGCCCCTGCGCCCAAGTGATTAAACCATCTAAGTGTTGGCCATGGGCCTAAACAGTGCCCATGTTCCCAAGTGGTTGAAACGGCTAAGTGTTGTTGATGCGCCTGAAAAGGTGTTATGCGCCTAAACGTGGCTGAATCGCCCAAATAGTGCCCATGCGCCCAGACTGTTTTACACTTAGAATTTTTATGCTCATGCGCTTGGAGGGTCCCACACACCCAATTTGGACTTGAGTTTTTCTAAGTGGTTTTAAGGGGGTATTATGGGGAGATAGACCTGGTTATGATGTGATTGCTTATGTTTAATGTGTGTTATGTATGTATGATGTTGCCTGTATGGTGTATGTTTATGATTATGTATGTACCTTATTATGTATGTATGTCTTCCGTTGGCCTGCGTTGAACGTTAATGAATGTAATGAAAGTATTATGTAACGTAGAGTGGAAGATAATGAAAAGAGGAACGTAATGAATGAATGCATGCATGAATAAATGAATAAAAGAGAAAGTACACAAAGGCTTGCAAGCATAGGTATGAGGTGAGCGACTCTGTTTTGCAACAGAGTAGACAGAGGTCTTGGTCCATGAGACGAGATAATGAGATGAGCGACTTTGTGTTGCAACAGACTCGGATGGAGTTCAATCCGTGTGATTGACTCGTATGGGATCTTTGTCGCGTATCCCGGTGCTACGTCAGTCTTAGGACATGAGTCGGGGGTTGTGAGCAGGCCCCGACACAGCATCAGCTTTCGAGCATGAGATATTGCACTAGACAAGATTCGGGTAATAAAGAGTAATGAATGAAAGATCACATATGAAAGAATGAACTTATGAATGAATGTAAATGAATTATCTTAGTAATGTACTGAACAGGATCCTTGTCATTCGACCTCAGTAATTGTGGCTGAGTGCCAGAAGAGGGTAAAGTCTGACCGGATCTACAAAGAGAAGTGAACGATAATGTAATACGTTGAATGAACAAGCTAATGAACGTAATGACGAATATAATAATGATATTATTTGTATGTACGTATGACGCATGATCACGAACGATTGTAAATTATAGTATGTTTTGGAATAAAGTAAAGAACGGTTTTAATACGGAAATGTATGTTTTATTATAAAACTTGAACTCACTCAGCGTCACTGACTTTTGTATGCATGATAGTTGGCAGGTATTTGTTGATGCTGAGGAGTTGCTGGCATGGATGCATAAGCTACTCGGAGCATTTTGAGGCTGGCATATGTATTTTGACATGTCATTGTATTTTTAGATAAAAACGAACGTTTTAAATAATATGTTTTTAGTTATTAATGAAAGATTTAAATTCCGCTGCAAGATATACATACGTTTTGAAATGTTTTAAGTGTAATGAATGACCAACTGTGAGGTGCCCGGGAACGAGGCCTTACAAGTACTAGTTTGATTTCCTAAACTTGCTAATGACTCTAGATGAAAGAACAGATTCGACCATCAAAAATTTTTGACAACATGTCCCGAATGATTTGACTTACCGGTATGATTCCAAATGGAATTGGTCCATGTATGGTCAAAATGAATTCAAGCTGCATTTTCAGAAAATGAATCTATTAGATTTCCATCTTAGGATTTACACCTCACATAAAACCACAAAAACAAGTTTAGTTTTGTATTTCAATTTCAGTTCTTTTATTTTGTATAAATTTCATCAATTTAGTTTGTTTAACATTGGAATACGCCATGAAACTCAATCGGCCGACTGAATGTGATCGACTGAACAAATCGCACGACTAAGGTCCAATCACCCGAATGAATAGAGCGAATGGGTCTGGTAGTCCGATTAAAATCTGATTCAGTATAAATAGGGCCACAGTCGATCGCCTAAACTCATCACCCCCATTCACCCTAAAATCGCACAGCTTGTCGTTACTCTGCCAAAATTTCTTAAGACCCAAATTAAGTTCATCTTCTGATATTCTGATGATCTCTGTTGATTTTACAGGTATAATGTGGTGCACTCTTACAAAAACTCTGTTGATTCTAGCCCTAAATCATGAGATTCGGCCCTAACAAGACCGAGACTGAAATTGGACAAATAACATAACTAAACTAAGTAAAATGTTGAAATCTAGTTTATTAGATGATTAGTAGGTTGATTGTGAGCCTAATGAACCAAAAAAACCACGCCTAATTTTAAGGTTTGGTCCCAATTCAAATTTTAGTAGAACCAAGAGTGAGTCATGCGACTAGACACCCGGATGAACTCCAATCGCACAACTGAGCTGGCCGAACGACTCACTCGGCCGAATGGATAATCCGAATGAACTCAGTCAGCCGATTGAACCAATGGCAGGCTCAGTCACCTCATTGAAATCAGTCGCATGTTCAGTAACCCGATTGTATTCAATCGCCTGTTAGTTCAACAGACTGAACTCAGTCGTATGGTTCAATCGCATGATTGAACCAGACTGATCTCAAACAGGTTAACTTGAACTAAATTTTGTTGTGTGGTGATCTAATGTCTATGTGTCTTTTGTTATAGATTGATGGTTGACAGGTGGTCCATCAACCCCAAGCACAAGATTTGTGCCTATTTGGATGCCATAACTCGGAACGGTGTCGTGTTTGTGGGGATCGTTGCATTTCTAAAGAGATCCTAGATTCACAGAGCTATTTCCACAACGTGCACTCCCTATCGGTCTATACAACAGGCCTTTTGGGAGGGGGCATCGGTTGATCGTTCACAAGAGTCCTACTGCATCCGGAGCACCATTTTTGGGTAGGCGATTGAGGTGACTGCTGATGATATACGACGTGTACTCGATCTGGGTGATGATGTAGATCACCCAACCAGGCTACACCCTCTGACTATTAGAGGGTGATTCCTCAGGATGAAGTATGCTAGGGACATAAACGCATGTATGCTGAACAAAAGCAACATGCCCCAGTTTAATTACTTGGCGCATGTGATACTGAAGTGCTTGGCATCGAGGAGGGGTGGGTTTGATGACCTCTCAGACTTGATCTAGAATGCCTACATGGCACTGGTACTCAACCACCCCTTCAGTTTCTCGAGTATGATTTCTACCTATCTGATAGAGAACCTAGAGGCAAAAGTCAAGGAGGGTTTCTACATGTATCCAAGGTTCTTGTAGATGATTATTGATGAGAAGCTGCCTACCTTGCCCAAGGAGAGCCACGATGCTGTATCGTTGGAGATTATGGATGACACGACGTTAGGCCGCATGAAGGTCTACAGGGGGAAGCAAGTCAAGCCCCCTATGAAGAGACTCTTGAGGCATCTGGCCAAGGATGATTACGTGGCGCCAGGAAGGCGAAAGTGACGCCATGAGGAGAGTGACTCAGATGTTGAGCAAATTGCTCTACCATCTGAGACTCCGACGATGATGGTGATATCGGCGAAGACTCTGGGCCCGCTTCTACTAGGGGCCCAATACCCATGTTACATCTCCACCTCCTACAGATGCCACCACTACCAGCTTTCACCAAGACTTTTGTCCTCCATATGAGCAGGCAGAGAGTGATGAAGAGCCTCTCACGAGGACTGTGGGTAGGAGGGTAGTTGCCACACAGACAGGTTTGAGGGCGGTTGGTGGACATCCAAGGGAGTCCGGGGATGCTGATGCTGATCCAATTCCCACATATGTCTCGGACCATCCCAGCAGCCAAGGGGGAGCCTCTGTGCCTAGAAGCTCAATGAAGAAGAGGATGGCACAACCCCATGGCAAGAAGGGGAGGATATTGAAGTTCACCTTGACCTCATCTACCACCACTGCCACCACCTCTACTCCCTCACACACCAATACCACACCCATTCCACCACTTACCCACATCCAATCCACCACCACTACAGCCCATCCACCACCACCCACATCTATACCACCCCCAATCTTCACCACTGCCACCACCACCACCTCTAGCCACCAAGCAGGACCATCATTTTACCCCTCATTTCCATCTGGATCATCTCTACCTCTTGGTGGGGTAGAGGAACAGCTCTCAACACTAAACCGTATGGTACTGAAGCTGTTGGCAGCCGATGATGAGAACACTGCTCAGATTCGTCAGTTAGTAGAGCTTACTGCTGCACAATCTCAGCAGATATCTCAGCAGGCTTAGCTGATTGAGTAGCAGGCACAACAGATCGCTGCTTAGAGCCTAGAGATGTCCCAACTCTGGGAGCAAAATGTCCATTCAGCAAAGAGGATAGAGGAGTTGGAGGCTACTAACAAGACCATCATGCTCAAGCTCAAGGGCTCGAAGGATGAGCCACTAAAGATCAAAGAAGGAGATGGAGAAGATGGTGATGATGATGACTGTGATGATGATGATGATGGTGATGATCACGGTGAAGATACAAAGGGAGGTGATGATGCAGGTGATGATGAAGGAGAAGAGGATATATCTGCTACGGGTGCCACATCAGCAAGCGAAAGGAGGACCAAGAAAGCTCAAGACAAAGGTGCCTCTACATCACCCCCGTCAGCAGAGGAACACATGATAAAAGACAAGAGTAATGCATAGTTATTTATGACATTTAAAATCATATCTATTTGAATCTTGTATCAAACTAATGTACATAATGATTATATTTTGTTTATGTGTTTTTGTTTTGATTATTGACTAATGGTTGATGTGTTACATGTTTTAAATCAAGCAGATCATACATCTCAGCAAGATGAGTATGACGTTGCTCCCCGCAGATCAAGTCTCAACTCACTATGATACTTGATCTGTAAGGGATAGTCAGGAGGTCTATGAGTTACACACCTGAAGAAGGAGAAATAATCCACGAACTTACTCATGAGCAACTTGTTGAAATGTTCAGACTGAATCCCGACGAGATTGTGAAGGATGCTCCTACGATGGACATTGACAGTGACGATAAGCTTAATGATGTTGATGAAATTGAGATTGAAAATGTCATGGCTAAACATTATCAAGAGTACGCTGACAAGGAGGGAAATGTAGTCCCCAATCTGGGGGACTCCCTTCTTAGTGATACTTTTGAAACTCTGGATAAAATGGAGCAAGAGTCGGAAAATAAGGAAGACAAGGCGCAAGTCTCAGACGTCGACACCAATATCAGAAAGGCTGAATCCCAGTGCAGTGCTCCAAAGTAGAATGTATACACCAAACTCTATAAAGTGAAGAAGCATCACAAGGTGTCAGGAAAAATTATATCATGGGCCTATTTTGATGGTCTTAACGTCTATGCTGTTAAAAGAGAGAAAGGGATCGAGTACTTCAGATTCCCACACGATCTGAAGACTCTTCCATGTTTTGAGCTTACCCAGTTAGCAAAATTGAAGTTGCTATATGCTGACCTTCTTAAGATGTTAGGCTGGTTTGAAGCAGCGTTAAAGAGTGAGTACCACACCCGCTGGGTCAACTTCAAGCCTCAACAACCAACGAGGTATATGAGGAAATCTGAAGTTGATGCCATAACTGGGAAGCCTAAAATAGTGTTGAAGTGGAGTCCTCCGTGCATGATGTCTAGAATCCCTCAACGGGAAATGCCACAGGACTTCACTTCACACTTCTAGTGGTGGTACTATGATTGGAGAACAGGATAGGGAGTCATAGTGTTGAAAAGAAATGGTATTATGGAAACTATGACGGTGTTTGACCCCATGTGGCTCATTAACTTGTCATCTAATGATGTTTACAACTTATACAATTGGCCACCGTTCTATGACTCGCAGGACATTGTACAAGCTCTGTAATTCCAGAATGTGATACGATTTTGCTTTGATTTTGAAATACATGCAGGAGTCACAAGAGAGGACAAGTATGTTGTGTTAAGTGCTCTAAGAAAGATTAACATGTTGTCTTTATTTGTCTTTTGATATTTTGAAATAGTACAGGGACTATTTCTGTAATTTGTTAGTTCCTTTACTTTGTGTTTTGAGTATAAATAGGTTAGATTTGCACGTAGATAAAAAAGAATACACAAGATATTCGAATCTGTTTTTCATGCTTGTAATTGTCTTAGCTTGATATGAATGAAAACTTGAATTTTATTGATATCTTGTTTTGATTTGATTACTTTATGTGAATTTCATTGAATTGTGTTACAAATCATCACACATATATTCATTTGATCTTATCAAATGGTATCAGAGCTGTTGGTAAGCTGTTAGTGATTGATTTTTGTTTTAAGTTCATCGAACTTGAAAACCTAAAATGTCACTAAATCTGTGATTGAGATACAATTCAAGTGAAAATTTGTGAATTTCAGTTGTGTTTCATGATCAGAAACATGATTTGAATCATAATTACCAGATCAATTCATCAAATTCAAGTAAATTGTTGAATTTGTTGTTCGAAAATGTCTTGAAGTTTCGATCTGAAATTTCAAAAATTGAGTGATTTGTTGTTGAAATTGAAGAAATTGATATTAAGAAGAATATTTATCGGCCTAAAACTCGTCTAACTAAAAAGTTTCAGTCGAATTCATCAACATTTGAAGAATTCAGAAGATTTGAGTTTGTTACATTCATTTGAAGATGATGAATGTGTCGCATGAGCTGAGATTGACTGAATTTGTCTAAGTGTTAGACGCATTAACACTGTGTAGACGTTTTCAATTCAGACGTTTGATCACTGTTCGAGTGTCTAGACGTATCATTGTTGAGAAGTTTTTGAACTGTTTAGACGTTTGATAACTGTGTAGGGGCATCAACACTGTGCAGACGCATCAACACTGTGTATACGCATCACAACTGTTCAGATGTTTTACAACTGTTCAGACGCATCACTTTTAGTCGTCTTGGAAAATTTTTCTAAGGCATTCCATTAGACATTTCTCAACTTAGACGCATCAATTGTTGAGACGTTTGAATGCTGTTCAGACGTTTTAACCTTGATACTTAGAATTTTCTTTTTAAGAAAATTCTTTGAAAAACTTTTTCAAATTTTTTTAAAATTCAAAATATAAGAAAACAACAAAAATATAAGAATGGTAAAATCAAAAGATTCTAAAAAGAGAGTTTTAAAACATAAAAATAGAGCTGATTTCAAAAATTAGTCTCTTAGACTAAAACAACATTTTAATTCCATTCACACTAATCTCTGGAAATCTATAGAAAAAGGACCATACATTCCTATAATAACTGATGGACCAGACCGAGGATTTGTGTATACTAAAGATTCTCCAGAACCTTATCCCGAAGATGATATTCAAGGAGATGATTTGAAAAGAGTTAAGAATGATATTAAAGCCTATTCATTGATGTGTAAAGGACTACCTTTGGAAGTTATTACAAGGCTTGATGCATATCAAACTGGATATACACTATATAAAGCATTGAAGATCATTTGTGAACGAGGTAAAGAGATGCAAAATTTAAAGAAACAAAAGCATAAAAGACAATTAGAATTATTTCAACATTTGTCTGGAGAGACAATAAATCAAATGATGAATAGATTTGTTCAACCCATAACTGAGATGTCAACAGCTGGTATCAAACCTGATCTTGAAGATTTTAATCTTAGACTACTCAATGCTTTACCATCTTCATGGAAACAAACTGTAACACTAGTAAAGCATACTGAGAAGTTTCCAATGGATCTAGATCTTCTTATTGCAAAAATAGAATCAGCGGAGATTGATGAAAGCTCAAGGAACAATGATAGAGCAGCATCAATGTCTCAGTATCAGTTTGTTGCTTCACGTGTAACCACGACAGAAAATGCATTCATGGCATAGAATGAGAAAAGTCCTGAAGAAGAAGGAGACTTGTTTGTAGGAGCAGGATTTTTCACTGACTCATCATTTACCAGTGCACCTGCATATACAACTCAGTCTCATTCTCAATCTCCTCCTAAACCACAATCACAATCATCAAATATTCAGACAGAGACTTCTTCATCATCTAACTCTGCTAAATCTAGCAAAGTTAAAGATGTGATTAACATCCTATTAGAGGATGAAGAGTCCAAAACTCCATTTACTGCTTTTATGGCCAGCTTTCAAGCATATCAAGATAGCCATTTAACTTAACTAGATTTTGTTTTACAAGATTTATTTGAGATGGATCCTGAAGATGTTGAAGAGATGGACCTGAACTGGCAGATGGTGATGATTTCCTACAGGACTCAAAAACATTCTTATGTCAACAAGAATACAAGCCTAGTGCAAACAAGACTGTTGGATTTGACAAGTCAAAAGCTAGATGTTTCAACTGCAACAGTTATGGACACTTTTCAAGAGAATGGAAAGCTCCAAGGAATAATGGAGGAACTGCTCATTCAAGCACAAATAATCAAAGGTTTCAACAAGCTCAAAAGACTTTTCAAAAGCCTTATCAAAGTCTTCCTATGTTAGAGCTTAAAGATGAAACCAAATCATCTGATGAAACAAAGAACGCACTAGTAGTCAACATAAAAGATGGACATGATTGTAGTGCATATGCAGATCAATTTACAAATGACTTAACATCAAGTTTGTCTCTTATTGTAGAAATTCAAGAGGACGATTGGTCAAAAAACAATTACCCAAAAGTGGAAAGTGATGAAGAGGAAGATAACTATGATTGGAGTGATAAGTCTGATCCTAAAGAGGATATAGAGGAAGTAGTTCTAATGGTTCAGTCTCATCAACCAAAGGTTAAAGAGAAAAGCTAAAATTTCCTGAAATACCATCAGAAGTAAGAGAAAAGCTTTGCACCAAATCATGCTTTGAACATGTTGAACACTACAGAAACTATTCATTCAAAATCTGTGAAAAGCTAAAAGAAGAAGAATCTATGCATAATCAACTTAAATCTGATCATAAAACTGCAGATCAAAAGATTATCTCTCTTCAAAATTCATGGAATAATACAATCAAAGATTTAGAAATTGTTACAAAACAACTAGAAGAGATTACCAAGAATCTTGAACAAGAGAAAATAGCACATGCTACTACTCAATTTGATCTAGCAAAAGTAAAAAGTTCAAAACTGATAGTAGAAAAACTAATCAGTGAAAGGAAAGATAAACAAAAAGCAAGATTAGGTTTCACTCATGAACGTATGCCTGAATCTATCACAAACACACTACCAGAGAAATTCAATACTCATGATCATTCCCCTGAAAATAATGCATAGCTTAAAGCCTTTCAGATCAAAACCAAGAATGCAGAAGAAGAAAAAGAAAATGTCCAAGTGTTTGTTGAAAAGGATCAAGAAAAAATCAAAAATGGACATCCAATCAAGATAAAATCATATGAACCGAAACAACCAAAACAAAATATCTCTTCTGATCAAATTCATAATGTAATAGAAGAAGTTAGAGTTCAAAACAAGGATAAACAACAGATAGGAACATCAGAAGATTCAAACACCATCAACATGAAACAATTTCAATCAGAAAAGGAATCTTCTTCTGATAATGTTCAATCTGATTAAACCAAGCTCTTTTAAATCTAAGAATCAAAGAAGAAGAAAGAAATCTGCAAAAGCAACATTTGAACAAAACAAAAGTTCAGAAAATTTGATTAAAGCAACAATTCAAACATTAAAAATAAAACCAATTAAATTTGTGTCAGCAGCAGGTATGTTAAATATGAATTCTCTTTCAAATAATAAAGCAAATGTTATGAACAAATCAAACTCTGATTAGAAATCTAGTTCTGATTCAAAGACTCTCCACTGTAGCAAAGATTTGTTTCTAATACATTCAAGAAGGAAGTTCATGTTAAACAAATGAACAATAATATGACACAAAATCAAACTGTGAAAAATGAAAGACAACAGTTTAACTATATGACACCAAAAGCAAACATTATGTTATTGACAAAAGTTAACGAAAAGTTGTTTTAACACCATAAAAGTATTGTGAAATTTGTGATATGAAAAATCACAATACTGCTAAGTGCTACTTGAACAAGTACTATCACATATGTGACATGAGAAATCATTCAACAGCAGATTGTTATTATAACAAATATTGTACTTATTTTGATGAAAAGACTCAGAACACTGCAGATTGTTACTTTAGAAATAGATCTCTCACTAGAAACTTTGCAAAATCAAACATGAGCAAAGGATTTGCTAATCCACAGTATTTGAGAAATCAAACTATTGGATTTCAAACAGACATTAATCAACCTAATGTAGGTTTGAGATCTTTTCCTAAGAACAACTATATGAGTTTCAAACATAACATGCAAGAACACTTTATACCAAGATCTGTAAGGATGACTAATAAAAATGTTGAACATCAATACATTTCAAAAGATGATCAATCGAATGGTATGAATGTTCACAAAAATAAATTAAACAATTTTTAGAATAAAATTGGTAAATTCATCAAAAATAGACCTGATTAGAATAATCTCCATTATAAACAATTTACAATTGTTGATAAATTGGAAAGCCCAAGACCATTTCGGCTTGGGTAGATATTTCAACTTAACTTTCTTGTAGTGCAGGCACGCCCAAAAAGACCAATCAATACATGGTATGTGGATAGTGGGTGTAGTCGGCACAAGACAGGCAATACTACCTTGTTACAAGATTTTAAATCAAAAGATGGAACTCACGTCGCCTTTGGTGGTGATGCTGGAGGAAAAACAATGGAGAAGGAACAGTATCCAATGGGATAATAAGCTTTGATAAAGTCAACTTTTGTTCACGGTGAACTTAATTGTTTAAGCGTATCTCAAATTTGTGATAAATCGTATTCTGTTCTGTTTGATAATTCATTATGTTATGTTTTGAAACCAGGCTTCAAGATAAGCAAAGATTGGGTTATTGTTATAGCTGAGAGAGACAGATATGTATACAAATTAGATATGTCTCAAGTTGATCCTTTACTGAAACAACATGCCTAATTGCTAAAGCATCGAATGATGAAAGCCAGCTTTGGCATAGACGTCTCGGTCATTCAAATTTCAAGAACATGAACAAGCTCGTAGCAGGAAATCATGTCATTGGACTTCCATCCAAGAAGTTTGCAACAAATGATCACTGCTCAACATGTTTGAAGGGAAAGCAACACAGAGCATCTTATAAGTCCAAGCCTATAAACTCAACATCCAACCTCTTCACATGTTACATATGGACCTTTTTGGACCAACAAACGTCAAGAGTATTGGACGAAAATCATATTGTTTAGTTATCATTGATGACTTTACAAGATTTTCATGAGTTTTCTTTCTTTATGCCTAATCTGAAACAGCTGAATTATTAAAAGAATTTATCATTAAAGTTGAAAATCAATTAGACAACAAGTGAAAATTATAAGAAGTGATAATGGAACAGAATTCAAAAATGCTAACATTGAAATGTTTTGTGCACAGAAAGGGATAGCTCATCAGTTCAGTGCTCCCAGAACTCCTCAACAAAATGGAGTTACTGAAAGGAAGAATATAACACTGATTGAAGCTGCTCGTTCTATGTCATCACTTTTTGGGATGAAGCGATATCAACTGCGTGTTTCGTTCAGAATCGAATCTTAATTGTCAAGATAAACTGAAAACTCCATATGAGTTAATCTTTGGCAGAAAACCGAACATAAACTTTTAAAATCATTTGGTTGTCCTGTTATGATTCTTAATTCAAGTGATCAATTAGGAAAATTTGATGCAAAATCTGATAACGGATTTTTCGTTGGATATTCATCAGTTTCAAAAGCCTATCGAGTCTATAACTCTAGGACGAATGTAATCCTTGAAACATTCAACGTTAAATTTATGGAATATTCTTTTCCATCAGTTTCAAATGGTCCTGCATGGTTATTTGATCTAGATTCATTATCAAACTCTTTTCAATCCAATTTGTTTGATCAACCAAATTGTCTTAATTCTACAGATAAGAAGATCTCAAGAGGAGATCTTGGACCTTTCAATGAAGATTCAGATTCTGATGACCCAGACGATTCAAGCTCAGACTACCCATTTTTATCATTTGTCAAGGATTTAACAATTCAAAACCATGAAAATACAGTTTCATATTATTCAAAGTCAATTAATCAGGAAGAATCACAAAATATTCCTAATGATGGTAATGAGTTTGTGATACCTGAGTCTGGAACATCATCCATTTCAAGTGATGTAGTTGATACAGGTAACTTTGATTACTTTGTCAATTCACCTACTCATGTTCCAAACTTCAATCCATATTCTTCTACTTTGATACATGAGTTTTCCAACTTGAATCAAATAAATATAGATGTTAATGTTCAATGTGATGAGATTACTACATCTTGTATTCACAAGAATCATCCCATTTCTCAGATTATTGGTTCATTGTATGAGAGAACAACACGGAGTAAATCAGAACAAGCAAACGTATGCTTATACTCTTGTTTTCTTTCTCAAATTGTTTCTAAAAATGTTGCCGAAGCATTAAAGGACAATGGTTGGATAGAAGCCATGCAAGAATAATTACTTCAATTCCGCAAACAAGAAGTGTGAAATTTGGTGGATCTACCTGAAGGAGAAAATGTAACTGGCACAAAATGGTTATTTAGAAATAAAACTGATGATCGTGGTGTTGTAATAAGGAACAAAGCAAGACTTGTTGCACAAGGATACACACAGGAAGAAGGTATAGATTATGATGAAGTGTTTGCATCAGTTGCAAGACTTGATTCTATTCGACTTTTTCTGGCTTATGCTTCATTCATGAAATTTAAGGTGTATCAAATGGATGTAAATGGTGCATTTTTATATGGCCCAATTACTGATGATGTATTTGTGAAGCAACCTCCAGGCTTTGAGGATGCACAATTTCCACATCGAGTATATAAACTGAGTAAAGCTTTATATGGACTTCATCAAGCCCCTAGAATTTGGTATGAGACGTTATCACAACAGTTAATCCAACATGGATACACATGAGGGAAAATTTATCCTACTTTATTCATAAAGAAGGACAATAATGATATTTATGTGTACAAGTGTATGTTGATGATATCATATTTGGTTCTACATGTCCAAAATTGTGCAATGAATTTGAAGAAATAATGAAATCTCGATTTCAAATGAGTTCTATGGGAGAGATTAACTTCTTTCTTGGACTTCAAGTCAAGCAAACTACAGATGGAAGCTCTTAAAGAAATTTAAGTTTCAAGATTGTCAGTCCATACGAACTCCAGCAGATGTTAACACCAAGATTGAACCTGATCCAAAAGGAAAATCTATTGACCAAACGTTATACAGATCAATGATTGGATCTTTGATGTATCTTACTGCATCTACACCAGACATTATGTATGTTGCTTGTGTATGTGCCAGGTATCAATCAGACCCGAAAGAATCCCACTTAATTGCTGTCAAAAAATATTCAGGTATCTCAAAGGTAAACCAGCCTTAGGGCTTGGTATCCTTACGAGGGAAACTTTGAATTATATGGATATACTGATAGTGATTATGGTGGATGTTGTCAAGATAGAAAATCTACTTCGGGTGGGTGTCAATTTCTTGGTCCCAGATTAGTCTCATGGCAATGCAAGAAACAAACAAATGTCTCTGTTTCAACTACAGAAGCTGAGTACATTGCTGCATCAGCAGGATGTTCTCAAATCCGTTGGTTGCAAAATCAATTACTAGATTATGGTGTCAACTTTCTTAAAACACCCATATATATGATAACACAGCTTCTATGTTCATAACAGCTAATCCTATTCAACACTCAAAAACCAATCATATCGAAATTCGATATCATTTTCTTAGAGATAACTCTGAAAAGGATTAATCATATTGATTCAAATTGCAACAGAAAAACAATTGGCAGATCTATTTACTAAAGCCGTCCTACCAGGACGGTTTGAGTACTTAGTAGAATCAGTTGGTCTTATAAATCATATGTGATCTCCCTAAATCAAAAGATCATAATAAGTGATACTCTCATTGTGAATAGCCTGTTTACATTTTTGTGTGTGTGTGATTTTATGTTTTTAATAGAAAAATCAAATACAAAAATATATATCAAAAATACAAAAATATTTTTTGGAAAGGATTATGTTTTGCAATATGTGAGAAATGATAGTACATTAGTGAGATCAGTTGCATACTTCACTCATTCATAAAGTCTAGACATGATCAGATATGATGTGTAGCTAATATCTGACTATTATGCTGAAAAGTAAATTCTTTCATCAAACTAAACATACATGCTTGTGTGTATTCATCTGAGTACTTTTGAGTTGCTTTAGCTTTTCAGAATGAATGTTTGGTAAGATACATCTCTCACACCTGTTGAAACTATGTGAAATCAGGAGACCTGTTACAAAGCATCATTTCACTTCTCTGTTATCAGTCATCATAGACTTGAAGTATGACATATCCTCTATTGTAAGTCATTACAGACCTGGATTCTCTTTTTGATGCAAAAAGATGCCAATGTGCACAACCTATTCAAAAGAATAGTCAGAGCTGATCAAATGGTTATCCATGATCATCCTCTATTAACTAAGTAACATGAACTCTGATGATATCTATGTTTCAGGTAATAAGTTGAGCATGTGTTCTTTCTTACATTTCATAATGATAGTTGAATTCTCTTAGTCTCTGTATGTTTTACATCATGTCATATCTAAATCAACACTAATCAATCCAAGAATTGAAAAGTAAGTGAGTTGATAGTTGTGTCAAAATCACTCATTGTCTGTCCTTAGATCTTGTATCTGCTTTGCTATGATATTACTGACGTGGACATACTTGATGAGGATTTATTCATTGTCTATGACTATCCCATTCATTTTATTTTAATGTGCTGATCTTCATTAATATGATCTCTCTGCAGACATTTATTCTATGTTTAATATTAGATTTTAATTCTATTTTCATTTTTCTTTTATGCATGTCTTTGTGTGTGACGGCAATGTCTCAATGTGATGTGTGATCTTATTCTCTTTCATAAGAAACTTATAAGTTTTTCAAACTTAAAAGTAGGGGGAGTAATAAATGAAAGAGTTGTTCTCAGAAAATATTCAATAATCATAATTAAAATTTGAAATGTTGAATTGAAAGGATGATGCTTTATGTTCAAAGTATTTGTGTAAACTGAAAATAGAATGTGTTTGACAATTACAATATGAATATACATAATCTTTACAAATAAATGATTTTTAGTTGAAATTAGATGATATTTGATGTTATGATGAGACTAAAATGAAGGGACAAAAGAATTTAAAAAGAAATTAAAAGAAATACAAAATAAAAAATAAAAAATAAAAATCTTATAAATTGAAAGTGCAATATGCAAAAATTTCAAAATTTGGGGATCTAAATGGTAAAAAATGTGAAAGTGAAGAAATTGGAAATCACAAGTGTTTAAATCATGAAATTCAACTCATGCACCTAAACAGTGCACATGCGCCTCAGTAGGAGCATGATGAAATTTTCAGGATTATACAAGTGTTGGACGTTTCCCATGCGTCTAAACAGTTGTAATACATCTGAAAATTACAAGGGTGGGAGTTGTGATAATCCCATGCGCCTAAATAGTGTGTTAGACTATGTGATATCTCATGCGTCTGCATAGTTTCACAACTTCAAGTGTTAGACGTTTTACAAAGTCCATGCGACTGAATAGTGCAAACGCCTAAACAGTGCTTATGCGACTGAACAGTTCTCATGCGTCTGACTTAAAAGGCACAACAGTGCTCACGCGTCTAACTAAATAAGTGAATTATAGGTTTTCATACGCGCAAACAGGGACCATACGTCCAAACAGGTTTCACTTATATATATTGAACACTTATGCGTATTTCTCATTCACTCTTCAAAATTCTCAGAACCAAAACCCTTGAACTGCGACTGTCGAGCATCATTACATCCGTATTTCATCTTAAATCGAATCAAATCATTTGAGTATACATTGCATTTGAATATATAAACGTAAGTTTGTGATTCAAATACATAAATTTTGGATTAAATCAGTGATTTCTAAGAGACGGTTGAATGCTATTTGGGCGTTCGAACCAGTATAATCCAAGTTTAAACGGATCAAATAAGTATTATATCAGAAATTGATACTGGATTAGTGATGAGAACACATTTGCGAGTCTGATGATTTATTGCTTTGATGTTAAAGTGAATTTTTTTTTGAAATCAGTCGACTCTGCATAAGTCGAAGAAGAAGAACATGAACAGACACTCAGTTTTTGAACAAAAAAAATTAAAATTAAATCAAAATTGAAATGTTAATAATAATTAATTCAAAATGAATTAAGATAAATTTCAAAACTCAAATAATACAAATTCGAAAGTAATACAAATTGAAATCTTAATTCATAAGTAAAAATTAAAAGTAAAAATAAAAAGGTCAAACTCAAAGGTTAAAAGTTAAAAGTCATATATAGAAATAAATTTCATTAAATTAATATTCAGTGTTTTCATAATTCTTTCGTTGTGTTTTGCAAATGGCAGAATTAAAATTTGAGCAAAACACAATGTAGTTGTTTTTTTAGATGATGAAAACAGAGAAGCTACGAGATATGAAGACATTATCAGATTTTTACTTAGAACAAAATATGTTTATGCCATGTGTGCAAGGCCTATGATAATTGGAAGAATGATTAAAAAATTCTGGAGAACTGCTCAAGTTGAAAGAGATGATCAAGGAAATAAAGTTTTAAGAGCCTTTATCACTTCAGAACGAATGCTTGAAGCTTCTGAAGAATCAATTAGACAAGCTTTAAGACTGGGAGATAATGATCCTAAAGATTTATCTCAATATACATTTAATAAATGTAGAGAAGTGTTTCTACACATGGGGCATCCAGATCATTTCCCTAAGAAAAAAAGTTTTAGAGCTCGTGTATTTAAGCATTGGAAGCTTTTATGCTATATCTTTCAACATTGCATGTCAAAAGGAAGTGCGGGTTGGGATTCATTCCCTGTTGACATTGCATCTCCAATTGTAGCATTATCCACAAACAGAAGATTTAATATGGCTAAATGGATACTGAATGGATTCATTTTTAATCTGGAAAGAGGAGTAAGGCATAAGTATCTCATGTACCCAAGATTTCTTCAACTTCTCATTAATGATGCAAATCCAGATCTGTATGCTGCTGAAGTTATTGGTGATAGGATTCAGTTAGAGCACATGTCAGAGAGTGTGTACAAAAGACTGGCAATGATAACGGGTTCTCAAAACATTCCAGTTTTTGATTATATCAGGAATGTAGCAACGGATGAAGTTGATGTTACTCAGCCACACTTTCATCTAACTGAAGAAGAACCAATAGATCCAAATGATCTAATTGAAGATATAGAAGTTGATGAAGAAAGTGATGATGATATGTAGAAGTTTCATCAAGTGAAGAAACTGATGATGATGATGATGAAAATGATGATGTTACTGAAGTAAATCAAGAAGGAAATGAAGAAGGGAATGTTGAAGATACTGAAAATGAGCCACAGGCTATGATTGAAGAAAATGTTGAGGAAGCTATAACAGAAAAAAATTCTCAAAATCAAACATCTGATTCTGATTTTATCAATGATATTCATTCAATCCAGTATTTGAAATTGATGAAAATGAAGGAGCAGAAGAAATATGTTAGTATGTCACAAAATGTGTCTATACAAACAGAGGAAATAGTTGAAGTTGATGTGATTGAAAGATTGAAAGAAGAAAATGTAAACAAAGAAAAGGAGATTGAAAAGTTGAAAGTTGGAAATGAAAGAATGAAAGAGATAATCAATGCTTGTGAAAAGAAATTCAAAAGCTCAAAGATGAAAATTGAAGTTGTCTGAAGAAAATGTGTTAAAAGATGAAAAGATTGTTAGTTTTGCAAGATAGAGAAGATGTGATAAAGAACTTTGAAGTTATGATTAAAGATTATGATAGTCTTGAGGAGAAATTCAAGAAGTTATCTGAAGAAAATGAAAATCTTAAAGCTGAATGATAAAGGAAAGAGAAGCTCAGAAGCTATATCTCCGGTACATGTGATTAGTACTGAGCTGCAGAGTGAAGAAAATCTTGAACAAAGAAAAGGCAAAGGAAAGTAAATGAATTAGAAGATGTTGATCAAACTGAATCCTCTTCTAAATTTCAAAGAACTGAAGAATTGGTTGAAGAGCAAAATGTTCAAGAACATATTGATGCTTTAGATGATATTGAAGAAATATATAATGATGATTGGTATGATGAAGTTCTTGAGAATGAAGATATTGATGAAGCTAAATTGTGTCACAGTTCTCTTCAAGAACATATACAAGAACAAGATGAAGTACCACAGGATTTTGAAGAAAAATATAACTATCTTGTGAACATGAAATACAATAGAGTATATTTGGATGGACTACTGTTTCTCAAATTAATGATGAATATGAGAAATGCATCTATGCTGAGTCAGTTGCTTCAATAGATCCAAATGAGATAGTGGTTGAGCATGGTGAATGGATAAGAACACAGCAGGTTATAAATGTAGAAGAACTGTCTAGTTTGAGTTGCACCATCCTGATCTGATGATATGAGTATTCCTGCTCTTAGATCATGGTTGCAAGCTAGAAATTATCCATGGAGGAAGCTCAAGAGATTAAAATCGGTATCCCTAAGAAATCTTGTAAGAAGCTTTCAAGAAACTGAGAAACAAATGTAGAAGATGATAGTGCTTGATACAGATAACCCTCAGTATCTTGAGATAACAAAAAGAACAAGAATGTTGAAGCCTCAGGAAATAAAACAAATGTCAAGACTTGATGATGCTCACACTCATAGAAAAGAATTGATGGAAATGTTTGTTGATCCTGAAAGACAAACCTATAAAGCATCAACTGATCAAAGGAATATTCTCGATAGTTCAAGAACAACAGGAGATTTAGTAAGAAATATATGCACAAAGGACAATCAGTTGCTGAACTGTTGAATGCAATGATTGCTCCAGATTTTACAAACAAGTAAAGATCATTGCATGGAATTATGATGAAGTGTTTGATGCCTTCTTGATAAAGAGAATAAATGCTATATGTGACATTTATCATTTTTACTCTAGTATCATAAAACTTCTGGTGCAAGACTTAAAGAGCTAAATAGACTACTTCTGATCAATCCTACTGATTCAAAGTGTGGGAAGATGTTTGTAGAATTATTTAAACGTGGACTGGATAGATCAAGTAATTTTCTTAACACAAGATGCGATCAAGAAGACAAGGAGTATTTTGTTACTTTGAAGAAAAACAAAACTTAAGGAGTTCAATGAGAAGAAGAACATTCGTTGATAGAATCCTCTGATAAATATTTGAAAAAGTTACAACTCCTGGACTAAAAGTGATTGAAGGTAATCAAACTCAAAGCCAATTCTCAGATGGTTTTATAACACTGAGACATTTGAGCTGAAGTTAGTCCGAAATCTATAAAGATGGGATGAGGACATGATTACTTTATTTGAAGTTTTTGAGCTAAAACTGTTACATCCAAGTTATATCTTTTTTGTCAGTACAAAAATTTGATAAAGTATCTCCTGAAGTGGCTGAGCAAGACAAGAAATATTTCATTTCTATTATCAATGCGATGAACGCTGCCATGGGAGAATTTCTTTGAGAAAAGCGCTTGTGTATGCCAACATTGTTAAGAAAGATATTAAAGATATTGAATTCATGAGAATATCAAGAAAAGGGGTCTTAGAAGTGTATTCAAAGGAAAGTAACAAACCCATTGAGTTATATGCTAACATTGATATTTCATGTCTTTCAAAAGATACATTGGAAAGAATGGATAAGATGGAGATTAAAACAAATGAAGCCAAACCAGAACAAGGCATTCTTGCAAGTAAATTCAAGTCAGCTATATCAAAAGCTTTGAAAGAGTTAGAAATATACAAACAGAAGCCAATGTTCAAATTCAAAGAAGAACCAGCAGATTTCTTTGAATGATGAAGTCAAGGCTGAAGATAGAATTGAAGATAGAGTCAGCAGTCAAGCTTGAAGATTTTGAAGTCTGAAGACCATGTCAATCTTAGGGGGAGTATTCTTAAGTGCTCTAAGAAAGATTAACATGTTGTCTTTATTTGTCTTTTGATATTTTGAAATAGTATACAGACTATTCCTGTAATTTGTTAGTTCCTTTACTCTGTGTTTTGAGTATAAATAGCTTAGATTTGCAAGTAGATAAAAAATAATACACAAGATATTCGAATATGTTTTTCATGCTTGTAATTGTTAGCTTGATATGAATGAAAACTTGAATTTTATTGATATCTTGTTTTGATTTGATTACTTTGTGTGAATTTCATTGAATTGTGTTACAAATCATCACACATATATTCATTTGATCTTATCATGTTGGATTCTTTATGCCCAAGACACATAGAACATTGATGTGGTTAGTACGTTCTGATCCAATGTCGGGTCATACCCAATAACAAGCTTAGTAAACACAAAATATTATTTAATTGATGATACGATCATACAATTAAATAAATACACAAATTTAGAAAATGGGTTTTCTAAATAAGTTGTATATGAGATTGAACAAGTTATATGGATATTTTGTTCATGGATATTGTTTGTAATGTTGTTTAATTTAGTTAAATAATATCGAATAATATAAAAGTGTGTATGTGTATATAATTAAATGGTTAGTTATATATAACTATCTTAAACATTAGTTTAACAAAGATTAAAAGAGACTTTTGGGGGGGAAACTTAAAAACCCAAATAGGGTTCGGCCGCCCCAAAAGGGGTTCTCCCCTTTTGTTTTCTTGGTGGTCTTGAAAACAAAAACTCCTAGAACACACATACACTCTCCATCCAGCTCTCTCTCTCTCTTTCATATGAAAAGGGTCACAAGAAAATCGACTCTTCTTATGGAAGAAAGAGTTCAAGGCTGAAAACGGTCCAGCACCTTCTTGATCGTTCACGGCTGGAACAAGGCTCCAGCAACCTTCTTGACCCGATTTTGCTGCACAAATCCTAGCAAGAGTGGTCTTTGCTTGATGCTTGTGGGTATGTCACGTTTTCAGCAGCTTACAAAAGGTAGTTTGTATGTCATATTATTGTTGTTATTTGTAGTTGATAGCTAGTTCAAACATATATAAATGATCCTATGTTCGTGGGTTTGTTGATGATATGTTATATGCCTTAATTTTCAGATTACTAATGATAATGTTAAGGTATTTATCCGCTGCATTTTCATAGTTTAAAATGGTTAAACTACTTTGATATGGTCTAACAACCCAACATTGGCATCTAGAGCGGATATGTGGATGACTAGTTTCATTTGATCTTGTAAAATTGGTTTTATGGGGCTTTAACAACCTTATAAGGGCTGTTTTGTGGTGATGATTATAGATCCCCAACCTTTCAAGGTTATATTTAACATGCTTGTGATTAAACCTTGAAAGAAAAATATCAAGTGGTTGATTATGTTTTTTGTTTGGACATAAGACCCTAAATTCTTGGTTTATGTGGGCTGAAAATTTAGGGTCATATGGGGGTTTATTTGGTTCTTGAATGTTGTATGTGATGATTCATATTGGTGCATAACCTAGCCTTGACCTTGTGTTGATTTGGTTTTATATGGATATTTGTTTTGGTTGTTTTCATTCATAATGGGTTGTAATATTATTCTTTTGTGTTTTGTATTTGGATGTAATTTATTTATTCATTCAATGGAAATGTAATAGATAGATTAAGTGTGTTTTCTTTTATTAGAAAATTTGTATTAGGATATAAATTTTGTAAAGATGCACAAGATGGAAGCACAAAAGGAAGACACAAGAGAAGGACTTGAAGCATTTGGATGCAACTTCAAGTGAGGATCTTTGGAGATCTCATCTTTTGTGTTGTGTTCAACCCTTAGGAAAGACCAAATGACAACACTTGTGATGCCAAAAAAGTGTTCTCAACATAGTGGCTATGGTTATGCACATGTGGTTGTTTGATTATTCATTTTATGTTGATTGTTTGATATATGGATAGGCATAACAATCTAAATAAATTATCATAACAAGCTGATTTTTTTTGGTTCCTAATCATTAAGTGACTAATAAAAGGTAATAAAAGGATTAATGATTTAAAAATAAAAGAGGTTTTATTAAAAGAGAACCATAGGGTACCATGTATTTGAAAGCATGTGAATACAAGGTACATAAAGTTTTCATAATTGGAATTAATGGAAACTTAAATCCCTTTGGAAACAAGTTAAAAACACCCTTTTACACCACCTCGAATCACTTGAGAACTACTTGTGGGATAAAGGTCACCTAACCACTTTTAGGTAACTTGTGGTTTGAGGTGCGCTTAACATATTTGTGGGATAAAGGTCACCTAACCGCTTGTATGTGTAAACTCACACGTGTGTGTATGTAGGACGACTTGAATTGGAACCATGTGCATAGGGTCACGAAGCATGGCGTACAATGGTGTTGATGGGATTTTACATGCTCACTAAACATGAGATGTTTAACCGATCCCATGAAGCTAGAAGTTGCAATAGGTTGCAATTGTCAAATGTTGACTACCTTGTTAATTTAAATAACTGGATAAAGGTCACCTAACCATCATTTAAATATAACGTTGGATTCTAGATTTTAATTCTTAATTGTCTATGAGACGTGTAAAAGGTATTAATAATTAAAATGCAATTTTTCAGAAATACCAAAATGAACATTGTAATTTTGTAGTAATGGCCGCAAATCAGAATGCTACTACCCCGACCGTCCCTACCCTATCACTGTGAACCATCTTAGAAAGCGATTGTCTTAACCATAATAACTTTATGGACTGGTATCAAAACTTGAGGATTCTTCTCAAGTAAGAGAAAAGGGCCTATGTCCTTGACGATCCTATTCCTGACCAACCCGACCCCGGGGATGTTGAGGCCTATAACGATTGGCTTCAATACACTGAGGATTCCATGCAAGTTTTCCTGCCTTATGTTGGGAACTATGATTCCCGGACTCCAAAGGGACTTGGAGCAACTTGGGGCATATGACATAATTACCGAGTTGAGGAAATGTTCCTTCAACAAGCTAGGGTAGAGCGCTTCGAAACGGTTCGAGCACTTCATGCGTGTCACATGGAAGAAACCCAATCGGTATCTTCTTATGTTCTTAAGATGAAATGTCACGTTGATCGCCTCGAGCGGCTTAATTGTCCCGTCTTAAAAGAGCTAGCCACGGATTTGATCCATAATGGCCTAACTAAAAGGTTTGAGACGTTCATAATGAATTACAATATGAACGGGTGGGACAAGAGTATTGGTGAGCTTCACGCAATGCTCAAAACAGCCGAGGCAGGGATGGGTAGAAAGGTTCTACCTGTTCTCTCGATCAATTAGGGAGGCAATAAGAAAAAGCCATTCCTGATCCCAAGGCAAATGTTGCCAAAGGAAAGGGGTACATCAAAGGAAAAGGGAAAGGAAAGGCGAAAGCGGAACCTCCAAAGGCTAAGCTTAAGAATCCTAAGGTAACGAAGAAAGATCCATGCTTTGAGTGTGGAGATATAGGACATTGGAAAAGGAGTTGTCCAAACTATCTCAAAGTGTTGAGAAAAAAGAGGGATGCTGGGCAAACCTCAAGCACAACTTTCATAATTCACATTGGTTGAAATGTTATTTCTTCAAAGACATGGGTATTGGATACCGGATGTGGAACTCATATTTGCAATTTGTTGCAGGGGTTCAAAAGAAATAAGCACTTCGAAAGAGGAGACAAAAGTCTTTACATGGGCAACGGAGCAAAACTTGATGTCGAAGCCCAAGGAGACAATATTTTGAAACTTTCAAATAGTTTGGAAGTTGTCATTAAGAACATTTTGTATGCTCCTAGTTTGACTAGGAACATAATTTTGATTTTCCTTTTAAAACAATGTGGTTATGAATTAAAGTTTGTTAACAATGGTATTTATGTTTGTATGGATGATGTATTTATTTCAAGGCTATGCTTTTTTAATGGAATCTATGAATTGGTTCATAATGATTCATCCTATAATTGCTCATTATACCAAACAAGCACCAAGAAACTTAAAATGGGTTTAAGTGATTCTTATCTTAAGCATTGTCGTCTTGGTCACATAAACAAGAATCGGATTCAAATACCTCAAGCAAATGAAAATGTTTTATTCAATAATTGTGAATCTTGTTTACAAGCTAGATGACCAAATAGCCCTTTAGTGGCACTAACGAGAGGGCAAAAGACTTATTGGGAATCATACATTCGGATGTATGTGGCACTTTTAATACAATGACTAGAAATGGTGAAAGATACTTCATTACCTTTACCATGAGTTATAGTCGCTATGGTTATGTGTACATGATGACACACAAAGATGAAGCTTTTGAAATGTTCAGAACCTTCAAGAATGAAGTAGAAAATCAACTCTATAAAACTATCAAAGTTCTTCGTTCAGATAGAGAAGGTGAATACCTCAATGAAGCTTTTCAGTACCATCTAAAAGGTTGTGTGATCGTCTCACAACTTACTCCACCTGGAACACCACAACAAAACGGTGTGTCTGAAAGGAGAAATCGAACCATATTGGATATGGTTCAATCTATGATGGCGATAAGCTCAATACCTCTATCATTTTAGGGTTTCGCAATGCTCTCCGTGGCTCGTATTTTGAATATGGTCATGGCCAAGATTGTCCATTCACTAAGTGTATATTTGTTGGATATCCCAAAGATTGTATTGGATACTACTTCTTTGATCCAACAGAGCAAGAGTAATTATTGCTCGAAAGGCTGAGTTCTTGGAAACTAAGTTCCTTATGGGAGGGATAATGTATAGAATACTGGAATTTTGATGAGGATCAAAATCCAAAATCCGATACATGTTTGGTTGACACTAGCAATCAACAAGAGGTTGTTGATGATGATCAAGAGGTTCATCAATACACACAAAACGTTTGCAGATCTCGTAGAGATAGCATTCCACCTGAAAGATATGGATCTTTCATGAATGGATGCTATGTGGTTGACTCCGATGAGTCAACTACATACCATTGTAGTGTCACCCTGGGAAATCCTTGATGACTTCAAGAGAGCTTACAAGTCTAATATGACTCCACAAACTTTACTAGAAAACAAAATGGTAAATAAGGGGTTGATCTACAAGAAGCTTGAAGAAATAAGAAGAAATGAGCTCCAGTTGTTGCTTGAAGGCACTTATCCTGATGAGTTTGCATATAGAGAAATAACTACTATGGAGCTGAAGAATGGAAAGCATGTTAAGTACTTATTAGAGTACTATGGGCCTGAGTTCTTCTTTGAAAATGAAGCTCAAGAACTCACAATGGAAGAACAAGTTATTTTCCTTGAGGCTTATGTCAGAGAGTCTTACAGACTTATTATTGGGAAGTAGGTCTCATGGATGGGGTAACAGCTCTGTGTCCAATTCCCCAAGACAAAGTTCCCATTCATCTTTTGCCAATCTAACTTTCTCAAACCTCTTCCCTGGCCTGAGCTTAATTTGAAGATTTCTGAGCTGATCCAGAAAATGTTTTTGACAGTAAGTGGGACTTCAATAATCTTAAAGGTTTTGGCTGCATTGGTTCAGGGGGAGTTTGTTGGACCAAAAGAATCAATGAGCCAGGTCAGAAAAACCTTTAAGTCCCACAGACATCAAAACAACTGAAGTGGTCTACAAAGTCTGAAGACAAAGTCCGAAGACAGAGTCCGAAGACAGAGTCCGAAGACAGAGTCCGAAGACAGAGTCCGAAGACAGAGTCCGAAGACAGAGTCCGAAGACAGAGTCCGAAGACAGAGTCCGAAGACAGAGTCCGAAGACAGAGTCCGAAGACAGAGTCCGAAGACAGAGTCCGAAGACAGAGTCCGAAGACAGAGTCCGAAGACAGAGTCCGAAGACAGAGTCCGAAGACAGAGTCCGAAGACAGAGTCCGAAGACAGAGTCCGAAGACAGAGTCCGAAGACAGAGTCCGAAGACAGAGTCCGAAGACAGAGTCCGAAGACAGAGTCCGAAGACAGAGTCCGAAGACAGAGTCCGAAGACAGAGTCCGAAGACAGAGTCCGAAGACAGAGTCGGAAGACAGAGTCGGAAGACAGAGTCCGAAGACAGAGTCCGAAGACAGAGTCCGAAGACAGAGTCCGAAGACAGAGTCCGAAGACAGAGTCCGAAGACAGAGTCCGAAGACAGAGTCCGAAGACAGAGTCCGAAGACAGAGTCCGAAGACAGAGTCCGAAGACAGAGTCCGAAGACAGAGTCCGAAGACAGAGTCCGAAGACAGAGTCCGAAGACAGAGTCCGAAGACAGAGTCCGAAGACAGAGTCCGAAGACAGAGTCCGAAGACAGAGTCGAAGACAGAGTCCGAAGACAGAGTCCGAAGACAGAGTCCGAAGACAGAGTCCGAAGACAGAGTCCGAAGACAGAGTCCGAACAGAGTCCGAAGACAGAGTCCGAAGACAGAGTCCGAAGACAGAGTCCGAAGACAGAGTCCGAAGACAGAGTCCGAAGAAAAAGTCCGAAGAAAAATTCCGAAGAAAAAGTCCGAAGAAAAAGTCCGAAGAAAAAGTCCGAAGACAGAGTCCAAAGACAAAGTCCGAAGACAAAGTCTGAAGACAAAGTCTGAAGACAACTGCTGAAGACAAAGTCTGAAGACAACTGCTGAAGACAAAGTCTGAAGACCAAGTTCTCAGAAGTTGTCACAACAGCTGAAGTAGTTCTCTTTAGTGGTTATGATGGTTTACTTTTCAGTAGTTTGTAATGAGTAGTTTTATATTATGTAAAACATCTGAAGTTCTTACACCTCTGATGTTATAACTTCAGTAGTTGTAATGTTAGCTTGTACTTAGCTTTTTGTGAAGATGTCCTCAGTTGTTGTGGACATCTTCAGTAGTTTCGTTTACATTCCGTTGTTTGTATAAATCAGTTAGTTGTCACTATCAAGTGACGTCAGCTGTTGTCACATTCCTTATAAAAGGAATGTTGACCTAATTTTCTTGTAACCGAAGCGTGTGCGTGAATGACAACATTCTCTTTGCAGAAAAATTTCTCTCTCTGTAACCGTTACTGTTTGATTGAATATTCATATTATCCTTGCTAAAATTTTGTCTAATTCGTGTGCTATTCCGCTGCAAATCATAATCTAATTGATCAAACTAGATCACGATCCTTTCAGGTTCTTTTCAAAGTTCCTGATGGGATACTCAATTGATCAGCATAGCCTTGATGTAGCTGTGATGTAGTTTGGAACTAAAGAGCTTCAGAGGCTAAATGGACCTTCTACCACTATTCAAGAAGTTGATCAACCTAAGGTCTACATGGAACCTAAGATTAATTCGAAGGGGAAATGGAGACTGATGGCCCAGCAACTAAAGCAGTTGGGACTGAGAGTGCATTGCCACAGACTTCCAAAGCTGAAGTCAAAGCCTTAGTTTTAATCTTCTGAAGCTGAGATGGAAGTTGTGGAAGGGTTATTCTCTTTATCCAAGGATCTGGTTATCACAAATGCAATTTTAGAACTAGCATCTGAGGTGAACAGTGAGAATTTTCCCAACTGAACCTTCACTCAAATAGCATCACTACAGCAATCTTCAACTACCATCTCTCAACTTGAAACCTCCACAAAAGAACCCCAAAGTCTAGCACTTCAAAAGATGTCAAAGGAAAGAAAAAGATGACTGCAGAAGATCTTCAAGAGGAAGAAAGGTTAGAGAAGTTTAAGAAGAAAGGTAGACTCCACACTTGGAAGTTGTTAGCCGCAAGCAACAAAGCAATTGTAGCCAACCAAGAGGCTATCAACAACCGAAGAAAAATCATTGACAGGTGGAAGGAATCCAATAAGGCTAATGCAGTCAAAACATTCAAAGCATCTACAATCTATCTTCATGCATGCACTAAAGTACTGAAGTACAAATTCTTCGGAAGTTATACATCTTACATGAGAAATATTCTAAGTGTAAAATCTTCCAAAGCCCAAACCAATATCTTCTCAAGCTAAATATGAAGTCTTCCGAAGCTTCAAAGACAAAGTCTTCCGAAGCCAGTTTATGAACACAGACTTCTTCTCAAGAATTTTATGTTCATGCTATTATCTGATGTACTTTTCCATAAAGCTGAACCACCTTTCAGCTCCAACTCTGTTTGGTTCACCAACTTTCACAAGTTGGTGAAAAGGTCCATGCTTTTGGAAAAACTATACATTGAAGTCTTGAGTCTGAGCTTGCTACTTTATGTACTTTATCCTTTTTATAATATATTAGGATGTGAGCTATGGCATGTCATAGTCATAAGTCAAAAGGCAATCTGCAATTTGACTCTACATTTGATTTTGTTGTCTAGTCTTATGTATTCAACTAGCTTTCAAAGTATGGTCGGCTGTAGGATGTAATATATGTATCTCAAGTACTTGTAACTTTCCAATTATGCTTTGTAACACTTTGTAATAGAACTTGAGAAGCAATATACAACATTCTTGAAAACAAATACTTGTGTTGTTTGCTATCTTGTTCTTTCTCTTACTTACTTGTGTTCTTTGCATCTCTTACTTTAGTTAATCAATTCCCTATTTGATCTATTAAATGCTGTAATGAACTCTCCTTAATTGTGTTGTTGTGTTATATAAAGTGCATCACCCCTTCTAACAGTCCTACATTTGGTATCAGAGCCTGAAAAGCTCTTGATATAAGATCTCACCATCTTAAGATCCCTCACACACACAAGGCTAATATGGAAATTGGAACTATGACCAAGTCTCCATTGATCACTCTTGAACACTTTGATATGTGGTGTCAATGAATGGAAGGCTTTATCAAGTCTCAAGACTCTAGGATATGGGACTCTGTTGTTGAAGGACCTTACATACCAAGCACCACATCTGCTATTGGTGGTGGTACGATTCCAAAGGCTATGGCTAATGTCTTTGGTGAAGATAGGAAGAGAATAGAGATTGATCAAAAAGTCATGACAGCCCTCAAACTACTCTTCCAAACTCTATCTATAGAGGGTTCAAGAAGTTCAAGACTGCCAAGCAACTATGGGAAGCACTAAAGCTTATGTATGAGGGTTCTACTAAAGCCAAGGAGAACAAGAAGGATCTCCTCAAGTAGCAGTTTGAAAACTTCACCTTTAAAACAGGTTAGACCATACATAAGCTTTAGTGCTTCCCATAGTTGCTTGGCAAGGAGAACACCTTTAATACTTGAGGTATGTTGAGATTGTGGATACTCTAATGGCTGTTGGAGTTACCCTTGAGAACAAAGACATTGTGAGGAAGTTTATGTCCTTTCTTCCTAGACAATGGACACATTATTGTGTTGTTATCAAGAGGACAGAGAACCTTAAGACTCTTACTTTGACTGAGTTGTATGGTAACTTAAACATGCAAAACTCATCTGGTAACACTAGCAATCAAATGGGTTGAGCCCTTATTGTGACTAAAAGGGATAGCATAGAACCTCAACATCATCTCATATGCTACCCTGCCAACTCACAAAAGGGTCCATTCATCACCTACCCAAGGACTTTGAGAGAAAGATACACTCAAGGAAGTCCTTTCCAAGTAACAAGTTCTTCTCATGCATTTGTTTCTACTGATGAATCCATAAGTAACTTTTTCTTCACCCTTGAAGAGTTGGACTGTATCCATCTTGATGATCTAGAGTATATGGAGATAGTTCAACAAATGGCTCTTCTTACTCATAGAGCCAAAAAAGTTCTACAAGAGGACAAGGAGGAAGTTTCCTAGCAATGCAGCCAATGGAAAATTTAGTCTGGATAAGAGAAAGGTAAAGTGTAACAATTGTAACCAGATGGGACACTTTGCTAGAGAATGAAAGGCACCAAGAACAAATGTTAGTCAGACTCAAGCCAAATCAAACTACACTGAGAGAGCTCACCAGAATGAGAAGCCAAACTAGCAAGCTATAGTTGTTGTTGAAGAACGATGCTTTGACTGGAGCTTCCAGGTGGAAGATGCATCTCCAAATCAAGCACTCATGGCTGACACGATGAAGAAAAGGTATTGGAACATCTTTGCACTCCTGAATGTATTGCTAATTTAATAGATATAGGTCCTACAACTTAGAGATGAGATATGATATTGAGTCCTTGAATATCTTAAAATCTGATTTCAAAAAGCTGAAAATGATTATAAGTTAAAGATAAAGGACTTAGAGATAACCATTTTAGTTCTTAAACATGAGCACACCAGCTATAGGACTCAATTCAAGGATCTCATAACTTAGTTGACTGAATGTCTGGCTAAGCTTGTGATTCGCAAAGCTAGGGCAGAAAACTGCACTCTTAAAGAAGAGACCTTTAAGAACATGATATCCTCATCCTTGCATGGAAAAGTTATTATCAGAATAAGCAGGGACTCGGATCTTGTGTGATATCATCCACACATGGTCTTTTCTGTAAAATCTCTTGGGTGTGGAACTTATGAAGATGAGCTTCCCCTTATAAACCCTTTGACTGAAGAGGATGAAGAGGATATGATTAAGAATGGCTCTGAGAGGAGTGAAGAAGAGCATTCTAAGTAGGGTTATCATCCCTCTGAGAAGATGTTTTTGGGATGACCAAGTCCAAGAGAAAGAACTTGATCCGAAAGAGCAAGAGAAAGGCAAAGAAGGCTCAAGAGATCAAGGCCACCTTTATCTCTGCACAGAAACAAGTCTTTGTTTCTATAGGATTTGAAGTGGTTAAAGCTAAGGATACAAACTTAAACTCCAACTACAAGAGCTCTAGTTCATGTCCAAGTCATTCTATCATCAAGAAGGAGCCTGATAAGTTGTGCACCACTATTGAACAACATGAATCATTAAGCTCCAAAGGTAGTTCTAACCCCCACAACAACTGCCACATCATCTGAGAAGATGATGATGGAGAAAGAAAGTGATCAATTTCAGCCTTGTTCACAAAAGAAGACTCCTAGAGGGAAGAAAATGGGCATTGTTATGAGTGGGAGTACCTCTCACATTGCTAAGAATTATGTTTACAATCCATAGAGTACTCTCCATATTACAAAGAAAGAAACTTCTAAGAGTCTGGAGAAGAAGATGCAAGCTTTGGAAGGAAATTCTCTTTCTTTTGGAAGCTCCCAAATGAAGAAGAAGACAAGTGGAAACTTGCCTTCGGATGAAACTTTGGTCTCAGAAGAAAGGAATACTTCCAAAGTACTGAAGCCTGCTGCAGTGAAAGCAAGAACTTCCGAAGGCCCAGTCAACCAAACTTCCGAAATATTGAAGGTCAAGTTTAAGCTTCCAAAGGTGGTGTGGGAGTCAAAGAAATACCAAGTGGCTGAAAGTTCTTCATCAACTTCAACAAATGATCCCTCCCGCATGACTATATGATCAATTAGTGTTGCTTTGTCTTCAACTTCTTTTAATGGGCCCAAGAACAATGAGGCTTAGGTTTCCAAATGTAACTAACCATCTCTTTTGTGCAAGAACAACTCAAGACAAATAAAAATGTATAAATCATTGACAGTGGTTGTTCCTGGCACATGACAGGCAATAGGTCACTACTCCAAAAGTTTAAAAGAATTGATGGACGACCAATTTCTTTTGGAGGAGATGCTGGATGTTACATTATAGGAAGGGGCAAGGTCGCAAATGGCAAGCTCAGCATTGAAAAGGTAAAATTTGTCAAGGAGCTTGGGTACAATCTTTTGAGTGTATCTCAATTATGTGATCAGATTCATAACATATTCTTTATTGAGCATGAGTGCATTGTTCTCAAGCACGAGGTGGTAATTCCTCATGAGCATATTCTACTCAGAGCCCCCAAGAGAGGGAATATGTACAAGATGGATTTGCAAGAAACAACTCCCTCAGGAGAAGTTTCATGCTTTCTATCTAAAGCAAATAGTGATGAGTCTTTCCTCTGGCATAAACGAATGTGCCATGTAAACTTTAAGAACATGAATAAACTAATGAAGAATGATTTGGTAAGTAGAATGCTAAAGAAATAGTTTACAAGTGATGATCATTGTGCGGCATGCCTCAAAGAGAAGCAAGTCAAAGTATCTCACAAGCCAAAGGAAAGAAACTCCATCATTACTCCTCTACACTTGTTACATATGGAGCTCTTTGGCCCCACCAGTGTAATAAGTCTACGAAAGACCTCTTACTGTTTAGTTATTACAGATGACTTTACAAGATTCACTTGGGTCATCTTTCTTAGAACTTAGGATGAGACTCCTGAGATTCTGAAGAATTTCATCTTAAAGATTAAGAATCAATGTGATCACAAGGTCAAAACCATAAGTTATGATCAAGGAACGGAATTCAAGAAGCAAATCCTTGATACATTTGTGATGAAAAGGGTATTACAAGACAATATAATGCTCGCATGACTCCTGGATAAAATGGTGTTGCTCAGAGGAGAAACATGACACATATTGAGCTACAAGAGCTATGTTGTCTGACTCTAAACTACCCATCACCTTCTTGGTAGAGGCAATCAACACTGCCTGCTTTGTGCAAAATAGAGTTTTAGTGGTTAAGACTCATGTGCACAAGAGGAAACCTTTCATTCATTTTCTCAGGTCATTTGGATGTCCTTGCACCATCTTGAATACCAAAGATCAAATTCCAAGTTTGCTGAGAAATCAGATGATAGACACTTTATTGGATACTCTTACCAAGCTAAGGCTTACAGAGTATACAATCTTAGAACAAGAACAGTTGAAGAGTCAGCCAATGTGACTTTCAGTGAGCACAATCCCAGTGTGAAAGGTTCTTGTCTTGATTGTCTATTTGATCTTGATTTAGTTACCAAATGTAATAACAAATCTTATGAGTATGTTTCAAGGTCTACAGATATATTACCTACAGGTGATCCTAATACAAGATTTGAGCTAAGAAGACCTTGAAGCTACACATATTCACATCTAGTAGTAACCAGTCCTGTGAATGAAGCTTCTACCAGCACATCAATGACAAATCCTGCTGATGCTTCTGGAGTACCTTCAAATTCTAGCTTAGAGGCACACAACTAAAAAGTAGGAGCTTCAAATGTTGGAAAAAATAGTGGTGGTGACAGTGATCAAGAATTTCTTCATGCTAATAACCACTCTGTTGATGACAACACAAATGATATTACACACTCATTGGATCAAGTTCATCTTGATAAGTGTGCTGACATGGAGGATGAATCAACTTTGCCAGATCCGAATTTCTATAATCTAGAACTGTCTAAGCAACTTGCTTTGTCTTCACTCTTGTTTCTTGTCCCAGATAGAGCCAAAGAAAATTGATGAGGCTCTAAAGGATGTAAGTTAGGTTGAAGCTATGCAAGAGGAGCTGCTTCAATTCAAAAGATAAAAGGTTTGAAACCTATGACCTTTTCCTTATGGGTAGATTACTATAGGAACCAAATAGGTGTTTAGAAATAAAAAGGATGATAGAGGACATGTCATCAAGGACAAGGTGAGACTAGTTGTTCAAGGATATACTCAAGAAGATGGAATTGACTACATAGATGTCTTTGCTCCTGTAGCAAGACTTGAAGCTGTCAGGACATTCCTAGCTTTTGCTACATCCAAGAACTTCAAGGTTTACCAGCTTGATGTCAAGTGTGCTTTTCTCTAATGGTTGATTGCTGAAGAAGTGTATGTCAAACAACCACATAGATTTGCCAATCTTGATCATCCTGATTATGTCTTCAAGATTGATAAGGCTCTTTATGGGCTGCACCAAGCACCAAGGAAGTGGTATGAGACTCTATCATAGCATCTTTGTCAGCATGGCTACAAGAGAGGTACTATTGATGGAAATCTCTTCATCAAAGGAACAGGAAATAACATTATGCTAATTCAAGTATATATGGATGACTTTATCTTTGGGTCAACTAATTCAAAGCACTGCAAAGACTATGAAAAGCTGATGAAAGACATGTTTGAAATGAGTTGTATGGGGTAACTCAATTTCTTTCTAGGAATTCAAGTGAAGCAAGTTGACAATGGCATCTTCATCAGTCAGTCTAAGTATGTTAAAGACATATTTCAAAGATTCAACATGACTGATTGTAAGGTTGCTAAGATACCTATATCTAGAAACCACTCCCTTGGACCTGATCTTGAGGGGGAGTATGTTGATGAGTATATCTCAAGGGCAATGATTGGGTGTCTTATATACCTCACATCCAGCGGGCTTGATATCATGTTTGCTACATGCATCTGTGCAAGATATCAAGCCAACCCTAACATGTCACACCTAATCACTGTTAAAAGAATTCTAAGATATATCAAAGGAATCACTTGGCCTTTGGTACCTAAAGAACTCTAAATTTAATATGTATGATTACACAGATAGTGACTATGGTGGCTGCAACATGACTGCAAAGTCTACATCAGAGGGATGTCAATTTTTGGATGGAAGGATAGTCTCCTGGCAATGTAAGAAACAATCCTGTGTATATGCATCAACTGCTGAGACTGAATACATTAATGCTGAAGCTACTGTGCTCAAGTACTTTGGTTTCAAACTTAGATGCTAGATTACGGATAAAAATTCAAGGAGACTCGAATCCACATAGACAATAGTAGTGCTATCTCAATCATAGAAAATCCTATGCAGCACTCAAGGACAAAGCACATCAATATGATGTATCATTTGATTAGAGATAACTAGGAAAAGGGATTAATCAAACTAGTCAAGGTTAACACAAATGAACAACATGCTTATTTGTTCACCAAAGCTTTTGATGAACAAGATTCAAATATCTTGTATTAGCAATTAGGATGATTAACTTTTAGTAGCTTTTCTTAAAACATAATCATATTATTCTAAACTTGTGTGTCCTAAGTTGTCTATTTCATCATCTTCATAAGCTCTTGGTTCTCTTTAGAAGTAAAATCTTTTTAAAAGTCATTCATTAGATTTTTGAAATTCTTGATCTTTTTATCCTTCAGAAGATTTAAATTTACCTTGAGAAGATTTGAATTTACCTTCAGAAGATTTAAATTTACCTTAAGAAGAAACTTATGTCTTAGAAAACAAATATATACTTATGTAGTTTTACCTTTGGAATAAATTTCTGAAATATCTTCTCAAGCTTAAAATCAACTTAAATACTTATATGTTTTATAAGAACAAATTTTCTTCCGAACTCAATGAGTCTTCAGAATTGTTTATTCTTCATAGAATAATACTCTGAGTTCTGAATCTCCTCTCAAGCAAAATTCTCAAAAATCTTTGAAATATCTTCCGAAGTCAAATTGCCTTCGGAAGCTTTTCTTCAAGAACTTTCGAAGCAAAATAACCTTCGGAATATTTCTCAACTCCCAACAAAACTACTTTTTGGGCAAACGAAAACCACTTTTTCATACATGGGACCGACTTCTGGATTTCAAAGTTTATCCTCTTTCATTAACTTTGTTTCAGATCCTTTTGACATATAAACCTAACGGTTCCCCCCTCTTTCACTATATTATGCATTTGCAATATTACTCTAACCTAAATTCTCCCAAACCACCTTTGTTCTTTATCTTCCTTCATTCTTAAGCTTCTCAAAATGGCCAGTCTAAAACTCTAAAACAACCTCGACTTCTCTATGGCCAGTTCAATATCCTTAGGTAGACAAAGAGACTGATAGGATAAATATGATCAACTACCTGAGTGCCATAGGCCTATACCAGGCGTCTACACTTTTGCCTATGTACTTTGAGTACATAGAGTTTAAGTATCTCAAACAGCTTGATCTTGAAGTACTTAAACTAAAAAAGGCAACTAAGAGAAAGATGAGGGAAGATGCTGCAGGGTCAAGAGCTATCATCCAAAAGAGCATCAAGTAGTCTGCTAACAGACAAAGGATGGTGAGCTTCTTAAGGCTCTACGGATTCTCCAGAAGGAGACTTGGCCCTATGTCTCTACCTACAATGGATGAGCACATGATGGTAATCAATTAGAAGGTCAAAAGAGGAGAGTTACTTGACTTATGCTCCCCTCCAAGTGAAGTGCTTCTTTAAGTGGAAGTGAAGGTTGAACAACCTGAGACAACACAACTTGAACCTCCTACTTAGCCTTAGCAAGCTTCATCTTTTGATCCACAGCCAGGTCAAACTCCTTCTCCTTTTGAACCTGTGAGAGAGGAACCCCCAACATAGCAAGACAAAACTAATCAACAAGGTGTTGCAGACCAGTCTTCTTAGTTAAAGTCATCAAAGAGGAGGAAGAGGATGTCTTCTAATCCACAGTCCAAGAAGAAGAAGAAGTCTAAACCATCAACCTCCATGGTATGGGTGAATCAGATCAACCTAAGGAAATGCATGAAGTGGCAGCCCAATCAACTCCAATTCAAGTGGTCCTCTTTCTTTTGACAGAGCCATCTTATCCTGGACCTTCACAACTAATCCAGAAAGATAGCATGTGATCAAAGATCAAGGTGGTGTGAATGAATACACATGGGAAGATCTATTCAACCTACCTGTGCATTATCTCTTTGAGATGATGAGATACTATGAAGGTTTGAGTGATCCTGACCATCTAATAAAGAAGGGCATGGTCATCATCATGATGAGGACTGTCAACTGATGAAGAACTTGAAATGTTTTAGTAGCATCAGCCTAGGGGGGTTTGTATGGACTCTATTAAGTCAGATACAGTCAAACCATTCAAAGAATCCAAAGTCTCTTTCCATGCATGCACTAAAGTACACAAGTTGAAATGTTTCGGAAGTTTTACATCTTACATGAGAAATATTCTAAGTGTAAAATCTTCCAAAGCCAAGACCTATCTTCAAAAGAAAAATATGAAGTCTTTTGAAGCTTCAAAGAAAAAGTCTTCCAAAGCTAGTTTATGAAGACAAATTTCTTCTGAAGACTTTTATATACATGCTATTATCGGATGTACTTTTCCATAAAGCTGAACAACCTTTCCGCTGCAACTCTGTTTGGTTAACCAACTTTCACAAGTTGGTGAAATGCTCCATGCTTTTAGAAAAACTGAACATTGACATCTTGAGTCTGAGCTTTCTACTCTATGTACTTTATCCATTTTATAATATATTAGTATGTGACCTATGGCATGTCATAGTCACAAGTCAAAAGGCAATCTGCCTTTTGAGTTTACATTTGATTTTGTTGTCTAGTATTATGTATCTATCTAGCTTTCAAAGTACGGCCAACTATAGGATGTAGTATATGTATCTCAAGTACTTGTAACTTCCAAATTATGCTTTTGTAACACTTTGTAATAGAACTTGAGAAGCAATATACAAAATCTTGAAAACCTAATACTTGTGTTGTTTGCTATCTTGTTCTGTCTGTTACTTGTGTTCTTAGCATCTAATACTTTAGTTAATTAGTTTTTCTTGATCTATTAAGTGTTCTAAAAGCTCTTCTTAATTGTGTTGTTGTGTTGTATAAAGTGCATCACCCCTTCTAACTGTCCTGCAACACGCATGTCAAGCTTGGAGATGTTAGTAAAGAAGTGCTCCAGCTACCACTAGAGGAGTTGATTGAGTTAGAAAAGACAACCCTGTTGCAAATTGAACAATGAGAAGAGGCAGCAAGGTTGGACATAGAGGAAGAAAGGGAAAGGAAGGAAAGAGAGGCTGATTTGTAGCTAAGGAGGGAAATGATAACTTTCCTAACCTCTAGGGGTTTCTTTCTAGAAGAATAGTCTCCACACATTAATGATACTATCTTATGGCTATTCTAGAAAGAGAAATATCAAATGGAGAAGGAGAGAAAGAAAGCTACAAAAAAGAAATTGAGCGTGAAGAAGAAGAAGGAAGAAGAAGCAGGACTCGCTATTGTCAGGAAGATAGGTGATAAGCCTGGTTGAAGAATTAACTCTGGGCTCATGGCTTCTCTAATAGGCAGGTGTGTCCCATGTCTGAGAACACCTTGTAGCAATATGTCAGTGATATCAAGGCTGACATTCGCTTAGGGAAAAGGAAGGAGATGTATCGAAGGGCATAGGAGATGACCTTCAAACCAACACCTCAAATCCAACTACAACCTGAACCAATCCCTTTCCCATTTCCCATTAAAACTAAACTCTCTTCTAAACCATACACTTCTGAACCTACACCATCCTCTATACCTGCCTCATCACCATAACCGCCTCAACTACCAATAATCAAAGCCAAAACACTTCCCAGAACCCAACTACCTATCCAACAACTATTTAATCTATTTCCTTAGCCTTCCAAACATCTCTCCTTAGAAGAGTTTAAGGAGATCAAGATGAAGGTCATCAACTGTACAACTTTGAGTGACATGTCCTATGAGGAGGAGTCAGTCAAATTGACTTATGTTGATGGCTCCTCATGTTCCCTCACAAGAGATTAATTCCTTTATCTACCTAGAGGAACACTAGACCAAGTTGTTAAACTCCTTGGCCTCAACTCTGATTCAATAAATGATGAAGAGAAGAAGCTAAGAAGAAGGCTGGTGACTATACTGGAATCCAAGAAAGGGGATAGAATGCCAAGTAAGCCACTTGTGCCATGAAAGAAGATCATCCAATGGAGGTTGGAAGACTCTTCTCAGAACTTTGTTGTTAACAGAGGGAATGGCGAGATAGCTGCTCACATCAGAAATCATCTTAGTAGTCATTATCTCGTCGAGCTAACTGCAAAGACCAAGATTGAAGAGGAGATAAACAGAGAGAGGAGGAGGAAAGGAAAGGATCAGCAACCAAAGGCAAAGCCTTTCTTTAAATGGTTCAAGGTCATGAACTTGAATCCATAGTTAGTTAGCAGTATGACTACAACTCCCGCCAGTTAACATACTTTAGGGGGCACAACAAAGGGTGCATGTCATTCAGAGTGATAGACTGGATCCCTTGCCCACTAATGACTTGTACAAACTTCTCAGCACAACTTCAGGGAAGAACAAAGAAATGGATAAACATCTTCTGCCACTGGTACTGAAGGTTTTGAGAAGCAGGAATAAGTGAGGTTTTGGTAGCATCAGCCTAGGGGGAGTTTGTTGGATCTAGAAAGGTTGGTGCAACCAAAACCAAACACTTAGAAAATTTTGGTGCAACTACTAAAGGTCTTCCGAAGCTAAGTATGAAAGTTCTGAAGGAAAATGGAGTTCTTCCGAAGGCAAGTACAAGATCATCTTCTGAAGGAAAACTCCCAACTTCCGAAGACAAAGTCTTCTCACTTAGAAAATTTTGTAGTACTTGCTTTAGATTTTGGTTTCTAGCTGGTATTAAAGTATATCTAGCTGTAGGTGAGAGTATATATAGTTTCTTATTGTAACTTTTGTAATATGCTTGTAAGAGCCTTGTAATACTTGGAGTTGAGAAGTTCTAAGGCCCCGATCCTCAGACGCTTATGGTTGGTCAATCTATGCACATAAAATATAAAACATACATTTAAATTTGCTAAATTATCACAGCCGAATAAGATAAATCGATTTCATATATTAATGACTGCTTTGGCAAAAAAATACAACGTACTTAACTCTTACAAAATATTATCATTTTCATTACATCACAAAAACATCATAGTTCTACAAAATGGATGCCATCCAAAAAAATGCCAAGCAGCTGCCCCATGCCATCCTCAACAACAATTACCCACCAATTGAAAAATATATAAAAGTCAGTGTTGCTAAGTGAGTTTTACTTTAATAAAATAAAACACTTTTACTTTTGTTTATAATCATCTTTTACTATCATATACGACCATGCATCAATGTACAAATAGATAATCTCATCATTTTATTTCATCATTCGCTCAACATCATTCCTTATCATCATTCATTCCTTCCCTTTCGCATCATTTATTTTGTACATACATCATTAACCTTTACATTCATTCGGACCAATTCCATGTGCTATACCCCACCGTTATGCAATAAGCGGGTACCGGGCCAAAGTCTATAAATAGACTCCCGTAGATTGTGCCCGGTGGGCTGACCACAGTACCGAGGTAAGCGGAAGGGATTCCATATGTATGGTCAATCACAAGGATTAGACCCTAGTGTACATCCTTCTAGAGTATCTAACCCATACACCATTAAGCTAACACCGTTCATTGGGTGTGATACTCCTTAGAGTGCTTGCAAGACTTTCTTACATTTGTTCTTCCATTAATGCATGCATTCATTCTTTCATTACGTTCATCTTACCATTATCGTTAACTTCCGCATTACATTACATAACACATTTCGTTCATTTCATAATCATAACACGTAAGGTCACGGAATAATACATAATTGGAACATAAGATCAACATAACACACTCATACATAGAATCACATAAACGTCACATACCCCATCCCATATAATCATAAATATCATGCATCAACCATGCCCATACACATACACATGCATAACAAGTACAAGTCATCATAAAACATCACCGTCCCTTCGCGGGACAGCGGGGGTTCGGGAGCGGTAGCTCCTAACAGCGGGGTCCTAGGGGCAGTAGCCCTTAGTGGGGTCGAAGGGGAAATGCCCCTATCTAGGGCTGGGATGCTAGGTCAGTGCGAAAAAAATTATTTTTACACATTGGTATAGCACATTTTGTTATAGAAAAATCGATCTTCCTATTAAAATCTCTTAACATCTTGATCATTTAAATCGTATAATTAGTATGCATTTCTAGACCCAAACAAGTTTAAAACCTTAAAATAGGGATCTAGAACTCACCTAGACTCAGTGAGCAGCTTCTCCATCAAGCTTTCTAAGCAAGGGTCACACTACGTAGCCTATAGATAAGTTAACAGTCAAAGGAGATAATTTATGTCTAATTTCGCTACAAGATTAGCAGTTTGGCTGGCATCTTCACTTCTAGTTTTGCCCAACTTTTGTTGGATAACCATGTTTGCAAATCTATCTGCGAAACTATAGTTTGAGAGAAAGTCTTTATTGTTTTGATGGATGACTACGTAATTTCGCTTGATGAACACCTAGTTTCCTAGAACGGGCTGAATTACGAACCAACCCATTTTTGAGTCAAAACTTCAATCTTTTATACCCAAAACCTTGGTTTATCCCCAAATAAGCTATATCTGAGCTTCTTACATATTTTGTTACCCAAAAACTTGAGTTTCGTGTGATTCTTTGCCACTTTCAAAAACCCAAAGCCCAAAAATCCAGGTTTACCCTTAGAAAGTGATTAAACGATGTTTCTTACCAAGATTCATGGTTTTTTCTTGTTGTTTGGATGCCCATGAACACTTCAATCTCTTAATCAACCGAGCCTTGAGTTACCACTTTCTCTATCTACACACTCTCTCTAAAAATTTGGTGTTGAGTTGCAAATGAGAGTGGCTCAAGATGATTTGTTTATATATACCTAGCGTTCCCAGGACATTAAACTCGTCAAACTCATAGCGGTAATATTTACTCAGTCCATCATCCATTTCCCGCTTATTTTCATTAAATAATCCTAGATAAGCCCATTATTATTAATTAGGTCGTTTGAACTTTATTCATGGCGAAGTAATATATACAAGTACCTTGAAAATTATTTTCTTGTGTTCTTTGTTACTAAGTATATTATTATCAACTCTTTGAAGAGAATCTACTTCATCTAAACCATGTGTGGTTAAATGAGTTTGAGAGAAAAACCAAGTGTTAGTGACAAACATCGATTCTACAAAATCAAAGGAGAAACTAATGTGGGTGAATGAGACCCATAAGGATGAGTACCTGGTGTGTTTAGGTTACTACATACAAACACACTTGGATAAGCTAATACTTAGTTTAACTCTGAGATTGAATGCTTCATAGTTGAATATGTGCTTTAGTTCATCACAACATATGTCTTCTTTTCCAAGATGAGCCTACCCACATATCATGTAAGTCTTGTCAGTCTTTCAAAATTTTAAATAAGCACCGTGAATGATATAACGACTGTAATTATATTATTTCCTAGTTTGAGTATATATCATATTATTCAATAAAACAACTTCTTTTTGTATTGTTATAATATTCAAATGTTATTTTGTAAATTTTGTTTTTACTTATGGTTAATCATGCCAATTGATTTGACTAAGAATTCAAATGCACTATTATCAAATGTCTTGGTGAATAAATCAACTAATTGATTGTCCGTGTGGACCTGTATAAACTTGATTAACCCTTTTCCAGCATAGTCTCTCAAAAAGTGATATCTAATTTCAATGTGATTGGTTTTTGAGTGGTAAATTAGATTGTTTGTTGTAAACATGGATGTTGTGTTGTCAATGTGAATCGGTGTATGCAAGAAGTTGATACCATAATAAAGAATCTGGTTTTGAGTCTAGAGAAAATGAGAGCAATAAGTTGATTATCCTCTGTACTCAACTTCTGCTATTGAAAAAGACACATTTGTTTGATTCTTGCACTGCAAGGAGACTAGTGTGGGACAAAGAAATTAACAACCCCCAGAAGTGGACTTTCGATTGAAATCTTGTAGTCACTGTCCATGTAGGAATAACAATTGAAATCACCTTCCTTTAGATACCATAATTCAATTGCAAGCTTGCCCTTAAAATATTTGAATATCCTCTTAACAACATTTACATGTGATATCATGTGATCTGCTTGATATCTGGCATAAACACGTACACCAAACATTTTGTCAGGCCTAATTGATGTTAAATACAAGAGTCTAATCCACTAATTTGCCATTTGAATCTGGACAATAGGAGTTCTCATAGCCTAACAATATTCAAATGACATTTCTTCTGCATGGTTTCTATGTATTTTTAATGATTCATGAAGATTCCATCTATTGTTTGTTGTACTTGCAATCCAAAGAAGAATGTAAGCTCCCCCATAGTACTCATCTGTAACTTGGAATGCATAAGGTCTTCAAATTCCTTGTAGAGTTGCTTGTTTGGTGATCCAAAAATGATTTCATCCACGTACATCTGGACTAGCAACACTTCTTTTCCTTTCTTTTCTAAATAGGGTCTAATCAATCTTTCCTCTGTTAAACCCATGTGTAAGAAGAAAAGATGATAGAATCTCGTACCACTTTCGTGGGGTTGATGTAGACATACAAAGCTTTGTCAAGCTTGTACGTCCTGTGAGGGAAATCTAGGTCTTCAAAGCCTGGTTGTTGACCCACATATACTTCTTTAGAGATTTTGCCATAAATAAATCCATACATTATATCCATTTGATACATAGTGAATTTAATAGACGTAGAGTAAGTGAGGAGATGTCTACATGAGCAAATACTTTATCATAACCTATCCTTTCTTCTTGAGAGCATCCTTGTGCAAACAATCTTGCTTTGTTTTCGATACCAATACCCCTATCATGAATCTTGTTTCTGTATAACCATGTGGTACTCATAGTGTATTGTCCTTTGGGAAGGTCTACCGGCTGCCCTACTTCTTATTTCTTGAGCTGGATCAATTCTTCCTACATTGCCTCGATCAAGCTATTGTTTTGAAGAGCCTCCTTTATATTCTTGGGTATAGTTTGACACAGAAAGCAAGAAAACAAATAGATGTTACCTGCATTTGATTAGCAGAAGATGGTGGAATCATGGGAATGACATCTCTTCTCAAACTGATTAGTAGAAGGTGGAGGAATCATGGGAAGGTAATCTCTTCTCTCTACTAGTCTAGACAATCTAGCTGATTGTAGGTTACCTGCATGTGACAAGTGAAATTGATCAAAAGATCTTGCAGAAGAGTCAATATCAAACACCCAATCAGAACCATTTATTGACTTATGAAAGGAATGCTCATTGCATCGAACATTGGTGATTCATCAATAATGTTTAATCTAGGATTAAACCCTTTCAAAGCCTTTGAAACAGAGGAATAAGCTAGAAAGAATCCCTCATGAGACTTAGGAGAAAATTTCCTAACTGGTCTCAGGTGTTTAATATTGAGATAGGAGTACCAATGACTTGAAAATCCAATAAATGGTTTTTTTGTGAAAAATCAATTCATAAGGTATTTTGATGCTTTATTTAGCTATTAAAGTTCCATTTTCTACAAGCACGATGTATTGACTACTTCCACCCAAAAGCTAATTCGCAGTTTAGCATTAGCTAGCATTGCTCTTACTACTGGGACTAGTGTTTTGTTTCTCCGTTCAGCTTCCTCATTATTGAGAAGTTCTAGCTGCACTTAGAGTTCCATTTCTGAATTTTGTCCCATTATCACTTTTGATTATTTTTACTTTTTGATTAAGTTGATTTTCAATTTTAGTAATAAAATCTTTTATTATTTGGTATACTTTGTTTTTCTAAAGTAGAAAGAAGACCTGTGTGTATCATGAAAAGTTATCAATGATCATTGCAGGATTGGTTTGGATACTTAACACAAGTATTTCCTATCAAACTCACCAACAAACACTCAAGAAGCATAGTTTTTCTAAGAGTTGATTAAAATATACTAAGTAACACAAAGAAAAGCACAAGAGAATAATTTCAAGATACTTGTATATATTATTTCTTAACTCAAAGTTTCCAAGGCTCTTACAAGCTAACTACAATAGTTACAATGAGAAACTATTTATACTACTATCTACAGTTCGATATACTTTGATACCAGCTGGAATCCTCTAACTAAAGCAAATACTACAAAGCTATAGTTAAACGTATCTTAGATAATGTCTTATATAAGATATGGTAGTCATGACATGTCCATGACTTACCTTTTGACACCAACTAAAGTTGACAACTTGTACTAACATAAAGGTGAACAGTGGAATAAAGTGTGGTCAACTACATGGCCTTTTAGGAAAACGCCATGTAGTATCAGAGGTCTGTAGCAGAGTGTAAGAGACAATACTTATGTCCACTCGTTCATAGTAGCATCTTCCGAGGTTAATTGGCTTGAGAAGAACAAGTTCTTCCTAAGCCTTTTATACATCAAAGAGGCTGCTTCTTCTGTGGCTTGGAGACTTCTACATCAGAAGTCATTGTCTTTGAATTATTCTAAGTCTTGAACATCAAAACAAAGACTTTGCCTTTGGAAGATGGAATTTTTCTTTCGGAAGTTAATTCTTCACTTTGTCTTCGGAAGAACTCCATATCCTTCGGAAATTCCATACGTAGCTTTGGATGTCCCTTACAAATTGTACCAAAAATTGTCTAAGAGTTTGGGTTTGGTTGCACTAGCCTTCTTCTTGATCCAACAAACTCCCCCTGGCTGATGCTACAGAAACCTCACTTGTTCCTGCTTCTCAAAACTTTGAACACTAGGGAAAGCAGATACTTATTTGCTTCTTTGTTCTTCCCTAAAGTGGTGCTGAAAAGTTTGTACAAATCATTCGTAGACAGGAGATCCAGTCTATCACTCTGAATGATATGTATCCTCTACTGAGTCCCTCTGAAGAGAGTTAGTTGATAGGAGTTATAGTCATACTCCGATCTGACTTTTGGTTCTAATTCAGGACCTTCCACCATTTGTAGAAAGGCCTTGCCTTTGGTGGTTGACCTTTCCTTGTATTCCTTCTTTCTCAGCTTTAACTCTTCTTCAATCTTGGCTTTTGCGGTGAGCTTAAAGATGAAGGCTGGTTAGATGATTTCTGATGCGTACAACTGTTTTGGAGTTGGAGGGATTGTAGAATGGCTTTTCTGCTAACATAGAAATGTCGAATCTGCTAGAGTGTAGTAGAGAAGAGGCATTCAACATGTTACTCCCTCCATTCTCTCTCTCCACAACAAAATTATGAGAGGCTTCATCGATCCTCCACTAAATAATCTTCTTTCTAGGTACAGGGGCTAACTAGGAATCTTGTCCCCTTTCTTTGTATCCAGTAGAATCACCAGCTTTCTTCTCAGCTTCTTCACTTCATCGATTAAGGAGTTAGAGTTGAGGCCAAGGAGTTTAGCAGCCTAGTCCAGTGTTCCTCTAGGCAGATCAAGGAATTGATCTCTTGTGAGGGAACATGAGGATCCATCAATGTAATTTAGCTTGACAGAATCCTCCTTAAAAGAGATGTCACTCAAGGTTGTGCATTTATTGAGCTTCATCTTGATCTCCTTAAACTCCTCTAAGGAGAGATGTTTAGAAGGCTAAGGGGATGTTTGGATGGTTGTTGGTAGGTAAAGGTGTTTGGGTTCTGGGTAAGGTTTTAGGTTGAGGGATTATTAGTTGAGGTGGTTGTGGTGATGAGATGGGTAAGGTGGTTGGTGTAGGTTGAGGGGTGTAAGTTTTAGAGGTGGGCTCAGTTTTGATGGGAAAGGAGATAGGAAAGGCTTAGGTTGTGGTTGGGTTTGAGTTTGGGTTTTAGGTTAGGGTTGAGGTGTTGGTTTGAAGATTATCCCCTATACCTTCAATACATCTCTTTCTTCTTGCCCATGCGAATGATAGCTTGATGTCACTGACAAGTCGCTAGAGTGTTTTTTCAGACATAGCTCCCACCTGCCTACCAGAGAAGCCATGAGCTCGAAGATAATCCTTCATCCAGGCTTTCTCACCTATCTCTTTGGCGGCAGTGACCCTAGCTTTTTCTTTCTTCTGAAAATCCAAGATGATCAAACTTGAACCAAATCATGAAGATTATATATCAAAATATAATAACACCCCAAAAACCCCTTTGACATTAATAAGATTGCAAATAATGTTTACAAGTAATCCCTCAAACTATTGGTTATGCAACCATTATCAAAACCTAATTAAATTAACCTATTTATTGTCTAGACTAATTTCACTAATTTCCCTTAAGCACCTAGACTTAGGCTTATTATGGAAATTACACATAAAACATAAAAATGACTAAAAACAAGATTAAGTATATTTTGTTCACACAAAATATATTTATTACAATAAACCTCCTAGTCATCTAAGTCATCAACGTCTCGTCTCGGTTACTCGTCTCAAACGTGTCCGATTTGACTTTTGCGTTGACTTTGACCGTGACGTTGACTTTTGTTTACTTTGACTATGTTGATAATATAGACTATCTTGTACAGCTCCAACAATACTCCCCCTTAGTCTATCATTATCAATGTCTTTAAACGAAATCAGCAGCGAGAAGTCAACTTTAGAAAGATCTTCAAATTGAACCTTTCTGTATTTTATCAGAAATATTATTCATCTCACAAACTCTCCCTATTTATATGCTCCCCCGTTTCGAATGCATCCTTTGTGAAGATATTGGAACAGCTTTCCCCAATATCTAATCTTGAGTGCTTTAGAAGATGTAGGAGGAGGATTCCTAGCTCAGTATCATCTGCAAACTTGAGGAACAGGTTCTCTAAGTAGGTATACTACTCAACTGATGATCGGCCATCACTTTCAGCAAAAATCTAAAACATAATCACAAACACAACCTCGACATATCTAATTAGATCATTTCATTTTAACAAAATAAACTCGTGTTTATCTGTGTATGAAAACAAGCGAACCCGTGTTCGTTTGTGCGCAATTTCAATGAAATGAATGAAAAATGTAACAACATAATACGAAAGACCTAAAAGAAATTGAAATGAAATTTTATTATAACTTTTTTTATATTATATACACTTATTATATCATTTTTTTATCTATTAATTTTTTTTATATAACCGAGAACTGAGTCGATCATGAGTCACATCCTCAAGATATACTTTAGCACAAAGATGAATTTAATCATAGACAAGCAATGAGATCACACTAATAACTAAATCTAATCAGAGTCTTTGAATGAATTTTTAATTCTCCAACAAATCAATAACGATTGCTAATATGTTTGTCCACTTAAAGTCATGCCCTATCTTTTTCAACAAGTAGCAGATGATTCGTTAAGGTTCGATAAAATACTTTAGAATGCTAGGACCCCACAATCATTTAGCAAAAACCCTCACCCAACCTCAGGATTTCTTGAATTTTGTAACGATATTTATAGAGCAAAGCCTATGCATTAGTGTGCAAGTGATTATGATGAGAATATTGAATTCTATGATGAATTCATCATTTAGATGATTTGACATTACTTAGACAAAATGGTGAGAGCTCCAGGTCTATACTCACATATAACAAAGGAGATGACCGTTTAATCAAATGCTGATAAGAGCTCCAGGTCAGTATTATCATACAGCAGAGGAGGTCATCACTCTAGGTCAGTACTTCCGTACAGCAGAGGAGATTAGCACAAACACAAGACACATAAATACACCAGACATGGCTCAAAAGATATGGCTTATATGATTTGTATCATGATGGGTAAAAGATCAATTCTCAATCCATTTTTGTGAGGACTCAGTTTTTGTGCAGGGCAAATTGATTGCGTCAAACCAGACGTCCCGAACCATATATTTTAATTTAAATCATTATGTTGTTGTCTACTTTGTTCTTCAGCCTGAGTCGACCAAGCATATCTAATGAATCTATTTTTTTCTATTATTTGCAATTAAAAATAAGATGTGAATCAAATAACAATATCAATTACTATCATTTCTCTTTTTATATACGCAAGTCATGCAAAAACAAGCATTTCAAGAAGATATACAATCATTTCCCAGTCATCTCAAATCAAGTTCTTAATTCTCTTTTCATATTTTTAGTTAATATACTCTCCCCCAAAATTTCTATTTTTGAAAACTTTTTTTTGTTTATTTTTTATTATTTTATTATTATTTTTTTTTACGTATTATATATTTGTTTTTTAAAAAAAGCTGTACAAAAAATAGAAATTTACCGAAGGTATTCCAAACTACACTATATAAATATAAGAAATGAATTCGCAAAACATATGCAGTGATTGTGAGGTGAGAATGGTGATTGTGTACATAAAAATCCAGATAGTGAATAAAATACAGTAACCTTAACCTATTTGTTCCGCCTCAAATTTGAATTAGGAACAATCTCTATCAGTAAACCGGATTACTAATAGTCCTCCTGAATTGTTCCCGCACTCATTAACAAATTAGTTTCAAAGGGGAACCCATGCCATCGTAGTCCTGGAAGTTCCTTTTTTATCAATACAGGAAACATGCTTTTGCACACAACCATTTAAACAATCGGGGATATCTGTATCCTTCTTTTTAATTTGTCAAATTTGTTCGGTCCAATTAATTTGGATTTGAACGAATTAAATTTCCAAATCATTTTTTGTTTAGGACTAGAAGGAAAAGAATTTGGTTTTAAATCTTTGGTCATTTTTGTCTTTGAATCATGTGAATTCGGCTTCACTTGAAAAGGTTTGGATGGAGGGTTTTTCACACAACCATTCAAAGATGTGTGCTTTTTACCTCTTGATCCAGAGAAGCAACCCGTGTTGCCTTTACCATCCAAAACATTCTTCCTAGACTAACATTCGGAGAAGCAATTCTTTTAGCCTTTACCATTCAAAGCAAGTCTTTGAGGGAACTTCTTTACCATATGACCTTCTTTTCCACACATAAAACAAGCCTTGAAAGACTTTTGATTCTTTGTAGTCCCGCGTGGTGCAGGTGGTGATGAGGATTGCTTTGAGCTTGTAGCAGATTCTTGTTTATTCTGAAGTTTCCCATGCTAAACAGGGAATGAAATCTTCACGGATTGACTGGGTTGTTTTGTAGTTGGAGAAGAGATTCGTATTGGTCTTGATTCAGCATTTGGAAGCGTTTGAGGCTTGACAAATTCAGGTGATATCTTGATCTTTGATGAACTGACACAGTCCTCTATGTATGATTCATCATCTGACCTTAACCAATTTTGTATACACATATCTGCTTCCAACGGATCTTGTTTGACACGAATAGGATGTGTTGTTGTATTTGGAATTTCATGATTAGGTGATTCTTGATTTATCTCTTCTTTCACAACCTTGACAGGCTCAATAGTAGGAATTTCACCTGGTTCGAGCTTATTAAAGAAGTTAGTAGAAATAGTAGATGTAAAATTACAAACAACCGGGACTGAACGATCGTTAGCTTAACGATGAGCATTCGGTTTATTGTATACCATACCAGTTGTAGTATCATAATCATCTCGCACCTCGTTAAGATTGACACCACTCAAACCTTCAAGCAGACTATTAGTGGGTTGTTCAAACAAATCATTTTAAGGATGAGGTCTAGGGATTGGTGAATAACATAAAGTAGAAGGACGTAGAACTGAAATTAATATAGTTTCACCATCAGATTTATATCCAATCCCATGTTTTACCTGCGCCCCTTGATGTTTAGCAATAACCTCATCCTTTTTCATGTGTGAAAGGACCCATTTATCAAGATTTGTTTGAAGCTTTGTCATTTTAAATTGAGCCCTCTCTGAATATTAATTTCAATGTTACCCTCCAAAATGGTTCTTCTTAAAAGATCATTTCAGTCAATGCTTCATTAAGTTTCCTTGAAAAAGAAATTTAATTTTTCTTGAATTCTTGATTGATTATTTTTAATTATTTTTTCGTTTTCCACTAGCAATCTGTTTGACTTATAAATCCCAAATAATCGGATTTGAAGAACACATATCCTGAACAGTCTCGTAAGGAAGATCCATGATCGTTCTTTGAGCACCTAAGCTCTTCTCATAGCTGCAAACCCTTGTAAATCTGAAGTTGAATCTGAATGGAGAATGGCAAGGGGTTGAATCTGAAGGCAATGGATGTAGAGCAACTAAGAGAACATGCTCACAAAATGGTTGATTTCATTGCTGATTACTACAAGAATATTAAGACTTTTCCTGTTCCCAGCCAAGTTGAGCCAGGCTATCTACAATAGCTTCTTCCTGATTTTGTACGTGTGCAGCCTGAATCCTTGCAAGCAGTTCTTCAAGACGTTAAAACAAATATATGACCTAGGGTTACCCACTGGCAAAGCCCGGATTATTTTGCATATTTTCCATCAAATAGTAGCGTTGAAGGCTTTCTTGGAGAAATGCTGAGTGTTGGAATTAACATGGTGGGATTTAGCTGGATAACGTCTCCGGCTGCTACAGAACTTGAAATTATTGTTCTTGATTGGCTTGCTAATCTACTCAAGCTTCCTAACGATTTTCTTTCCAAGGACCCAGGTTTTTTATTCTTTTTTTTTTAAATTTCATAGATTAATCTTTACTTTCATAGGTGTAATTTTGTCGGAAAAATTGCAGTTTCGCCAGAAATTGATAGTTTTGCCGGAATTTGATAGTTTCGCCGGAATAGTTTCGCCGGAGTTGCAGTTTCGCCAGAATTTCGCCGATGTTTCGCTGGATGAAAATGTAATTTCGCCGGAACGGTTTGAACTTTCGTTCCAAATCTGATCTAGTTTCTCCCCATGAAGATTTGAAGCTCAAGAACACCAAGAACACACACTAGTGTGTGTTAGAGAAAATCTTCAAATTTGAAAAATTTTTGTTGAATCTTGTATAGATTTGGGAGTAGATCTGAATTCTAACTTGTAAATCTTCAAATTTGTTGTAAAATTTTGTTGATCTGATGATTTGATTGAGTTTGGGATGAATTTTGAATTTCAGATCTACTTTCTCTCTCAAAACCCCCACTTTCTATCTCTAAAATTATCATGAACACTTTTAAAAATCAACAACAAATTCTTCTAATCTTCAACGCATTTGATCCAATAAGGCTCTCATACCAATTATAAATCCAGGATGACCAAACTTGAATCAAATCATGAAGATTATAGATCAAAATATATTAAACACACTAAAACCTCTTTGATCTTTAATAAGATTGCAAATAATGTTTACAAGTAATCCCTAAATCTATTGTTCAGACAACCATTATCAAAACCTAATTAAAATTAACCTATTTATAGTCTAGACTAATCTTTACTAATTGCACTTAACCCCCTAGACTTAGGCTAATTAATGGAAATTACATATAAAACATAAAAATAACTAATAATAGGATAAAATATATTTTGGTCACACAAAATATATTTATTACAATAAAACTCCTTGTCATCTAAATCTTCAACGTCTCATCTCGTTCCTCATCTCGAACGTGTCCGCTTTGACTTTTGCGTTGACTTTGATCGTGACATGGACTTTTGTTGACTTTGATTGTGTTGATAATATAGACTATTTTGTACAGCTCCAACACTTCTTCTTCTTCTCCCTCAACTTCTATTTTGCAGCTCTCTTGCTCTATTTCTCCGGTTGATCCTGCTTTTTGTTGAAGAGTCATAAGATCATGTCATTATCATCTGGAGATAGTTCTTAAAAAGAGAAACCCTTGGAGGTTAGGAAAGATATCCTTTCCTTCTAGAGTTGCAGATCAGCTTTCCTCTTCTCCTTTTCTCTTTCCTCCTCTAAGGCCAAGCTTGTTGCTTCCTCCTTTTGTTCAATGTGTAACCTTTGCCTTTTTCTAGGTCTATTAACTCCTCTAGTGGTAGCAGGAGTATATGTTCACTGACAGCTCCTGGTTGGCTATAGCTGCTTTGGAACTAGCTGCTAGCAACTTCCTAGTTGGGAGTCTACGTTTTCTCTTGAGGTTTTCAATCCTCTCCTCCTCCTCCTATATCTCTTCCGCGGTCATCTTATTCTTTCCTTTGTCATCTTTGGAAGTGCTTGAATTTGGTGGTTGTTGGAGGGAGGGTTCAGATTGAGACATGGTGGATGGGGATAGTGAAGTTGTGTGAGCTATGGGTCGGTTGAGAAAGTCCACACTATTCACCTCAGATGCCAGCTCTAGAATTGCATCTATGATAATTAGATCCTCGAACAAAGAGAATAGACTTTCCGCAGCTTCCATCTCAGCTTTGGAAGACATAACTTGTTCTTTTGAGGCTTTGACTTCAGCTTTGGAAGTTTGAGGGAATGCACTATTTGTCCTAACTATTTGAGTTGTTGGGCCATTAGTACTCATTTCCCCTTCGAATTGAAGCTCAGGTTCCATTTGGACCTTAGGTTGACCAACTTCTTCCACAATAGTAGAAGGTGCACTTAACCTCTTAATCTCTTCAGCTCCAAAGTACATCATAGCGTCATTAGTGCTAGGCTGATCTAAAGAAGATCTCAATAGAAACTTGGAGAGTATCCTATAGAGATCTCTGAGCATCCTTGGGTCCATTTGCAGGACAACTTAGGAGGGCTCAGGAAAGACAGTTGCAATAGGAGTCAAATATCTAGTAGATAGGGAAGTTAAAGCTTGGCTTGGTGGTTCCTTAGTTGTATGTCTCTCAAACCTCTCCCCATTTTTGGTAGCATCATCTTAAGAGCTAGATGAGCTAGAAGGAGAGGTCAATAGGACCTGAATTGGTACATGCCTAACAAATCTCTCATTTGTTTCTTAGCTAGTTAAGCGTTGGGATTTTCAATCTTAAGTTGCTGAGTGGCAGACCTATTCTCTAAAGTCTTAACCTTTGATTCCAGATTTGAGACTTTAGAAGTCCTGAAAAATGACTTGCATACTACCTTCAACTTCTTTTAAAGAATCATGGGGATATGAGGTAACATACCTTGTATGTTTACCCTCACCATCAGTTGTGGTTTCTTGGGACTCTACTTCCCTTACCTAAGATGTCTCTTTCAGAGTCATCAAAAGGCACGGTTGCCATAGATTCAGTCTCAAAGATGTTAACACTATCCTGAGGATCCAATGAGCTTCCTTCAGTAGTGGCTGCTGAATCTACATGAGTCCCCTCCACATTTGTGCCACTTATCTCAGTTGATTTTAATTGATGTGGGCTAGAGAAAAGAGGTCCCTCTAGACTCTGTTGATCCACGAGAGAGTGTGGTGGATTAACTTCATTTCCATGAAGAGACGTAATCTCCTCATCAGTTCTGAATAAAAGGTTAGTAAAGGATATAGAAGTTAAGCCTAGTGACCCGGGACTTTGGTCAATGTTTAGTGGCATTGAGCCTTTGGTGGTACTCTCCCTTTTTGGTTTCTTAGGAGAATGCTGGGACTCATCATGAGGGCTTCCAGCCTGGGCTTGGGGTTCAGGGAATTGAGACTAAGGAGACTCAAATCTCATATTGAGGTCAAAGGAGAAGGATGGGGAGACCTCTGACTGAGTAGGAGCCCATGGTTCCACTCTAGTCTTTTTGGTTTGAATAGGAGGGACTTGCTCAATCAGAGTAGACTGAGCAAGGGTTCGTTTGCGTTGCTGATATGTGTGTTTGATTGCTGAGCAGGCAAAACGGGGGTAGTTTCTTATGTGGGTTCATCACCTGTGGGGTGAACAGGGATGTCACAAGGAGCCATTGGCTCGATCATACCTGGAAGAAGGTCAGTGTGTCTTCCAATGAAGTTGGTGGACACTCTCTTCAAAATCTTAAAGATGGTTGGCCTCATTTGAGGGATATGCAGAGCAGCTGCACAAACAAGCTTACTCTGGTCTAGCTCACAATTGATTATGTGCTGAGGAAACCTAGGATACATAAAGAATATGTCCTTTTGGAGGTTTCCAAGAAGGTTAGTCAGCACAAACCTTGAATAGTTGAAGTGAAGAAGTTTCACCAATCCATGAACTAGGTAGCCCAGTTCATATGGGATATGATCCTATCCCCCAGACTTGTTTGACAAACAGTGAAGAACAACATGAAGTAGGCACTTCCAGTTATAAGAAAAATTCAACTTAAAAATGGTAGACCTATTCACATGTCCACTGTATCCCATTTGAATATTGGTGCCATCAAGGTCTGATTTGGGGAACTCAGTAGGAGCGCCTTCATCATGGAGCTCTAAATGCTCCTGGATGACCTGACTAACTCCTGGCCTGAAATGCTAGTTCGAATAACCCTAGCTCCATTTAGAGGTACTACCTGACCATTTCTCCAGGGGTCTTCTATGTGGTTCAAGTAAATATTTGGATTCATGGTTAGAGTAGTGAAGTAGGGAGATTAGGTAAAAAGATGATGATATTAGAGAAATGAGCATCCTTGGAAGAATCAAGGAATGCGACTTGGTTGTGTTGAGGGTTGAGTGCCATTGTGAGAAAGGAGATGATGAAACAAGTTTGAGTAGGGTGAATTTGGGGTGAAGGAGGCTTTGGACAGTAAATTTGGTAAAAAGATTAAAGTGACGAGTCGGGATTATTTAAATCAGCAAAATGGCGGTGTTGGGTGGATAAGGTGAAAAGATGGTTGAGGGTTAGATATGACAGTGGCGGCAAAGTGAAAAACCATTCAAAATATTCCAACATGATTAATAAAATCTTTACTTTTTACTGTGTGGGGCCAAAGGTTTCCGTTACAGAGAGAAGTCTTCTTCTGAAGGTAGAAGTATTTCCCATGGTTTTTCTCTTCTAAAGCCAACGCTTATTTCCAAAGGTAAATGAAGTCACTTCCGAGAACAAGGGTGTCTTCTGAAATAAGAAGTCTTCAACCTTCGAAGCAGTGAAGATATGCTTCCGAGACTAAGAACTCTTCGGAAGATAAAACTTGAATTGAGAGAATTGCCTTCGGAAGATAATAAAGATATCTTCCAAGTGTAATTTTCTCTTCATAAATACTCACACTTAGTCACCTTGTGAAGAACAACTTTTCTAACAAGGCTTAGATTGTTTTTGACAAAAGAAAAGACACATTTTAAAAAGGTTTTCAATGAGATAAATTAGTCAATGTTTATCATCCCAGTAGCCATAATAAGATACTTAAATATTGTTCATCAAATGCTTTGGTGAACAAATCAGTATATTGTTCATTTGAGTCAAGTTTAACTAATTTAATTAGTTTTTTCTCATGATATTCTCTAATGAAATGGTACGTAATATCAATGTGCTTTGTCTTGGAGTGCTCCATAGGAATTTCAGTGATGGAGATAGCACTGTTTTTGTCAATGTGGATAGGGGTGCTCATGAGGTTGAATCCATAGGCTAGCATCTAGTTTTGAATCCACAGCAGCTAAGCATAGGAACTTGCAGCAACAATGTATTCAACTTTAGCAGTAGATGTAGAGACACAAGATTGATTTTGCATTGCCTAGAGATGATCCTTCAACAAAGAAATTAACATCGTCCTAATGTGGATTTCTTGTTAATGTTGCAGCCACCATAGTCACTATCTGAGTAGCTATAGAAATTGATGTTGGAGTTTCGAGGATACAAGAGACCAAGCTTGGTGCTCCTTTGAGGTATCTAAGAATTTTCTTAGTAGCAACTAGGTGAGACACCTTTGGACTAGCCTGATATCTTGCACAGATGCATGGGGCAAACATGATAACAGGTCTTCTTATCATGAGATACTTCAGAGAACCGATGATTGCCCTATACTAATATTGATCGGTATGCTCCCCCTCAGAGTCAGGAGAAAGGTGATGGTTTCTGGGTATGGGTGTGTTGGCTAACTTACAATCTTTCATATCAGATCTTCTAAGATATCAGAGACATACTTAGATTGATTGATAAAGAACCCTTCCTTCATCTGCTTCACGTGAATTCCAAGGAAAAAGTCCATTTTTCCCATAGAACTCATCTCAAACTTCTTCCTCATGATGCTCTCAAAGTCTTTACATATTTGCTTATTTGATGAACCAAATATGATATCATCAACACAAAACTAACACAAGAAATATGTCTTTCTTGGACTTTTTGATGAAAAGAGTTTTGTCAATGGTTCCTCTAGTGTAACCATTCTTGAGGAGAAATTGAGACAGAGTCTTATACACAGCCTAGGTGCCTGGTGCACCCCATAAAGAGCATTATCCAATTTGCACACGTACTTGGGATTTTGTGGGTCTTCAAATCCTGAAGGTTGACACACATATACCTGCCTATCTATATTACCTTATAGAAAGGCACACTTGACATCAAGTTGATACATAGTAAAGTTCTTGGATGCAACATAAGCAAGGAAGATTATAAGTTCCTCAAGTCTTGCAACTAGTGCAAATACATTAGTATAATGAATTCCATCCTCTTGGGTGTATCCTTGAACAAGCAGTCTAGCTTTGTTCTTGATGATCAAGCCTCTATCATCTTTCTTGTTTCTGAAAACCCATTTGGTGCCTATAGGTACTGACCAGATGGTAGTGCGCAAAGGTTTCAAACTTTGTCTCTTGAATTGACGCAACTCTTCTTCCATTGACTCAACCCAGCTACTATCCTTTAAGGATTCTTCTACTTTCTTAGGTTCGATCTGAGACAAGAAGCATGAGTACAAGTAGACATTCCCATGATGAGTTTGTCCCCTTGTTCTCACGCCATTAGAGACTTATCCTATGATGTTCTTAGCTGGAAGAGTGTTGTGAATCCTTAGTCTAGGAATCACTTCCAGTTGCAAAGATTGATCCAAGTTGGACATATTATGCTCAGGAACATGCACACTTGGTCCAACTGCTGTTATAATGTCATTCAATAAGGACTAATTGAATGAAAGAGAAACATCATCAGTTGACTGAGAAGTAGTATTAACAGTTGTCTATTCCATCAGAATACTACTTCCATCAGCTTGGTGTTGTATGTTATCGGTTGATGAGTTATTAGACGCACTTAGTTGATTACTTGTTGAAGCTCCACTAGTTCCTGATATGGTCATGCTATCGGATCTACCAATGATAGAAGCTTGGTGTTCAGAGACTCTTGAAGAACTTGGAAGAGGTCTGGGTTGACTGGGTGTGAGTAAGAGTGATATTCTTACTGAGAATCGAATATGATAATCAAGTCAACGATTGAGTGACGAAAACAAATAATCGAAGAACAATCAAACAAGAAAATTACTCATAAATGATGTTTGTATTGATATATGAAAGTTGACAAATTACAGAGAATAATTACAACAAAAATCCTCTATCTATCAACCGTCATCTCAGTACAAGGTTAACTATTCTTTTTATAGACAAGACAAGATGCCTTTAGAAAAAGACTAAACTACCCCTGACCTATTACATTAGAAACTAGTCAAAGTCTTGATCTGCATCTCTGCATGTTCATCCACATTGACAAATGTGGATAAGATAATCTTGATCAGCATTTCCACCTGATCGTCAGCATTAGTAAGTTGGTAATCCGCATTGGTTAATGTGGTTGAGCAAATACTTGTGCGCATTTGGTTGGTCATCTGCATTTGTCAATGCGAATGATCAAATTCTTGTCCCCATCTTCTTTTGTTCTTCCGCATTAGTCAATGCAGAAGAGTAACTTGTTCAGCATAAGTATTATGTCTTACGCCTTAGTTAATGCGTAAGGGTAAACACTTGTCCGCATCAGATTTTAGTCTTCCGCATTGACTAATGCATAAGATAACACTTGTTATTTTTCTTGCATATCTTCATCTGCATTGCATCTTGGACTTGTGGGATTCCAGCTCAACAATCATCAATTCACCCATTGAGTTGGCATGTATGATCCTTTCAAGGTGCAACAATACTCCCCCTAAGGATTATACAACCTAGTTTTCCTTAATGTTTAGGAGGTGATTGATGTTGTGAAGATTCAGCTGGGTCTTTAGGAGGTAGTATGAATGCTGCTTTGGTGGGATCCAGAATGGCCTTGATCATGTTTACAAAATCAGTTGCTTCGGACATCCTGTCTCTACTCAGCACATGTATTTTCATTCTGCTCATGTTGTAGATGGCTTCCATTGGTAACATTTTCAGAGAAATCGGTTCCCATATGGAGATTGTTGAAAGACCATCTCTATGAATCAATAAACTCCCTCCCACATCCACATCAAGCTTAATAATGTTTTCAAGTTGCAATGGTGTTTTCTTCTTCTTTCTTTTGTCTTTTTTAATCTTTATTCTATTATAGGCTAGTTTCAACAACTTGATGCATTTCAAAAAGAAGTGCATATCTTGTTCACCAAATTTGTTGTTTAATTCCCTGAAGTGCCTGGTATAAATATAGTGGATATATGATTCATCAAGTAGTCTTACTTCATATCCACTGAAAAGTCTAATGTCAGCTCCTTCTTTTCCTCCCCACTTCCTTTCTATCACCAGCTCATAGGTTTTCTCATCATAGTACACATTAGAGATCGGAGTGGAAGAATGAGTATTAGACACTACTTTCCTCTTTAATGACTCAGTTGGCTTTACCTTCAACTCAGGGAATACTATTTCTTCTGCTTCCACTTTCTTCTTATCAGGGGATTGACAAAAGTTTTATCCTTTCTTAAGCAAATTGTCTTTAATGAATGAAGTTGTTTGTCCTTTTGAACATCTTAAGTATTTTATCAAATTCATATCTCCTAAACATAGCTACATGATTGATCAATTCAAGTTGAGCTAGCTCCTTCAAATCATTAATCTCAAGGGCATTTACTAGAGTTGAGTACTCTGTAGAGAATTGTACTTGCCCTGAGATTCTTTTCACCATGAACATGTTCGAGGTGCTATCATACTTCCATGCTATTATCTTCTGATCTATCTTCCCCTTGGGAGTAGACACCCCTCTGATCAGTTCAGTAGTGGTTAGTCCTTCTTGCAGCTTCAACTGAGATGGTTCTGCAAACCATTCACGATATTTGTGGAGCACTAGGGCAAGTAATTCATGGTTTTATATTCAAGACATTGTCTTCAGCTGACATTCTGTTTTTGGGTTTGGTCTTTGTCAATTCTTCTTCAAGTTTCTTGAGTTTAGTCTTTGTCAATTCTTCTTCCAGTTTCTTGAGTTTATCTTTCTTTTCATTAATCAATTGAAGTGTTACAGCCCTTAATGAATTTGTCTTCATGTTGGCAATCTTTCTTTTTGTGAATCCCTGACTTGAGAGATATTCCTTCATTTCCTTAACAGACATGTTATAAGGATCAGGAAATAGTGATTCATGGGATGAGGTTTATTTCTTCATTTGTGAAAGCTTTTGTAGAGGATCCCTTCTTGGTAGTGGAATCTCATACCTTGTGGGTTTCTTCAAGGATGAGTCTTTGTGTTTTGGAGTGTCCTTTGTCAGTGTCTTCTCACATTCAGTGTATATGTTGGATCAAGCAACAATTTCAGTTTCTCTTCCTCCTCTTTCATTTTCTCATAAGTCATTGCAAACAATTCATGAGGATCATAGCCTTGATTGATAAAAAACATGGCTTTAATCATCAAGTCATCAGTTTGAGCTTTGGTTACCATATCTTCTACTGACGGTTCTTCTTTAATAGGACTGTCCATGAGAACATCCTTTTTAACTTCTTCTTCATCGGCAATTTCTCCTTCTTCTAAGTCAATTGCTCTGGCCAACTGTTTCAACTGAGCTTCTACCTGCTCATGTTCTTCCAAAAATTCAGCAATTGTTGCTAAACTTCTTGGGTCATCCTTTTGTTTCTTTGATGGTTCTTCTTCAGTTATTGGTCTCTTGCCTTTAGCTTTTTCTGCCAAATACATCCTCTTTCGTGAGTAAGTTTGAAGTTGAGGGCTAGAGGTTTCAGTTTGATCTTCTACTTCAGGGACCTTTTCAGGTGTAATTGGCTCTTGATCCTTCATTTCACTTTGTTCATGTATAGTTTCTTCTTTTCTTTCTTGTTCATATCTTTCTTTTAGTTCCTCTTTTTGTTTTTCAGTTAATGATATGGCAGAGACAATTTACAGAGACAATTCCTTTTCCAATGGCACTGGTGATTTAGGAATAAATACAATAGGCTCTGCCTCAGTTCATTGATTGTTTATGAACTCCCAAAAATCATCATCAATGTTGAATTGTTCAGAAGCAAAACTATCCAAAGCACTGAAGAGTTCTTCAAATTCACCTTTTCTGAGTCTCAATGACCAGTGTTTCCAGAATACACTACCATGTCTAGGCTATGGTCTTTGATCTTAGTTTGACTTTCATCATCCACTTGTTCTTCATTCTCATCTATAAGTTGTTGTCCTCATCATCATCCTTTTCTTCTTTCTCATCATCATCCTTCACATCAATTCTTTTAACCATCATTTCAAGCTCGGATATTCTTTTGTTCTTGCTCTCAATTTCCTTTTCTAGTTTTGAGATGATATCAGCTTGTTCCTCTATGATGTTTTCTTGTTCCTCCATGGCAATAGTTTGTATTTCAAGAGTATCTATATGCCCACTCACTTCTTCTTTTGAGTGTTTCAGTGCAGCTTTTAAATTTTCAATCTCTTTGGCGTGTTCCATTCTTTCAACTACATATTTTTCTTTAAGATCTTTCAATTCACCTTCTTTCATCAAGTTCCTGGATTCTATCATTTGTAATTGTTGCTATCCTATTTAATGTTCTTCCATCCTTTCTACTTTGAGTAACAACTCAGTTATTAATTCATCTTTTTCATGAGGCCTATTGATGTTTGATTCAGCATAACTCTCAGAAGGAGCAGCCTTAGAAAGTTCATTCATAGCTTTGGTTAGATCATGATGATCCTCCTCATCAGAAGATGATTTGGATGATTTGGATGCACTTGTTGATCCTTCTGGTTCACGAGGGTGATCAAGTGATGATGGTAATGGTTGGTAAGGAGGAATAGGAGATTGGTGTGGTGATATAGGAGATTGATGATGTGGTGATGCAGGTGTAGGTTGAGTGATCATTGGTGGTGTTTGTTATGGTGAAGGAAGTGATGATGGTTGAGGTAATGTTTGAAGAGATGGTTGTGTAGAAGGTTGTGGTATTTGTTGTGGAGATGGCATTGGTGATGGTATTGGGGATGGTATTGGTGATGGTATTGGTGATGGTATTTGTGATGGTATAGGTGATGGTAATGGTGATGGTATAGGTGATTGTAATGGTGATGGTATAAGTGATGGTATTGGTTGTGGTATTGGTGATGGTATAGGGGATGGTATTGGTTGTGGTATTGGTTGTGGAGGTGGTTGTGCTTGACCTGCTTGGTGTATTTGTTCAAACATCCAAGGAAGGAAGGGTGAAGGAGCACCACTGTACAAGTTCCTTGGATCCTTCATCTTGATGTACTTATAGGATCTTGCATCATAATAAGGAATGATAAGTACTGTTCCTTCATTAATATTGTCATGAAATGATTCATTGATTAGACATTGAATAAATCTAGGGTACATTAGAAACTTGTATCTCAACCCTTCTTGAATGTTAGAGATTAGGCCATTGAATACATATGCAGACATGTTAAATCTTCTGTTGGTGCAGAGAGCACAGATTGCAGAAGATGTGAGGACTGGAATGTCATTCTATCATGTTTTCCTTTTGGACAGACAATGTTGGAACATATGAATTACGAATCTCAGGGTATATCCACTACTCCTTTGACTATTTGTTTGGCTTCATAACTCCCTTCATAACCAATTTCAGAGAAAAATGTGGTTATCTCCTCGTCATCCAATTCAAGAGGATCATATGCATTGTCATTGAATTGAAGACATCTTCTAACAGATTCTTCTGTGATCCTCAGAGTGAGTTCAGTGTTGATCTTGCCCGTAAGAGTTTTCACTCCATTTTCTTGAATCACTTCAGTTGATTCCTTGAAAGACCTGATGGGATTCTCATAGATTATTGGTCTTATTGTTATGGCATAGGCTACCCTTGTGGTACACAGGAATCTTATCATATCTCTGAGACCTTAGGCTTCAAGCACATGAGGGTTTAGATAACCGCTGACGTTATGGAGCTTGCTCCATGTATGGTTTGCCATGTAATTTGCATAAGAGACATGAGTGTTAGTTAACAATTTTGGCTTTAATTTTGCTTTGATTTGTTAATGTGACTTTGATTTGTTTCACAATTTTCCTTTTCTCATTGCTCTATTTTTCATAGTAAACATGGTTATGATGGTTTTCAATATTAGTTGAATTCCTATCAATTTACATGTTTATTGACATTGAAAATCTGTATTACATCACATTAATGACTTTGATTTTGGTGTTCTTCAATAATTTTCTGGTTCATCCTTCGATTTAGGGAATCAGTTCGAGACTTAGGTTTTGGTTTCAAAATCTGTCGAAGTTATACCTTATCTTCGACACAACTTCTGTTCTGAATCGATGACAAGAATGTTTAAAGATGAAAACACAACAAAATCTTTGAATGTTTGTGATGATGATGATGATTGATGCTGGTGTACTGTAGTTTTACGCTCGTCTCACTATAAGTTCTCTCAAATTTGAAAAGTATTAAATGACCTGTTCGAATTCCTTTAAATAGTCAAATAACACAATTTGAAAACATTTTACAAGTTTACAAGCAGATACAGTCAACACTGTAGCAAATGCGGAAGGTTAATTGTTTGATTTTGGTGATCCGCATTTGAAAACTGTAGCATATGCGGAAGACGAACTTTTGACATTGACAGTCTGCATTTGACTACTTTTGGTCATCCGCATTTGTGGTTGTAGCTAATGCAGAAGGCTTAATTTTTGATTGACCGTTCGCATTACTCTACTGTTACAAATGCGGAAGTTTTGTTTTTTGATTTTATTCTATCCGCATTTGTGCACTGTTGCAGATACAGAAGTTAAACATGAAATTTGGCTATCCGCATTTGGGTCGTAGTAAATGCGGAATAACATTGTAACAAATCCGGTTGAATGGCTTGTTTTACCATATCCAAATATGTACATTAACAAATGCGATAGAACAAATTCCATGTGTACAACTACAAATGCGGTTGACAAGTCAACACATCACTGTATCAAATGCGATAGACTTGTTCATACACATTTGTTACCTGTATCAAATGTGGTAGAGTAAACTTCAAATACTAATGCGGTAGAGTAAAATCATTATCCGCATTAGTTGCACTTCAAAAATTGTTGTTACCCGCATTAGTTATATGCTTGGGTTACCTTCACCCACATTAACTAATGCATTACCTGCATTATCTTTTGAACTAAATCAAAAGTTAATGTGATTGAATTTATTATTCATCTTATGAAGAGGTGTCCTTGATTGATTTTTCTTATGAAGTTGGCTGTTGAAGTTGTCAATTTTTGCTTGGATTGACTTGTATATTACAACTGATACAAGTTTCCCAATTTTTATAGATCTTAGGCTTATCATGCTTATAAGAATCTGCATAAGCTGAGATATAATAGTATGACTTATTGCAACAACACCAACTAAAATTTCTTTTGTTTTGTTTTTCAAAATTTAGTTAACAAACAAAAATTTGAACTTACTCAAAAATTTTAAATTACTCCCCTTAAAGTTCATGTCCACATTTGTAGAGAAACTTTAAAGATTTTAAAAGTTTTGAATATTATTTTGTTTAATATTAATAATGAAGAGAAAAATCTCTTGTTGGGATCATATCAATCTTACATTACACATGTGCATCCTTTATAATTAAATGGACATGATTATGAACTTGAAGATTGAAGGTATGTTTGTCTTCTTAAACTCATATGTGGTTGATATTTTGATGCAAATGACTTTTATCATGTTTTCGTTGATTTATTAGTCAATGTGTACCTCACACACATACGCATGGAATGATCAACCCTCCTTATACAATGCATGGTAGAACTTTGTCACAACTTTTCTTACCAGGTTACTTAAGTCATGAGATCTCATATTCACTGATCCTCATTGGGATTCTTTTAATTTGATCAATTTTCATGTTGATCCTCATTAGGATTCTTTTCAATTCACTTTGGAAGGTGATCCATGATAGGATTCTTTTGTTCATTCACTTATAATGTATTACTTTGTTAATTCATCCAATTTTTGATGTGTTCCACATTAGAAATCTTTTGGATCATGACATCTGCACTATGTGCAAGTTTCATCTGGTCTTTGTTCAGCAAAACAAAGATGAAACATGATGTGGTGAAAGAGAATCACAAAGTATCATTACCTTGTGTGTTTAGGTTACTACACACACATGCATTCAGTTAAGCCAATACATACGTGTACTTTGTGATGAGTGTTTCACAATAGAATATGTCTTTAATTCACCACTGCATGTATCTTTCTTCCAAGTTGAGCCTATCTTTCTTCTAGTTGATTTTCTGTTGTACTTGAACCAATTTGATTAAACCCTTTTCAGCACAGTCTCTCAAAAAATGATATCTAATTTCAATATGTTTTGTTTTTGAGTGTTGAACTGAATTATTAGTTATAAAGACAACAGCTGTGTTGTCAATAAAAATTGGTGTATGCAAAAGTTAAAACCATAATCAAGCATCTGGTTTTGAATCTAGAGAAGTTGAGAGCAACATGCTGAAGCAGCAATATACTCGGCTTGGGCTGTGGACACAGACACATTTGTCTGCTTCTTGCATTGCCAGGATACTAGTCTGGGACCAAGAAATTGACAACCACCAAAGTGGATTTTCTGTTGAAGTTGCATCCTCCATAATCACTGTTTGTCTAGGCATAGAGATTAAATTCTCCTTCCTTTGGATACCATAATCCGAGAGCTGGTTTGCCCTTCAGATATCTGAATATCCTCTTGACTGCGTTCACATGTGATTCTTTTGGATCAGCTTGATATCTAGCACACAAACAAGAACCAAACATAATGTCAGGTCTATTGGGTTTTAGATACATAAGTGAACCTATCATTGATCGATAGTGAGTTTGATCCACTGATTTGCCTTGAGCGTCAGGTCCAATCTTCACTTTAGTATCTATAGGAGTTCTGATAGACTGACAGTCAGCAAAGTGGAATTTCTTCAGCATGGTTTCTACATATTTTGATTGATTGATGAAGATTCCATCTGCTGTTTGCTGGACTTGCACTCCTAGAAAGAATGTGAGTTCCCTATGGCACTCATTTGGAACATTGAATGCATAAGATCTTCAAATTCTTTGCAAAGTTGTTTGTTAGTTGAGCCAAATATAATGTTATCCACGTAGATCTGGACTAATAGCATGGCTTTTCCTCTTATTCTTCTGAAGAGAGTCTGATCAATCTTTCCTCTTTCATAGCCATGTTCAAGAAGAAAGGATTATAGAGTCTCATAGCACTTTCTTGGAGCTTGATGAAGACCATACAGAGCTTTGTCAAGCTTGTACACTCTGTGAGGGAAATCTGGATCTACAAAGCCAGATGGTTAACTTACATTCTTCAGCAATCTTTCCATACAAGAAGGCACACTTTACATCCATTTGATAAACAGTAAATTTCATGGACGCAGAATATGCGAGAAAGATTCTGATTGCTTCTAGTCTCACAACAGGAGCAAACACCTCGTCATAGTCAATTCCTTCTTCCTGAGTGTATCCTTGTGCCACTAGTCTTGCTTTATTTCTGATGACTATCCCTCTATCATTAGTCTTGTTTCTGTATAGCCATATGGTACCGATAGGGTATTGTCCTTCTGGAAGATCTACCAGCTGCCATACTTCTTGTTTCTTGAATTGGAGCAATTCTTCGTGCATTGCTTCAATCCAACTATTGTCTTGAAGTGCCTCTTTGATGTTTTTGGGTACTGTTTGACATAGAAAGCATGAGAACAAACAGATGTTTGCAATACTTGACTTGCTTCTTGTCACCCTCTCATTAAGATCACCAATAATGGTTTCAACTACATGATTCTTGTGTATTCTTGTGGTGGGAATGATGTCACAAGCAATAGATACATAAAGATTGGAGACATTCAGTTCATTATGGTCAGAGGCACAATCATCTTGTATTGTTGTTGAATTATGAAGATTATCAATTTCTATTTCAGTAACTGCTACATCTTCAGCAGCATTGAGGTTGCTTGCATCATTTGACGCACCTTGAGTTTCTTCTGAGTAGCCTATTTTTGATTGCTGATCTCATGTGACAACCCATCTGAGTGAGATGGTACCAGGCTAGGACCTTCTTCAGAAGAAACACTAAGGTTTTTGACAAGTGTCTGATGGGACCAGCTTGAAGAGGAACATCTTTAGTCATATGTTCATCAGATGTAGGTGGAATCAATGGATAAATTTCTCTTCTTTCTACAGTTGATAAAGTATCACCTGAATGTATATTTCCTATATCAGACAAGTGAAATTGCTCAAATGATTTAGTAAAAGTGTCAATATTAAACAACCAATCAGGACCATTTGTAGATTTGAGAAATGAATGTTCCTTGAATTGAACAGTCATGGATTCATCAAAAATGTTCAGTCTAGGATTGAACACTCTATAAGCCTTTGAGACAGAAGAATAACCTACAAAAAATCCTACATCAGACGTAGATGAAAATTTTCCCAAATGATCACGCGTGTTTAATATTGAGACTGGACAACCAAATGATTTGAGGAATCCAATAAATGGTTTCCTATGAATTTCAGTTCATAAGTGTCATGTTACTTTCTTTAACAATCAAAGTTCGATTTTGCACAAAGCACGATGTGTTAACTGCTTCTGCCTAGAAGGTGATTGGCAGTTTAGCATCGACTAGCATAGTTCTTGATGCTTCAATCAGTGTTCTATTTCGCCTTTCAGCTACCCCATTTTGTTGAGAAGTTCTAGCGGCACTGAATTGATGAGCAATGCCTTTGGTTGCACAAAAGAAACTGATATTTTCATTTTTGAATTCTGTACCATTATCACTTCTTATTATTTTGACTTTGAGCTCAAGTTGATTTTCAATTTTAGTGATAAATTCTTGAATGATTTGGGATGCTTCATTTTTATGAAGTAGGAAGAACACCCATGTGAATCGAGAAAAGTCATCAATGATGTTTCTTTCCCATATTCATTACATGAGTTGGTCCAAACAGATCCATGTGAAGTAACTTCAATGGAGTATTGTTAGTGTTCACCAGCTTGGTTTTGTGAGACGATTCATGTTGTTTTCCTTCGAGGCATGCTGAGCATTGATCAATAAAATTGAATTCCTTTTCAGGGAGACCAATTACATGGTTTCCTTTGACTAACTTGTTCATATTTTTAAAGTTAGTGTGCCCCAAACGTCTATGCCAAAGCTGTGACTCATCAAATGATGCTTTAGACAAAAGACATGTTTCTTCCTTAGGTGACACAGAACAAAGGTTAAGACATATGTATTATTCTTCCTCGGAGTCTTTAAGACAACCCATTCTTCAGGAATATGAAAACCAGGTTTCAGTATGTAGCAGTGAGTGTCTGTAAAGTGAGTGGAATATTTTTTGTCACATATCTGAGACACGCTTAGCAGATTGAAATTCAGTTGTTCACAGTAATTCACTCTGTCAAAGCTCAGCATCCCATTTGTCACAGATCGTTCTCCTGTAATCCTGCCACCTTCTGAATCTCCACCGAATGCCACAGTAGTTCCTTGTATGTACTTGAAATCATGAAGGAGGAACAATCTCCAGTCATGTGTTAGGAGCATCCACTGTCTATATACCATAGGCTATTAGACCTATGTGGATGAACCTACAAACAAAACAACTAATTAGAATAAGGAACCCAAGCCATGATGGTCTTGGTTTCCCATTCCTATTCATGATAGTTACCTCATGGTATTCCCTCTGAATGGTGAGTTAGATGAAGGTGATTTGGAAGATTTTGGTAATGAATTGGTCGAGTATCTCATCTACATCTACTGTGGATTCAGATGAATAATGAAATTGTTGGTCTCTATTTCCTCGTAAAAATTTAGCCCGAGTTTCATTATCAAAAGTTGGTTTTTGCTTAGGAAGGTCAAGTTTGTGTTTCATTGTGAGATGATTTCTTTGACCCTTCCTTAAATCCTTCTAGTTATTTCTGTCATTTGTTGATCTAGGAGTCCTAGATTGAGTATTATGAAGATGAGGTTTGACAAAATGCATCACAGTAGATGTTTTTGAGATGGGCTTGTGTTGTGGAATTCTCAACCCTTCCGATTGAAGTAACAATTAGATGTATTGTGATTGTTCATATCACAGATAGAACAATATTGGTTGAACAAGCATTTATCTGTCTTGTGATTGAACATGTCACAAATATCATAATACATTTGTTTGTTTCTCGAATCAGATATTTCTTTGAGTGACTCAACTCATACATTCTTTTGATGAGTCACTTTCTTTTCTTTACGTGATGAATCAGAATCAGCCCTTTTTGTACATTGTTTCACAATACTACTCTTGTTCAATTGTGTGGGTTGTTTCTGTTTCTTCAACCTCCTTCTCACCTCTTTCTCAAACTGATCAACATGTTCTTTGTTACAGATATCAAACCTAACTCCCCGCCTTAATTTGGATGACTGAGGGTCTGATGAAGTTTTATGTGTTGAACTCTATTTTACAGTTTGTTTCTTTTCCAATGAAACCTTTTCTGATTTGCTTGGATTTTGTGGAGATGCAATCTCATTATCAGAACTACTCTCAGTAGTGGGTTTTACCGTTTTGACATATTTCTTTTTCCCTTGTAAAACAGATGGTATGAATTTTATAAAAGGTACAATTTCTTTTACAGGGCTTGATGGTTTTTTGACAATCACTGTCTTGTCAGAACACTCTTTGATTTTGATTGGGTGTCCTAACTTGATTTTGTCCTTATTGGTTTCAAAATAAACATCAGGTTTGTTTTGAGGATTTGTCACTTGTTTCACTTCTGATTTAGGTTCCATAATTTTAGGTTCAATTGATTCAGAGAGTGATACAGAGTCAGGCATGACAGTGTAATTGTCATTGTATGGTGGAGGACATGAATTGTACCCAATCCCTGACATGTCCTTTGGATCCTTTTGTGAATCCAACATTTCTTGTAGCTTGACTGAAGACATTTGAAACTTTTCATTTATGCATTTCTCACTACAAAGGTTAGTTTTTACCTTAGTAGGCATTGTAGATGGTCCATCATTGATATGAGCCATCAGAGCATGATTCTGGAATTGAGGCTTGACTTCCTCAGCATACACACTCCAGTCACATATCCCATATTGTTTGATCACAAGGGCACTGGCAAAAGGCTGACTGCTTGTATGGGCTTGATTTGTCAGCTGTGGTTGATTCTGATATGTTTGTTGATGATGAGAATGATGGTACTGCTCTTGTTGATTGTTTGAGTGATAGCTTAAATTGGGTTATGAGGATGATTGACCTGGAGAGTTCCTTGAATGGTTGGTTATTTTAGGAGCATTGCACTCCCTTGAGAAATGGCCAGTCATGCCACAGTTGAAGCAGTTTACCTTGGATTTGTCATATCCAAGCTTTGTGTTCTCATTCAGGCTCAATTTTCTTCCTTTTCCGAAGAATTTCTTTGCGCTCATGGCAATCATTGCCATTTGCCACTGTAGATCCATCTCCTCAACATCATCAGGATCTAATTCTTGTAAATCTTCCTGTATTAAATGGGCAGAAGTGAGTCTTCCCCCAAGATATGCTTCAAAACTTGCAACAAAGGCATTGTAGGTTTCCTTTTGCTCTTCTGATTTTAAGTCTTCTGGAGAGATTGTAGGTGCAGTGGAGACTTTTGGTGCTTGTGCTGAAGTTGAATGGTGATTGAATGATGGAGATGCAATGAACCCAGTATTGTTCATTTGATCTCTTCATGAGATGAAGTCATCGTCCTCTGTGATGAAACCATTTTCAATAGAATGTGATTCTCAAGGGAATTTGTAGGCTTCAATCACTCTAGGCCCACTCAAATTTCTGCTTCGTTCATCAAGTTCTAAAGCTTCAATCTTGGCTATCATAATGTCTAGAGTGGTACTCTCAAGATCAAGAGTATTTTTCAACATTGTGACATTTTGCTTCCAGCTTTCAGGTAGACTGTGAAGCATTTTCTTGTTGAGTTCTTTAATGTTGTATGAAACACCCATAATTTCCATATCATTGACCAACTGTACAAATCTGTGCAGTTGTTTTGATATGGATTCTCCTTTGGTGTGATGCAAGGTTTCAGCAACTTCACTGCTACCTTCACACATAATTTTAAGAGCATCCCAAACAGCTTTAGCAGTTCCATATTTTTCCAATCTTTTCAGCACATCCATTTTGAGTGCTTGAGTGAAAATAGAGTATGCTTTAAGATCAATTTTGATTTTCTTATAGTCATCTTCATCTAGAGTCAAGTCTTCAATTGGTATTCTAGCAGTCTTGTACAGTGCAGCTTGAGCTGTTGATAGAGTAATAGGAATATGTGGACCCTTACATATTGAGATCCAAAAGTCAAGATCTACACCTGTGATATAATTTTTAAACTGTATTCTCCATTGTTTAAACTCATATTTGTGTTTAAGCATGGGAGGTTTATGTGTATGACCTAATTCAGAGTAACTGTTAGAATCCATGTTGATTTGTGTAAGTATAGATTTAGTTGATTTTAAGATTGATTATAGTTTATGAGTCCGACTTGTTCAAGCAGTTCTGTTGAGGTTCAGAATGAGTGTTCTTGCTGTTTGACAGGAGTATTTTTGTTGTTTGCTAAGTAGAGATGACAGTAAGTACTACTAGCAACTTGATTATCAGATCAATCGAGTTCTATTCAGTCTGTGCGTAGATCTGAAAGAGAATCAAGAGCCAAAGCTCTGATACAAATTGACTGGGTGTGAGTAAGAGTGATATTCTTACTGAGAATCGAATATGATAATCAAGTCAACGATTGAGTGGCGGAAACAAATAATCGAAGAACAATCAAGCAAGAAAATTACTCATAAATGCTGTTTGTATTGATATATGAAAGTTGACAAATTACAGAGAATAATTACAACAAAAATATTTTATCTATCAACCGTCACCTCAGTACGAGGTTAACTATTCTATTTCTAGACAAGACAAGATGCCTTTACAAAATGACTAAACTACCCCTAACCTATTACATCAGAAACTAGTCTAAGATCCGCATCTCTGCTTGTTCATCCGCATTGACAAATGCCGATGAGATAATCTTGATCAGCATTTCCACTTGCTCATCGGCATTTATAAGTTGGTCATCCACATTGGTTAATGCGGATGAACAAATACTTGTGCGCATTTGGTTGGTCATCCGCATTTGTCAATGCGGATGATCAAATTCTTGTCCGCATCTTCTTTTGTTCTTCCGCATTAGTCAATGCGGAAGAGTAACTTGTTCAGCATAAGTATTATGTCTTCCGCATTAGTTAATGCGAAAGAGTAAACACGTGTCCGCATCATATTTTTGTCTTCCGCATTGACTAATGCGGAAGATAACACTTGTTATTTTTCTTGCATATCTTCATCCGCATTGCATCTTGGACTTGTGGGATTCCAGCTGAACAATCATCAATTCACCCATTGAGTTGGCATGTATGATCCTTTCAGGGTGCAACATGGGTAACTCAAATAGATGGTTTTAATCATAATCACTTGGAGTAGCTATTCTAGCTTAAACATTCTCATAAGATGGTTTAGAATAGTTTGGAAACAATTCTTAGTTAAAAATATGATCAGGGCCATTCCCCTAACAAAAGGAGTGTGCTCATTAACAACAATGTTGGATGATTCTTCAAATTGTTGATGTTTGATGTTATAGACTCGATAAGCACTAGAGGTGGAGGAATATCCAATAAAGATAGCATCATCTGACTTTTTAGCAAATTTTGCCAAGTTGTCCTTTGGGTTAAGTATGGTACACCTGCTGCCAAAGGACCTTAGGAAGCCAACCAACGGTGGCGTCCTGTTCCATAGCTCATAAGGGGTTTTCCATGTGGCTTGATAATGAGGACCCTGTTCTACACATATCATGCAGTGCTGACTGACTCTGTCCAGATTGTTAGAGGAAACTTTGAATAAGCTAACATGGTCCTAGCAGCCTCAATGAGTGTCATGTTCCTCCTCTCAGCAACACCATTTTGTTGAGGAGTTCTAGGAGCATGTATTCTCTAGTAATCCATTTTGAGTTATAGAATGAGTCAAGAACATGATTCTTAAACTCAGTCCGTTGATCACTCCTTATTATCTTTACCTTGTGATCACTTTGATTTTCAATTTTAAGAATAAAAGACTTTAAAGTTTCAACGGTTTCTTCTTTAGTTCTTAAAAAGAATACCCATGTAAATCTTGTAAAATATCAACTATCACAAGGCAATATGATTTCCTTCCAATGCTCATTATACTTGTTGGACCAAATAAATCCATGTGCAATAAGTGCAATGGGGAAGTGATAGAGTTACCTATTTGGATTTGTGAGAGACTCTATGTTGCTTTCCTTTCAGGCAAGCCACACAGTTGTCTCTACAGAAAAATTCCTTTTTGGACACGCCATGTACCAAGTTATTTTTTACCAATTTAATCATGGTTTTAAAATTTACATCACATATACGTTTATTCCATAAGCCGGACTCATCACCATAAGCTTTAGAAAGAAAGCATGATACTTCACCCAATTGGGAAGCAATGTTCATATCCAGCTTGTACATATCTTCTTTCTTGGGAGATCTAAGAAGCATCAATCCTGAGGAATTGTCATCCTAAGTTTGAGGATGATGCACTCATGTTCTGTGAAAAGCATTTGATCCTTTTGATCACAAAATTGAGAAATAGTTTAAAGATTGTCTTCAACCTTCTTGGAAAAGTTCACTTTGTCGAATCTCAACAATCTATTGGATACATTTCCTCTGCCTGAAATGTATCCTCCGGTCTCCCCTCCAAGTTGAATAAGACCTCCATCAAAATGTTGAAATTATTGAAGTAGAGATCTGTTCTCGGTCATGTGCCTGGAGCATCCACTATCCACTATCCAGATGTTGGACCAAAAGAACCAATGAGCCGGATCAGAAAAACCTTTAAGTCCCACAGACGTCACAACAACTACTGAAGACCACAACATCTGAAGACAAGTGCGATTACAAAGTCTGAAGACAAGTGCTGAAGACAAAGTCTGAAGACAAGTGCTGAAGACAAAGTCTGAAGACAAGTGCCGAAGACAAAGTCTGAAGACACAAGTGCTGAAGACAAAGTCTGAAGACACAAGTGCTGAAGACCAAAGTATCAGACGTTGTCACAACAGCTGAAGAGGTCTTCTTCAGTAGTTATGATGGTTTACCATTCAGTAGTTTTATGTTTTATCTTTTCAGTAGTTTGACACAACAGCTGAAGAATACTTCTTCAGTTGTGCTCATCAGTAGTTTTATGTTTTTCTATAGTTTTGTAAAATGATTGAAGAGCTTGTTCTTCAGTCGTTGTAGGTTCAGTAGTTTCTTATCAGTAGTTTCTTATTTTGTACTTAACACTCTGATATGTTCTTAGTAGTTGTGACCATTTCAGTAGTTTGTTAAGAGTTAGTTATTTTTGTAATAGATCTGCCAGTTGTCATTTTCCCGTGACAACAACATCGAATGCCTTCTATATAAGGAGTGTCAACTTATTGTAATTTGTGAATGATTTGATCAGAAATATTCAATATTATTGAAACATTCCTTGTTACAGAAATATATTCTCTCGTTATAACCGTATTTGTTCTTAATGAATACGAGTATCAAATTCTTGCTACAATTGTCTAATTCTTGTTCTTATTCCGCTGCGTTACGCTCTATTACATCAAACTTGTGATCACTGATCCTGACAAATGGTATCAGAGCAGGTTAATCATTGATCGATCTAATAGTTGATCATTGAAACAGCTATTCAAGATCCAAGTTTGATTGAATTAGCATTTTGTGTTTTGCAAGAAACGGTTATAGAGATTGAATTTTCTGTGTTTTCTGGTCATTCATCCTGAGATTTTCTCTTGGTTTTCATTGAGTCTGTTGTGGTCTTTATAAAAACGTTTAAAAGCTAGAATTAAATTGTATTTGGATTCAAAATGACTACTCCTTCCAATGATCCTCACAACACTGGTTCCTCAACCAAGCCTCCAATGCTGGTTAGGAATGAGTATAACATATGGCAACGACGAATGCTCCATCACCTGTCTGTTAACAGCGCAGGTTGTTGGACATGAGTGGTACATGGTCCACACAAGCCTATGGTGAATAACCCAGAAACCAATCAAATGGTTCCGAAGAGGAAGGAGCAATACTCAGATGAGGATAAGAAGTTGTTTGAGATTGATGCAAAAGCCCATGGAATTCTGGCCATGGCACTTCCTAATGAAATCTATTCTGGGCTAATGCATCATGAAACTGCCCATGACCTCTGGAATGCCTTGAAAGAACAATTTGGAGGAACATATGAGGTTTTGGCAAATAATAGAGAAATCCTTGCCTAACAATATGAGACATTCTCTCATAGGAAGGGTGAGACACTGACTCAACAGTTCGAGCGGTTCTCTTGTTTGATCTCCGAATTAAAAATGGTCAAACATGAGTACACCAATAGCCAGATGAATAACAGATTTCTCAAATCACTGCCTGAGAGATGGGACACATATACTATTGTCCTAAGCTCCAGTGCAAATTTGGACAAACTATCTCTCACCCAACTCCATGGGAAATTAATCACATTTGAGAGAGAGATAGAACAGAAACGAAAACTGTCTTCATCTGGAAAGCTCACTGAAGACTTTGTACTAGGCAACACTGCCTTGGTTGGTCATGAGTTAGAATATGCTTCATCTGAATGCCAGTATGATGAGCATATTGATTTCTCTTCAAACACTTCTGATTCTGCATCTGTGAGTGTTGATAGTCAGTTTACTGGATGTAATAATGACAATCTATGCTTCATCATGGATGATCTCAAGCGGATTGCTGATGATGTCTTAGAAGAGATGGATATTTTGAACCAAATGGCCTTGATAAATATCAGATCTCAGAAGTTCTACAAAACAACTGGAAGAAAGTTCCCAGGACTCTCTGGCAAAACTAAAGTTGGTTTTGACAACAGTAAGTTGAAGTGTCACAAATGCCACAGGCTTGGACACTTTGCTAGAGAATGCAGATCATCCGGATCTAATTCCTCTGCACCTTTTGTGACTTTCCCTGGCAATAGTCAACACCACAGAGGGCAACATCCTGTCAATTCTAGTCATCATTCTCAACCACATCTCCTGCATATTTTGTTCCTGAGGGTCAAATGCCATATCGTTACCCTGTTATTACATGCCACAGTCAAATCAAGTTCAAGTTCCTATAGTACCACAACCTCATGCACTACCAGAACCTCAACCATCTCAATCTCATCAACCTCCTCAACCTCAACAACACAACTTCTTCACCCCTGGAGGTGTTGACTGGAGCAGTTTACCGGATGACATGTCTGGTCATGAACAACTGTTCACAGGTGCTGGTCAACATGGTGGTGACAGTCCTTTTGGAATCTGGCTCTCATGGCCCTCGAGTGTACTGAGGTTTCCTGCTCAAATGCATCATCTTCACAGGTAACTCAGGTATATTCAGAAGCTAAGGCCAAGTTATGTTCTGAATCATGCATTGCTGCCTTTGTCTCCATTAGAGAGGCAAATGTAGCATTAATAAATCAAAAACTTGAGTTTGAGAAACCATTTCCAAAAGAAAAGCTGAGTTTGAGTCTGCTCTTAATAGTAAAAATGATGAGATTTATAAGCTTAAATGCCAATTAAATGATGAAAAGGCTAACCTAGAGGTTATTCTGGATGACCAGAGAAGTCTCAAAGAAACCCTTGCAGTCACCCAGGTAGAGTGTGATCGATGGGTACAATCATGCAAAGGTTTTGAAATGCTTCTTAGTAAGCAATCTGCTTTCAATGTGAAGATTGGTATTGGTTACAATCACACTGCTCCTCCTACATATTTTGCCTCAAGAGCAGAAGTGAAATCTGATGGAGAAAGCAATAACCAATCCACCACATCATGTGATTCACTTTTTGATAGAGCATTATCAAAAGTTGAAGTCAGCACTAAGCCCTCTCAGAACCCATCAGCTGATATTGATGGTTCTATTGCTGACACTCAAATGATAAAAGAGATGATCAACTCAGGAGTTATCTCTAAAAGTCCTGAAAGGACTGGAGAGCAAGATTTAACACCTGAAGTTCAAACTCCAACTACTGTCAGCACTGAAGAGAAGAAAACTATCAGTAGAAAGAGTTTGAAGACTACTAAAGAGGAAGTCAAGAAAGCAAATAATGCTTCCAAAGTACTGAAGAGCAAGTCTTCAGTAGCTTCATCCTCTTTAGTTGATGATCATCATAAGATGAAGAAGAAAGCATGTGAAGTAGGTGGTTTGTTCAATCATCTTACAGATGATTGTTGGTACAAAAGGGGATCCAAACTCAAACATAAAGAAGAAATTCAAGAGAAAATGGTTAAAATGAAAACTGAGTTTGGAGCCACATTTGTACCAGCAACATCAAATCCTGTAAACCTCAAGTCCAAACAGAAATCCAAAAAGGAAGGGGTTAAATAGGTAACAGCTGAGATTGCTCAAAAGAAGAAGGTGCAACATAGGAACTTATCAAACTCCAATGCCAATGTGTCTGAAGAGATGAAAGCCTTATCCCAAAATCAGACACAGCTGGTTATGATGGTTCAACATCTATTGGGAAGAGTTAACCAATTAGATCTTCCTATGTTGAAACCACACAAAAGGAGGTCCAAGCCAAAGGACTCCTTTCCTTCACCAGTTTCTTCCTCTCAGGCTGTTGTTTCCAACAAACATGTTAGTTTACCATCTGTTGATGAGAACAGGCCCAAGACCGAAAAGGTTTGGGTCTCAAAATCTAACTAATTTGTTATATTGTGCAGGGTTCTTCAACATACCTCAGAGGCATCTGGTATGTAGATAGTGGAGGATCCATGCATATGACAGGAAACAGATCACTTCTTAATGACGACTCTCAAGGAAGGAAGGGGTTTGTGTCATTTGGCAATGATGCAAAGGGTTATATCATCGGCAAAGGCTTTGTTTCCAATGGGGAAATAAAGTGTGATGATGTTAACCATGTGGAAAATCTCAAGTACAACCTCTTGAGTGTCAGTCAAATGTGTGACAAAGGCCATGTTGCTCTTTTCACCAGTCAGAACTGTCGGATTCTGTCATCGAAAGTTCTAAGTTTGATTGATAAGGTGCTGGATGAACACACTCTCCTAAAGGCCAACAGGACAGGAAGAGTGTATGCCTTAGATCTTTCCAAGAAAATAGATCTCAAAGGCCATCCTTGCCTATTTTCCAAGGCTTCCCCCAAGAATCTATTCTATGGCATAGAAGGCTGGGTCATATTAATCTCAAAAACATGAATCAGCTGATAAACCATGGTTAGTAAGGGGACTGCCAATGAAGGAGTTCAAGTGTGAAGATAAGTGCACTGCTTGTTTAAAAGGAAAACAGCACAAAGCTTCATTTCCCTCTATAGAAGAACCTAAGTCCACTGCCTGCTTACAGCTTCTTCACATGGATCTCTTTGGTCCTGTGAAAGTGATGAGTATGGCTAAGAAGAAATACTGCGTGGTAATTGTGGCTGATTACTCCAGATTTGTATGGACTTTCTTCTTGCATTCAAAGAATGAGGCTGTCCAGTCCATTATGAACTTTGTGTTACACGTTGAGAAGCAGTATTCCCTACCAGTTAAGTGTGTGAGGAGTGACAATGGTACTGAATTCAGAAACCACACACTTGATGAGTTTTACTTATCAAAGGGACTAAAGAGGCAGTATAGCATCCCAAGAACTCCTGAGCAAAATGGAGTAGTGGAGAGAAAGAACAGGACCCTTATTGAAGCTGCAAGGTCCATGTTAGCTGATTCTGGACTACCAATACTTTTTGGGCTGAAGCTATCAATACAGCTTGCTATGTACAGAATAGAGTTCTAGTAAATCAGAGGTTGATGAAGACTCCATATGAAGTTCTTCATCATTTGGCCCCTCTAATTTCATTCTTCAGAGCATTTGGGTGTCCTTGTGTCACTCTCAACACACGGGATCAACTCCAAAAATTTGATCCTAAGGTGGATGCAGGGTACTTTGTTGGTTATTCATTAACTTGCAAAGCATACAAAGTCTTCAACTGCAGAACAAAGATGGTTGAAGAGACTCTACATGTTAGGTTTAATGAATCTCCTAAGGACAAGATTCCACAAAGCCCTGTTGAGCTATTTGATTTGGACATACTGCAATATGTTCCTTATCAAACTCCTGTTGTTGCTCCTGTCAACAGTTCACCACCTGGTGGTACTGCTGGTGCTAATGATGATGATGATAGCAGTACTCACCTCTTCAGGTTTAGTGATCAACTGCCTGATTCAGCTAGACCTGATGTTCCTGTAGCTCCAGTAGCACCATCCACAACAATGCTGATGAGATTTCTTCAAATTCAACTTCCTTTGAATTACCATCCACTGATTGGTTTCAAGGAAATGATTCACCATCACCATCTGTTGCTGCTGAAACTGCTACAAACACTTGCACAGATCTCATTGTGTATCAAGATCTGAAGAATCACCCTATGTCTCAAATCATTGGTGATATCACTGCTGGCGTATCAACAAGAAGTCAATTGTCAAATTTCTACTTCTATGCTCTCTTCATCAGTCAGCAAGAGCCAAAGAATTATCACATTGCTTTAAAGGACAATGGATGGGTTGATGCCATGCAGCTTGAGCTTCTTAAGTTCAAGAAACAGCAAGTGTGGGAACTGGTTCCTCTACCTTCAGGTAAGTGTGCAATAGGAACTAAATGGGTGTTTAGGAACAAAACTGATGAAAATGGGCTTATTGTTAAGAACAAGGCCAGACTGGTTGTTCAGGGGTTTGCACAAGAAGAAGGTATTGATTATGATGAAACCTTTGCCCCTGTAGCTAGACTGGAAGCAATTTGATTGTTTTTAGCTAATGCTGCTTATCAAAAACTCAAAGTTTTTCAAATGGATATCAAAAGTGCATTTTTGTATGGGAAAATTAAAGAAGAGGTTTATGTATGTCAACCACCAGGCTTTGAGGACAATAAACATCCTAATTGGGTGTATAAGCTTGATAAGGCTTTTTATGGTTTGAAACAAGCTCCTAGAGCCTGGTATGAGACATTATCAAACATTCTTCTGGAAAATGATTTCACTAGAGGCTCCATTGATAAGACTTTATCATTAAGAAAGCTGGGCAGCATAATCTACTTGTTCAAATTTATGTAGATGATATTATTTTTGCATCCTCTGATCCTCAGTTGTGTGATGCCTTTACAAAGTTGATGCAACAGAAGTTTGAAATGAGTGCCATGGGAGAATTACAGTTCTTTCTGGGTTTGCAAGTCAAACAAAAGGCTAATGGAATTTTCATTCATCAGTCCAAATACACAAAGGATCTTTTGGAAAAGTTTTATTTACAAAACTATAAGCCCTGTTCTCCCCCATGTGCAGCATCACACAACTGGATACAGATCAGAAAGGTAAAGTGGTTGATGAAACACTTTACAGATGTATGATTGGGTCCTTGATGTACTTAACAGCTTCTAGACCAGATATTATGTTTGCTAGATGTGTTTGTGCTAGATTTCAGGCTGCACCTAAAGAGTCTCATCTGATTGCAGTCAAGAGATCTTTAGATATTTGCAAGGTACACAATCTCTAGGTTTATGGTATTCCACTGGGCACTCTTGTAAATTAGTTGCTTTCTATGATAGTGACTATGCAGGGTGTAAATTGACCAGGAAATCAACTTCTGGTGGATGTCAATTCCTACGCAACTGTTTGATTTCTTGGCAGAGTAAGAAACAAACATCTGTTGCTACATCCACTGCTGAAGCCGAGTACATTGCTGCTGCAAGTTGTACATCCCAAGTACTCTTGCTTTAGAATCAACTTTTGGACTATGGCATTACAGAGACTAAGACTCCGTTATTAATGGATAGTGCTTCAGCTCATTGCATTGTCAAAAATCCAGTCCAGCACTCTAGGACCAAACATATAGAAATTAGACATCATTTTATAAGAGATTGATCCTAAGTTTGTGCCTAGTGCTGATGAGCTTGCAGATATTTTTACTAAGCCTTTAGATAGTTCTACTTTCCAAAACTTGTGTTAAGGCTTGGTATGCTGCAGCTACAATAAGTGACAACTAGTCATGATTTCAATAAAAAGTACTGGTGATCATGTACTGGTGATCATTGGTAACCATGTCACATATAAGTACTGATGAGTCCTTTCACCTTCAATAGTTTTTATAACTACTGACGGCTAAATGCCTCACAAGTACTGAAGTACTTTATCTGTTCTAAACTATGATGTAGTTACAACTACTGATGTAGTTACAACTACTGAAATCAGTACAAACAGATAAGTACTGGCGTCCTATGAAACACCTGAAAAGCAGATGCAAAGTCTGATGAGTAAGTGTTCAGAACAGTATGAAACAGCTGAAAAGCAAGAATTGACGAAAACAGCTGATGAGTAATTTCTCTGCAGTTTACAACTACTGAAGACTAACACCAGGTCTTCAGCTGTTTACAACAACTGCTGACAAAACCATTGTCTTCAGTAGTTTCACAACTACTGATGACTAATGCCAAGTCTTCAGTTGTTTCATCACCTGAAGTCAAAACCGTCTTCAGTAGTTTTATAATTACTGATGACTAAATCAGAGACTTCAGCTGTTTCAACATCTGACGGTTAATACCACGTCATCAGTAGTTTCAACAACTGATGACTCACACCAAAACCTTCAGTCGTTTTCTACCCGACCCTTTAAATACCTTATCCCACCTTCAGAGTTTTTATCTTCTCTTCTCAAACCTAACATTCAAAAACTCTCTACCCTCTCTTCATCTATGGCGACCTTGCAACTAAAACCACGACACAACTGTGTCGCCCATCTCACCAAATCGCCATACTGGACCAAGTTTCACAACGCCATTGATTTAATGGTTTAGTCACCCTACAAGACGGCATTTCTGGTAAACCCCACCATATATGCCAAATCCCTTACCCAATTCTGGACAAACATCACCTTGGTCTCTGAGGAGAACGACACAGAGTCTCTTCAATCATTTGTCCATGGCCAAAAAGGTCATCACTCCAGACAGTCTTCGCCAAACCCTAATCTGGATGATGCCACTTTCCCAACTGGTTATCCAAAGGGCACAACAGATCAATCATTTGCCCACCATGGATACCAGGGTAACCTTAGTGCATCTACCTTACTGAAGAAACATTTCCGGATGCGGAACGTCTCATATTTCATATGGTAAATGTATGCCTTGCCTCCAAGACTTCATCATGGGATCAAATGTCCACAAGGTGGCAACAGGTAATGTACTCCATCCTTGAGCAACAACCTTTAAATTTTTCTGAATACTATTTTTAGAGCTCAAGGATATGGCCCAAAAACACACTGCTAACCGTTGGATATTATATCCTCGGTTCATCATGGCCATAATTGAAAACCAGCTTCAAGCTGAGGGAGTTGTTGGCGTGGGAGTCCCTGCTATGGCTGTATTGCCTGAAGTATACTCCCGGCACAACTCTGACCAATCACTCAAAATGGCTGCCAAGCTACGCAAACCCACGCAGCTGGAACCCACAGCCACCACCTCCAAATCCAAAGTCCACTAAAAAGAAGACCAAAAAGGCTACTCAGGGAAATGAGTCCCCTGAGGATGCCCCTGCAACACAAACGCAAGCTATATCCACTGGTTATAACCCCCTAGTCGATACAAGGACTTCACCAGCACAGCCGCTCAGGATTCCTCTCAAAAGGAGCCCGCAGCAACCACAGAAGGGGTACCCACAAATCTGGGATCTTCCTCATTTGAGGAGATTGCCATTGAAGAGCACCATTCTCCCTGGGTGCACACTGCTTTTACCCCATCTCCCCATGCAACCACCCCCCAAAGTCCAACCATTATCATTGCAAACGTGCTGACTCAGCTGCATGCCTCTCCTCCTCCCACACCAACCACCAACAAAGGGGAGAACCACAGCTATTGAGGACGAGGATCACCATGCTTCTGACAACCCACAGCACCGGGGTTTACATGTCGATCTCCTGGTGCGGATATGTAGATTAGAACATCTAGTGAGGCTGCCACCTCTTCTGAATTAGCACATGATTAGAATGAGGCTGGTAACATAGTTAAGACCTACTAGAGGCAACAGCTAATGAAGGACATAGTCCTGAGGCTGGAAGTCCCCAGTTCCAAGAAAAAGGGGCACATGCTAAAACTGGTCTACACCCAGTGCATGTACATCCTGCTACGAGCAGGAGGTCAGGTGATTCAGCATGTGCTGATGATGACCTGGGCTTCTTTTATGATGTTCTGGCCCAGAACACAATTCTTGAGGAAGAAGTCAGTAGACTACAAAGACTACTTGACCAATTCTCTCAAGACGCAAGTCCATCTGCCACCAATATAAACCCACAGATGGCACCTTCAACTGAAGGTCTCCCACACACTCAGCCACTCAAAACTGCAAAGCCACCAGCCTCTATTTTTGGCACTGCTTCTCAGGAACAGAACCCCTCTGAGCAAACAGTTGCTATCTTTCAGCAAACCCTACCTCTCATCACCCCAATGATCACAGACATTGTGATCAAAACCATGGATGAGAGGCTTCCCTCAATCATACAACCCTGGTGGAGGAGATTGTGAGCACAAGGCTTTCTGCTACTCAAACCCTTGCAACCAATGCAACCAAAAGGGGGAGAGTCAGTCAGTGAAAGCAAAGAGGAAGAGTAAACTGAAAGAAAAGGAAACTGAGAAGGAAGAGGAGTCTGTGAAGGGAACCAAAAATGATCAAGTGAGTGAAAGTCACAAAGACTTTCATGTCACATATAAGAAGAGGAAGGGTGAAGGAAAAGAGAAAGAGCTCCAACTCGATGAGATGATCAAAATGGCAGATGCTACTCATAGTAAATCAATGGATGCCATTATTGATCAACTCTATAGACAAGGGCTCCATACTGCACAACTTGATTCAGAGATCAGAAGACTTGAAGTTAAAGAAATTAACTCAAGATGGGCAAGTTATGATGCATTAGAAAGAGAGAGACTAGAGATCATGATCAGATTCATTGCAAAATATCTTGGGAGATCATTGATCGAGATTAAATCATGGACCAGGGACAGTATCTTGGCCATAACCTCCAAGATCTGTTCGTCTGAGGCATACACTAAGGGGTTAGTAGTCGATGCTTTGAATGAAGCAGGAGCAGGGAGCAGGACTGAGCTAGCCAAACACTCAAAAGCAACACTCACCTCCAAAATGCTAACTCAGCCTGTCAACATTCCCTCTCCAAAACAACCACAATCACAACCCACAAAACCAACTCCCTTACCCTCTAAACCAACAACCGATGATGCACCCAAGAAGAAGAAGAGAAGGGTGTTGAGGCTAGAAGAAGAAGAAGAAGAGGATGATGTGGAAGAAGATAGGCTGCCTCTGTCTGCAGTCCTAACATTGGCTAAAGCCAAACCCTTGCCCATCACTCCCACCTCACAGATGGAAGCTGTGAGAGTAAAGATTGAAGAAGAACATGAGCAAAGGCTTCATGATGATGAAATGTTGAAAAGCATCGACAAAACTTATGCGGCTTCTTCATCAATAATTAGTATGAAGAAAGAAGCTCTGAGGTTGTACACCCTTGCCAACACATTTCAATATCAGAAGGAAAAGGTGAGAGTATGGCCTGATCCTAGGGTGGCTCACAGGATTGTAAAGAAAGACCTTCCTTCGAGATACAAAGGCCAAGTAAAAAGGATCGTAGATGAAGAGATCACAGTGGTCCTTGTAGTTTCACACTGGGAGATTGTAGAAGATTTCAAGAAGGCCTATGAAACTAAATAGCCACCCCAAAAGATGTTAGAGAACAGAATTATTAAAAAGGGGTTAGTCTACAAGAGGCTTGAGAACTTCAAACAAAATGAGCTCAGTCTGTTACTTGAAGGGACTCATCCTGATGAGTTTGCATACAGACAGATTACAACAGTTGAGCTCAAAAATGGCAAACAGGCCAAGTACATCTCAGAGCTGTATGGGCGTGAAGGATTGTTTGATGGTGAAGCTGAGAACCTGATCATGGAAGAACAAATTATGTTTCTCAGAGCATACACCAGAGAATCCTACAGGCTTATACATGGGAAGTGAGTCTCATGGAAGGGGGAACAGCTCAGTGTCCAATTCCCCAATACAGAGCTCCCATCCATACATTGCCAACCAAATCATCAGAGACTCATTCCCAGGCCAATGCTTATATGGGTCATCTTCTCAACTAATCAAGAAGGAAAAATATAAACCAATCTGCCAACAATAAGTGGGACTCAATAAAGTTAAAGGTTTTGGCTGCATTGGTTCAGGGGGAGGTTGTTGGACCAAAAGAACCAATGAGCCGGATCAGAAAAACCTTTAAGTCCCACAGACGTCACAACAACTATTGAAGACCACAACATCTGAAGACAAGTGCTGATTACAAAGTCTGAAGACAAGTGCTAAAGACAAGTCTGAAGACAAGTGCTGAAGACAAAGTCTAAGGACACAAGTGCTGAAGACAAAGTCTGAAGACACAAGTGCTGAAGACCAAAGTATCAGACATTGTCACAACAGCTGAAGAGGTCTTCTTCAGTAGTTGTGACGGTTACCTTTCGGTAGTTTTATGTTTTATCTTTTCAGTAGTTTGACACAACAGCTGAAGAATACTTCTTCAATTGTTGTGCTCATCAGTAGTTTTATGTTTTTCAGTAGTTTTGTAAAACGACTGAAGAGCTTGTTCTTCAGTCGCTGTAGTTTCAGTAGTTTCTTATCAGTAGTTTCTTATTTTGTACTTAACACTCTGATATGTTCTCAGTAGTTGTGAACATTTCAGTAGTTTGTTAAGAGTTAGTTATTTTTGTAATAGATCTGCCAGTTGTCACTTTCCCTTGATAACAGCAGCGATTGCACTCTATATAAGGAGTGTCAACTTATTGTAATTTCTGAATGATTTGATCAGAAATATTCGATATTATTGACACATTCCTTGTTACAGAAATATATTCTCTCGTTATAACCGTATTTGTTCTTAATGCATACGAGTATCAAATTCTTGCTACAATTTGTCTAATTCTTGTTCTTATTCCGCTGCGTTACGCTCTATTACATCAAACTTGTGATCACTGATCCTGACACCAGACATTATTGTTCTTGTCTTATGAATGTCCTTGCACATAAGGTGAAAAGTTAGTTTTGATTGGAAACCCAAGTCTGTCTTGTCTTGGGTTTTTCCATTGATGATGAAATAATTGAACCAAAATGAATGGTAGAGGGTTCAATTGATGTCTTTGAAGAGGAAGGTATGGCTGCAACATCTTGTCTGATCTTCCATTCCATCCCATGGTTGGTCAGTTTAGATGAGTTTATTGAAGCTTGAGTAGCATGACTTTCTTTTGAAGCTTCTTTGTTTTCAGAAAAAGCATTCCCAACCTTTTCTTCCAAAATAGCCTTCTTCTCGGAAGGTTCTGAGGAACCTATTTTGTTCTTTTGAGCCTTCCTTGGCTTAACTTCCGAAGCCATTTTCCCTTCGGAAGAATGAGTTTCTTCCAAAAACAACTTAGCTTATGAAACCAGCTTTCGTTTTCTCATCACTTGAACCATGTGATAAGGTCCAAATGTGAATCCTTCCTTGGCTGCTTACTTTAACATTATTTTCATAATGGGTGCTTGTCGGATTATGATAACAATCTTCAGCCAAGTGGTTTTGCACACCACACATTCTGCATGTAATGTTAATCTTTGGGGATTTTCATCGATAAGGTTTCTTAATCTTCTTGTCCTCCTCTATAGCCTTCCCCTTTGATTTCTAACCCTTTGTCAGGACAGAAGTGTTGGTACTACACTCCTTTCGTGGATCAGAAGTGCCTACAACCTAGAATCCAGCTGAAATGAAAACACTCTTTTGCTTTGGGACAATCTTCAGCTTAGATTTAGCTACTTTCTTGGAAGTTCTTCTCGCTGCCTTTGTCCGGTTTCTTCTACCTTTGGTGGATAGGGGTCGATCATCACAATTAGAAATGGGTTGATTTATATGTTCCTTCCCTGTGGTGGTCACCATTGTTGTATCATTCTTGAACTCAAGTAAAGATGGGTTAGCCAATGGGATCTCTTACGCTTCAGTACCACACCTTGGTTGTCTAATAGACTCATAAGAGTGTGGTGGAGCAATCTATTGGTCCCCAACACACCTTAATTTTGATAAGAAATTTTGGAGTGGGAGGATGATGCAATAATGGCTTGGAAGTTTTGTTTAGAAATAGCATGCTTTCTTGCTTAAGCCTCAGTTATTACAAGCTTGGATTGAGCCTCAGTTAACATGGATATTAAATCCTTGATTTAAGTCCTGGAATTGGTGTTCTCATGTTTTAAAGAGGATACTATTTTCTCTAACTCCTCAATTTTATGTTGATAGTCAAATTCAGCCTTTTTAAAATTAGCTTTTAAGAAGTTTAAGGACTCTATCGGATTTAATTTCCATGTTATACTCCTGCTACATTTTAACCTTGGCTATACAGGCTGGACTGCAGAGATGATCATATACCTTAGAGTTGTATGTTAATGAGTGCCTGTGTAAGGGTGACATCTTGGACTATAAAGGTCCAATCAACTTCTTGTGCCACAACAGCAGTTTCAGTTGACTTTTCAGCAACTTTTGGTGTTGAAGTATATGAGGAGACATGAGTAGATCTTGGGTTTGATTTGGGAGCTTTGCAATTCCTAGCAGAATGACCTAACTTGTTAATGTTGTAACACTTGGCCTTTGCTTTGTCAAACCCGAACTTGCTGCTTGTTGGGTTTTGAGGGAACTGCCTTCCTGTTCTCTTAAAGAACTTCTTTGCCCTGTAGGTTAACATAGCCATTTGTTGGACTGTGTCCATGTATTCCACCTCATCTGGCCTGAAACACTCCTAATCTTCACAACAGAACTAAAAATCATTAGAGTGTCCACTCCTTGAGACAAAAGCACAGTTGTCCTGAAAAGGACCAGGCTGAGCTTGTTAAGACCTTGGGGTCTCAGGGAATGTGATGTAAGGCCCAGAAAAGCTGGATGGCTGCTTGGAGTACGGCATGTACTACTAAGGTTGATGGGGTCTTGAGCCTTTGGTAACCATGAGAGCCTTGCTAGAGGAAAGGCTTGAAGATCTGCTTACTTGACGACCACTCTCATTTTCCATCTCCACACGGTATCCATCTAGAATACCATATAGCTTAGTCATTGTGAGTGTGTTTAGGTTCTCTGTCTTCTTGATGGAAACACAGTAGAACGTCCAGTCATTGGGAAGTGCACTAATGAATTCCTTGAGAGGTCTCTCAATTTAGGAGCTATTCCCACAAACTGAAAGGAAGAGATAAGATCCATGTACCTGAATTATTACTGGTGCAAGGCCTCTCCAGTAGTATGAGTAAAATTTTCAAAGTGTTGCTTCAGGGAAAATTTCTTTGAATCAATGGAGTTAGAGTACATCAGCGTTAAAGCATCAAACAGTCCTTTGGCTATCGTCCAATTCTCAAACCCCACCATAATGGAGTTGGGAATTTCTGTCATCATGACTGTCATTGCCTTCTCATCAATATCTATCTGCTTGAGGTCTTCTTTGGAGTAGTCCTCCACTTCCTTCTCTATCATGGCACCACCACCAGCAAGTGAAGCCACCTTTGGTTTGTATGGACCGTGGGTAGTGGATCTCCATTGCGGCTATTTTTGATATCTGATGAACCCTTCTATAAGTCTGTTCCATTGTATGAAGTTCTCTAGGGTGATGATGGGTGCATTAGTCATCATCCCCATTTTACATTTAGATTTCTGGTTCAAGTCCATGTTTTGAGTGTAGTGAAAGAGTGAGTAAACAAAAGGTTGATTTTGATGCATGCATTATCTGTATAGGTTAACCCATATATGTGTTGATTTACGTGTATGATGGCAAGATAAAACATTAAAATTGGTTAATTTCTAAAATTGACTAAGTGTAAGAAACGTCTACGGATGAACATTTTTGTTCTTCCGTAGATAATTTTCTTACAAGACATTCATCCGAAGATCTTCTACGGATGTACATCGGCGCAAATAAGAGTACTACAAGACCAAAGACTAATTAATGAACAACATTACACTTGAAGACAAGTGAGAAACTCAACTGAAGACTTCTACGGAAGAACAAACTCCTACGGAAGACAAATTTGTTGCAGTAGAGCTAGCACTTGTACTTAAATGATACAAGTAATTCAAGTCAACAAGTCCAACATGTATTCCAAGAGATTCATTGTTTCCTTAACAAAAAAACGTGTGTCTATAAATATGAGTCCTAGATTTCACATCACATGAGAGAATACAGGCGACAACATACAAACCATCACATCTGTAACACCCGGAAATATTAAAAGAAGATAAAGAAACAATAAAAGTGAAAAAAGGAAGAAAATTTTATATTATATTGTACAAAAGTTGGCATGGCTGCCCAAGTTGCCATTCACATCACCTTTTTTTTTGCATGAGGTTTTAGAGAGAGAAAGAGCAGATTTCGCATTTTAAAGAAAGAAGAAGAGTTCAATTCAAGGTAAGAATTCTTTGTTTTGGGTTGTTCTTGGCTGGCCTATGCTTCGGTTGTATGCTTATGTGTTTGTTTGTGTGTTTGGGTTGATGTTTTTAATGGGTTTCTAGGTGGTCGAAGTCAATTACATTAGAGTTTTGAAGAAGTTCATCCGAAAGTTGTCAAGGTGAGTTCTAAAACCCCCTTATTACAAGTTTTAACTAATTTTGGTGCTAGAAATGCATGTATGGACTTTTGTATCAATGTGGGTTTTGATACTCATATGTGTGTGTATGTGTGAATGTGGGTGGATTATGATTTGGGAGATATATGATATTATGATTGTGTTATGTTCATGTTTTATTGCTTAGAATGTTAGAATAGGCTTAGAATATGTTTGAATGAGGAATTGAAACTGAATTAAGATGATTGATGGTATGAGTTAGTTACCCATGTGCCTAGATTGGCCCATGCGCCCAACGGTTGAATTTTCCTAAGTGTCCCCGATGCACCCAAAACCCTATGTGCCAGAATAGTATTCATGTGCCTAGAATAGGCTGAAATTTGGCTACGTGTCCATGCGCCTAGACTGCCCATGCACCTAAGCACTCATGCACCTGCATGGTGCTCATGGGCCTAGAAATGCCTGAAATTTACTAAGTGTTAGATCATGCGCCCCAATAGTGCCCATGCACCTAGAACCTTTCCCATGCACCTATGTGTTCCCATGCACCTATGTGTTCCCATGCACCTGAAAGGCCATGCCCCTACATAGTGCCCATGCGCCTTAGACTTAGAATATTTTTCTACATTTTAGGAAAAAATGTTGAGTTAGGCTTTGACTTGGGATGTTCCCGAGGGGAATGTAAGTTGACTTATGATAATGGATGATGTTTTATGTGATGTGTATGATGATGTGTTATGTGATGTGTATGATGATGTGTGATGATGTTAAGCTTATGTATGATTTGTTTCCTTATGTTCCTTATTATGTACTATGACATGACTTTACATGGTGTGATTATGATAACGAATGTAAAGAATTAACTTAACAAAGCAACAGATGTTGGATTCTTTATGCCCAAGATGCATAGAACATTGATGTGGTTAGTATGTTATGATCCAAGTCGGGTCATACCCAAAACAAGCTTAGCAAACACCAATATATATTTAATTGATGATATGATCATGGAATTAAATAATTACACAAATTTAGAAAAGTGGGTTTTCTAAATAAATTGTATATGAGATAGAACAACTTATAGGGATATTTTATTCATGGGTATTATTTGTAATGTTATTTAAATTGGTTAAATAACATCAAGTAATAAAAGTGTCTATGAGTTATATAATTAAAGGGTTCATCATATAACTTAGTTAAGTGTCTAGTAAAAATAAAATGGTAAACAAAATTGGGGGGAAACCCCAATTGGAAAGCAATTTCGACCGCCCATTTCTAAATGGTTGGCCCATTTATTTTCTTGAGACTTGACAACATTTACAACACACACTCCATCTCTTCCTCTCTCATATATGCAAAAGACCAAGAAGAACAAACTCTCTATTTTCTTGAAGAAGTTAAAGGCTGAAAATCGTTTTGCAGCTCTTCTTGGGTCGGTTTTGGTGTACAAATCCTAGCAACAAAGGTGTTTGCTTGATGCTTGTGGGTATGGAAGCTTGAGGACACCTTTCCTTGGTGTTTTGGTCATTCAAGAACATCATAAACTTCATCAAAACATCTGGTTTTCAGCAGCTCCTGAAAGGTAGTTTCATGGATGATGTTTTGGTTGTTTTTCATTTTTGATAGCTAGTCTATTCACATATATTTGATCCTATGTTCTTGGGTTCGTTGACGTTATATAATATGCCTTAATTTTCAGATTACAAAACATAATATTAAGGTTTTATTCCGCTGTGTTTTCTTGGTTAAATGGTTAAACAACTTTGATAATATGTCTAACATACCCAACATTGTCATCTAGAGCCGGATATGTGGATAACTATCTTCTTTTGTCCTTGTAAAATTGGTTTTATGGGACTTTAACAACCTAATAGTGGTTATTTTGTGATGATATGATGAATCCCCAATCTTTCAAGGTTATATCTTACATGCTTATGATTAAACCTTCAAAGATAGATGTCCAATGGTTGATTATATTTTGTTTGGACAAAAACCCTAAATTCTTGTTTTATGTTGGCTGAAAATTTAGGGTTAAATGTGGATTTATTTTGGTTCTTGAATGTTGTATATGTTGTTTCATTTTAGTGCATAACCTAGCCTTGACTTTGTGTTGCTTTTGTTGTTTGGTTTAATGTTTGTTTTGGTTGATTTCATTCATAATGGGTTGTAATTTTATTCTTTTGTGCTTGTATTTGGATGTAATTTATTTATTCATTCACTGGTGATGTAATAGATAGATTAGGTGTATTTTCTTTTATCAGAAAATTTGTATTAGGATATAAATTTTCTAAAAGAAGATTCACAAGTTGGAAGGACAAAAAGGAAGGCACAAAGAGAAGGACTTGAAGAATTTGGATGCAACTTCAAGTGGTGGTCTTTGGAGAACCTATCTTTTGTGTTGTGTTTAACCCGTAGGAATGACCAAATGACAACACTTGTGATGGCAAACAAGTGTGGTCAACTTAGTGGCTATAGTTATGCATTTGTGATTGTTTGATTATGCTTGCCTGGTTGTTTGTTATATGATGGTTGTTTGATATTTGGATGTGCAAAACAAACTAATTAACAAACATAAGAAATTAAAAATTTATAGTTCCAAATCATTAAGTGACTAATAAGAGGTTATTAAAAGGATTAATGATTTTAATTAAAGGAGTTTTACTAAAAGGAGAACCATAGGGTACCACGTATTTGAAAGCATGTGAATACAAGGTACATAGAGTTTTCAAAATTAGAATAATGAAAACTCAAATCCCTTTGGAAACAAGTTTAACACTATCCTTTTACACGAAACTCGAATCACTTGAGAACTATTTGTGCGATAAAGGTCACCTAACCACTTTTTGAGAACTTGTGTGTTTGAGGTGGGCTTAACAAATTTATGGGATAAAGGTCACCTAACCACTTGTAAGTGTAAACTCACACATGTGTATAAGTTGGATGACTTGTATTGGAAACCATGTGCATAGGGTCACTGAAGCATGGCGTACAATGGTGTTGATGGGATTTTACATGCCAACTAAACATGAGATGTTTAACTCATCCCATAAGGCTAGAAGTTGCAATGGTTGCAATTGTCAACTGTTGACTACCTTGTTAATTTAAATAATGGGTTAAAGGTCACCTAACCATCATTTAAACATAACGTTGGATTCTAGGTTTTAATTATTATTGTCTATGATTAAAATGTAATATTTGAGATATACTAATATGAACTTTGTAAATTTTGTAGAAATCGCCGTGAACAATAATGCTACCACCCTGACCGTCCATACCCTATCGCTGAGAACCATCTTAGAGAGGGATCTTCTTAACCATAATGTCCTTGACGAGAGAAAAAGGCCTATGTCCTTGACGATCCTATTCCTGACCAACCCGACCCCGAGGATGTTGAGGCCTATAATGATTGGCTTCAGTATACTGAATATTCCATGCAGGTTTCCTCCCTCATGTTGGGAACTATGATTCCCGAACTCCAAAAGGATTAGAGCATCATGGGGCATATGACATGATTACCCAATTGAAGGAAATATTCCTTCAACAAGCTAGGGTAGAGTACTTTGAAACGGTTCAAGCGCATCATGCGTGTTGCATGGAAGAAACCCAATCGGTATCATCTTATGTTCTTAAAATGAAAAGCCACGTTGATCGCCTCGAGAGGCTTAACTGCCCCATCTCAAAGGAGCTAGCCATGGATGGGAAGAGCATTGGTGAGCTTCATGCATTGCCGAAAATAGTCGAGGCAGGGATGGGTAGAAAGGTTCTACTTGTTCTCTCGATCAATGAGGGAGGCAATGAGAAAAGGCCATACACCGATCCTAAAGCTAATGTTGCCAAAGGAAAGGGGTACATCAAAGGCAAGGGAATGGAAACGCTAAAGCTGAACCTCCAAGTCCTAAGCTTAAGAAGCCTAAGGTAACGGAGAACGATCCATGCTTTGAGTATGGTGAGATAGGACATTGGAAAAGGAATTGCCCAACCTATCTCAAAGAGTTGAGAAACAAAAGGGATGCTAGGCAAACCTTAGGTACAAACTTCATGATTCATATTGATTTAAATCTGTTGTAGGGGTTCAAAAGAAATAAGCACCTTAAGAAGGGAGACACAAGTCTGTACATGGGCAACAGAGCAAAAGTTGATGTCGAAGCCCAATGAGACTATATTTTGAAACTTTCAAATGGTTTGGAAGTTGTTCTTAACAACATTTTGTATGCTCCTAGTTTGGTTAGGAACATAAAGTTTGCAAATGGCTGTGATTGCTTATAAAGCAAAACAGGACTTGATAAGAAACAAAAACTTGGCTGCAGCAAGCAAAACAACTAAAATTGATGTTGATAAGTCAAACATGAGATGTTTTAAAAGCAATGTCTATGGTCACTTCTCAAAAGAATGTAATCAACAATCATCTACTGACATGAGACAAAATCAGCAACAACAGTCTCATCAATAGTCTCATTAACATCAGTCTCATCAACCATCAATAACTCAAAGATCTTTCAGATAACCTCAGCTAACCAACTTATCCCCACCAGCCACAAATGCATTAGTAGGGCCTAGTAAATCAAAAGAAACTTGGTTGATCATCTTAGAAGATGGAACCTATGACTGGAGCATGTATAAGAAGGAAGTGTTGGAAGAAAATCAAGCACTAATGGCTAACATGGAGAATAAACTTCCACCCATGGCTAGAGAGGTAAGAGAAAGATTATGTTCATCATTATGTGTTGAGGATGTTGAAAAATGCAAAGTCCATGCTCAACAATTGGCTAAAAAAGAAAAAGAAACAATGATTTTAAATGAATCTCATGTAAGAGAGCATAAACTATATCATGTCAAAATTAACACTTTACAAAAAGATTTTGATAAACTTGTTTCTGAAAATTATAGATTAAAATCCCAAGTTAAGCATCCAACCACTTCCTTAACAAAATCCATGGCAGATCATAAATCAACTGAAGTGAAACTTTAGAACTTTCAACTTTCATCTTAGAAGTATGAGAAATTATTAAATTCATATTGATTCAAAGAACAGGTATGGGTTGGGTTACAATGTAGTTGCACCCCCTCTAAATGATAACTATACACCTTTACCATAAACAATGACAAACATCTTGTCAAAAGATTTTGTGCTAAGCACCAAAATTGAATCAAAATCTAACAAATTGGTAAACAATAATGAGCCTAAGGTGAGTGAAACTAAGTCTTCTGACTTAGAACAAGTTAAACTAAATGACTCCTAATTTGACTTTGATAAATGTGATGACTTGGATGATTCTGATGAACATGATGATGGGTATGCAGATGAATTGGATACTGGTAAGAATGTTTCATTTGAATCAATCATTCCTAAAGTTCTAGAATGAAACCAAGTTGCTTATCCTCCTAAGCAAAGAAACATTTTGAACACTATATGCAAAAGGATATCTCAGTTGAATGAAGGACTTAAAGAACTTAACAATCAACAAAAACCTTCAAGGGATATCGTTAAAAAGTGCATAGCTGCGGAAGAAGGTAAAACTTTCATATAAAAGAGAAAGCAACCACAATCCACAGAACTTCATCTAAAGAAGAACATTTCTAGATCAGTGGTAGATCTACACAAGAACAAATCTATAGAATAGTAGAATATCTACGGAAGCCAAAATCAGCAATAAACAATGAAACAAAATAGAAAGCTGTGAACTCTGAGCAACTGACTTCAGCTGATAAACAAGAACCTTTTGATCTCTTATTAGGAAAGGGAATGGGGTCATCTGTTGCAAAGTTTGAAAAAGAATTGAAGACTCAAAGGTAGTAAAAGAAGAAGAAAGTGATTGAATATGAGAATGAGTCATAAGAAAAGTATTGCAAATGGTGTAACATGAAAATCACAACATTGAAGACTGTTACTTCAGCAGTTATTGCTCTATTTTCAATATAAACAATCACATGACTTCTGACTGTTACTTCAACAAACAATGTGTTATTTGTAACAAAGTAACCATTCTACTCAGGAATGTTATTTTAACCAAAAGAACAAGACAAAGAGCACAAAGAAGAAACAATCTAAGAATGATGAATCAGACTCTCAATCTAGTGATGATCAAGAAGATTCAAAATCAAAGAGCAGCAACAAAAACAAAAAGGTGTCAAAACTAAAGGAGAAAACATATGCTAATGGTTAAGCAACCCAAAACACCTCATAAATAGGTGGATTTGACAAATAAGAAGTCAAATGCTAATGATACTTTCTTTGATTATTTGATAAAGGAACTCATGTTTCACATTCAAAATCAAAGGATGATGAAAATTTCAACAATCTAGGTTCATCCATCAAAGTCAAAGCAGCAAACAAAGAATGAAAAGATGAATGACGAGGAGATTAAGAAACCAGAACAAAAGTCCACAAGCTCATCTATAAAAGAATCATCCTCACCACAAACAACACATAATGAATCAATTGAATCTAAAATTAATACTAAAAATTCAGACTCATTCATGAGGGAGTTACAATTTTAGACACCACAGGAACACCTAAGATCATTAAGCTTGGGTTTCTAGTTCTAATCGATTTCTTTATTTGTGCAGGAACAATCTTGGGGAGCTGACAATAAGTGGTATGTTGATAGTGGTTGTTCCAGGCATGTGACATGAAACTATTATCTTCTCCATGACTTCAAACATAAATATACTTCTTATGTGGCATTTGGTGGGGATAAGAAGGGAGGTAAAATAGTTGGTGAAGTAATGGTAATTAATAGTGTGCTCAAATTTGAGTGTAAATTACTGCGAAAATTTACAATATAATTTGCTAAGTGTGTTATAAATCTGTGATCAAAATTATACCACATTATTTGATAACACTAACTGCTACATTCTTAAGCCAAGTTTTTCAGTTCCAGACGACTGGATCCTTCTTAGTGCATCAAGAAAAGGAAACACATATGTTTTTGATATGAATAATAATGCACTCACAAGCAATGAAACATGCATGTTGTCTAAATCATGAGAAAATAAATCTCAGTTGTGACATAGAAGGCTTGTTCATTCTAACATGAAGAATATGAATAAATTGGTAAAAATGACTTCGTCATTGGTCTGCCAAAGAAATAATTTTATTGTTCAAATCATTATTCTTCATGTTATACAGGAAAAAACATAGAGTGTCTCATAAATCCAAACTTATCAATACAAACACAACACCACCCAAATTGCTTCACATGGATCTCTTTGGTCGAACCAATGTAATGAGCATTGGTAAAAGGAAATATTGTCTAGTGGTAGTGAATGATTTCACTAGACATGGGTCATTTTCTTAAAAAAAGAGTGAAACTTCAGAAACATTAATGGAATTTTTCACTAAGTATGAAAATCAACGTGATCATAAAGTTAAAATTTTCACGAGTGACAATAGGACTAATATGTTAATATTGTCTTAGATTATTTTCGCAAGATTAAAGGCATTGCAAGGCAAATTTGTGCATGAAGAACTCCATAACAAAATGGAGTTGCTAAGAGAAGAAACAAAACTCTCATTGAAGTAGCACGGACAATGCTAGCTGATTCACAATTGCCAATCACCTTTTAGGCTGAAGCAGTGAATACAACATGCAATGTTCAAAACAAACATTAATTATTAAAGAACATAATAAAACACCATATGAGCTTTTATTTAAAAGAAAACTTACATAGGGTATCTTAGAGCTTTTGGTTGTCATGTATCTGTTTTAAACACAAAAAACGATTGTGAAAGTCTTCAGAAAAGGCCTATGATGGTTTCTTTGTTGTATATTCTCCAGCATCTAAATCATATAGGATTCACATTCCACAACAAAACATTATTGAAGAAACTCCTAATGTTTCATTGATGAGTCCTTAGTTCTAAAACCTCTTAAAAGACTTTCATGGTTGTTTGATATAAATGCACTCACACAATCATTTAACTCTGGTTATTTGAATACTGTAGGTATTGAAGATGCACGCTATGTATTTGTGCCTCCAAACATGAATGAAGTATCTTTATCTGCTCATCCTCCAAGACCCTAAAATTCAAGTGTCCTTAAACAAGGACCTACACATCATGCTAACAATGCACCGCAAGACTAGTCAAATAGATATAAATCCTCATATGAAAACACTACATCAACAGTTGCTAACTCTACATCCGCATATGAGTGTTCTACATCCAGAGATAGAGATATCACATCAGTAGATGGTCCAACCACATCAGCAGGTGATCAATCCAAATCAGTAGTTATTCCACCCAATATCAACAGGTGAACAAACTCCATCCGTAGATGTTCATGTTGTTGGGTTTGTTGGACCAAAATTTTAGTAGTTTAACAATTTAAACAAGAAAAATGCAGGGAATAAAACCTTAACAATATCGTTTGTAATCTGAAAATTAAGGCTCATATCATATCAACAACAAACGCAAGAACATAAGGATCATTTATATGTGTATGAACTAGCTATCAAGAAGAATAAACAACCAAAAACAAAAGATACAAACTACCTTTTGTAGAGCTACAGAAAAACGAATTTGGATGAAGAAAATGAGCTTCTTGAATGACCAAAACACCAAGGAGAGTTGTCCTCAAGCTAGTATACCCACAAGCCTCAAGCAAGACACTTTGTTGCTAATCTTTTGAACACCAAAACACACCACAAGAGCTGTTGGAATCTGAATTTCAGCCCCTATATTCTTCAACATTGGAGAGGAAGAAATGTTCTTGAGGTGCTTGCATGTAAGAGAGAGAGAGATAGAGTGTGTGTGTGTTTCTAGGAAAAACCAGTGAAGTAAACAAGTGGCCACGGACCCCTATTAGGGGCAGCCAAAACTTGAAATGTTTTGGGGTTTTCCCCCCAAAAACTTTCATTAATGTTTTACTAATTATACATATAAATTATCTAATTAACCTTTTAATTATATAACTTATACACAAACTATTATTATTATATGATGTTATTTAACCAACTTAAATAACATTACAAATAATATCCATAAACAAGCATCCTTATAAGTTGTTTCATCTCATATGCAATTAATTTAGAAACCCCATTTTCGAAATTTGTGTATTTATTCAATTGCATGATCATATCATCAATTAAATATTTACAATAGTTTTTGCAAGCTTGTTATTGAGTATGACCCTACTTGGATCAATACGTACTAACCTCATCAATATTTTATGTGTCTTGGGCATAAAGAATCCAACAATATCCCACTTGCACAAGATTCAGAGAAGATTGATGCAAGCAGTAAATACCGCCTAACAACGGTTTACTACCCTTAATACGCATGATTGAAAGCCATTCAATAATATCATCCCCTTCAAGTATCCAACTTGAAATTATTTAGGTGAATCAATCATTATCTTTTTGTTACAGATGTCATGTTAAATCCAAGGACACAGAATGATCATTCCTTGTTGATTTAACTTAATAATGCCTTAGACATCTTGCTCTCAACGAATAAGATGAACAAATTCCATCTTGAATACATAGGTTCTCACAATCACCTCGTGTCACACCTGAACATAGCCTTATGTACTGTCCATTATTTCAGAGCAGTGAAGAACTAGCTCAAGCTATAATATTTTGGTGAATATCAAAACCCAATATGTATCTCAGGTTAGAGGATACCAATTGATATTTGCCTTTACTCAAATTTACTTATGATCAATCTAGAAGATTCAGTGTAGTAAAATTGAGATGTGAGTCGGTCCAATGTTTATATCCCACAAATATCTATGAACTTTGGTAGCAACAAATTGCTCTATATTCATACCTTATGAATATCCACCAATCCATGTTCATAATAGTCTTACGTTCATATTTTTTCCCATAAATATGACCGACTACGAACATTTAGAATAATAAACATATTCATGGATATATACATGCTAAAAGGAACACAGTCTCACAATATCACAAATATATAAAGAGTTAGACGTTACATTGTTCCAAATTTTTAAATACTAAACAGATCAATTCCAATCACTAGAAAATCGAAGTCCTAAGGCACAGGTATGACTTTCATGCTTTGCCCTTTCAAGGAGCTTCGTGAGTGGATCTACAATGTTTTGATTGGTGTGAACTTGACGAATACATATCTTTCCTTTTTCAACTTCATCCCTTATGTAGTTGAATCTCCGTTCAATATGTCTAGTCTTTTGATATGCATGGGGTTCCTTGATTTGTGCAATCGCACTGTCGTTATCACAAATGATTCTAGGGGGTCTTGAATGGTAAGGATGACCCCTAGATCAGCGATAAATTTCTTTATCCATGCACCTTCCTGAGCTGCTAATGAGGCGGCTAAGTATTCGGATTCTATAGTGGACAACGCTACCACGTCTTCTTTTGAACTTTTCAATGACACTGCCCCTCCATTCATAATGAAGATATCCCGATTATGATCGAGAATCTTCTCGATCAGTTTGGAAGCTCGCATCCGTGTAACCCTTTATAACGAGTTCGTCTTCACCAGACCCGTATATTAGAAACATATCCTTAGTCCTCCTAAGGTACTTCAATATACTTTTAACAGCCATTCAATGGTTGTTACCTGGATTTTGTTAATATCTACTTGTCATGCTTAATGCGCATGACACATCCGGTCTAGTGCATATCATCGCATACATGATGGATCCTATAGCAGACCCATATGGGATGTCCTTCATTCGATCTTTCTCATCCTTTGAGCTTGGACATTGAGATGTACTCAATATTATCCCTCTTTGAATAGGTACCATAACTTTCTTAGAGCTTTCCATCTTGAACCTTTTCAATACTTTATCAATGTATGCACTTTGATTTAAACCTATTAACGGCCTCGATCTATCCCTATAGATTTTTATTCCTAGAATATAGATGACTTCACCGAGATATTTTATGGAAAAACAACTTCCAAGCCAGGTTTTAACACCTTCCATGGTTGGAATATCATTTCCAAAAAGTAGTATGTCATCAACATACAATACTAGAAATGTAATTATGCTCCCACTAGCCTTCTTATATACACAAGCCTCGTCAGCGTTCTTGATGAAACCAATTTCTTGATTTCTTCATTAAAACGTTGATTCTAACTTCTTGATGCTTGTTTCAATCCATTGATTGACCTTTTTAACTTGCATACTTTATTAGGGTGTTGTGGATCGATAAAACCATCAGGTTGAACCATATGGACAGTCTCTTCGAGATGTCCATTAAGAAAAGCGGTTTTGACATCCATTTGCCAAATCTCATAGTCATAATATGCGGCTATGGCAAACAATATCCTAATTGACTTTAACATTGCCACAGGTGAGAAGGTTTCATCATAATCAACCCTTGAGTTTGACTCAAACGTTTTGCTACAAGTCTTGCTTTGTAAGTATCCAAGTTTCCACGCATATGGGATTTCTTCTTGAATACCACTTGCATCCAACCAGTTTGGAGTTAAGTGGAGGGTCAACCAATTCCCAAACTTGGTTGTCCTACATGGATTGCATCTCTACGTTCATGGGTTCAAGCCATTTGTCACAATCCGAATTGGACATTGCATCATGGTATGTAGTTGGCTCATCGGAGTCAACCACATAGCATCAATTCATGAAAAATCCATATCTTTCAGGTGGATAGCTAACTCTACCAGATCTACGAACGTTTTGTGTGTATTGATCAACCACTTGATCATCATCAACAACCTCTTGTTGATTGCTACTGTCAACCAAATGTGTATCGGTTTGTGGATCTTGATCCTCATCAAATTCCACTGTTCTATATGTTATTCCTTCCATAAGGAACTTAGCTTTCAAGAACTTTGCCTTTCGAGCAATAAATACTTTTTTCTCTGTTGGATCAAAGAAGTAGTATCCTATACAGTGTTTGGGATATCCAACAAATATACACTTAGTGGATCGACTTTCCAACTTGTTTTGGGTGTTTAGCTTAACATAAGCTTCACAAACCTTTAAATATGATAGTGGTGGAAGTCTTCCATGCCATATTTCAAAAGGTGTCGAATTCACTTTCTTGGTTGGGGCCATATTCAAAATACGAGCCGCGTAGAGTAATGCGAAACCCTAAAAGGATAGAGGTAGTGAGCTTATAGCCATCATAGATCGAACCATATCCAATAGGATTCGATTTCTCTTTTCAGACAAACCATTATGTTATGGTGTTCCAGGTGGACTAAGTTGTGAGACGATCCCACAACTTCTTAAATGATCCTGAAAAGCCTCACTGAGGTATTCCCCTCCTCTATCCAAACGAAGAACTTTGATTGTTTTTTTGAGTTGATTTTCTACTTTATTCTTGAAGATTTTGAACATTTCAAAAGCTTCATGTTTATGTGCCATCAAGTACACATAACCATAGTGACTATAATCGTCGGTAAAGGTAATGAAGTATCTTTCACCATTTCTTGTCATTGTCTTAAAAGGTCCACATACATCCGAATGAATGATTTCCAATAAGCCTTTTGCCCTCTCGTTAGTACCATTAAAGGGCGACTTGGTCATCATTCCTTGTAAACAAGATTCACACTTATCAAATGAAACATTTTCATTTGTTTTCAAAAGACCATTCTTTTGAAGTGTTTGAATTCGATTCTAGTTTATATGACCAAGACGACAATGCCAAAGATATGAATCACTTAAACCCATTTTAAGTTTCTCGGTGCTTGATTGGTATAATGTTATTATAGGATGAATCATCATGAACCAATTCATAGATATCATTAAAAGGCATTGCCTTAAAATAAAACACATCATCCATACAAATATGAATACCATTGTTTACAAACTTTAATTCATAACCACATTGTTTTATAAGGGAAACAGAAATTATGTTCCTAGTCAAACTAGGAGCATACAAAAGGTTCTTGAGAACAACTTCCAAACCATTTGAAAGTTTAAAATATAGTCTCCTTGGGCTTCGACATCACTTTTGCTCCGTTGCCCATGTAGAGACTTGTGTCTCCCGTCTTGAAGTGTTTATTTCTTTTGAACCCCTACAACAAATTGCAAATATGAGTTCCACATCCGTTATCCATACCCATGTGTTGGAAGAAATAATATTTAAACCAATATGAATCATGAAAGTTGTACTTGAGGTTTTCCCAGCATCCTTCTTGCATCCCAACTCTTTGAGATAGGTGAGACAATTCCTTTTCCAATGACCTATCTCTCCACACTTAAAGCTTGGATCGTTCTCTGTTACCTTAGGCTTCTTAAGCTTAGGATTTGGTGGTTCCGCTTTAGCCTTCCCTTACCCTTTACCTTTGATGTACCCCTTTCCATTGGCAACATTTGCCTTGGGTTTGGGGAAGGGCCTTTTCTTATTGCCACCCTCATTGATCGAGAGAACAGGTAGAACCTTTCTACCCATCCCTGCCTCGGCTGTTTTGAGCATTGCGTGAAGCTCACCAATGCTCTTGTCCCAGCCGTTCATATTGTAATTCATTATGAATGTCTCAAGCCTTTTGGTTAGGCCATTAAGTATCAAATCCGTGGCCAGCTCCTTTGAGATAGGACAATTAAGCCTTTTGAGGCGATCAACATGGCTTTTCATCTTAAGAACATAAGATGATACCGACTGGGTTTCTTCCATGCGACATGCATGAAGCACTCGAACCGTTTCGAAGCGCTCTACCCTAGTTTGTTGAAGGAACATTGCCTTCAACTGGTTAATCATGTCATATGCCCCATTATGCTCAAAGCCCTTTTGGAGTTCAGGAATCATGGTTCCCAACATGAGGCAAGAAACCTGCAAGGACTCGTCTGTGTATTTAAGCCAATCGTTATAGGCCTCAACATCCTCGGGGTCGGGTTGGTTAGGGACGGGATCGTCAAGGACATATGCCTTTTTTGCTTGCTTGAGAACAATTCTAAAGTTTCGAAACCAGTCCATAAAGTTATTATGGTTAAGACCATCCCTTTCTAAGATAGTTCTCAGTGATAGGGTAGGGGCGGTCGGGGTGGTACCATTGTTGTTTGTGGCCATTCTACAAAATTAGAAAGTTCATATTAGTATTTCTGAAAATTACATTTTAATTATTAATACCCTTTTATGTCTCATAGACAATTAATAATTAAAATCTCGAATCCAACGTTACATTTAAATTATTTTTAGGTGACCTTTATCCCATTATTTAAATTAACGACGTAGTCAACATTTGACAATTGCAACCTATTGCAACTTCTAGCTTTATGGGATTGGTTAAATATCTTATGTTTAGTCGGCATGTAAAATCCCATCAACACCATTATACGCCATGCTTCGGTTACCGTATGTACATAGTTTCCAATTCAAGTCATCCTACTTACACCCACGTGTGAGTTTACACATACAAGTGGTTAGGTGACCATTATCCCACAAATATGTTAAGCCATCTCAAACACAAAAGTTCCCTAAAAGTGGTTAGGTGACCATTATCCCATGTTAATGATTAAGAACCATGAAAATTCAGCTTGTTATGACCATTTATTAAGATTGTTAAGCATATCCAAATATTAAACAATCAACATAAAATGAGTAATCAAACAAGCATATAAGCAACAACCACATGTGCATAACCATAGCCACTTTGTTGACAACACTTGTTTGCCATCACAAGTGTTATCATTTGGTCTTTCCTAAGGGTTAAACACAACACAAAAGATGAGATCTCCAAAGACCCCCACTTGAACTTGCATCCAATGCTTCAAGTCCTTCTCTTTGTGTCTTCCTTTTGTGCTTCCATCTTGAGCATCTTCATTTATAAAATTTATATCCTAATACAAATTTTTCTAGTAAAGAAAACACACTTAATCTATCTATTACGTCACAAATGAATGAATAATAAATTACATCCAAATACAAGCACAAGGAATAATTATTACAACCCATAAAGAATGAATACAACCAAAACAAAACATCCATCCAAAACCAAACCAACACAAGGTCAAGGCTAGGTATGCACCAATATGAAACAACATATACAACATTCAAGAACCAAATAAATCCCCATATGACCCTAAATTTTCAGCCAACATAAACCAAGAATTTAGTGTGTTTTTGTCCAAACAAAACACAATCAACCATTTGATATCATTCTTTCAAGGTTTAATCACAAGCATGTAAATATAACCTTGAAAGGTTGGGGATTTATAACATCACCACAAAACAGCCCCTATATGGTTGATAAAGCCCCATAAAACCAATTTTGCAAGGACAAAGAAACTAGTCATCCACATATCCGGCTCTAGATGCCAATGTTGGGTTTGTTGGACCAAATATTTAGTAGTTTAACCATTTAAACAAGAAAAACACAGCGGAATAAAACCTTAATATTATCATTTGTAATCTGAAAATTAAGGCTCATATCATATCAACAACAAATCCAAGAACATAAGGATCATTTATATGTGTATGAACTAGCTATCAAAAAGAATAAACAACCAAAAACAAAAGATACAAACTACCTTTTGTAGAGCTGTAGAAAAACAATTTGGATGAAGAAAATGAGCTTCTTGAATGACCAAACCACCAAGGAGAGGTGTCCTCAAGCTAGTATACCCACAAGCCTCAAGCAAGACACTTTGTTGCTAGGCTTTTGAACACCAAAACACACCACAAGAGCTGCTAGGATCCGAATTTCAGCCCCTATATTCTTCAACAATAGAGAGGAAGAAATGTTCTTGAGGTGCTTACATGTAAGAGAGAGTGAGAGATGGAGTGTGTGTGTTTCTTAGAAAAACAAGTGAAGTAAACAAGTGGCCATGGACCCTTGTTAGGGGCGGTCGAAACGTGAAATGTTTTGGGGTTTTCCCCGCAAAAACTTTCACTAATGTTTTACTAATTATACATATAAGTTATGTAATTAACCTTTTAATTATATAACTTATACACACACTATTATTATTATTTGATGTTATTTAACCAACTTAAATAACATTAAAAGTAATGTCCATAAACAAAGTATCCTTATAAGTTGTTTCATCTCATTTGCAATTAATTTAGAAACCCCATTTTCTAAATTGGTGTATTTATTCAATTGCATGATCTTATCATCAATTAAATATTTATATTAGTGTTTGCAAGCTTGTTATTGGGTATGACTCGACTTGGATTAATACATACTAAACTCATCAATATTCTATGTGTCTTGGGCATAAAGATTCCAACTCCTGCGGAAGTTCAAAACACATGAGTTGAAGTTCCTGTGGAAGATTTTCATACTCCATCTAATGTTCAAAATGAGGATGGACAACATTCAGCTTCAGATGATCCACAAGAACACTTTGATTATATCATAAATTCTTCATCTCAGCTCAACCCATCTTCATCAATGAACATAACTAACTTAGAATCAACTATTCTAGTTGAGCATATCCTAATAGCAAGAATTCATAAGACTCATCCGATCAACAACATTATAGTGATCTTAAAGAAAAAACTAGTGGAAGCCAAAGGGGAGCTGCAAACATTTGTCTTTTCACTTCTTTTCTTTAACAAGTGGTTCCTCCTAATATCTCAGCTGAACTAGAAGATAATAGTTGGATTGAAGCTATGCAAGAAGAGCTTCAACAATTCATAAAGCAGAAAGTCTGGAATCTAGTTGATCTACTTGAAGGTTAACATCTAATTGGCACAAGGTGGTTATTCAATAATAAACTAGATGATAGAGGCATAATCATGAGAACAAAGCTAACTTTGATATGTGGCATATCTTTGCATTACATACCCATGGGAAATGATAGTACACTATGTCTTTGCTTCTTACCGAAGTGTTTACACTTCATTAAAATCTGATCAGAAGTTCTTTGATATGTGAGTAGGTTCAACTTGAGAGGAAATTACACTAACAGCAGGCCTAACATAATGAAAAATGTGACAATTTGTGGGAAACTCCATATTCAGGATCAAGTGTAAAGCCCCGTTCCTGGGACACTCACAGCTGGTCAATCATCGCCCATAAAAATACTTTTACATTAACTTTGATAAAACATTGCAGTAGAAACATTAAAACAAACACTTCATTTCACTATAAGAAACGCTTTTGCAAAATAATACAAAATTCATTACAAGGTATTGTTTGTTTGCATTATAATGCAAAAACAATATACAATAGAATGCCATCCAACATGAGCGAAGTAGCCGCCTCGTGCTATCCTTAGCAACAACTACCTGTCAACTGGAAAAACATAAATGTCAGTGTTGTTGAATGAATTCTAATTTTAACATAAAATATACTTTACTTTCTTTCAAATCCATTCTATACTATCATTATTATCTTGCTTTACTATTCATCACTTTCTTTCATTATCTCCTTCCGGATCAGTGTCATCATCTATACCCCAAACGTATGCCCAAAGCGGGTACTGGGCCGAAGATCATAAATGACTTCTATAACGCACATAGCCTAGCATCAGTACCGGGGTGAGTATGCACTATAATTCACGTACTATACACCTGGGCAGTCACAAAGACTAGACCCATGTGTGTATGCTTATGGGTTAGCTAAACCACAAACAATTGAGCTTACGACATTATAGAGTCGTGAACCTCCGTACATTTTTGCTTGCAAGCATTTCTTTACTTTCACTTTCTCTTTCATTAATGCATGCATTCTATCATTATGTTCCTCTTTTCATTATCTCCCACTTTATGTTACATAATACTGTAGGATTCGGTGTCCCCAAGACACTTAGAATATTGATGTGGTTAGTACGTTATGATCCAAGTCGGGTTATACCTAATAACAATCTTAGCAAACACCAATTAATATTTAATTGATGATATGATCATGCAATTAAATATTTACACCAAATTTAGAAAATGGGTTTTCTAAATAAGTTGCATATGAGATGGAACAAATTATAAGAATAATTTTTTAATGAGTTTATTGTTATTTTTTTGTCATTTAAAAGGGTTTAAATAACATTAATAACATATGACTGTACTTTAATTAAATTGTTTAATTAAAGAAGACATATGTCACATTTTAAAAAAGTCTAGTAGATGACTTATTAATGTGTGACAAAAGACTAGTTTTAATATTGTGTGTGTTCAATTTTAAGAGGGAAACCTTGGGTTTAAAAAAGGATTGCCCCCCCCCCTTTATTGTGATTGGACCTTGTAGTCTTGAAACACACACACAAGTTGAACTAGTCTTGCACTCTTTTCACACCATACACATTACATGCAAAACACAAGAAAAACAACTCTCTCTCTCTCTCTTCAAAAGCTACGGCCAAAAGGGCAGCAGTAAAGAGTTTTAGAGAGCAAAAATTTAGTGTTATCTCTTGGTGTAAGATCTCCCTAACAAGAGGTGGTTGCAAGGAGGCTTGGGTATACAAACTTGAGGGTTCCTCCTCTTGGAACCTTGGTCGAATACATCTCCATCTTCATCCATCTTGATGCTGGAAACTCATGGTTTTGAAGGCTTTTGACAGCTTTCCTTTTGGAGTTTTGGTGTCCAAGTTCAAGCAACCATGATGCTTGCTTAGAGGCTAATGGGAAAGGGCACTTGAGGACTTCTACCCTTGAAATCTTAGCCATTTTTAGCCTCATTTCAGCCTTCCTTTTGGTTGTTTTGACAGCATCCAGAAAGGTAGTATCTTGGAATGATTATATGATGTTTTGGGTGTTCTTAACATATGTTCGTAGCTTGTTCCTTCACATATTAAAGATCCTTTTTATTTGGGTTTGTTTTTCCATCTTAAAACATCATTAAGAACATGAAATTTTCAGATTATAAACATGTTATAATGCTACTTCCGCTGCGTTTTTCAGAAAGTTTAAAAGGTTAAACTTGTTTATTTTGTGTTCTATCAAACCCATCAATGGCATCAAGAGCCAGGTTATGTGGATAACTTGCTTGTTCTTAGTCTTTAAAATCGGTTTTAAAGAAGTATTATCACTTATTATAGGCTGATTTTGGGCTGCTATATTTTGTATGAATGATTCCCCAAACTTTCAAGGTCATATCACACATGCTAGTGATTAGACCTTGAATGATATATATTATGAAATGTTGATTGTTTGGACAATGTTTAAAACCCAAAATTTCAGTTTATGTTGGCTGAAATTGGTGGTTTTAAGTGGGGTTTTATTATATGTTTGGATGATATGATCATTGGATGTTAGTGTGCATAACCTAGCCTTTGGCCTTTTGATTTGGATGATTGGAATGGTTGGTTTTATTCATTCAATTGGGTTGTAATATTTATGTTTATTATTTTGGTTGTAATTATTTGTTCATTTGGTTATGTAATTAATAGATTAGGTGCATTTCTTTTATTAGAAAAATGTATTAGGATACAATTTTGTAAAAGGAAGATGCACAAGATCAAGACCCAAAGATGGACATCAAAGACATGGAACTTAAAGCATATGGATGCAAGTTCAAGTGGGGGTCTATGTTGATCTCAATTTTGTGTTGATTTCAACCCTTAGGAAAGACCTTATGATGACACTTGTGATGGCAAACAAGTGTTGTCAACTTACTGGCTATGGTTATGCACTCATGTTTGTATGTTTATGCTTGTTTGAATTTTTGTTATTTGATTGTATGGTTGAAATTTTGACATGCATTACAAACTAATTAACAAACTTAACAAGTTATAATAATGATGGTTCTTAATTATTAAAATGTAATAAAAGGTTATTAAAATGATTTAATGATTTTAAAGATTAAAATAGGTTTTAATCAAAGGACCATTGGGTACCTTGTATTTGAAAGCATACAAATACAAGTACATAGAGTTTTCTAAAACTTGTATTATTAAATCTCTAAAATTTTAAACAAGATCAACACCGTCCTTTTACACAACACTTGAGTCACTTGGGAACTCTTAGTGGGATAAAGGTCACCTAACCATTTTGAGGGAACTTGCGACTTGAGGTGAGAATGCCTTATTTGTGGATTAAAGGTCACCTAACCACTTATTTTGGCAAACTCAACGTAGGTGTAAGTAGGGTATCTTGATTTGCAAACCATGTAAAATGGATCACGTACGGTGTGGTTTCCAAATGGTGTTGATGGGATTAACATGCCGACTTTACATATGATGTTTAAAATCGATCCCATGCTTCTAGAAGTTGCAAATGGTTGCAACCGTCAATCGTTGACCACCTTATTAATTTAAATCGTGGGATAAAGGTCACCTAACCACAATTTAAATGTAATGTTGGGTTCTAGATTTTAATATAAAAATTACCTTAAAAGGCATTAATTATTAAAAAATAGCAATATCGAAAATACTAAAATAGATATTTGTTAATTTTGTAGATGGCCACCAACAATGAAAATCACCATAACTCATCCGCGTCCAACCAATCATTACGAGCGATCCTCCAAAAGGAATGTCCAAATCATAACAACTTTATTGATTGGTATCGAAACTTGAGAATCGTTCTCAAGCAGGAGAGAAGATCATATGTTTTAGACGACCATATCCCCGATCAACCTACTGAGGATGATGAGGAGGCCTACAAGGATTGGCTCAAGTACACTGAGGACTTTGTCCAAGTGTCTTGTCTCATGCTAGCGAGCATGACTCCGGATCTCCAAAAGGAGTATGAACATCACGGAGCTTACGACATGATAACCCAGCTAAAAGAAACGTTCCAAACGCAAGCAAGGGTTGAGCGCTTCGAAACGGTTCGAGCACTCCATGCATGTCATATGGACGACAACCAATCTGTTTCATCTTATGTACTTAAGATGAAAAGTCATATTGAGCGCCTTGAGAGGCTTAATTGTCCTGTCTCGAAGGAATTGGCCACGGATTTGATCCTTAATGGCCTTACCAAGAAGTTTGAGACATTCATTTTGAACTACAACATGAATGCTTGGGACAAAAGCATTGGTGAGCTTCACTCAATGCTGAAAACGGCCGAGGCGGCCATGGGTAAAAGGGTTTTACCTATTCTCACCATCAATGAAGGTGGGAACAAGAAAAGGCCTCATCCCGCACCCAAGACAAAGATTGCCAAGGGTAAGGGACCCGTTTGGGGAAAGGGGAAAGGGGTGGCAAGGGTGCCACCCAAACCACAAGAGAAGAAGCAAAAGGTTGCTACCAATGACCCATGCTTCAAGTGTGGAGATATTGGACATTGGGCAAGAAATTGTCCTGTCCATCTCCAAGAGTTGAAAGCCAAGAGGGATGCCGGGCAGACCTCAGGTACAATATACATGATTCATATTGATCTTAATGTTACATCTTCAAACACATGGGTATTAGATACCGGATGTGGAACTCATATTTGCAATTTGTTGTAGGGGTTCAAAAGAAGTACAGACTTCAATCAAGGGGATGTTAGCCTCTTCATGGGCAATGGAACCAAAGTCCAAGTTGAAGCTCGTGGGGACTACATCTTGAAACTTCCAAGTGGCTTGGATGTTATTTTGTAGAATGTTTTGTATGCTCCTAGTTTGACTAGGAACATTATTTCTGTATCCCAATTAAGACTTTATGATTATGTATTATCTTTTGTTGAAAATGATATTCATGTTTCATTAAATGATATGTTCTATTTTAAAGCTATACCCATTAATGGTATTTATGAATTGGTTCATGAAAATACTTTAAATAGTTCATTGTACCAAACTAGCACCAAGAAACTCAAGTTGGATTTGAGTGATACCTATCTTTGGCATTGTCATCCTGGTCATATGAACAAGAAACGTATACAAACACTTCAAAAGAATGGTGTTTTAAAAACAAATGAATGTGATTCATTTGATGTGTGTGAATCTTGTTTACAAGGAAAAATGACTAAGGCACCCTTTAGTGGAACTAAAGAAAGGCAAAAGATTTATTAGGAATCATACATTCGGATGTATGTGGTCCTTTTAAGCCAATGACTAGGAATGGTGAAAGATACTTCATTACCTTTACCGACGATTATAGTCGCTATGGGTATGTGTACTTATTAAGGCACAAAGATGAAGCTTTTGAAATGTTCAAAATCTTCAAGAATGAGGTGGAAAATCAACTCAACAAGTCAATTAAAGTTCTCTGTACCGATAGAGGAGGTGAATACCTAAGTGATGCTTTCCAAGATCATCTTAGGAGTTGTGGGATTGTCTCACAACTCACTCCACCGGGAACACCACAACACAATGGTGTGTTTGAGAGGAGAAATCGAACCTTATTGGATATGGTCCGATCTATGATGGCTAGAAGCACATTACCTTTATCATTTTGGGGTTTCGCTTTGCTCTCCGCGACCCGTATTTTAAATATGGCCCCAACCAAAAAGGTGGAAAGGACACCTTTTGAGATATGGCATGGAAGAGTTCCATCCCTATCATACGTAAGGGTTTGGGGTTGTGAGGCTTATATTAAGACTCCCACCCCAAACAAATTGGAAGTCCGATCCACCAAGTGTATCTTCATTGGATATCCTAGAGATTCTATGGGATATTATTTCTATGATCCACTGGAACAAAAGGTGTTTGTTACCAGAAAGGGTGAGTTCTTAGAAGCAAAGTTCCTTATGGAAGGAACTAGCAGTAGAACAATGGATCTTGAGGAGGATTAAGAACCACAACCTGACGCACGTTTGGTGGAAACTAGCACTCAACATGAGGATGTTGAAGTTGATCAAGTGGTTGATCAATACACACAAAACATTCGTAGAAGTGGTAGAACTAGTTATCCACCTGAAAGATATGGATTTTTCATGGATGGATGCTATGTGGTAGATTCAGATGAACCTACCACATACCACGATGCAGTGTCTATTTGGATTATGACAAATGGCTTGAGGCCATGAACGTTGAGATGCAATCCATGTATGACAATCAAGTTTGGGAACTTGTTGTACCACCTCTTAATTCCAAGGTAGTTGGAAGTAAGTGGGTTTTCAAGAAGAAAACCGATATGCATGGAAACTTGGATACTTATAAAGCTAGACTTGTAGCAAAGGGTTTTACTCAAACTCAAGGGGTTGATTATGTTGAAACCTTCTCACCTGTTGCGATGCTAAAGTCTATAAGGATATTGTTTGCCATAGCTGCTCATTATGATTATGAGATTTGGCAAATGGATGTCAAAACCGCTTTCCTAAATGGATATCTTGAGGAAGATGTCTATATGGTTCAGCTTGAAGGATTTTTCAATCCAAAACATCCTAATAAAGTATGCAAGTTAAAGAAATCAATCTATGGATTGAAGCAAGCGTTGAGAAGCTGGAATCATCGTTTTGATGAGGAGGTAAAGGAATTTGGCTTCATCAAAAACGCTAATGAAGCTTGTGTGTATAAGAAGGCTAGTGGGAGCACAATAACTTTCCTAGTATTGTATGTTGTTGACATACTACTATTTGGAAATGACATTCCAACCTTGGAAGGTGTAAAAACCTAGCTTGGAAGTTGTTTTTCCATTAAGGATCTTGGTGAAGCCGCCTATATTCTCGGAATAAAGATCTATAGGGATAGATCAAGGCGGTTGATTGGTTTAAATCAAAATGCGTATATTGATAAAATCTTGAAAAGGTTCAAGATGGAGAACTCTAAGAAAGGTACCGTACCTATTCAAAGAGGAATGATATTGAGTATGACTCAATGTCCAAGCTCAAAGGATGAGCAAGATAAAATGAAGGCAATCCCATATGCATCTGCTATTTGATCCATCATGTATGCGATGATATGCACTCGACCAGATGTGTCATGCGCCTTAAGCATGACAAGTCGTTACCAGCAAAATCCTGCAAACAGTCATTGGATGGCTGTTAAGAACATACTTAAGTACCTGAGGAGGACAAGAGATATGTTCTTAATCTATGGATCTGATGATGAGGAACTCGTTGTAAAAGGTTACACGGATGCGAGTTTCCAACCGATCGTGATGATTCTTGGTCACAATCGGGATATATTTTCATTCTGAATGGAGGAGCGGTCTCTTGGAAAAGCTCCAAATAGGGTGTGGTGGCTCTATCAACTACAGAATCAGAATATGTCACCGCCTCATTGGCAGCTCAAGAAGCTGCATGGTTAAAGAAATTCATTACTGATCTGGGGGTTGTCCCTTCCATTCAGGACCCCCTAGAGATCTTTTGTGATAACGAGGGTGCGATTGCTCAAATCAAGGAACCTCGTGCTCATCAAAAGACTAGGCACATTGAGCGGAGATTCAACTACATACGAGATGAAGTTGAAAAAGGAAATTTATGTATTCGCAAACTTCACACAGATCAGAACATTGCGGATCCTCTCACGAAGCTCCTTGAAAAGGCAAAGCATGAAGGTCATACTTGTGCCATGAGACTTCGATATTCTAGTGATTGGATTTGATCTGTAAATTTTGTATTTGGATATGTGGAACTCTTTATTATTTTAATAAAATTATTTGGTTATAATGTTTCAATTAATGTTCCAATTTAGCATGTTTAATCCATGAGTAAATTGTTAACTCTAAATGTCCGTAGTCGTTCAGACTTGTGGGAACAAGTATTAAGGATAAGACTATTATGAACTTGGATTTGTTGATATTCATAAGGATGAATACAAAGCAAAAGGTTGCTACCAAGGTTCATAGATATTTGTGGGATACAAATATTGGACTAACCCGCATCTCAAATTTTACTACATGGAATCTTATTGATTGATCATAAGTAAATTTGAGTAAAGGAGAATATCATTTGGTATCCTCAGACCTGAGATACATATTGGATTTTGATATTCACCAAGTGTTATACCTTGAGCTTGTTCTTCACTGTCCTGAAATAGCGGGCAGTACATAAGGGTATGTTCAGGTATGACACGAGGTGTTTGTGAGAAACGTATGTGGTCAAGATGGAATTCGTTCCAATTATTCGTTGAGAGTTAGATGTCTAAGGCCTAATTAAGTTAAATCAACAAGGAATGATCATTATGTGTCCCTGGATTTAACATGACATCTGTAACAAAATGATAGATGATTGATTCACCTAAATCATTTCAAGTAGGGTACTAGAAAGGGATGATGTTATTGAATGGCTATAAGTCATGCGTATTAAGGGTAGTAAACCATTGTTAGGCGGTATTTACTGCTTGCATCAATCTTCTATGAATCTTGGGCAAGTGGGAGATTGTAGGATTCTGTGTGCCCAAGACACTTAGAATATTGATGTGGTTAGTACGTTATGATCAAAGTCGGGTTATACCCAATAACAAGCTTAGCAAACACCAATTAATATTTAATTGATGATATGATCATGCAATTGAATATTTACACCAAATTTAGAAAATGGGTTTTCTAAATAAGTTGCATATGAGATGGAACAAATTACAAGGATAATTTGTAATTAGTTTATTGTTATTTTTTTGTCATTTAAAAGAGTTTAAATAACATTAATAACATATGAGTGTACTTTAATTAATTGTTTAATTAAATAAGACATATGTCTCATTTTAAAAAAGTCTAGTAGATGACTTATGAATGTGTGACAAAAGACTAGTTTTAATATTGTGTGTGTTCAATTTAAGAGGGAAACCTTGTGTTTAAAAAAGGATTGCCCCCCCCCCTTATGTGATTGGACCTTGTTGTCTTCAAACACACACACAAGTTTAAATAGTCTTGCACTCTTTTCACACCATACACATTACATGCACAACACAAGAAAAACAACTCTCTCTCTCTCTCTCTGTCTTCAAAAGCTACGGCCAAAAGGGCAGCAGTAAAGAGTTTTAGAGAGCAAAATTTTTGTTTTATCTCTTGGTGTAAGTTCTCCCTAACAAGAGGTGGTTGCAAGGAGGCTTGGGTATACAAACTTGAGGGTTCCTCCTCTTGGAACCTTGGTCAAATACATCTCCATCTTCATCGATCTTGCTGCTTGAAACTCATGGTTTTGAAGGCTTTTGACAGCTTTCTTTTGGCGTTTTGATGTCCAAGTTCAAGCAACCATGATGCTTGCTTAGAGGCTAATGGAAAGGGCACTTGAGGACTTCTACCCTTGAAATCTTAGCCATTTTTTGCCTCATTTCAGCCTTCCTTTTGGTTGTTTTGGCAGCATCCTGAAAGGTAGTATCTTGGAATGATTATATGATGTTTTGGGTGTTTTTAACTATTGTAGCAAAAGAACCAATGAGCCGGATCAGAAAAACGTTTAAGTCCCACAGACATGACAACAACTACTTAAGACCACATCAGCTGAAAACAACAGCTGATTACAAAGTTTGAAGACACAAGTGCTGAAGACAAAGTCTGAAGACACAAGTGCTGAAGACAAAGTCTGAAGACACAAGTGCTGAAGACAAAGTCTGAAGACACAAGTGCTGAAGACAAAGTATGAAGACACAAGTGCTGAAGACAAAGTCTGAAGACACAAGTGCTGAAGACAAAGTCTGAAGACACAAGTGCTGAAGACAAAGTCTGAAGACACAAGTGCTAAAGACAAAGTCTGAAGACACAAGTGCTGAAGACAAAGTCTGAAGACACAAGTGCTGAAGACAAAGTCTGAAGACAAAAGTGCTGAAGACAAAGTCTGAAGACACAAGTGCTGAAGACAAAGTATCAGACGTTGTCACAACAGCTGAAGAGGTATTCTTCAGTAGTTGTGATGGTTTACGTTTCAGTAGTTTTCTTGTTTCAATATTTGTAAAACAACTGAAGAGTATGTTCTTCAGTTGTTATTGTTTCAGTAGTTTCTTTTCAGTAGTTGTAATAATAGTTAACACTTAACATTTTTGTAAGAAGATGTCAGCTGTTTGACATCTTCAGTAGTTGTGTTAACTATCAGTAGTTTGTGATAAATTCTGTTAGATGTCACTATCAAGTGACATCAGCAGACGTCACATCTCTTATATAAGAGGTGTCGACCTAATTGTAATTGTGATATTCCGTTACCACGAAAGCGAATATTGAATGAGATATATCTGCAGAATTCTCTCTATCTATAACCGTTTTGTTCTTACATTGAATATCTTTTTGTTCTTGTGATTTGGCTAATTCATTGTTAGAATTCCGCTGCTATACTCTCTAATCAATCAAACGTAGATCACTGATCCTAACAAGTGGTATTAATCATTGATTGATCTAACAATTGATCATTGAAACTGCTAATTGATATCTATGTTTGATTGAATTAGCATTTTGCAAGAACTGGTTATAGATTATTGAATTTCTGACGCTTTCGTTCATTTATTTTGAGATCTCTCTTGGTTCAATTGGTTGTTGTGTTTTTGTTCTAAATCTGTTATAGCTTAGTTGAATTTGATTGAATTTGAGATGAGTACTCCTTCTAATGATCCTCATAATACTGGTTCCTCAACCAAGCCTTCGATGCTGGTTAAGACCGAGTATAACATATGGCAGCGAAGAATGCTTCATCACCTGTCTGTTAACAGTTCAGGTTGTTGGACATCTGTGGTACATGGACCACATAAGCCTATGGTGAACAATCCGGAAACCAATCAAATGGATCCGAAGAAGAAGGAATAATACTCTGATGAAGATTGGAAACTGTTTGAGATTGATGCTAAAGCCCATGGAATTTTGGCCATGGCACTGCCTAATGAAATCTATTCAGGGCTTATGCATCATGAAACTGCACATGATCTCTGGAATGCCCTGAAGGAACAATTCGGTGGCACAGATGAGGTCTTAGCAAACAACAGAGAAATCCTTGCCCAATAATATGAGACATTCTCTCATAGAAAGGTGAGACACTGACTCAACAGTTTGAGCATTTTTCCTGCTTGAGCTCTGAGCTGAAAATGGTGAAACAGGAATACACAAATAGCCAGATGAATAACAGGTTCCTCAGATCACTGCCTGAGAGATGGGACACATACACTATTGTCCTACGCTCCAGTGCAAATCTGGATAGCCTATCTCTCACCCAACTTCATGGGAAACTGCTTACATTCGAAAGAGAGATAGAGCAGAAGAGAAACTGTCCTCATCAGGAAAGCTCACTGATGACTTTGTACTAGGGAATACTGCCTTGGTTGGTCATGAGTCAGAATATGTTGCATCTGAAAGCAATTATGATGAGCATATTGATTTCTTTTCAAATAGTTCTGATCATGCATTTGTTGGTATTGAGAGTCATTCTGGCAGTAATAGTGACAATCTATGCTTCATCATGGATGATTTGAAAGGAATAGCTGATGATGATCTAAAAGAGATGGATATTCTGAGCCAAATGGCATTGATTAATATCAGATCTCAGAAGTTTTATAAGAGAACTGGCAGAAATTTCCTGGACTCTCTGGCAAAACCAAAGTTGGTTTTGACAAGAGTAAGTTGAGGTGTCACAAATGCCAAAGGCTGGGACACTTTCCAAGAGAGTGTAGATCAACTGGATCTAACTCTTCTGCACCCTTTGTGACTTTTCCTAGTACTAGTCCACAAAACAGAGGGCAACATCCTGCTGGTTCTAGTCATCATTCATATCCTAGGTCTCCTGCATACTTTGTCCCCCAGTGTCCAATGTCATATCCTTATCCCTGCTATTATATGCCTCAACCAAATCCTGTTCAAGCTCCAATTGCACAACAACCACAAGCATTGCCTGAACCACAACCTTCCCAATCTCATCAACAAACTCAACCTCAACAACACAGCTTCTTCACCCCAAGAGTTGTTGACTGGAGCAGTTTACCAAATGATTTGTCTGGTTATGAACAACTGTTCACTGGTGCTGGTCAACATGGTGGTGACAGTCCCTTTGGAAATCTAGCTCTTATGGCATTGGATTCTGCGGATACTTCATCTACTAATGCCTCTACACCAAAGGTATCACAAGTATCCTCTAAGGCAAAAGCCAAATTATGTTCTGAAACATGCATAGCAAAATTTGCATCTATTAGAGAAGCAAATGTAGCTTTGATTAACAAGAACATTGAGCTAGAACAAACAATTTCCAAAAGAAAAGCTGAATATGAGTCTGTGCTTAATGAAAAGAATGATGAGATTTACAAACTTAAATGCCAATCACAGATTATAAGGCTAGGGAAGAGGTACTTCTAGAGAAGTACAAAGATCTCAAAGAAATCCTTGTAGTCACCCAAGTAGAGTGTGATCGATGGGTACAATCATGCAAAGGTTTTGAAATGCTTCTTAGTAAGCAATCTGCTTCCAATGTGAAGTTTGGCATTGGTTACAATCACACTGCTCCACCTTACAGATTTTACTCCAAGAGCAGAGGTAGAATCTGATGGTGAGAGCAACAACCAATCCATTTCATCATGTGATCTACTTTCTCATACAGCACCATCAGAAGTAGAAGTCAACACTAAGCCCTCTCAGAACCTATCAGCTGATGTTGATGGTTCCACTGCTGACACTCACATGATCAAAGAGTTGATCAACTCAGGAGTTAATTCTGAAAGTCCTTAAGGACTGGAGAGCAAGATTTAACACCTGAAGTTCAAACTCCAACTACTGTTAGTACTGAAAAGAAGAAAACTGTCAGTAGAAAGAGTTTGAAGACTACTAAAGAGGAAGTCAAGAAAGCAAACAATGCTTTCAAAGCACTAAAGAGCAAGTCTTCAGTAGTTTCATCCTCTTTAGTTGATGATCAACATAAGATGAAGAAGAAACCATGTGAAGTATGTGGTTGTTCAATCATCTTACAGATGATTGCTGGTATAAAAGAGGATCCAAACTCAAACATAAAGAGGAAACTAAAGAGAAAATGGTTAAAATGAAAACTGAGTTTGAAACCACATTTGTATCAGCAACGTCAAATCCTGTAACCCTTAAGTCCATAAAGAAATCAAAAAGGAAGGGGTTAAACAGGTAACAGCTGAGATTGCTCAAAAAAAGAAGGTGCAACATAGGAACTTATCAAACTCCAATGGCAACGTCTCTGATGAGCTGAAAGCTTTATCACAAAATCAGACATAGCTGGCTATGATGCTTCAACATCTATTGGGAAGAGTTAACCAATTAGATGTTCATATGTTGAAACCACGGAAAAGGAGGTCCAAGCCAAAGGATTCCTCTTCTTCACCATCTTCTTCCTCTCAGGCTGTTGTTTCCATCAAACCTGTTAGTTTACCATTTGTTGATGAGAACAGGCCCAAAACCAAAAAGGTTTGGGTCTCCAAAACTAACTGATTGTTTATAATTGCAGGGTTCCTCAACATGCCAAAGTAGCATCTGGTATGTAGACAGTGGGGGATCTATGCACATGACTAGGAACAGCTCTCTTCTTCATGACTACTCTCAAGGAAAGAAGGGATTTGTTTTTTTTGGCAATGATGCTAGGGGTTACATCATTGGAAACGGCTTTGTCTCCAATGGAGAAATAAAGTTTGATGATGTTAATCATGTGGAAAATCTCAAGTACAATCTCTTGAGTGTCAGTCAAATGTGTGATAAAGGCCATGTTGCTCTTTTCACCAGTCAGAACTATTGGATTCTATCATCCAAAGTTCTGCATTTGATTGATAAGGTGTTGGATGATCACACTCTCCTGAGAGCCAACAGGACAGGAAGAGTGTATGCCTTAGATCTTTCCAAGAAAATAGATCTCAGAGGCAATCCTTGCCTATTTTCCAAAGCCTCTTCTCAAGAATCTAAACTGTGGCATAGAAGGCTGGGTCATGTTAATTTCAAAAACATGAATCAGCTAATCCACAATAGTTTAGTCAGAGGCTTACCAATAAAGGAGTTCCACTGTGATGAAACCTGCACTGCTTGTTTAAAAGGAAAACAACACAAAGTCTCATTCCCTCCTATTGAAGAGCCTAAGTCCACTGCCTGCTTGCAATTACTGCATATGGATCTATTTGGTCCTGTGAGAGTGATGAGCATGGCAAAGAAGAAATACTGTCTGGTAATTGTGGATGATTACTCCAGATTTGTATGGACTTTCTTTCTACATTCAAAGGATGAGGTTGCTCAGAAGATTATTCACTTTGTGTTGTATGTTGAGAGCAGTACTTCCCTTCCAGTCAAGTGTATTAGGAGTGACAATGGAACTGAATTCAAAAACCATACACTTGATGACTTCTATCTTTCAAAGGGAATCAAAAGGCAGTTTAGCATACCACGGACTCCAGAACAAAATGGAGTAGTGGAGAGGAAGAACAGGACCCTAATTGACGCTGCAAGGTCCATGCTGGCTGACTCTGGTTTGCCACTGACCTTTTGGGCTGAAGCTGTTAACGCAGCTTGCTATGTGCAGAATAGAGCCTTAGTAAATCAGAGGTTGATGAAGACTCCATATGAAGTTCTCCATCACTTGGCTCCTCTAATTTCATTTTTCAAAGCATTTGGGTGTCCCTGTTTTATTCTCAACACAAAGGATCAACTCCAAAAATTTGATCCTAAGGTGGATGCAGGTTATTTTGTTGGTTATTCATCTACTTGCAAGGCATACAGAGTCTTCAACTGCAAAACAAAGATAGTTGAAGAGACTTTGCATGTGAAGTGTAATGAATCTCCTATGGACAAGATTCCACAAAACCCTGTGGAGTTGTTTGATTTGGACATACTGTAATATGTTCCTTATCAACCTCCAGCTGTTGCAGATCATGTGGATAAATCATCGTCTGCAGCATGTCTTCCACCTGGTGGTATTGATGATGATGATGATAATATCAATACTCACCTATTCAAGTTTAGTGACCAACTGCCTGTGTCTGCTAAATTTGATGTTCCTGTAGCTTCAGCAGTTCCATCCACAACAAATGCTGATGAGATCTTTGATTCCTCTACATCTTTTGGTTACCATCTAATTCTGGTTTCAAGAGTTTGCATCAACATCTGCTACTGCTGAAGGTCCTACAAACACTTGCATAGATCTCATTGTTTATCAAGAACTAAAGAATCACCCAATGTCTCAGATTATTGGTGATATCAATGCTGGTGTTTCAACAAGAATCAATTGTCTAACTTCTGCTTCTATGCTCTCTTCATCAGTCAGCTAGAGCCAAAGAACTACCATGTTGCTTTGACAGACAATGGATGGGTTGAAGCCATGCAGCTTGAGCTACTTCAGTTTAAGAAACAGCAAGTGTGGGAACTGATTCCTCTTCCCCCAGGTAAGTGTGCAATAGGCACTAAATGGGTGTTTAGGAATAAAACTGAGGAAAATGGGCTTATTGTTAAGAACAAGGCTAGATTGGTTGTACAGGGGTTTTCACAAGAAGAAGGTATTGACTATGATGAAACATTTGCCCCTGTAGCAAGACTAGAGGCAATCAGATTGTTTTTAGCCTATGCTGCATTCCACAATCTTAAAGTTTTTCAAATGGATGTCAAAAGTGCATTTCTATATGGTAAAATAAAGGAAGAAGTTTATGTATGTCAACCACCAGGTTTTGAGGATAATAAACATCCTAAATGGGTGTATAAACTTGATAAGGCTCTTTATGGGTTGAAACAAGCTCTAGAGCCTGGTATGAGACACTTTCCACTTTTCTTCTTAAGAATAATTTCACTAGAGGCTCCATTGATAAAACTTTGTTTATTAAGAAAGTGGATCAGCATAAGCTACTTGTTCAGATTTATGTTGATGATATCATTTTTGCATCCTCTGATCCCCAGTTGTGTGATGATTTTACAACATTAATGAAAAAGAGGTTTGAAATGAGTGTAATGGGAGAATTATAGTTCTTTCTAGGCTTGCAAATTAAACAAAAGGCTGATGGAACCTTTATTCATTAGTCAAAATATACAAAAGATCTTTTGAATAAGTTTGATTTACAAAACGGTAAGCCCTGTTCTACTCCCATGTGCAACACCACACAACTGGATGCAGATCAGAAAGGTAAAGCTGTTGATGAAACACTTTACAGATGTATGATTGGTCCTTGACGTATTTAACAGCCTCTAGACCAGATATTATGTTTGCTACATGTGTTTGTGCTAGATTTCGGGCTGCTCCTAAAGAGTCTCATTTGATTGCAGTCAAGAGAATCTTTAGATATTTGCAAGGTACACAATCTCTAGGTTTATGGTATTCCACTGGACACTCTTGCAAATTAGTTGCTTTTTCAGATAGTGACTATGCAAGGTGCAAGTTAACTAGAAAGTCAACTTCTGGTGGTTGTCAATTCCTAGGCAACTGTTTGATTTCTTGGTAGAGTAAGAAACAAACATCTGTTGCTACATCAACTGCTGAAGCCGAGTACATTGTTGCTGCTAGTTGCACTTCTCAGGTACTCTGGCTTCAGAACCAACTTCTGGATTATGGCATTACAGAGACTAAGATTCAATTATTAATGGATAGTGCTTGAGCTCTGTGTATTGTAAAAAATCCAGTCCAGCACTCTAGGACCAAACATATAGAGATCAGACATCACGTTATTCGGGATTGTTTTGAAAAACGTCTGACTGATCCTAAGTTTGTGCCTAGTGCTGATGAGCTTGCAGATATTTTTCCTAAGCCTTTGGATAGTTCTACTTTCCAAAACCTTGTGTTAAGGCTTGGTATGCTGTAGTTAGAATAAGTGACAACTACTGATGATCTCAGTAAAAGTACTGGTGATCATTGGTAACCATGTCACATAAAATACTGATGAGTTCTTTCACCTTCAGTAGTTTTTATAACTACTGAAGGCTAAATGCCTCACAAGTACTAAAGTACTTATCTGTTCTAAACCACTGATGTAGTTAAAACTACCGATGTAGTTACAACTACTGAAATCAGTACAACAGATAAGTACTGACGTCCTATGAAACACCTGAATAGCAATGCAAAGTCTGATGAGTAAGTGTTGAGGACAGTATGAAACAGCTGAAAGGCTATGAATTGACGAAAACTACTGAAGAGAACTTCTCTTCAGTTGTTTCTACAACTGCTGTTTCATCCTAAACAACTGATGACAAAACCATGTCTTCAGTAGTTTCACAACTACTGATGACTAACCAAGTCATCAGCTGTTTACAACAACTGATGACAAAACCATGTCTTGGTAGTTTCACAACTACTAAAGACTAACACCAAGTCTTCAGCTGTTTACAACAACTGCTGACAAAACCAATGTCTTCAGTAGTTTCACAACTACTGATGACTGATACCAAGTCTTCAGTTGTTTCATCATCTGAAGTCAAAACATGGTCTTCAGTAGTTTTCTAACTGCTGATGCCTAAAACCACGACTTCAGCTGTTTCAACATCTGAAAGGGTAATACCATGTCAACAGTCGTTTAAAACTACTGATGACTAACACCACATCGCCATTCTAGGCTAAGTTCGATAATGCTATTGATCTTATGGTCCAGTCACCCTACAAAACGGCCTTTCTTCTCATTCCAATCCTTCATGCCGAATCCCTTAACCATTTTGGATGAATGTCACCCTCACCACTGGGGAGAACAACACAGCGTCTCTCCGGTCGGTCATCAACAACCACGAAGTGGTCATCACTCCCGATATACTTCGTCAAACCCTACACCTGGATCATGCCACTTCTCCTACTGGATATCCAAAGGGCACAACTGATTTATCCTTGCCCACCATGGATATCAGGGAAACCTTCGTGCCTCCACCATACTGAAGAAACATTACCATGATGCTGAACGTCTCATTTTCACATGGTAAATGTCTGTTTGGCTCCTAAGACTTCCTCTTGGGATCAAATGTCAACAAGGTGGCAGCAGGTAATGTACTCCATCCTTGAGCAACAACCTTTAATTTTTCGGAGTACTATTTTCAGAGCTCAAGGATATGGCTCAAAACAAACTGCTAACCGTTGGATATTATATCCTCGGTTCATAATGGCCATAATTGCAACCAGCTTCAAGTTGAGGGACTTGTTGGCCTGGGAGTCCCTGCTATGGCTGTATTGCCTGAAGTATACTCCCGACACAACTCTGACCAATCACTCAAAATGGCTGCCAAGCTGCGCAAACCCACGCAGCTGGAACCCACAGCCACCACCTACAAATTAAAAGTCCCCACCAAACCCACTAAAAAGAAAACCAAAAAGGCTACTCAGGGAAATGAGTCCCCTGAGGATGCCCTTGCAACACAAACGCAGGCTATATCCACTGGTTATAACCCCCTAGTGGATATAAGGACTCTCCCAGCCATAGCCGCTCAGGATTCCTCTCAAAAGGAGCCTGCAGCAACCTCAGAAGGGGTACCCACCAATCTGGGATCTTCCTCATTTGAGGAGATTGCCATTGAAGAGCACCATCCTCCCCAGGTGCAGACTGCTTTTACCCCATCTCCCCATGCAACCGCCACCCAAAGTCCTACATTACTTGTTGCACAAGTGCTGACTCAGTTGCACTCCTCACCCCCTCCCCAGATACCAATTACTACTAGGAACACTTCTACCATTGAGGGGGAGGAGCAAAGTGCTGCTGAGAACCCACAGCATAGGGGTTACAATGTTCCTTCTCCTAGAGTAGCAATGGAGATTGGAACTTCTGGTGAGGCTGCCACTTCTCCTGCGTCAGCATATGATCAGGTTGTAGTTGGTACCATTACTAAGACCTTACCAGAGGCAACTGCTGATGACGGACACAGTCCTGAGGCAGGAAGTCCCAATTCCAAGACAAAGGGGCACATGCTACAATTGAGCTACACTCAGTGCATGTTCATCCTGATCCTATCAGGAGGTCAGGTGATTCAGTATCTACTGATGATGACCTGGGCTTCTTTTACGATGTAATCGCCCAAAACACCATCCTAGAAGAGGAGGTGAGCAGACTCAAAGAGCTGCTTGCCAAAACTTCTAAGGAACAAAGACCATATGCCTTTACCACCTCACAGATGGCACCTTCATCTGAAGGTCTCCCAAACACTGAGCCACTCCCAACAACTAAGCCACCTGCCTCTGCTTCTGGCATTATTTCTCAGAACAGAACCCTCCTAAGCAAATAGTTGCTATCCTTGAATTCCCTCCCTCTCATCATACCCATAATCACTGACAACGTGATCAAAGCCATTGATGAGAGGCTTTCCTCAGTAATACACCCATTGATAGAGGAGGTTGTGGGCAAACACTTTTCTAGCAATCAACCCCTGCAACCAATGCAACCAAAAGGGGGAGATTAAGTCAGTGAAAGGAAAAAGAAAGAGAAGTACAGAGGAGAAAGAAAAGGAGAAAGAAACAGAAGGGAGAGTAGTGGAAAAGGAGTTGGAGTTGAATGTGGACTGATAAAGAGAAGGAAAAAGAGAAAGCCTTGGAGCTACTGATAAAAGAGGCTGATGCCGAACACAGCAGATCAATGGACAACGTCATTGATCAGCTGTTTAGGCAAGGCCATGACACCGATAAACTTGACTCTGAGATTCGTCGATTAGAGATTGAAGAAATCCAGAATAGATGGGCAAGTTATGAAGTGTTAGAAAGAGAAAGGCTTGAGATCATGATTAGATTTATTGCAAAATATCTGGGAAGATCAATGATCGAAATCAAAGCTTGGTCCACGGACAGTATCTTGGCAATCACCACCAAGATCTGTTCATCTGAAGCATATACTAAGGGACTTGTTATTGAAGCTTTGAATGAAGCAGGAGCAGGGAGCAGGACTGAGCTAGCCAAACACTCAAAAGCAACACTCACCTCCAAAATGCTAACTCAGCCTGTCAACATTCCCTCCCAAAACAACCACAACCACAACCCACAAAACCAACTCCCTTACCATCTAAACCAACAGCCATGATGCACCTAAGAAGAAGAAGAGAAGGGTGTTGAGGCTAGAAGAAGAAAAAAGAGGATGATGTGGAAGAAGATAGGCTGCCTCTGTCTGAAGTTCTAACATTGGCGAAAGCCAAACCCATGCCCATCACTCCCACCTCACAGATGGAAGCTGTAAGAGTAAAGATTGAAGAAGAACAGCAGCAAAAGCTTCATGATGATGAAATGCTGAAAAGCATTGACAAAACTTATGCTGCTTCGTCATAAATTATTAGTATGAAGAAAGAAGCTCTGAGGTTGTACACCCTTGCCAACACATTTCAATATCAGAAGGAAAAGGTGAGAGTATGGCCTGATCCTAGGGTGGCTCACAGGATTGTAAAGAAAGACATTCCTTCGAGATACAAGGGCCAAGTCAAAAGGATCGTAGATGAAGAGATCACAGTGGTCCTTGTAGTATCACCCTGGGAGATTGTAGAAGACTTCAAGAAGGCCTATGAGACTAAACAACCACCCCAAAAGATGTTAGAGAACAGAATTATTAAAAAGGGGTTAGTCTACAAGAGGCTTGAGAACTTCAAACAAAATAAGCTCAGTATGTTACTTGAAGGGACTCATCCTGATGAGTTTGCATACCGACAGATTACAACAGTTGAGCTCAAAAATGGTAAACAGGCCAAGTACATCTCAGAGCTGTATGGGCGAGAAGGATTGTTTGATGGTGAAGTCGAGAACCTGACCATGGAAGAACAAATCATGTTTCTCAGAGCATACACCAGAGAATCCTACAGGCTTATACATGGGAAGTGAGTCTCATGGATGGGGGAACAGCTCAGTGTCTAATTCCCCAATACAGAGCTCCCATTCATACATTGCCAACCAAATCTTCAGAGACTCATTTCCAGGCCAGTGCTTATATGGGTCATCTTCTCAACTGAGCAAGAAGGAAAAAGACCAACCATTCTACCAACAATAAGTGGGACCTCAATAAAGTTAAAGGTTTTGGCTGCATTGGTTCAGGGGAGTTGGTTGGACCAAAAGAACAAATGAGCCGGATCAGAAAAACCTTTAAGTCCCACAGACATCACAACAACTACTGAAGACCACAACAGCTGAAGACAACAACTGATTACAAAGTCTGAAGACAACAGCTGATTACAAAGTCTGAAGACACAAGTGCTGAAGACAAAGTTTGAAGACACAGTGCTGAAGACAAGTCTGAAGACACAAGGCTGAAGACAAAGTCTGAAGACACAAGTGCTGAGACAAAGTCTGAAGACACAGTGCTGAGACAAAGTCTGAAGACACAAGTGCTGAAGACAAAGTCTGAAGACACAAGTGCTGAAGACAAAGTCTGAAGACACAAGTGCTGAAGACAAAGTATCAGACGTTGTCACAACAGCTGAAGAGGTCTTCTTCAGTAGTTGTGATGGTTTACCTTTCATAGTTTTCTTTGTTTCAATATTTGTAAACAACTGAAGAGTATGTTTTTCAGTTGTTATTGTTTCAGTAGTTGTAATAATAGTTAACACTTAGCATTTTTGTAAGAAGATGTCAGCTGTTTGACATCTTCAGTAGTTGTGTTAACTATCAGTAGTTTGTGATAAATTCTGTTAGATGTCACTATCAAGTGACATCAGCAGACGTCACATCTCTTATATAAGAGTGTCGACCTAATTGTAATTGTGACATTCCGTTACCACGAAAGCGAATATTGAATGAGATATATCTGCACAATTCTCTCTATCTATAACCGTTTTGTTCTTACATTGAATATCTTTTTGTTCTTGTGATTTGGCAATTCATTGTTAGAATTCCGCTGCTATACTCTCTAATCAATCAAACGTAGATCACTGATCCTAACATTAACATATGTTCATAGCTTGTTCATTCACATATTAAAGATCCTTTTGATTTGGGTTTGTTTTTCCATCTTAAAACATTATTAAGAACATTAAATTTTCAGATTATAAACATGTTATGATGCTACTTCCGCTGCGTTTTTCAGAAAGTTTAAAAGGTTAAACTTGTTTATTTTGTGTTCTATCAACCCATGAATACTTTATCACTTCTTTCACAACTATATCATGTAAATCCATGGAAAATAAACATACATAACAAGAACGAAACACAATCATTCAAAACATCACCATACAAGGCACATCATACATGCCATAACATAGCCCATACATCATCAAAATTCAACTTACTTCACCCCCGGGAACATCCCAAGTCAAATCTTGTATTTCACTTTTTCTCCAAATATCAGGAAAAAAATTTAATTCTGAGGCGCATGGGCACTATGCAGGCGCATGGGGAACGCTTAGGTGCATAGGGAACTTTTAGGCGCATAGGCACTATTGGGGCGCATGGGAAACACTTAACCATTTCTGTGAAAATTCTAGGCGCATGGACACTATACAGGCAAATGACTTCGTGGGCGCATGGACACTTAGTCAATTTCAGCCTAATTCTAGGCACATGGAAACTATTTAGGCGCATGGGGTTTTGGGCGCATGGGAACACTTAGCCGTTTATACCATTGGGTGCATGGGCTACTATTTTGACGCATGGGCAGTCTATATCACACTGAAACCACTAAATTCTGTCCCAAGTCATCATCCAACATGTTCTAAGCTTAAATCATACATTCTAAGCCATAGAACACAGTCCCAACATCATCATAATCACTACATTGCCCAAATCAAAACCCAACCGCATACATACGGGTAGGAGACCCATTTTTATAAATGTTTCATACATGAATTTCAAGCCCCAAATTAGTTTAAAACAAGTAAAAATGGGGTTCCAAAACTCACCTTAGTAGCTCTTTGGGTAAGACTTCCTTCCAAACCCATTTGCTAAAAGTTCAACACCTAGAACCCACCAACACACACAACCAAACACATAAACACAAATAAGCATACAACCGAGGGTAAGGCCAGTTAAGAACACCATAAAACCATGAATTCTTACCTTGAATTCATTCCCTACCTCTTGTTCTTCCAAAAACCCAAAGGTTTCTGCTCTTCTTTTTCTCTCTAAAAATCCGATTGATATGGCATTTGAATGAGAAGTGGGCTGCCATGCCCACTTTTACACTAACTTTCAAACTTTTTGTCCTTTTGACACTTTTAACCCCGTAGCATGGGTTAAATTGCATTTCTTTCTTTTCCTCACTTATTATTGTTTCTTTTCTTTCATACCTTTATGAAGGATAACCGGGTTTTACAAGTCCACCCTCTTATATAGGTTTCGTCCCCGAAACATGTTATTCCTCAAACAAATATGGGTAATGCCGCCTCATCTCCTCTTTAGTCTCCTACATAGACTTGTCCTATGCTTCCACTATACATGCACCAGAGGAACCACTTTATTCCTTTACCTCTCTCTTTACAATCAATGATTGCCACTGGTTGTCCACATAATTGAGTCTTTCATCCACCTCGATATCTTCCAGTGGTACAACCATATCCTCTTCTGCTAAACACTTTCTCAGGTGAGATACATGGAATGTTGGGTGAATTTCACTTAACTCATCTGGTAGCTCCAATCTATCTGCCACCTCCCCTACTCGAGCAATGATTTGGAAAAGCCCAATGTACCTTGGGCTCAACTTTCCCTGCTTTCGGAACTGAATGATACCTTTCCAAGGTGAGACTTCCAACATAACTCTATCACCCACTGGGAACTCAATCGGTCTACATCGTTTATCGGTGTACAACTTTTGGTTGCCTTCATAAAGGTTTTGATCTTTTCGAGCTTCTCGATCGTAGCCTCAATCACCTCAATACTCCCCAACTCTTTCTGACCAATATCACCCCCAACAGATCGGTGTTCTACGTCTCCTACCGTATAGCATCTCAAAATGGGGCATACCAATGCTGGCATGATAACTATTGTTATATGAGAACTCAGCTAATGGTAAGTGGTCATCCCAACTTCCTCCAAAATCAATGACGCATGCCCGAAGCATATCTTCCAGCTTCTGAATGGTCCTTTCTAACTAACCATTCGTCTGAGGATGATAAGCCATGCTAATATGTAACCTCGTCCCCATCCCATCATGGATTTTCTTCCAAAATTTATATGTAAACCGGATGTCACGATGAGATACAATAGACACCAGCACACCATGACGAGTTACAATCTCTTTAATGATCATATCCGCCAATCTCTCGGATGCACATGTCGCGCATATCGGTAGGAAATGAGCTCTCTTCCTCAAACGATCAACTATCACCCATATTACATCATACCGTCACACGGTACGCGGTACCTTCGTAATAAAGTCCATGGTGATGTGCTCCCACTTCCACTCCAGTATATCCAAATGTTGGATCCTCCCATACGTTTTTGGTGCTCGGCCTTCACTTGTAAACAAGGCATTTACTCACATATGCCGCTACATCGTGCTTCATACTCAGCCACCAATAATCTTTCTTCATATCTTTGTACATCTTAGTAGCACCGGGATGGATAGAGTATCATCTCTTATGAGCTTCATGCATAATTCTTCTAGGTAAATCCCCAAAACAAGGAACCTATATTCGTCCGAATCAGGTTCTAACACCAAGTGTGTTTTCAGCCAACTTCACGACCAGGCCTCTTATTCTTTTAGAATTAAGATGATCTTCTTTCAATGCCTCATCTTGAAACTCTTTGACCACTTTCATCACATCGGAGGTCATAACCAACTAATAAGCCTTCACCAGAATCGGCTTGGGTCTCACCTTTCGGCTAAGGGCATCCACCACCACGTTGGCTTTGCCCGGATGGTAATGGATCTCGTAATCCTAATCTTTTATGAGCTCTAACTATCTCCTCTGCCTTATGTTCAAGTCTTTCTGCTCGAAGAAGTACTTCAAGCTCTTGGTGTCAATGAATACGGTGCACTTCATCCCGTATAGGTAGTGCCTCCAAATCTTTAATGCAAAGACCACGACTGCTAGCTCCAAGTCATGAGTAGGATAGTTAACCTCATGAACTTTCGACTGTCGGGATGCATAGGCTATAGCCTTTCCCCTTTGCATCAACACACATCCCAACCCTGAGTAAGAAGCATCTGAGTAAACCACAAAATCCTCACTCCTTTCGGGTAGTGACAAGACATGAGCTTGAGTTAACCTTGTCTTTAACTCCTCAAATGCCTTCTCTTAAGCTTGACGCCACACAAACTTTACATCCTTATGGGTCAACTTAGTCAATGGAGAAGTTATCTTAGAGAAATCTTGAATGAATCTTCTATAATAGCCCGCCAAACCCAAGAAACTACGAATCTCAGATGGCATCTTTGGAGACTTCCATTGCATCACCGCCTCCACCTTTGTTGGGTCCACCATAATCCCCTCGGGATTCATTACATGACCCAAGAACTGAAGTTCACGCAACCAGAATGCCCAGTTGGAGAACTTAGCATACAACTTCTCCCTTCTCAATGTCTCCAACACATCCAGAATGTGACCGTCATGCTCTTTCTCGCTCTTCGAACAAATCATGATATCATCAATAAACACAATCACTGATTTATCCAACATCAGCCGAGTCACTCGATTCATCAAGTCCATAAAAGAATTTGGCGCGTTGGTTAAACCAAATGACATAACGAGAAACTTGTAGTGTCCATAACGCATGCGAAAACTTGTTTTAGGAATATCCCACCCCTTCACCTTCAATTGATAGTAACCAGATCGAAGGTTTGTCCTCGAGAACCAACTACCACCTCAATCACAAAGACTAGACCCCTGTGTGTATCCTTATGGGTTAGCTAAACCACACACAATTGAGCTTACGACATTTTAGAGTCGTGCACCTCCGTAAACTTTTGCTTGCAAGCCTTTCTTTACTTTCACTTTCTCTTTCATTAATGCATGCATTCTATCATTATGTTCCTCCTTTCATTATCATCCACTTTACGTTACATAATACCTTATCATTTCTTTCACAACTATATCACGTAAAGCCATGGAAAATAAACATATATAACAAGGAACATAAACACAATATATGAAACATCACCATACAAGGCACCATCATACATACATAACATAGCCCATACATCATCAAAACTCAACTTACTTCACCCCTATGAACATCCCAAGTCAAAGCTTACATTTCACTTTTTCCCCAAAAATCAGAAAAAAATCTAAGTCTAAGGCGCATGGGAACTATGCAGGTGCATGGCTTTTCAGGCGCATGGGGAACACTTAGGCGCATGGGGAAATTTCAGGCGCATGGGCACTGTTGGGGCGCATAGGGCACACTTAAACATTTTTGGGGAAATTCTAGGCGCATGGAAACTATGCTGGCACATGAGTGCATGGGCCCATGGATACTTAGTCAATTTCAACCTAATTCTAGGTGCATGGGAACTATTTGGGCGCATGGCATTTTGGGTGCATGGGAACACTTAGCAGTTAATAATGTTGGGCGCATGGGCCACTATTTAGACGCACGGGCAGTCTATATCTCACTTAAACAACTAAATTCAGTCCCCAATCATCGTCCAACATATTCTAAGCTTAAACCTTACATTCTAAGCCATAGAAACACAATCATAACATCATTAATCACTTACATTGCCCAAATAAAAACCCACCTGCAATAGATACACATGCATACATATGGGTAAGAAACCCAGTTTTATAAAGTTTCTTTCATGTATTTCCAGCCCCAAATCAGTTTAAAACAAGTAAAAAGGGGGGTTCTAAAACTCACCTTAGCAGCTCTTTTGGTATGACTTCCTTCCAAACCTGTTTACCACAAGTTCAACACCTAAAAACCCACCAACACACACATCCGAACACACAAACACAAATAAGAATACAACCGAGGCTAAGGCTAGTTAAGAACACCATAAAACCGTGAATTCTTACCTTTAATTTAGTTCCTTCTTCTTGTTCTTCCAAAAACCCAAAAGTTTCTGCTCTACTTTTTCTCTCTATCTAAAAATCCGATTGATATGGTCTTTGTACGAGAAGTGGGCGGCCATGCCCACTTTTACACCAACTTTCAAACTTTTTGTCCTTTTGACACTTTTAACCCCTTGGCGTGGGCTAAATTTCATTTCTTTATTTTCCTCATTATTATTCTTTCTTTTCTTTCATATCTTTATAAATGATAATTGGGTGTTACATCAAGCAAGTAAGTCTTATCCTAATGTGACCACTCACTCACCCAAGCACATTATGTAAAATACCTTATAACTTCTATTTTTGCAAATCATATTCCCTCTATTTTGTGTAAACAAAGACCTGGGTTTATGAACATCTTGCTATACATCTGTATCCAACTGGTGAAAAGATTATGATCCACATCATCCTTTTTTTGTGTAAACAAAGACCTTGGTTAAAGGCATCTCTATTTTATAGAAGTAAATTCCTGATGACCTGATGATGATCATATCTAAGCTCTCAAAAAGATCCATTATGATCAACTCTACATTATCTTAGAGCTTTTGCATCAAAGAATTAATTTACATAGTTTCCAAGTGTGAAAAAGTGGTGAAATGACTCACAAACGGAGGACAAACTCTAATATGAATTGAATGTGGAGCCCATAACTGCTTGTCTCTAATCAACATCAAACCATGATAAACAACATGCCTAGTTGACACCATACTCTTGTTTGAACTTAAGAGGATAAACATTCTTGCAATCAGGACTAGAATCAGGTTAAATTTAAACAAACAAATCAAATCAAACAAGAAGAAGCTTAGTGTCATAGTGTGATCTCATGATAGTATATATATGCTAGTTCGATGATTATGTTTGGATAATGTTTCTATATATGAAGACTAGTGATTTTCATGCTATACTTATAAATAATTGTTTGATAAATGCAACATCTTATCATTAATCACAAATTTAGGGGGAGTAGTTAAAGTATGAATATGAAAATTTAAAATCTAAATAAAGGAATTATGATCTTAGCATAGAGGATACATGAGTCTTTCTTCAAAATTGATCATGTCTTGCATAGATTGCCATGTAAACAAGTCAACAAGGTCCAAAAGCAACATATGATTCTTTCTGTTTAATAGAATCATACAAACAAATAAGTTACAAACTTTACAATTCAGTAGATGCTACGGTGCATGTTTAAGTCATCAACAAATGATACATGGCATGTTTTCTTCATCTGCATTTGCTACAATGTGAAACTTTAAGCCACAAAAATAAATATGACCATCTGCAAACTGGCAAACTTGGCAAACTGGCAAACTGGCAAACTGGCAAACTGGCAAACTGGCAAACTGGCAAACTACAAATGATGTGATATTTAATGTATGACTATTTCCATAGATTGGTATCCTTTGGAAAATTAAATTATACTCATCAGTTTTAGTGCTATCAAAGAAAGCATCCCTAGATGACCTATGAAAGAAATAATATCTACAGAATCAATATATTTATGGATAGGTATTATAAAAGGAGGGTCCCACATCATTTAATAAATGAAATTAACTAGTTCGAGGGAGTATATATGATGTTTTTGACCTAAGCATTCATTATTTACTTTTACAGAGCACTTTTCAGATCTAGAAAAACACACACCTAAAACTCTTTCCCTCTTTCCACAAACATTCAAAATACCATATCATAACATCTAATAATATCATCAACCGGATATCATATTAGAGTCTTCAAGGTAAAACATATCATAAACAACAATAATCAACTATTTGATTCATCGTTGACATCAAAACTCTTCGGATTCGTATGCTTAATAACTTGTTCTAACCTTATCTTATTTTCTCCTATGAACATATGGCTAATCAGTTGCTAGAGAGCACAATGTATGTGCTTTTCTAAATGTGGATGACCTTGTATCAGAAGGGTGTCAAGATATCATCAAATTCTTACAATGATCAAGGATGTTATATGCCTTGACAGCAGACCCAGTGATCTATCATCACACATGTTGACTTCTGGAGCTGTGGCCGTATAGAAAATGAAGGTTAAGATGAGGTGATACATGCTGAGATTAGGAATGAACATTTAAAACTAGATTAATAGAGTATTAGAAGAAACCTTGAGTTAAGAGATCAAGAGATAGGTCACCTGGATGTGTTTGACAATGACTACATTGAGAAGATGTTCAATCTGATGGGGTATGATGGTGATTATGATAAGGGAGAGATTAAGAAAGGGAGATTGTGCAAGCCCTACAGATTCCTATGTCACACTTACCTCCAATGCATCTCTAACAGGAAATCAGGATTACATAGATTTTCAAAGTACATCTAATCTAGAATCATTGGTATCTTTGAAGGGAGAACTTACAGTTACTCAATCTACTAGGTGTTTGTGTGACCAAATTAGAGTTCAAAAACCTGATAAAATGTTTATGTTTCCAAGGTTTATGCAACTAATAATCAATGGTGAATTTCCTAGGATAGAAAGAGATGGTGATGTGTTTGTTCAAGCACATCTAGGAAAATTTGTACCGAACGAGATAAGTGGAAGGTATGAATGGAAAGATAAGCCAATGTTTGCACATGTGGCGGATGCTAATGCCAACATTCCACCAGAATTGGTGTGGGAAGCTTAACAAGATAGTCAATCTACTGATGTTGAGCAAGAGTTAACTTCACATTATCCTTCTTAATCTCCGATATACCACCATAAACAATATCCACAAATCCAATCTTCTACCAGTCAGAACACCATACCCATCTCACCTATTCAACATGAACCTTGCCCACAACCTTAATCACCAGTCAGTGAAAAGATATAGCCAATCTCTCCAATTCACCCTTAATCACCCATTCATCAACAACCTCTAACTCCACAAAATCAATCTTCTAAGAGTGCTCATACAGAACCTATCTTTGCTTCTCAATCTCAAAACTCAGTACACACTAGTGAGACTGAGTTAGTATCTCAAGAAAGTACTTTGCCACTCTCAATTACCAACTCACAAACCCTAGTATTGTCTAATCACACTAAACAAACTTCATCAATCATTGATCCTCAACAACAATAACAAAAACACCAAGGGCAAGCAGATCAAGATACTGATTCAAGTTCATGCTCAGCAAGTATAGCTCTTACTGAAGTGAATGTTGATGAGATTGTTGCTGAACATCAAGAAGGTGAAAATGAAACCGACTAGGTTGATGTGATTGCATATCATGAAGATGATCTAAGTGAAGAAGACATATATGTCAGCAAAAAGTCACTTGGTACCTAAATACAACACATTGCTCATCAAATCAAGTAAAAGGTTGGCAAGAATTAAGGAACTGAAGGCAATGGTGAATGAAAAGGAAAAGTTGTTGACTGAACATGAAGCCAGACTGAACAGATTAAGGGAAGATGTACAAAGCAACAATGAAGTAATTGATGCATTACATCAATATGTAATAGAACTCAAGGAGTCATTAATGCAACAAACTCATGAAAAAGAGAAGTTGCAGTTAGAAATGGAAAAAACAAACAATTCTTTGATCAATCAATATGTACTACTAGAAAGAAAGGAATTACAGATTGATGAGCTAAAAAAGAAGATAAGTACTATTGAATCAAGGGCTACAACAACACATACAACAAAAGAACCAACTGAGGCTACAAAGTTAATCATTCAATACAACATGAAAAGATGATATTTGGGGGAATTCATGAAAGAAGTTATAGAAGTTCAAGATTCCCCAAAGATATCAAAAACTATGTCACCAGTCTTAGGGATCGTGTACCGGAGGATGTACTAACTGATTAACGTGTATACCGAACCAAATAGTGTGGAATCCTATTTGATTGGCGATCCAATCAGTGAGAACGCACGTAGAAACAATTATGTATTGAATCTAACATTAAGAATCGATTAGGAATCGATCTATTGCGATCTATGAACTTGGAGTATGATCTTAGTGGTCTCTCGATGGCTAGGGTACGTCTGGAGTCGAAGTGTGTATGATGCTTTTGTTTTTCCATGAATTAGGTGGTATATATAGGTTAGGGTTGTTCATTCGGGCGACTGAACCATCAACATGGTTCATTCGTGCGATTGACCCATGCGGTTGATCCATTCGCACGACTGAGTGTTCAGTCGTGCGACTGAGCCAGTCGCATGAAGTTGTCTAAGATTCGCATTAAGTTGTTTAGGCGTATGGACTATTTAGGCGCATGGACACTCAGTCGCATAGCCATTCGGATGCATGACCACTGTTGGGGCGCATGGTCCAGTCGGACGCATGAGAACTTCACTTAACCAATTTTGAATGTATTCATTATGATAACATTATGTATATCAATTCAAACAATCACAAACCTATATAATCTAGTCAATATGCGTTACACAATTCATTAATGAAATATTAAACATTATAAATCACAACCAAAAATTCTCATTTCATTAATTACCTAAGCATTACATAGGCGTAGGACATTCAAGACATATTACATTAAGATCTAAATATAGGTACATATGTATCAATAAACTCCCCCTTGGACCTAGATCTATCTATCGTCTTACCTTCTTCATAACTCCTCATACTTCTTGTACTTTTCCTCTCTTGTGACTCCTGCATGTATTTCAAATGCAAAGCAGAGTCCTATCACATTTTGGAATTGGAGGGCTTGTACTATATCATGCGTGTCATAGAACAATGGCCACTTGTATAGAGTGTAGACATCGTCAGCTGATAAGTTGGTAAGCCACATCGGGTCGAATACCCTGATAGTATCCATTCTTACCTCTTTGTTCAGAACTATGATAGTTTCCCTTATTCTCCAATCATTGTACCACCATTTGAAGTGAGGAGTGAAGTCCTGTGGCATCTCCCGTAGAGAGATCTTTGACATTGTTCATGGAGGACCCACCTGGTATGGTACTCTCTCTTCAAGGCAGCCTCAAACTAGCCTGACATCTTTCTCGAGTCAGCATATAACAACTTTAGTTTAGCCAGCTGGTTGAGCTCAAAAACAGGTAGAGACTTTAGATCATGCGAGAATCTAAAATACTCAGTACATTTCTCTCTCTTCCCCGAGTATACATTAAGATCATCAAAATGTGCCCATGCAATAATCTTGCCTGACACCTTGTGATGTTTCTTCACATTGTAGAGCTTGGTGTAGACATTCTATTTAGGAGCAGCACGTTGGGCTCGGATCTCCTCAAAACAAGCTGCCCATTCAGCCATTCTGATATCAACATCAGTGTTTGAGGCTTGGGCTTGTTCTTCAACTTTCTCGGACTCTTGCTCCATCTTATCTAATATCTCAAATGTATCACCGACCAGGGAATCACCCAAATTAGGAACAACATTTCCCTCTTTGTCAGCGTAATCGGGATAATGCTCTACAGTGATGTCCTCGATCTCTATCACATCAATGTCGTTCAGCTCGTCGTCACTGGTTTCTACAAAAGTTGGAGCGTCCTTGACTATCTTATCGGGATTGAGCTTGAACATTTCTACAATTTGCTCATAAGTGAGATTGTGAATGATCTCTCCTTCTTGAGGAGTGTACATTACAGATCTCCTGACTATACCTGGAGATCAAGAATCATCGTGAGCTGAGTCTTGATCTGTTGGAGGGGAGCAACATCATGTTCATCCCTTTTTTGGATCTGCTTGATTTAAACATGTAACACACCAATCGTTAGTAAATAATCAAAAAAGAACTGTTAAACATTTAAAACAAATATCCATTACATAAGTTTAATACAAGATTCTAGTACAAATGATTTCAATAACATAAATAATTAAACATTACTCTTATCATGTATCCTCTGCTCTTCTGCTACAGGGGTGGATGTGGAGGCACCCTGATCTTGAGTCCTTTTGGTCCTCCGTTCACTTGCAAAAGTAGCACCCGCAGCAGAAGAATCGTCTTCATCATCATCATCATCTGGATCAGTATCACCCTTGTGATCATCACCATCATCATCATCATCATCATCATCATCATCATCATCACTCTCATCATCATCATCATCATCTCCGTCTCCTCCTCCTATCTTCAATGGCTCTTCTTTGGATTCTTAAGCATTAGCAAGATAGTTTTGTTTGCAGCCTCCAGTTCCTCAATCTTCTTGGCATGTTGCTCTGGAGTTGAGACATCTGCTGAGCCTACTGATCAATCAATCGAGCCTGCTGAGAAATCTGCTGAGATTGTGCAGCAGTAAGATCTACTAACTGACGAATCTGTGCAGTTTTCTCGTCATCGGCCGCTAACAGCCGCATCACCATACGGTTTAGCGCTGACAGCTGTTCATCTACCCCAAAGGGAGGTAGAGGTGATCCAGATGTATATGGAGAGGAGGATGATGGTGCAGCTGCATGGCTAGTGGTGGTGGTAGTGGCAGTGGTGAAGATTGGGGTAATATAGATGAAGGTGGTGGTGGTGTGGTTGTGGTAGTAGTGGTGGTAGGTGGAGTGGGTGTGGTAGTAGTGGTGGTAGGTGGAGTGGTGGTAGTAGTGGTGGTGGTTATGAAGGTTAGTTTTCTCTTCTGTTTCTTCAGGCCGTGGGGCTGAGCCATCCTTTCCTTCCTCGATCCTTTCAAAGTGGATGCTCACCCTTGAACATGGCGTGGCTGGTCGGGAGAAAAGGTAGGATCCGTGTTAGTCTCTCCCGAATCTGCCAGGGCGTTCACCAAGTGCCCGGAACCCTCGCTCTGTGGCAACACCTTGCTGCCAACAGTCCGAGAGAGGGGCTCCTCATCAGTATCCTCCTCCTATCAGGTATGAAGTCCTGATGGAATCCAGCATCCTCAGTATCTCTGTGGGTGGGTGCTGGAGATGCTATATCAGAAGTGGGGGCCCTCGGTTGAGTGCGCCCTGCATCTCCACCAACATCGTGGTCATTGTTATTTGAGTCATCGTCTGGGATCTTGATCTGCTCAGTATCTGAGTCACTGTCGTCGTGCCGCACTTTCTTCGTGATGGCACCACATAGTCTTCACGGGCCAGATGCCTAAACAGTCATCTCATAAGGGGTTTCACCTACTTCCCCATGTATACTTTTATCCGACCCAAGGTGGTATCATCCATCACCTCTAGTGCTACCACATCCTCCTTCTCCTTTGTCAACGAAGGGAGCTTTTGGTCTATGATCATCTGTAAGAATCGAGGGTATATGAAAAAGCCCTCCTTGCCCTTTCCCTCTATGTTCTCCACTAGGTAGGTGAAGATCATCCTGGAGAAGCTGAACGGATGGTTCAGCACCAACGCCACATAGGCGTTCTGTATCTAATCAGACAACTCATCGAACCCCCCCTTCCGTGAGGCAATGCACTTGAGCAGCACATGGGCTAAGTACTTAAACTGAGGACACAGGTTGCTCTTGTTGAGCACACATGAGTTGATATCCCCAGAGTACTTGGCCAGCAGAAAACAGGCTCATACTGTCAATAGATGTAGATGGGTAGGGCAATCAGCATCATCCCCAAGCTCTAACACTGTCCTCGGATCATCCTCATTGATCTCTATGGGCTGACCAAAAATAAAACTCCTCATCCAGTGGGGCTCTAAAGTCCTGTCAACCACTGCGCCTTCCCAGAAGGCCTGCTAAATAGAGCGGTATGGTGTACAGGGAGTAGATATGGCATGAGAGATCCTCGATCTCCATCGAAACAAGATAATGCCAGAAAAGTCCGAGGCATTTCTGGATGTCAGATCCAGATGAGCACAGATGTTATGCTTAGTGCTCATAGTCCAACGACTAGCCATCTGTTACACAATGAATATAAACGTTAGTAACCATAATTGAGTAATAACTTGAATCATTTGGACTTGAAATTTGTCTTGTTCTGTCGTGCGAATGAGACTGTGCGACTGAGATCTAGTCGTGCTAATGAGCAGTGTGACTGAGTTCTAGTCGTGCGAATGAACTCATACGTACGACTAAACATGCAACTAGGCCCATACATAGGCAAACTCATCCGTTTACACTAGTCATGTGACTGAACTCATACGCATGGTTCAGTCGTGCGGTTTAGCCATTCGCACAACTCCGTCGTGCGACTGAAGTTCATTAGATTGTCCATTCACATGACAGACTAACTATTCAATTCAAAATCAAATATTGAACAATCTTTAATGTTAGACATCGTCGTTAGGCTCATTAGACTGGCAATTCATCAACAAAACACATTATAACATTTAATTGCACAATGGACTTAGTTTTATTAATTTACTTGTCAATGTAAGTTACGGTTTCTTTTAGGGCCGAATATCTATCGAATTTGGGATTAAATCGATGGATATTTCATTGAATTGTGCTGCATTATACCTGTATAGTCAATAGAAATCGTCAGTACACAACAAACAATAGTGTTGAAGGCTGAAATGAAAATTTGGCAAAGTAACGGTATGTTTGTCTGATGTAGGGGCGATTAGGGAGTGATGACCAACTGCGACCGACTCACCCTCTATTTATACTAGGGTTTACTTTCAGTCGTGCGGCTGAGCCCAGTCACATAGAGGATACATGCGACTGAAGTCAGTCGTGCGACTGGGTCATTCGGTCACCTTAATCCATGCGAATTGCACATCCTGATGGTCCAATCGCATATATGTCCTAACCGTGTGGGTTAATCGTGCGATTGGGCACATTCGTATCTTCCAATCATACGACTGGTCCATAATCATGGTCCAGTCGTGTGAATGGATCATACTCATGATTTTGATTTTTTGAACATTCCACACTTTTACCTTTTGATTAAACATTATGAGCATTTGATCATCTTAGACATGTGTTGGATTCTTTATGCCCAAGACACATAGAACATTGATGTGGTTAGTACGTTATGATCCAAGTCAGGTCATACCCAATAACAAGCTTAGCAAACACCAATTAATATTTAATTGATGATATGATCTCGCAATTAAATAAATACACCAATTTAGAAAATAGGTTTTCTAAATAAGTTGCATATGAGATTGAACAACCTATATGGATATTTTGTGCATGGATATTATTTATAATGTTGTTTATTTGATTAAATAACATCAGATATTAGGAGTGTGTGTATAAGTTATATAATTAAAGGGGTAATTACATAACTTATTCTATTATATGTTTAACAATATAAATGGTTTTGAGGGGAAAACCCCAAATGACAAAAGGTTTTGGCTGCCCCTTTAAGGGTTTCTTTTGGCCTCTTTGTTTAGCTCCCTTCACTTCTTGAACATACACACACTTCATCCAGCTCTCTCTCTCTGTCTCTCATATGCAAAAGGGTCACAATAACATCAACTCTTCTTTTGGATGAAAGAGTTCACGGCTGGAACAAAGCTCCAGCAGCTTCCTTGAGTTCCCAGCTCGAACAAGGCTCCAGCAGCTTTCTTGACTCGATTTTGGTGCTCAAATCCTAGCAACAAGGTGTTTGCATGATGCTTGTGGGTATGGATGCTTGAGGACACCTCTCCTTGGTTTCTTGGTCATTCAAGAACCTCACCTTCTTCATCAAAAATTCGTTTTTCTGCAGCTTTACTAAGGGTAGTATGTATGGATCCATCATGCAATGATATGCACTAGATATGCACTAGATCATATGTGTCATGCGCGTTAATCATGACGAGCAGATATCAGCAGAATCCAGGTAATAGCCATTGAATGGTTATTAGAAGTATATTGAATACCTTAGGAGGACTAAGGAAATGTTTCTAATATATGGATCTGATGAAGAGGAACTCGTTGTAAAGGGTAACATGGATGCGAGTTCCAAACCGTTCGAGATGGTTCTCGATCACAATCGGGGTATATCTTCATTATGAATGGAGTAGCATTGTCCACTACAAAATACGAATACATTTCCGCATTATTAGCAGCTCAGGTAGCTGCATGGATAAAGAAATTTATCGTCTACCTAAGGTGGTCTCTACTATTCAAGACCCCTAGAAATCCTTTTGTGATCACAAGGGTACGATTTCATAAATCAAGGTACCCTGTCCTCTTCAAAAGGCTAGGCACATTGAGCGGAAAATCAACTCCATAAAGGATGAGGTTGAAAAGGGAAAAATATGTATTCGTAAAGTTCACACCGATCAATACATTGCGGATGCACTCACAAAGCTCCTAGAAAGGGCAAAGCATGAAAGTCATACTTGTGCCTTAGGACTTCGATATTCTAGTGACTGGAATTGATCTGTTTAGTATTAAAAGTTTGAAACAATGTAATGTTTAACTCTTTATATACTTGTGATATTTTGAGTTATATTCATTTTAGCATTTATACATCCATGAATATGTTTATTATTCTAAATGTTCGTAGTCGGTCATGTTTGTGGGAAGAAATATGAACGTAAGACTATTATGGACATGGATTGGTGGATATTCATAAGGAATGAATATAGAGCAATTGGTTTCTGCCAAGGTTCATAGATATTTGTGGGATACAAATATTGGACTGACCCGCATCTCAAATTTTACTACATTGAATCTTGTAGTTGATCATAAGTAAACTTGAGTAAAGGCGAATATCATTTGGTATCCTTTGACCTGAGATACATATTGGGTTTTGATATTCACCAAATGTTATACCATGATCTAGTTCTCGCTGCTCTGAAATAATGGGCAGTGCATAAGGCTATGTTCAGGTGTGACACGAGGTGATTGTGAAAAACTTATGTAGTCAAGATGGATTTGTTCCTCTTATTCGTTGAGAGCAAGATGTCTAAGGCCTGATTAAGTTAAATCAACAAGAAATGATCATTCTATGTCCTTGGATCAAACATGACATCTGAAACAAAAGGATAAATGATTGATTCACCTAAATCATTTCAAGTTGGATACTTGAAGGGGATGATGTTATTGAATGGCTTTAAGTCATGCGTATTAAGGGTAGTAAACCGTTGTTAGGCGGTATTTACTGCTTGCATCAATCTTCTATGAATCTTGTGCCAGTGGGAGATTGTTGGATTTTTTATGCCCAAGACACATAGAACATTGATGTGGTTAGTACGTAATGATTCAAGTCGGGTCATACCCAATAACAAGCTTAGCAAACAACAATTAATATTTAATTGATGATATGATCATGCAATTAAATAAGTACACCAATTTAGAAAATGTGTTTTCTAAATAAGTTGCATATGAGATTGAACACCTATATGGATATTTTGTTCATGGATATTATTTATAATGTTGTTTAATTTGATTAAATAACATCAAATAATAGGAGTGTGTGTATAAGGTATACAATTAAAGGGGTAATTACATAACTTATTCTAATTATATGTTAACACTATAAATGGTTTCGGGGGGGGGGGGGGGGGGGGAAACCCCAAATGACAAAACGTTTCGGCCGCCCTTTAGGGGTTTCTTTTGGCCTCTTTATTTAGCTCCCTTCAATTCTTGAACATACACACACTTCATCCGGCTCTCTCTCTCTCTCTCATATGAAAAAGGTTCACAAGAACATCAACTCTTCTTTTGGAAGAAAGAGTTCACGGATGGAATAAAGCTCCAACAGCTTCCTTGAGTTCACCGCTGGAACAAGGCTCCAACAGCTTTCTTGACTCGATTTTGGTGCTCAAATCGTAGCAACAAGGTGTTTGCATGATGCTTGTGGGTATGGATGCTTGAGGACACCTCTCCTTGGTGTCTTGGTCATTCAAGAACCTCACCTTCATCATCAAAAATTCTTTTTTCTATAGCTTTACTAAAGGTAGTATGTATGGCTTGTTATGGTTGTTTTTGGTTGTCGATAGCTAGTTCAAACACATATAAATGATCCTATGTTCTTGGGTTTATTGATGATATGTTATATGCCTTAATCTTTCAGATTACTAATGAACATACTAAGGTTTTATTCCGCTGTGTTTTCATAGTTTAAATGGTTAGACTACCTTGATTAAGGTCCAACAAACCCAACAACATGATCATTTTATCTTGAAAAACCTTTTGACCACCTCAGACATGGTCCTTTCAAAATACTTTGTCATCTCAGACATGACCCAATTTTTTATTTGAAAGAACGTGTGGTCACCTCAGACGTGACCGTTTAGATGATAAGGTTCCCTATCAACTTCCATGACATAGTCGGATATTGAACAAACTGAAATTGACAAACTTTATACAGAAATACAACTAAGACATGTTTTTGTGTTTTTGTTAGGATCTTGTATTTAAACGAAATACAAACTGATTAACGTGTAAACCAAACCAAATAGTGTGGAATCCTATTTGATTGGCGATCCAATCAGTGAGAACGCATGTAGAAACAACAAGGAATTGAATCTAACGTTAAGAATCGATTAGGAATCGATCTGCAGTGTTCTATGAACTTGGAGTACGAACTTCTAGGCTTCTGGACGACTAGGGTACGTCTGGAGTCGAATAGGAATCAATGCTTACATTTTTCCATGAATTAGGTGGTATTTATAGGTTAGGTTGCTCATTCGGGCAACTGAACCACTAGCATGGTTCATTCGTGCGATTGAGCCATGCGTTTGATCCATTCGCACGGCTGAGTGTTCAGTCGTGCGACTGAGTCAGTCGGATGAAGTTGTTCAGGCGTATTGACTATTTAGGCGCATGGACACTCAGTCGCATGGCCATTCGGACGCATGAGAACTTCACTTCACCAAGTTTGAGTGTATTCAATATTATAACATTATGCATAACACTTCAAACAATCACAAACCTATATAATTACGTCCATATGCGTTAATCAACTCATTAATGAAATATTAACATTATAAACACAATCAAACATTCTTTATTTCATTAAGTACCCAATAGTTACAATAAATGTAAGACATATTACATTCAGATTAGGATCTAGGTACATATATGTATCAACAGTTTTTGTGAGGGTTAAATCCTAAGATGTAAAACTAAAGAAATGTTTTTTTCTAAAAAGGCAGCTTCAATTCATTTAAACCATACATGGATCAATTCAATTTTGAATCATACAGGATATTCAAATCGTTCAGGACAAGTTATCTAAAACCTTTGATGCTTTATTCTTTTTTTCATCTAGAGTCATTTAGCAAATTTAGGAAATCATACTAGTACTATTAGGTCCCCACTCTGATTTGAACTTTCAAGAATTGTTGCCATAATGATTGTTAATATATTTTTCCTCTTAAATCCATACACAGACTTTCAACACAGATTGGTGATGGTTTATGGTTTGTTTATTTCAACAAGCACTTGTGGATCCCACACTTATATGATAATCAACATTCCTTAGGAGATTTTGAGCGGTCTAAGGGTAGTATTGAAGAAGAAACTATTCTTAGAACTTTCAAAGAGATGCCAAGCCTCAGGTCAGTGCCACCGCACAACAGAGAGGCGGCAAAACAACAATGAATTCTAGAATATATAGGTTATGCTTATCCTCAGGTCAGTGCCACCGCATAGCAGAGAGGCACATAACCCATCTTCTTGTTTGAGCAATTTCAGTCTTTTTGCACAGATCTCACCAACAACATAGGTTATCAATTTGATTGTATTTGCATTTTTTATGTGCTTTTGCTCATGCTTTGGTCTTGCACACACATTCGTGGCATTTATTTTGCTCGTCACCCCTTATTGGAATCTTGTTGATTGTGTTAACCAGGGATAAGGTGTTACCCACAGCTAGTCAAACATTTTAGTTTAATCTTGAGATCACCAACACGGTCTAGTCATCTATTTTTTTGAATCTACCAACATATCGTTTGTGGTCTAGCAACTTCTAAGTCTACTTTCTTTGTGTTACCTTAGTAGTAGCTTGTTTATCTATCATATTTATTTTTATTTTGCTCAGACTGCACAGACTTATACTTGAGCTTTACATCATTTTCAATGTAAATTTTAAAGTCCCAAATGGTTTGCTCCTGCGTACTATCATTTTCCAAAGATTGAATCGGTATCACATATACGATCTTATTTTTATCAGCTACCTTTCCTTCTCCCTCATTTTTTTTCTTTTTTACTGTCTAAACCTATTCTCCCCCTAAAATTTTAAAACCGTAATGGATTAGCGTTTTAGGATTTTAATAGGCAAGACAATAAGACCAATGTATTAGGATTTTAAAAATTGAAAAATCAAAATCAAAAGAAAAGTAAATTTACACGACACATCGGACTACACATGGTCATCTTGAGGAATGACCTCATTTTTTTAACGCTGTTGACCTCTAATAGATATAGAAAACGTGGTTTGTCAAAATACTTTGTATAGAAGTCAGCAAATTGAATATTTGTGTTTATTTTTACCACATCGATTAAGTTCTTTTCAAAGCAATCACGTATAAAGTGATATTTAATCCTGATGTGTTTGGTCTTTGGATGTTGGACCGGGTTTTTAGTAACTGCAATTGCAGCTGAGTTATCAACAAATATAGGGGTAGAAGAGAATTTCAAAGAACTGATTAACAATGCCAGGTTAACAATGTAACTGCAATTGCAGCAACAACGTATTCGGCTTCACAGGTTAACAATGCAACCGATATCTGCTTCTTACACTGCCAGGTTATTAATCTTCTACCAAAGAACTGAGACCCTGCTGATGTAGAATTGTAGTTCATCTTGCAGCCTCCATAATCCGAGTCACTATACGCAGTAAGCTCAAATTCATCATCATGAGGACACCACAACCCAAGTGTGGGTGTACCCTTCAGATAATGAAAAATCCTTTTGACCCGAATAAGATGGTTCACCTTAGGCTTTGCCTGATATCGTGAACATAAACATGTAGCATACATGATATCAGGTCGTGAGGTAGTGAGATACATGAGAGAACCAATCATCCCTCGGTACAAAGTGGCATATACTAGATCACCATTCTCGTCGGGTGCTACATCATGGTTTGTAGCAAGTGGAGTTCCAGCTGTAAAAGCATTCTCTATGTCAAACTGACTAAGAATATCACCTACATACTTGGTCTGATGTAGGAAAATCCCGTTTGGTGTCTGATCCACCTGTAACACGAGAAAGAATTTCATCTCTCCCATTGTAGTCATCTCAAACTCCACCTTCATTACTGCCTCAAACTCTTTACATAATTCTTCGTTCTTGGAACCAAAGATTATTCATCGACATAGATTTGCACCAGTAGTAAATCTCCATCTTTTTCTTTGATAAACAGTGTACAGTCAATGATTCCCCTGCAAAAACCATGTTTCATAAGATGTGTCGAGAGTTTCTCATACCAGGCCCTTGTAGCTTGGTGAAGACCGTATAGCGCCTTGTCATGTTCGTAAACACTATCCCGATGATATGGATCCTCAAATCCCTCAGGTTGACTAACATACACTGTTTCTTGGATCTCACCATGAAGGAACACACTCTTCACATATAGTGATATACTTTGATCTTCATATACGATGCATAGGCAAGGAAGATGCGGATTGCTTCCATTCTTGCCACGGGTGCAAAAACTTCATTGTAGTCAATACCCTCAACTTTTAAAAATCCCTTGATCATCATTCTTGCATTTCAAGACCCATTTGGTGTGAATGACCTTAGCACCTTTAGGTCTATCCACTAGAGTCCATACACCTAACTTCTTGAATTGAAGAAGTTCTTCTGCATGGTACTCACCCATGCCTCATCATTCAAGGCTTCACTAACATACTTCTGCTGAAATTGAGACACAAAGCATCAATAGGCACCGTCATGAAGGTATCCCTTTTCCATCACAGAGGCATAATCAGTTGAGTACAACTAATTTTTGGTCTGAACTCCTGATCTCACATCACCTATGACATTATCCAAAGGATGATAGACGTTAGACGTGACCTAGAAGTTGTTGGAACAACCACCTCAGAATCAAGATTGTTTACATTTGGTTCTGGATCTAAGGCTATAGGAGTCTGAGATTCAGAAGGTTAAGAAGCATCACTGTCAGATGCTTGTGGAGTTCTGGTAGTCGAAACCCATTCACCCTGGTTGTTCTGATCATTTTCCATATTTTCTTCATGAGAGGAAGTGTCACTCACATCAAGTGTCCCCTGAGTTGGTAGATGATTGACTTTGTGAATCGTATGGTGTTAAGTCTTGAGACGGTGTGTTCAAGACATCGTACATTATCTTGTTGCCACTCGTCTTCGGAAGTGGAGAAAGGTATGTTGAAGGACTTGAAGAATCCATCATAGTCAAAGAAGTAAGCAGGCCCTTTTCTAGCAGGTGGTATGATGTATCTCGAACATCCACATTACACCACACATCTACATGACCTGTTGAGTTGTTGTAAACTCTCTTGTTGGTATGTTGTATCCTAGAAAAAATCCCTTCATCAACCTTCTAGCTAAATTTTCCTCCTAAGTCTTTTTCAGTAGGGTGCACAGCGCACCAAACGGCTCGAGATACTCTAACTTAGGTTTACGTCGTTGTAATAACTCATAGCACGTTTTCCATGGCGTTGAACTACCAGAACTTGGTTTAGTGTATAACATGCATTTGCAACTACCTCATTCCAGAATTGAATAGGCAGTTCCGAGTCTGCTAGCATAGTCCATGTGGTCACTATCAAGCTGCAATTCTTCCATTCAGCAACACTGTTCATCTGAGGAGTGTAGGCAAAGGTAAATTGATGCACAAATCTCTTTTCCTTGCAGTAGGCCTCCATTCACTAATTCTTGAACTCGGTTCCATTGTCTGAGCACACTTGTCGTACTTTAAGCTTGTATCGGGATTCCAGTGTTGTTACTAATTACTTGAAGGATTCAAATGTTTCTGATTTGGACTTTAGAAACATTACCCAAGAGAATCTTGAGTAGTCATCCGTAACTACGTAGCAGGACAAGTCGCCTGCGATGCTTCTTGTACTGACTGGACGAGACAGATCCATGTGAAGAAGCTCAAGAGGTAGTTCTATGGAATGAACATTCTTTTCCTTATGAGGCTTCTTTGTCTGTTTGCCCTTCTTGCACGCAACACAAAAATCCGGGAGTTGGAAGTTTTTGGCGTTCACTCCCCTCACTAGATCGTTCTGGATCAAGTGATTCATCTTCCTTGGATTTATGTGTCCCATTCTCCTATGCCAGGAGATGGAATCTTTTTCAGTAGCTTTGGACAAGAAGAACTAAACCTCACGATCCATTGTGGAGGCCTTCGAAAGATCGAAAACATAAAGATCATTATATCTTGAAGCTGTCATTAGAACTTGGTCCTCCGGGATCACGTAGTCCTTCTCCATAATGTAGCACTTCTTGTTGTCAAAGACTACTCTGAAGCCCTTATCACATATTTACCTTGTCAAACTTAACTTTTCATTTTCCACTTCTCCCTGGGTTGTGATGTAACCCCTTTGTTTCCAGCAAATGAAACATGCCCTACTTTGATTTGTCTGACATTTTATAAGAGAGCTCTGTTCCCCGTCATGTGCCTAGATGCTCTGCTATCTACAATCCATGTATTAGTCTCAACACTATAGCGAACACCCTGCACATTCATTGAAAACATTAGTCATGTTAGGAACCCAAGCCTTCACTGGATTAGGTTTCCTGAGGCATCACATAACATAAACTCAACCCATTGACCATTTGAGGTTGAGGGAAGCTCAGATGTCTGTTGTTCTCATTTTCAGATGTTGAGGCGGATTTTTCTTCCATAGACCAGCTTTGTGTAAGGCCTGTTTATGATAAACCGACGACTAGCTAATGGGTTGAACTTTGGGTTCACTATCCCTTTTAGGAGGCGTCATTGAGTTCCTCTTAAAAGATCTAGGAAGTTCAACTTTCCTCCTCGGTGTCTCCTAATAAGGACAATGAGATGCAATGTGACCGTACTCTCCACATTGTAGCAGGATCTGCTTTCAACTTACGGTTTAAAATGTGTTATGGAGATGTAGGTGTCACACGGATGACCTTATTTTGTTTAGATTGAGACACTTCTTTGTTAGATGTATGGTTGGGTTTTACAAACTTAATTTTTACCTGGTTTTACATCTTTTATTTCTTGTTTACCTGGACTTTGACACGATGTGCGTGATTGATTAGGTTTAATATTCCTTTTGGGTTCTGATTTGACTTTGTTTGAACCTGACTTTAAATTAAGTTTTTCAAACTCTTTTTCCTGGTTAAACCAAGACATTTTCCTTTTGCCTTTGAAGTGGACTCCTTTGTTTAATATAGATGCAATTGATTTACTTGTGGTATTTGGGTAACTAACAAGAGGAGTGATCACCACATGATCCTTGATGGGGTTATTATTAATTGGTTTACTTTTGGTGTTCATCAAGGTCTCAGGTGGTGGCAGAACCACTTTGTATCCCAATCCCTCCTTGTTGTTTCTCTCTCACTAAGTGTTGGAGAATATGAGTTGAGCTTATCCAACTATGCAGTTTTTGTTTTAACGAGTTGACTTGTACTTCTAAAACTGCATTCTACTTCTTAGTGTCCTCTAGGGAGTTAAGATAGTACCTATTGTCAATAGGTCTCTTTTCCTTGTACATGTGCTCATTTGTTTTAAAACTCTATTAGCTTCAATGCATAGTTCCACATCCTTTACTAAGCTATCATTATGATCTAGTAACCTAGAAAATTTTAAATCTACGCTTTCTTTAAATTATTACAGTCAGAACAAGCATGATTATTAAACAACTGCTCAGTAGTACTTACCTGAGATGTAAAGAGGAATCAGCCATGTTTGTAGAATCCATCATCTCTGGTTCAGGTGATTCTGACTTTGATGTAGATTGTTCTTCTTCAGGCAGGTGTATGACCACTAGTGCAGTGTCTTCAGAATTGACTTCACGAGCTCTATGACTATATCTCCCTCACTGGCAGAATTGTCATTTATGCCATCCACACTAGCTATGTTGGTCTCTCCCGGTGATACGAACCGAATGCTCCAGTCCTGTCCTTCATCCTCATTCGCAGTCAAGGCTTTAGGATCCTTGCTTGATGAAGTAGAACTACTAGAGGTGGCTTTGTCCTGACGATTGAAGGATGAGAAAGGATTGCCATGACCAGTCTTCTTTGGCTTCACACACTCCCGTTTGAAGTGCCCCTTCTCACCACAGTTGAAACAAGTTACCTTTGACTTGTCGAAGCCAAAGGTCATGTCCTTGGTTGCAACCAAGTTCAGTCCGGTCTTTTTGACAAACTTCTTAGCTCGTCGGACAGCACTTGCCAAGGCCACATAATATCCATTCGTTCCAACTCCATCTCATCCACCTGTTGATAATCCTCATCTGCCAGATGATAATTTCCTATCTTCCAGCAATTAGTCCATCATAGGAATGGAATACAACAGCTAGGAGGTCCATGTGTTCTCTGGCCACCTCAACAGTCACGTTACCGAAGTTATCGGTCTTCAATTTAGCTTCATTGGCTCCAGCTATAATATACTGGGTACCAAACGACCCTGATGTTTCAGTCCCTGAAGTAGGTGCTTGTGCTGGACCTGTCGAGCTTGAGACGAAGGCAGTCTAAAGTGGTGCTCCAGATGTCTTGACCAGAGGATTCGCGTTGTAAAGCACAAGATTCTGGTCATAGTTTGCCTTTTGAGCTCTATACTTCATCCTAAGCTCCTCCTCTCTCAGTTTCAGAATGAAATCATTTATGTCTAACTTCGAGAGCATCCCATTCGGTTTGAGATTGGAAACGAAGGAAGCCCATTTCTCGGGTCATCCATGTGCAAAGTTGGATACCTTATCCTCTATTGATGTAGTAACTCCATGAGTGTGCATCTCACTCATCAAGTGGTAGAATCTATTGATCACATCGTCTAGGCCTTCCTTTCTCTTTGAAGAGAAGTTGTAAAACTCATTCTTCAAAGCTTTGGCCTTAATGGCCTTGAGTGAGGCATTCCATCTACCTTTTCTCCAACGCATCCCATAGTTTCTTTGCTTGAGTATATTCCGAGTACTGATGGAAGATGTCCTTCGGAATAGACTGAGTAAGCAAAGTGTAGACTTTCTTCTTAGCGTTGTGTTTTACCTTTTGTGCATCAGACATGCCACTTAATGTAAGTTTGACACCGGCAGCTCCAACAGGCATGATGTACCCCGATTATATTGCCTCCCACAAATTTGTATCTACTCCATTTAAGTAGATTTCGAAACGTTGCTTCCATTGTGGGTACTCGTCTAACGTGATAAGCTTCTTGGCTTATTATAAATTCCCACTTTGTTCTCCAACTGCAGTAGATTCTGAATGCGAGTGTCTCTACTTGCTATGTATGCTGAAAAGTGGTCCTCCATTTCACTTAACTTTACTATTAAACAGTCTATTTATGTATGCGAATAAAGGTATGCGATTGGGCTTATTCGGGTGATTGAACTAGGCGAATGGTTCAATCTTGCGACTGAACTAATACGGATGAGTCAGTCGGCCGAATGAACTAATGCGGTTGAACAGTCTGAATAGGGTTCTCAGTCGTACGAATGAGGGTGCGAATGAGACCAATCATGCCTCTTAGGAATGCGAATGAACTCTCGTGCGATTGAGCAAATCGTGCGACTGAACCTGCTGAAGTTTGAAAATTCATAGGTTAGACGTGGTTTGGCTGCAAAACTCAAATTTTCACAAACCCTAATTGCCGTATGCTGGAAAAACTAAACTATATGGCCAGAAAACGTCTACGACTCCGTTTGACACAAAAAGATTGTGTTTTTAGTGAAAAAAACACAATTTTTGTATAAAAAACGATTGAATCAACACTTAATCAGGAGCCAAGGCTTTGATACCACTTGTTAGGGATCGTGTACGAGACGAGTACTACTGTACTAACTGATGAAACGTGTATACGAACCAATAGTGCGGAACTATTTGATGGCGATCCAATAAGTGAGAACGTGTTGGGTTTGTTGGAAGATTAAAACGAGTTAACCTCTTAAACTTTCAGAAACGCAGCCGCGATATATATATATACATATATATATATATATATATATATATATATATAATATATATATATATATATATATATTATATTATATATAGATATATAGATATAGATATATATATATATTAAAAACATGATTATAAAGCGGAAATTTTATGTTTTATGGTGACATATATATGAATGAAACAAACCAAGACAAAAGGATCACATACGTGAATAAGCAAGCTATGAACAATATGTAAATGAAGATAAAATCACAGCTACATGGAGTTGTGTAAAACTACCTTTCAACAACTCAATGTCGATCAAGAAGGAGATGTTGATGCTTAAAATTCGGCCAAGGCTCCAAAGAAAAGACCCCTCAAGCTTGTATACCCCAAGCTAATATGCAAAGACCTCTTCTTGTTAGGGAGATGAACACCAAATAACTCCAAATCCTCTCAAAACTTTCTGAAAACCGAGAGCTTTGAGAGAGAGAAGTCAGCTGTTAATTTTCGATTGCATGTGTGTGTTGTGAGAGATGTGGAGTGTTGGACTAGATTGAGGTTCATATGTTTTCAAGAAAGCAAAAAAACCTCATTGGTGACGGTGGGGCGGCCGAAATTTGGTCCCTAGGCCAAAGTTCCCCCCAAAACATCATAAACAATTTTATGTATTAGTCCCTTGTAAGTTATACAATTAACCTTTTATTGTATAACTTATACACTCTTTATTACTTAATGTTATCTAACTAACTTAAATAACACTAAGTAATGTTCTTGAACAAAAGTATATTAATAAGTTGTTCCATCTCACATGCAACTTATTTAGAAAACCCATTTTCTAAATTGGTATAATATTTAGTTGCATGATCATATCATCAATTGAATAATTGTCGGTGATTGCAAAGCTTGTTATTGGTATAACCCGACCTGGATCATGACATACTAACGGCATCAATGTTCTATGTGTCTTGGGCATATAGAATCCAACAATCTCCACTTGCACAAGATTCACAGAAGATTGATGCAAGTAGTAAATACCGCCTAACAACGGTTTACTACCCTTAATACGCATGACTTATAGCCATTCAATAAATCATCCCATTCAAGTATCCTACTTGAAATGATTTAGGTGAATTAGTATCTATCCTTTTGTTACAGATGTCATGTTAGATCCAAGGACACTGAGTGATCATTCCTTGTTGATATAACTTATCCACGCCTTAGACATCTAACTCTTAACGAATAAGAGGAACAAATCCCATCTTGACTACATACGTTTCTCACAATCACCTTGTGTCACATCTGAACATAGTCTCATGTACTGTCCATTATCTCAGAACAGCGGATAACTAGATCAAGGTATGACACTTGGTGAATATCAAAACCCAATATGTATCTCAGATCTAAGGATACCAAATGATATTCACCTTTACTCAAATTTACTTATGATCAATCAGTAAGATTCCATGTAGTAAATTTGAGTTGCGGGTTAGTCCAATATTTGTATCCCACAAATATCTACGGACCTTGGTAGCAACCCATTGCTCTATATTCATCCTTATGAGATCAACCAATCCAAGTTCATAATAATCTTACCCTCACACTTGTTCCCACAGTCTGAACGACTATGGACATTTAGAGTAAACAATTTACTCATGGATTAAACATGCAAAATTGGAATATTAATTGAAATATTATAAACCAAATAATTTATTCAAATATAAAAGGTTCCAAATATCCAAGTACAAAATTACAGATCAAATCCAATTACTAGAATATCGTAGTCCCATGGCACAAGTATGACCTTCATGCTTTGCCTTTTCAAAGAGCTTCGTGAGAGGATGTGCAATGTTTTGATCCATGTGAACTTTGCAAATACATATCTTTCCTGTTTCAACTTCATCTCGTATGTAGTTGAATCTCCGCTCAATGTGCCTAGTCTTTTGATGAGCACGAGGTTCCTTGATCTGGGCAATCGCACCCTCGTTATCACAAAAGATCTCTAGGGGGTCCTGAATGGAAGGGACAACCCCTAGATCGGCAATGAATTACCTCAACCATGCAGCTTCTTGAGCTGCCAATGAGGCGGCGACGTATTCTGATTCTGTAGTTTATAGAGCCACCATATGCTGTTTGGAACTCTTCAAGAGACCGCTCCTCCATTAGAATGAAAATATATCCCGACTGTGATCGTGAATCATCACGATCTGTTTGGAAACTGGCATCCATGTAACCTTTTACAAAAAGTTCTTCATCACCAGATCCATAGATTAGGAACATATCTTTTGTCCTCCTTAGGTACTTAAGTATGTTCTTAACAGCCATCCAATGTCCGTTTCCAGGATTTTGCTGGTATCGGCTTGTCATGCTTAAGGCGCATGACACGTCCGGTCGAGTGCATATCATTGCATACATGATGGATCCAATAGCAGATGTGTATGGGATAGCCTTCATTTTATCTTACTCATCCTTTGAGCTAGGACATTGAGTCGTAATCAATATCGTTCCTCTTTGAATAGGTACCGTACCTTTCTTAGAGTTATCCATCTTGAACCTTTTCAAGATTTTATCGATGTATGCACTTTGATTTAAACCAATCAACCACCTTGATCTATCCCTATAGATCTTTATTCCCAGAATATTGGCAGCCTCACCAAGATCCTTGATGGAAAAACAACTTCCAAGCCAGGTTTTTACACCTTCCAAGGTTGGAATGTCGTTTCCAAATAGTATTTCATCAACATACAGTACTAGGAAAGTGATGATGCTCCCACTAGCTTTCTTATATACACAAGCTTCGTCAGCATTCTTGATGAATGCGAATTAATTATTTCTTCATCAAACAGTGATTCCAACTTCTCGATGCTTGTTTCAATCTATAGATTGATTTCTTTAACTTGCATACTTTATCAGGATGTTTGGATTGACAAAACCTTCAGGCTGAACCATATAGACATCTTCCTCAAGATATCCATTTAGGAAAGCGGTTTTGACATCCATTTGCCAAATCTCAAAATCATAATGAGCAGCAATGGCAAACAATATCCTTATAGACTTTAGCATCGCAACAGGTGAGAAGGTTTCATCATAATCAACCCCTTGAGTTTGAGTGAAACCCTTTACTACATGTCTAGCCTTATAAGTATCCAAGTTTCCATGCATATCGGTTTTCTTCTTGAAAACCCACTTGCTTCCAACTACTTTGGGGTTAATAGGTGGTACAACCAAGTCCCATACTTGATTGTCATGCATGGATTGCATCTTAATGCTCATGGCCTCGAGCCATTTGTCACAATTCGAATTGGACACTGCATCATGGTATGTGGTTGGTTCATCTGAATCAACCACATATCATCCATCCATGAAAATCCGTATCTTTCAGGTGGATTACTAGTTCTACCACTTCTGCGAACGTTTTGTGTGCATTGATCAACCACTTGATCATCTTCAACATCCTCATGTTGAGTGCTAGTTTCAACCAAACGTACATCGGGTTGTGGTTCTTGCTCCTCCTCAAGATCCACTATTCTACTGCTAGTTTCTTCCAAAAGGAATTGCTTCTAAGAAATCACCCTTTCTGGAAACAAAACCTTTTGTTCCAGTGGATCATAGAAATAATATCCCATAGAGTCTCTAGGAATCCAATAAAGATGCACTTGGTGGATCGGACTTCCAATTTGTTTGGGGGGGAGTCTTAACATAAGCCTCACAACCCCAGACCCTTAAATATGATAGGGATGAAAACTTTCATGCCATATTTCAAAGGGTGTCCTTTCCACTTTTTGGTTGAGGCCATATTAGAATACGGGCCGTGGAGAGCAAAGTGAAACCCAAAATGATAGAGGTAATGTGCTTCTAGCCATCATAGATCGGACCATATCCAATAAGGTTCGATTCCTCCTCTCAAACACACCATTATGTTGTGGTGTTCCAGGTGGAGTGAGTTGTGAGATAATCCACACAACTCCTAAGATGACCTTGAAAAGGATCATTTAGGTATTCCTCCTCTATCGGTGCGGAGAACTTTAATTGACTTTGATTGATTTTCTACTTCATTCTTGAATATTTTGAACATCTCAAAAGCTTCATCTTTGTGCCTTAATAAGTACACATACCCATAGCGACTATAATCGTCGGTGAAGGTAATGAAGTATCTTTCACCATTCCTAGTCATTGGCTGAAAAGGACCACATACATCCGAATGTATGATTCCTAATAAATCTTTTGCCCTTTCGTTAGTTCCACTAAAGGGTGCCTTAGTCATTTCTCCTTGTAAACAAGATTCACATACATTAAATAAATCACATTCATTTGTTTTTAAAAGACCATTCTTTTGAAGTGTTTGTATACGTTTCTTGTTTATATGACCAAGACGACAGTGCCAAAGCTAGGTATCACTCAAATCCAACTTAAGTTTCTTGGTGCTAGTTTGGTACAATGAGCTATTTAAAGTATTTTCATGAACCAATTCATAAATACCATTAATGGGAATAGCTTAAAAGTAGAACATTTCATTCAAAGAAACATGAATATCTTTTTCAACAAATGATAATACATATCCAAATTGTTTTAATAGGGCTACAGAAATAATATTCCTAGTCAAACTAGGAGCATACAAAACATTGTTCAAAATTACTTCCAAACCATTTGGAAGCTTCAAGATGTAGTCACCATGGGCTTCAACTTGAACTTTAGCCCCATTGCCCATCTAGAGGCTAACATCCCCTTTCTTGAAGTCACTACTTCTTCTGAACCCCTGCAACAAATTGCAAATGTGAGTTCCACATCCGGTATCTAATACCCATGTGTTAGAGGATATCATGTTTAAATCACTATGGATCATGTATATTGTACATGAGGTTTGTCCAGCATCCCTCTTTGCTTTCAACTCTTGGAGATGGACAGGACAATTTCTTGCCCAATGTCCAATCTCTCCACACTTGAAGCATGGGTTATTAGTAGCAACCTTTTGCTACTTCTCTTATGGTTTGGGGGGCACCTTTACCACCCCTTTCCCTTTTCCCCATACGGGTCCCTTGCCCTTGCACACCTTTGCCTTGGGTGTGGGATGAGGCCTTTTCCTGTTCCCGCCTTCATTGAGGGTGAGAACGGGTAAAACCCTTTTACCCATGGCCGCCTCAGCCGTTTTGAGCATTGAGTGAAGCTCACCAATGCTTTTGTCCCAAGCATTCATGTTGTAATTCAACACGAATGTATCGAACTTCTTGGTAAGGCCATTGAGGATCAAACCTGTGGCTAATTCCTTCGAGATGGGACAATTAAGTACATAAGATGAAACCGATTGGTTGTCGTCCATACAACATGCATGGAGTGCTCGAACCGTTTCGAAGCGCTCAACCCTTGCTTGCTGTTGGAACGTTTCCTTAGTTGGGTTATGATGTCATAAGCTCCGTGATGTTCATACTCGTTTTGGAGGTCCGGAGTCATGCTTGCTAGCATGAGACAAGACACTCGGACAGAGTCCTCGTGTATTTTAGCCAATCGTTATAGGCCTCCTTATCATCCTCAGAAGGTTGATCGGGGATAGGGTCGTCTAAAATATATGATCGTATCTCTTGCTTGAGAACGATTCTCAAGTATCGATACCAATCAATGAAATTATTATGATTTAGACGTTCCTTTTGGGGAATCGCTCGCAATGATTGGGCGGAAGCGGATGAATTATCATGATTATCATTATTGGAGGCCATCTATAAAATTTAACAAAGATCTGTTTTAGTATTTTTGATATTGCTATTTTAAATAATTAATACCTATTAAGGTCATTTTTATATTAAAATCTAGAACCCAACATTACATTTAAATTGTGGTTAGGTGACCTTTATCCCACGATTTAAATTAATAAGGTGGTCAACAATTGATGGTTGCAACCATTTGCAACTTCTAGAGGTAAATGTAAAGTCAGCATGTAAATCCCATCAACACCATTTGGAAACCATATTGTAGGTGATCCATTTAACATGGTTTGCAAATCAAGTTACCCTACTTGCACACACATGTGAGTTTACCAACATAAGTGGTTAGGTGACCTTTATCTCACAAATGTGGTATCCCCACCTTAAGTCACAAGTTCCCTCTAAATGGTTAGGTGACCTTATCCCATTAAGAGTTTCCAAATGACTCAAGTGTTGTGCAAAAGGATGGTGTTAAACTTGTTGGAAATATTGTTTGAAAATATTTAGAGATTTCAAAATACTAGTTTAGAAACTCTATGTACTTGTACTTGCATGCTATCAAATACAAGATACCCTATGGTCATTTGATTAAAAACCATTTTAATCTTTAAATCATTAAATCGTTTTAATAACCTTTTATTACCATTTAATGATTAAGAACCAATTAATAAGATTGTTAAGTTCACAGGAAGGTTTGTTAAAGCAAATATCACATACATGTTATCAACCACAATAATATAAACAAAACAACATAGCATATGTGCATAACCATAGCATCTAAAGTGGTCCACACTTGTTTGCCATCACAAGTGTGGTCCAAAGGCATTCCTAAGGGTCATAACAAAACACATAGAAAGCTTCCAAAGGCCTCCCACTTGAAACCGCATCCAAAATGCTCCATGTTTCTCCTTTGTGCTTCCAATCCATACGTCTTCACATTAAAGATATAAAGTCCTAATACAAGATATCTAGTAAAATGAAAAAGCACCTAATCTATTTATTACAACCCTATAATAAATAAATTACATTTAAACAAAGCACAAATAAATAAATATATACAACCCCATTGAATAAACAAAGACAACCATTGCAATCATCCAAACAACACAAGGCCAAAGCCTAGGTTATGCACCAAAATAAACATTCATCATATCATCCAAAATATAACAATGAATCCCCTCAAAACCCACGAAATTTCAGCCAACATAAACCGAAATTTCGGGTTTCAAACATTGTCCAAACAACACAACATATCAACATACATATCTTTCAAGGTTTAATCACAAGCATGTGTAATATAACCTTGAAAGTTTGGGGATTCAACAAAACAGAATATAGCAGCCCTTAAAAGGGTTATAAAGTCCCATAAAAACAATTATAAAGGACAAGAACAACAAAGCTATCCATATAACCGGCTCTTGATGCCATTGTTGGGTCTGTTGGAAGATTAAAACCGAGTTTAACTCTTAAACTTTAAAAAAGCGAAGCGGATATATATATATATATATATTTTAAAACATGATTATAAAGCTGAAATTTCATGTTTTATGGTGATATATATATGAATGAAACAAACCAAGACAAAAGGATCACATATGTGAATAAGCAAGCTATGAACAATATGTAAATGAACATAAAATCACAGCTACATGGAGCTGTGTACAACTACCTTTCAGCAGCTCAATGTCGATCAAGAAGGAGATGTTTGATGCTTAAAATTCGGCCAAGGCTCCGAAGAAAAGACCCCTCAAGCTTGTATACCCCAAGCTAATATGCAAACACCTCTTCTAGTTAGGGAGATGAACACCAAATAACTCCAAATCCTCTCAAAACTTGCTGAAAACCGAGAGCTTTTTAGAGAGAGAAGTCAGCTGTGAATTTTTGATTGCATGTGTGTGTTGTGAGAGATGTGGAGTGTTGGACTAGATATTGAGGTTCATATGTTTTCAAGAAAGCAAAAAACCCCATTGGTGAGGGTGGGGCGCCGAAATTTGGTCCCTAGACCAAAGTTCCCCCCAAAACATCATAAAACAATTTTATGTATTAGTCCTTGTAAGTTTATACAATTAACCTTTTATTGTATAACTTATACACTCTTTTATTACTTAATGTTATCTAACTAGCTTAAATAACACTAAATAATGTTCTTGAACAAAAGTATCCTAATATGTTGTTCCATCTCACATGCAACTTATTTAGAAAACCCATTTTCTAAATTTGGTGTTATTATTTAATTGCATGATCATATCATCAATTGAATAAATGTTGGTGATTTCAAAGCTTTTTATTGGGTATAACCCGACTTGGATCATGACATACTAACCGCATCAATTTTCTATGTGTCTTGGGCATATAGAATCCAACAAAACGCATGTTGAAACAATTATGTATTGAATCTAAGGTTAAGAATCCATTAGGAATTGATCTACTACGATCTAGAACTTGGAGTATGATCTTAGAGGTCTCTGGATGGCTAGGGTACATCTGGAGTTGAAGTGTGTATGATGCTTTTGTTTTTCCACGAATTAGGTGGTATTTATAGGTTAGGGTTGCTCATTCGGGTGACTGAACCATCAACATGGTTCATTCCTGCGATTGACCCATGCGGTTGATCCATTCGCACGACTGAGTGTTCCGTCGTGCGACTGAGTCAGTCGCATGAAGTTGTTCAGGCGTATGGACTATTTAGGCGCATGGACACTCAGTCGCATGGCCATTCGGATGCATGACCACTGTTGGGGCGCATGGTCCAATCGGACGCATGAGAACTTCACTTAACCAAGTTTGAATGTATTCATAATTATAACATTATGCATATCAATTCAAACAATCACAAACCTATATAATCTAGTCAATATGCGTACATATCTCATTAATGAAATATTAAACATTATAAATCACAACCAAACATTCTCATTTCATTAATTACCCAAGCATTACATAAGCGTAAGACATTCAAGACATATTACATTAATGCGAATCCTGTTTCTCATAATGATACTGAGAGTGATGAAGAATGGAAAGAACTAACCAAGATAGACTCTCCAAAAGACCAAAAGGAATTAAAAGGTGATGAATTGCTGACGATAAAGATATACTGGAAGAAAGGCCACAATCAGCAATGTTCGTGACGTTGATCAATGATGGCTTCCCTTATGATATGGTGGAAAGAATGAATATGACAGTAGAAAGTAAATATCAATCATGGCTGTGCTTGATCAGTTGGAGACTGGAGTGAAGTTTAGAACTGAAGCATCAAATCCTGCGTATGATATCAATCTAAATTTGCTACTACTGAACCAATCATAGTAGAAAGTAAAGATCAAATCAAAGGGAAAGAAAATTTAATTAGAGAACGAAGAGAAGTGATACCTGGAAAAGTATGGCCACTTGGTACGACACTAAGAGAAATTACAAAAGAGAAGTCAACATTCATTCAACTATTTATCATCTCATAACTCCCGGATCTGCTGAAGAGAACAAGATTATGGCTTGGAAATATGATCCAGACTGGGATTATGCATTCATTAAAAGGACTTCTAGAAGGATTCAATACTTCCATTCACTAGATACAATATTGACTCTCCCTGATTCTAATATTCATGATTTACAAAGCTTAATCATCTTTAACTACGTAATAAATCCAAGAGGAAGGGATTTCTCTGTGACAGTGGGCAAGTTAGAAACCACGTTTAGAGATGATGTATTGAATGAAAAAAGAATGGATGATGCGAAGCACAACATAAGAACTCAGGGGCAAAGAATATCAAAATCCAACTCCTCTACACTGGTTGATGATGAATTCTTGAGAGAGTTGGATATTCAAACAAAAAAATAGCTTCATCAAGATCATCAAAGAAATCAATACACATATCCTATAACAGAATAGGGATATGTTGAGAAAACCAAAGAGTTAGTGCTGATGAGGAATGAAGACATAAAGAAAGCTCATAGGATAATGATCTTTGAACCAGTGGAAATCAAGCTATTGCACCTAAGCTACACTTCATATCTACATCACAAATTCTACCCAAAGCTAACTATTAAGAAAGCACAAAAAAATCTATGCTTGTATGTACACTTAATTCAAGTGATTGACAAACTGCATGCAAAGGCATATAAGAGAAAGAGATATGTGGCTAGGCTATTGAGAGGAACAAAGATTAAAGAAGTGAGTGAGTTAAAAATATCCGAGCAAGATGAGTTTGAGATAGTCCATAACAATAATGTCTTGGAAACTCTCACAACAAAAGAAGATTTTGGGATTGAGTTTGAGACACTAGAAAAGATATGCAAAACAGAGATCAAGTACAAGTACGATGATCCAAAGGATGTAGTGTCATATTTCAACAAGAAAATGGTTATTAGGACCGTGTACGGACGGAGTACTAACTGATTTACGTGTATATGAACTCAAATAGTGCAGAATCCTATTTGATTGGCGATCCAATCAGTGAAGACACACGTAGAATCAATCTTAGAATGAATCTAAACATTAAGAACGATTGCAATACAATTTTGTGCGATCTATGAACTTGGAACAGGGTCTCTAAGGTCTCTGGACGACTAGGGTACGAATAGGAGTCGAAATATTGAAAGTGTCCCGTTTTTCCACGAATTAAATGGTATTTATAGGTTAGGGTTTGTCAATTTTACAACTAGACAATTAGCATGGTTCAGTCGTGCGACTAAAGCATGCGACTGAGTCAATCACACGACTGAAGGTTCAGTCGTGCGACTGAGTCATCTGTATGTCTCGATCATGCGACTGATCCCGTCTCCTGGTTTAGTCGTGCGACTGGTCTATTAGCATGAACTATTCGTGCGTATGAACCATTAGCATGGTCCATTTGCATGAAATCTTCATACGACTAAGTTTGAATATTTTTCTCAATCATTACTTGACTAAGATCTATTCAAGAATAAACATTGAAACATACACTAAAACATTTGACATTAAGATCATCAATCACATATTCTGTTTCATTCAACTCATACATTTAATTTACATTTAGGACATGACAGACATATTACATTAAGATTGTAAACTAGGTACATATGTATCAACAAACTCCCCCTTAGACCTAGTTTCCTTCATCGTCTGGCATCCTTCATTAGCTCGTCAAACTTCTTATGCCTATCCTCGACTGTGACTATAACATGTATCTCGAATGCAAAACAGAGTCTTATCACATTCTGAAACTGGAGGGCATGTACCATATCCTGTGTATCATAGAATATTGACCACCTATATAAAGTATAAACATCACTAGCTGACAGGTTGGTTAGCCACATGGGTCAAATACCGGATGGTCTTCATTGGCGCTCTTTCTGCAATACCATACCGCTTCACCTGCTCTCCAATCATAATACCACCACTTGAAGTGGGGAGTGAAGTCCTGTGGCATTTCCCTCAAGGGAATCTTGACATAATGTGTGGAGGACTCCATTCAGTACCACTTTGGGTTTCCTAGTCCTTGGGTCACCTCCGACCCTCGAATATACCTTGTAGGTTGTTGAGGCTTGAAGTTAACCATCTAGTGTAGTATCTTTCTTCAACGCAGCTTCAACCAGCCTGACATTTTCTGGGGTCAGCATACAGCAGGTTCATGCGTGCAGCTGGTTGAGCTCAAAACCAGGGAGAGTCTTAGATCATGTGGGAATCTAAAGTAGTCGATTCCCTTCTCCCTCCTCATTGCATATACATTAAGATCCTCATAATAAGCCCACTCTATAATCTTGCTAGACACCTCTAGATGCTTCTTTACTTTGTAGAGCTTGGCGTAGGCACTCGGCTTTGGCGTTGTGCATTGAGCACGGATCTCTACAAAACAAGCCGCCCATTCATCCTTTTTGATCTCAACATTGGCGTCTGAGGCTTGGGCTTGGCTATGTGATTTTTCGGCCTCCCTCTCCATCGTATCCAGTTTAGCATACATATCACTATCGAGAGTATTCCCAAAATTAGGAACCATATTTCCCTCCAGATCAGTATATTCTGGATAATTTTGTGTTGTGATGTCTTCAATCTCTATCTCACACCTCGTTCAGCTCGTCATCACTAGCAACATCGACGGTAGGTGCATCTTTAACCAGTTCATCGGATTTAACCGGAGAATCTCTGCGAGTTGCTCGTCCGTGAGGTCGTGAATGATTTCTCCTTCTTCGGGAGTATAGCTTATTGAACTCCTGAGAATCCCTTGCACATCAAGTATCATAGCGAATTGAGACTTGATCTGCCACAGGGGAGCAACATCATATTCATCCTGCTGAGATGGTTGATCTGATTGATTTAAAACATGTAACAGATCATTCATTAGTAAATAATCAAGACAGTTAAATAATCAAATATATACATAAACATTCAGTACATGAGTTTAATACATGATTCAATTACATAAAAGTTCAAAATACATAAATATCTAGTCATTACTTTGATCTTGAATCATGGGTTCTTTAGCTGGTGGGGCCGAGGACGAGGCACCCTGATCCTGAGCTTTCTTGGATCGTCTCTCTCTTGCTTGAATGGGAGCAAGTGCAGCAGCATCATCACCCTCCTTATTATCTTGCCCTCATCCTCTCCAGCGTCATCTTCTCCCCCATCATCATTAGTATCATCCTCATCATCGTCATCTCATCACATTGTCATCCCCTTCTCTATCTTTAGAGGCTCATCCTTAGTTCCCTTGAGCCACAGCATGAGCTTATTATTCTTTGCCTCCAAATCATGTATCTTCTGTACAGAGGTTGTCTGCATCTTACGTAGCTCTGTGTTCTCCTGACTCTGAGCCTCAATCCTCTGTACATATGAAGCCTGCATCTCATGCAACTTCACGATCTCTTGGCTCTAAGCCTCAATCCTCTAGGCTTGGGAGGCATTGAGCTCCATCAACTGATTAAGGCGAGTGGCTCTCTGCTCATCATCGCCAGCAGCTTCATTACTAACCGGTTCATGTTAGCCAGCTCCCCTCCAACTCAACGGATGGGAAAAAGGATCAAAAAGTAGGTGGGACCTGTGATGAGGTCCCGGCTCCATGAGTGGTGGTGGTGGTAGTGGATGTAAAGTAGATGGGTGGTAGGATATGTATGGAATGGATGGTGAAGGGGTAGCTGTAGTGGTGACAGGTGGAGGTGTGGTAGTCATGGTGGGTGGAGTGGTAGTAGTGATGGTGGCTGGAATGGTAGTGGTGGTGGTGGCTGTGGTAGAGGTAGTGGCGGTAGGTGGAATGGTAGTAGTGGTGGTTGTGGTAGAGGTAGTGGTGGTGGGTGGAATGGTTGTAGTGGTGGCTGTGGTAGAGTAGTGGTGGCTGTAGTGGTGGTAGTGATGAGTTTAATCCTCCTCCTCTTAGTCTTCATCCCACAGGACTGAGCAATCCTTTTTCTTCTTCAAGCCCTTTGAGGAGGATCCCCCCTGGGATGCTGCTGGGCTAATCTGGGGGATAAGTGGGATGTGCAGCAGTTTCCCCAGACTCGGTAGTGCATCCTCCAACCTCCGGAATATCTCGTTCGCTGGCAACCACCCTGCTCCCCACATTACGAATCAAAGGCTGCTCGTCTGTCTCCTCTCCTCATCAGACGAAAGTTCTGATGGAAACCAGCTGACTCTGCTCCACCTTGGGTAGATGATGGAGATGTTATATCAGCATGGGGGCCCTCAATTAGGCAGGCCCTGCATCTCCACCATCAACATATCATCATCGTCGGAGTCATCATCCGGGAGCACAATCTGCTCAACATCCAAATCATTATCCTTGTGGTGCCACTTCCTCCTAGCGGGCACCACATAATCCTCTCGGGCCAGATTCCCGAACAATCTCCTGACAGGGGGCTTCACCTGCTTCCCCCTATACAACTTCATGCGGCCCAAGCTGCTATCGTCCATCACCTCAAGCACTACTACGCCCCCCTTTTATTTGGGCAGTGAGTGATGGTAACTTGATCAATGATCATCTGAATAAATCGAGCGTACATACAAAACCCCTCCACCCCCTTCCTTTAATGTTCTCCACCAGATAGGTGAAGTCATCCTAGAGAAGCTGACAGGTGGTTCAGCACCAACGCCACGTAAGCGTTCTGGATCTGATCGAATAGCTTGTCGAACCTCCTTTACGTGAAGCTATGCACTTGAGCAACACATGGGCAAGGTATGTAAACCGGGGGCACAGGTTGCTCTTGTTGAGAACACCAGCATTGATGTCCCTAGAGTACATAGCCCTCAGAAAGTAGCCTCAGACCGTAAGTGGATGTAATCGTGTGGGGCAATCAGCATCATCTTGAAACTCTAAGACATTCCTCATCATCCTCTGTGATCTCAATGGCATGGCCGAATATTGAGCTCCTCATGCAATGGGGCTCAGAGGACCTGTCCACAATAGCTCTTTCCCAGCAAGCATCATGGTTTCGAGATGGCTCAAAATATCCTAGATCTCAGTAGGAATGTGATTATGCCCAAAAAACTCTACAACATTCCTAGAAGTCAAATTTAGGTGAGCACATAGTTGTGCTTAGTGCTCATGGTCTAGCAATTGTCATCTATTACACAATATAGATAAACATTAGAGTTTGCAAATGAATAACCATTTAAATTTCTTAACTTGAATCTTTCTGTTCGGTAGTGCGAATGAACTGTGCGACTGAGGTTTAGTCGTGCGATTGAGCTCATACGCACGATTGAGCATGCAACTGGGATTAGTCGTATGCTTTACCAAGCGGTTGAACCAGTCGTGCGACTGAACTTATTGACATGTTTCAGTTGTGTGATTATGCCATTCGCCCATCTCAGTCGTGCGACTGAGCCATTCACCCGGCTCAGTCGTGCGATTGATGTTCATCAGGGCGACCATTCGCATGACATACTATTGCTCATTAAAATTCAAATTTTGAGAAAATCATAGTGTTAGACGTCGTGCTATGGCTCATTAGTCTCGCAAACACCCAATATAGCTCTTAATAACCTTTATTTTAACATTTAACTTAGTTTTATCAATTTATTGGTTAAACTAGACTCGGTTAGTTTTTGGGCATAAATTTGAGTGTCGTGGGCACAAATTGTTGAATCTTTGGAATGTAGAACATCGCGCATTACCTGGACAATCACTGGAAATTGTTAGAACACAACAATTTAGTATTTAGAGCAATCAAAAGAAAATCGGGCAGAGTTTTATTAAGTTGTGCGATAAACAAGAGCAATTAGGGGTGAATAGGGTTTGCGACCGACCGACCCCCCTTATTTATACTGGGTTCACTCCAGTCGTGCGACTGGACTTAATCACACAGCTGGTTCGTACGATTGAGTCTCAATCGTGCGACTAACTCAATCGGTCACATTCAGTTATGCGAATGGGTTTCAGTCGTGCGACAACCCTATTCGGTTGCTTCCATTCGTGCGATTGGTTCATTCTGATGATCCAATCGCATGAATTTACCCATGATGAAGGTCCAATCGCACGTCTGGGCCATACGTGTGGCTGTGTCGTGCGATTGGGCTCATTCTTTTGGCCCAATCGTACGGCTGGTCCATACATATGGTCCAATTGTACGAATGGCTCATTCTTATAATTTTGACTCAATGAAAATTTTACATTTATCCCTTTTAACACTTGGTAAAACATTACGAGCATTCGTTCATCTCAGACATGATCGTTTTTAACTTTGAAAACATTTGATCACCTTTTAATAGTAAAACATTCTATCCCCTTAGACGTGACCCATTTGACATTTTAAAACACGTGTGGTCACCTCAGACGTGACCTTTTTAAGTGATTAAATCCCAGATAAAATTCCACTATATAGTCTGACGATTAAAACTAAATTTGACTAAAAAATGAAACAAAATAAAACAATTATAACTAAAAGATAAAACTGAACGTATTTTTGTGATTTTGTGTGAGGTGGAAATTTTAAGATAGATATCTAGCAGATTTCTTTCTAGAACAGTACAACTTCAAGTTATTGTGACCATAACTGGAACGATTCATTATGGAATCATACAGGTAATCAAATCATTTAGGACCTGTTATCACAATCTTTTGATGATAGATTCTTATTTCCATCAAAATTCATTAGCAAGTTTAAGAAATCATACTAGTACTATAAGATGCACACATTGATTTGGACTTTCAAGAATTGCTGCCACGATGATTGTCAGTATACTTGTCCACTTAAATCCATACACAGACTTTTGACACAGAATGGTGACACATTAGGTTTAATTATTTCAACAAGAATTTGTGGATCCCACGCTTATATGGTAATCAACATTCCTCGGGAGATTTTTGAGCGGCCTATGGGTAGGATTCAAGAATAAACTATTCTAGAGCTTTCAAGAGATGCTAAGCCCCAGGTCAGTGCCACCGCATAGCAGAGAGGTGCAAACAACAAGGAATTCTAGAATATTTAGGTTATGCTTATCCTCTGGTCAGTGCCACCGCACAGCAGAGAGGCACATAACCTATCTTCTTATTTGAGCAGTTTTCTTTTCTTTTTGCACAGATCGCGCCAACAACATGGGTAATTAGCTTGATTGCATATTGCAATTTTCATGTGCTTGCTCATTTTTATGGTCATATGCACACATTTGTGGCGTTTATTTTGCTCGTCACTGCTTATTGGAACTTCGTCGATTATGTTAACCAGGGATAAGATGATAACCCATAGCTTGTTGAACAACTTAGTTTGAACTTCACATCACCAACGAGGTCTATTGATCTATTGTGTTGAATCTACCGACATATCATTAGATGATCTAGCAACCTCTAGGTCTACTTTCTCCATGTCACCTTAGTAGCAGCTAGCTTTACTATCATTTTTCCTATTATATTGCTTAGACTTCTAACACTTATACTTTGAATTTCGCATCTAATTCAATTTAAATATTTTAAAGTCCCAAATTCTTTGTTCCTGTGGACTATCATTTTCCATAGTCCTTGAATCAGTATCATAGATACGATCTCATTTCTATCATCTAGCCTGTCCTCCACCCTCGGTTTTTTATATGTACTGAAATTAGAACAACTAAAATTAACACTAACTTCTTAACCTATTCTCCCCCTAAAATTCAAGAACCGAAAATCTTTTTGCAGTTTTGAACTTTATAAGATAGGAAATTAAAAAAAATAAAAACAAAAAATAAAATAAAACACAGTGTCGGACTACACATTTTCATCTTCTGAGATTACGTCACTTTTGTTTTTCACGCCATTAACCTCTAAAGATATAGAAATCTTGGTTTATCAAAAGATTTTGTATAGAGGTCGGCACGTTGAAAATGCGTATTATTTTAACCACATGGATTAAATGTTTTTCAAAGCAATCACGTACAAAATGATATTTAATCCCGATGTGTTTGGTTTTAGGATGTTGGACCGGATTTTTAGTTACAGCTATCACAGTAGAGTTATCAACATATATAGGAGTATTAGAGAAATGAAAACCGTAATCCCGCATTTAATTGAATCCAGATTATTTATGAATAGCAATTTGCAGCAGCAACATATTCAGCTTCACAGGTTGACAGAGCAACCAAGTTCTGCTTCTTACACTGCCAGGTCACTAATCTCCTCAGAAAGAATTGACATCCTGCTAATGTTAACTTGTAGTTCATTTTGCAACCGCCGTAATCCGAGTCACTATACATCATTAGCTCGAAGTCATCATCATGAGGATACCACAACCCTAGTGTTGGTGTACCCTTCAGATAACGAAATATCCTTTTAACCCCAATAAGATGGTTGACTTTCGGTTTCGCCTGATATCTGGAGCATAGACATGTCGCGGACATGATATCAGGTCGTGAGGCTGTGAGATACATGGGGGATCCGATCATTCCTCGGTACATGGTGGCATCAACCAGATCACCACTTTCGTCGGGTGGTACATCGTGGTTTGTAGCAAGAGGAGTTCCAGCTGCCAAAGCATTCTCCATATCGAACCAACTAAGAATATTGCCTACATACTTGGTTTGAAGTAGGAAAATTCCCTTAGGTGTCTTATCCACCTGTAATCTGAGGAAGAACTTCATTTCTCCCATTGTACTCATTTCGAACTCTGCTTTCATTACTGCTTCAAATTCATTACATAACTTTTTGTTTTTGGATCTGAAGATTAGGTCATCAACATAGATCTGTACAAGCAGTAAGTCACCATCTTTTTCTTTGATAAACAGTGTACAATCAATCACTCCTCTTCGAAACCCGTGTTTCACAAGATGAGTTCAGAGTTTTCGTACCATGCTCTAGGGGCCTGATGAAGCCCGTATAGAGCCTTGTCTAGCTTGTAAACTCTGTCCTGATGATATGGATCCTCAATCCCTTAGGTTGACTACCATACATTGTCTCTGGGATTTCACCATGAAGGAATGCACTCTTCACATCAAGTTGATATACTTTAATCTTCATATATGATGCATAGGCTAGGAAGATACGGATGGCTTCCATTCTTGCCATGGGTGCAAACACTTCGTTGTAATCAATACCCTCGACCTGTCGAAATCCTTGGACTACAAGTCGAGCCTTGTTCCTAATTATGACCCCTTGGTCATCCTTCTTGCACTTGAAGACCCATTTAGTGCCAATGACCTTAGCATATTTAGGTCTATCCACCAGAGTCCACACACCTAAATTCTTGAATTGAAGAAGTTCTTCTTGCATGGCACTCACCCAAGCCTCATCATTCAAGGCATCACTTACATATTTTGGCTCAAATTGAGACATAAAACATCAATAAGCTCCGTCGTGAAGGTATCCTTTTTCCGTGACTGAGCATAATGTTGGGGGGCCGAAAGAACCAGTGAGCCTGATGAGAAAAACCTCTAAGTCCCACAGACATTACAACTGCCGAAGAAGATCACAACAGTTGAAGACATCACTGATTACAAGTCTGAGACAAAGTCTGAAGCCATTAGCTGAAGACAAAGTCTAAAAGTAAAGTACTGAAGAACGAAGACTGAAGACAAAGACCGAAGACCAAAGTGATCAGTAGTTGTCACAACATCGCTGAAGTAATTAACTTCAGTAGTTGTGATGGTTTCCTTTCGGTACTTGTAATTTACTTCTCAATAGTTATAGTTTCAGTAGTTGTAGTTCAGTAGTTTTAGTTTTTGTACCTTTGGCATTCTCTGAGATGTAATCAGTAGTTGAGAACATTTCAGTAGTTTGCATAGTTTCAATAGTTTGGATAATTCTATTAGATGTCACTATAAAGTTACATGAGCAGACATCACATTTCCTATATAAGGAATGTTGACCTAGTTGTAACGTGTGACATTGAGCCACCACGAAAGCATATGAATGAAATATTTATTTTGCAGAATTCTCTCTTTCTATAACTGTTTACTGTTATATTGAATATCAATTGTGTTCTTGTATTGTTTAATTCATTATTCGAATTCCGATGCAATACTCTCTATTAATCAAACTTAGACTAATCCTAAGAAATGGTATCAGAGCAGGTTAATCATTGATCGATCTAACAATTGATCACTGAAACTTCTATTTCGATATCTAAGTTTAATTGAATTAGCATTTTGCAAGAAATGGTTATAGATCATTGAATTTCTGTTGCTTTCAGTTATTTTCTTTGAGTTTTCTCTTGGTTCATATTGGTTGTTGTGTTTTGTTCTAAATCAGTTAAAACTTAATTGAATTTGGTTGAATCTGAGAATGACTACTCCTCTAATGACCTCATAATACCGGTTCCTCAACCAAGCCTCCGATGCTGGTTAGGACTGAGTATAACATATGGCAACGAAGAATTCTTCATCACCTGTGTGTTAACAGTTCAGGTTGTTGGACATCTGTGGTACATGGTCCACACAAGCCTATGGTGAACAATCCGAAAGCCAACCAAATGGTTCCGAAGAAGAAAGAACAATACTCAGATGAGGATCGAAAACTATTTGAGATTGATGCTAAAGCGCATGGAATGCTGGCCATGGCACTGCGAATGAAATCTATTCTAGGCTTATGCATCATGAAACTGCTCATGACCTTTGGAATGCATTGAAGAACAATTTGGTGAAACAGATGAGGTCTTAGCAAACCAAGAAAATCCTTGCCCAACAATATAAGACATTCTCTCATAGGAAGGGTGAGACACTGACTCAACAGTTTGAGCATTTTTCCTATTTGATCTCTGAGCTGAAAATGGTGAAACATGAATACACTAATAGCCCGATGAACAATAGATTCCTCAGATCACTGCCTGAGAGATGGGACACATATACCATTGTCCTACGCTCCAGTGCAAATCTGGATAGCCTATCTCTCACCCAACTCCATGGGAACTGCTTACATGTGAAAGAGAGATAGAGCAGAAAAGGAAACTGGCATCATCAGGAAAGGTCACTGATGACTTTGTACCAAGGAACACTGCCTTGGTTGGTCATGAGTCAGGATATGCTGCATCAGAAAGCCTTATGATGAGCATATAGATTTCTCTCAAATAGTTCTGATCATGCATTGTTAGTGTTGACAGTCAGTCAGGCTGTAATAGTGACAATTTGTGTTTCATTATGGATGATTTAAAGGGTATTGCTGATGATGACTTAGAAGAAATGGATATTCTGAGCCAAATGGCCTTGATTAATATAGATCTCAAAAGTTCTACAAGAGAACTGGTAGGAAATTTCCAGGACTCTCTGGCAAAACCAAAGTTGGTTTTGACAAGAGTAAGTTGAGGTGTCACAAATGCCACAGGCTTGGGCACTTTGCAAGAGAGTGTAGATCACTAGATCTTACTCCTCTGCACCCTTTATGACTTTTCCAAGCAATAGTTCACAAAACAGAGGGCAACATTCTACTAGTTTTGGTAATCATTCACAACCTATATCTCCTGCATATTTTGTCCCTCAGGGTTCAATGTCATATCCATATCCCTGCTATTAATGCCTCAGCCAAATCAAGTTCAAGTTCCTATTGCACAACAACCTCAAGCCTTACCTGAGCCTCTACCATCTCCATCATCTAAATCACAACCTCATCACAGCTTCTTCACCCTGGTGTTGTTGACTGGAGCAATTTACTAGATGATCTCTCTGGTAATGAGCAATTATTTGCTGGTGATGGTCAACATGGTTGTGAACATCCTTTTGGGAATCTAGCTCTCATGGCCCTGGAGTCTACTGAGAGTTCATGCTCCAATGCATCTTCATCACACATAACCTAGTATCCTCTGAGGCTAAGGCCAAGCTATGTTCTGAATCTTGCATAGCTGCATTTATCTCTATTAGAGGCAAATGTAGCTTTAATTAATCAATTCTTGAGCTTGAGCAACTATTTCCAAAAGAAAGCTGAATATGAGTCTGTCCTTAAGGATAAGATGATGAGATTTATAAGCTTAAATGTCAATTAAATGATGAAAAGGCTAAGCTATAGGTCATTCTTGAGAACCACAGAGAACTCAAAGAAAAACTTGCAGTTACCCAAGTTGAGTGTGACCGCTGGGTATCATCCTGCAAGGGATTTGAAATGCTGCTCAGCAAGCAATCTGCTTCGAATGTGAAGTTTGGAATAGGTTACAACCACATTGCACCACTTACAGATTTTACTCCAAAATCAATAGTAAAACCTAAAGGTGAAAGTAATTTCCAAACCACATCATCATGTGCATCGTCCTCAAGTGATCACCCAAAATCACAAGATGAAATTAGGTTGATACCTTAGCAATTAATTTGCCTGATGGGTCAACTACTGATAAGCACATGAAGCTGAGTACTCCAGATGTTGTCCCTCAAAGTATCTCAAGCACCGAAGAGAAAGACACAACATCTAAAAGCATTTCAAATTAGCTGAAATAAAAGGATTAACAACTGTGATAGAGAACAGCTGAAGAACAAGTCTTCAGTTGTTACAGATCTTCAGTACTTAACACAAGTACTGAAAGGAGGAAAGTACTGAAGAGCACACCTTCAGTAGTTTCCACATCAGCAGTGATCAATTCAAGATGAAGAATAAGCCATGTGAATATGTGGTAAATTCAATCATCTTTCTGATGAATGTTGGTACAGAAAGGGTTCCAAACCAACAGAGATAAGCTCATTAAAATCCAGATGGATGAAATGAAAATGAGTTTGAGACCAAGTTTGTACCACAGTCATCCCAATGTGATAAACCCAAGCCTTTATCCAAATCCAAAAAGAAGGATAGGGTATCATAAAATAGCTGATAGTGCACCTCATGATATACATCAGACTAAGTCTGTGAATTTCAAGGAGGAAATGGTGGTCACAGGAACTCATCAACACAAGTACTGATATGTACAAGAGGAAAGCTTTGGCTACAAATCAAACACAACTTGTTATGATGGTTCAGCATTTGTTGGGGAGAGTTAAGCAACTAGATGCACCTGTGATCAAACCACTGAAAAGGCATTCCAAGCCCAAATTCAAGAATCCATTTTAGCACCATCTCCTTCTTCATCAACTGTTAATCATAAGAAACAAGTTATGGTTAAATCTGTTGATGAAAATAGACCCAAAACCAAAAAGGTTTGGGTCTCAAAACCTAACTAGTTCTTTATGATAAATGCAGGTTCTTCAGCATGCCAAAGGAGCATCTGGTATGTAGACAGTGGAGGATCTATGCATATGACTGGGAGTAGTTCTCTTCTTAATGACTACTCTCAAGGAAAGAAGGGATTTGTTTCATTTGGAAATGATGCCAAGGGTTACATCATCGGGAAAGGATATGTGTCTAATGGAGATATCAGATTTGATGATGTTAACCATGTGGAGAATCTCAATTATAATCTACTGAGTGTCAGTCAGATGTTTGATAAAGGGCATGTTGCACTTTTCACAAGCTAAAACTGCAGGATTCTGTCTTCCCAAGTTCTGAGGCTGATTGACAAGGTATTGGATGATCATACTCTCCTAAAGGCCAACAGGATTGGAAGAGTATATGCCTGGATTTGTCAAAGAAGATTGACTTGAAGGGTCATCCTTGTCTGTTCTCCAAAGCCTCTCCTCAAGAATCTAAACTGTGGCATAGAAGGCTAGGTCATGTTAATCTCAAAAACATGAATGAGCTGATCACAATAGTTTAGTGAGAGGTCTACCAATAACAGGAGTTCCACTGTGATGAAACCTGCACTGCTTTTTTAAAAGGAAAAAACAACACAAGTCTCATTCCCTCCTATTGAAGAACCTAAGTCCACTTCCTGCTTGCAGTTACTGCACATGGATCTATTTGGTATTCTGAGAGTGATGAGCATGGCAAAGAAGAATTACTGTCTGGTAATTGTGGATGATTACTCTAGATTTGTATGGACTTTCTTCTTGCATTCAAAGGTTGAGGTTGCTCAGACAATTATAAACTTTGTGTTGTATGTTGAGAAGCAGTATTCCCTATCAGTCAAATGTATAAGGAGTGATAATGGAACTGAATTCAGAAACCATACACTTGATGATTTTTATCTATCAAAAGGAATCAAGAGGCACTTTAGCATCCCAAGGACTCCAGAACAAAATGAAGTAATGGAGAGAAAGAACAGGACCCTAATTGAAGCTGGAAGGTCTATGTTGGCTACTCTGGTTTGCCATTGACCTTTTGGGCTAAAGCTGTTAACACAGCTTACTATGTGCAGAATGAGTAGTGTTAGTAAATAAGAGGTTGATGAAACACATATGAAGTTCTACATCATTTGGCTCCTCTAATTTCATTCTTCAAAGCCTTTGGGTATCCTTGTTTCATTCTGAACACAAGGATCAACTACACATTTGATCCTAAGGTGGATGCATGGTATTTTATAGGTTATTCATCCACATGCAAGGCTTACAGGTCTTCAACTGCAGAACAAAGATAGTTGGAGAAACCTTGCATGTGAAATTCAATGAATCTCCTAAGGATAAAATTCCACAAAACCCTGTGGAGTTGTTTGATCTGGACATACTGCAATATGTTCCTTATCAACCTCCAGCTGTTGCAGATCATGTGGATAAATCATCTTCTGCAGCAAGTCTTCCACCTTGTGGTACTGAAGATGATGATGATATCAGTACTCACCTTTTCAAGTTTAGTGACCAACTACCTGAGTTTGCTAAACTTGATGTTCCTGTAGCTTCTGTAGCTCCATCCACAACAAATGCTGATGAGATTTCTGACTCCTCTACATCATTTGACTTGCCATCTAATACTTGGTTTCAAGAATCTGGATCACCATCTGCTGCTGCTGAACCAGCTACAAACACTTGCACTGATCTTATGTATACCAAGAGCTGAAGAATCACCATAGTCTCAAATCATTAGTGATATCAATGTTGGTGTCTCAACAGAAGTCCATTGTCTAACTTCTGCTTCTATGCTCTCTTCATCAGTCAGCTAGAGCCAAAGAACTATCATGTTGCTTTGAGAAACAATGGATGGGTGAAGCCATGCAGCTTGAGCTACTTCAGTTCAAAAAGCAGCAAGTGTGGGAACTAGTTCTCTACCCCCAGGTAAGTGTGCAATAGGCACTAAAGGGGTGTTTAGGAATAAAACTTATGAATGGGCTTATTGTCAAGAACAAGGCTAGACTGGTTGTACAAACTTTTCACAAGAAGACGGTATTGATTATGATGAAACCTTGCCCTAGTAGCCAGACTAGAGGCAATAGATTGTTCTTAGCCTATGCTGCATTCCACAATCTTAAAGTTTTCAAATGGATGTCAAAAGTGCATTTTTATATGGTAAAATAAAGAAGAGTTTATGTGTGTCAACCATAGGTTTTGAGGACAATAAACATCCTGTTTAGGTGTATCAACTTGATAAGGCTCTTTATGGGTTGAAGCAAGCTCCTAGAGCCGGTATGAAACACTTTAAAATTTTCTTTTTAAAAATATTTCACTAGAGTCTCCGTAGATAAAACTTTGTTTATTAAGAAAGTGGATCAGCATAAGCTACTTGTTCAAATTTATGTTGATGATATTATTTTGCATCCTCTGATCCCCATTGTGTGATGATTTTACAAGTTTAATGAAAAAAAGTTTGAAAGAGTGCAATGGGAGAATTACAGTTCTTTCTAGGCTTGCAAATCAAACAAAAGCTGATGGAACCTTTATTCATCAATCAAAATATCAAAAGAACTTTTGAATAAGTTTGATTTACAAAAATGTAAGCCCTATTCTACTCCCATGTGCAAACCCCACACAACTGGATGCAGATCAGAAAGGTAAAGCTGTTGATGAAACACTTTACAGATGTATGATTGGGTCCTTGATGTACTTCACAGCTTCTAGACCAGATATCATGTTTGGAACTTGTGTTTGTGCTGGATTTCAGGCGGCTCCTAAAGAGTCTCATTTGATTGCATTCAAGAGGATCTTTAGATATCTGCAAGGTACACAATCTTAGGTCTTTGGTATTCCACTGGACACTCATGCAAATAGTTGCTTTTTCTGATGGTGGGACTATGCAGGGTGTAAGTTAACCAGAAAGTCAACTTCTGGGGATGTCAATTCCTAGGCAACTGTTGAGTTCTTGGAAGAGTAAGAAACAAACATCTATTGCTACATCCACTGCTGAAGCAGAGTACATTGCTGCTGCAAGTTGTACATCTCAAGTACTCTGGCTTCAGAACCAACTATTGGATATGGCATTACAGAGACTAAGTTTCCATTATTAATGGATAGTGCTTCAGCTCTGGCATTGTCAAGAATCCAGTCCAGCACTCTAGGACCAAAATATAAGATCAAACACCATTTTATTAGGGATTGTTTTGAAAAAGGTCTGGTTGATCCAAAGTTTGTGCCTAGTGCTCATGAGCTTGCAGATATATTTACTAAGCCTTTGGATAGTTCAACTTTCCAAAACTTGTGTTAAGGCTTGGTATGCTGCAGCTAGAATAAGTGATAACTACTGATGATTTCAGTAAACAAGTACTGATGATCATTAGTAAACATGTCACAAATATGTATTAATTCTGTTAAAAGAAACTGATGTAGTTACAACTACTGATGTAGTTATAACTCTTGATGTCAGTAAAAACACATAAGTACTGATGGCTATGAAACAACTAAAAACAGCTAAAAGTCTGATGAGTAAGTGTTAAGGACAGTATGAAACAGCTGAAAGCTAAGAATGACAAAAACTACTGATGAGAATTTTCACTTTAGTCGTTTCCATAAACTGCTATTTTACCCTAAACAGCTGATGACAAGACCATGTCTTCAGTAGTTTCACAACTACTGATAACTAATACCAAGTCCTCAGTTTTTACAACAGCTGAAGACAAAACCAAGGTTTTCAATTGTTTCACAACTACTGATGACTAAAACCAAGTCTTCGGTTGTTTTCAAATGTCTGATAGTTAAAACCAAGTCTTCAGTTGTTTTCATAACAACTGATGCCAACACCAACACTTTCAGTCATTTTCTTTTCAGCCTTTTCTTAACCTATAAATACCTGCACTTATAGCCAACATTTCATTAGCCGTTTTTCAAACCTTTTCTCTCTCAACAACGGGCGACCATGAAACTCAAACCACGACACAACTGTGTTGCCTACCTTTCGAAATCGGCTTTCTGGAACAACTTTGAAAATGCCATCGATCTTATGGTGGATCCTAATACCGAACAGCCTTTCTTCTGAATCCTACCATATACCCTAATTCCTTGACCCAGTTCTGGACCAACGTCTCTGTAATAACTGGTGAGAATGATAGCCAACTCCACTTCCAGTCGTTGGTGAACCAGAAACAGGTGCTCATCACCCCGACATCATTCGCAAAACCCTAAATTTGCATGATGGCACCTACGTTAAAGAATACCCGAAAGGCACCACTATTTTGTCTTTCATCAATAACGGGTATGAAGGCGACTTAAGTGCTACAACCATACTTAAAAAGCACTTCCATGATGCTGAACGACTTATCTTTCATACGGTGAATGTCTGCCTTGCATCAAAGACATCTTCTTGGGATCAGATGTCTTCCCAATGGCAACATGTATTGTACTCTATCTTTGAACGCCAAAATCTAAATTTTTCAGAGATAGTGTTCATGGAACTAAAGGATTTGGCACAAAAACCTGTGGCAAACAGATGGCTACTTTATCCCAGGTTTCTGATGGCCATAATTTTGAATCAATTAAAATCTACTGGCCTTGTTGGTCTTGGAGTCCTTGCTCTAGCTGTTTTAGCTGAGGTATACTCCAGACATAACTCAGACCCTACTCTAAAAGGGGCTGCCCGGATGCTAAAACCCAAGCACAGGGAACCCACAACCTCCACTTCCAGATCCAAAGTCCCCACCAAACCCAAATGCAAAAAGCCCAAAAAGGCTACTCAGGGAGATGAGTCCCCTAAAGATGCCCTGTACCACAAACACAAAAAATACATACTAGCTCTAACCCCCCAGTTATGTCCAAGACTCAACCTGCTGAAGCCGCACATGTATCCTCTCAATAGGATCCTTTACAAACCACAATTGGGGATCCCACATTTCTGGAACCTATCTCAATGAGAGGGTTACCATTGAGAGCACCTCTCACCCCGGGGTGCAATTGCTTCGGACCAATCTCCACATGCAACCGCCCCTCAAAGCCCAACACTGATAGTTGCTAAAGTGCTGAGTGAGTTGCATTCCTCACCCCTCCCCAGAAACCACTTACCACTGGGATACCTCAACCATTGAGGGGGAGGACCAAAATGCTTCTCATAGGCCAAAGCACAGGGGTTACAATGTTCAATCTCCAAGTGTAGAAATGGAGGTTAGAACATCTGGTAAGACTGCCACTTCTACTGATTGAGTAAATGATCAGGATGAAGTTGGTAAATCCATAAGACCTTACCAGAGGCAACTGCCAATGAATGACACAGTCCTGAGGTAGGAAGTCCCCAGTACCAAGAACAAGGGGCACATGCTTCTACGATCTACACTCAGAGCATGTACATCCTGATTCAATCAGGAGGTTAGGTGATTTAGCACAGACTGATGATGACCTGGGCTATTCTATGATGTATTAGCCCATAATACCATCCTAGAGACTAAGGTGAGCAGACTCAAAGAGCTGCTAGCCAAAATGTCTCAGGATCAAAGTCCATCTACCCCAAAAACCCCACAGATGGCACCTTCAATTGAAGGTTCACCAAACACTGAGCCTACACACTAACTGAGCCACAGCCACTACTTTGGCACCACCTCTCAGGGACAGAACCCCTTTGAGCAGATGGTTGCTATCTTTCAAAACTACTTACCTCTCATCACTCCCATCATCACTGACATAGTGCAAAAGCCATTGATGAGAGGATCTCCTCAAATCTACAAACCCTCATTGATGATGTTGTTCACAAATCTCTTTTGCCTTTCAAGCACCTGATCCAATGCAACCAAAGGGGGGAGGACTTCCAAGTCTAAGGCATGAAAGAAAAAGAAAGAAAAAGAGTTGATGATGAGAAAGAGGTGGAGAAAGAACTGATCTCAGAACAGCTGATCATTTATAAAGAGAAGGAAGATCAGCTGATCACATATAAATGAAAGAAAAGTGCTTAGTCAAAAGCTGATGAAGATAAATCCTTAGAAGATCTTGTCAAAGATGCTGAGAAGCATAGCAGCCATGGATAAAATTATAGATCGGCTCTTTCGACAGGTCATGACACAACCACACTAGACACTGAGATCAGAAGGCTGGAATAGAAGAGATTCAAGCTAGATGGGCTGGTTATAGTGTGTTGGAAAGGGGAAAGAGGAGGAGATAATGATCAGATTCATTGCCAAATACCTTGGAAGATCATTGATAGAGATAAAGGCCTGGTCCAGAGACAATATCTTGGAGATAACCAAGAAAATCTGCTCTGCTGGAGGCTATAATAAAGGGCTGATCATCGAAGCACTGGATGAAACAGGTGCAGGGAAGAGAACTGAAATGGAAAAGCTCTCCAAGCCAAACTCCCACCAAAATGCTAAGTCAGTCTTCCCACACTCCCACTCAAACACAACCCTTATCTTTAAATCTCCCAAATCTATCCCTAAATCAAAGCCACCCACAACTCAACCCATAAAACCATTCCTTTACCCAAAAACCACCTCAAACCTTAGCCAGTGATACACTCAGAAGGAGGAGAAGGGTGTTGAGGGTAGAAGAAGATGATGAAGAGGATGATGATGAAGATTGTCTACCAATCTCTGCTGTTCTCAACCTTAAAACACCTGAGCACAGAAGTCAATAAGTGATTACACCTGACTTGCAAATGCAAATGGTGAAGGTAAAGATTGAAGAAGCAGAACAACAAAAGCAGCATGATGAGCAGTTTCTTAAGATGGTTGACAAGGATTTCCCTCAGTCCTCATCCATTCAAGAAATGAAGAAACAGGCTTTGAGGCTGTACACTCTTAGACATACTTTTCAACATCAAAGAGAAAGAGTGGGGATCTGGCCAGACCCAGGGTAAGTTCTAGAATTCATAAGAAGAATTCCAAGTAGATACCATGGCAAAGTGAAGAAGACCTTGAATGCTGCAATTACGTGGCCATCATAGTCTCACCCTGGGAAATCATTGAGAATTCAAGAGAGCTCACAACTCCAAGACAACCCCTCAATTCTTGAGAACAAAATGATCAAGAAGGGGTGGTTATAAAAAAGACTTGAAGATCTTCAGAAGAGTGAACTACAGTTGTTGCTTGAAGGCTCTCACCCTGATGAATTTGCTTACAGAGAGATAACAACTGTGGTGTTGAAAAATGGAAAGACAGTGAGATACCTGTCTGGGTATTATGGCCCAGAGTTCTTCTTCGAGGGAGAACCAGAAGAACTCACCAAGGAGGAACACTGTTTTTCTCCTTGAGGCCTATGCTAGTGAGTCCTATAGACTCATTAATGGAAATTAGGTTTCATGGTTGGGACAAGACTCTGTGTCCAGTTTCCCCAAGACAAAGTTCCCCCATACTAGCAATCAAAAGATTAGAAACCTTTTCCGGCCTGTGCTTAACTAATTAGCTGAAACTGATCAAGAGGGTATTCTGCCAAGAATAAGTGGGATCATCAATAAGTTTAGAGGTTTTGGCTGCATGCTTCAGGGGGAGTTTGTGGACCAAAAGAACCAATGAGCCTGATCAGAAAAACCTCTAAGTCCCACAGATATTACAACTACTGAAGAAGATCACAACAGCTGATGACATCAGCTGATTACAAGGTTGAAGACAAAGTCTGAAGCCATCAGCTGAAGACAAAGTCTGAAAGTAAAGTACTGAAGAACCAAGACTAAAGACAAAGACTGAAGACCAAAGTGATCAGTAGTTGTCACAACAGCTGAAGTAATTAACTTCATTAGTTATGATGATTTCCTTTCAGTACTTGTAATTTACTTTCATGTAGGATAGTTTCAGTAGTGTAGTTCAGTAGTTTTAGTGTTTTTGTACTTTAGCATTCTCTGAGATGTAATCAGTAGTTGAGAACATTCTCAGTAGTTTGCATAGTTTCAGTAGTTTGAATAATTCTGTTAGATGTCACTATCAAGTGACATCAGCAGACGTCACATTCCTATATAAGGAATGTTGACCTAGTTGTAACGTGTGACATTGAGCACCACGAAAGCATATGAATGAAATATTTTTTTTGCAGAATTCTCTCTTTCTATTACCGTTTATGTTACATTGAATATCAATTGTGTTCTGTGAATTGTTTAATTCGTTGTTCGAATTCGGCTGCAATACTCTATTAATCAAACTTAGATCACTGATCCTAACACATAATCAGCTGAGTATAGCTAATTTGGTGTCTGTACTCCCGATTGTACATCCCCTATGACATTGTCTAGAGGATGATAAACGTTAAGTCGTGACCGGGGAGTGGTGGGAACAACTACATCCTATCCTAGATTGTGAGTTCTAGAGTCAGAATCTATAGTTGTTGGAGTTTGAGGTTCCGAAGTGTCAAAGGCATCAGCATCGGATGCATGTGTACTTGTTGTAGCACGAACCTGTTCCTCGTGTTCCACCTGAACATTCTCCATATCTTCATAATCAGAGGAGGAGTCACTCACCTCTAGTACTCCCCTGAGCTGCTAGAAGATTGGCCTTGTGAACTAGATGCTATCGAGTCTAGGGGCGGTGTGTTTAAGACATCATACATCATCTTTGTAGATAGCTCATCATCAGAAGGTGTGAGAGGAATGTTGAAGGACTTGAAGAATCCATCATAATAAAAAAAGAAGGCTAGTCCTTTTCCGGCAGGAGGGGTGGTGTATTTCTGAACATCAACGTTGCACCACACTTCTACTTGACCTGTTGAGTTGTTGTAAACCTTCTTGTTCAGTATGTTGTATCCTAGAAAAATCCCTTCTTTAGCCTTTTCAGTGAACTTTCTTGACTGATGTTTCTTCAGCAACGTGCATGGTGCCCCAAATGCTTTGAGGTACTCCAAATTAGGTTTACGTCATTGTAGCAACTCATAACATGTTTTCCATGTCGTTTAACCACCAAGACTAGATTCAAAGTGTAACATGCATTGGCCACTGCCTCATTCCAGAATTAGCTAGGCAGTTTCAAGTCTACTAGCATCGTCCTGGCAGTCTCTATCAAGCTTTTGTTCTTTCTTTTTGCAATCCCGTTCGTCTGTGGAGTGTAGGCAGATGTGAACTGGGGTACAATTCCCTTTTCTTTGTAGAATGCCTCCATCCACTGATTCTTGAACTCTGTCGCATTGTCTAAGCGGATCTGATGTACCTTTAACTTGAATAGAGATTCCAAAGTGCTCACAAGTTGTTTGAACGAATCAAATGTTTTTGATTTGAATTTCAAAAACATCACCCAAGAGAATCTGGAGTAGTCATCGGTGACTACATAACAGTACAGATCCTGAGCAATACTCTTGGTGCTTACTGGACCGAACAGATCAATATGTAGAAGTTCAAGAGGCAGTTGAATAGAGTTGACATTCTTTGCCTTGTGGACTTCTTGGTCAGTTTACCCTTCTTACATGCAACACAGAAGTTCAAGAGGCAGTTCAATAGATTTAGGAACAATATGTGTAGATCCTTTTGTATAGTCTTAGAACTTTAAACAATGCTTGTAATGAATATTTATAATTCATTATTTTGATGTATGCATTGTGTATAGGTTAACCCATATATGTGTTAATTTATGTCTATGATTGCAGGATAAAACATGAAACTTGGTCAATTTCTGAAATTGACCAAGTGTAAGAAACATTTATGGATGAACATTTTTGTTTTCTTCTTAGATATATTTCTTACAAGACAGTTATTCGAAGATCTTCTACGGATGAACACCAGTGCAGATAAGAGTACTACAAGACCAAGACTCACTCATGAACACCATTACACTTGAAGACAAGTGAGAAACTCAAGTGAAGACTTCTACGGAAGAGCAAACTCTTATGGAAGAACAAACTCCTACGGAAGACAAGCGAAAGACCAAACACTTGTACTTAAATGATAGAAGTAATTCAAGTCAACAAGTCAAACACGAATTCCAAGAGATTCATTGTTTCCTTAAAAAACATGCGTGTCTATAAATATGAGTCCTAGGTTTCACATCACATGAGAGAATAGAGAGGACAACATAGAAACCATCACATTGTTCCACACGATCAACCAAACACAAAACCCTAACAACCATCACATCATCACACCAAAAAATCATACACATAATCATAGCATAGAATATAGTGAGCAATTATTGTTGATTTTTTGTAATCATTAAGCTGCTTTGATGAATTAATTTGATTCAAAACATTTTCTTTTACGTATTGATTGAAATAATTCGAGTGTTCTTGTCTATATTTATTGTGTTTGATATTTAATATTTGATCAATTAAGCAACGTTTAATGATAATTATGCCATCATTAAATCAAAATAAGTCTAACATTAATAATTCCTTATAGTGATCCTTTGATCCTCAAATGATGAGTCCAACCTATTCTATATCATCATATTCTTTCTTGGATTCTTCAAGACAATCCATTCTTCAAGAATTTGGAATCCTGGTTTTAGAATGTAGCAATGAGTGTCTGTGAAGTAAGTGGAATATTTCTTATCCCGGATCTGAGACACACTAAGGATATACCAATTCAGTTGCTCATAGTAGTTCACTTTGTCAAAACTCAACCGTCCATCTATCATAGATCCTTCACCTAAAATTCTACCATCTTGTGAGTTTCCATCGAATGCTACAATAGTACCTGTATATGCTTGATGTCATGAACGAGGGAACTATCTCCAGTCATGTGTCGAGAGCATCCACTATCCATATACCATAAGCTGTTGGACTTATATGGACGACCCTACAAGCATAAAAGAACTAGTTAGAATGTGGAACCCAAGCCATGATGGTCATGGGTTGCCTGTTTCTATCCATAACTGTAACCTCTTGATATTTCCCTCTAGGTTTAGATTTAAAGCATGATGCTTTGTTGAATTTATGTGGAGTTGTTTTTTATTTTATTTGATCAATTTCAACTGAGCTTTGATCCTTACTTCTATATAGAAATTAGGCACGTTTTTATTTTAGAATTCACTTTTGTTTTAGATCTTTGATGAGAACTAAGTTATTTTTCATTTATGATTAAGATCACTTTTGAACTCTTTGACTACCATTAAACATAGAAGTCATCATCAAAATTTGAAACCAGTGGTTCTTGCTTGATCTCTTATAGATAGAAAATCATCTTCCTTAGTCACAAAGGCATTTTCAACAGAGTGAGTTGCTAATGGAAACTTGTATGCCTCATAGACTTGAAGTCCACTAAGATATCTCCTTCTCTCATCTAACTCAAGAGCTTTAATTTTGGCAATGATGATGTCTAAGTTGGTGCTCGCCAAGTCAAGAGTGTTCTTCAGCATTGTGACATTTTGCTTCCAACTTTCAAGCAAACTGTGTAGCATCTGCTTGTTCATTTCTTTTTATTTGTATATAACCCCCATGATTTCCAAATCATTCACCAATTGTACAAAAAATGTAGCAAATTAGAGATGATTCACCACCCATGTATGATGGAAGGTTTTTGTTAGATCTAGGAATTATAGGTATAGATCATTTTGTATAGACTTAGAACTTAATGAGTATTTTTATTGAACAATTGTAATTCATTACTATGCATTATATATATAAGTTTAACCATATGTGTATTGATCTCTATATGATTGCACGTACACAATATTGTACTTAGTCAGTTCTGATATTGACTAAGTGTAAGAAACATCTACGGATGAGCACTTTTTGTTCTTCCGTAGATAGTTCTCACAAAATCAATTATCCAAAGATCTCATGCGGATTATAAACCAACTCTGATGTTAGAAGTGAAGTTACCTTCGGAAGAACAAAGTACCTTCGGAAGAACAAGACTCTTGCGGAAGAAAAACATCTAACAGAAAGACTAATTCCTGCGGAGTCCAAAACACTTGTATATAAAAATACAAGGTACAAAGTCAACAAGTCTACAGATAGTTCTGCGAATCCCAAAAGATCCGGTGTTCTTTAACGGAAACACACGTGCCTATAATTATGGATCCTAGGTTTCACATCAAGGGGACGGTGACTACAACAACTAGACACATGATCACAAACAACCAAACATCAAATCATGCAAACACAAAACCCCAGCAGCCGTCACACAACATCAATACATTCAACCAATTTTGTTTCATTGTTTATTCATGTGTAATCATTAACATCTTTTAATGAAATACATTGGAATTAACTGTTTTTTTGTTTGATTATAAATTGTGTTCTTCTTATTGTGTTCTTCTTACTCATTAATCATTATTCGTGATTTTAAATTATTAAAAAACAATTAAACAAAGTTAATGTTGATTCTTCCATGACTTCACTCAAAATTAACACTGATAATTCGTGATGCGATCCTTGGATTCATGGGTGGTATGAGAGCCAAGTGCACATTTGATATATACGAGCTCTATCAGTTTTAAATTTCTTAATTGTTTGCTAATTTACTAGAGTTTCAGTATTTTTGTTATCAGATCTATTGTTTAGAAGAAATGTGGTAGGATTCATATGCCAAGACATGTAGAGATATGATGCGGTTTAAGTACGTTATGTCAAGTGGGTTATACCCAATAACAAGCTTGCAAAACACAAACATTATTTAATTGACGAATGATCAGTAAATAAATAACCACACCAAAAGTTAGAAAATAGGTTTCTAAATAAGTTGCAATGGATGAAACAACTGATTAGGTATTTGTTCAAGAATCTATTTGTATGTTATTTGAGTAGGGTAGATAAACATCAAATAATAAAGAGTGTATAACTATGCAATTAAATGGTTAGTTGATCACTTATTAAGTGACTAGTTAATATGGTGTGTTTGTTTAAGAGGGAAACCCCCCTTTTGAACAAGTTTTCGGTCCGCCCCTTTGTAAGGGGATTGGCCTTTTTCTTCCTGAAAACACCCACTAAGTTACTAGAGTTTCAACATTCAATGGTCACTCTCAACACATGCCAAAATTAAAAACAAAAACTTCCTCTCTCTCTCTCAAAGAGCTCTCGGCACAAGCATCACGAGTCTGGAGGTTTTGAGTGTTTGGTGGGTTCTTCCTAACAAGAAGGGTTTGCAATCAGCGGGGGGTATACAAGCTTGAGAGGACCTCCTGTGGTGCCTTGGTCGATTTCTTGGCCAACATCGTCTTCTAATTCTAGAAAAATCTTCTGCTGAAAGGTAGATTATGGCAGCGTCTTCATAATGTCATAAGGTGTTGGTGATTTCATAGTAAGCATCATTCACTATTAAAAGTTCTCTTTCTTCTTGGGTTGTTTAAAACGTCAAACATCAAAGATTATTCTGGATTTTCAGCTTATAAACAAGTTATAATGAGTCCATTCCGCGGAATTTCAGAAAGTTAATAGTAAACT